>OY728139.1:698452025-700952025 GCA_963277665.1 Viscum album
AATGATTAATGTTTATCACACAATGATTTATTGTATTATAAAATATAGAAAATAATATTGGACATGGATAAAATTTAATGTTTCATATGTACGTGAATTATTGAAATAGATTTATCCACTGGAAATCTGATACAGATAATCATGTAGCTGGTAGGAGTATTGGTTTTACTTATAAATATAGAGAGACCTCAAACGACATATGATTGGTATGTAATGTTCTTCCAGTATTCATTACCTAAAACATAAGAATAATGATTTGATTGAAGATTAGGAACCTTAAGAATGATTGATATTTCATATTATATGAAAGAGTTATTAAGTAATAAGTTAAAGAATCCAAAGTAATGGTTTATGAATAATGTTGGATGAATGAAGTATATATGTTTTGGAATTAAAATATTATGTTATTTGAATCATGAAATATATTCGTATTTTCAGAATATGTTTTCTCTGAATATTGAATATTTCAGGTACAATTATGATGAAGACATAGAAAAATTATTTAATGTAAAGGTGAAATATTTATTAATGGAAGGTAACACATAATTAATGCATGACGTTGAGATAATGACGTTTGGGTAAAGATATGATGGATTTTAATTCGTAAATTGGGTGGCACAAATTACCGTGGAACTGATTATAGAAAATGTGTTCTATGTCATCAAAGATGATGTTTAAAACTTAATTTATTTAAAGAATATTTTCGGTATTCACTGGAATAAGTAATCATTCATGTTTTCCAAAATGATTTATGGTAATTAAGGTTATTAACATGTTTCCAAGGAATATTGTATAAGGGTATTCACATGTTTCGAATATGAAAAACATCTGGTAATTTTTCATTCACGGGGATCAATGTTAAGAAACTCTCATGATATTCTTTCTAACGATTTAAATTTTCATATTTTCTATGGGTTATAAGGTTATCCATTTATAGATATTTGTTTTAAAAAATTAAGATGAATTCTTTAAGATTAAATTTTAATCTCTATATATAAGGATTTATGAATACTGGATATTCAATAGAAACAACTATTAATTAATGATAGTTGATGAAAAATGGGATGACATATCATGGTTCTTATGATCTATTAGTACACCAGGAATGAAAATGTCATCTTCATTTTTAGAGAATGTGGTGGAGTGGATCAACGAACAACAAAGAGTGATGTTGTCTGGAAATCACGAAAGATTATTTTCCATGAAAATTCATCAACATTAGGATACAAGATATTGAAACTAAATCTATTTTCCTAGTACCTTAATTTCTATTGAATCAAATGGTCCCCTAAATAATAACATATTTATGGAATTTTTTGTGTTAAATTTTTCGTCACCATGTTTTATATCACTCTCTAATGGAATATGATAGTTAGATTTCTATTCTATATCTATGTTTACACTTCCCACCTATGTTCTCATATGTGGAAACCTTGTTATATTTTATTTTGGTTAGGCTTTATGGTTCCAACTCTCACTTTTTAAGAGAAGTTTTAGTATTAATTTTTAGGATGTAGGTTTTTATGATTAAATCCTAAATGTTTTAAACCTTTGAAAACCAAGAAGAATTTAAAGAGAGAATGCAATTTAATTTGGGTATAATGTATCACCAAATATTTTGTTAATTTGTTTGGAATTAATTTCATATTCTTTATATATTTCATTTCTCACAACAATGAATGTAGATTATTATATAATAAAGAACTATATTGGACATGCGTTTACGCACCACCAAGTTAACCATGAACGACATGAAACAGAACTTTTAAATTTCTCAAAATAGAACATTGAGGTTATATTTCATGACTTGCATCAATGAATCTCATTAAAGGTTTTCATAATAGACAAGACCAAGTTTTACCAAGCAATAATATATTATTAAAATATTATTATTTAATATAATAAGATAAAACATAAGAATTAAATTAATAGTCATGAATAGTATTAAATAATTTTATAAAATCTATAGTTTACATATATATAATATTATTTCATAGCTTACCAATTAATTAGAAATGAATATAAAAATAGATAGAATATAAAGGTCAATATTATTATGTTTATGTTAAAAAAGCTATTTTACCCCAAAAAATTAAATTATCTATAATTATTAAGTGATATTAAATTAATATATGTGTTATATATTAAATAAAATAATTTTAATATATTAATCCAATATATTTGACAGACATAAGATAAGAACAATCACAATTTTATGCTTTAAACCCAATATTTTTGTTAAATCATTTTTACCACCTTTTAATGGAGAACCCATTTTAAAATCCATTTATGGATTTAATATTTAATTTTAAACATCCTATTAGGGATAAAGACATAAAAATTATGTAAGGGTATATTTTTGGTATATTTCTGTGATGTTTTATTTTTTAATTAAAAGTAAAAAATAATGAATTTTATTTCAAAACTGCTTTTCATATAATCTATTTATAAGTGTAGATTTAATTTTAAATAGTTTCTTAATTTTATATAGATATTATTTTTTAAAATTAATCCCAATTAGGTCATTTTAATTAATTTTAAATTTAAATTGGATTTAAAAACATACCAATATTGAAATGTTTTACTTTAAAAAACTGAATTGTCAACTCGATCACTAAAATAAAATTAATTTAATTTCTACTACTAATGTGATAGGAATGGGGATAAATTTATTCAATATATGGAATACGAATAATTTATAATTTTTATTATGGAAAAATTATTTTCTAACTAAAAGGATAAGTGAAACATAATGAAATTATTTACATTGATTAATTTAAAATTATGTTTAATTAAGGACTAAACCTTAAAACTAAGGGCCTAAATGAACTAGAAACATGGAGGGACATATTTTGACCCTATAATCACTTGTATTAAATATGTAAAATTATGGGATCCACTTCCAACATGACAACCATGGATGGAATTCTCTCTCCAAATATTTACAAGAGTGTCACTCCTCCTACACAATAAAAATGGATCATTTCCTCCAACATACTCACACATATCAATCCATTTGGATAAGAAAATATCCAATAAAATTGATCCCCAACTTCCCACCAATTTAATTTAAAGCCTCCACTTTATAATAAAGTCATCCAAGGATTCCCTTTGGTGAAAACCAAAAGGATTTACCCAATTTAGAGGTAACACCCTCCCTCAAGCTCCTTTATTTTATATTCTTTCTCCACCACCTCAATTAATCATGTTATATGATTGTATAACTACACCATTATCCTAAAAATACTAACATGTATTTATGTTAATGTTTCAATATTCACACAGACACACATCTATCTAATGTATAACAAACATACTATTTATGTGTGCGGCGAACTACCGCCTCACAAAATAATGATTGTTCATTTTTCCATTACAACCTCTCACAGTGGACATTATGACTAAAACTATATTCATATTTTTTATTTATTATATTTATTATGTCCTTAAAATTATTTAATAATTTTACAACTAACATATTTATACTTTCCACTTGGGGTAAATATGATAATTTCATTTGAAGAAGTGTGGACTACCAGGCCCTTAAAGTTGTGTGATTCGTTCAAAAACTACATGAAATGAATTAAGGATGATTTTAGTGAATGTTTATGATATATATGATATAATAATTCTACTTAAATTAGAATATATATATATTTGTGTCATTTTCCTTCTTTCATTTAATATGATAACAAAAAGAGAAAGAATGTTCATGCAAACATACGACGTACCATCTCCTGGTACAGTGTATTACATTTTATACATCTATATTATATAGATTATTATTATAAAAATATAAAATATCTAAATAATATTTATATCAGGTTTTAAATTCTGTAAATCATTATATAAGTATAAGGACAAAATATATAACAAATTATGAAACATGCAAAGAAAACAGAGGATATTACCCAATGTGAAACCATAACATAGGATTGTTAACAAGAGGGAAACATAAAGTCATAATCAAATAATATATGGTATAAAATAAAATAATATGGTTCTTCAAATGATTTATAATAAATTTATCTTTATTATATGGGTGGTTTTAATTAGTACAAAGAGATTCAGGACACAAGGTAAGGGGATTTCATCTCAAATTGTATTTCTATGAGATACATGGTTTATTCACCACCCATTCCATTTGAGTGGTCTGTATACTACCCAGGGATGTATTATATTTTTTTTACGAAAATATTTGTTTATTTATATATTTATTTAATTAAATTTATCTCCTAGGATTTATGTTTTAAACATTACTAAATCTGTAAAATAATTTTGTATCAATTTATCTTCATTAAGACACATCCCATGTTATGCACCTATATTTTTTATTTGGGGTATATACTGAAATTGAAATGTTCTATCATGAATATAATTACTTTAATGGTATTTTAAGATTCATGTAATTTCATTTTATTACATGGGGAGTACAGTTCAAAGCTACAATGTGGTAAGATTTTATTGAAACACTGTAATTGATTTTCATGATTATTTATGTTTATGTTCCCTTTGAAAAAATATTATGATATATGTCCCATGGAAATTAATGAATCTTATTATAATCTAGATATTCATGATTTATTCATTTATTGGTAAAATATTTATACTCTTTAGTTCGTCATATAGTAAATAATTTTTTTCCTTGAAATCCCGACTTTATCCACACTTAAATTGAAAATTTATGTTCCTATAAAACCAATTTTTATAAAAAGGGTTTCCATCAATATTCAAATATTATCATATAATAATTGAAATAAAATTTTCCCCTTTTGTATTTTAAAATTTTTTTCAATTGAATATTCTTGTCACTATCCAAATAAGTTATTTTTCTACATGTTTTACTATGAAAAAGGAATGTTCATTTTCCCTCATGCATCATTTACAGACTTACCTACAGTAATTTCGGTGAAGATACCTTTTCATGTTAAAAGGATAATTTATATTAATGTTTTTTAAATTTATTTTAAAATAAATTGTTTTCAAAATGTTTTTAGAATTATTTTATTATTTTTCAAGTAAAATGGTTTTCAAAAGAATTTCATATGTCTTCAATAAGATTTCGGGTAAAAATGTGTCAAAATAATTTTCATGCATTCTGTATATGTTTACAATGTTATTTTCAAAGAAACAGTTTCCAAAATGATTTCATGATTTCTTTATATGTTTTCATCTAATTGTAAATATTTTTTTGAAAAATGCTTTGAAGCTTGTTTTATAATTTTTAAAATTAAACAATTTTATAAAATGATTTGAATCTTATTTCATAAGTTTCCAAGGAAAAAAATTTCAAATTTTTTATCAATATACTATTATAAGATCTTATAAAAATGATTCCAAAATGTTTTCAAGATTATTTTAGTAGTTTTCATGGAATTTTTTTTCAAAATTACTTCATGTCTTTTTTATATGTTATCCAGATATTTTATCTGAAAAATTATTTTCAAATGGTTTTATGTATTAAAAATACCTCTCTCAAATAAGAAAGTATTTTTTTAAAATAATCTACTTTGAAAAATATTTGAAAATTGTTTTTCAATCTGAGATAGAGCCATTTGATGATATAAAGGTTCCATTCATATTATTTATATGAATGGGTTATGGTTAAGGTCATTGTCTTTATGAAACATATATATCATTCATAGGCTATTAGTTAATGAAATCCTTTTCTATTTCAGAGTTTATATATTTATGAAATTAATTTCTCATTTATAGGTTATACTATTGATGAAATAATTATGAAGGCTATATGTTTCTATATAGGTTATGATATGATGGAATATTGATGACACTTATTTCATTTCAGGGGGTATTATATAATTGTTTATGATTTTGTGGAACATGTATGTATGATTTCATTATGAGATGCGTGGGACCTAAATATAACTCAAATGAATTGGTTACATATTTATATCTAGTGAGATAAACAAGGATATAATGAGAAATGAAAATGGTTCAGTATTACAGGGCCGGAATAAGGAGTGAACTCAGTTCAGTAATATAGGGCTAGAATAGGGTGTAAACCTAGTTTAGTATAGCATTTTTAACATAGATGGACTCAGTTTCAATGAATGGAAAACTATAGAAATCATTATATATTCTTTCATTTATAAAACAACTCCATTTTTTATTCCTATGTTTTGATTTCATGGATTATATTCATTATTTTTATGATTAATATCTTATGAACATCCTTGATTTATTATATGATTCACCTTCATAATCGTTGATATGAAGGGTATGATCTTATATTTTGAATATCATTTTGTCATACCCCTATGCTCATGATTATTCTTACATGTATCCCTTAATTACCCTTACTATGTATTTGAGGTCCCCACTTTTTATGTCTCCATCCCATGTTTATGAAGATATATTTCTTGTATGATATGTCTTAGATGGGTTCTAGTCTTAGAGAACTTGGTGGGAGATAATGTAGCATGCATGTGTACCAATTTTTATGATTCCAAGTTTCCAAAGGCACTAAACTAAAACTGTCTTTATGAATATCCCTGTATAATGTTTTATGTATTATGAAAATTTTATTTAATTTCTATTTAAGAAGAAAAGTTATAGTCCTTATATTTTTACCTTGATATAATTTCAAAAAATATAACATTATCCTCTAAAGACCCATATGGAAAATGAAATTGAAAGAATTTTTTTTAGTAAACTAATGAAATAATTGATTTTTCATTTATAGTCGATGATAAAAAATGTGAATTTTAATATCTTCTTAGAGATTTATTCAATTGTACCAATGAATTAATCCATATTTTTCATCAACTCTTAGAATAACCTCTATAATTTAAAATGAATATTTCAAGAAAAATAATTATCAAATGATATATTGTTAGTCTCTCCCTATTATATGGAATCAATTTCTTCCACCCACCTCACATTCATAATAAGAGTCTATAGTTGATCATCATTATTTTACAAATTATTAACAAAAAAAAATATTAGGTTCTCTCTGCACTAGAGAAAGGGAAATATTATTTTTTATATATTGACCCACTTCTTGATAATTAGTTGATTCAAATACCATCACAGGGGTTGATGGAACTGCAAAAAGGAAGAATAGAATGTAATGTTATTCAATTGTTTTTTAATTTGTTTTATTGGAATGATTCATGTTGTTGTTCATACATTGAGATAATTATGTGAGAATAACCGTATGATTCTTCACTTCACCTCCCATATTGTTTGTTTTAATAGAAGGATGATTTTTTCATTTTCAATCATATAATTTTTTAAAATGATTACTCATTATTCCAACCACGTAATAAAACATAAAATTTTAGTCTTAGTATCGTGGAAAAATATGAGACTAAAATATAATATTTTTAGAAAAATACACACTAGGATTATATAAATTATTCCACATTATTTTCAATATAAGAAATTTTTGGTTCATATTTCATAAATTTTGAATTATTATAGATTTTTTGGATGTATCTTTTTATTCCTTAATAATTATTCTTTCATAATAACTAATCCAAAAAATCAGACCAATAAAATGGCCTAACCATAATATACATTATTATTAAAAGATTACAATAATATAAATTGTTACATATCACAATAAATACATAACTAGAACTAATAGTAATTATTTCTTAGTAATTTATGTTTATAAATATATTTTTCAACAATCCCACATCAACATATCTCAAAATTATTCATCAAAACCTTATACAAATTTAGCAATATCAAACATAATTCTCATCTTCATATCCTAATGATATAAAAACATAAATATGGGTGATAAAAAATTCTCAGGATGTTTAATCATTAAAAATGATAATTAAAAATCATAAGTGACCATAAATAGAGTTTCTTAGGTAGAAAACAAAATCAAGTCATATGATGTAAGAGAATCATTGAAAAATAAATAATAGATCATAAAATGTGAGTCACAACATAGGGCCTAATATATGAGTAAAAGGAGTGTGTAAACATGTGATAATAATAATGGTGATTGAAAACATAACACATTAATAATAGTATGATAAATATATAAGAATAAAAATAATTTCTTATATTGAGTATAACATCCATGATCATAAAAAAATAATATACATAGTTCAATATTTCATTTTTTCACTCTTCATCCCCTTATATACCATGTCATGAGAAATAACAATTTTCCAAATTAATTGGATGTAGGTATAAGTCTTTTTCAACTCATCATAGATAGAGAAAACATACATATTTCATCCGTAAGAAATCATTCATAATTCAACCATATCATTGTCAACACTTGAGAAAGAAACTATTTTCATGATTATTTACTCAAAACATGCTCATATGTTATTGGAAGAAATAATATGTATGATATTAATATATTACATCCACTAGAAATTATAAGAAACCTTGAATGATTTTTTCCTATAGGAAAAACACTTTTTTGGAGAATTAAAATTAATTTATTCTAATAATATGAATAAATATCCTTTATAATTTTACAAAATTATAATTAAATGAAAAAATATACAACCCAATGAGAATTATAATTTATTTTAAAGAATCATTTAAATTTAGATATTGATATTCCTAAATTGAAATTATTAATTTGATGATAAAGGATACAGGTCCATACTCGAAAAAGGGAGATATGGGTAGGTCCATATGTAAGAAAAATTTGTATTTAATTATGAACCAAATGGAATTGAAATAGAAAGAGACATTTAAACCATATAAACGAACCATAGGAGTAGGAAATGAAGGGATTTTTATATATAATGAACATAATATAGCACATATATAAATTTAGTCATGAAAATTCTCAATTTGAAAATGATATTGCAAATGGAACCCTTTTAGAAAACACTAAAAAAATAACTATAAATCCATAATGGAAGAAGGGAGATCATAAAGTAATTATAAATTATATTATAATAGAATGGAAGAATTTAAAAGTTTTTTAATTTTTTTATTATGGAGGGAAATATTAAATATGAGATAAATCCATGAAATGAATAGATACTAAGGAAAAGACCATTTCTATATACATCTTCTTGATTGAAATAGTTACACCTACTTGTATAAGTAATACATGTTTGTTATCAATAATTTTATGAACCTTATTCATAATTGTTATATTTAATTCTGTTATATCATAATTTTATTTTTCACATTTATATATCATTAATTATTGCAATTTTTATTCATGTATTAATTGTTTTATTTTATACTCATGTTTTGAGTTTGGGGTTTTTAGTACACATTATATTTTTATTTTTAGATGGTGGAACCCTAAGGAATTGTTAGAGTTTCAGTTTACCCCTATTTATTCTAACCTCTATATCATTTTTCCCTCTGGCCTTTCCTTTCATCAAGAATATTAATTTATCTTCCCTCTTACCACCATTAGTTTTTGATTTCTACTATCCCATACATACATTTCATTACTAGACCTAGCCTATTAAAATCCAATCCTAGAGTAGAAATTTCCACATAGATCACTATATATACATCCATAAATTTTGATTTTTGGTTTTTTAGTACGTCTGATATCATTGAGTGGCATTCTATCGTTATAATTACTCTTAGTTGTCTTCATCACTGTAGGATTATTTGGTGTTTATTTATGGTGAAGGTCATTTATCTGTACTGGAGGTAGTTTAACATGGTGATTTATATTTGGTTCCTTCATCCAAATAATGGAATCTATGATATAGGTTTTCTCAGAAACGTTTTTGTCAGTGGTTTTGAACATATATAATTGGTGATTCGATTTTAGGAGTGGAAAATGAGTGATATTGTCCAGGGTTGGTTTCCAATATAAATTATTCTCCAGTTATATTCATGTTTATAGTGGTCTATATTGAATATTAATGACGGTTATTAGTTTTCTATTATTGGATTGATCTTGGTTCTCCCACTGATAAATACTACTTTAGAGCAGTGTTGTTCTAGAGGGGTTTTATTCATTATAGAAAAATCAATAGTTATAAAGTGTAATTATGATGTACTATAGTGTTATAAAAATTTTGTGTCTCAAATTTCCAAACCCTCATAGTCCTCAAGTAATTGTTTCTTATCTATTTAGGACTTGATGACCTACTTTTGGGGTATTTTCATTAGGCTTCGGAAGGCATTCCAGTTGAACAAGGCTAGTTTCATTTATATCTATTTATTTATGGATATTTATTTTATTTTTCATTTAATTTTATTTGTATCAATGATTGGTTTTGTATGTCTTTACCAATTAACAAAAAAAATTCATCTAAAAAATTTAGAAAATCAGAATATGAGTTAGAAGATGTTATGGTATTAATAAATTATAAATTTTTATGTTCATAATGATTAAAAAAAATGTTATTAAATTTATAAATTAAATATTGGATGTGGTGGATGAAGAATTTATAGTTAAATTATTAGGTTGAATATAACACATACTTATAATACGATAATATTCTTTGAGATAGCCACATCAAAATTAGGGATTTGAGACTACTTTTTTTGAAAATAGATTCAAAAATGTAAGAGGGGATTGAGAGTGATATAATTTGGGTATGGATAAAAGAGAAATTACAATGATAATTGTGGGTAAATATATATATATATAAGAGGGGTCCTTTTAAAAGTGATAGGGAAATTTTCAGTAAATGATAATTATATAATATATAATGATTGAAATTTTCCTGGTAATTCGTTCCAAAATAGAAAAAAATGTAGAAAATTGAAGGAGAGGATACTAATTCCCTCATCTGCAACATTGTATATAATTGTTTTGGATATTTTTTACACTATAGACTTATTTAATAGTATTACCTTATTTTTTCGTTTACCATGGTTATGACTGATAAACATGGTATCATCTTATTTCAAATATTGTTAAAAAAATTCATATATGTTATTGAAGGTTATAAGAAAGGGAAAAAACACCCCCCCTTTTCCTATAAGGACATGATACTCCCCCTCCAATGGTAGACCAACTATATTGATATAAAATTAAATTGATTGGTCTAATGGACCAGTTAACTATAGGTTGTTACATGGAATTGCAAAACTGCCTACATCACTCATGTTCCACAAACGATTTCATTTCCTACATGCATCACCACCTTTTTCTGTTAGAATCTGTTTCATCAACTGAATAATGAATCTAATAAGGGGACGTTGAGGATTTAAACCAGTATATCTTATATGTGGAAGAAATATATCATCACCCATATACATCAATATAATCTATTGCGAAAAAAATTATTTCTAATATAAAAAATGCATAATAGATAAAATAGTTTTAAAAAATTACATTTTTAATAATAAAAACTAATTTCCCTATTTCCATAAAAAATTAAAATAATTAGTTGATTTGTAATTTAATAGATTTTATATGTTAACAATATATTTAATTTGAATCATTCTTCAATATTTATTAATAAAAATAATCAAAACAATAAAAAACAATCAATTAATAATTATCCAATTCAACATTAGGTGATTTTAATCACATTTATTTAATTATCTTACAATAATTAAATATATATATTCATAAATATTAAAATTAAAAATTTATTCAAAATTATATTAATATGTAATTACTAAAATTCGTATTTTGGAAAAAAATTAATTTACATTATTATTACATTCAAATTTAACAACAATAGTAGTTATTATTATGGGATTTTATAAATTTTAATCTGTATCCATTAGTTATTAAAAATAAATGTTCCTACTATATATAAGCATAGAAAATAACAGTTTATCCATTGGTTGTATATTTAACAACTGTATGTATAATGACTATATCTACAAAAGTCATATATATAAGAATCATTGTAAATATATGCATACATACATACATACATACATACATATATATATATCATTATATATTCATCTAATTATTTTTAATAAAACCAAAAAATATCTATTGAATTTCGATCATTTTTGGTTATTTCCAGTATTAATGGTGCTAATGATAAAAATCAAAAACTGATAAGATATAGTTTTAATGTTCTTGGTATTTTAATTTATAGGTGGATTATGACACTTTTGGTTTTCTTAATTATATTTCTAATTATATTAAATTTTTTTAATAATGTTTATCTTTAATTATAAAATTTTATCTTAAAATAATATTTATCAGTTTCGTTTTGTTCACGGTTTAATAAGATAGAATATATTCGATATAGTTTTTACATGAAGGGAAATATATAGTAAAATATTAGGATAATAAAATGAGCATTTTTAGACTTTGAAAATTTTTTATAAGTGGTACAGGAATTAACATAATAAAAAATGTCATGAGGGAAATTTTTTATATCACATTCACCTTTTGTATTTATCTCCCTAGAAAGGTGGTTTTGCTGAGATAATTGATATACAACATAATTGGATGATACATTTTATGTATATATTATAATTCTAAAATTGACATATAGTGAGTTAAAAATTAATCTGATGGACATAGTTGGGTTCATCATGTTATTCCATCCACATGATTTTTTTAGTAGAATTTAAATAATGAAAATAGTTATATTATCAAAATAATTTATATCTACAAATTATTAGATAAAATATCATATTCTCATAGTTTTCTTATGATGATATGTAAAGAAGATCAATTTATAGATTTAGGATTTATGTTGAAAGTGTTCTATACAAAAAAAATCATTTATTTGATTCTTCCCACTTGGTTTTAATAGTTTCATTGAGAAATATTTGATTAAATATTAAAAAATATATTTTATTTTTTTGATAAGTAGAAAAGGATATAAAGAATAAATTTATGTAATCCTTATATAGAATAAGTATAATTTTTGAGTGAATATTCTAATGGAATAAACATAATAAAATCCCCCATTAAAACTACATTTTATAAAACCTAGGAGTAAAATATTCTATATTTTTAGGCTATTTTATTTTTAAATATTCCTACAGGTAACTATATGAGAATTATAATATGTTTTTGAATAATAATCTATATAATTTTACTTATGGTTTATTCAATACTAAATATATTGAGTTATTACATATTTAATATTATATATAATTTGTGACATACACATTTTAGTCCCAACAAAAAACCGTGGATGTTATAAATAATTAATATATTTATAGTTTTTCAATAAGTTTTTTGTAATCCAATATCCATAAAAAAATATATAATATCACATTCTCATATTTCATAGATGAATGATTCTCATTTTTGGAATTTAAATATTTATATTTAACTATTTTTATAAAATAAGTTTTTATGGAAAAGAAATATTGAATTATAGTTTCTATATATTGTAATCATTAAAATTAAATTTCATATGTCTATAATAAATATAACATGAGGCACTTATACTATAATATGTGAATAAAAAATTATCCCCAATTATGTAATGATAGATGGAAATTATAAATTTTCACCAATAATAAAATTAGCAATATTAAAAATTAAAAAGTTAAATATATATCCCATATGTTATTAAAAGTAAAAAATTATTGGTGCATGTTTTTGAATCAAAAAATAAAGATCAAAAAAGAAAATACAATCATTCCACAATCGTTAAAGATATAAATTTAAAGTACAAAACAAATGTTGAATTATATTAGATCATAACTTATACATAATTAATCAAAATATATAGACATATAAACATAATAAAATAAAAAAATAAAATCCCCTTAAGAGATTTATGGAAGGTAAAATTGATGATGATATGAAACATGAAAAAATATAAAATTTGATTTTTTTCATAAGATAGATAATATACCAACAAGTAATTCATTGGTAAATTATATTCAAGGGGAAATGTTTTCTAAAAAAACAAAAAATATAGAAGTTAGCGTAATCAAATTAATTATTGGAATAAATATCCCAATGTAAAAAAATATTGAATTGATGATGAATCTTGTAAATATAAATGATAATTTTATCATTATTTTGAATATAATGACCATTTCACATGACTGAGTACAATATTAAATAAGTGAATTATTTAATTTAATTTATAATATTAGATAAAATATATATGCTAAAAATTTCATGTATAATGATTTCATTTTATTATTAATACTAGTCCAAAAAGAAAAAATTCATGGTGAGGAACGATGTAAAAATTTATAAATTATTGTAATGTAATAAAGGATATGACATGTAATATCCATGAAATAGTGAATATATAGTTAGTTTAAAAGGCTACATTTATAAGAGAAAGGGAAACACCTATAATAATTATTGGGAGAAAAAAATATATTTAATTAATTTTATGGATGAGGAAGAATAGAAATATATAATAGAATAAATTTCCACACCATATTATTGAAAAGAAGTTTCTTTACAAACTTATATAAAATTATAAAGTTAAAAAACTAATGAAATATAACACTTTAATCCTCAAGTTAATTATATATGATTTATTGAAAATGTAATCCACATCATATATAGATGTATTAATGGGAAATATATATATAAATTGAAAGAATATATACATTTATAATATGGTTATCTGTACCAAAATATAGTTTATGTTTTCATAGAAACAATAATATGATATATTTTAAGGGATATAAGTGAGTATAAAAATAATGACAGACAAGGAATGTAAATTGAATTATTATAGTGAATTATTCTTTTTCTATATTTTTTATTATAATTAAATACATTGACTATTGTTTAAAAAAAAAATTTATTAATAAAATGCATGACAGAACAATTTTAGACTTCATTGCTTCTTATGTCATATTTAATAAATTTATCTACGAATATTTTTTATTGATACGATAAGAGATTAAGTGAATCGATAGAATTATTAATTCTTAATTTTATATAATCTGTCATGAATAATAGTGTACCTACTAATCACCATGTTTCTTATATATTCACTAAAATATGTACATATTATAAAAATCCATCATAGTATTATTCAATAAATGATAATGTCCTAAAAATATTCAAGAATGATATAACAGATCTGAGCCAAATGTTTAATGAATAATAAGAGATACTAATAAATTAACAAAATGTTGTCCCTTGAATATATAAATTTTATCTTTTATGAATATTAGGCTAAGAATGTTGGAATTTAAAGTTCACAATAGCTAGTTATATCAAATTATTTGGAATATGAGCATGTTTAAACATTTGATGTATTCAAAAAATCTTTATAAATTGTATCTTTGAAAAAATAATTATATTTTAATTTGAAACTTTAAAATTATCATAACATATATTACGATAATAATAAAGAGATTATAGAGGATAGTTATTTTTATAAAATATATTAATAATACATAAAATAATAAATCTGAGAAATAATTACCTATTTTCATATATACAATGTATACTATATAGAAATCATCTCTATATTGATGAAGTATTCATGATAAAGTCCACTAATACTGAACACGTAGGATATTTCTTAAAAAATAGTACATAGACCATTAGAATCTATCTATTCTACATCAAGACACAATGAGATTCAAAATTTATACTAAAAACCTCTCATTTAAGATGAGTAGATAGGATATATCAAGAGATATTCAACTATTAATTATTGATCAAATCACATAGAAGCTTGTAATATAAATTACATTATATAGATCTTCATCATTACATAATGAAGTGAAACATTAAATATTAATTATTACTTGAAACTACCTATTACTCATAAAAAATATGCATTTATTATATATGATCCTTTAATATTATAATGACCCTTAAATAGAAATCATGTTATACATGAATCATAAACGTGATTTATAGATGAAGATAAACCTTTTAAGACATGGATTGAACAATGAAATCATTTATTGAGGATTCTGTGAACCACGCATTAGGAGTTAGTACTAGAACACATTCTGTTCGTAAATTCTTTGATATCAACATTGACTACCTAGAGTTGTGACCTTCTCAATAACATGACATAGTGGTAATATTTAATTAAATTTAAATCCCATAAATCTTCTAGGGTTAGAGTTTTATATAATTATTACAAAACATTAAATAACATGACTAATGTATTCTTTGACCAAATGATATTATTCACACTATATGTGAAACATATAAATAAATAAGAAGCTATCATCAATAAGAAAACATTCTATGCATAAGATACTTATCTAGAAATATCATAAATATTAATTTAATTCATAAACCAATGAAATTGAAACATAACAAAATGACTAACATATGATTCTCAATATGTGTAAACATAATAGATAAAAATCAAGGATCAGATGTGAGCGTAAGATGAGAATATTGTTCTGATCACGATAACTAGAGAAATTATATTAAATAGTGATAATATTAGGAAATATTGGTGATGGAATACAGCAAGGAATACAGATAATAAATTAATAAATGTGTTTTGGAAACTTGATATAATAATCATGATCCATGAGAGCATAATATAGTCATAATAATAATTATAAAACTTAAATAATACCATGGAAATAGAGCATATGCTTAAATGAGCGGCATAGTAGAAAATTATAACTACTATAATCATTGATAAAAAATCATAGCGGATTATTATTCACCACCCAATTAACATCGTGGGAGTGATCACTCCATACTGGATTCCTATAACATAGTGGAGAAAGTGTCACCACCTGATTCTCACATTATAGAAGGAATCAATAACTGATTACCATAATAGATTTATCATCATTACTTAATTTTAATAATTATCTCCTATAATAAAAAAAGATTAATAATCCATTGTAGGGTGACATATAACTGCTCGTGTAAAAACTAGATATATTATTATATATATATTTTCAAAAAAAATTAATATCATTGACAACTTTTGATACACACAATCCCATGTATAAATAAATAATAATAGAGTATTTCATTTTTACGTAATAATTAAATTGGTTGATTAATTATGAATAAATATGTTTTAAAAATATTTATAATGGTTTTAGATAAAAAAACTACTGATCTATAATAAATCACTATTTAGTAATGTATCTATAGGAATAAAAAATACTTCATAAAACCAATTTAATCAATCTAAAGATAAATAAAATAATTAAAATTTTAGAAATTATAGAAAATTAATTTTAGAAATTGAACATTATTTTTTAATTCAACACGTCAAATTTATCTTACTGTGAGTTTTTAATATTTTTATTAAATAAATATTTTCTCGATGAATAGAGTTAAATATTAATATTTCCAACTGTATTTCCAATGAGATAATTTACAAAGATCCACTTTGTTTTAATTTTTTATAACATTAAAATTAGATCACGTATATTGTTATTAATAAAAATATGTTTATTATGATTAATTTTATTCCCTATTTGGGTATAAAATTGTTTATACATAATAAAAAATTTTTCATGGAGAAATACCTTTCATAGCATTTTTAGGGACTATTTTTTATATAAAATCTAGAATATATATGAATTGAATTATATATCATGGATTCCATATTTATATTATAATTTAAAAAGTTTTTAAAGATTCCACTTTAATTTTTGGTCATAATTAATATTTAAAACATTTATAACTTTTCAAAATTATCAATTATAAAATAAGATTTATGGGGGTAAATAAAAACGAAAAAAATTTGATTAACCCTTAGATGTATCTATGTCCTATTATATGGACATATTTTTACCTCATACTATCATAACATAAAATAGTAGAAAATTTTGATGATTCGTTATGAGAATAACTATATTTTATTATAATAGTTTAAGAAATTATATGTGAATCAACTCCCCCAATTAAAAAAGAACATCCATCTATTCATTTATTTTCATCACATTGATATTTCTATGTCAAAAAACCCCAAGAAATTACCTTATCAAAATCCACTAAAAAATATAAATATTCCCTAAAAATATGAGTTGTAGGGTTCTAAAGAACACATCTAAAGGATTTCATTGAAAAAAGATGACATATGCTTAATTAATAACATTTATTAAAATTTTTATTTTGCATCCTAAAAATGTTTATAATTTACCATAATATATTATCTTAAGTTCATTAAATATAATTAAATTTTAGTATGATTATACAAGCCCCAATATCAACCATCAATTTCTTCAAATGGTGGAAGTTATTATTTATTGAAATTGAAAATTTACATGGAACATACCCTTCAATGGGGGATAAAGTGATGTAGGACAAGGAAATACCCTTCCACTACCCTCTTATACTCAATGGGTATAGATTCAAGACCAGAATAAAACATAAGCTCTTCATCCTTCTTACCCATGCAAGCCATAGAGTCCATGACAAAGTTAGTCTCCCTCCAACTATGCTGAACAATCCATTCATACATGTGGACAACCGCCTCTAGATGGAGACAAAATTAATTTCCCATCACCATATTTCATGGATGGTTACTATGATGGTTTATAATGTAATAAATTTTCATAATTACATAATTATAATTCAATTATTATCATATCATATATACCATATTACATAATAATATTTTTGAAAATGATATTGTTTCTCATGTGTACATGTGGACTACCACCTCTATGAAGCGATATGATTTATTTTTCATTTTCATTTAAAATGGATAGAAATATTGATATATATAATGAATATATATGATATATATAATATATAATAATTAATCTATAATTTGGAATTTTATTTAAAATTTCATTTATTTAATCAGTCACCATGTGAAAATAGTTTTCAGGAGTACGTAAGGCCTACATACTCCATGAAAGATTTAATTAATTTTGTTTTATATATAATTTTATTTTTTTCTATAAAATATTATATAAAAAATATATATGATTATTATATTATTATTAAAATTTTGGATATGATGGATCCTTGAACAATGTAAAAGGGCTGGAACTAGTGTTTTTAAATTCTCATGAAGAAAGAAATAGTTAGTACCTAGAAATCACAATTTCAATAATGGTTTATTAATAAATGGGTATTAGAATGTGATAAGTGGATCATATATGGTATAATAATCTTTTAAATTACACTGATATAGAATTATAGAATTTTAAATTTATTTTAACACTAGTTAGATTGTAATAAACTCTATTGAAACTCTATGTAATGGTTTTATATTACAATGTTATTTTATATTTGGAATATTATTTTTATTTCCAATGATATAATTTCACGATATTCATCTTAATGAATATCATGAACTAAATTATCATTATATTATCAATAGATGATATATTTTATTACTTCATTTATTCTACTTTTGGAACTTATGATTTTGAAATAATGTTTCTAAGGAAACCAAACTTTATTTCTCTCTTCGGTTTAAAATCCATTTTCATCCACATCCATATATTCATAAAATATTCTCAATAATATTCATAATAATTCTCTATGATTGTTTAATGTCATTTTAAAAAATGATATTCTTTTAAAAAAAATTATGAAAAAGTAGGATTTTTGTAATTTTCCAAATGAGAAACCTTTTTTCTATTCATGATATTATGAAATAAATGTATTATTTTATGTTATAAAACATGAATGGAATTTCATTAAAAGATTAAAACTTAGTGATTAAATGATTAACTTTATTGATTCTAAAGGAAATTTCAAGAAATTATTTAATATTTGAGATTTTTTTTGTTTTTATAATGAAATTTCAATCTAAAAAGTTCATTTACCCCAAGACATGCTTCAATGGATTTTTTAACAGAATTATTCATTTATGATGAAATCCATTGGTTTTACATAAAACTCCACATGGGATATGACCTAATGATTCTATCATTGTTATTTATCTAGATGGTAGATGATTATGATTATAAGATGTTTATGAAACCACTTTTCTTTCCCCATGTTATTCTACGATGAAGTGATGAAACTTTTATGAAACCTATTTCTGTTTCATGTTATATTGTGTGTTGAATGTTTTAATATGTTATATAACATATATATAATTCAAATTATGTGGTGTTTGGGACAAAAAATGGTATATTCATCCAATTAATTATGTGAAGATGTATATCTCATGAGATATAGAAGACTAGAATGGGGAGTGAAGCAAACTTAGTAAGGGACTCTATACACTATGATAGTCTTTGGTGTGATCCACGGTTACTATGAGGTAATGATTAGTGAACCCAATCCAGTATAATAGTATCAATAATGATCATTGAATACTAATTTTATAATTTTCTATGATATTCTATATACAAAAAATCATTGTATTTTGTCCATTTTATACTCTCATGGAATGTGTTCATTCATTTATTTATGATTAAAATCTTATAAACTACAATGATATGTTCCATGACACCATATTGGGATTTATGATATGCATTTTATTCTTTAATAATGTTTATATTGTGTCCTTATACCCTTGTGGTCATTTAATCTTTATATGATCATCTATATCTCACTTATTTACAAATATAGATCATATGGTCTCAGCCGTTATTATGATTCATATTCCACATGTTATGAATAATGATATAAATTATAATATGTTCAAAAAGTGTTCATGTTATGAAAAACATAATGGGATATTATGTTGACAACATATGAACCACTTGTTTATGATTCTATTATTTCAAAGGCACAAACCCTATAGGATTATGGAATGAATCATTATATTATGTAGTTATTATTTATCTACTAATATTTAATATAAATGTATGTAATATATAGGGTGATATAATTTGTTTCAACTCATGTTTTATTAACATTTGGATAACAGGATTAGAAAACTTTAATGGCAACCATGGGGAAATGTATATGTATGTGATAATGTAGAACTGTTTTGTTAATGATCATGGATGACAAAGATTGTAACACCCCAGGTAAATAAAGAATATGACATTTTTATATTTATCCCTATTTGTGGAAAAAATGTCAATATTAATTTAAATGGAACGCTATGCTCGATGGCTTACCCAACACGCAACAACGAGTTTCTTGGGAATCTTACGTTGCACTCTAATAATAAAATAATATTATTTTAAATGGTAGTTAACATGAGGCCGTTGTATTGGAGGGAATGGATAGAAATAACGAAAATATTATTATATATGTTTTTAAATGTTTTTAAATATATCCAATAAAAGATAAAGGCTTAAAATACGGAAAGAATTCAATTTTAGGCGTATATGCCCTAGTTTTCACTAAAGGTTCACTTATCACCTTTTGATGGAGAACCATCATTAAATATAGTTTTGTTCACTCTTATACATTATATTGGACCAAATAAAACTCTTCTTAAGAATCGGGACATCAAAATTTACTTTGTGTAAATTTTTGGTATCTTTCCGATAAAGTTCATTTTTTAATGAATAGTGTAAAATGTTGTATTTTAATTCAAAAACTCTTTTTAATATAATTTATTTATATGATTATATTATATTTTTAATTGGTTTTAAAGTGAAATTATAATAAATTTTTACCATTAAATCCAATAGTGGTCGTTGGAATTAATTTCACTTTGAAATCAGACTTAAACTAGTGTCAATCTTTTGATACTTATTGCTTCATAAAAACACACTATTTGCTCTGATAGCGGGAATTAATTATTAAATTAATAAATTTGACTTATATGTTTTGAATTTTGTAAAATAGACTTCATTTTTGAATTCAGAATATCAAATATAGCTTAGGGTGAATTTTAGGAATTTTTCTGAAAAACTTCAATTTTTGATGAATAGTAAAACCACTAAGTGGTACTTATAAAAACTGATTTTTCCGTTTAAATGAAATTTTTCCATCTTTGTGTTTTGAATTTCAAAAATCCGACATACATGATTTTCATTAAGAAGTAAAATGTGGTTCAATGGGATAAAAATAATTTTTTGGTGAATAGTAACTTATTAAGTTATTAATCGCGATTAAAGGTAATTAGTGTAGTTTATGGTAAGAATAATGTTTTAATAAAATGAAATGACCTAGAAACATGTCCTACCCTCATTGGATATGTCATGGCCGACCACAAAAATCCATGGGTCAACTTGGGGTCCCCATGGATCCACTTTGGTTGGAAAATGACATAAATATCTTTTTATTTAATGTTAAAGTAAAAATGACACAAACATGAGATGTTTTACTAAAAAACATTTTACATGGGGTTATACAAGTCATAGTTTTGACTATAAATAGTAATTGGAAAGCTAAAACGATTTCCTACATCATAGTATTTTTTTATAATTTTTAGACATTAAATAAATTAAAGTATTTATGACATCATGATGATGCAGTGATGACCTCATTATTTAACGATTTAAATAAAATGGAAAGATAATGTAATATCTAAGACCTAAACATGTCAAAAACCTATTGGATGAGTGGATTTCGAACCCTTATCACCTTATCCCTTAAATACATCAATTTGGGACCTTTAAAATCGGAAACTCTTTTGAAAATAAAATAACATTCTGTAACTTTACAAGAGTGCCCCTCCTCTCCTCTTATAAAAGGCCCCCACATCTACCTCCTTACCCACACTCCCAAAGCCTTTGGCTCGGCCAACCCCTGCCCATTTTGTCTCTCCACTTCCCTCTCTTACTCCTTGAAGCCTCACTTTGGGCAGAAGTCGTCCCAAGGAAGCCTTTGAGCTCAAACCAAAGGGAGTTACCCGATTTTAAGGTAATGTCTTCACTTGTGTCATTTTGTTTTATTTTGCTTCTCCAACCCCCTAAACTCTTTTTACTAATTCATTTTGAAAAAAATACAGTATCTTCAATATACTAGGATGTTTTTATAAGAAGGATTCAAGCTACAATTACACACACCTACATCTAATGGTTAAAGAACATACTGTTTCCGTGGATGGAGAATTTCTGCCTCCCGAAATGATGATTGTTCAACATTCTTCTAACACCTTCAAAGGTGGACATTAAGATGACACTATATTTATATATGATATCTAATATGTTTATGTTTTACTTAAGCTTATATATTTTTCATTTATGGCGTACCTTTATGGTTTCCATTATGGGTAAACACGATTTCTTCATTTAAGGAAGTGCGGACTACCGCCCCCTCAAAGTGATTTAATTCGTTAATACCATATGTGGTATATATAAAGGATATATTTAATGATTTTATATATGATACCATACTGGAATTGAAATAATATTATGTATCATTATCTTTTAATTCCATTAAATATGAAATAGAAATGGAAGTAGTGTTCATGCGTTCGTACGGCTTACCGTCTCGATGAACGGTACATTTCATTTCTTATCTCAAAATGTTATGTAATATTATAAGTACATATATATAATGGATATATATGTAATATATTACATCTAAATTATGGATATCATTCTGGAATTATAACACATATATATCTCTCTCATTTTGTTTTAATTCCATTAATATGAAAAAAATGAAAGTAGCGTTCATGCGTAGATACGACCTACCATCTCCATGAACGATGCTTTTCATTTTTTTATCTACAAATGATATGGAATAGTATAAAATGAATATTTACTGGATATATATGATATTTTAATCATTAATACTATTCTGGAAATTATTTACATATAACTACATGGGAAATCTTTTTTCAAACAAGTTCATTTTTGACTCATGTACCAAACATCGGCAAAAACGTCTGATTTGAACTAACATTATTAAACAATTATTATAACATTATAATATGTGATATGAACTGAATAATAATCTCTAAAGGAGTTACTTAGGAAATTATTAATTGACCAAAGTTTATTATTCAGGAATATAAAGAAACGAACAAGACAAGTTGGACTTGAGGTAAGAGATCCTACTCCACTCTTTCTTTTTAAGTACACTCTTTTATGTCATTCCTTTTAAAGCTCATATTTCTTGTTATTGGGATATTATTTTATATTAATATTACTGTAATTTTTATGTTCATGTGATGAGAGACCCTATTCTCTCTCATCAATCCATTTTGGAAGTTTTGAGTGGCGCCGTTAGGCTGCCGAATTTTCGTAAGAGATCTAACCTCTCTCTTTCTTTTTTAAGTACTCTCCTTTATGTCACTTCTTTTAAGATACTCTTTGTTATGTTGGGGGATGTTATTTTATATTCCTCTTTCTATAAACTTTAAGTTAATATGATGAGATACCCAATTTGATCTCATCAATCCATTTTTGTAAGTTTTATGTGGTGTCGTTAGGCTGCCGAGTTTTCGTAAGGGATTTTTCATCTCACTTTTATTCCCGTGATATTTATGCTACATTTGCCATAATTTCCTTTGAGTGGTTTATGTACTTCCCATTATTTTAATCATTGTGTAATATACTTTCTTTTATGAGTATTTACATCAATGTTGTATTGTCCTTCTTTCACGAGGTGTATGTTTCGAAAGATACCCATGTTGGTAAGGGAACCTTTCACCCTCCTCTTTTTAAAAGACTTCTTTTGTTGGGTATTTTAATTTACATATTGTTATGTTGGGATATGTTCTAATATATCCTTATTGATGTAAAATTTATTTCCAAGTGATGAGATACCCTTTTTTTATCTCTCATCAACTCATTTTGATGTGACGTCGTTAGGCTGTCAAGGGAACTTCTTAACCCAATTTCGATTTATTTCAGTTCAACATGTAGTTATTGAATATGTCATCCTTTGAATATGTGTGAATGACCTTTGATTATTTTACACTTAATATCCACTTATATTTGGTGTATTCGTTTGTCACACATAATTATGTAATTTATTTATCCTTAAACCAAGGATACCGTCTTTGTAAGGGACTTCGTCTCAATCTCCATTCATTGAGGCATATTTTGTTTTATACACAGCCTTCTTTTATATGGTGTATAAACCCCTTTTAATTTTACGTTTATCCAAAATGAATCTTTTTATACGAAGCGTTTTACTAATCGACAAAAGGGAATGTTTTGTCGTACGTATGCTGCGGAAACGACTTCTCCGCCGCCGTGACCATTATTTGAGTTTCGGCTTCCTCTACAAGACATACCTTCTTTTTAAAAGAAAAATAAATACCATGTTTTAATTTTCTTTTATTTTGGTATTGAAAATGGTTTTCATAATGTTTTTATATCGATGTGTTTTATTGATATATTGTGATTGAAAGGTGGAAATGTTATGTTTCCTTTATGCATGTTTTATGTGATACAATTATGTTGAGGTTCTTGGGAATTATTATGAAGATGGGTGGTTCCATGATAAACTAAGGGCGGGTGAGCCCGTTATATCTCTCCAATGCATTGGGTAACGCGAAGGAGTGAAACGTTAAGGTTTCTCTGAAGAGATTTAGGGAATATACTGTAGTGGGTATTCCAAACGTAACCAAGAGGGTTACTCCCTACGTAAGAATGTTATGAATGCCTCAAGTTACATTTTATGTCTTATGATTTCTATGATTTATTCATGATTTGATGAGGTATGTTAAAGTGCCTATGTTTTATGGGTAAAGTATGATTTCATTCTTATGTATATATGAACTCATGTTTCCTTTCCAATTTTTTATAAACCTTACTGAGATTTTTATGCTCATCCCAAGTTTTTGAAATGTTTTTCACAGGTCAAGGGAAAGGTACATGATATGATGATAGTGTCAAGGATGTGTCAAGAAAGAATCCATGTTTTATTTTAAATATGTTTCCGTTGATGGGAAGAATGAATACTATCTTTTATGTAACCACTTTGTTTAAATATGGAATGTAATGCAAGTTTTGTGATCTAATTCTCTAAAACTCTAAACCTGAAATGATACTCAATGTGCAATCTTGTAATAACTCAAGATTAAGTAAGGTTTAAGGCTGGGGCCTTATAGTTGGTATCAGAGGTCGGTTTAGATAACTTTAGAGGTTAGGATATTCTTTAAGCATAAGTGACATTACCATAATGGTTAGGATTTCAGAAAGAGTCCTAGGTTTAGATAAAGTGAATGAGTAAGTGTATCTTAGTGTTTACCTTCCTCATTAGTACATGATCGTTTTTTTTGATATACTCACACTGACATTTCTGTTTTTAGTGAATGGATGGATCTAGCAGGCACCAAAGAGACAACAAGTTTGAAGTAAACTGTGGTGGTTCTATGATTAAGATACTAGATAAAATGGGGGATTCAATGAGGAAACACGTGGTTATTATAAACCAACTATCAAGGAGTCATTATCAACCACTTGAACCTTGGTATGATCTTTAATGCATCATGTACGAGATGACCAATCGATGTGGAAGTTCAGGTAATAATTATAAAGGTTACCATTAGAGTTTATATGATCCTTACTTTTGAGGTAATTATGGGTTACTATATGTTATGATGGAAGTGAAAGGCATGAGATAAAATTGAGGTTAAATTATATTATGGTTATTTTTGATGATTTTATCTCTTTTTGGGGAATGATTTTAGAATTATATAGTTTTGGAAAAAGGAAAACACGTAGACCGTGTGACTACCCGTTGCGTCGGACAAAGCTGCGAGAATCGAACCCACAACCAAAGTGCGACTGGTATTTATCGCCTACCACTGGACTACGTGAAGTCCCTGGTTAGTTTGACTGATTCTTTTTAGTTATATGATTTTATGAATTAAGAGTAAGTTGATTTTGGGTTATTTATGAAAATTATTAACCTATCATAGAGGATATGTGATTAGGTTAATTACTTTTTCAATACGAGACTTTAAGAGAAACTGATGTTGTTTGGAGATAAATGTTACGATTTATCTTGGAAGACTATGTGATTAAATCCTTAAAATATTTGGGTTTCAATCTTAGTATGGTTTTCTTTGAAGAATTTTATGGACAAATTGTTTATTGAATATTCCTCGTTGAACTTTGGGTTTTGTTGGGAAAGTTTTGGAGATTAAGAATAGATTTTCTTTTTATAAAGGGTTATCCTTTTCTGGATTATCTAATCTTGTACTAACCTTTTTGGTTTTAGTTTTGGTTAAAGTCTAAAGACATGGGAAGTATATAGTTCCTATTTTGTGGATTAGGTGATTCTCTAGAAGTTGATTATATTACAATTAATGTGAACAAGTCTTCCTAAATACTAGTCTTTTGGGAAAGTATGAGTTTGTGTAATAAATCTAATAAAAGTTGAAAGTCAACATGATAAGTAATTATATTTCCTTATGAATAAATTCCTCAATAAAAAGTAACTTAAAACAAAAATGTTGTCTATTATCTTTTCCTTCCGGGGAATCGAATACCGTTTAACCCATCACAAGTTTTTTATTTTCTTGTGGTTAACTTTCTTCTAGACATGTTTACTATCACTCTCCCTCAGAACATGACCCTTTCTTTTTCTTCCATGTCCATGTTTTCCTGCATGGAATCCTAGTATGGGTTAACTCGGGTGACCTCAATACTTCTCTTTCTTTATTATAAAGTGATTTTTTTACCGACTCTAGTTCTGATGTGGGATTTTCAATGATGTTTCCAAGCCCAGTTGTATAATTGCGAGGATGCAATTTCAAAAAGAGGGGAAGGATGTAACACCCTAGGTAAATAAATAATATGAATATTTTAAATTTATCCCTATTTATGGAAAAAATGTCAATATTTATTTAAATGGAACGCTATGCTCGATGGCTTACCCATCACACAACAACGAGTTTCTTGGGAATCTTACGTTGCACTCTAATAATAAAATAATATTATTTTAAATGGTAGGTAACATGAGGCCGTTGTATTGGCGAGAATGGAAATAAATAACTAAAATATGATTATATATGTTTTTAAATGTTTTTACATTTATCCAATAAAAGATAAAGGCTTAAAATACAGAAAGAATTCAATTTTAGGCATATATGCCCTAGTTTTCACTAAAGGTTCACTTATCGCCTTTTGATGGAGAACCGTCATTAAATATAGTTTTTTCACTCTTATACATTCTATTGGACCAAATAAAACTCTTCTTAAGAATCGGGACATCAAAATTTACTTTGTGTAAATTTTTGGTATCTTTCCGATAAAGTTCATTTTTTTAATGAATAGTGTAAAATGTTGTATTTTAATTCAAAACCTCTTTTTAATCTAATTTATTTATATGATTATATTATCTTTTGAATTTGTTTTAAAGTGAAATTATAATATATTTTTACCATTAAATCCAATAGTGGTCGTTGGAATTAATTTCACTTTGAAATCAGATTTAAACTAGTGTCAATCTTTTGATACTTATTGTTTCATAAAAACACGCTATTTTCTCTGACAGTGGGAATTAATTATTAAATTAATTAATTTGACTTATATGTTTTGAATTTTGTAAAATAGACTTCATTTTTGAATTTGGAATATCAAATATAGCTTAGGGTTAATTTTTGGGATTTTTCTGAAAAACTTCAATTTTTGATGAATAGTAAAACCACTAAGTGGTACTTATAAAAACTGATTTTTCTGTTTAAATGAAATTTTGCCATCTTTGTGATTTGAATTTCAAAAATCCGACATACACGATTGTCATTAAGAAGTAAAATGTGGTTCAATGGGATAAAAATAATTTTTTGGTGAATAGTAACTTATTAAGTTATTAATCGCGATTAGAGGTAGTTTGTGTAGTTTATGGTAAGAATAATGTTTTAATAAAATGAAATGACCTAGAAACATGTCCTACCCTCATTGGATGTTTCATGGATGACCAATAAAATCCATGGGTCAACTTGGGGTCCCCATGGATCCACTTTGGTTGGAAAATGACATAAATATCTTTTTATTTAATGTTAAAGTAAAAATGACACAAACATGAGATGTTTTACTAAAAAATTTTTTACATGGGGTTATACAAGTCATGGTTTTGACTATAAATATTCATTTTAAAGATAAAAATATTTCCTACATCATATTATTTTTTTTATAATTTTTAGACATTAAATAATTTAAATTATTTATGACATCATGATGATGCAGCGATGACCTCATTATTTAACGATTTAAATAAAATGGAAAGATAATGTAATATCTAAGACCTACACATGTAAAAAACCTATTGGATGAGTGGATTTCAATCCATTATCACCTTATCCTCGAAATAAATCAATGTGGGACCTTTAAAATCGGAAACTCTTTTGAAAATAAAGTAACATTCTGTAACTTTACAATAGTGCCCCTCCTCTCCTCTTATAAAAGGCCCCCACCTCTACCTCCTTACCCACACTCCCAAAGCCTTTGACTCAGCCAAGACCTGCCCATTTTGTCTCTCCACTTACCTCTATTACTCCTTGAAGCCTCACATTGGACAGAAGTCCTCCCAAGGAAGCCTTTGAGCTCAAACCAAAGGGAGTTACCCGATTTTAAGGTAATGTCTTCACTTGTGTGCTTTTGTTTTATTTTGCTTCTCCAACCCCATAAACTATTTTTATTAATTTATTTTCTAAAAAATACAGTATCTGAAATATACTAGGATGTTTTTATAAGAATTATTCGATCTACAATTACACACACCTACATCTAATGGTTAAAGAACATACAGTTTCCGTGGATGGCGAATTTCTGCCTCCCGAAACGATGATTGTTCAACATTCTTATAACACCTTCAAAGGTGACCATTAAGATGAAAATATATTTATATATTATATCTAATATGTTTATGTTTTACTTAAGCTTCTGTATTTTTCATTTATGGTGTACCTTTATGGTTTCCATTATGGGTAAACGCGATATCTTCATTTAAGGAAGTGCGGACTACCGCCCCCTCAAAGTGATTTAATTCATTAATACCATATGTGGTATGTATAAAGGATATATTTAATGATATTATATATGATACCATACTTGAATTTAAATACTATTATGTATCATTATGTTTTAATTCCATTAAATATGAAATAGAAAAGGAAGTAGCGTTCATGCGTACGTACGGCTTACCGTCTCCATGAACGGTACATTTCATTTTTTATCTCAAAATGTTATGTAATATTATAAGTACATATATATAATGGATATATATGTAATATATTACATCTAAATTATGGATATAATTCTGGAATTATAACATAAATATATCTCTCTCATTTTGTTTTAATTCCATTAATATGACAAAAAATGAAAGTAGCGTTCATGCGTATGTACGGCCTACCGTCTCCATGAACGATTCTTTTCATTTTTTTATCTCCAAATGATATGGAATAGTATAAAATGAATATTTAATGGATATATATGATATTTTAATCATTAATACTATTCTGTAAATTATTTACATATAACTACATGGGAAATCTTTTTTCAAACAAGTTCATTTTTGACTCATGTACCAAACATCGACAAAAACGTCTAATTTGAACTAACATTATTAAACAATTATTATAACATTATAATATGTGATATGAACTGAATAATAATCTCTAAAGGAGGTACTTAGGCAATTATTAATTGACCAAAGTTTATTATTCAGGAATATAAAGAAACGAACAAGACAAGTTGGACTTGAGGTAAGGGATCCTACTCCACTCTTTCTTTTTAAGTACACTCTTTTATGTCATTCCTTTAAAAGCTCATTTTTCTTGTTATTGGGATATTATTATATATTACTATTACTGTAATTTTTATGTTCATGTGATGAGAGACCCTATTCTCTCTCATCAATCCATTTTGGAAGTTTTGAGTGGCACCGTTAGGTTGCCGAATTTTCGTAAGAGATCTAACCTCTCTCTTTCTTTTTAAGTACTCTCCTTTATGTCACTTATTTTAATATCCTCTTTGTTATGTTGGGGGATGTTCTTTTATATTACTATTTATATAAACTTTTACATTAATATGATGATATACCCTATTTGATCTCATCAATCCATTTTTGTAAGTTTTATGTGGCGTCGTTAGGCTGCCGAGTTTTCAAAATGGATTTTTCATCTCACATTTATTCCCATGAGATTTATGCTACATTTGCCATAATTTCCTTTGAGTGGTGTATGTACTTCCCATTATTTTACTCATTGTGTAATATACTTTCTTTTATGAGTATTTACATCAATGTTGTATTGTCCTTGTTTCACGAGGTGTATGTTTCGAAAGATACCCATGTCGGTAAGGGAACCTTTCACCCTCCTCTTTTTAAGAGACTTCTTTTGTTGGGTCTTTTAATTTACATATTTTTATGTTGGGATATGTTCTCATATATCATTATTGTGTAAATTTTATTTCCAAGTGAGGAGATACCCTTTTTTATCTCTCATCAACTCATTTTGATGTGACGTCGTTAGGCTGTCAAGGGAACTTCTTAACCAAATTTCGATTTCTTTGGGTTCAACATGTAGTTATTAAATATGTCATCCTTTGAATATGTGTGAATGACCTTTGATTATTTTACACTTAATATCCACTTATATTTGGTGTATTCGTTTGTCACACATAATTATGTAATTTATTTATCCTTAAACCAAGGATACCGTCTTTGTAAGGGACTTCATCTCAATCTTCATTCATTGAGGCATATTTTGTTTTATACACAACCTTATTTTATAAGGTGTATAAACCCCTTTGACTTTTACGTTTATCCAAAATGAATATTTTTATATGAAGCGTTTTACTAAACGACAAAAGGGTATGTTTTGTCGTACGTATGCGGTGACAACGACTTCTCCGCCGCCGTGACCATTATTTGAGTTTCGGCTTCCTCTACAAGCCATACCTTCTTTTTAAAAGAAAAATAAATACCATGTTTAACTTTTATTTTATTTTGGTATTGAAAATGGTTTTCATAATGTTTTTATATCGATGTGTTGTATTGATATCTTGTGATTGAAAGGTGGAAATGTTATGTTTCCTTTATGCATGTTTTATGTAATACGATTATGTTGAGGTTCTTGGGCATTATTATGAAGACGGGTGGTTCCGTGATAAACTAAGGGCAGGTGAGCCCATTATAGCTCTCCAATGCATTGGGTAATACGAAGGAGTGAAACTTTAAGGTTTCTATGAAGAGATTTAGGGAATATACTGTGGTGGGTATTCCAAACGTAACCAAGAGGGTTACTCCCTACGTAAGAATGTTATGAATGCCTCAAGTTACCTTTTATGTCTTATGATTTCTATGATTTATTCATGATTTGACAAGGTATGTTAAAGTGCCTATGTTTTATGGGTACAATATGATTTCATTCTTATGTATATATGAACTCATGTTTCCTTTCCAAATTTTTCTAACCCTTACTGAGCTTTTTATGCTCATCCCAAGTTTTTGAAATGTTTTTCACAGGTCAAGGGAAAGGTACATGATGTGATGATAGTGTCAAGGATGTGTCAAGAAATAATCCATGTTTTATTTTAAATATGTTTCTGTTAATGGTAAGAATGAATACTGTCTTTTATGTAACCACTTTGTTTAAATGTGGAATGTAATGCAAGTTTCATGATCTAATTCTCTAAAACTCTAAACCTGAAAAGATCCTCAATGTTTAATCTTGTAATAACTCAATATTAAGTAAGTTTTAAGGCTGGGGCCTTATAAAGATTATACATAAGGTGTCAGAGATTGAAATTATTTTGTTTTTATTTTAAAATAAAATAAATATTTTTTCAATCTATTATTGTTTTTTATTATTATAAATGTTTATCACACTATAAATTTTGGGTTTATTAATTATAAAGAAATCGAATGAACCATGTAAAAATGGAATGTGAAGGAAAATTAAATGATCGTCTTCTTTGCAAAATAATTTTATGGGATTAGGAATGAATAATAACATTGATATGATTATGATAAATTTTCAAGCTATGAATAAAACTAATATTATAAACATGAAAAGGGGGAATAATGTTTTTTTGAGCCATTCATGAGGCACATCAAGCAATTTTTTTTGGTTTTATGATACTATAGTAACTAATAAATAGATAATCAATAAAAATATATTTTCCATGCCCTTGTGTTTAGAGCATGAAAATATTTTTTTGGACTTTTATTGGTTGGAACGTGAAGAAGATAAATTACGTAATCTAACGAGAAGAATGACATGATGGAAATAAATAAAATCAATGAAGGTGGATTAGTTTTAGGTATTAGGTTTCAATAATTTTATTCCTTAATTTTTCATAATGAAATGTTGAAGTACTTTTTTGAGATAAAACAGAAGTCGTATGAATATGTTTGTAATTATATGACATATTATACAAGTCTTGTGTTGTACAATGCCTATATTGTTATCCATACCGAATTTAAGGATTATCAATTCTTCAGTGGATTAAAATAGAATCTATTATCAACATTAACCATAAAAGACATCAATAGATATTAATAAATCATTTGATGTACCATAAAGGTGGAAAAAGAGATCGTACTGACCAACCAATCAAATATATTTTTATAATAAAAACATTGATTTTATGGGAATCTCAAAAAAACATGGAGAGAAGAATTTGAAATTTATGTTATTCCCAATAAATTAAAGGATGGATGGTGGAGATTTTATTAAGGGGACATGTAAATTTTTAATATTTGGAAATTTATGTCATCATGGAATAAAACTTCAGAATGATGGGAAGATGTTATCTAATGATATATAAAATGAACCAAAGTATGCCCCACCCATACTCTAGTAGCTCAAATGTAAGTAGTATGGGGATTATGCTAAGAAGTGATAAATCCCAAAGTATAATGATGATGAATTATTTTAATCCCCAATTAATCTTATAGGTAATGGGAAATATAATGTTATCACTATTTCTGTTGTGGATTATGAATAAAAGTAGTTAAAAGGAACACATACCATCAAATCTAGAACAGTTAGTGTCTTATTTGATTCTTGATGTACAAACTATTTTAGAGTTGAATAACTCTATAATGGTACACAATACCACATTAATGATTTAATGATGAAATAATTTTGAAAAAATATAATGGTATGATGAACACATAAAAAGTCTATAATTATTCTCTTATTGAATTTTATGGGAACTTTCTTCCATAATATTTAATTATTTTCCATCTAGTTGAGTTTTAAGTTATTTTGTGTTCAGATTTTATTTCCTTACATAAATAATTCATCAATTTCAATGGAATGTAAATAAAATTTTATATTTATAACAAACATATAACCATTTATCATTCTGCTAATAAATATGAACATCAAAAGGAAATTTCATTCATTTTATGGGTTTTGATTTCTATTAAAAAGGGATATGTATCTCATATATATGGAGAGGAAATCATATTTTATTATAATTGTTAATGTATTTAAGGAATATTTTTCTAGTTATCCACAATATTTTAATATTATAAATTCAATATTACTCATACATTATATCAATCCTTTTTCAAAGACTCTATATATAAAAGAACAGATTGAGTTTTATTAATTGAATAAGAAATTGCACAAGAATCTTAACAAGGAATTTATTCATCCATGTTCATTAACAAGGGGTGAACCTATTATTTTTGTTAAGAATAAATATTGATCAATGTGAAATTTCATTGATTTTCAGGAACATAAGAATATCATAATCAATAATATGGATCCTCTCCCACATTTTGATGAAATGATTGATAAAAAATTCGGTTCATAATCAGTTTCCAAGATTGATCTTTATTCTTTATATCATCAATTTAAGGTCATAAAATACAATATAACCATGAAATTATTCCATTAAATATATGGAAACTATAAATATATATTGGTTAAATTTTTTCTTAATAATTTCACCACTATCTTGATGGATTTAATAAATAATTTACTTAGATATTACACAGATAAATTTTATATATTCTTTATAGAATATATTCTTATACATTATAAGAGAAAGGAAGACTATGAATATCCCTTGAGGATTTTTCTGATGATATTTAAGAAGGATAAGATGTATGAAAAATTTAAAATGTGTGTTTTTGGTATGTACAAACATTCATTTCAGGTTAAATTATCTAATGAAATGGAATATCAATGGATCCAAAAATTTCAACAGATATTAAATAGTGGACCATACAACCCATTATGACTATGATCTATAATGTTCTTTGTTTTCTGTGATATCAATGATTTATTGTAAATAATATCTCGTGAATGTCCAATACAGTGACATATATAAATCTGATTATATTGAAGTTTGTTTTCATATATGAATTTAAGGATACATTCATGGAACTTGAGGGAAGGTTAGTCAGTTCACTAGTGCATACATTGCCATATATTGGATAAGGGTTTGTAATCCATAGTGATTCATTGATAAAGAGTCTATGATACGTTATAATATTGAATATTATATATATATATCTAAGGAAACATCACAATTGATGGTTTATGTGAATAATTATCTATTTCATTATTTGTTGTTAGCAATGGTATTTTTTATATTAAATATATATAAGAATTATCAATATGGTGAAATATGCAATATATATAATAATAATTAATATCAAAAGTGCATATTAACTAAAAAAATAGTATAATATGAACCATATAAGTTGGTTAGACTGGAATAAATATTAGGGATACTCAATACGTTACCACCCCAAGAATCCATACAAGTAGAAATATTCCCAGAGATTAAAGGATAATGAAGTACAATACATGATAAGGATCAAAAATGGTTTTATATTTATAGATTTGAATTTGATGGATTTTGAAATAATGAAGGAAGAGGATACATATTATAATTCTCAAATGAGTTTCAAACTATATATTCATCTGAGGATTATATAGGAATAATAGGAATATGAAGAACTACTACTGATGGTCGAAAATTTTCCTAAATTAAAAATTGATTATGATAGAATGATAAAGTTTGGGAACCGTGTATGTTATCCCCACATGCCATAAATGAATACATATTAGTTGGATAGGGCTCATATATCATAATTATCTATTCAATCTAGAAGTAAAATGATGAATACATATCTGAAAGTGGATTTCTACGGAGATATCATAAATAAAGATATTATATATTATATATATCTGTGATTTACATGTGGACATGTTAAGGATATGATATATATGCCTAATGTGACGTTATATTTATTACACTTAACAAAATTGAAAGGGTAAAAAATCATTATATATTATATCATTGGATTCCCATGAATTTATAAAGGAAATAATTTTTTTTCAGATATAATTGATCACATTAAAATGTAAACACACTTCATTTATTTTAATGAATATTTATCTCTAATCCATTATTCCAGAATATACATTATTAAAGTGGTAAGGTTTCATAGTGTACCAAATTCTATGGAATCTGAACGTGATCCATGTTTTACATTGATGATCATGTGATGTCCATAGAAATATCATGATAAAAAGACAATTTTAAGTACTTATTACCATCCTCAGATAGATTTTTAGATAATAAAACCATTCATTACTAATAGGATATTACAAGAACTTTTTCTATGGATTTCAAAGGTGTTTGGGATCAACACCTTCCACTAGTATATTTTTGATAAAAAAAATATATATCACTAAATTTATTAATATGGATCCTTATGAATCCTTCTATGGAATGAATTGTATAGCTCCAATGTGAAACTATGATGTTAGTGAAATAATGATAATATGACATGAGTTAGATAAGGAAAATAATTTAATTTTATTATCAATATATCATCATTATCTATAAAATTAAAATTATTTTTTAAATTAACTTATCAAAATTAACATTTAATTATTTGTTTTGAATTTCTTAAAAATATTAATTTCTCAGTTAATATTGAAAAATAATTATTTTTAATTGATGTATTTTTATTTAATGAAATTAAAAAATAGATTTTCTTATTAAATAATTTCTAAATGTAAATACATTTCAATATTACTCTAAATAATAAAAATATTTTTCTTAAATTTAATTTTATATTGAATTTTTATGTAAAATCATTTTATATTTATGAAATCATTTTTCTTGGAAAAATACCTTTCATTGCATTTTATGGGAATAATTTTAATTTAAATCCTACCACTTATGTACATTAAATTTGGAAAAATGGATTTTATTTTTTTAATGACCACATTCATATTTTGTAACTATGACACTTTCATTTTTTCATAATGAATTGTGAAAATTATATAAAAAAATCACCGCATCTAAGGATAAAATAGGTTTAGTATGGGAGTATAATAAGAGATATGGGTATGTTCATCACATAAACAATTATAAATCCAATTTCATTAAAATATTTCATCATCATGATATGTAAAAATAAAATATTTTCCCATTTAAAATAAATTTTCTTGTGATTTACTTTATTATATTTTAATGTGTTTTGAAATTCCTAGTTTGTCTTCTCTCCAAATTATAAAAGGACACCCCTCCATTCTCTTCTTTACATAATTTTGATCCATATGTCTAATATAAATTGGAAAAATTGTATTAATAAATTCCATATACATGTTTTAGAGATTAATTTATCCCTAAAATACCACCCCTAGTGTACTTATGTAGATATCTAGTAGATTTATTTCAAAGAAGACTAATTTATTTTACTGATCACAAAATTATAAATTCTTATTTTACCTCCCCTATGTATATTGTATTTTTCATAAAATTATATCTTCATTAACCTCAATACACTATAATTTTATTATGATTATTGGGCCAACAATATCTATCCTCCATTGCTTCATATGAGAAGTTAATATATCCTTCCTGCATAATTGTAGAATATCACCTCCATAGAGCGATACAATTAATTTTCCATCACTATTTCTCATGGATGGTTATTATGATGTCATTAAAGATTATATATGATATTTATTACCAAATTAAAATTTTGGACATATTATATCACATCTACCTTCTTACATTATAATCTATTGGAAAATGATAATGTCGATCGTGTGTACATATGAAATACCACCTCCACAAAAAGGTTGGATTAGTTAGACATTTTAGTTTTACATAGATATTATTAAGGCCATGTTTACTTAATATATTATATACATGATATATTAGTTATTCTATAAAAATATATTTTTTACCTTTCTTTCATTCATTTTTTCGACAAGTGAGAATAACGTTATTGTTTAAATATGGGAAACCCTCTTCATGAAGATTGTGATTCATTTTTTTATCTCTAACATATTTGGTTGACGAGAAGAATTTATATGATAAATATATTATATATATATATCAATATTAAAATTCTTGATTTGAAGGAACCAAGATCAAATCGAAGTTCCTTAATTACCAAATTTAAATTCTCATGAAAAAAGAAAACAACAAACACTCTTAAACAACACTTTTAACAAGGAGTTATCAAAAATGGGTGTTCAAATGTTATAAGTGGATCACATATGATATTATATGTATAAAAATGAATAGGGTTTAGAATTAAATTAAATTTAAAATTTTTATATAGTATTTTGTATTGCTTTCAAAAAAAATTGGAACTCGAGGTCAGGGTGTAATGTTAAAATCACATTGTTTTTCAAGAATATTTATTTGTCAAGTTTAAAATGTTAAAAATTATGGATCTACCTATCTTATAACACCTAATATTTTTTGATGTCTTATTATATTTATATATTTCATGTTTTGTTTCATTTTCCTTGCTTTATGAACTCAATTTACTTTTTATAATATGTTTTAAAAAGGAATCTTGTTATATTTTTCTCAAAGGGTTAATGTTTGAATTATTATAGAAGTGTGAATGAACTGATTTCTTTTAACTTATAAATAATTAAGGACATTTCCAAATACCATTATTAATTAATTAAATAAATAATTATTTTTAATTTTCAATAAAAAAATTTATTTAACATTTGTGAAAATTTTAGATTATAAATTAGTTATTCGAAATTGAAAAGGGTATTTTCTTCATGAAAATCATAATGTGATATTTTGAAGTCATTTTTCTTTTACGAAGACATCCTTTTATATGAATAATTTTTTTAATGGGGATCTGATATAATGTTAGCATATTTATACTTTTTCAGAGGGTTTTTGATTATTATGAAAACATGATTACTAAAACCATTCCTTTTCCATGGGTTAAACAATGAAGAAATGAAACAATTATCATGAAACCCATTTAATTTTAAAATTTTATAATATAAAGATTTTTTTACCTTGGTGTACATATATGAATGATTTTAAATATGTTTTGTGTGTCCTTATAATTATTTATCTTTCTAATATATTGGTTAAATATTGATATATCATTAATTAAATTGAAATATAATTAGGAGTGAACCTGGTTTTGAAAGGGACTCACTCTACTATGATATTCCTGGGGGTAAACCTATAATACTATGATATAATGGTGATAAAACCTAATAAACCATGATAGTATCAGTATATATCCTTTTATTTTAAGGAAATTATTTTATATGATTATATGCACGACACATATATCTTTCTTATTCCAATGTTAGCCTCTCATATTTCATGTCCATTAATTCCATTATAATTCAGTACATATGAACATCCATGATTTGTTTCAGGAGACTTGATTATGAAATATGATATGTATGGTTTGATTTTAAAATGTAAACATAATATTCTCATTACCTTATGATTTTTTACACTTATGTGTTCATTTATATATTCTTCTTTACCCTTAATGAACATATATGATCACCCTTTCTTATATTTCCATTTCCCAAGGTTATATAAAAATATTTTTAGAGTGAAAAACCTTTTTTAGGTTCTATTATTGAAGAACCCAGTGGGAGATTATGTATACATCATAAGAAAAAGTATGTATATATATATAGGTTTCCAAAGGAATTGGGCCTATATGATTATTGCATGGATACTTATGTTTTTTAATCGATATTCATCTAATATGATATAATATATATGTATAGAAATTATTGGAATTATACCACCCTTTAATAACAATACATATGATTCCCACTTGAAAATAAAAATTAAACATTTCATAATGAAAATATTGAAATAGAATAGGTTACATTAAAAACATTATAAATACCCTAAAAAATACAATGGGTTTCATATATTTTAAAATTAGAATCACATAAGGAAAAAAACTCTTATATCTAAAAAAATTTAACATGATATACTGGTGAAAAAAATAAATATCCAAAGACATTTAATAACATTATATATAAATACCAAAAATAATTATAATAAAGAATATATTTTTTAGACTATATAGATAAAAGGTATAAAATGTTTACAATTATTTCCCAATCTATGTATGGAATTATTTGGAAAACACTTTATTAAATAAAATAGAAAACATTGTATTGAAAAAGAAAATGCATTTTTGGAATAAACTTGACTATTCACTAATAATAATTAAGAAAGAATAAAGAATTTGCAGATTATATATTTGAAATAAAAAAAGTTCATAGTTATCCAAAATAATTATGTTAGACGGTATCATTTTTTCAAAGTTATTGATTATGTATATGATATTTCAATGGAAGATAACATTGATGAATAACATATATAGGTGTTTTAGAAAAATATATAAGGAAATAAAAAATTATCATTTCACTTTTTTAAGAATATATAGATAAATAGTTTATAAAAAAGGTAATTTAATTTATAATTTTTTAAAACAGAGAGAGAATATTTCTTAAAAAAAGAAAAAAGGTGGTGGAAAAATTTTGTTCACTTGAAAAAATGTGAAAATGGGATTTTAGAAGAAATTCATGAAAATTAAGATATAATGGGTCAATTAGAAAAAATATTTTGTAAAAGGTTAATTGAAACCATTGGAAAAAATTATGTTTAGAAAAAAACATCTATAATATATCAATAAACAGAAATTAAGTTATTGATTGAAATTTCGTGTGGAAGATAAAAAAAATTTATTTTAGAATATGGTAAACCTTTTTAATAATATAATTTTTTTTGTATACAGACAATATAAAATGAGAAAAAACAATAATGTTAAAAGAGAAGGAAAATATTTCTGACACATGAAATAACACCTTATTAGGATTCTAATTATAATGGATGAAATTTACATGAAATAAAATTCTGTAGAATGAAGCTAAACCATCATCAATGTGGATGATAATTAATCTAAACAATGATATGATTTTTTGGATATAAATATTTTCAAGGTAAATGATGTAAATTTAAAGGAAATTTTCCATTATATTAGAATATAATATAAATTAATGTAAAATATTATGTTGGAATAAATAAATCATTAAATAAATAATTCAACTAGGATGCATTATAGCTCATCAAAGAAAGAAGAGTTGACAAAAATCCTTTAAACATAGGAATATTATGAATCAAAATCAATTTCAAATAAAACATGAAAAGGGAATTAAAAAACCCATAAATTAAAATATTATTTTAACGGAAAATTGTTGATAATTAAACACATAATTCCTAAAAAAATATGGTTTTTAATGAATAATATATTCCTTAGGATGAAAATTTTAGATAAGAAACCCCTCCAAATATTATTACATAGTCTAATGCACTCTAAAAAAATTCACAAAAAAAATATTTATTGCCTATTTCAGAATCATGTTCTCATACATGAAATTTTACAGACAATATATATATATATATATATATTATATACATGTTTATTTTTTATTTATTATTTACTTTTAATACTGCGTGTGAGTAATCTCGATCATTTTTTACAAATTTGAAAATGAAATTATTGTTCTTTATTCTTAGGCTAAATTTATTCATATGAAACAAATGAAATCTGAAATAATTGAATTTTTAAAATGATTTATAATTAATTAATTTCATTCAATGGGAGTTTTTTTGATTATACATAACTATGATTGCATGTGAGCATGTTTCCATTATTCATAGAAAATAAATGTGTTTTTCTTAAATAAAGCGTTAGATTTTTATATTACCTTTCCAAAACCCAAAAAATACTTATTTAATTATATATATCATATATTTTTTAAAATTAAATTAATATATATATATTTTATAGAAATTTATTGTAACAACCATGGTATATATAGAATATGTTTTTTTTAAATTTATTAGTTTTTTTATTTAATTAGAAATTCTTAAAATAGATAATTTAATATATGGTATTATATTTTAAAACATTAATCATTAAATTATGGAATTTAATTTTTACAAAAAAAATATTAACAATATTTAACTTGTTATACTGAAATTATCATAGTTTTAAGTTTTTAAAATTTTCAAAAAAAATGTTTAATTTTTGGTGTATAGTAAAAAAACGGTTTTTATAAAATAAACTATGTTTTTAGGTGTATAAGAGATTTTTATGATATATAATTTATTAAATTTATTAAATAACTAAATTATTATTTTATTTGATTAATATTGTACATAAATATGAAATAACATGCAAATTATATTCTATTCACAATAAGTATAATAAATATTTTAATAGTCGACTCCATGTACGCACATCACTAAAAATGTCTATTTTGGTTCATTATAAATGATAATATAGTGATCAAACTTATTATAAAGACTGATTAATTATTTATTGTAAAATATTTATGAATTTTTTTCTATTCATTGTTAAATTTTATAGTCATATAACAATTATCTTGTCCAAATGCATGTACAATGCTTGCGTAGGGGAAGAAATGATAAAAAAAATAAGAAGTTATTTAAACATGTATAGGACTGAATATAAATAATTAATAAATGTTGAATTTTTTATTCAACCTAATTAAAATATTACTGTGCTATTTTTTTTAAATTTTTTATATATGAAGTAATTAACATTAATGCATATGCAACGCTGATGGAGTACTTGTGCAAGCATAAAATTAAAAAATAACACATTTTATTAAAATTATAACAATAATTAAATGACACAAAGTTTTGATAAAAAACATTATATTAGAAAATGATGATAATAATCATTTTTTTATTCGAATTTGGGACATTCTAGGCCGACATGGATCAAATTGGTCCCTTTATATTATTCAGGAAAAACGAAAGTCAGAATTTTCATACTCTAAATTTCAATTAGTATAATATTTTAATTATTGGTTTCATAGAATAATATTTCAATCATAAAGATTTTTTTTAAATCTAACAAATTTATCATTCTCATAGAATTTTATATTTTATTTTTGGCAATAAATAATTAACTTAATGTCTTGAAAAATTCTCATGCATTATTTATTTAATTAATGAATAAATCAAATAAATGATATTAAAAATAGTAAAATAAATGAAATTTGATATTTCTAATTCAATTCCAAATTTCTATAGGTAAATATAAAATTTTAATAATATAATAAAAATCTTAATTATAATTTCAAACAATTTTTGATGTGTTTAATGTCATGTTCGTGAGTAGATTTTAATTTGAATGATTTTTTTCCCTGAGTAAAATATTTATTTAAATTATTTAAAAAATAAAAAAAATTTAACATGTAAAAAATTATTATATTCCTTCCAATATTCAATATCATTTCATGTTATGCCTTTTTTGAAGTCTTAAATTAGATAAATAATTATTATGTATTAATAATATGATTAATTCTTATGTTATCCCTCACCTAAATTATTAAAGGAGGCTCACTACTTCACAAATTCTCTTCACCTTAATCCTTATTGTTATAATATGCTCTACCAAATTCCCTCATACTCATCCAATTAAAAATTCTTTAGCACTATGTTTCACAAAAGATCGCTTCTAAGAGCCTTAAAGAGGTTCTCAAGGAATAATTTTCAAGAAGGTTCTTATTTCTTCTCATTTAATTTATTTTACACTTCTACCTTATCCCCATCTCTTGTGTAATGTTCCATGACCACTCTAGTATACCATATATAATTCATTGTTTTTCTATTTATGGTATATTCATCATATAATCCTTCATCTTCTTCTTTATATTATTAAATTAAGAAATTGTCATATCTGGTGCGTTAATTCACCAGCTTCATAGATGATGATTTTTCATTTCCTTTTTTTTAAATCATGGAAAGGTTAAATTCATAGGTAATTTTTTAAAATAACATAAATATTCAAATTTTATCAATTCTGGTTTATTATTTCATTTTTACAAGGAATTCCATTACCAAACCGACCTTGGAAACCATGAAAAGAACACACCCGAAACAAAAATAATAATAAAATAATCTTAATAAATGGGTGGAAAATGTTAAAATAAGATGAGGTAAAGTGTTATAAATATGAGTAAAGTCATGTAAAATATTATTAACACTTTTATACCCTTTATATATAAGGTATTAACTCATTTTAAATTAGTTGAACCTAAGGTAAGGGAATTTATTTTTTAAATCCTTTTAAAATGACTTTTTAATGAAATTCAAAAAGATTGTTTTTGTATCAGTAATGGGTTGTTTCTCCTGATTTTATTATAATTTATTACTATGACATTTCCATTATAGGTTTTCATGTTTAGTTTTATGAATATGATTTCATTATTATGGGATTTTGTTTTTATATTTTTGAAATTTATTTGGAAATTTCTAAGATTTTCTAAGTAATTTTCTTTTTGAAAATTATATGGTATTATTTTTGCGATAAGGAGATGAGACAGAACAACATTATGAGGCCCTAAGTTCATATAATAAGTGTTTGAATAGTATTTTTTGTTTATTAAAAATAGCGCACATTCTTAGTTTTAGTAAATTTTAAACGAGTGCTTGAATTTGAAATCTAAGGGCACCGCTGTGTTCAGAGCAACAGGTTTTTCTTAGGTGGGAGCTAACATCAACCAGTGGGGGTCGGCTATAGAAAATCATGTTTGGACGTTTAAAAAAAAATAATTAAACATAAAATGTTTATTTTATTTATATATTATTGTTTTGTGATGATGAAACAATGATGTGATGTAGTGACAAAGTATTTGTCTACTTTCATAAATGAAAAAACATGGAAAAACTATTTCAAAGTGTAATAGTAATGCTAAAACATGTTAACGTTTTTTCATCTTTAATCAGGGTAGGTAACAGCGTTACAATTCACAATGCGGGATATTTTCTCAAGAACACGAGGAAGCTCTCTGACTGGAGAAGACGAACAATGAATGTTGTCGAGCGAAGGATCAAGGACGTTCGAGGATGTATGTCCTTAATTAATGAATTGTCTCTTCTGAATGATCCTCTATCATGTTAGGGGGTTTATTTTCATCATTATTTCTTTCCCTGATCTAGTTTCCAATGACAAACGCAGAGCAACCCCAGACAGGTTGATCCGTGGTTCGATCATTCTAGTGAGATGGATAGAAATGACCGATAAAGGTGATGAATCTTATTAAATATTATTTTGTTCTTATTTCATATTTCTGCTAACATTAACAGACCAAGTCCAACACGAAAAAGTCGATGGTCCAATCTAAGGGTGTTCTTATTCTTATATCTCTTCCCGATTCTTGCGTTCTTTTCCAATGAACCCCCGTGATCGCATCAAGATTTTTTAGGAAGTAAAAAATGTGACCGGACCCCCAAAGTGATGAAAAAATTATTTCAATACAATGGAGATGAAGAACGAAACCTAGGGGTCATAAGCATGCTTCCATATCAAAAAATATAGATTCAGATTGTGTCTAATGATCCACGGAAGGAGAGTTGTGGTTGGGGGAATAAGACCACCCGAAATTTGGAGTAAAATGACTCTAATACCAGAAGAAGAGATAGGGCCACTGCCAGAAGGCCGACGACGGGCTCGACCAAAAGAGGCATGAAGTCGCGTCATGTGAAAATGGATTTCTGTTTAGCCAGATCATGGGGTGGTTCACGTGGTGGATGACCATGTTGAATGTTTTAGATGGATACATTAAATGTGGTGGTTTTCGATGTTGAACAGGTGGGGATGTGACACCCACCGCATCCTGGGAGGATGAATCAGCCTGCTCGAGCGGGCCGGGCTAGAGAAGGCTGGCCGAAATGACAGTGGGCAAGACTGGCAACATGCTAGACATGTAGTAAGCTAGGTCCAACTAGGGCAGTCCAAATCCAGTAGGTTGGGATCAGTCATGGATAGTCCGACCCAGTGGGCAAGTGTGACTAGGTCGGACTAGACCCAGAACTAATCAGACCCCTTTTAAAATAAAATCCCATATATGTCAAACCATGTGTCCATTTGAAGAGCCATATGTGGAGTTGGGACCTTGTGGAAAGGTGGTCCTTTTGAGATATTCAATGTGAGTTTCTAAGGTATATGGAAAAAGTAATTTTGGATCAAGGAGAAGGTTATCCTGGAAAAAGAGAGCTATTGAATAAATCTTGTCGCTAGGTGCGATATAGAAGCTATATGATTACATAGACTACATGTCTACCCAGACTACGTGTCTTACCTAGACTACATGTCTTATCTAGAATTTTTGTCTTACCAATAATGAATCAGCAATACCCTATCTCAATAGGGTGTGGGTCCTCTAGTATTTGACAACACTCTGTGGGTTACCGAAACTCCATTTTTTATCTACACTCTCTCTATTACCTAAACACTATGTCTTAATGACACTCCGTGTGTTACCGATACATCATGTTCTACCTACACTCCAGGTGTTACGAACTCTATGTGTGTTACTACCTGAGGGTATTAAGGATTCTTATAAAAATCCGGTTCACATACCATAGACCTATACTTGGTGTGAGATAACTCTAGAGACTCTCTTGATGGTACTTCTTAGAGGATAACATCATGTACCTCTTTGGTAGTACGCATTGTGTCTTGCATTGTGGTTTTCTTTTTCGGTTTTACTTCCCTACTGAGTGTTGTTTTAGTCACCCATTCACGGGCGTATCCCACACATATCGTATCCCGTGCCGACGATCAACAACTTTGATGGAGTCCTTGATGAGCTGGAGAAAGGTGGTGCTTTAGGGTGACCTGATAGATGTGTTACGCTTCTGTGAAATTTAGACCACATTCTGTACCTACCATTCAGGTAGGGTTTTCCATAGATAAGATCTATGATCATGTAATTTTCTATTTTAGTTGGCCTTGTATTCTGGCCTGTTTACTTTTGAGTTTGAATATTTACTCTCAGTGGTTGTCTTAGTGGGTTGCATATCTATTTAATCAGTTCTTTTTGTATAAATACTTTTCTGGGGGAGGGGTTAGTGTGTGATGGTCTATAGGAAAATTCCTCCTCATTGTGGGAAATTCCACTATGACACTAGTCTATTGCCCCTGTCCAAAGGGAGGTAGGCTCGGGGAAGCAAATGTAGGGGCCCTAGGGGATGGGTTGTGACAAAGTGGTGTCATAGGGTGGTCAGTTTAACTTGTGTTTTATGGAAACACTGTTATGTATTTCCAGTTCATCTTTCAGGCCATGGAGCCTAGTGTTGGTGTGGTGGCCGACATGTCCATAAACGCGGTCCATGAATTCTTCTTTCTGACATGATACATGAAAAAACAAGTTTCACATATCATATTATAATTTAGTGTGTTCTCATGTCTTTCATTAGTTATATTCAGTTCACTATGTATACTCTATGGACCATGATACATATTGTTTTGTTTCGTGATGACTCCGCATAGAAAGCCATCCCAGATTCTTTTATATTACGATGAGGATCGTTTGGTGGGTGATGGGGCATTGGTAAAAGGACCATTTCAAGAGATAGAACCTAAAAATAGTGTACCATTTATTCCGTCACATGCATATAAATAGATCATACCGACGTTATCTGTAGAGGATACATACTAGCTTAGTGCATTACAAGATATCCCGAGGGAGAAAACTCCTAAGTTTCGCCGATAGATGGATCCATATATAGCTGAATATTTGATGGAGGATGTTTCATGAGTCTTCCTCTTAGTGAGGATGCCTCCCGACAAGATGGTAGTCCTAGCCTTGTGCCATCTATATGGATTGAAGGGGAGATAGTCGACCCTGATGAATCAAATGTACGAGGAGGTGACACATGAAGTTCCCAGTTAGGATCTAAGTATCACTGAGACAGGGAGGGGTGAATCAGTTATATCTTTTTATTTTTATGTTTCCTTCTTTTTGAAAAAACCTTCTCCGCACGTAATTTATTTTCTCCCCTGCTGAAGACACACAAACATAGGAACACAATATTTACATGGTTCAATACACAACAAGAGTAACTACGTCCTTGGTATGGTACAAAAATAATATAGTACCACACAATCCACAAGAAAAAAAATCAATTTATGTGGAATACAATGGGTAGGATATAACCATACACACATGCTGATCTTGGAAAATAATCTGAATGTATGTGTGCACCCTTTTAGCACAAATAGTGAATTATTGTACTTCAGTGCATCTTTACAATTTAACATGTGTATTATCAAAAGTACTAATATTCACATTCCTACCCAAAAACTAGTAGAAAATGAATTATTCAAAACTAAATATGTAGGAAGAACCCCAATATATTGTGAACCCCATTTTACGTGTCCTGTGCGCATCTTTTTGGGAACACATGCATGATTTGGCTTTTGTCATGAAACACCTCTTGCACGCAACATAAATCTTTTGTGTAACTCTCTTCTTGTGCACAACTCTATTTCATTCATGAACTATAAATTATATAATATTAATTAGCGCCTCATAGATCATTATTTCTCTATGTTCTTATCCATACAAATGTGAGGTGGTCACCTCTTATTTGTATACCTCTTTCACCCTTGAATGCAAAAAATGCAATGTGTCGCACAAGATCTCAGTGTGTCGCGCAAAACCCCATTTGAAATTGCATTGGGTGTGTTAATATCTTTCAATACAAACTCTAATTTCTTGTGTTTTTTAATCATTCACACACTTCAAGACTTTTCCATTTTTCGATGTTATGAACTCAAATCTTGTCTTGTGCGCAACATTCCAAACTCGCTTCAATCTTGCACGCCAAAACCAATCTTTTTCACAAGCCTATCCTTTGACCAAATTTGATGTTCAGATCATATATCTCTACATGAACTCAAAATACCAAAAAATAATCAAACTTGTGCGCATCATCCTTTTCCAAAAACACATTTATCCATCTTTTGATTTTGTAGCCTAAAAATTTGGCAAACACTGGGAAATGACACCACCTTAAAATCAATTTCGGCCAGAACAACAATGATTTTTCATTATCATCTGGTGTATTGAATGAACTAATTCTTTAATCACATACCATATCTATCGTGATATATAGTCTTTGATCGAACACCTTTAGCATAGTTAGATTTTCAACAGGAAGTACTACAACATCCCTGTCTTCCACTAGCATCATTCATTCCAATCAAAATTGAATATGATTGGAATAGCCTTTTACCCCCCATTCCTTCATAAGGATTTCTCACAAGTTCTAATAACTTATGATATTTTTTTAATACAAATTTACAAAGCATCGTCTAATTTTCAAGTACTTTCAATGTGAATTGATTTATCTTCTTTTTCAACAAAAACAACACTCTATAAAATCAAACTAATGTTACATCCTTCTCCATAAAAATTGGTCCCAACAATTCTATCCAAGAAAAACATCGAGGGCCACTTCATGGAGGAGTTCCTTCTATATATGTTATACTCTGTGTGTATACATGAACTATTGTAGATGCAATAGGGAAACCGGCCAGTATTTGAGTATTTTGAGAGATTCAATGTTCTTTCTCGCTACTCTACAGTCATGGTGCACATATCATTCTTTTGATCCCATAACATTGAGATGGGGTTACTCTAGGAGATCATCTCATCAATGATGTCCCTTATCATATATTTTCATGCTAGGGTGATAGAGAGAGCTATACGGGTTGATATATTTCTTGCGGTGTAGGCACTGGCGGTGGGAGCTACCATTGGGTAATAGGTAGTGGATTCAATGACAACTGTTAGCTGAAAGATGATGTAAGGACCCTAAAGGGTCAATAATTTCAGGGGAAAACCCTAGGATATGAGATTTGTGGTGAGAGGCACCCATGTAATTGCATGTCAGTTGATGGACAGACATTACAACTTGTGCGGTGGTCGAGGGAATCTGGCTAAAGACTGCCCGACCCATTGTATGACGGACCCGAAGACAGTCAAGGGACCACTGCATAGGCAGTATAGGTTCAAGTAGGGTGGTAGATAGGGTGTAAGATGTGGCATAGGACTAGTATATGCATCATGTATTTGGTGGTGGATTGAGGTACAACCACCACCACCCCCAGGTGGTCAACAATGGGCTACGAGAGCTGGTGGATAGGGGAGGGCCCAGCTTCGGGAAATAGAGGCTTACGTTCCCAATGATAATGAGATGATTATATTTAAAATTTTTGTTTTCTCTGCCCTAGATAAAGTTATTATAGTCATAGGTTCTAGTCACTCTTTTCTTTTTATAGACCTTGTTCAGAGTTCTTAGGTTACAATGGATCCATTGGCTCGATCCTTACCTTTAGAGACTTAAACATGAAGGGATTCGACGATCAAACACTAGGGATGGCAATGTGAGATTACTCTTGGGGGGTGAGATCTTCTCCAAGGATCTCAATGTAGCGTCTTTGACGCCTTAAAAAGTAATTCTGGGTATGGGATGGTTATCCACATCCCATTCTGAGATTTACTATTTTAGGCACAAAGTGCAGTGTGTCTATAGTAATGGGACTAGGTTTTCCCTTGTCGGCTGAAGGGAGACATAAGCGGTGTAGAAGGGCATGCACGTAGGAGGGTGCAACTGATCACATATTAGTAATCTATAATGAGCCTCTATGTATTATGTTATATGAGTCCTCATATTCATACAGTGGTGGATGAGTACGAGGACATATTTCCAGAGGATATTCCAAGACTACCTCCCCAAAGGGTTATTGAATTTTTCATTTTCCTATACCCCAGGATGATATCATTTTCTACACCAGAATATTAGATAGTTCCTATAGAGATTCATAATTGAGGGAATAGTTGAAGGATTGGAAGATGAAGGGCTTCATGAGACCCAGTGTTTCACCATAGGCATCCCTAGTATTATTTTCCAAGAAGGATGATGATATCTTGAGGTTATGTGTAGACTTCCAGTTCCTAAACCAGGTGACTGTGAAGAACATGTATCCTCTATCGAGGATCAAAGATCTCTTTAATCTACTGAATGGAGTGACATTATTCTTTAATATATACCTCATATCAATCTATTATCATCTTCATGTACGAGATGAGTACATACAGAAAATGGATTTCCGATGTTGGTATGGCCATGATCAGTAATTGGTGATGGCATTTGGTGTGATTAATTCCCTAGTGGTGTTCATTGGACTCATGAAAAGGATCTTCTTGCCTTACCTAGAACTATTTTTAGTGGTATTTATTGATGATATTCAAGTATACTCAGTGTCTGAGGAGGATCACTTGATACACTTATGGGAAGACCAAGACGTACTCTAAGAGAACTACATTTTTGCGAAGCATTTGAAGTGTTAGTTTTGGATTCAATAGGTCCACATTCTAGGACATGTCATCTCAGAGGATAGATTTGAATTGGATCTAGTGAATATTGAGGTGGTTATTTCTCAGGAGCCACCCAAGAGTGTTACCAATGTGTAGAGTTTCCTTAGATAGGATGGGTACTATCAGATGATTGTACCTGAATTATTTAGTGTAACAGCACCCATGAAAGCTTTGATGAAGAATGGGAAACCCTACGCGTGGATGAATAAGTACCAGGAGAGTGTTTAGAAACTGAGATATATTTTTACAAGCTCTCCCATCCATATATTTATAGAGTGGGGTGTCTAGTACGTGGTGTTCTGCGACACATTAGGAACAGGTCCTTGTTGTGTCATTATTTAGGGGAATGAAGTGATTGCTTATAGTTCTTGAAAATTGAGACCACACAAGAAGAACTATTTGATCATGTTTTGGAGTTTGTGGTCGTAGTATTAACATTGAAGATGAGGCGACACTACCTTATGGGTGAGCAGTTTATCATCTAATCATAAAAAAATTTCACAGGTATATCTTTTCTCTGAAGGATCTAAACCTAAGACAATAGTGTTGGCTCGAGTTAATCCATGAATATGTCTTTGAAATAGTGTATACTTCTAGTTACGGGAACATGGTGGATGATGCTCTTAGCTAGGGATCGAGTTCATGGATATAGAAGGAGGCCATGGATTAGCTGGCCTCACTTCTGATATCCTTCATTGATGGAGATGAAGTAGCTTATCTGTTGTCGATGGTGGTTACCCCCACTACACTAACAGCATGTGCGGGAGACAAATCATGGTGATATTAGTTATGAGGATACACTAATGAGATGACCATATGGAATTCCCCTGATGGATACTTGAAGGGGGGAATGTCATCCTTTTAAGAGGACACACAATCATACCAGAGAAATTACGAGAGGAAGTGTCAAGGGAGTTCCATACATCCCCTTTGGTGGTACATCCTAGTATGGAAAAGAGGTGCTCGGACCTTCGATGCCAGTTTAGGTGGTTAGGGATGAGGAAGGAAGTAGATGTGCTTTTCTCTAGATGCCTTACTTTTCAGCATGTGAGGATGTAGAATCATGTTCATGTGGGTTTGACTCAACCCCTTGAGGTACTGGAGTGGAATTGGGATGGAATATCGATGGAATTTTTGAGGGGACTACCACATGTGTCCAAAGGGAACGATACTATCTGAGTGATCATTGACCAACTCACCATGTCAGCCCACTGCTTAGAATTTCTGGAGCAGAGTCCTCTTAATAGCTTGGGACGCCTCTACTTGCAGGAGATAGTTCTACTCCACAAAGTCCCATCGATGATAGTCTCAAATCATGATGAACGCTATACATCCCGATTGTGGAAGGGATTGTAGGGGGTGTTTGGGGATTAGATGCACTTCAACACACCATTCCATGTGCAGACAGCCGACCATATAAAGTGGACCATTCATGTATTATTGAACATGCAATGTGCTTGAATCCTCTATTTTGGCCATAGTTCGTAGGATAAGATACCCCAAGAAGAGTTTTCGTACAACAATAGATACAACTCCACCATCGGTATGGAACTATTTGAGTCCTTGTATGGGCAACCCAGCAGGCCACCACTTTCCTGGACTGACTAAGGAGAGTCAGCACTCATGGGATTAGAGTCTGTGCAAGCTACTACATAAAAGGATCAGGTCATTCGAGAGCAGATGAAGACTGCACAGAGCCAATAGATTTCATATGATGATAGGAGACAAAGACCCTTGGGTATTGAAGAGGGTGACCTTGTGTTCTTTTGAGTCTCACCTCGACATGGGATATAGAGATTTGTCTAGGGTGGAAGGTTATCTATGAGATTAATCGGACCTTTTCTAATACTATATAGAGTGGGAGAGGTGGAATACCTCTTGGATCTACCTCCACTTTTAGAGTGTGTGCATGATGTCTTTCACTTATCCCAATTGAGGAAATACTGGTACGACCCTTCACATGTCATTGACATGGGTGAGATGGATGTTGACGACAGAGAGAATTTTGCAGAGTTATCAGTGGAGATCAAGGATCAATAGAAGTGGAGCCTATATGGGTTATCAATCCCTCTAGTGCATATTTAATAGTAGCATGGGAATCTCTCGTATAGAACATTGGAACGGGATGCTCATATTTGTATTCAATACAACAAATTTGTTTGTCAATACCCTGTTTTGGATTTCGGGGACGTAAAACCCTAATGTGGGTATAATGTAATGTCCTGGATTTTCCAAGTAATTTGTTTTGAATGTTATATGGGATTATTTCAGGACCACGTGCAAAGAAAAAACATGATTTTAGGACCCATGGTTCCCGAAATAAAGGTCGGAACCATTATTTATGTTTATTGAAAACAACATGCATTATCGGTTTTAGTAACGTTTCTACAAGTGATTAGATTTGAAATATATAGCAACCCACGCCTTCTACATATAACATTACATGATTTTATGAATAATTATACATCAAAATACAATCCAAGGATCATGAAGACTAGTTCCTTTTAATAGTAGAAAAATAAAAATGAAAACATAAAACATTTATTTATTTAGACTTTATATTGAGATCCTAAATTCCATTCTGCTTATAAATATGAATAGGATAACCATGGGATAACATGAAAAAAGGGGTGAGTTAAAAATACCAGTAATAAGAATAAATCTTTTGCACATTGGTTAAGCAGCATGACATAATGATATTAAAAGGCACATAACATAATTGAACATATGGAACCCCATAATGTATAACTTGGGATCGTATATTCATGGAATCATTGTAATGTGGAAGAAACAAAAAACATGAATTTAGTACAATTCAAGGAACATTTAACTTATAGGATCACAAGACAAGGATACCCACTAAGACCATTGCACATGGAATCACAAGTCAAGTATATCCTCAAAGATCAGTTCACATGGTAGCACATGTCAAGGCTAACCTCCATGACTGTTTCACATAACATCTCATGAGACTTAAATTTACTAAATGAATTATAGAAATATCTTGGCACACCAATCATAAAATGTTCATGAATATTTATTCCACTTATAGAATCATAAACGATCAATCATACATACACATGAGGTCACCCATGGAATGAAAAGTGTATCATAAACATGTTATAGACCATAATTTAGTGGGTGTATAGTACATGTGTCCATAGAAGAAAGGAATTACAACATAAATGGAAATTAATATGGGAAAATAGGCATATATATTTATGATTTATTTAAAATAGAACTGATATAATGTAAAAAAGGTATTGAATAAATTATAACATTTAAAAAGTTTAGTGCGGTTTAAGGAAAATAAAGAAGAGCAATTAAAATTGAAAAGGGAATAATCATTTATAAAAATAAGTGAGAAATTTTTTTTTTCATAATAAAAATATATATTTTATAAAAATAATGGTGGATTAAAACATATGGTAGAGGGAACATGAAATTGGTAAAAAAAAATCGGGACGTTCCCTTAAAATGAATTAGCTTAGCAAGAAGTATTGAGGAGGGATCACAAAAAGGAATGTATATCCCCAAAAGAGAATTAATAGTGTATTGTGATACATGATTTTGGAAATATAAATAGAAATTATAAGATGTACATAATTAGAATACATTACATCATTTTGGTAAAATGAGAGTAAGAACAACCTGAAGGAATAATGGGGTTTCAAGTAGAATCCTTTACCTTAAGTCTGATGGTATTCTCCAATTGATATTAATAACCTGAATAATAAAATTAGGTTCATTAATTAACAATTATAGAACATCTTTTACATGTAATTGATTTGTTATAACCTTTTTAGTTCATTAATATCCTTTTTGATTGGATATTAGGTTCAATTTCATTATTGGGGTCTGTTTGTTTCATGACCGGTTTACATATATACTTTAGTGGATAATCATGTAAAATGAATATGGTTTTCTAGAACATGAGTAATATAGTTTATAATCCATAAGGTTTCATGGTTTTAAATTTCATTTGGTTACTTGGAGGGATTAAGAAAAATTATATAAAACTATAGTGATAACCTGTTGGGTTTATTGGCAGTTTTTGACCACAACGAACACATTTGGTGTTATAAATCAAAACCATGTGTACATAAAGATTACAGAACCATAGATGAGAAATAATACTTATATTATATTCATGTTCAACCGTAATTATTGTTTCATGATCATATTTTAAGATGTTAATGTAAATTGAAAACTTTTAATCCTTTAATGTGGTATATTAACACATCTCAACTTGGGTTTTTACTACTAGTATAAAAAAGGGTAATTAGGAGAATATAATAACTTATTTCATTGTCATAAAATACTTATATTACGTGTAATAAACAGGATTTTTCATAAAATTTGGTTGAGGGGAGGTAATGATTGAAAAGAAAACAAAGGAACTTGGATGGAAAGTAAAAGAATTGAGAAGAAGAATTTACCTATTGAATTAATCATCCTTGAGAGCCTCTTAAGGGAAGAGTATTTGGTCTTTTGAGGAGACCACATGAATATGGATGCGTGGGATGTTCTTAGGGATATATTTGAGTATATTTCTGGCAATTCAGAAGGCTTGAGAAGTGTGAATAGAAGAGGGGAATGTGGCTATTTTTCCTTGTCTCGGGGAGGTGGGTTTTCTTAATTTTTAAATCATTAGTTAATTATTTTTTCATAAGTCATGCAGTTGTGATGACTACCGAACCGAAAATAGTAATATTTTAATGTGATTTCGAACCAATTTTTCTTACATCAGAATAAAATCACCCATGACTCCATAATTATTGTATTTATCTTAATTTGTAAATAATCATATTTCACTATTCATCAAACATTCATGTATTTCAGAAAAATCCCAAAATTTCACCCTAACCATTCTCCAACATTTTGAATAAAAAAATGGAATCCATTTTTCAAAAATAATTTTCTAAATATAATTAATTTAATTTTTAAGTAAAATCATAATTTATTTGAAAATACTAGTTTTAAAAGTATTACTAATTTTATAATGTATTAAAAAATTAACATATTTTTATATACAATTATCTTAAAACCAAAAGAAATAAAAGTGTAAATATATGAACACATTTTAGTAAAATAATCTATCTTTGAAAATAACTAATTAAATGTAATTAATTATTGATGAGTTATAAAAATACATATACTTTTACTATGGTCATATTATTTCTTGTAAGATGCCTAAATTTTATTTATATATTCAATGGTGGGGGTGATATTGTTTTGGTTGATTTAATTTTCATAAGGGTCATATTTCTATTCAAAAGGGTATCATTAATATTCATAAGGATCAGTTATAATTCATCAAAAATTATGATTGTCTTATCAGACTCCAAATATATTAGGAGTCACAAACATGTATGTTATATTTTCAAAATTCAAATCACAGAAGTTACCATATTATGTTTTAAGGTCATATAGTACCTAATAGTTCATTTTGTTGTGATTTAATGTGATTATATGACATTATTATATGAATGGAATTTCGTTTGGTTAAACTTTGTGTCATTACATTCCCCCCCCTTATGAAATTTCACCCTCGATGTTTCTTGTTTTCAATCTATGTCATAAACATGTGTAAGTTATTTTCCTTCATTACCTCCTCCAGTTCCCATCTCTCCACTTTGTAATTTTAGTTATACCATTTTAGTTTGACCAGAAGAGTAGTCTTATTATTTATAAAAATATCTATAAGATCTAAGATCATCATTGGATGCTTCTCGTATGACATATCATTATCCAACTGTAGCACCTCTGAAGAAACTACATGCGAAGGATCTAGTATGTACATTCATAATAGGGATACATGGAAGACATCAAGTACTTTAGACATGGTAGGTGGATGTTCTAGTTGATATTCCACAACACCAACATGATAAAGAATCCCAAATGGGGAGATGTAACAAAGACTTAGATTTCCTTTCTTCCAAATCCTTGTGACCTTATTCCATGAAGATATAAAGGGGAATAGCATGTCTCTAACATTGATCTAAAGGTCTCATCGATGGCTGTATACACAACAGTTTTGTCAACATATCGATGCCTTGATGTGTTGTTGAATGGTTTTAACCATCTATGCCATTTTTTAACCATTATAGGTTCTATCAGCTTACCCTATCTGACTTCAACCCAACAGGTCTGTGTTCAACACCTTTTCCCATACATGGCTTTATATGGTGTCATTCAGATGATGGTGTGGAAACTTTTGTTATTGTGGAATTTTACTAGTGGAATATGTTGGTCCCATACTAATTTGATGTCCATAGAATATGCTCTCCACATATATCTGTTTGTCTGAATAACTCTATGATATTGGCCATCATATTGATGATGACATGTTGTACTAAAGTTTAGTTCAGTTCTTGGATCATGTTGGAGACTTTTCTAGAACATCGATGTGAATCTCAGATCTCTATCAGATATAATATATATTGGTAATCCATATATCCTTACAAATCTATAATATATATCCATGAATTTTGATACAATTAGAAGTCCCCTCTAATTTTGATAATGTTTGGTTTTTTGAAGGATGATCCACAATGACCCATATATCATTGTTTCCTATGGTTTTCCTTGGGATTCTAGTGAAACATTCCATGGTGATGCTCTCCCACTTTGATGTTGTTGTGGGTTGTGGTTTCATAATCCCCTTATACTTCTTTCTTTTTGCCTTTAATTGCTGACATGTGAGGAACTTTTCTATATACTCAATGGTATCCTTTTTTACATCGTAACAACAAATGTTCTCCCAGATATATCGATACATATTTGTGCTCCTTTGGTGAATAGAGAAGGATGAGTTATGTGTATCATTCATAATCTCATTCTTTATCTGCATATTGGATGGTACAAATAATCATGACCCAAATCTTAAAACTCTGTCTTCATCAATCTTGAACTTAGAGGATTTCCCATTTCTAATGTCTTCCACCATTTTCTGAAATTCCACATCTTTTATTTGAGAATACATTATTTTATCTATGAGGTATGGTTGAGAAATACTTCATGAAATGATTGATGATGTTCCATACTTAATGATTCCCATGTCCTTCCTCCATTAATCGAATAATATTGGATATTTTTTCAATTCTCATAATTGATAATGATGTAGGATATTTTCTATATAGAAAATCTACCACAATATTTTCCATGCCAATATGATAGTGGATTGAGCAGTCATAATAAATAATAATATCTAACCATCTTTGATGGAGCATATTAATCAATTTTTATGTGAATATATATTTCAGAATCTTCAGATCAGTATATATCTCACACTTATCCCCATAGAGACAGTGGTGCCAGATTTTCACCATAAAGATAACAGCCGTCAACTCCAGATCATTCTTAAGATAATTTTCCTCATTTATTTTTAGTTCCTTGATTTATAGGCTATCACTATATCATTTTTCCTTAGCACATAGCCTAATTCCTTCTTTGAAGTATCATTGTACACCCCAAATTGTTCTCTACTTTTTGGGAGAGTGAGTATTTGCCTCATGATAAGCCTCTTTTTCAACTCCTTAAATTATTCTTCACATTCATGAGTCAAGGAAAAAAATCACCCTCTTATTTGTAAGCTTGGTTTTTGGGTTAAAAAATTATGAAAAGTTTCCCAAAAATAGTCAGAAACACCCAGCATGGCCAAGGATGATATCGAATTTGGTAATAGATGTAATCCTGGGCCACTCTTCAATTACCATTGTATTGTAAGGATATATAGATATACCTTTGTTGGTGATAACTATCACTTGGAATGATACTTCCTCTATACGAAACTCACAATTACTACACTTTCAATATAGTTTCTCCATTCCCAACATCATTAGAATAGTATTCAAAGGCTCCACATGTTCCTCCTTGATCTTGGAATATATTATAATATAATACACAAATACTACCAAATATTGGTGAAGGTAATCTTTCGATACTCTATTCATTAAATATATGAATATTTTCAGAGCATTAGTGAGCCCAAAGGTCATCACTATGAACTCATAGTGCCCATACCTTGTTCGAAAGGATGGCTTGGGAATATCTTTCTCCTTCGCCATTAATTAGTGATATCCTAATCGAAGGTCCACCTTAGAGAAATAACTATCCCCATGATGTTGATCGAACAATCCATCTATTCATGGAAGGTGATAATTTTTCTTTATCCTGATTTTATTGGGGTCATGATAATCAATGAAGAGGCACATTGAACCACCCTTCTTCTTGACAAAGAGGACTAGTTCACCCTATGGTGAAGCACTCGGGCATATAAAATCCTTCTCTAGATTACCGTATAACTACATATTGAACTCTTCCAACTCTATGATGGACATTATATAAGTTTTATTTGACATAGGAAGAGATCCAAAAATATATTCAATTTATAAATAAACCGCTCGATCTGGAGGATGACCTGAAAATTATTTAGGGAATACATCATTGTAAACCCTAATGATGGGAATATCTTCAAGAATTTTCATCTCCTTTGTCTCAATAATTTTATCAGTACATGGTTTCTCAAAATTTAGTAATATCAACACCTGAGAAAATTATTCTAAAGGATATTATTCTTCCTCCTTGAACTTGTAAAGATTTGTAGGATGCTTTGGATGTGAATAGTGATCACCCTATCCCAGCAGTTGATGTTGAATTTGTATAAATATTGTCAATCCATGCCAAATATTACATCAAACTCCACTAAAGGATGTATGAATAGATTTTATGGGAGGATCAATACACATAAATTAACTCGGGATGAGTTATAAACAATGGATGCAATAATTTCCCCATTCATTGTTCTTGCTGATATCATATCCTTCAAATTTTGAGGTAGTTTTTAAATATTCCTAATAAACATTCATGATATAAAGGACCTCATTGAACAAGAATCAAATATTACATTTACTATTATTGAATTAATAACTGTTGAACCTATCACCATGTCATTTTATGGCTCCACCTCAGAAGTAGTGATAGTATAATACCTTCCTTTTTGTCTTTGATGGTTTTTTTGATTGCATTTGACAACCGTCAGCTTTGTGAAATTGTTTGTATAATTTCCATGTTTCTTGTAGTTGTAACACCGAACCACTAGATGAATATTTATCTAAACATTCAATTCTTCTTCCACAATAGTGGGATGCTTCATATCCCTTCAATAGTTTTTATCCAGATGACCCATTCTTCCACATTTGAAGCAAATATAGTTACCCTTTAGTTACTTCCCAGGATGCATCTTCTAATAATTTTGACATGTGGGATGTTTGATCTACTTTCAATCATGGGATTTATTTTTAAACCACCCATATTAGACTTCATTTTCTGTTTCTTGTCATAGGTCCCCTGAGACTGTTACGAGTATCTGATCTCTGTTACAACATTGAGGGCACAAAGGACAACCTCTTCATAACTATCAATGTCCAAAATTTCCAACTCATTTCATAGACTCATATTTAGTCAACTAAAGAAGTGATCCACCTTGATTTCAGTGTTCATGACGAAGCCATAGCCGCACCTTTCAAGCCTTGTAATGTGTGATTTATACGCCCCGCTAGAATCATCTTCCATCTCCTTGAGTATGAGGAACTCCCATTCCATCATGAGGTGGAGGGTTTGGGTAATATATTTATTGAAAAAAATTTCTTTTGTATTCCTCTCAATCCATGGAATCAATTTCCTCTTGGTATATTGTTTTCTTGATTAGTGTCCACAACTGATCGACTTCCCCATCAAGAAAATGATCTCCGAGTATGACTTCCTCTTCTTCTCACCAATGGAGTATGAAGAATATCTTCAATAGAGTTAATCCACTATTCTGCAAGGAGGGGATCATAAAATCCACAAAGTATGTCATTTTTTTATGAATGAAGGATTCAATAGAAAAATTCACTTTTCTGGGAGGAGGAGGGTTTTCTACATGATTCAAGTTATTATTCATAACTTGTACCAACCGAGCATGTATATTAAGGTTTTTTTAGCACCCATTCCCATCATATTTGGTGTATCATTATGGATAACTTTACATTCCCTATCTCAATGATTTTTGTCAGGTGTTAGTCTATTTTCCACCATAAACAATGAAATAGAATGTGCAAATATGGGTCTCGAAATCTTAGCTATTAAGCATAAAATGGAAACATTAAACATAAAAGGATAAAATCTTGAAGGAACCCTATATTCTAACTTTTGATTCCCATGGATTCAATATAGGTTATCAATGATCTATTTCTTAACATATATTCTTATGGGTTATTGGATTTCCCATAATAATGGTTCATACCAAGCTCATTAATTTACCAAAGCATATCCTCGAGAAGTGTCAAACCAAGAGCGAAGCAAGGCCCATTGTCACGTACGAGTTCCCATTGAAGTCTATCTCAAAGTGGTATTTTTTTGTTTTACCCCAAGATACATCTCTTCCAGAGAAACCTATATCTGTTTGTATCTTGATAGGGATGTACTTTCTTGATAAAAAAATTACTCTATACTACCAAAAACAGAGGAATTTTTTCTTATATTAATTCAAATCCTTAAGTGTATTACTAATGTTCTCTATTACTAATCTCCAAAAATACCTCGACCATCTTTTAATACCAAAAATAGAGACCCTAGACTTTTTCACATAATATTACATGATTTTATGAATAATTATACATCAGAATAGAATCCTAAGATTGTGAATTATAGTTTCTTTGAAGACTAGGTGCATTAAACTAAAAACATAAAACATTTCATTATTGAATCATCATATTGAGCTCCTAACATCCATTGTGCTCATAGATCGACATAGGTTAACCTGAGGATAACATGAACAAAGTGTTGTTATAAAATTAAAATTAAGTGAATAATCCTACGAAAAAATATTTAGGTCATTGGTTAGGAATCATGACATAGTGATATAATAAGGCCGATAATGTAATTGAACATATAGAACCAGAACTTTTATATCCTAGGATCATATAAACATGAAATAATAGTAATTTGGATGATACATATATCATGAATTTAGAATGATTAAAGTATCATTTCACTTTATGGATCACAATTCAAGGTTAACCACAAAGACCGTTTCACATGGTAGCATATCTCAAGGCTAACTGAAAATACTGTTTCACATGGTAGCACAAGTCAAGGCTAACCACCAAGACCATTTCACATAATGTATGATGACACTCAAATTTACCTAATGCATTTGAGAACTATCTCCATTCACCCTTAAAAAAATGTTCATCAGTACGCTTTCCAGAAACATAATCATACACAATAAATCATACTTAAACATAATGGAACCCCTATAATGAAATGGATATCATAATCATGTCATAAAGAATAATTTAATGTGAATATCATAAAAGTGTCCATGAATGAAATTATTTAAAACATAAATGGAAATTACTAAAGGAAAATATGTATATGTCATGGTAGGTGATGTCAGAAGAAAGTGATAACTTGTAAAATTGGAGTTTAAGATATTTTAGTATTAAAACATTTTAGAGTGGTTTTAAAGAAAATACTATAGAGAATTTACGATCTGAAATGGAATAATAAATTATATAATTTCAGAACTGAAACATGATGGTTGAAATAAAAAATAATATTATTTTTAAATTTTTTTTCTTAAAATTGAATATAGAGTTCACTTTAAAATGGGTAAAAATTAAAGAAATTACCTTAAAACAGGTTTACTTATCGAGAAGTATTGAGGAGGGAATAACGTAAAAGCATGTATATACCCTAAAGGGAATGATTAACGGATCTCGATACATGAGTTTGGATATATAAATAGTAATTATAGGATGTAAAAAATAGAATATAGGATTTCATTAGGGTATAAATTGACTAAGAACAACCCGAAGGAATATTGGATATTCTGGTTGAATCTCATACCTTAAGTCCGATGATGTTCTCAACTTGATAATAAAGAAATTAATATTAAAATTAGGCTCATTAAATAATAATTAAAATACATATTTTAAATGTATTTGATTTATTATAACCTTTTTGTGTTCATTAATATCCTTTTTCATTGGTTATGATGTTAAATTTCATTCTTTGAGTCCGTTTGTTTCATGATCGATTTACTTATATATATGAAATGATAATCATATAAAATGTAGATGGTTTTCAAGAATTGGATTAATATTATTTAAAATAAAAAAGGGTACATGGTTTTAATTTTTATTTGGTCACTTTGAGTTAATATTATTCATTATTTAAGACATTAGTGATAACCTTTTGGGTTATTTGGTGGGTATTGATCACAACAAACACATTTTGTGTTATAAATCAAAGAAATGTGTACAAAAATATTATAGAACCATAGATGAGAAATAATACATATATTATTGTCTATTTAAACCATAATAATGATTTCTTGACCATAATTTAAGGTGGAAATGTAAATTGGAAACCCATCGTCCTTGAATGTGGTAAATTAATAGATATCGGATGGTGTTTTTAAAACTAGTATAAAAAAGGGTAAAGGTGAGATGATAAAAAATTATTCCATTATCATAACACCATCAAAGTACATATAAGTTAATTCAGTTTTGATAACATTTTTTTGAGTAGAGTTAATGATAGAAAATAAAACAATGGAACTTGAAAGAAAAGTAAAAGAAATGAAAATAGAAATTTACCTCTTGAATTGATCTTCTTTGAGAGCCTCTAAATGGGATATAATTTGTTCTTTTGCGGAGTAAAAGGGATTTTGGACAATTGGTAGGATCACGAGATGATATTTGATTAGAATTTAGGGGGGGGGAACAAGGCTTTAGAGGAGTGAAGAGAGTATGAGAGTGTGGGTGGTTTTTATAGTGGAGGGGAGGAGGGTTTTCATAGAATTTAAATCATGTGTTATTTATTTTTCTGGAAGACAATAAATAGTGAAGACTACCTGAACAAAAATAGTAATATACACATGTGAGTTCGAACCAATGGTACTAACAGCAACAGAACATCACAACTGAATCAATAATTAATATATTTAGCTTATTTTTTTAAAAATTATCCTATTTACCTATTCATAAAAAAAAATAGTATTTCAAAAAAAAAATACAAAATATTCACACTAACAAATTGGTAATAGGTAGAATCCAAAAAAGAATTCCATTTTTCAAAAAAATTATTCTAAATATGATTAATTTAATTTTTAATGAAAATCATAATTTATTTGAAAAGTACAGATTTTAAAACTATAATTGATTTTATATTACTTTAAAAAATTACATAAGGTCTTATTAAAATTATTTCAAACAAGAAGACATAAAATTGTTAATTTCTGTAAACCTTTTTTGAAAATAAATTTTCTTTAAACTTAATTAATTAATTGTAATTAGTTATTTAGGACTTATAGAAATTACCAATCCATTTACTATGGTCATATTATCAGTTATAGGATGCCAAAATTTAATTTATACATTCAATGCTGAGGTTAAATTTTTTTCGATGATTTAATATCAATAAGGTTTATATTAATATTCATAAAAGAAAAATTAATATTCTTAAGGGTCTCTTAATATTCAACAAAAAATATTTTTTTCTTATCGAACTACAAACAACTTAATTATCACAAACATGTTTGTCAAATTTTCACAATTCATATCACAGAAGTCACAATATTATGATTAAAGGTTAGATAGTACATAGTAATTCATTTATTTGGGATTTCATGAGATTATATGACATAAATAAACGATGGTAATTTATATTCATTAAACTTTGGGTCATTACAAAATCTGAGGGCACCCTTGTGTTCATAGTAGACGATTTTTCTTAGGTATGACCTAACTTCGACCTACACAGATTCTCCATGGAAAATATTTTTTGGATGTTTTAATTATTATAAAAATAAACTTAGAAATATTATATTATTTTTTCTTTAACATTTCGTGATGACGGAGAAATGCTGTGAATGAGCGGTAATGAAATAACTTCCTTTCAAAAAATGAAACAGTGTGGTGATGCTCTTTCAAAGAGAAACTTTAACATGAAAAATGGTTAAATCATTTCTTCATTTAATACGGAGCAGGGAGCTGCATTAGAATTAATAATGTTGTGGATTTTCTCAAGAATCTGAGTTAGAGATTTTGCTAGCGACGATGAATGAACAACACCGACAAACCATAGATCGACGACGTTCATGGATGGATCACCTTCAATGACGAATTATACCCTCTGACCAATCCTCTCATTGGGTTGGGGGTTTATATTCTTCCCAATTTTGTTTTCCATTCTTATTTCCAATGGAGAACGTAGACCAACCAACGAATAGGTTGATCCATTCTTTAATAATTTTTGTAGGATGGTTAAAAATGGCTGATAAAAGGGGATGGATCTTATTCAATATTATTTTTTTCTTCTTTAATATTTATAAAAACATGAATGGACCGAGGCCTACATGAATAAGGCCAAGGTTCATTGAAATATTGTTCTTATTCTTATCTCTCTTCCTCATTCTTGTGTTCATTTATAACAGACCATTGACATTGCTTTGGGCTTTGTCAAAAGGTTCCTAACGTGTCTGGAACCCTAAAACTATGAAAAAATGAGTTCACTCCTTTAGTGATGATGACCATGACCCAAGGTTCATATATGTTCTTCCATTTTTATAAATAGAGCACTATATTGTGTCTGAAAACCTGCAGATAGAGATTTTTTGATGGTAGTGTGTGGTTGGGTAGACACTCGACAACAAGAGGTCACAAACATTATGACCACGGGTGGAAGACAGGGCCACCGACTCAACAACTAGCGGTAGGCTCGACTGGACACTTCAAGAAGCACCCGTCAAGCTAAAACAAGGGGTGGATTATGTGTCGGTCAACCATTATGAATGCGGCACTCAAACAAATTGACCTGGTGGGGATGCAACACCCGGTGTGTCCCGATCTGACAAATTAGACCGACTGTTGAGGTCAAGCCGAAGCCGGTGTTCCAGACCGATAGTGGGATAGGCCAATCCTAGCAATGGATGGCTTGGTCAACCCAGAAGGTTGGGTTGGACCCAAAGGGTTGGGTTAACCAGGCCCTAAGTCAGGTCAGGTCGAGTCAGTACAAATGGTTCAGATCAGACACAGACCCCACCAGCCCCATTTTTACTTAGAATCCCATAACTCATAAACCGTGTGTCCAACTGATGATTCATTAGTGGAATTTGGACCCTTGAGATGATGAGATTCTTTTTAGGTATTCTATGTGAGTCTTTGGGATGTTGGTGTATGAACATTTTTCGTGAGGAGGAGGTGATCCTTGAATAATCATACTAAGAACCGAATCATATGGATGGCTATGACCTGAAAGCTATATGATTACCTTGACAACATGTCTTATAAAGACATTATGTCTTAGCTAGATTGTGTATCTTACCTAGACTACGTTTATATATATAAATACCATTTTATCAATATTGAGTCGGTACTCCCCTATCCCACCACAGTGCGAGTCCTCTAGTCTTTGATGAAACTCCGGGTGTTACCAACAGTCCATGTGTTATCTACACACAGTGTGTTACCTAAACTCATTATATTACTGAAACTCATTTTTTTACCTACACTCTATGTGTTACCAAATATCCATGTGTTACTACTTGAGGTTACTTTGGATTCGTATGATAATCATGTTTATGTACCATAGACCTATACATGATGTGAGATGACTCTACTGTCTCTCCTGATTTTACTTCTAAGAGGCTACAAGTCATGTACCTCTTCTCTAGTATGGCTTCTGTGTTTTTTTTGTGGTTTACCTTTGTGGTTTAAGGTCCCAACTGTGTATTATTTTACTCACCCCTACACTGGATTTTCTCACATGTGTCATGTCTTGTGCAGACGATTGAAAAATTTAAGGGATTCCTTGGTGGGTCAGAGATGAGTTGTTCTTTAGGGCGACCTGATGGGTGTGGTACACATCAATGAAATTCAGACAACTTATTGTACCTATCCTTCTGGTGGTGTTTTTCTTGCAGATGTGATCTAGGAGTTTATACTTTCCTATTTCAATTGGGCTTGTATTCTAGCCCATTAATTTTTCAGTTTTTATAGTTATTCCCTATGGTTGTCTTAGTGGGTTTTATATCTATTTACTTAGTGTTTTTAGATTCAATAATTTTCTTGTAGATGGGTTCATGTGTGAAGGTCTATCGGAAAATGCCTCACATTTGTGTGAAATTCCTACTCGATGCTAGTTTCCAGCTCCAGGCCTATGGGACGTGGGCTTGTGGTACTCCATACACCTTCCCCAAGGGATGGGTCATGATAGATTTGTTTTACAAAAAAGTGAAATTTAAATTTTGAATATGTTTCACTCAAGGGTTTAAATGAGTTATCATGGGTTTTATTTATGATATGTTCTATGGAAATTATTTATGTTTAGTTGATCCCATTATAGCTCAATATATGATGAGTTGAGGCCCATTATAGCTTAGGATATGTTGGGTTGAGCCCATTATTTCATATGGTATGACTGATGAGCCCCATTATAGATCTCCAATGCATTGGGTACTCTGGAGATTGAAGTTGACCAAATGGTTATTCAATGTCTAAGGGTTAATGTAAGAGGTATTTATTAAATATATCCCATGGAAACTGCATGGAGTTTATAGGAATCTCAATATGTTTTTACAGAATCAGTTTTACTGGTTTTTATGTTATCACTTGATAGATTATTTCTTTCTTAATATCCATTAATGAGATTCTTATGATCAACCCATGTTTCTAAATGTCTTTCTTAGGTTATAAGGATGTGTAAGATAATAGAGGATTTTGTGTTCAATGTTATGATGATTTTTATCATGAAAATGAACTCATGTTTTATTTTAAACAATATTATTTTGTGAAAAAAAAATATAATGTGTAGAAGTGTCTACATTGCAAATTTTGAGTGGTTATGTAATAGTTATGGCCTAATTATCTAATAATATATACCTTAAAAGATTATATATGTGTAATAATTTATGTTCTTGACTAAAATTCATTATTATTTAATTTCTTAAGGCTGTGTCTTTATAGTTGGTATCAGATCATTGTTCAGATTACATTAGGGGTTATGATGATGTCCATAGAATACGATAATTTTTGTTCTTTATGGTTGATTGAAAAGGATATAGAATTTAATGATTGCCATGTTACTTCATCTAAGAGATGTCTATTTATAATGTTATTCCATAGATGAAAAAGGGATTATATAGTAGAAATCACTCACAAAATGATATCATTCTGAATATGCATCCTAGAATGGTGGGAATCTGAACCAATTGTTTTTGATAATAATTGAAGAGTTGAAACTGGAGATAAATGGTGGTGGTATCCATTCAATATAGAAACCTGATATACCATTATGAAATATGTTCTTTGGAGAATTTTGTTTTGAGGAAACATCCTCTAGAATATAGTGGAACTATATATCTAGTGATAGACGAAGGTTGGATGAATCCTTTATAAAAGATATCTGATTTCATGGGATGTTTGGAACGCCAAAAGGTAATATTAACCATTTTCTGTTTTGAAGGTGAATTATTTCAATGGGGGTCTCTGGATAAGAAAAATAGAGAAAGAGACGATCTAGAAAATCAAGAATGGGATGTTTTTAAGATTCTTTTTCAAGATATATATTTTCCAAAAACTATTTAACACCCATTGGATAAACAATTTATGAAATCAAAGTAGAAAGATGATGATTGTGTAGCATCATATAAATCCAATTTCACAAGTCTATCTAGGTACGTACTATATTTTACATAGGGATTTGATAGTAAAATAAATATATTTTACTCAAGTTTGAAACCATTTTTGTGAATAGATTTGGATTCATGATAGTTTAAAAGATTTGTGAAAATTGTTTTATGTGATAAACAAGTTTACAAGGAGTATTATGACATATATCTTCTTCAAGATGACAAGATTATGAAGCAGTTAGAATGGAAGGAATTGGTGATGAATTCATCAATGAAATCCAAAGGTAGGAAAATCAATTTCCCTTCTTGTGAAAAGTGTGGTAAAAATCATCATGGATAATTTCTTATAAATTTTTGGAAATTAAACCGACGTATAATGTTTGGAAACATGTCTCTTGAGTGTAATTAAAATGATCCAAAAATTAATGAGAAGATGATGGTAATATTTTTTACTATAAGGAATTGGGTCATTTTGCTAATGTGTGTCCAGAGCTAGTCACTCCGAAAGAAAATCAACAAGATAGGAATTAGAAGGATGTTGATTTTTTTCAACAAATTTAAAAGATGTAGAACAATAAAATGAAGTGGAATTAGGTACAATTAACATTTTTACTTATTTTGTAAATGTTCTATTTGATTCAGGTCCTACGTATTCCATAATTTCTGGGAAAGTTTCTGCTAAATTAATAATTCCACCTCAATAAATGAATCCAAAAATCATGGTAAATACACCTAGAGTAATTGTTCATGAAAAAATTGATAAAAATCTGACTATATTTTTATATTTATTTTTTTACCTAAAAAAAGGTTTTTTGCCTCTAGTAGAGTTTTATGCTATTCTTGTTATGGACCGACATTAGTTTTATCATGTTCATATATATTATAAACAAAAGGTTTTTTTGTTCTAGAAAGAGTTTTGGTTTGTGTACAAGAATGGACCCATACCATTAATAACAAATAAGGTAGCTAAGAAACATTTAAAAGATGGAAATACTATTATATAACACACATTGTTGAAAACAAGGGAACTATTCATATTAATGATGTGCCCATGGTGAATGAGTATCATGATGTATTTCCTGATGATTTTCATAGTGTTTTTACAGATTGATGGGTTTAGTTTTCTATTAATGTAATTTGTGATGTTAATAAAATTTCTAAACCCCCTTATCCAATGACTAAAAATGAAATTTTAGAGTTGAAAAAAATATTTTGTGAATTATTAGGTAAAGGATTCATCTTACCCTACCCATCACCATGGGGTGATTCTATCTGGTTTTTGAAAATAAAATATGGTTCAATGAGACATTTCATTAATTATAGAGCCTTCAATAACATCACTGTTAATAAAAAATACCCTTTCCCTATAATAATAATTTTTTTGATTAAATATAGGGTGAAAAGTGTTTTTTTGAAGATTAAACCGAGGTCAGGATACCATCTGTTGAAAGAAAAGGAGGCATACATCTTGAAGATTGTGTTCCATACTAGATATTGGAATTGTGAATTTTTTTATATTCTATTTGTGTTATATAATGCAGTTACTATATTCATGGATCTTATGAGTAGAATATTTCATGATTTCATGTATATGTTTGGGTTTGTGTTTATTGACGAAATTATTGTATATTGTAAAAAACAATTGGAGTATAAAAAACCTTTGTGGTTTTTTTTCAAACCATTAATGAAAATAAACTGTATGTAAAATTCAAGAAGTGTGAATTTTTGTGGCAACAAATTTCTTTCCCTGATCACATTATGTCTAAATATGGAATAACTATTGATCATACTAAAACAATTGTGGAATAATTTCCAAGATGCATAAATATAAATGAGATTCGTATTTTTTTTATTTGGAAGGAAATTAACGAAGGATTGTCAAAACCTTTGCACAAGTTTCTAGATAACTGACTAAGTTAACATGTAAATGTAACACCCCAACCCCAGTTACCAAGAGTTGGTGAATTATTACATAGCATTGGCATGATCACAATGAAATCATGTCTCAAAAGATAGATCAGTTTAGTATTATTGCAAATAGGATTCATACATAAGTTCAACATTACAACATGAAATGAAATACATCACTAATTTATTCCATTATAAACATCCAATACTCATAGATTATTCCTACATGTCACTCATAATTAACTTCTTCATATCCTGGGAAAATGAAACCTAAGAAAGTGGTGAGCTTAAACACTTAGTAAGGGTAAGCAATACAGTGGAAGATAATATAAATATTAGGCATGGTGAATAATTGAAAACACATTCCTTTACAAATAATAAACATGAAAAATTTTATGATAGGAATATGGGATGAGTAAATAATTCCATAATAAAACATAATCATGGGTATTCTACTAGTCGAATAACCAAATGAACCATCAATATTATTATCATAATGAGGGAATTTATAATTCCAAACATTCTGAAAACATTTTTTCAAGGCCTCGTCCAAGACGTCAACAAATGATTAAGGCCTCGGACAAAACCATATATCAAAATGGGAAAGGCCTTAGCCAATAATAAATCATGTTATCTCATGAGACCTATTGATGCATCGAGGATCTAGAGCGTGCTTCACCTGTCAATTACTAAGTCCGATACATTCATCATATGAAAAGGTTAAAATATTACATAAACATTTCTATTAAAACTTGCATACGAAATGTCAATACTTTAACCATAAACCATGAATGGTATAAAAATAACACATCCACAGTCAAACATATCACAAAACCTTGAATACAATATGGAATATTTTTATCATAATGAATTTTCTTCAAACAAGTATAAAATCCATCAATGGATGTTGACATAGATGAAATCAAAACTATTTGAGAGAAATATCACTTTCTTTTCTTGAAATCATTTAAAGTTACATAATTATAAAAGAAAACAATTATTTTGAAAATATTCTTATAAACATGAATGGGAATCTTCGACAATGTTATAATGGCGAGGAATAACCTCACCTGTTGTATAATTTAGAAAATATATTCTTACCTTAATTTTTTCAAAAAGGTCGTAAAGTAACTTGTTTGGAAGATGACTGAAATATTAATTTCAAAACATATAAGTTAAATTAAGGGAATAAATGACTTTAAAAAATATCCTAGTAAATAGTAAAAAAAATTTGAAATACATTTTTCAGAAACATGGATGTGGATGATAAAGAGGCCCAAGTATATAATAAAGTAAAAACAACCTCATATAATGAAGAGATTGTAGAATTAACCCTTACCTTGTACTTTTCCTTTGTCGGGGGTATGTTAACCTGATATATAATAGTAAAATATTTTTTTATTAAATTATACAAGAACCAAATATATAAATATTATATCATATATGATCTTCTAATATTGCTTTGTTAATAATATTTTAGTATTGTTGTTGTTTCGGGTGTAAACTGGTTCGTTTTCCTTTATATGTTTTCTTACATAAGACATGTTTGTTATGGATATAATGTATTTGACTCATATCAATAATTATATTGAGTTTTAAAACAATATTTTTAATTATAAAATGAAAATTATTCTTGAATGATTACGATGGGGAAATAAATCTCATCGCGTTCGTGGAGATGGAAATCCGTGCGTACGCACGAGTGACATTATCATTCTTATGATTTAAAATTGTCTGAAAATAGATGTTATATCATATATAAAGAATCATTAACATGTTATATTTATTATTTAAATCAATTATACATCATTATTATACCCATTAAAATAATAATGTATTGAATAACCACTACACCACGACATGGAGACGTTAAGCCGTACATACGCACGTATGGTGATATGTCATTCATAGGATGGATAAAATTATGAATATGGTTGTACCATATTTATAATAACATCATAGTAAATATAATATACCTGATTTATTATTTTAGAATAGAAACAACAAGGAAAAAATATGTGGAAGAATAAATGAACTTGGAAGAGGTGATGAAATATTTACCTCTTCTTAGGGTTCATCCTTTTTATTTTATCAATAGTGCTCTTTAGGATGGCTTTACAACTAAATTAAGCCCTCTAGAATGAAGGGAGGAAAGTTGAGAGGATATTTGGGTAGGAATTGGACGATCCAAATGTCTTTGAAGGTGTGAATTTAAAAGAAGGGGAAGTGCCCTTTTATAAGAGGGGTGAGGGGATCCATGGAAAAGATTGGAATATTAATTTATAATAAAATCATTTGCGGTTTATAATGGATAAAAATGATTTATGTTGAGGATAAGATGGGAATGGGTATAAAAACACTCAACAAATAGGTTTTAGATAGGTTTGAGACACTATATTGACCTTATCTAATAGATTTAACTCTTAGTTAATTAGTTTGACATTTACCATGTCTCTTTGAAGTTTTATATTATATGGTTAATAAACGTACTATAAACATCCAAGTGAACCTCAAGTGGTTCATTAATGACATATAAAATATTATTCATGATTTTTGGCCTATAAATAGATTTTAGGAAAATAATATCAATTAATAATTTAATATTTGTTTTAAAAACACATTTATGTCAAATTTTGACACTATTTGATATTTTGTTTTTGATAAATTCATTACAGCATTATTATTTAGAAATACATTTTCTGAATCAATAATAACATATCATATCAACCTATAAAATTTGTTGATGGAATCAAAAGGTTCATATTATATTTATTTTAATATTTATAATATCTTTTATTTGATTCTTTCATTAATAAGAAAAATATTGCATCAAAATTGTGTCTTATATAAATATATATATATTATGTCTAAAAATTATAAATAAAATATCATGATATAGGAAATAGTTTTAGCTTTATAATTAATATTTATAATCTAATAGATCAATTATATAACCACATACCAAAATTGTTTTACTAAAATATATTTTCTTTTGTTATTTTTGTCTTTACATTATATTATTTGAAATAAATGTTATTATCACTCCAAAGTGGATTCATGGGGTCCCAAATTTGACATAAGGATGGACATGGTCAGACAAGATTCAACCAATAGGAATAGAATACATTTTATGGTACTTTAATATTATTATAATATTATTTTTACACTTATACACCGGATTTACCCTTTAACAATGGTAAATAAAATATTTACCGAAGTAATTATTCATAATGTATAAAATTAAAAGTTACTTATTTACACAATTTATACCGCATAATTCCAAATATGGAATCCATTTTTCCAAATTCAGAACACATAAGTGGATGAAATTTAGTTAAAATTAATTCCTGTTGTCAAAACAAAAAATTTTATTTTTAAGAAATAATAACTATCAAAAGATCCACACTTATTTATGTTTAGTTAAAATGTGAAATTACAAAAAATGAACTAAATTATATTAAATGATAAAAATATAATATAATGATACTTTAAAACCACTAAAATTTATAATTTAAAACTATAAATTATTTCTATTAAAAAAATTTAATTAAAATTTAGTATTTTGACTATTGATCAAAATACAACAGTTATCAGAAAAATACAAATAAATTCACCCTAAGAAAATTTCCATATTCCCAATACAAAAATTAATTCCATTTTGATAAATAAAATTTATAAAATTTTATAAATTGTGTATTATTATCTATAACAGTTAGTTTGATTGGTCACAGTGTGTTAGAATGTCGAAGTTGCGTACATTGAAAGTAATTGAATCTTTGAATGGGAAGTGTACCGTGGAAGCTAGGGATGTTAAATAAAAGGCGTTAAATTCATCAGGGAAAAATAATGTGATTTTTATTTTCACGAATTGAAAATATGAATTGTGAATTCTCTTGTTATGAACATACCTTCTGTAAGTGGTGAATTTTTCTTCTGTAGTGACACTTATTTGAAGGGACTTGGTTGTGTTCTGATATAAACTGATAGGGTAATCTATTATTCTTAATGCTAGTGGAAGACTCATGAGTTAAATTACTCTACACAAGATTTCTAATTAGATTCTTTTTTATTAATTACAAATTTAGATTCATCATTTTTATGGAGGAAAATGTGATATACATACCGACCATAAAAGATAGAAGTTATATTTATTCAGAAGTAATTGAACATTAGAGATAGAAGGCAGTTGTAACTAATCTAGGATTATAGTTGAATGATCCATTACTATCCCAGAAAATAAATAAAATGTATGATGCCTTGAGTTAGAAAAATGATGCTTCATTAACCATGGTATGTTTGGAACATGAACCCTTCATGAATGATTTGATAAATTTTGGATTATATATTGTTGGTGCATGAAATATATGTATTTTGTTTCAGGTGTCATCGTTGAAATATCTATCAGAAATAATAGATCATGCTTAGGGGTATGACCAAGACTTATAGAAAAGGTATAATTTGATCAAAATGGTAAGTTCTGTGCGTCTCATATTGATAAGGACTGTGTTTTGTTTTTTCAGAAGAGATTATGTGTTCCTTTTGATTGTAAACTGAAGAAAGAATTTTTATATTAATCTCATAGTTCCCCATTTGTAGTTCATTTTGGAAAAACTAATATGTATAAGGATCATCAGAATTATTACTAGTGGGATGGAATGAAACAAAATGTTATAGATTTTATTGTGAAATTATTAACATGTAAAATGGTTAATATATAGTGGTAGTTACTAAAGGTAATGCTTCAACCTTTTATAATACCCTAGTGGAACTGAGTAAATATATCCATGGACTTCGTGGTGGGACTACCAAATAGATATCAATGTAACCGTGCAATCTAGGTCATTGATGATTGACTGACTAAGTCTGATCATTTCATTACCATTCAAAAACTCTTTCACTAGATCATATTTCTCAAATTCTCCTCAAATAAATTGATAACATCCAAGGAGTTCCTCTATCAATAGTATCAGATCGTGATCCCAGGTTCAGTTCTTTCTTTTGGAATGGTATTCAGAAGTTATTTAGAAAATAATTGAATTTCTATACAGATTTTCTTTCCCGATCAGATTGGTAGTTAGAACATATAATTCAATTGATTTTAAATTATATTACATAGTTTTTAATGACTAAAATTAAAATATATCTTTTTACACTAATTAGACCCAACATATCCAAAATCTTAAATATATATATCAGAAATATTTAAGACTACATAAAATTTTAATTTCAAAATAAACACACATTTTTAGTAGAATTTGTTATTAGGAATGAGTTTTTTCAGGATCAAAACTTATATGCACACCACTAGTTTCAAAATTTTCATTTTTATCATGTAATTTATTTTATCTTAAATAAACAAATACATATTATTCAATGTATGAGAAATTTTTTTTTACCATATAAATATTCATTCAATGGAAAAGATGAAAAAAATATTTGAAATAAAATATAACTTTGGTTTTATATTTATAAATATAGGTCTTAGAAAATTAAAAAAATAATTAGAATTCATATATTTAATCATGAAATATGTATTTATATATAGATAAACATAATTTTTTCTTGTAATTGGAAAATTAATAAACATCATTGATTTGGAAAAACAATATTTTCATTAACATTAATCGAAAGATTAATAATTTCATAAAAGACCGCAAAATCATCCTCTATAAATATTGAATTTCAAGGATTTAGAATAAATTTAATTTCATAAAATTAAAATTTAATAATTATAAATTATATATTTTAAAATACAGTAAAATGAAAACAATGTTTGTTGAAATATAAAAAATATTTTTATTTAAAAATCAAAACAAAAAAACCTATTAAATAAACATGATAGATAACATATAACATTTTAAAATAAAATATTATGTTTTCATAATTTATACTGGAAGTTACCATCAATATCAACACATATAATCTTATAATATGCTCCACACTTGTGGTAATAAATGGTTGAAATTCAGCTCGCAAATATCTCATGGAATGAAATCTTATTCCATAAAATTCTTGATAAAATACAATGGAATAAAAAAAATAAATCCTAGCATAAGAAATCCCATATAGTGAAGACGTGTTTCATATAAATGATAAATATTAATCTAAAATTTCAAGAGGATTAATAATTTTAATTTAAAATTATTATTTTAATGCATTTTAGTTATATATTATTTATTATCCATATCGAGTGTCAATAAACTTGATTGTTTTGAACTAGTTTAAAAATAGCGGTATTGTTTTTCACTATTCCCACAAAGTTAATCATTCCATGATAATACATGGTACTATAATTATTTTATTATAATGATATAAAATCATATAGTTTCATTCAATGAGAATTTTTCTTATGATCGTTAAACATGAATTTAGTTATGAGCACGTTTCAATGATTTTTATTGAATGAAGTTCATGATGATAAATAATGAGTCTAATTTTTATATTATCATCTGAGAATAGAATAAATAAATTATACAGTTATAAAATTCTCCACAAAAATCACATAATAAATAATATCTCTAGGAAATATAAATCACTTTTGTTCTTTATGTTTAATAATAATCCCATGAACATATACTCTAATTGTAAGAAATAATCCTTCAATTATTCTTAAGGGGATAAACTCAAATTCCATTTGAGGGAAAATCCTTATTTTTTTTGTTTTTTCTTCTTTATTTGTTTAAACATTCCTTCCACTAACTACATGACGCATGTGCTGTTTCAAATTGAAAATACCATATTGATCCACAAGAACATAATGTATAGTATGATTATAAAAATAGTAAAATACGACTACCTTCAGATAAAGAAATTAATAAATTTTGTTATTTTGGGTCAGGTTTTCTTCAATCATAACATCTTACATTTTCTATATAATACCAAATATTTAATAATTACACATTCATAAGTACCTCAATACTTATCACATAGAATGGGTTCATTATTATTTTATATATAATAAAATTAAGTAAGAATGCCACAATCACTAGAGATTGTCACCAAAATGATAGAGGTGGATCACACTGAATACACATTGAATGATACATGTCTATAATTATATTATATATTTAATAAGAAACACCATTATATTTTTCACTAGAAATTGATTTGTTGAATAATTTTATGTTATCCATGAAGATAATAAATTTTTTGTCTTTGTAAATTCCAATATAATCAAATTTTAGAATTTTAGTATTTTTTCAAGTTAGTTATGGATATTCCTTGTTAAAACCATTAATATTTCTACTATTTTGCTGGTTTATTTTATTAAATTTGTTTTACCATATTGAATAAAATCAATTTTAATTGATAAAATTTACCTATAAATTTTTTTATGGGAAATCATTAACCAACATCAATCGTTATTTGTAAGAAAAAGTATACCACTACCACAATAAAATTATCCACTAAAAGGTTCTTTGGTAATATTTATTGGTGAAGTAGATTTAAATTTTTTAAAATATTACTAATCTAATGAGATCACAATCATATCTACATATCATCATTGGACGCATCTCTTATTTTTATATCTATGGAGACAATGACTCCATGAAGAGATATTACTATCAACCATGAACTTTTAATCATTATAGATATTATAATATCATAGAATATTTAAATCTAAATTAATTATATTTTAGTGATAAATAACCTCAAATAGGACTCTCACTATGACAGAGGTTTTCTACTATTAGCGAGTGCATATGGTGACACCAAGGAGAGTCAATATACATATAGTAGTGTAGAAAAATTAAAAAACTATTTTATTAGTGAAAAAAATAAGTAAAATAATATATCTAGGTCATATTATAAACCATCAAAATCAATGAACACACCACATAATATAACAACATAAATTGTTTTCATGTTATAAAAGTCACATTGACATAACATAGATCATACATACAAATCACATACATCTAAATAAAAATAAAAATAAAAATAATAAACCTAGTGAAATCATAAAAACTATTACTATGCCATAGCTCAGTACAATATTTTATCCCTTCCAAGGAAATAAAGGCCATCCATCAAATACTAGGTCACTATAGTACTTTTAATTATGGTTATTAGTTTTTCTCAAGTTATATAGTGTGTGGAATACTCAACAAGGGTATGGGTAGAACCTAGTGTAACCTCTCGGACATTATTAGGTATAGACTCCTTTTATTTTCTGTATTTTCTAATTCTTTAAGAAACCCAGGTATAGCGTTTGTGCACCTTACTGTGGGTCCCAGGAAGCTTTTTAATTAATTTAATAAAGTACAGACTTTTTATGAAAAATGTAATGTCATAGTTTATCACGGTGTTTGAGATTAAAATAATTAATTAATTGTTAAAAAATAATAACAATAGATTTAAATAAGATTTAAAATAAAGAAAGAATGTATAAAAATAAATTTTGAAATGAAATAAAAATGGGGTTAAGGGAAAAATAAAAATAATTAAAATGAGATATTTCCATTTTTTATTATTTTTATCTTGTTTCCTTTCCGTCATTTTGATTTTATTTTATTTTTTCTTCTATTTTACCTTTTTCCTTTTCTTTTATATTTATCTAATTTTTCATTTCATTTATTTTTATTTCAATTCTTTCCCCCCCCATTTCTCTTCATCTCCTCTTCTTTAAGTCGCACCCCCTCTCCCCCTTGGTTTCACACCCCTCTCATCCTCCTTCAGAAGACCGTAGCTCCTCCATCCTTCGTTTGATTTATTCTCCGTCAGGTGCGATGTAAAACATAGCGTAAGGATAACATTTTTCAATTATAATCTTACATTTTTGTTGATTATTCTCCATGATGTTCGTTATAGAATATTTTTACCCAATTTTCGGGTTTTTCTAAAATTGTATGTTTTTTCCGTTTTTGGTCAAATAAATTCCTACCACGGATCTTAGTGTCATATATGACTACAAGGTAGAGTTACTACTAGCTTTACCTCTGTTTCGTTTGGGTTTATAAAAATGCACCATTGTGCCATTAGTCGGTGCCCACCATCTTTGTGTAATTTCACCAAATTTCATCAATACAGTTGATTGCCTAATTATTTTAGCCCTAGTAATCTTAATTTATTTTTTTAATTGTTTAAAAAATGTTGGACACCCCTTTGGGCATCCCGACAAGGTTGATGTATTTTTCTATTAGCTGGGTTTTTGTAATTTAATTAATTACAGGTGTTGCACATCCCATTTTTATTATTGTAATTAAATTAAATAAATAGTTTTCTTTGAACATGAACTTGAATTTTTCGATCATTGGTACCTATTTTTATAAACAATTATTTATTCAAAAAGTGCATTATCAACTTATGTTGGTATGGTATATTGCCTTTTTATGTTGTTATGCTATAATGTTTAATTTATTCCTTTTGATGCACGAGTGTATCTAGTTAGTTTTCAAGGTGTGATATTATATGTTGATTATGTCATATCTGTAGATGTGAAAAATTTAATTAAATTCAGAGTGGGGAAAGGAGGTGGGTCTCATATTAAGGGCCACACATAGACCCTTAGTTCCTAACTATTACCATTTTTGCATTAGGGGGCGGTGTCTTTGGCTTTTCCAGAGTGAGACTTCCCTGGGCTTCTAGTACTTATGAGTGACAGCGGTTCCAAAATGTCCCATCGAGATGGATCTATAGTAAATGTTTCTAACCCAGCATCAGATGATACATGACCCCTTTTTGTGAGATCGGGATGAACTCAGGGTAATTCCATGCCATGGGTGATACATGGTCATTCGAATGATGGCCTGGGACATGCTTAGTGGTTTTGGATAAATTGACGGATGTTCAATCGTGATACCTTCGGGATGCACTCGGACTCCAACTCTCAACATGAAACTCAATAATTATGTACTTAAGGTTTATATAAATTCCAGTTGAGTAGCTTGAGGATTGAAATGTTCTTCGGATATGTTTAAGAACTCCTGGTTGACACTTGACTTAGACCCCAAGTTATATAACAATCATGGGGTATACCACTTCCTTGTTTTACCAATATTTTCTGGGTTGTATATATATACGTGTATGGGATTTTTACTGATTGGTTCCCTTTAAAACTACTGGCTTAGGCTGAAGAAGGTGATTGAGGAAGGGTGTCGTTTGGAACCTAGGAAGAATTATTTATTTCGTTTCACATATATTAATTATATGAAATAGTTATATATACGCACGCTGCATTTTATTGTTACATGAAATGGAAAGGATTGGACACAGCGGCTACCAAACTACAGGGATTTTATCTCAGACCCTTCTCGGGCGTTGTTGAAACTTGAGTAGATTACATTCTCGTAGGAATTTCCAAGGGGAAGCATGCTACTTCTAATTATTGAGTGTTCTTTACAACTTAGGATGAAGACTGTGGCAGAGGACCGAGTGTTTCTCATTTTGTAGCTACTTCATTGTGTATTTTATTTTAGTTGACTGTCTGTTGAGTTTTGGTTTTTTGTACTTCTAGTTTATACATATATCATGGCATGAAATCATTTTGTGAGCTTCCACACTTTATTTTTATTATTAAGTTGGATTATTTATACTACTTCTACAATAGTTTATTCATTCACATGCTTTGGCTATTTATTATTTTTTTCTCTTTACTCCAACTATGATATTATCTATTACCTATAAGTACATAGTCTCCCCCACAGACACAAAAAGGTCCCTCACTGTTATTCAGAAGGCTATGGTGTTTAGGGAGATGCGTTTGAGGTTATGTGACCCACTAGTCTATTCATCGTCTTAGAGGTGAGATGGTTCGGGACATTGCAAAGTTGTATCAGTAGTGGTTTTTACATTTGTATTACTATTTCAGTTAGATAGAAGACTAGGATATAAGGATTTGGGATGTACATGGTGCTTGGACGTACCTAACCCACGCGTAGGGTAAAACCCAAATTCTTGTGTTTGGATTGCTGTTATTGATTATGGAAGTTACTATTGATATGATTTCCCAGTTGTGTGACTCACTTGTATTTCATTGTAATTGTGTTGGTATTGTTGAAATAATGGGTTTATCATTGCAGCTTGATGATATGAGTGGAATACATTACATGCATCATGATAGGCACAATAGGATTAAAATTCCATTCATATTAGAATGGCATAAATACTTTCAACATTTTCTTTCCTATTTCATGTGAGTGTTGTTGTTCCTAGTTGTAAAATTTTGAAATTCTAGTTTTTTTAATATGAATTTTTGATAGTTTTTTAGATATTATCCTGAATTAACCTAGGAGTGGACTGCATAACTTGATTAATGATCCTTTTGAGTTGTCATTTCCATATCAAAATCCAACTCTTGATGTGGGTTTTCTATTGTTTAGTTCTCATAGGAAGGCTATGTAACAAACTTCTTTTAAGCCTTACTTGTTTTTCTCACCTTCTTTACTCCTTGTCTAATGGCGTGTGTTTGGAAGTAGTAGACAAATGCAATCTTGATGTCTTCGTGCCATGCCTTAGGGGAGTGACAAAGAGCTCATTCTAGAGATGGTGGGTCCTGAACCATGAGTGGTACCTCTTGTAGGCTTCATATGGCACTACCTCCAATTGATCTTCTAAGGGACCCTCACACCGAATTCAGGGATAGGATCCTTGGGTTTATACAGTCAGTTCATAATATCCTCATACCATCCCCATATATGGAAGACCTCACATGGGAATTTCTACAGCAGCAACCTCCAACCTTCTCGGGGAGTGGCATCCCTTATGCTGTAGAGTCATGTATATAAGCTTTGAGGTGTATCTTCGAACACCTCGAGACACTTCCAGAATGAAGGGTCAAATTGGCAGTCTAAATACTCTGTGAATCCGCAATGCGCTAGTGGGAAATTGTTTCATTGGCTAAGAAGACCAGTTACATGGCTTACGATGACTTTAAAGTAGCCTTATACAATCAATTTTTCTTGAAGAATTTAAGATATTATCTTGTGTGGGTGTTTATACATCTCTAGTATAGTTCAATGACCATGTTATAGTATTCTACTCGTTTCACATAACATCAGCATTTTTCCCCATCTTTGACTGGTGACGTGCGGACTACTACGAATCATTTTGAGGATGGACTTGAGTATACTATCTGATCATATGTGAATGTCTTCCATATGACCACTATCACAGAGATGTTAAATCTGGATCTGATCTTAGAGAATAATGTCAAGGAATCCAAACTAGTGAGCCAGGGCGGTTCAGTTCTGATGTTGGGTGATGGATTTTCTGGCAATAGAAAACACCATATTGAAAGTAAATGTGGGGTAAATCCTAGACAAATAGCACATCATGCTAGCTATTTCACATGTTATCAGTGTGGCAGAGTTGGTCACAAGAAGACACAATTCATGAGAGATCCGTTGGAGTTCCAAGATTACAGTAGGATGGGTCCTCTTAAATGTTTTTTCCATTCCATATCCTCAGCATGCAGTGGTAGAGGGTCCGCATATTCACCTCCATTAGGTATGGGTTTATGACTCCTAAGCAGGCTGGAAGTTCTTTTTCCATTGGCCTATTAGTTCGAGGTAATGGTGGAGGTCGTGCTCGAGGAAATGAAGTTTCAGATTATCAATTTTAGTAAAATGGACCAACTCAGGCCAACCAAGCAGCATATTAGGGTCGTGGCTCAGGTCTCTTGTATGCAATGCAATCATCACAAGAGGAATAATGTGTATGTACATCTATAGTGACAGGTACTATTCTAGTATCCTCTACCTTAGTTTTATCTCTTTTTTATATCGGTGCATCACACTCCTTTATATCGGATGATGTTTTTGAAAGTCATGGTTTTCCAATTATGTACCATTGCGGTGTCATGTCTCTTGACACTCCTTTGGGAGTTAGGATAGAGGGAATATTCCAGTGCCAAGATTCCCCCCTTGAGATAGGTGGGTACTATTTTTTTTGGAAATTCTATATCATCAATATGGATGGAATTAAAGTCATTCTCGGTATAAACTAGCATTCTCCTTATCGTGATCAAGTGGATTTATATCACCTTTAGTTGTCCTTTACATCCCCTGATGTCAACACATATATTCACAATGGAGAATGGGATATGTAGGAAAACCAAGCTAAGCCTAAATATGTAGGGTTGGGAAAAGTGATAGCTCAGTTGGAATGTATCTTCATGATCAATCATGGAATGCAACTAGATGAATTCCCTACCATGGTGGATCTTTTCAGTGACATCTTCCCAGATTATTTCTCTAGCTTACCTCATATGAGAGACATGGAGTTCACTATCTATCTCATGCTAGGTGCGGCACTAGGGTCTATTCCTCTTTATAGGATGGCACCAAAAAAATCTATAAGAACTCATAAAACAACCTAAAGTCCATGAGGCTAAGGGATTCATCAGACCTAGCACATCGATGTGGGGTTCACCTGTTTTTTTCCAAGAAGGAAGATGGTACCCTTAGGTTATGCATGGATTATCGTCGACTCAACCAGCTCACGGTAAATAATTGATATCGATTGCCTCATATAAATTATCAAATTGACTAGATTTGGGGAGAAACTATTTTCTCTATGATTGATATGAGGTCAGGATATCACTGGGTGCATGTGCGACCATCTGACATACCATGTACGACATTCCGAAGTAGGTGTGGCTTGAAAGAGTTTCTGGTTATTCAATTGGACCTCATGAATTCAATGGAAGTCTTCATGGATCTGAGAAAATGGGTTTTTCATCCTTATCTTGATTCCTTTATGGTAGTCTTTGTGGATGACATCTTTGTGTATTCAGATTACAGACATGGCCATGCAACCCATCTTGAGATTGTTCTGAGTACACTGAGAGAGAATAAATTATATGGTAAGCTCAGTAAATGCCACTTCTGTATTTAAAAGATACACTTCATGGGTCATATTATATCTGAAGCAGGGGTTTCAGTTGACCCTGAAAAGGTGAAGGTCGTGGATTCATGGGAGATTCCAGAGAGTTTCTTTATCATCCGCAGTTTCTTGGGGATTGGTGGCTATTACTGGTGTTTCATTCAGGATTTCTACCACATAACAACACCTCTTACGGCCTTGACTAATAAAGTTGTAAAGTTCATCTTGTCAGAAGCTTGTCCAAATTCATTATAGGAATTGAAATGAATACTATACCCATCTCGATCCCGATTTTACCTAAACCTGGTAGAAGATATACAATTTATAATGATTCATCAGGGTGTAGTTTTGATGCAGGGTTATGTAGTCTTGTCTTATGGATCCCTTAAGATAAGACCTCATGACCATGATTATCGTACACATCACCTTGAGTTTGAAGCATTGGTTCATGCTCTACGCTGTTGGAGACACAATCAGTTGTCTGAGAGATTCATTGTTTACACGGATCATAAAAGTTTAAAATATAACTGCAATCAATGAGACATGGACTTATGGAAATGAAGGTGGGATAAATACTTGGATTATTTCAATTTTAAGCTCACTTATACCCCTCGTAAGGGTAATTTTGTGTCAGATGCCTCAAGACATAGGACACATGCAGAGGCCGTGAAGGTAGCCAGTAATCTGTGGTAGATGGTGGCCTAGTTTTAAGAGATACATCTAGTGGTTTCAGAGCAGGGTGGACAACCAGTTCTTTTATCTCTTACAATGACGTCCTCTCTTCTAGAGAAAGCCCACAAGAAACAATTTACTAATCCCAAGGGGATCTTTTTGAGGGAAATCATTACAGGAGAGATCCCACCTCCAGGTTAGGTAGTTGATGCTAGTAAACCCCTCTTTTACTATGGCCATGTATGGTTTCCTTCATGTATATGAGAAGAGCTGATGAAGGAATATCACACCTCGGATTTGGTAGTTCATCTTGGGCTGACCAATATGTATAGATACATGGGTCGATAGGATTGGTGGCTTGGTTCAAAAAAGTAGATTTCATGTTTCATCACTCGGTGCTCCACCTACCAATAAGTGAAGGTAGAGAACCAGCAACTTGCTGGACTCCTACAGCCTCTATCTATTCCTGAATGGAAATTGAGTGAAATCAATATAGATGTCGTTACAGGATTATCCATGATCTCCTTGAGGAAACAATGTAGTACGGGAGGTTGTCAATTGGCTGACCTAGGTTACACACTTTTTCCTACTTAAGAGACCATTATGATTGATGAGTTGGGAAGACTATATATCCAGGAGATTATTCGACTTCATGGTGTACCTTATTCAGTTTTCTCGGATATGGATTCCAATTTTACATCATGGTTCTAGAAAGGGTTGAAAAATGAACCGGGTTCATAGGTACTTCTGAGTACTACATATCACCCTCAGACCGTTGGATAATCCGAGTGAACCATAAGAGTGCTAGCATATATTTTATGGGCTTGTATCCTTGATTTTGGAGGTTCATGGGAGAAGAATTTACCTCCAGTTGATTTTACTTATAATAACATCTTCTAGGAAAAAATTTAAATGGATCCATATGAGACCCTCTATATAGACCATGTCATCCAACATTATGTTGGCTCGAATCAGAAGATGCAACTCTGTTGGGTCTACATCCCATTCAGGAGTCTTTTGTGCCTGTTTAGTTGATTTAGAAGTGTATGACTATAGCTTAGTCTAGACAGAAGTCTTATACTAATCATCACTGTAGAGCTCTTTAATTCAAGGTGGGACATTTTGTTTTTCTATGTGTTTTTCCAAGGTTAGATCACAGGAGGATCAGGAGACAGGGGAAGTTATCACCGAGATATGTCGGACCATTCAAGATAGTGGAGAGAGTTGGGCCAGTAGCCTATCGGTTACTTCTACATTAATGGTTCAATGCAATGAATGATGTTTTCCATGTATCTCAGATCTGATAATATCATCCAGACCCATCTCATTCATTTGAAACTAATGACATCGAGCTTGATGCTGATGCAACCTTTGAAGAGAATACGATCTATATCATCTACCGTATCATGAAGGTCCTCAGAGGCAAGTAAGTCCCTCTGGTTCGGGTGTTGTGGCATCACGAATGCGTTCAGGACAAGACCTTGGAGCAAGAGATGGATGTACGTATGCATTGGTCGGATCTTTTCTCTGTCAACGTTCCACTACCCTCGAAAGGGAAACTCGGGGATGAGTTGTCTTAAGGTGGGTTTGTTGTAATTTCCTGACCATTAATAGGTATAGACCGTTTTATTTCCCTTGCTATCTAATTCATTAAATGACTTAGGGCGCGCATCATCGAACCTCACTGTGGTTCCTAGACAGCTTTTTAATTAATGTAAAAAACTACAAACTTTTTATGAAAAATGTTATGTCGCGACTTAGTGCGGTGTTTAGGAATAAAATAAATATTTAAAGATAAAAAAGAATAATAAGATATTTAAATAATATTTAAATGAAATCAAGAAATGGAAAAAAGAAATTATTAAATGAAATAAAAAGGGTGTTATGAGAATTATAAAAAATAATTTAAATGGGATAATTCTATTTTTAATTATTTTTATCATTTATACTTTCCATACTTTTATTTTATTTTATTTTTTACATTATTTTCCCTTTTTTCCTTTTCTTTTATTTTTCTTTTATTTTTCTTTAATTTTCTTTTTCTTTCTTTTCATTCTTTTTTTCCTCTCTTGTCTTCCTCAACTATTCTTCACATCGTACCCCTCTCCCCCTATGTGGTGCACCCCTCACATCCTCCTTTGAAGGACCGTATCTCATCCGTCCTCCGCCCGATTGATTAATAATCAGGTGAGTAGTAGATCTTAGGTCAAGGATAATCTTGCGCAATTTCAATCATATGTTTTCTTTAAGTATTCTGTGTGTAGTTCATCAAGGAAGATTCTTACCCTATTTTGGGGTTTCTCTAAAATCCTCCATTTTCTTTCATTTTATGTCAAATAAAAGACTACCATGAATTTTAGATTAATCTATAACTACAAGATAAGGTTCCAACTCACTTTCTGACTATTTAGTTGTAGTTAATAAAAATGCACCATTGTGCCGTTAATCGGTGCATATCTACATTGTGAAATTTCACCCAATTTCACCAATTTGGATGATAGCATAATTATTGGAGTATTAGTTATCTTCACTTATTTTTTTTGCATTTTTTACAAGGTTGGACACCCTTTTGGTCATGCCGATAGGGTCAGTTCATTTTTCTGTTAGACGAGTTTATAATTTAATTAACTGTAGGGGTTGTGCAACCAATTTTTTTATTGTAATTAAATTAAATAAATATTTTCCATTAACACGAACATGAATTGGTGGATCATTGGTACTTATTTTTCTGAAATGTTTATTTATTTAAAAAGTACATTATCTTCTGATGTTGTTATGGTATATTTCCTTGTTATGTTTTTATGATGTATTTTTTAACTTATACCTTGTGAAGCATGGGTGTATCTGGTTAGTTTTCAAGATGTAATTTTATATACTCATTATTTCGTATTTGCTACTGTGAAAAATGTAATTAAATTCAGGGCATGGAAAGGAGGTGGGTCCCCTATTAAGGACCACACAGAGACCATCTGTTGCTGACTGTTACTATTACACTTCAGGTGGTGGTGTCATTGGATTTTCTAGACCAAGATTTCCTCGAGATTCTAATACTTATGAGTGACACCAGTTCCATAAGGACCCATAAAGATAGGTCAGTTGGAAATGTGGCTAATCTAGCCTCAGATGTTACTCGACCCCTTTCTGTGAGATCGTGACAGACTTAGGGTAAATCCATGCCTTGAGCAATACATGGCCTTTCGAAATATGTCCTTGGATGGGCTTGGTGGTATTGGATAAATTGACGGATGTTCTGTAGCGATACCTTTAGGAAGTGGTTGGACTCCAACTCTCAACTAGGTTCTTAATAATGATACATTTAAGGATTATATTATTTCTATTTGAGTCTCTAGAGGATTGAAATGTTCTTCGGATATATTGAAGTGCACTTGGTGGACACTTGATTTTGACCACAATTTAAATCATATGCTTGGGGTATACCTCTTCATTATTTTAACTTGATTTTCTGGGTTTTATATATATTTGTGTACGTTTGTTCTGCTGATAGGTACCGTTTCAGACTATCAACTTAGGATGAAGTATGTGATTAGGCATGGGTTCCATTAGGAACCTGGCCCGAATTATTTATTTCACTAAACATAAATTATTAATGTGGAATTTTTATATAAAGGAACATTTGGTTTTATTATTGCATGAAATACAAAGGTATAGACACCATGGGTTCTCGCCTACTGGGGGTTTATCTCACTCCATACTCTAGCATCGTTGACACCTAAGTAGATTACATTCTTGAATGTTTTGACAAGGGGAAGAATGCTACATCCGATGCTTGATTGTTCTTTACTGCTTAGAATGGAGACTGGGTCAGAGGACCGAGCCTTGCTTGTGATGCATCTCCAAATTTGTGTCTTTTCTTTTAATTTACTGTGTGTTGAGTTTCTATTTTTCGTACTTCCAGTTTAGACATACATCAGGGCATGACATTATTTTTTCTCCTTCAACACTTGATTATTTTTATTCAGTTGGATTATTTATGTTTCTTCTGCTACAGTTTATTAATTCATATGCTTCCACTATTTATTATTTGTTGTGTTTTACTTCCTCTATGATATTATCTATTACCTACGATAGAATAGTCTGACAAAATACACAAAAAGGACCATCACTGCTACTCGGTAGCCTATGGCATTCGGAGAGATCCACTTGCAGTTATTTGACCCACTGCTCCGGTCACATTCTTAGTGATGAGCCGGGTCAGGACGTTACACCAAGTTGGGAAACAATAATAGAGTTCCAAACCTAATACATGAATATATTTAATACATAATATGATATTCCAAGAATAATAAAATTTGAAATCGAAGCACATTGAAATAGACATTCACAGATCCCCAGGTTCCAAGTGAAACCTAATTCAGGCCATATATTATAAGGATAATTTCATATGTATCTTATAAAGTAACATATTAGAACCGAGTGTGGTAGCAGTTTCAATAGATAACAATGCCTTATAGTTTCAGACTTCTAGAAAAACCATGTCGTACCTCATAATTTTTTTATAACAGCAGCCATCTAATAATATTTCATATTCCAAAAACTATTTATAAAATCCACTAATTGGGAAATGTGTCATATAATGAAACATATTTATAACATAGGCCTTTAGTGAACCATGTTCTACCCCATATCATTTTTTGAAATTCATTTTATAATGGGATACATTCACACTATAAAATTTAAAATATTATCCTTAAATGAGAATTTTTATACCACAGTAGATCAATTAATATATTATCATTACCCAGGGGCCACATCCATCCATAAAAAATTACAATGTTTTCATAACATGGAAGGCTGGGTAACCCCCCCCAGAACAGTTACGATATTATCATCAACTGAAGTCTCCATCCCACACTAGATCATTTACAATATTATAATTACATTGGATGTTGTATCTGACCTCAACACATTTACTATACAAAAATGTTCAAGGGGGCTACATCACCCCCGAAAACAGTTTTCTTAGTATATTTACTGTGAGGGACAGATCCATCCCTAATAAATTTACTAAATTATCATTACTATGGTGTAAAAATTTCATCTAAGAATATATTGTTGACTATTATTTCCTAGAGGGACACATCACACCTTCATAATATTTACCATATTATCATCATCTAAAGATTTTCTAATCATATGTGTTATTTAGATTAGAAACATTAAAATTTATAAGAATCCTCTTGCATAATATTCTAGTTTTCAACACTATAATGTGACATTTTTAACTCATATATCAACCCATACATAGACGTTCTTCCACCATAGAAGTTTATATTTACCATATAGTTAAATCCTTTATTTCTACAAAGGGAATCTCTTCTTAGCTATCTTGGTAACATCATTTTTTACACACCCCAAATGGGTTCTTTAATTTGATGTCAACTCTCTAATAAAATCCCATAAATAAACAATAATTTTTTTATCAACTTTGAAATTGTCAAATCCTAACAAAATTGGTCATATAACTAATATATAATAATTTAAATAAAATTATATTTCATAACTTCTATATTAACTCGAAAATAAATCTAGGTCGATCCTCTCAAACCCATCCTACATAACCAATCTAATTTAAAACCAAATTCAAACCATTTATTAACAATTAAACTCCACCCTCAGTGTTTAACAAGGAACCTAATTCATGTTACACTATGTTTTTATTATTTAATTTATACTTACCTAGTTTGCATGTTTCACATTACAACCATATATAATATGGGACATAAGAAATAGTGACTAATGAATAATGCTTGTGACCAAGGGTATTTTATGGCGCAAGGTAATTTTTCTATTTTGGAGGTTTAAAAAGACTTAATACATTTTATAATTCATGGAAACATTCAATAAAGTTGTTATAATTCATATAAAATTATATATATCTATGTGAATATCATTATGTAGATTTTTAATGACCACCTACCTCATTTAGTTTTATTCAATTCATATATTACTCAACCACTAATACCTTGAATAATCCCATACTTATGGATACCTACCTTCAACAAAATTAAGTAAATATATCTGTATCATTCCTATTAAATTACAAAACAATTTGAAATATTTTTTAGAATTAAAAAATTATTTCCATAATCGAGATGGAGAAATAGTCCTTGAGAAATGGGGTTTACATCACCTTCATGATCGAGATGGAGATTGAGCATAAAAAATATTACATTTTTCAAATCAACACATCAATGGATTTGGCCTCAATACATCATAAAAAAATAAATTAATGGAGAAACATATTATAACTCAATGAAAAATAGTGGCATGAAAACCTTATATTGCGGAATTGTTTACAAGACAAAAACCGAAGCCTCGTGTTCTGTGATGACTGCATTGTGATCTGGGAGAGTATTTTTTTCTAAAATCCTTGTTATGTGAACTAAAATTTAATGAATAAATAAAGGAATATAAAGGATTAGATGTGAATAAATTTCTGCATGAATAATGTAACAAAATATGATTTTAAATTATTTTTTTAGAACAAAATGTGAACAATATCTTTCTTAACATGTAATACCAAACAAATTTTTTTTGGAACATTATGAAACAGAAAATGATGGAATTAAAATGGTGAGTAAAATGGGAGTATTGACCAAATTAATTATACATATAAATAATATAATGTTTATTTTTTCAAACTAATGCATCAAAAAATACATCATTAATGTAGCCAAATATAATATAAGACCACATTATGCTGTAAAAAATTTTATCTAAAATTTATTGATTACTATCTTCAAGAAAATAAATTTCTTATATATAAAACGTATTATGTATGCTATATTATGTGAAATATATTTAAATTACTGATTTATAGGAAATAAGAATATAAATAGTTATCATTTTTAAAAGTTATTTTACAATGAAAATAGTTTTCACTATATTATTATGTTTTTATTTAAATGATAAAATGATAAATCATAAAACATTTCATTGAAAAAATTTAGTTTATTTTTTTATATAACATATATGTATTATATATGCTGGGTTGTTTTTGGGATTTTTTTCTGAAAAATATTTATTTTCTGGTGAATAGTAAAACATGAATTTTTAATTAATACCATAATAGTTTTGACATTATTTTCATCAAAATATGACTCAAAACCATTTTTGAAAATTTTTTATGATCATTAATTTCTTTAATGAATAAAATTATTAATTTAAAATTATAATTCTAAAATAAAAAACCCATGCCTTTCATTTTAAAACATAACAAATATTTCATTCCTATAATTTTTTCATCTCATTATTAAATTACTATATCAAATGGTGTAATTATTTTTTGAAGTTATTTTTTAAAGAATACAAGTCTAATTGTTTTCATATTAACCATATTAATGTTGTGAAAAAAATGAAACACAAATAATTTTATCATAAATATTATCATTACACTATTAAATATATATTTTCTAGAAATGGTTTTTAAGAAATATATGATCTAATATTAAAAATATTATCTTATTAATCATAGAAATTTTCTTCCAAAAAATATATTTAATATATGGGATATAGAGGAAAAAATTATGTAACAAGTTTTATATTAAATTTATGCAAAGAAATGAGTTAAGTATAAAACATTTACCATTACAAAAAGTAAATTTAATTAAAATGGGTTTTTACCACAGCTAAAAATCAGATGGACCCTCAGAGAAGCATCTCTTTTCCTCCCCTCAAACCACTAGGGTTTTTCATCAGATCTACATCCTTACGCCTCCAGCACGGTCAAGCCTCAGCAACCGCAGCTTCATCTTGGATTGGCGTCGATGGAGGTTGTTCTCATGAGCCCTTGCTTCTCTTTTGACCCGGTGGTGGCTTCGTCATGCCTTGCGGCATTGAGATATGTCTCTTGCTTCAGATCGTTCGTTGCTGGCTCTGGTTTGCACATAAGAAGCTCCGACTCTCCTGGCTTTGGGATTCTTGTCTTTCATAGGTTTTTATTTCTTCTGTGTGGTCCGATTTTGGGTTTCCAGGTCGGTGTCTTCCTTTCCAAATCCGGGATCTTTATGTGGCTTCGAGTTCTTGGTGCCTCGAGTTCTCGTCATGGAATCCACGCACTTTTCGTCGTCTCCGGGTTGATAGTTGCTGGCTATGGAAGACTCCTCTTGGACATCGAGTTCTAGTTGCAGATGTGGTGTTCTTGGGGTGTACCCCACTTCTGGATCTGAGATCCCTAGATCCTTCTTGGCTCGACCGCGATTTTGGTGTGCTCCAGTATGCTTAGGGTCAGATCTTGTGGCTTGGAGGGGGAGGCCATCTGTCAGATTTCTTCTGGTTTATTGCGCGTTGAACAATTACTATTAGTGATTTTCTGTGGTAGTGATGGTGTTTTTATTGGGGACTCTAGAGGTTAGAGTGTGTTTCTTGCCAGTGTTCTTACGACCGTGCCTTTTTTGGTGTATCCTGCGGCCCTTCGATTCCTCTAGAATTCCATATTTTACCTATTTAGGAATCCATTGAGGGATTTTCTGGTGTCTCGATTTTTCCAACTCCAGCACAAAGAGGCGTTGCAGGGTCAGCTCTGCTCAGATCCCCTCAATGGATACCTTCCCTCGAGTTGTTGTTTTCCAGTCCTGGGCGACAAAGACCCACCTTCATTCTCACTGAATTGTCTTCTTCTTCAGGTTTCTACGGATGAGGATGGAGGATTTTTGTGGATACGGTGGGATGCAGCTGGACTCGGCTATGTGCTATAGTTGGATTGGAAGGCTGCTTGGAATCGAAGATAATAGTGGTTTGCATTTGGAATTCTCACAGTGGATGACTTGATTTTGGACTTGAAGTCAGTGGCTGCAGCTGGATATGACCATATGGAACAACTCGTTAGAAGATTTAGAGTTGGATGCTTATCTTTGCAGAACTTTTTGGATTTGGTTGTCTGAGAGTGTATGGCTTTAGCCATCGGATTGGGCCTATGCTTTGACATAGGACACTTTCATTCTCATATTCTATGCAAAGGTGAAGGGATTCATCATGTTCAATTGTGGGGGTGGGGTTACTTCATGTTGTTTGTCTGGTTTTTATCTATTTGGCCTTTAGGTTGTTGAATTTCTTATATCCATGATGTCTGGGTTTCCCCCTAATTCCTTTAAAAGGGTATTTATCAATAATAACAAAAAAAATTGAAGGCCTTCGGGCCATTGGATGGACCACAACTAATAATCCATAAAAATTATTAAAAATTATATTAATATGATTTTATGAGATGTGTATTGAAACTAACTCATGTGTAATCATTAATTTCTCATATTTTATAATTTTAATCCATAAATAGTATCTATTTTATATTATTGTAAAAATATATTCCTTATCACTTATAAATACCACCTTTCACCACCCAATTTCTCCTACCATTCAAATTATTTAGCATAAAAAATCCGAAAAAATTTATATACAAAACTCAATTACAACAACCTCGAATCCTTGGTCTTTCCAAAATACTATGATATTGATCTACAATGTGTTACCCAATAGAGGACGCCCAGAGTGTGTGGTAATTTTCCCAACCAACCTCTCCTAATTAATATCATATTTTTCAAACTAATGATTTAAGTCCACTATAATATGATAAAATAAGTGTTATATGTTTTTTTAAACTTTAATTATACAAATTTAATATCCATTTTACACCTTCCTTTAAAACCACATGAAAAAATGATCATTCCATCATAGGTGCTTGTATAATACCACTTCCATAAATTTCATGTTCAATTTAACATAACCTTTAAACATGGAAATATAAAAGTAATTATTTAATAAAAAAATATATAATTTCAGAATTTTAATACTATTAAATAAAAAATTATTCAATATTATACCACCATATCATTTTATTAAAAATGATCTTGTCATCCTTGTGTATGTGCAGATTACCACTACCAGTGAATGGCGTATATCATTTTCCATTACTACATAACATAGATGAAATAAAAAAACGAATTATATATATATAAATGATATTAATTATAATACTAATATTATGGAATTTAATATTAAATTTTATTTTATATTAATAATAAATAGTCATAGTAAACTTAATCACAAAAAATGAGAATATGAAGAAATTTTTCCTCGTTTCTGTCTATTTTTTGAAAAACTATGAAAATGTATAACTTTTATTATTATGGAATATTAAAATAAATAATTTTCTATAGGTATGGTGATTATGAGCCTATTTTAGATCTCATTTTATCCTTTTGAATATTGTGATGATGTTTTAATGAAATTTACCAAACCACCACATGTAAAAAATATATGTTTAAAATATTTAATAAATGAATATAAATTTTAATAAATTTCCCATAGGAGATGGAATATTTAAGAAAAATATTCTTTTATTTTTTGATAAACATAATTCGATTAGTGTATAAGTTAGGAACACAAATGTAATGAAACAAGATATGAGGTAAGGGTTTCAAAATCTCTATTTTACAACATTGATATATGATTTTTATTCACCATTTTTTCCAATTTTATGAGGTATATAGGTCCATTGGATTTATTTTAACAATAATACTCATTAAAAATAGGTTATTTCAGAATACATCTCATGTTTCACAATGTTTTATTTTTGATTCAAAAGATAACAACAACAAAATGGGTTTCGTGACTAAATTTTCATTCTACTTGGTTCTTAAGATATCATCCTTGAATATAATTTTCTATTTTACCTCATTAATACATTAATATATTAAATATTTTAAATCATTTTTTAATTAAGGAAAATAATTATTTATTTCAAAAACTTATCTTCCATTTGATTGCTACTTTAAAATTGCAAAATTTATTGGACTAATACTTATCCTTTATAATGGATTTTCCCCTTAATGTTTATATATTACCATCTTGATAATGTTCCCATTTAATATATGTTAAAAAATATTTTTTTGTCATATAAACCACATATTTACCCTTAGTTATTTTTTGAGGAATTTTGTTATCGTTTTTAATGATTTTGACTTCAAAAAAGAAATGTTAAAATATTAAAAGGGAACATAATTTATGCTCATGTATTTCAATTATAATACACATCTATTATTTATTTATTTCAAAGGAACTATCATTAAAAAAATTATAACTATGATTTTATATACCGTTATTTATATATTCTTAATTTTTTTGAAAAGAAACAAGTAAATTTTTAATTTTTTATAATGATGATGGGAAATGGTTTATAACAAAAAATCCTTTATTGTCTTTTCTTCTATTTTTCAATATATTTGAGAAATGATCACTCATATATTTTATCATATATAATCATAAGATATATATATATATATATATATATAATATATTGGATTGTATTTACCCTATGAATTCCCCAATGTTATTTTTATTTATTTAATGGGGTTCAGGTTGTTAGATATGGGAACTTATTGAAAAAAATACACCTTTTATCCATATGTTGTAACTAAAATATAATTAATCGTTTTTATTTAAGGATATTTACTTCTTAAAATACAAATTGTAATTATATATTAATTATTATACCACATGATATAATTTTATATCTATAAATGAATTTATGGATGTTTCTTTATAGGATACCACTTGAATATGATAAAAACCACATTTTTATTTCAATGGTTTTTTACAATGTGAGGTTTGAAATCATATTGAACACCTATGTATGGATTTAATTATTTTAAAAGTGAACCCTAATAGTTCTCTAATGTAATTGGAGATGTTTTTATCCCATGAGATTCAATGAATGGTTCAGGGATAATTAGAATAAACATTCTACGTTATGTAATCCAAGTAGTGAGTTGTGACATTTATTTATCATATCATACATTATCTAATTACAATAAATTTATGACTCAATGAACAAATGATATCATTACTAGATACCATGATTCAATTCATATCTCACACTATAATTTTATTGTAATTTTTTTCATTAGATATTTCATATTACTATGTATTGACATATGTAAACGTCTTATTTTTATATATTCTTTTTATTAATTTATTCATCCTATGATGTTTTTTCTCATATTTTTATGATCTTAGTCATGGTGAAATGATACTATGTTTTCCCATAGTATGAATATGAGCATATCACTTTATTATATTCTTATTCCCCATGTCATGTATGCCCCATGAAGAGTATATAAGGGTTCCTAGTGTGGTACATCTATATAGAAATGTACAAAAGTATTGATGAATAAATTATATATGATGTTAGTCAAAACAAAAATAAACATTTCATTCATGGGATTTGGTTATTTAATAAAACATATAATGTTTATCTTAGGGACATAATTTATAATAATTATATGCTTAGTTGGGGTCCCCCATAAATGTATCAAAATTAGTATTTATTTAAATTATTTTATCATTCGACCCGGAAGTGAAAGACTAAGGTTCCTATGTTTAAATTAGATCAGGGATTAGTTATTTTTGAGGATTAGTTTAGATCTTTTGGGGGATTAGGATAACATAACATTATTAAAACTCTTATTTATATGTCTGATCATAATATAATATCCTAAAGATTTTTAAAATACATAATATATTATTTCCAACTATATTAATTTGAATCAATAAATTTCCATAAAACACTATAATTTTTTATAATAATCTTATGTGAAAATTAAATGTCGTAAATTAAATTGTTACCCTTTTGTGGGGCCTATTATTTTTATTGGTAACTCATGTTCTTTAAATGATTCTTAAAGTTATGTAGAGTTTTTCTTCATTGTGTAAATAAATCAAGGTTTTTCTAATGGTTACATTAGTGTTACATATGTGTTCTATAATGGTATGTCGTATTTCCTATATGGTGTGTACTAGAAATATGATGTTTTATAAAGAATTATAAAGTGTTTTTGAAGGAAACCCAATTATTTATGGTTTATCTTAAAAAACAACTACTCACATATATGTAACCAATGAATTCATTTTTCACATAAGAAAAATCCTTGTTCATGTTAGGTTAATCTAGAGTATGTATAAAGGTAAAAAAGGTTATAAAGGTTATGTAAGGGTAAAACCATAGCTGAATAAGGTTGTTTTGAATTAATCAATTGAATTTTGTTAAAAAAAATTTCCTTTACATTAAGTCTCAAAGATACATAATTTTATAACCTTTTAATCCTTATTAATTAACGTTTTTTTTGGAAAAATTTCTTGAAAAACTTTTTTATTCATTTCTTCATACCCGACATGCACTTGTAAAACATTTTGATTATTCGACCAGCCTAAAATTGAAATATTTAATTCATTAAAAGGATTAAGTTCATATGTCACAGTTATGGGTGAATTAAAAAACTCATAAACAAAGAAATTATTAAAATGAAAATTAAATTGTGGATTTAATTTTTTGTTTTTAATGTAGTAGACCTATACACAGCTTTCCTTCTTGAAAATATCAAAATATTACTGCATTTAATTTTTGGACATTCTCTTGAATCTGTGTTGTTTGGGAATCCCCATTTTAAATATTATTGAATCATTATTAGAGAAAAAATATTTCATCATATGGTTTTCCAGAACATTAAAACATTATCTCTCTTATATATTTAGGTGAACCATTTATAATAGATAAATTCAATGTATGAATTTATATTATCTATTATTTTTATTTTATTCGAAATTTGTGAAATAATGACCCAAAATTATTAATGGAAATTCAAAAATAGTGATCAAATTTATTTTTTCAAAATATTATGGAGAGATAGATTATTATTTCATGGTGTTTTACATTGATTCTTTATAGTATAATATTCTATCACATTCTTTAGTATAAACTAATAATTTGAAAATTATCCAAGGGAGATAAATTCTTATGGAATGTGGCGTTTTATTTTATTTTTTGAAATAATTCTAATTAGTCCTATAAATCAATGGAAAGTGGTTGGAAATTACTAATACAGAGACACAATTCATGTGATGATTCATTGATGAATCTTACATTTTTTCAACATTGACATAGACATAGGATATACTATACCATATCAAGCTATTTTATAAACTTTTATTCCTTTGTATAGTTCTTTTATTTCCATTCCTAGACGAAATTTATTTTTTTAATCATATCTATGTGTGTGTGTGTGTGTGAGGATTGTAATTCATTGTTAGGCTGATTATTCCCAACAGTAATAATGAATGTTTTTTTTAAATATTAATTTTTGATAGAATGTACATTTGTTACTAATTTATTCCCATGATATTATTAATTTCATTTATGCTCCACCAAAATATGTATGTTAGATTTTGTTCATATTTATAATTCTTGCTACATGGAATTAGTGGATCATAATGACATGATTCTAACTTATGGAGGGAGTATTCATTACATACATTAATGGGGATGATGGACCTAAAAACATGTACTGATATGTTATTTCTAGTAATAAAAGGTTGAGGATAATCTCAATTCATTTATTCCATGTACTGATTTTCTCAATGCCTTATAATTTGGGAGAAGCATAATGAATTACATGTGATTGTGTTATTTCATGAGGACTAAAGATTTACAAGTTGTGAAGTCGATGCCTAGTTATTTGAGAGAACCATACAATACCTAAGGTTTGGAAAATATATGTCACATGTTCTAATTATTCCACGAGGATATATTTAATTAGATTCACTAGACATGTTTCTTGTTTTGACAAACTCTATCTTCATGTTTTTGTCCTTCCACAATGGATCCCAAGCATGTATGGTAGTAGTTTTTTGGTGGCATGAATAACACAGAACCACTCGATATGTGATTTTATGTTTGATATTTTTATTGTGAATTTATTATTATATTGGATTACATTATATACAAATATTAATATTTTATAGGTATGTGTTTGTTTTGTCCTATTTGGTTTTATTACTCACACATTACATGAGAGTCCCGATGCACATAAAAACTTCATGCATAGGAATATGAGTGAAAAAAATGTATCAACATATGATTGATGAGAAGAGGGGCATGGAGATTTTGGCCTGTCAAGATGCAATTTAGACAACTGGTCATTTTATATATATATATACACACACACACACACACAATTTACTCAGGTTTTTTAATGTCACTTTTGGGGTCTATTCACTACAAGTATGAATAGTATTCACCTAGATATTTTCAGCAAGTTTTATCTAATTTTATTATTTATTAGATATTCAATTATATTATTATTTGTAATGGGACTGATTCCTAGGGTATATCCACCCCACTGATGGACTTATACCTTCACTTCTAGTCAATATGGTCTTATGTATAGAGAGGAACACATGAGGTAATGTTGAACTGCAATTTAGACCAGAATGTTTAGGCTGGGTCTTTACCATAAGAAATTAAATCCATATGTGGATACTAAAAACTGGATGTAGTAATAAAATAGATATACCAAGGATAAATGATCCAAAAAATATTTTTTGGGTATCAAATAGATCATCATTCAATGCATAATGTGGTTTTTCATGGAATGTAAACCAGGATTATCGTTCTAATGTGATATGTTTTCATCAATCACCTTCACACTATAATCCATGATAATGAAAATAATATTAGTTCATAGAGTATGAGAGAAATAAAACTATATAAACCTATATTTATTTTAAGAGTGATATTGAATCAATTGAAATATATTCTGATTACTTTAATTATATTTTTATTATGATGTTGAGTGTCCATGTATCCAATTATGATAATTCTTTTATAATGATAATTGTTCATCACTCAAGATAACCCCTTTTGGTTTTAGTAATGGATGAATCCCAAAATAACTACTTTATATAAGGATTAAAAATATAATGTAGTTATTTTCCCAATAAGAAACCTAAATTGATAAGAGATAGAGTGTGAAGTATTGTGATTGTTCCCAAGCATCGATCATGAATCATTATTACCAATACAAACATATTTGTTTTTTCAAAAATAGAAAACATGATAATTATGGAGTCTCATGGATGATCAGGTAATGGTGATAATGATGGAAGGAATATCTAAACTCCTTCATGTTAAAAATATGAGATGTGGATCATAAAAACATGTTTCAATGTAATCAGATGATGTTTGATCTATAGTAATAGGAGAAAATGTAAAAAAAATCAATGTAACTATAAGAGTTCACTTAATAAAATAGGGAAAGATATTGTTCATTCTATAGATCAAATAAAAATTCAATGACTTAGGTATCATAAATTTATACACAATGATAAGTAGTACACTAATCAAATTTATTAAGATGAAACTAAACTCTAACTACCTCTTCAACCATGGGATCATGGAAGAGAATATGAAAATACTACTGTTGATGTAGATATTTAAAATTTTATGTTTCTAGTTTTTCTTAACCCAATATTTTTAGTTCTCTTATGTCATGTAGGTTTTCCCCAAATAATAGCCACTGAATTACAAAAACATGTGGCGGTAACAATACTGTGTGAATTTTAAATAAATATTATTATAGGATTGTTAGTTCATAATTCATGCATGTCTTATCACCATTTATTTTTATTAATATGATGTCATATTGGAAATGTACTTGTTATCTCAACATAAAATGGATATTAATAAATCGAATATGGAATTAAACATTTTTATTTGGATACCATCCATAATAAACTATTATTGAAAGGATAATAATGATCTCCATTATAAAACAATTATATGTTATGACACCTAATAATTATGGATCTTTGGCACAAAAGATTAGAGATAAAATCAAACATTTTATTGACCTATTCTCACATTAAAAAGAAGAATTTATTATATTTTAAGGTTTATATCTCTCTAAAATTATATAATTAATAGGTTAATATATTTTAAACCATTATCAATTTTCATTAGTATGTGAAAATTTATATTTCATGTTATAAATTTAATTATGGTGGGGTTGTAACACTCTAATATTTTAAATTATGTTTCATATTAAAACCAAATGAATTAATTATATTTCTTTACATGCAACACTAATCCAAGGAAATATGTGAAAGAATATATAATAATAAAAATTTTGTAATTGAAATAGAAGGTAAAAATAAATTTAGCATTATCAATAAATATTTTTAGAGATAAAATAATATTCATTATTTAATAAAAAAACATTGATAACATTTAATTAACGTGGCTATATAAATTATAACATCATTTTAGACAAGAAATATATATTTCCCTAATATTTATTTATTATGAAAATGAAAATTAATATATATTAAATGTATGTTATATAGGTTATATGAATAATTTATTAACATCAACACAATTATTAATTTATATGAATGAATAATAAGAATAGTTTATATTTTAAGACAATATTGTTCAATGAAAACATTTTTCATTATTTTTATATTTTTTATTTCAATGTTAAATTAATAAATTTAACATCTGAATATTTTTTGGATTTAATTAGTGAATATTTTTTGTGTATGTTATTTTTCCTTTTTTAAGAAAGATTTATTTTGGGGTGAATTGTTAGAAATAATATTTATATTAATATCTTATCATTTTCCACATTATAATGATATTAGGAATTACTAAAATAATTCTAAAAAATTACTTACCAATAATGTATTTATAGAAAAAATAAATTCATTAAAATATAATTAGTTGAATTTAAATATAATTATTTACTAATGTAAAACATAAGTAATCCTTTATTATAATAAAATCCAGTTTTAATTTTTTTTAATAATTATTATATAACAAGATAAATTACAATTTTTGATTACATTATATGAAATATAGAGAAATTTAGTTAATAATAAACATATTAGTTTCATACAAACCAAAAATAATGATAATTTAATCATATATATTAATTTTAAAGATGAAAATAATATTTTAAAAAAATAGTTGATTTCATCTAATGTTCTGTCAAATTAAATTTTTTTCACCCTTTGGAATATTATTTTTAAAAAATTGATTTAATATTTATGATCAGTGTGTAATTATTTTAAAATAGTTCTATTATATTTTTATGCATTAAATAGTTTATATAGGTAAAAATTAGTTACCAGAGTAATGGTAAATTAAGTAAGAAATGGTTGTCTTCATATGATTCTATGAGAGGTGTATCAAACATAACTCATCCAATATCCTTTATTTTTTTATTGGATCAATTTTACCATTTAATAGTGTCCTTTCCATATAAATTTGTCTTTGACGCATTCTGCTAGGGTGCGCAGGCATGCATGCATGTCGACGGTGTTAGTCGCATAGTACGTAAATTCTTACTTTCTTCTAGGGTGCGCATCTGCGTGTTCATGTTAATGGTGACTGTTGACACTCTTTCCCTCACAAATTCTAATGAATGGAAAAGGGGAATACTTTAAGCACAAAGAGGTCCACCCTTTGAAGAATATAAAAAAATTGACAATGACATGGACCAGGAGCTCATTTGGATTGAGGCGCGCAACTAACTTGCGCGTCATGAAAGTCACTTACGCACCACCTATGGGTCGCGCAAGTCACTTGCATGCCCTATATATTGTTTCTCCCAAGGTGCACAATGGCCTATAATTAGCCCATGTGGGCTTCCCATTTAGGGGTTGGATTTTCCAAAACTCAGATTCAAGCTCTGGTCGTCCAAGTCTTCAACTCAACTCTTCTGAAAGCTTCTAATGTATATCTTTACCTAGAATGGAAGACATGAAGGAGTAGGATAAGGCCTAATTATTTAGAATTCATCAACACTTTCACACCTAAGTGTCCAAACCTCCTTATATGTGGAAACACTTGCGTGCCGACCTACCCTTTCAATGAAACTTTCGCTCCACCCATTTGGAAACATCTTAGGATATTTCAAAAAGCTTGAGTTAAGTCTCACCAATGTATTACCCAGCAAATTCTTCGTCTCCCAGGTGAACCCATGCCGCTCAAGTACCCTTGTGTGGAAAATACATGTGTGACAAATGATTTGTGTGACTTACACTTGCGCGCTAACTTCATATGTGTTCCTCTCTCCTGTTCACCTCTCCTCATCAAGATATTAGCCCTCGAACCCTTTTCAAAGCCATTTATGGCATGGTTTCTTTTTTTGGATTCTTTAACTGAAATGAATTCTATGAGAAACTCTCCAAAAACCTCATGTCTTACAAGCTTTATGTCACAACAGTTAGAGGTTTCCTCTATATAACCACATCCTTTAAGATGAGAAGATCTTTTTAATTTAGGGATTCCTCTTCAAGAGTCAGCCCCATGTTCCCTTGGTTTGGGCCTCCTTCTCATAAGTAAGCCCTAGTCATAGTTTCCTTTAACCTAGGACTCCTTCTCAGGAGTAATCCTCAGTCATAGTTTCCATTAACTAGGGGCATCCTCCTCAGGAGTTAGTCCCAATCACAAGTCCCTTTTAATTTGGGCATCCATCTCAAGAGTAATCCCCAGTTTGAAACTCCAAATCTCCAAAAAGTAAAAATACCTTTAGGGACCCCGCTCCTGGGATTCTTTCCTTATGTAAGTCCTGGTCTTCATCTTCATGGGCACTCATTCATACGTAAGCCCCACATCAATTCTCATAACAACATCTTTCAAGGCACCATCGTAAAGTTTACTGATACCTCGTGTTTCTCACACCGATCATGACTCATGTGATCTTAGAGTGTAAAATTAATCATAACATCTCTTTTTGGTCCATTAACCACGCATAAGACCCACATATCTTCACCCGAACTATGTAGACATTGATCTATGACTTAAAATTCAAGTACATAGGAAGCCTATCTAAGGTTCAAGCCCATTATTCATTAATTATTTTCCGTCACATATGACATTAAACTATATCATTCCTAACGAAATATGTGGGTTCTGACTCCTTTTTAATGAGGATGTGTAGGTATCCTATCTGTGGGTATTATCCAAACTCTTAAATAATCCATGTATTTTTGAATGACAATAAACATCGAGTTCCCTAATGAGCGGCTTTAAAACTAGTATGGTCATCATAATGGCCAAGATATTTCTATATAATATATTGAAGGATACCATTGAATATGAATCTCTAATACATACGGATGATTCTCTATCAATGAATAAACTCAAATACATATAAAAGATTCTATAAATCCCATACATATAAATCATCGATTTCCAAATCTAAAGGAAAACACATTTTTATGCTTGGTGAATTAATAAGGATTTGTGAACATAACATAAATCTATAACTGATTCCTGGAGTATGGTTAGCCTAGCCTCCCATCCTCTCAACCAATGAAAATTCTTAAGCCCCATCGCTCTATAATGAATGAGAACCTACCTTTGGAAAGTAGGTCCAAATGGATATAGAATCATTGGGTGTTTGTGGTTCTACGAATAAACCCGTTAGAAACTGATTGAAATGTTTGAACCTTAAACAAACAAGGTCATCCCCATTTCCAGAAGAAACAAAAATGCTGAACCTGACGTGAATCCCTAACCATGTTAAATGATGGTTTACTTATTTGTTAGGCCCCTATTAAACTCAATATGAGGGCCAACAAAGAAATCAATAAAATATGTGCTCATCCAAAAGATGTAGTCTGGCCAAATTTATCTTGATTATGTCTGTTATATCAGACAGGCAATCTTTTCCAAGATCTACCTAAAACACAAAATGGCTTCATTAAGGTTCACACATGTGAATGTCTTGGTTTCCACTCCTACTAGATCATTATCCACTCTAAGGATGACATCACCTACTCAGAATCTTCAACACTGGGTCTCAAATGCATTGGTGAGGGAATACCGTAAACACGGTACCATCCCGACCCTGGAGGCCGCTCAACAAGCCCTCTAAGTTAACAACTCACCCTGGTTGTCCGGACAGTGATGACCAGTGGGCAAGAAGAAGGTGGTGGAAACCACCGTCTCCAAGTAGTTCGGGTCATTATCCCGATAACTCAATAACCATTCCCTCCCATATTACAGGGAGGTGAATGAAGAGGTCACTCAAGGCCTCAGTTCGAGAAGACATGATCCCTTCCTGAGGACTCCCACCAACAATCGCCACCAGACTTGTGCAGTAGTGCACCCTCAACATGATGAGGGTATCGCCTCTAGGTGTTTGGCTCAGGTTCCTTAGACCCGAGCACGCAAGACGAACCATTAGAGGTCAAATTCTGGCAATAGGGAGCAGGTTCTTACCTCTTCCCCCTCTAGAGAAGTCCATCAACCTTACTTGATGGAATACAATGAGTGGGATATACACCCTTCCATCCTAATTTCACTTCCCAGCTGACTCATCTTGTCGTAACACACCAATCCCGCCAGACAATTTCAGCGGAGTACTATAGGCATGCTCATACAACTGTTTATAAATCATCAGCCAGTCAGTAGGCTCGTTTGACTGCATCCAATGAAGCCTGCAAACAACCAAATGTGGTGACCACTTGTAAAGAGGCACATACGCTTGCTTACACTCATAAATTCTTCCAGAAGTCTCATCTTCCAGTATTGATTGCAGTTTATAAATTATATTCAGTGGAGAAAAATCAGCAGGCCCATACACATGGAATTCATCAAGCTAACCAAAAGTCTCGTTTGGTAGCACCCTGAGATGTCAATTGGAAATCTTTGTTGTACCTCTCGTACCCCTCGTGGTTTAATTTTCATGATCACAATCACTCTCTTATTTATCTAATCTTGTTTTAAGTGTTTTTGGATGATAGGCATGATTTCAGGTTGCCAAGGAATTGGTCCAAGAAAGCCAGAAGGCAAAAGTGGACTGATTTTCAGTCCACCGGCCAACCGGTGGATGACCACCGGCCTGCCGGTGGTGTCTTGACAGAAGGCATCCCTTCTGTCCAGACCACCGGCCAACCGGTGTCCCATCACCGGCCAGCTGGTGGAACCCAGACAGAAGGTTTCCCTACTGTCTCACCACCGGCCAACCGGTGGCCTCCTCACCGGCCAGCCGGTGGAGCCTGGGCAGAAGGCCCCTCCTTTTTCCAAGCACCGGCCAACCGGTGGCCAAGCACCGGTCAGCCGGTGGAGCCAGTCAAACTAGCCGTTGGGCTTTGACCAGACTTGTCCACTTGACTCCCAACGGCTCCGAAGGCCTCTCCAACGGCTCCGAAGACCCCCAAAGGCCATTTGAGGGTTCCCCCTCTATAAATAAAGGACTAGGAAGCCCCAGAAACATACGGTAGCCCACGGGAACATTGTTCGATCATTTGGAGAACCTCTGGCGCATTCCTCCAAGGAACCCCCACTTGCTCCAACTCATTTCCACATCCAAGGAGCATCACCATAGAAGCTTGGGAGCACTCTTCATCAACTCCAATCAATCCTTTGGCACCCAAGGCTTCTCCTCTTACGGTTTTTCTTATTTTATCATTTGGAGCATCAATTTGGGTTTTTTCCTACAAACCCCTCTTTCTCTCATCCTCTCTTTGTTTTGGTTTTCACACCACCTTCAAGGTGTGAAGAGGTTAGTCAAGCCTTCCCTTTAAAAGTCTTGAGTCATAGGTGAGCTAGCCTTCACCTGTAAGAAGGCTAGTGGGTTCTTGCTCAACCATTAAAAGCAAGCTGTAATAGGTTCTATAATACCTTAAAGTCTAGTGGGTTTCTTGCTAAAAACATTAAAAAGCAAGCGGTAGTAAATCTCTCAACGGTTGAGTTGGGAGTGGAGACGTAGGCTTTGGTTTAAGCCGAACTCCGTTATCAAGTTTTGTGTCTTGCCTCTTTTATTTCCGCTGCACTTTTAACTTTGATTTTAAATTGTTAATTATTTTTTAAAAGGAAATTCACCCCCTGTTGACATCACTCTCCGACCCAACAATTGGTACCAGAGGGAAGTTTTAGTAATACCTTCACTGGTTTCAAATTCAAGATCCACTGTGATGGCTTCAACTTCTTTCGCCCCCGAAGGCTATTCTTTGGGTCGTGCTCCATTCTTTGATGGAACCGACTATTCTTATTGGAAAACCCGCATGACGACTTTTATTAGAAGTATTGGTTATCCTATTTATAGAATTGTCATGCATGGTTATTCTATTTCTTCTCCCGATGAATCCAAATGGACTCAATCCGATATTAAAAATTTTGAGCTTGATGGCAAAGACATGAACACTCTTCATTGCGGCCTTGATCGTAATGAATTCAATCGAGTTTCCACATGCACCTCATCACATGAAATCTGGAAACTTTTGGAGGTTACCCATGAGGGGACCAACAAAGTTAAGGATACTCGATTGGATATGTATCGCCAAGATTTTGAAAGTTTCACCATGCACCCACATGAATCACTTACTGAAATGTTTACACGTTTTACTGATGTTTGCAATGGGAGAAAGTCCCTTGGTGATGATGTTTCTGCAGAGACGATGGTCAAGAAGATTCTTTGGATCCTACCAAGCTCATGGGCACCGAAAGTCACGGCAATCCAAGAAGCGAAAGATGTCAAGAAAATGCCGGTCGAAGAGCTCATCAGATCCCTCATGACCTACGAGATCACCATGAGGAGGCAAGATGGAAAGGAAGGAAAACCGATCAAAGTTCCAAAGAACATCACCTTCAAAGTTTAAAAAGAAGAAAGATCCTCCTCCTCATCGTCTTCCTCTTCAAGCGGCGATTCAGAAATGGAGAATCTTGCCCGCAAGATGCACAAATTCATGAAGAAGAACAAAAAGAAGAAATCCCGCACGGCTCAACCCAACGAAAAATCCGAGCCCGAGGTAACATGTTACGGGTGTGGCAAGAAAGGCCATTACAAGCCCGATTGTCCACTCAATAAGAAAAAGGCCAAGAAAAAGGAAAAGAAGAAGGAATTCAAGGCCACATGGAGTGATAGATCCACATCCTCCTCCTCCTCCTCCTCAAGTTACAACGGTAAAAAATGCCTAATGGCATTTCATGAGATATCCTCTTCCGACTCCTCTTCCTCTTGTTCTTTAAATTCTTTCAATCATTTATCTTATGAGGATCTCCAACATGCTAGAGATCAATTGGAGGAAGGTTTTCACGAACTTTCTTCCAAATTTGTTGCTTTAAAAAAGAATTTCAAAAAACTTTCTTCCGAAAAGGAACAACTTCTCAAAGAAAAGGAGGAGTTGTCCCTCAAGGTCCAAAACCTTCCCGATGTTGATTCTATGGAATCAACAATCAAGGATTTAAGGGAATATCTTGCCAAGTTCACCCAAGGTGAACAAAATTTAACTAAATTGCTAGGTTCTCAACGTTCGTCTAGAACCACCCAAGGGCTTGGCTATTCTAAGCAAGCTTCCTCTTCCCATGCTCCAACTATTTTTGTAAGGGGGAGATCCCAATATAAATTTTGCAACTATTGTAAAAAACCCGGGCACTTAATTTATGAGTGAAATTGAAAAAATGCCCGGTATGGAAGGCCCAAAACCATTTCCTTCAATGATGAATTTCATAGGAGAAGACCCGCCACTAGACAAGTGTGGATTGAAAAATCCCTTTTAGCGAGTCTCACCGGACCAAAATTTGTATCGGTTCTAAAATCCTCTCCCCGGTGATTTGTTGTTTTTATTTAGGGGGAGTTAGGATCGTTTAAGCCTTTTTGCGTTTTTCAATTCAAAACTTTCAATTCAAAACATTCAATTCAAATTTCAAAAATTTCAATTGGTTTAAAAACTCTATCTTGTTTTTCAACCTTTCCCTCAATCAAGTTTTATTCCCCGTGCTATTTTGATAATCACAAAGGGGGAGAAATTCTTGGTTGATTGGGGGAGAAATCTTTCTCTCATGCTTTGATTTACTTTTCAATTTATCCTTTAAAGCATGCCTTTCATTTTAGTCTTTTACACTGCTTGTTTTGGTGATTGTGATCATCAAAATAGGGGGAGATTGTTGTACCTCTCGTACCCCTCGTGGTTTAATTTTCATGATCACAATCACTCTATTATTTATCTAATCTTGTTTTAAGTGTTTTTGGATGATAGGCATGATTTCAGGTTGCCAAGGAATTGGTCCAAGAAAGCCAGAAGGCAAAAGTGGACTGATTTTCAGTCCACCGGACAACCAGTGGATGACCACCGGCCAGCCGGTGGTGTCTTGACAGAAGGCATCCCTTCTGTCCAGACCACCATCCAACCGGTGTCCCATCACCGGCCAGCCGGTGGAACCCAGACAGAAGGTGTCCCTACTGTCTCACCATCGGCCAACCGGTGGCCTCCTCACCGGCTAGCCGGTGGAGCCTGGGCAGAAGGCCCCTCCTTTTTCCAAGCACCGGCCAACCGGTGGCCAAACACCGGTCAGCCGGTGGAGCCAGTCAAACTAGTCGTTGGGCTTTGACCAGACTTGTCCACTTGACTCCCAACGGCTCCAAAGGCCTCTCCAACGGCTCCGAAGACCCCCAAAGGCCATTTGAGGGTTCCCCCTCTATAAATAAAGGACTAGGAAGCCCCGGAAACATATGGTAGCCCACGGGAACATTGTTCGATCATTTGGAGAACCTCCGGCGCATTCCTCCAAGGAACCCCCACTTGCTCCAACTCATTTCCACATCCAAGGAGCATCACCATAGAAGCTTGGGAGCTCTCTTCATCAACTCCAATCAATCCTTTGGCGCCCAAGGCTTCTCCTCTTACAGTTTTTCTTATTTTATCATTTTGAGCATCAATTTGGGTTTGTGCCTACAAACCCCTCTTTCTCTCATCCTCTCTTTGTTTGGGTTTTCACACCACCTTCAAGGTGTGAAGAGGTTAGTCAAGCCTTCCCTTTAAAAGGCTTGAGTCATAGGTGAGCTAGCCTTCACCTGTAAGAAGGCTAGTGGGTTCTTGCTCAACCATTAAAAGCAAGCTGTAATAGGTTCTAGACTACCTTAAAGTCTAGTGGGTTTCTTGCTAAAACCATTAAAAAGCAAGCGGTAGTAAATCTCTCAAAGGTTGAGTTGGGAGCGGAGACGTAGGCTTTGGTTTAAGCCGAACTCCGTTATCAAGTTTTGTGTCTTGCCTCTTTTATTTCCGCTGCACTTTTAACTTTGATTTTAAATTGTTAATTATTTTTTAAAAGGAAATTCACCCCCCCTCTTGCCACCACTCTCCGACCCAACAATCTTGAATGACAAACTAGAGGCAGATGCAAATTTCTTCCCCCGCACATGAGTACTATTATAATTCACTGAAAGGAAAAGGAGGACAGGAGTAGACACACACACCTACTCCAAACACGGAATTGACGTATATTCCTATTCCGTCAATTAAAGTCAACATGCACATTCTAACAATGGTGAAAGAGCAGAAGAAAATATCTTACCATATTCTGGATGCCTGTCAGAATATTATAACAACTTCAGGGAAATCATATGGAAAGAAACATAAATCTATCCCTATCAATTGAGTGATTCATCAACATGTCACCTATGAGAAGATACACACCTTTGTTCCAGTCTAGGAGGGTAATGGGGCATACTCCCCCCATGTCATACAGACAATCATGTCGATCAAATACACCCGATTTAAATGGAGATAGTCAGCTAAACCCGACCATTTCTACTAATAAATCACATACACATGCCCATAATAACCACATTTTTCAAAACGTGGTTTCCAAATTGAGTGAGAAGGCATCCAAGAAAAATTACCATCTATAAAATTTAAAAAATCAAGATTCAATCTACAATAAATCCTTGCTCAATGCTGGAGTTCTTGTAGCCCTCAAACAATTATCTATTGTAACTCAATATTTTACTCTCTCATTTCCAAATTCCAGAAGTAACAACAATAATTCTGAAGGTCTTCATCAGACACTTCCTCATGAAGTCTTGCTTCATGAAAATTCTGTCAATCTCGAAGAATCATCTTCAGATGAGAGCCATGAAAATCCCCTGCATGTCCAGAAGACCAAGGAGAAAAATATTTCATCTTTTGTTATAACCCACCATGGTGGTCCTTTCAATGACGATGAATTTAGCTGCGAAATTACTCTACACATTAGTGATTCGCATTGCCTATAAATTTTTTCAATGGAAAATGCAGGAATGAGAAAGCAATCTTCTCTTGAGACACTTCAAAATTCAAAGCCAGTCATGTATGATGCCTTATCAATTGCAGGTGAAATACTTTCTCAATTAAAAGATAGCCTGGGGTGTATGTCAATCCCCGAAACACCCCTGGGTCATTCATCTTCTAATTTGACAAATGAATTCTCTACCAATCTTTTTTAATATGATGAAGCAACAATGAAGCACTAGATTTGGTCCAATCAGGTAAAATAATCTTCATCAAATGACAAAGAGGAAGTGCTAAATATGAGAAAACAATTGGTGAAAGGTGAAATACCAGTCATGTTTTGGCCTTTGGATGACTCTCAGTATGATATTCTAGAAACGCTGACAAAAGATTGTATTCACGATATTCATCTCAACATGTGGAAAACTCTTTGTCACTTAAAAGAGAAAATATTATCTTATGATGAATTACAAAATCGTGTTAAGGTAATATAAGGGTAGAAACGCCAAATTGACTTGGAATATCTTTTAGTTTCCTGACATACAATGTTTGAAAAGTAGTGGAGAGACCTACAATGTTTATGCCTCGGTGCATTAAAGATGTTGCACCCGTTGATTACCAATGCCCCATCTGGTATTCATATCAGGTGATGTCGTGTTCATGGAGCATTGCATTTCACTGTGCTATCCAGTCAACAAAACCTTCCAAAAGTGGTCTCATGAGGTGTTATTGACCATCGATATCCACTGATAACTGGTTTTGTGTGTAATCAAAAGCTTTCTCAATAACATGCCTCAACTAGTTCTTCCCAAAGTCAGGCATATAAAGAACAAGTTATAGAATTACTCTTGCATCAAGAAAATGAGAATATAGAATATGTTTCTCGTTTATAGCATGCAAACCATCAGGTGACTAAAGCGTCAAAAATAATACAATAGTCATCTGAGCCAGGTGATTTGAGTCGATGTTGGATGATGCATCCGGCCAATTTCAAGACTAAAATATGCAATATCAGGAGATCTTTTAAGAATGTTTTAGATGTATCAGCTCAAGAGCCACCTCATCTTTCCATGATGGGGACGATTTTAATCCAACCCTCAGGATCAACAAACATGATTCGAGGAGATGATCAGGAAAAATAGGAATGGTCCTAGTCCACTAGACTAGGGACTTTATCAAATTCTCAATCTCTTCCTCAGTGAAATTCAATCTTCTCTTGATTAGGGAGAATGTTACAAGAGAAACACATATCCGAATTATCAGGAAATTCCCTAAAAATTATGGTTCATCAAGAAGTTTCCAAGGGATCAACCAAACAAAAGGCATTGTCTCATAAAGGACATGAAAAACATAGTATCGCAGAATCACATATATAAGGTTTTCTATGCGTTATGCATCAATAAATATCATCAATTCCATTTTCACTAATCCCCCAGAACATGAGGCTCACTCAAAGGGATTAGATGAGGAATTTCTTGTTTAAGAGGATGCACACACAGAAATAAATGAAGGAGGTGTGCGTACCAGAAGCCAAAGGGTTGCCATGGGGCAAGACATACATTTGGGTAATACCCATCCATACTCCAGAAAGGCACATGCCATGAAAAAGGGTAAAATTCAGGTTACATCCCACCATACCTCTAAAGAAGGACAATCACTCTCATTAGAGGAAAGGTTCCCACAACAAGAAGAAAAAATGAAGCAATTAAGGTGGTTAAATGCAGAACTACTTCAAGGTAGTCTTCCTCCCAAGCATGCTGGAGATAATCATTCAGGGGAACTTGTTGCAGCTATTGGGATGGATCAAGAATATCCCCTTTTACAGGTACACCCTCATAGGTCCAATCATTTGGGTCATGCACGAAAACAACCGGAAATACTACCATTAGTGGCAGTACTAGTCACCATGGCCGTTCAAACTCCAATTATTGAACCTGCTCAGGTCCAAGATCAACCAGATGTTTCTCAAAAATTAATAACTACCATTGAGTCATTAACAGCTCGGTTGGAACCTATGGAATGAACACATACATAAGTTCAACCGGAAAAGGGCACTTACCCAGAATGGGTGGATAACATTCCTCCCTAATAAAATTTTGCGAATACCACATTCCCAATTTTTAATGGTTCAGGAGATCTAGAAAAACACTTAAGAAATTTTGTTTCTCATTGTTATCCTATGATGGGAACTCCTCAACAACAATAATTAGTGAATCCAAGGTGTTTTGTGAAGTCATTTCAAGGACCTGATTTTGTATGGTATACAAGTTTGAAATCTCAGTCAATTACTGGGTGAGAAGATCCCTATCAAAATTTACTTCTTCAATTTAGCTCTAAACTACCAAGGAAGATAGTTTTTTATCTTACCAACTGTAAAAAAAGGAAAATGAAAGAGTTTCAGACTTTATTTCTCACTGGAAGGGAATAACATATTCCTTAGGTTTAGCACTCCCTCAAGAAGAGTTGCTGCCAATCTGTGTGGAAAATCTCTGTGATGAATTACGCACACCATTGATCCATGTGAAATACACAGGAGGGTTTCGAGAACTTACTTCAATCGCTAAGAAGATAGAATACTCTCTTATAAAACTCATGTAATTCCATAAGTTCCGGGACGAAGACTAAGAAAAGTATAGATTACTACAGTTACACATAAACAAGAACATGTTCCTGCTTCAACTTAAAAACCTTCATCATATCTAAGGGATCAACCTCCTGAGTGTCAACAACAATGACTTCCTAATCAGGATTATCAAAGAGATAAAAGGAGAAAGGATTTTGAGGACTTAATGAACAATGTTTATTCTTTCTAGAATGAAAAAGTTCCTCGTAACTTCATCTCAGCTCTAGAAAACAATCTAGTTCAGTTGTCGAGGCCCAAAAGGCTAAACAAGGAAGGAGATGAATACCTCCCCAACTATTTCCCATTTCCTCAAATGTTGGGGTATCCCATTCAGTAGTGTTTTTCCTTTAAAGGCCTCTTATAAATGATGGTGGATTCTGGACACATAAAACTAAAAGGTTCTTCAGCCTAGGTATCATGTGTTACTGCTAATGATCCAGAAGAAGAGGCTGAGTGGTATGATGTAAAAAGTAAAAATGCACAAAAATATGATTATTGGATGGTCAAGAAAACGATCAACCGAACTCATGCACTTTTACGAACACAATTTAATCAACCTATTGTGTCTTTTTCTATTTCTGCCACAAGAAAACCTTAATCATCAGAAGGAAAATCCACAAAGAATCTGTGTAATTTGAAGAAAGATGAGTAGTTAGAAGAAGACGATCTCGTGTCAAACCCTAAGTTGTCTTTGACTCTGGTAGATTTTATGCCATCTACTTCAAAAGCACGGGCACCACCCCACCAAATAGCACAGATTGAACTGGTTCATTAGACAGAATCTTCATCATATGAAGAATTAATCTTTGGTTATGTTAAAATGATTCATTTAGAAGATCCCTATTCCCATGACAGTATCGATCATGATGAGTCTAAGTTCCATGTATCTAATAGAGGCATTAGAGGAAGCGACATAGGTCTAGGATATAAGGTAAAACGTGGTTATTCCAAAAGCCTATATTTCAATCTTACCCCTACTAGAACAATATATGAGGTAGAAACGCGTGGCAAAGCTCTTAAGCGGGCTCAATAGGAATAAGAAAGTTCTTCCACACATGGAAGATTTGGTCCTGACCTAATTATATTGGAGGACCGTTTAGAGGTTACAACTTCTTCCTCTCACCAAATAGATAGACCAAGTCGGTCTAATTTACTGAAGCCAGAAGTTTTTCCAATTCCTACCCCAATACGGGATGCATCTACTACCAAAGCATTAACTTCCAAGGCACCTGCAAAACCACATTTTCATGATGGGAAATGTAGCCCTTTGGACCAAAAGTATGATGTATCAAAACATTTTTCCCACGTACCGACCAAGTTATCTGTTTTTGATGTCTTGAATCTATCAAAAGATCTTATGGAAGCTATTATTGAGGATTTTTCAGGTTCTCAAGAACTCAAAACTGAATTTATTGTAGATGAGTTCTACCATAGAGTGAATGGCCATGAAGAATGCCATGAAGTGATATATTTTACAGATGAAGATGAATATGATGTTGTACATGGACATATCAGACCATTGTATCTATCTGGTAAAGTCAATGGCGTAGACATCCGATGAGATTTCATTGATAATGGATCAGTAGTAAACCTCATTCATATTTGTACACTTCGTCGATTGGGCCTCACTGAATCTGAATTATCTCCTACTACAATGATGTTTCAAGGATATGGTAAGAATGAACAAGAACCCTTGGGTGAAATTACACTCATAATTCAGTTTGGAGACCTTGTGTCTAATTCATATTTCATGGTTGTTCGTCATGACACAGCCTTAAACATTTTTATTGGAAGGCCATGGCTACATCAACATGCGGCCGTACCTTCTTCATACCATCAATGTCTCAAATATTGTACCAATGGTCAAATTAAGAAATTGTATGGTGACAAGGCCCCATTAAAAATGTGTGAATCTCAATACATTAAGGACGAATTTTATCACATCGAGGGAAAGGAAAAATCCATGACAAAGAAAGTCACCAAAATTAATTCTCCAAATGGTTTAGAAAAGATTCAAGTGACTCCATTCATACATGTGAGTACAGATTATTAGTTTGTTATCAATCAAATAGAAGATATAGACCTAAATCCAAACACTCTTATGGAAACTTCCATAATATCAATTATGGATACCAAGCCAGACATCATGGGAGAAATTGTTGATTCTCCAAGTGGTGATGAATGCTTAAATGGACATGTCTTTATTTCATCTTCTAAAATCCGACAATTCTTTACTTCATCAACCTGGTCATAAGAATTTATAGCAATACTAGAGGAAAACAATGAGATCGATTCTCAATCCATTATCTCCTCTCTATCACCCTAGGAAGACCCTTTATCATGAATAGGGTCAGAAATGGAAGCCTCTTCTTCAAGATGCTCAAATTCTAACTTCTCCCCTGACCATGGAAATTCTACTTCGTCATCTACTATGCAAGTAGAAATAAAAGAAGTAACACATATTGAAGAAGAAGATGACGATCTCAGGGATTCTCCTCAAGCATTTGACGAGGGTATCTCTACCACTATAGATAAACTCAGAGAAATAAATATGGGTACAAAAGAAGATCCACACCCACTTTAATAAGTGCAGCCATTAATCTTGAAGAGAATGAAATATATAAATTATTTCTAAAGATAAATCAAGATGTATTTTCTTCGAATTATATAGAAATTATAGGTCTTTATCTTGATGTTTCCACTCATCATTTGGGTTTTCCAGAAGAACATCGAGGATTCAAGAAAGCAGCAAGATGAACACACCGAACTTATGCCTCCAAAATTGAAGCTGAAGTTGATAAGTTTATCAAGGCTAACATTGTCACAGTAGTTTAATATACCAAATGGCTAGATAATATTTTCCCTGTGAAAAATAAGAATGGACAAATTCTAATTTTCATTGACTTCAGAGAACTTAATCAGTATTGTCCCAAGAATGATTTTCTAGTTCCGATCACAAAACTCTTAATTGATGTTCCAGCTGGATACAAAGATCTTTCCTTCATGGATGGTTACTCTGGGTACAATCAATTACGAATGGCCCTAGAATATGAGGAGTCGACATCCTTCAAAGCTCCTCAAGGTGTGTTTTTCTATCGGGCAATGCCAATAGGCCTGAAGAATGATGGTGCAATGTATCAACGTTCCATGCACCGTATCTTCAAACCTTTTTTAGGTAAATTTGTTGAATGTTATGTGGATGATTTGTTGGTTAAATATAGACAACGTTATGATCACTTGGCCGATCTGGAAATCATATTCAACAAACGTCAATAACACAATTTGATGATGAACCCCTTGAAATGTGCTTTCAGGGTAACCTTAGGAAAATTTATCATCTTTGTTGTACTACATCGTGGTATTGAAGTTGATATTGAAAAGACAAAATCAATAGTTTACATGTCACCTCCTACAAATTTGATAGAATTAAGAGAACTTCAAGGAAACTTGGCCTATATTCAGCGTTTCATTGCCAATTTGGTAGGTAAGTGTTTACCCTTCACCAGATTAATGAAGAAGTGAGTCACCTACCAGTGGACTGAAGAATTTCAAGAAACATTCGATATACTCAAGATATATCTCTTGAGTCCAATGGTACTAATTCCACCTATTGAAGGAAGCCCACTTATTCTCTATGTGACAGCGTTAGAGAAATCATTAGGTGTCTTCCTTTCCCAAAAGAATGATGCTGGGATTGAAAACAGCGTTTACTATATCCATCAGACTATGCTTGAGGAAGAAACTCGATATTAAAGTATTGAAAAGTGCTTCTTAGAATTAATCTTTGTAGTTCAGAAATTGAGACACTACCTACAACATCATGAGGTCCAATTGGTATCTCACAATAACTCGCTCAAATTTATCCTTAGTCGTCCAATGATTACATGATGTCTGGCAAGGAGGGACGTTATTTTTCATTATTTAGATATATAGTAGGTGTCTTAAAAGGCAATAAAGGGCCAATCTCTGGCAAATTTCATTGCTGAACACCAATCTGTAGAAGATATATTTTTAAATATTGAACTTCTTGATGATGAAGACATATCTATTCAAGATAATCCTCAAACATGGGAAATGTACATTGATGGTGCGTCCAGAAGTCCAATAGGGATGAAAATGGATGATACTAAATTCAAAAAAGTTGGGTTAAGAATCGTGCTTATTTCCTCAGAAAGGCAGTGCTACCCTATTCCTTCTTATTGTTGTAAGGTGGTACAAACAATGAAGAAGAATATCAAGCTCTCATCGCAGGCTTAGAATTGGCGCTTTAGGCACAGGTGAATCAATTGAATGTAAAAGGTGATTCAAATTTAGTAATAAAACAAATAAATAGGGATTACGAAATCAAAAAGGAAGAGTTAATCCATTTGAGTGATTATGTCAGAGAATTAATGGCGAAATTTCCCTCAGAACTGACATTTTCTTATGTCCTGTGATCACAAAATTCCCAAGCTGGTGCACTAGATAATTTAGCCATAGCCCTGCTAGATCCAAATCTGGATTAAACAATCATCAATATTGACCACCGTCTTATAGTATCACCTTTTGTTCAAATCACAACAAATGAAATCAATGAAATCAATGAAATAAATCCCATTTCTAAACCATATGGTCATACTATAGGATTGATGACATATATCATGGAATACCATAATAATGGAACACTTCCACCTGATAGAGCTAGGAAAGAACCAGTCCAGCGACGTGTGGTCAATTTTTCTCTTTATGATAGCCCAGATCACAAAAAAAATTCTCTAAAAGCGTGGTTTTGATGGAATTTTCTTCATATTTATTGATGGTGAAGAGAAAATGGTTTTGATGAATGAAGTACATGTAGAAGTTTGTGGTGCCCACCAGTCTAGACATAGAATTTTTGGTCAAATTCAAAGTCTTGGATACTTATGTCCTTCAATGATGCAAGATTGTGTTGATTTCACTAAGAAGTGTCATTTATTTCCAAGTATGTTCCGACTTCATTCATCAACCTCCGGAGTTGCTTCAAATGGCTGAATACTCCTAGCCATTTTCTACATGGGGAATATATGTAGTAGGACATTATCCTCCAGCTACAACTAACCAGTTTAGGTATATTCTTACTGCTTCTAACATCTTTTCCAAATGGGTAGAGGCAATACCTTTCAAGGAATTCGCTACTAAAATCATTGTTAGCTTTATCAAATCCAACATCATTACCAGATTTTATGTTCCTCATACCATATTTACGGTTAATGGCAATAACTTCTATTCATCCAAGGTAAGAAAATGGTATCAAGAATATAATATCAGATCCAACCATTCATCACGGTATCATGGAACGACCAATGGTCAAGTATATGCTTTCAATAATACTCTTTAAAACATACTTCAAAAGATGGTGGATAACGATAGGATGTTATGGTCTGATAAACTTTTTCATGCTCTATGGGATTATCGGACTACCACCTGCACTGCTACATGATCAACTCCATATTCATTGGTATATAGAACAGAAAAAGTCTTGCCTATTGAAGTGAAACTACCTTCTCTTAGAGTAGAAATTTTTGATTAGTTATCTACAGATGAACAATCTCAATAGCGACTAGATGAATTGGAATGACTAGATGAAGAATTATTGTGCACAGTGCACCATTTAGAAGTATATCAGAATCGAGTAACACAATATTTCAATAAAAAGGTTTGTCTTCATTCATTCATTCAAGGAGAATTGGTATGGGTCCTCAAAACCCCAATGATATGGAGACAGAAGCCTCCAAAGCGTGAGCCAAAGTGAGAAGGACCTTACTCAATACATAGGGTCTACTCCAATGGAGCATATTCTATAATCTTAATGGATGCAGAGCTCATTACAACTCTGACCAATGTAAGATTCTTGAAGAAGTATTTTGTGTTACCCAAATACACCCATTTTCCATGATGCAGGACATTAAATTGCAATGTTGCATCTATCATCTGACATGAGGTTAAAATGTGTCCCCCTTTCGTCCAACATGGCATTAAATTGTGTATCGTCCAATATACAAGACAATAAACTTCCAAGCACCCAAATTCTATGACAAATGACATCAAAATGTTATCGCCGCATGTGCAATTGTCTTTTAAACTCCATTTCCATGCGTACCCCAGGAATCTAACCATGCATAAGCCCCACACCATCTTTCGTGGTCACATATTTCATGACACGATCATCAGGACTTGTGATGCTTCCTGTTTCTCACACCGAGCATGACTCACGTGATCTTAGGGTAAGCTTCGACCATGAAATCTTCTCTGGGCCTCAAACCATACTTATGTCCCAAAATCATCTTTGGGTCATTTTCCTGAAGTATGCCCTGATCAATGAATCCCTCTCAAATGTGCTACGCAGACTTTGATCCTTGCCTCCTAGGCTGGGTACATAGGCATCCTCATGAGGTTCAAGCTCGAAACCACTTTCTTCACATCGATTCACCTCCATCCCATATGATGTTTATCCATGAATCTCCCATGAACCGCCTTATTCATATCGGTTCACTTTCGTCCTACATGACATCAAACTATGTACATCACATCATCCTATCTATATGACATTAATATATGTAGTCCTCCAATGTCCTTGCTAAAAGAAATTAAACTACATATCACTGGTCCATGCATATGACCTTAAACAATTTTCACTTTTTTCATGTATGAAAATAAACTGCAACAGTACTTGATACCCTCACTCGAGAAGAATCATCATTTACATGGTCTCCAACCATGTCATGTTTCAAGAACTACGTGTGGCTTGATTATCATCTTTATGAGATACGTAGTGACACCCAAGTCATTAATCTTGGATCCAGCCATAATTGCAATAATGTTTTCGTCACCCCTCATATGTATGAACCAAATCTATACAAAGGGTATTTGAAGAACTACGTGCAGCATGATTCCCATCCTCATGGGATACGTAGGAATGCTCAAGCATTCCTTGAGTCCAGCCCTGAGCCTTTGGGACTAACCAAAAACTCCACTTTCTGTCCCTTGGATGAAATGTATCCCTGGGAGCACATGGTGTGATATGGAACACCCTGAGATTTATTCACACCAGGCTTATAAAAAATGCACGATGTGTCTCCCTCGCTATGGTCTGAGCTCTATGACCCTAAACTATGGTCTTACATACTGTCGTCCTGCATGACTTTAAAATGTATTTCCAGAACTATGTGTGGCTTTATTCTCATCCTAATGAGATAGGTAGTGACATACAGAATCTCAATTCAGGACCCAGCCGCAACATTATATAATTAATATTCATGATCTCCATAACCCTTTTTCTTGACTTCTAGTCGCAAAATATCTAATACTAGAGAGTTATTTTTCATGACTATGAACCACATTCCCTTAGGTGGCCTTGCATATGTTGTCTACATAATGGACCTTTCAGCCCAAAATATTCTACTATTTGACTATACAGCCTATGCCTCAGTTGGCCCTGCATAATTCAACCTCTATAACAGTTTTTTCAAGTAGTTGTAACATCATTCTTAGGAGAACCCTCTTTTGTCTCTATGGGTCTTAACAGTGATATGTAGGGATATGCAAAAAAATTTCCATCCATAACATATTTGTTCCATACTCTTTTTCATGATTTTAATTTATTATGTCATATAATGTTTCTATCTCCGGTTTTAGTCATGTGATTTAAAACCACATATACCTTTTTTCCTACGTTTGGGTCAGGCCTTCGTATAATTCACATTCCTACAATTCTTTGAAAATTATGATTGAAAATATCCCCCCTATATTCAAGTACCTTTTTCCATAAAGAAGACTCTATGCTTTGGAAAATTTGGATCCCCATAAAACATTCTTCTGCTTTAAGAAAGAGAAAGTCAAATTTCTGAGAGTTCTTTTGCCCAACTATACAGCATGTGCCCTTAGGTGGCCTTGTAAAATTAGTCTATATAATAGACATGTTAGCCAAAATATGATACTATTTGACTATGCAGCTTATGCCCCAGTTGGCCCTACATAATTCCACCCCCATAACGGGTTTGTCCAGTAGTCGTAACATCATTCGTAGAAAAGACTTCCTCTAATGCCTTTTGGCTTTTTCCCATGTCATTCCTCAGATTCAAAATTTCTCAACTCAAAGTTTACAATTTTCCCCTTCCATACTTGAATATTGTAATATGTTTCCAAACAAATTATCAAGAATTGAGTAAATATCATCCATTCAGTCAAATCTATTCGACCTTAAATATTATCCTTTTTATAGTCCAACATGCATGAATTTAAACTTCCAATAACAAAGACATCATACTCATTAAATTGAGAACCTATAAAGGGTACTCTGAACAAAAGTCGAGTCCCAGCTCGCTAAACCTACATTATGTATGATTTAGGCTATATTGAGTAATTAAAGGATGAAAATTTTGCAGGGTTGTTTATATAACCCTAATAAAAATAAAAATATGTTTACTATGCCCATTGGCTTTGGTAAAAATAAGAGCAATTATCATGAAAATGAAGGTACAGATGATTAAAGATGAACTTTTTGTCATTTGATTAACAAGATAAGAAGAACATCCACAGACTAGAGTTTCTTATCCTTTTTTTCAAGAAATTGTAGAAGACTTTAAACATGAATTATCATCTATTTCACAGCATCGTGAGCTTCATCAACAACCACTTGAAGTTCATTTAATCAACCAGCTTCACTCTCTTCAACTCGAAGAAGTGCTTCTTTGGCATATTTGATGGCTTTTATACCATCCTCTTGGACTTATTCCAAAGAATTATGAAGCTAGTCAATCTCCCCAATAATAACATATGAATCTTTCTAAACGTGAAAATGTTGGACAATCTTCTCCTTGATCTTTTTCTTCCATTCCTTCAGCTTTATAGCATGATCAGCCTCATCTCGGGACACTGCAGCCTGAAATTCACTAATATTGATCTGCAATCTAGCTCTGAATAGGTCTTGATGAAAAATTTTCTCTTGATCCCTCTTTCGAATGACATGATTCAATGTGGCATTACATTCATTATATCTAAAACTACCATGTCCCAGCATGATCAACAGGGTTGAATGTCTTGGAATTTTCAAAGGTAGCTCTTCAAGAGACACCTCAGATATTATCTTCCACATATTTTTCCATGCCTAGCGATGTGAGAATTAGATCACCTTTTTAACCTATAGGTATGATTCGACATCACTATCATAGGGAGGAACATAGTCTAGGATTAATGAACTTAAGGAAGTGCCCAGTTCTGCTCATTCCTTGTCCATGGTTGCTTCACCTTCTACTACTGTTTGGGCTAAGGCTGAGACTTCACCTCTAGATCTAGCCATTGATATTGACATCCCTGTTTATTCAATTGAATATATAGTTAGTTTCAAAGGATAGTAAAAGATTATTGATTTTATTGCAGGTTAAGTAAGCCACAAATATCATAATATTTTACCTAACAATAGATCAACAACTTGTGATGACTCCTCCCCATATTTCCTAGCTTCAACGGTATTTTCAGGATGGGTTTCTGGAGGATCTGTCATGTTAAGTTCCACATGAGCCAAAATGTCTACAATAATAGGGTTGACATCAATGTCTACACCCCTTTCAAGAATTATTGGTTCAGCAGTTTCATTATATGGAACTGTACATTTTTTCAACGAAACAAGGTTAGAAGTGTAATCATGAGAAGATTAACAAGAAAAATTATGAAACTCACGTCTAGTTGAATCTATAACTAGATCTCCAAAATCCTCTAAATCACATGTTAATTTAACATGTTCTAAAATTTATTCTAAGGACATGCCAAGATTCATCATTTTACCCAATAATGTCCTAGATCCCATGTTTTCTCACCAGTGGGAGCACTCAACATGTCTACTTCGTGACTTTCATCTAGAAATCTCTGACCCTAGATAGCTTCTTCATAGACAGTTGTGGGGTCAGCTATGATGTTTTAAAAATGTTTTGGTGCATGTGTTGAACCTAAAACATCATAGAATGGAAGTCAGTTTTATTCTCATTTGAGGTTCTATGACCTATTGTTAATTTACAATAAGTCTTTTCTCTCTTGTAATCAGAAACAAGAATGGTGTTTTGAACATACGTCGGCTCATATGCTCTCAGTATTTCTCCAGGAACAGCTGTTAGAGTAGGAACTTGTGGCCATTATCCAACACCCTCCATTGTAATCTGGGTGGCCAGTCATTTACCTTAAATGGGAAACTAAAGAAGCCCCTTAAATCCCTAAAATTTTGATAACTTTTTCATAAGATATGATTAATGACTACCAGAATGACATACCACTACTAATAAAGAATTTTATTGTGGTATTCTTTCATTGATGCCATTTCTTCATGGAAGTTTTGGGTGGACTGGCATCATTATCTCAAAAAACATGTATCAGAGACAATAACTCCCTTTCTAACTCTTTATAAATGACTTCCTAGCCTAGAGATACTTCACTCGACTCATGAGGATAATTAGTGGCTCTAAGAGCGGTGCCACCAGGGCTGTACAGTGGCAAAGGTATTTCAGTGGTTCTTTCCTTTACAATCTATAGGAAGAAGAAGATTATTTCCTTAAATAACAAAGCGTTGACTAAATTCAAATTGAAATACAAATAGAAATAGGTGAAAGAGGAAAAAATACATCTTCAGGAGCCACGTAATCACGCCACTCCTCATCTAATGAAGGACCAATCCCCTCAGTGGTACAATGGTCCATCATTTCCTTCACCCACTAGGTGACAGGAACTGAATCATCAGTGGAATATAAGAGAATTTCTAGCTTGTTGATTTAATCCCTCACTTCATTAGGGTTGTCATAAAAATGGATGTTAGAGGAAGCCTAGATATTCCCCATTCCAAGGATATGCAACACTTCACATATGTCTGTACAAGAGGTTTTAGCATCATAATATAAAAGCCACCATGTCTGGAAAGCCTCTGGTCGTAAATATTCAGAATGTCCACTAGAAGGCTGCAAGGAGGTTCCTACAATCTGGGACTTCAACTTCTTCCCAGCTCCTTCAATCATAGAAAATGGATATGAAAATGAACGTTGTTTCTATTTAAAATAATTGTTACCAAATTGCCTCAATGATATAACTCACCAAGAGTCGATGGAGTAGGTCTATTGACTCTAGCAGGAAGATTATATCTGGCATGAGGCCTCTTTAATGCATTTTGATCCCAATAATCCCCATCCTGGGAATTTGGTGAATCAGCTCTAGGTGGGGAACCTGGTGAATCAGCTCCGGGTGAGGAAGAATCACCTTCCAAATGAAAATCTTCTTTCCTGATGGTTCTCTTCATTTTCACCACCTGAGGCACCAACTAATTCAGTACCCCTTCAGGGTACGATGCTAACCAGATCTCACCATACCATGTATTCAATAGACTTTCTACTATAACAGGTGGTAGATCAAATACTGCCCCAGTATTCTCCATAGATTTCAGCAACCATATTTCATGAGAAAGCATTAGATGTTGCTCTAACATGACATGAACCGGAGGGGATACAGTAATTTTCTACAGACATTTGAATTGACATGCGAATATGCATGGATCATAGGCCTCACATATAATTTCTCCGTCAATCCTCGTGGCCAGTGTACCATCTCTACATGCCAGCATATATGCCCTTAACTCCAGGCTGGTAGTTCCATCATCAAGAAATCGTCCTGTTGGCGGATTTCCATAAGGAAATAAGTAAAACTATTTGAACATGGTCAGCCTTATTTTGATATCATAAACGCTGAGGGATAGAGGAGAAATTCCTGAAAAGGCCTGAACAGATGGCCAGAAAGAACTTCCAAGAATTTGTACCCCACTATATACAGCATATGTCCTGACATGGGTGGCGATCCATCCACATAAAACATGGAATGGTCCCACTATTTATAGAGGATACTTACCCATATAAACATGAAGTAAGCTCCTATTAATCTTTTCCAAAACTGGGGTGGCCAACCCAACCATCTTCTTTTCAGCCAGCATGGTTGCAACGAAATTGGTCCCCAGCCTCACACCTCCTTTCAAATCCCGAACTGGTAAAAGGTAAACACTGAGCAATAAGTCCAAAAATCCTGCCAGATGGGTCTTCGCTGGAATTTTCTGGTTTAGTTCATACCCCCACCTATCTTACTCTCCTGCTTCCCAAGTTCTCCTAAATGTACCCGGAGCACCCCTCTTTGATGCTCTAGGGAATGTAGTAGGACGAGTGCAGGAAGGTCCCTCCTATTTCTTCTTAATCAGAAAAATGTCCATCCACTCATATGGATGGATATCTTTTATGGAATGGTTTTTCATAGTGGTGGTATTCTTAATCTTGTACAAAATTTTCATCAACTCTCTAGCCAAAGACAGATTATTCTCCGAATCATTCCAGGTCACCTTGGGGGGATGAATTCATCATACATATCTCCCAAAATTGGTGCCTTGAAATCTTGTAGACATCCCACAAACTAATTCATACTTGTTCATGAGTCAGATGGAATGTATTCATTTATTGGATCCAACGGCTGATTAAATCTAGCACGAAACTATCATTCCTGTAGATATATTTTTTCCCAGCCTAGAAAACATCATATATTTCATCTCCCTTCAAATCATCAACAAACTCTGCATAGTATTTTCGCACCCAATATGCCCACATCCAAGTCGGCTTCACACCTCCTCCAGGACAGAAATCCCAACTCATCTTCCATCCATTAGATTGATCCATCTAAGAATATCGGAAAATAGAAGGATAGGAATGCGGTAGCAGCTCAGGCTTGTGAGGATTCATATCTAGAGAACATGGGCTATGATGCATTATGTATACCTTCCCCACTATCCCGAAATTGGAAAATGATCTTGCGATTGAGACATTTTCCGAAGACAAGCTGGTGTAGGTCTGAAACCAGGAATGATGGATATAATTCTTTACCACAGGAAAATTGAATCCTTGCAGAAGACCATGACCATACAAAGGCCAGTAAATGCTCAGTGGGAAATTGGAATGATATTTCTTCAAGTACTTAGCCAAATCCGAGAGAGTTCTGTTGCAGATAACATAATAATCATGGCCGATGACATTCGTCATGTCATCTATTCTCTTGCTGGCCAACTTATCAGCTGATCCAATTCATCTGGGATCAATTGAATCTTCACAAAGATCAAACAATCAACATTTATGTAAGTTTGTTTTGTCAAATTTATATGGATGAAATAAAAAAATGGCAACTTCAGTAAGGCACGCAAGTCCCAAACATGGTGCACAAGTCAAACTGGTCGAGCATGTTTTTCCACCCTAGTCATGGTGGCAAGTCAAAAACCTTCTACAGAAGCGTGAAAAAAAATCAGAAAAGTGATTTGTCGATGCCCGAAGCATTTGCGTGATGAGAGAGCAAGTTTATAGAATCTAAGGGAGTTTTCATGGGAGTGAACCTATATATATAGGCGATCCAGACCATCAACGCTCTATACATGCACGCCGTAGCAGCTGTGCGCCGAACATGCGCACCACAGACCCTTGATTTTTTCGGATTTACCACATATATAGATCCTCTTTCCTTTTTAGATCCAACTCTGAGGGGGGACTTTTTTTATGGTCCCTTACATCACATAGTCCAACAAATGTCAAAGGGGACTACCTTAACCAAAAATAGTGTAACCCTTTGAAGAACATCAAACAAATATGACAAAGGCATGGACTGGGATCTCATTTTGATTGAGTCATGCAACTTACTTTTGTGCCACCTATGTGTCGCACAAGTCACTTGCGCGCCCAATATGTTTTTTCACCCAAGGTGCACAGTGGCCTATAAATATCCCCTGTGTGGCCCCCATTTTGAGGACGGATTTTCCAAAACTCAGATTCATGCTCTGGTTGCCCAAGTCTTCAACTCAACTCTTACGAAAGCTTTTAAGGTAACTTTTTACCTAGAATGGAAGACTTGAAGGAGTAGGATAAGGCCTAAGTGTTTAGAAATTATCAAAACTTGTGTGCCTAAGTGTCTAGACCTTATTAAAAGTGGGAACAATTATGCGCCGCCCAACCCTTTTGATGAAACTTTTGTGCCTCCCTTTTGGAAACATCTTTGTATATTACAAAATGCTTGAGTTAAGTCTCTCCCAAGTATTACCCTACAGATTCTTCATCTTTGTGGTGAACCAAAGACACAGAAGTAAAATTGCGTGCCCAAGACTTGCATTCCAAATGATTTGTGTGACTTACACTTGCGTTATAACTTCATTTGTGTGCCTCTCTCCCATTCACCTCTCCTCTTCAAGATATTAGCCCTCGAACCCTTTTCAAATCCATTTATGGCATGGTTCCTTTTTTGGATTCCTTATCTGAAATGAATTCTGTGAGAACCTCTCCCAAAACCTCGTGACTTACAAGATTTATGTCCCCACGGTTAGAGGTTTCCTCTATATAAACACATCCTTTTAGATGAGAATATCTTTTTAATTTAGGGAATCCACTCCAGGAGTAAGACCAAAGTTCTATTGGTTTGGGACTCCTTCTTAAGAGTAATCCCCAGGCATAGATTCCTTTAACATGGGCCTCCTTCTCAAGAGTAAGCCTCAGTCATAGATTCCATTAACCTGGGCCTCCTCCTAAGGAGTATGCCCCAATCATATTTTCCTTTAACATTGGGCATCCTCCTCAATAGTAAGCCCCAATCATAAGTCCCTTTTAATTTGGGCCTCCTTCTAAGGAGTAATCCCTATGTTAAAACTCCAAATCTACATAATGTAAAAATACCTTTATGGACCAAACTTCAGGGCTTCTTTCATGAAGTAAGTCCTGGTCTTTATCGACTTGGGAAATCATTCATTCATAATCCCCACATCATTTCTCATGATTGCATCTTTTGTGGAACCATCATCATGATTACTGATACTTACTGTTTCTCACACCAGGAATGAATCATGTGAGGTTAGAGTGTAAATGTAATCATGGCATCTATTTTTGGGCCATTAACCATGCATAAGACCCACATTTCTTCAGCCGAATTATGTAGACATTGATATATGCCTTAAAAGTAGAATACATAGGAAGCCTTTCTATAGTTCAATCCCATCATTCATTAATTATTTTCTATCCCATATGACTTTAAACTATATCCTTCTTTTCGAACTATGTGGGTTCTGACTCCTTTTTAATGAGGATACGTAGGTATCCCATATTTGGGGACGATCCCAACTCTGTCATAATCCCTGTATTTCTGAATGACAATAAACATCAAGTTCCATACTGAGGGGATTTAAAACTAGTATGGTCATCAAAATGACAAAGAGATATCTATATAATATATTGAAGGATACCATTGAATAAGAATCTCTAATACATACGGATGATTCTCTATCGATGAAGAACCTAAAATACATATAAAAGATTCTATAAATCCCATAAATATCAATCTTCAATTTCCAAATCTAAAGGAAAACTCATTTTCATGCTTGGTGAATTAATAAGGATTCCTGAACATAACTTAAATCTATAAGAGAGTCTCAGAGTAGGCAATAATTCCCCCCAAAAAAGGTGTGATGATCTTGACCTCCCATACTCTCGAACAATGAAAATTCTTATGCCTCATCAGTCTATAACTAAGGAGAACCTACCTTTGGAAAGTAGGTCCAAATGGATATAATATCATTGGGATTTTCCAGTTCTACGAATAAACCCATTATTAACTGATTGGAAAGTTTTAACCTTAAACAAAAAGGTCATCCCCATTTCCAAAAGAAATAGTGATAGTCACATTATACCCCACACTCTCACTTTCCAATGGTTGGTGGAATCCATCACTTATTCAAGAATCTTTAATCCTTGATCAAAATAGTTTTATCAGATGTTAGTATCTACTGTAGTATATTCCTCCCCGGAATTCATTGCATTGTTCGAGTCTCCCTCCTAGATTAAGGTATTTTTTGTCAAACACTCCATACTTTCATATCTTTATAGATGTTGATTAATGACACTTATTTTTCCAGGACATTCCAAGTAGTCATCTTAGGGAGGAATCCTTTGGTCATGAGAGTAGCCACGTTGAGGGATCTATTGCATGTCTGGATACTGAAACACATGAACACCTATATTCTTCCTTGTTAGGGGGATTCTCATGGGAAACTAACATCAAGGCTTCCCATGTCAATCACGGGGTATAATATTCATGAGGCATGTCACCTATATTTCCCTCAGCTTCCCGTGTTTAACATTCGATATCTCACAAGATTAATATCCCACAATGATGGATCAAACTGATCAGAACACTTATGAAATTTAAATGGATAAGTACATCCCTAGGATGGAGAACCTTGAATGTTTAGAGGATGGATGGATCAGAACAACCAATGAGGACTGACATATAAGTGGTGTGTTGCAAAAAGGGAAGGATTCACACCATGAAAGACAATATTGACACCATAAAGGGCATATCTGAGGAGTTGGTCCCCAAAGATGGGGACACCAAGGTTTACCATTGGTTGTGATTGAACCTCAAGGAGGCTTCCTGTGTACCTTGTATAGAAGATAGGGATCAAAACCCGCATAATTTGATGGATGATTCTGGGCATACACCAAGTATGATTCATGTTTTAAGAGGGAAATATTGGTTGTATGGATATGAATTGCATGTGGGGATTATGAAAGATCTTCTACCCATGTAATACAGAAAGCAACGACGATGTAGGTAACCTTATCGTGATATAGGTAAGGTGTTTGAGGAGATGTATGGGGCTTATGCATGCTATGATTCCCTTATGAATGGAGTGATCCAATAAATATGCGGTATCCTTAGTATGAATTGGGATGGATGCTGGATAATTTATTTTAGAGGACGAGGATGAATGATATGGAACTAATGTTGAATTTTATGGTGATGGGATTGTAGCTTATGGAGGATTCCTATATATCATAGTGGCTGGGAATCAAAGTCTACATAGTTTAGGATGAGGTGATGAGACACCTAAGGAGGGGGTTTGTGGGAATGGGGGCATGAATTAGTACCCGATAAAATGAAACCTCTGGGTTGGGTCATGATCTTCCCAAGACACAAAGTTTATGTCATCTCTATAATGAAGGAATCATCCCCCCATTAGCGATGATAGACTATAGGAAATTTATCAACATAGCCATATTAGTGCTAGAAATTTTGAATCGCTTAATTTGGATGATCCTTCTGGGGACAAGTCCATTTCACATGTGCGGTATATTCCACATTCTATACAGCTTGGTTATACAACACTTAAGGTGTTACAAATACCTCAATCCCATCTATCCACCTAGGATACACTCTCGAGCAATAGTTGTGAATATTGAGGGGAGCTGCACACTCAATCTAGGTCTAGTGGTTATGCTGAATAAGATGGGGGAGAGTAGACCAATTAATATTTCTACCCATTACCTCTTCTAACTACAACATTCAGTGATGACAACAATGATACCATAGATAAGTAACAATCGACGTTATCCTTATGTGGTGGGATATTAGTGGTGTAGGTGGATTTTTTTAATCGATATGTGAACAATATACTCTAAACTAATTCCCAAAATAGTTTAGATGCAATCCTAGGTTGACTCTTAAGGTGTATCTTGGGGTGTTTCAAGATGAACACCCATTTGTGATGAGGCACTTTGGCTAATGTTCACACAGGAGGACGTGATGATGTGTAACGATTTTTCACCACCCACAGCTACATTTGGATTATTTCACATGTATTCATAGAGATGAGAAGCTAGATATCTGGACAAGATGCTAAATCAGATAACTATCTAGATCAATAAAATAATAGTCTATGTTCCCTGAAGATAGAGTTAATAAGTAGCAAATGTACATCGTGAGGGCGGAACCGACATGTATCATGGCGATGAGGGTGAAAAAACTATGATAGGAGACCACAAAACAACACTGACTGATGGTGAAGGAAGGGAGGAAGTAGTGATAGACCCAAAGGATCAGACTAGGAGGACTGAGTGGAGAAGGGAATAATCATATGGGTTATACAAGGTGCATCCTCAGGATCCCAGGATGTATTTCATCTAGGCGTTTATTACTCCTGATGTTGTCATCTTGGAGGCCAAGAAATATTGAGACCCATGCAGATAGATACAAAACATTGAAAACCCTTGGGAGAACCTTAGCAGGCATGGAATAGAACATGGATAATTTGGATTCTCAAAATTCATCTTTAATGTGGCCCCAGTTGTAGGGAGAATGTATAGGATAGTGTTGGAGTAACTGTTTCACTCCAGAGGCACTGTGCGGCCCATGAAAATTTTGGTGAGGGTGATGCAAAACATGACAACCATCAAATGGTGTCTGTGGCTCTACTGGAAGAGATTTTATCCTTATCATACAACTCATATGGAACCTGGGGGTCTGTGGTTAGTGAGGGGAACCTTTAGATTAATTCCAAATAAATAACTTACATGGGAGGATCTCTTAAAGAAGGAGAAGTCATGGAATCATAGGAAGCTTCTCTAGGTGGAATTGGTGTATCTCTTGATGTAAGATTTGACTCATTTAGTTGTGCTATTATCTCTCTCACATTATCATAGTTACTTTACTAACATCCACTTGTATAGGATGATCTTTTATAGGGAACCCCTACTAATAGGGATCACAGTGTGGTAATGGGTGTAGAGGACCATACATTGGGACCCGCATTGAATGAAGTAATTGCTGTAGAGTCCAGCCGTGCTTCGGAGGCAAGGTTGGTCTCCTCAAAATACATGGAAACCACCATCATATACAATGTTCCATTTCATTCTACTCCATTGAAAAAAATATAGAGGGTGGATCATGGGAAACTATCACTTGATTTCTCTAAGTCTATTATCTCATATAAAAATATTTGTTATTTGCTTAATCAAAATGAATAACATTACCTTTGTCTGAAAAAGCTATCAATAATGTATGAATCATAATAGAATAGGTGTTTGGAGGACTGGAGTCCCTTCTCTTGAGAAGGAATACTGGTCCATATGGAACCATGTATCTATGTTGGCCATGCAATGGTCCCATATAGGAGATCAATTATCATCATGAGTGGTCCAACTAGAGGGGAGGAACCTTGAGTAATCCCAGCCAAAATCATTTAAATATAATCATGTGATGAGGACCATATGTATGACATGGATCATGACTTGTCATATGTTATTCCTGAAGAAGAAACTGCTACTATGCTCTTGGGCACATTCCCAAAGGATGAATTGGCTGATCTTGAGGATCTGAATGAATCTTATTCTAACACAATGGATGATATCCAGAATACCCAACATATAGTATATAAAATAATCAAATGCTTCCTTGACAGGTTTCTAGAATGGGATTGGATAGGTCGGATAGGATTGCTTCACCATTGGTTATGAGATCTATACACTATAGAAGAAGATGCTCGAAACATTCACACGATGATTTGAGAATACCTCGCTAGGAAGATGCGGGTGAGTAGTCATCACATGGATGCTTCATGGTTCTGGAAGAGCTATGATAATATCCAAAATCTCCAAGAGGCTGGGTAAGAAATCCAACACCATAATGATCATATTGGAGAGCATTACAATCTCATTTCTATGTAGTCTGGGAGCGCTGAATGACTGAAGGCCCGACTTGGGAAGCCCAAGAGAAGCTAGCACAAGGGAATCGTTAAGTTGAATAACTCCAAGATGAATTATGCCGAACGTAGATCAGGGATGATGATATTGACTATGTGGTTGTCGATGAGGAGGAGGAGCTTAATAAGCTGTAGGAAACATTGGAAGTTGCATTCTAGAGAGTGGTGCAATTAAACCATTTCGTTTAAGGAGTATATCCATGAGGTTCATGTTTCTTCCAAACTGAAACATAAATTCCATTCCTACCCCCTTATTATTAAAACTGAAAGAATGGATATATTTATTTTCCATTTTTCAATTACTTCATCTCAATTATATTATTGAAATAACCAACGATCAATCCATAATGTCCTGTGGGTCATGCCTAGTATGAGAAATTAGGTATAAAAACACAATTGTTCACCTTGATTGAGAGTGTCACTCAATCATCAGATACTCGCGGTATGACATTGTTGAATGAACACCATGAGAATTTGGGCTATGGGAGGATGTGACTAGAGAATATGGTTCCTAGAACAACCAATTTATCTTTACAAATGTGTTCTAGAACATGAATAGGATAACACCAAGGGTGTTGGAATTAGTCTAAAAAAGAGAATGGAAAATTTGAATCATGATAACTAGAATTTGGAACAAAATGATGAATGAATGATTATATAAGATAACTGTTGACTATGTTCGAAATGCATTATTCACACTATTATCCTGAAATGTGGACAAAAAAATGATGACTAACCACTGACCGAATTCCAAAACATGGGGCCAAAATCCAAATGTCATCCAAAATGGAAGGAGAGCCAAATGGTCGATCACCATGCTGTTAGGGGGTTCATTCATATGTGAAATAGGATGAATATCCCAATAAAGGGGAACATAAAATGTGGATATGGAGTAATGGAATGTTCATAAGGATTCCAAAACTCTTAAAATTAGTCCACCATGATGAGGGATCATTAGTGTGATTGTATAAAATTGAATGAGGATCAAATCATTAGCCTAGAAAGGTCATCCCTGGTGAAAAACAAGGATTTATATCCCATTAATGTCATAAATATTACCATAACATGCATGTAGTGTAATGGTATATGGTAAGGATTATACATGGGAGAGTTTAACGATGTGTGATCAAGATTAATCCCACTACCTAACATCCAGAAACTAGGATGTTGCTCATAGTTTATGGTCATAATTCGTTGAACTTGAATAATAGTTTAAACTCATGATTCATGGACTATGGGATAATTGACATTTCTATGGATGGAAATAGGGACAAGGATTTTGGGATTTTATTCGTATCCTATGAGGGAAATAATCATGCCGTATGTAGTTCTTGAAAATGAAATTGTAAGGTAATGATACCAAAAAAAGGGGAGATATTATCCCGAATGAAAATGTTGTGATTTTTACACAGTTTACTATCATGTGATCTAGGAATCTAAGGATCGTTGTTTATAGTTGTAGAGACTGGACAATAAAAAGTGGAGAGGTGAAGTGCACTGACAAGATGAACCTTGATTTTAATGAGGAATAAAATGTTAAAATTGACCCACACCATTCTGAGGAGAAAATCCAAACCAAGAAGGGGATGAAAAAGAGTTCACTGTCTTATATAAGGGCTCAGGGACAAGATTTATGGTAATCACTACATATCAGGTGAGGGAAAAAATAAAACCACACATAGTGATTATTTTTTGTGTACTTTAACATAATTATCTATTGATATAGGTTATTATATAGTATAATATCATACAAAAAGTACACTATGGATCTTAGATTATGGTCATAGATCAAGGAATATCCATGGGAAGAACTATATAGTGTGGAATAATGATGTAACCCAACATGAATAAAGATAAAAGAGATCCAAATCATACTACACATTTCTTAGGGAACATGCATAGAGTGTAAAGTCATAATTCTTTGACTAGAGTGCTCATTATAAAGTCATGTGTGACATATACTCATTGTTTAAGGATGTAGATTATTGTCTATTGGGATGTGTTATTTTTTATGTGGTTAGAAAACTTCACAAGTCCCCTAATAACACATGATCCATGCTTTTTGTATGAGACAAGTGGTATAGAAGACCTTTATTACCATTGGAAGTGAATAATAGGGGAACAAGAGTGTAGAGAAAAAGATGAACCCATGATGATAGTCGGACCACTCAATGCGCAAAGGTGCATAGAGGGATAACATTGAGGGTGTTGACGTTCTTCCCAGACTTGAAGATATGAAAATGGATGTGAATCATGGTGACCGATATTTGGAACATAATGGGGTTATTGTAACGATGGTGTATAAGTTCTGACTGTATTTGAGAGACCACATCTATATCATGTAATAGTACATGGGAATAAAAAATGAGGGTTGGCCACTGGCCATATTTGAAGTGTCAAACATGTCACAAAATGTCATTCCAAATCCTCAAGGATAGTTACCCTAGAATTTGGGAAATCCATGTTTCTAGGAATCCATACCATTAGGGTGTCCTTTTAGACATGAATGATGATGGAGACTGAAATAAAGGGACACATGAAGCATGAATATGAAATGGGGAAATGACCATGTAGAATCCAACATTATTTATCCTATTCCCCAGTGCATATGAGCACATTAATGAGGCATATTAGATAGAGGGATCTAAAAACCTTCTCAAGGTAAAAAAACCATAAGAGGGCACCTAGAAATCACATGGGAATGGGACAATAGTAAATGTTGAGGAAAGGGGGTCGAATAGGGTTAATAAACTAGGGGATGGACCCCAAGGAAAAGTTTCTAGGAATTCCTATATTTCTCATAAGGATATGAATCAATCCATACATAGTTCTTGAATGATTTATAGTTTAACATCATGTGGTAAGCATGTAGGAGATCATAGTTTATGGTCATATATCTCAGAAAGAGGACCCCAATGTTTTAAAACACATGGTCTTTCACGCTACCAGAACTCCTAATACTACATGAGCCATGCTCAATCAAGGAAATAAGGAATGTTACATGAGGTTTTCCTGACTTGTGGGAACACACATCGAATGTGAAAAAAAGGATGGAATCCAACCATCATATAAAAATTGAAGAAGGAGGATAAGTCGAGGCCTTCATGGTCTAAATGAAAGGGTGTCTAGTATGTAAAGGCTGACTATTGACTATATTTTAAACACATTGACCATAACTAACCCGGAAATCATGGTGAGGGATATTTTGGGATCAATTGTTGAGAATCTTAAAAACATAGGACTCATTTTTTGCTGGAAAAGACCCATTAGGGAAATGGCCCATGATGGGAGGTGATCTAAATAAGAATGAAACTATCACCATAAGGGGGTCTATTTGAATTTTAAGGATGATGGAAACCCCAAAATATGAAGTACTCAGTGTTTTTACTATGAATATCAGTAGAGATTGGGATCTAGACACTGGTGTGAAAATAGTTTATAGTCATTTTTAATGGACTATGGAGAACTGTTTAAAGTAATGAATCTTGTTCTAAGAAAAATGCGAAGTCTCATGGTATATAAAACAATTGGGATGAAAAAACCTTGCATGAATGAGGTTAAATAAGGCTCATGTATTGCATAAACACCTATGAAAATTAGGTACCAATGGTCTGAAATGGGTTTAAGGAACATGTGGATGGACCTGATGAATTTTTTTTGGCATCACTATGTGTCTCATAAGGATGGGAATCAATTAATATTTAGTTTTTAGAGAATAGTGTGGTCAGTGACCAACATTGTTGGTGAAAATCCAATCTTGTGGTGATGAAGCTAAAAAATCATATAATTATCATGATGCACCATAAACATATTCAGGTTATGGTTGTAGTTTAAATTCATACATTTTGAATTATACAGGGGTAAATAATGCCTATGATGGATACAATATCAATGATATGGGAATCCCTATGTATCCATGAATGATGGGAATCAATCCATACGTAGATTTTGAAGTTCATTTTTTTATGAAGGTCAGACCTATGTACAGAGAGAAGAGATATATGATATTTCCTATTTTTTTATTTTGTTTCATTTTTTTTGAGTGAGAGACCAAGGATGAATAGTTCATGTGTCGATTCGAGAATCATGCCTTGTATGGGTCATGAAAAGCACTATAGTGGATGACCAGTTCGAAGGCGATGCCCTCTCATGTGAGAAAACTACAATGTTGTTCCATTTTTCATCATGTATCCAAGACGATAATGCCATGTATAAGGTCATATAATAAGACAAATCCATGCAATTTTACATAATATGGTAATTCCCCAATAGTTTAATGTCATGGGGGGTGATACATCATAGTTTAACAGAATCTTGTATGGATGTAAAGATATCTTAGTTTATGGTTATAAAACTTGGAACAAGAGGTTTCACAACATCATATGTGGGTATAACCCTACCAAGACTAATAATCCCATGTGAAACATGCTCTATGTGGTAAATAATGAGTGACGTAAGGATTTCACCATCACATAAGAGTGCACAATATGGGAAACTAATCATCGAGTTGGAAGACTAAACCATCCTAACATTCTAATTCGATATACACTAATGCATGGAGGGACAACACCAGTGGAGTTGGAGATCCTTAAGAACCTAATAGGGTAATAAAATGTGAACCACATCATTCAATATTTTTGATGTAATGGGAGTTGAGTAATGATGGAGGATAACCATTGACTGTATTCTAAACACAACATCCATATCGTTTTCCTTGGAAGGGGATAGAATTTTTTTTTGTCCTCTTAACATGTTCTAAAAAAAGGACTTATCTCCATATGTCAATAAAAAGTCATTAAGGGTGTTGGCCTAGGATGGTAGGAATTCTATGAGGTTGATAATCCATATAGTTAGTGGCCACTTCAAACATGAATGGTGATGAATGCCCCAATAAAGGGTCATGTGAAGCATGGATGTGAAGTTGGGGAAATTTACATGTACAATCCAATGCTATTGGTCCAAAACCATCACACATTCAAGCATGGTGGTGTAGAAAATACATAAGAAGGATTAGACCAATAAAAAAATATCGGGTTCCTAAGGGGAATTGTGGACATTTTAAAGGTTATTTTGAATCTGAATCTCTCATTGTATGGTTATAGAGTATGGCCCACAAGTTCCCAATTTAATGTCATGTGCATGGGAGATAGGAGAAATGTGTGGTGAAATAAATAATCCCAATGTGAATGAGGACCAAGGAGGTACAACCACACCACACATTCTCAATGAGAAACACATTAAAAAAGGGGCCAAAATGGGAGAATGAGTGATTATTAAATTTGTCCTAGGGAAAATATGTCTGGACATTGATATGTGTCCTACGGGGTTAGGAATCAAGAAACACATAGTTCATGAATTCTTTGTAGTTTAACAACATGTGGTAAAGATAATGCAAGGGATATATTCTCTCAAATGTGTGGGTGGATCATGGTTTAAACTCGATAAACTCGATGAGAATGAGGCCAAATAGGTCTCAACCCCAATATTTGAAATCTCCAGAGGGAACTAAGGCTAGTGCGGAGATGAAATGATTTCTAGAACCTGGGGCTGGGCTCGATGACTAAATGTCTCGGAATTCCTTTATATCCCATAAGCATGGGAATCAATACACACATTGTTCTTGAATGCTCTAGAGTTTAACATCATGATATAATGTATGACACAATAGTTTAATGTCATGTGGGATGATTATGTTGGGTATTTTTTTTCCTATATCCAATATGAGCCTGAGATTTTTAACATCAAGTAGGATGATAATGGTGGGTAGTTCTATGTCTGGCATCCCATATGAGGTTGATAAGTTTAACATCATATAGGACGATGATTCTGGGATGTTTTATGTTTTACACCCTAGATGATGTTCATGGTTCCTATGGAAGGTATTTCTTAAGGAATTTTCAATTTATGATAGGAGTAATCAGCTAACCACCCATGGAGTCCAAAGACATTGTACCACTAGGGTACACCTTGTGATCAATGTAGTTTCCTTCTAACATAGACTCCATATTCATTGGATTACTACCAGGTATCATCCACATCCTAACAACCAATAGTATTTCCCCTTGAAGGAAAGAGAAGAGGAGACCTTTATTATTGAATGAAATGGTTATCTTGTACTAGTTCTTATCTTGATTGTGCAAGGACCAAATATTGTTCACATTGAGGGCTTCAAATTCATCAAGATGTACTTATACAACATTTTTTTAGTTTCTAATGATGATAGATAGATGTACGGTGTGGTGGAAACTGAATCTCAATAGACTGGATGACCTTTATTCGATACACTAGGGTATATGGGGTCACCATGGTGGAATTCTATGTTTTTTTCTGATAGGCCCATAGATATATGGGGATCAAATGAGGCCAAATTTTCTGGTTCTGACAAACCATATTCTTGAAAATTTTGGAGAGGGGTTTATTGTATTCCTCAATCTTCCCATTTTCATATTCATATAAAGTTAGACTAGATGTTGTATTTGGCATAGAAGTTCTTCAACCTAGCTACTTGAATGTCAGTATCGTTATTGGAGAGGACAAATTAAGGGAATTTGAATCGATAGATGATATTGGAGATCAATAAATAAATGATAGAATGGGACTTTTCTTCATTGATAGAAATCAGTTCTGCCAATTTGGAAAAGAAATTTATTGTTTTCAGGATGAACCTACACTCTCGACTTGTTACTGGTGAGTATGGTCCCATGACGTTGAGTCCCCAGATCGCAATGGGAATGGAGTACATGTTAATATAGAGGGGAATTGGTGGTCATTGCACAAATTTGAAATTTACTGATGTATGTGGAAGCTCTGAAAAAACATGATACAGTCATGGTCCATGGTGGTCCAAAAGTATCCCAACCATTGAATCTTATGAGGGTGTTTTAACTCGACCTGATGGGCTCTACAAGAACTCTCCGGAACTTCCGGCATAACCTAGGGAACCTCATCTCCCTAAAAACAGCAAAGGATAATTTCATCAAACTGGCATATTTAGAGGATATGTTCAAGACTTGGACCACTCTACATGGTGAACTGCACTACACGCTGATGGATTTTCTCACGTTCGGATCTGTCTGTCAGAATATTTCCACATTAGAGATACCTGAAATAATGATTTTTCTAATCATGGGTATCTTCAGCTACAACAGGGGGATTTGAATGTCTTTATGTGGAGTCACCAGTGGTAATGTGGCTTACCTATTGGTTCACATCATCTTCCAAGGATGCAGTAGTTATGACCCTCCGATGCACCACATAGATAAATAAGTCTCCCTCGTTATGATCTGCTAGGGACATAGATAGACTATCCAGGGTTTTAGATCAACCATTTTTGGACCGATTTACATGAGTTTCCTCTTGTTAAAATGGGAACTGGGCTATCAACTAATGGGTGTGCTCTAACAGGGGCACATGTTCTAGCTTCCTGATGAAATAGTCACCATGGATCTTCTTGATGACCAGTTTGGAGTCCCTCTTTACAGGTAGGTGGGGAACATAAATCTCAAGGGCTAGCATAAGACCAGTGTTTGAGTGTATTATACTCTTCCTCATTGTTTGTGTAGACTTCTAGTAACAAAAATGAGTAGGGAAAGATATCCCGAGTAGGCGTGATGAAGGTGATGCCCAAGACTACTCTATTGAGTCTGGGATCAATGATACTTCTATCAGTAGGACTCTGGGAGGCACCATTAAAATGAATCTACCAACATGGCATGACTTGATCCAATAAGAAAATGGTATCATCTAAAATTTCAAGATCTATGGATTTATCTATAGGGTATATATGGGATACTAGAAAATCTTCCATCACTTGACCCTTAATCGCTTTCTACAGAATGAACCTGATGTAGAACAGCTGAAGGATCAATTCCCACTGAGATAGAAAAAATTTCTATATAGGGTGGAATATAATTTAAATTAGTGGATCCACATAGTACACAAGTAACATATCATGAAGCTATAGATAATTCCCCAACTTCTATACTACAAAAAATTGGTATGAGTTAGCCCTTCTCAATATAAGAATTTCTGGACTCTATGTTAATAGGTATTTGACCGATATAGTATAATCTATTCTATATTACTTCATTATTATTTTGGATGATAGGGGTTGTGAGGTATCATTAACATGAGTTCAAATAAATGATTACTATATTTCAATAGATAGGTTACATCAAGATAGGATGATGAAGAAGGTATTGTTTGATTTCCTCAAAAGTGGTTTGGCACTCTTCATCCCTGTCATAGACGACACCTTTCATGATGATCTGGGAAAAGGGATTACACGTGCTATCCAGATTCGTGATGAAATGGGATAGGTAGGCTATGTGGCCTTGAAGGCCTCTAAGTTCTAGAAATTTTCTCGATGAAGGCATATGAAAAATGGAACTGATATTCTCAAGAATGATCTTGATGCCTTTTTATTTGATGATGAAGTTGAAAACATCCCAGAGGTGACCCCAAAGGAAATTTTCAAGGGGTCTAATAACAAAAATCTGGAGAAAAGGTAGCCAAACACTTTTTTAAGATCCATAATCTGTCCATAATTCTTGTGGGATTTGACCACCAAATAATCCATGTAGAATTCCACCAATATTCCAAGGATCAGTTTTAATTTTTGGTGAATAGTACACAGATATGTGTCTCTCCTATTTTTCAAACTCAATAGAATCAATTTGTAAAAAAGGTAAAATGCAGTTCTCTAAAGGTGGTAGAATCGTCAAATTTGAGGGCCATTCATATTTTATTATACATGGAATTCCCATCCATAAAGGAAAGATCCGAAAATACTGTAGTGAAATCAATCAACAACTATATCATATGAAGGGGAAAATCATTCTTTAGACATTGAATGTGGAAATCTATAAATTTGATGAAATCGTTGATATGTTCCTTCTTATTTCTGAAGGGAATGGTGTTTGGAAACCATATAGGGTACCAAACATCTATGAATAAGCTATATTTGAGGATTTTATCAACATTATGCTTGACCATGATACCATGAGAGCGGTGCATCTTCCTAGGAGGATACTTTAATCCACGATGTATTATTGGGAGATGAATGTGGTGGAAAAAACGTGAGGTTCTTGTCCTATAATCTCATCAAAACTCTCGATGAATACATCATGGTGATGCTTCCAGAAATCCACACACTGTCATTGTTCCTCAACAGGCATAGCTACACAGATCCCTTTTTTCCTCGAGTCTGCCACGATACCAAGATTCACATGTACCAACTCCTCAAATTAGGTGGAAACACCCTCCTAAAATGAGGTAGAGGAATCCTTTAGGTACTATTCATCATCCAAGATGGGGGGATTAATGAGAGGAGATGTTTCAACCAAGAATATAGATCCAGGATGAACATGGGTGCATGCTTGGGATGATGTGGAATCTCTACTTGGGGAATCAAACATTGTTGAAACCATGGACACAATAGTTGTTAACCCAATTCCATCAAGCATTTAAACGAGGGGCCTGCACTTGAAAATATAAAATCAGTGGTCGAACATCAGTCTGTGAAGACTCAACCCAGATGGGATGAACATGCAAGTTTGATGTACAACTGTAGCCATAGGGTGAACATATCAATACCTCACATTGGAAAGGGGATATAGAATCACTCGAAACAGATTCATATAATAGTATAAAGTGATCTTATAGAACACCATGTATCTAAGATCTTATTTTCTACCATTATTAAAATTGAAGAAGTAGTGTCCCATGTCTGGGGTCGTAGAATCCAACTAGTGGATCGAGAGGATAAAGGCGTCATACAGGTCTTACCATGGGTCGACTGTTGAAAGAATGCGATCCATATAAAAGGATTAAACCCACATATACATTCTCTTATAGTATTAAGTATCTAAATATTTAGAATCACAAGAGGAAAAGGGAGATGATGCACCCTTCAGTATGCCCACTGGACCATTATGGCAGTGCGTGAGGCTTTTTTTAGAAGGAAGGAATTGATGCATGATAATGGATCTTGCATATACCCATAAATGCATTGTATGTGGTGAACTATGAGAAAACCATGAAGTCCCTATTGAAAATCAGTCCACAAATCTTGGTCTTCAATAGTCTCTTACCACACGGCCTCTACTCGGTCCAATCATAACCATGAATCTTTTGGTTAGAGGGGCTCAAATATTCATCAGACCGCCCTAGTTGCGGAGTTTCTATGTTGGTATGGGATTGATCCCAGAATCGATGTTGATAAGATAGTGGAAGAAATCCACACCACTGAACTAGCCCATGACATACTGTAGATGAATTTAACTCTATAAAATTGAACTATCATATTCCCCTAAGAAAAACATGATGGGTTTCTATTCTTCGTGCTCAAATTTATCATCATAGAAGGCATCTGGAACCGATACCTCTTTTTCAAAATACATGGTGTTTCATAAAGCTTCTAAGAGATCACCATGCATATCTTCTGAAAAGAGGTGGTAATCATCAAATGATATCTTGGTAGGAATGTTGAAAAGGTGATGGATCATGTCATACATCTGTGCGAGGCACAAATTCATACTTATAGGGAGTTTCTCTATGAAAGGCGGTGCGATGGGAATTTTTTGTTGATCTGGTGGATTCTCAATGGTGATGGTGATATCCAACAACTCATTATACGAATCACACAAGATGACTACTGGAAGACTATAATATGTCAAAGGTGTGGCCTTAGTTGGACATGGAAGGTCATGACGCAATCATGATGGCTCTGCCTGGTCAAGTAGAAAAAATGAAGGTGGAAGAATATATGGCAAGAAAAGATGATGGGGATGCACATGCAAAGCTCTATGTTGAACCTAGTTGCATGAACATATTGGTTAGAGGCACAAGACAACACATTCCAGTGATTCACATATCAATTTTTTCATTGATTATGTTGTCGACCAAGAACATTAGGCGACCTTCCTGAAATTCAAAATCATCAGGGACCATGTACTGGTTAACCAACATGAAGATATTCACTGATGAATACTCTTTATTGACACTTGAAGAATAAACCAATGTTGGGAATGTTTTGGGATCAGTCCCCATCTATAGAACCATGAAGCCGTCGGGAGTACGAGATGAATTTATTTATGGTGGGGGGGGGGGGGTTTCTTTCCCTTGTGCCAATAACTCATTCTCTTCTAATAAAATGAAGTCTATGATATGGATACAAAAAATGGAAGTGGGAAAAGGCTTGGTGGCTATGGGATGGTCATGATATTTAAGGAAGGCCCGGATGATGCCATTGGTGCGGGCGACTACCCTATAGTCTAAACAATCATCATATTTCTAAGACCCATAGTTGGATACCAACATCCATTCACCTTTTTTCTTACTATTAAGAACTTTTTAAATACATGAAGCCTATGGTAGAGAAGAACCCAACAAAACTACAATTTGTTTCCCCTTCTGGGAGAGAGTCCATGAAAACATAACACTATTTGAGAGTATGTACAAGGAATTGGTGGTAGGGTTAGTATTTGTGGAGTTTAGTATGATTGGTCTCCTAGGGACATCTTGAATCTGGAAACTTTTTAATCCCTTTTTTCCATGGAACTCTCGAAATAAACACATACCCAAGCATCATAGAAAAAAGAATGTCTGGTTCCTCCGGTATGGGAAAGAGAATCTGGGAGCCTGACCCTCATAAGGGGCTGGATCCTTCAAAGGAGGTGGAAACTGATTATCTCATGTAGGTAGATGTGTTGAATTACACAGTAGAGACTTCCGATTTGGTGGAGATGTTGAGTGTCATACTAGCCATGATCATTTGTCCCTCAGGATGGTTATGGATGCGACTATAACAATATCAGATATAGCAGTCTGAGTTTTACTATCGATGGGATGTTTGTAGTATTGGCCTTGGTGACTCTTCATGATGGAGATATGGGAGCCAACAGAAGCTCCTTCTCAGCTTACAGTATGGTTTCCTCTACGAGTTGAGATTTATCAGAGAAATCCTAGAGTCACTTGGGATTTTCTGAATGATGAGGTAGGCGACATATTTTGTCTTTACTTTCCCCAAAAAATCATTAACAGCTGATCCTGAGTTAGAAACATGTTGAGTGAATATGTGGGCCCCTTCCACATGGATAAAAAGACTATGAATCACTTCTATAAATTTTTTATTCACACGAAAAGGTCATAAATACAAGTCTTCTGCATGGTGGAGCTGAATTGATAACTAAATTTCCTACAGAGATCCACCCAACTAGATATATACCCAACACGTAACTGGCTACACTAGATGAACATAGACCCTTCTAGTGTCTGTATGAAGCCCCAGAGCATGGAATATTCCTACTATATTGGAGATCCAATCATGGGTCCAATTATATATAAAATGTGATCCATATACTACAATAGGCCACCCATTCCATTTAAGGGGGAGAGTGTGGTGTGGGGAGAAAATTGGTTTCCTAAAACCCAATGATTCTAGTATATCATATACCCATGTAAGATACAGTTTTCCATCAGGCATGATTGCAACTTATTGTGTTTCTAGATCTTCAATGTGGAAGATAAGAGAAAGAATCAGATCAACCTAATGGGGATTCCTGTATTGATGAGGAATCCTGAAAGCTAGTGCATTGTCAGGAACATCAACAAAACAGAAGGTCCTAGTGACTCATAGAGTGGCTGGAGCAGCTAATAGATGCACTGGAGGATTAGTCTGAGGAACGCCTATGGGAGAAATCTATGTTGTGTCTCGAGGAGGGTTCTCACATGTATCATGAGTATTTATATATTCATATTGTGGCTATTTTTCATAGGCTCTGGCCTCTACCCTATATAGATGCACATGGTTGTAGGGATCAATGAGTGGGGACTCAGTGAGATGAACCTATGGATACCCCACCTTCCCCAGTGGAGGAGGGATGTGATCACTATAATCTAGTCATCACACCATAAGTTTCACAATGATGAGCTCTTCATTGATCTTATTATGTTCTGAGAGTTGTTGGAGAAAAAAGGATTTTTCAGGATCATCATCCATCTTCTACATTGAGCCAGATGGGCCAGAGGGATTAACAGTCCTAGTGTGTCCTTTTCCATTGTTGGGGTCTCAACTAAGAGGCAAAAACGTGGAAGGATCTACAAGCTTGAGTATCTATCATTACTGTTGAATGACTATGCATGGGGGATCCAATAAATGTTGCGATGTCCCAGGGGGAATGTTATATTCAATGATCCCTACCTCGATTTCCTTCTCCTTATGTGGATTCAGGTTATCCATTTTTATTGAGAAAAAACACGACATCATATCCTTAATATCACCCAGTAAGTCAGATTAATATAGAATCATGCTGAAATGAATAGATAGATACTTCCACAAGCCATGGATATAAATGTGTGGGTATGCCTAAAAAATAACACTACAGAGCATACTGAAGTTCTGAATGCATTGTTACTAGAGGATCTGGTGATAATAGAGTGAGGTTGGATGCTGACCAACCAAAAGGGAGGCCAAGATGACTATGATACACTATTGGATGACATCACTAAAAATATCCAGACTCTTTGGATAAACCAATTAGTGATGATAGAGATAGAAATGAATTTATAATATTTTTCAGAAGAAACACATTAATTCTTCCTAGGTGAGGGATTATGGAATACTGAATTCTAGAGTCGTAATCATCCAAAACATCTCAGGGAACTCATATTCCATGAGAATGTACCACATGCTCCTTTGTTTAAAATCATGATATGGATCTTAGTATCCCCATTCATCAACTAGACTTGGATGAGGGACCAAAAACAATAGTTACATGGTCCTTTGTGGTGGAGGACATATTGTTGGAGAGAACGACATGTGGCATAACAAGCTACAACATACTTGGTCATATATCAGGGACGATAATGAATGCATCATCAAATTTATGTATGATAGAGTATCAAAAACTACTTCTTGTACAAGGGCAGGTGTCCTTGGTGGTTGATCAGTTTGGTTCTCTTCATCTTCCAAATCCCAAAAAATTCTCTATGATCTCATGTGGAGGTAGAGAACAAGTCGAGTGAAGGTAAAGCAGACTAAATAGAATAAACCCATAAGGGATCCAAATCCACCATCTCCTGCATTTACATACAGAGGAATTTATGGATCTGGTGTATCTCATTTTCCAGGAGGATGAAAGTGACATGATAGGTCCCATCTTCATACCATGATACATAGGATTGGGTTGAAGGATCCATCTTTGAGTTTCACTACATTTTAGAATCTGAAATATGTACTAGATGGACTAAAAGTTTTCACTTCACAGGATTCTTACATTGGTGGCGATGGTTCACCCTCTTGTCCTATGATAGTTATTTAAGGAAAGGGAGATCTTTGAAAATTAGAGTAACTACATATGGGTTAGTGGTGGAGAAGGTAGGACATCTTCTTGGGTGGGCCGATGTATTTGGGGAACCTGGGAATATATTTAACAAAACACAGGGAGGACATCCATGTCTACTGAAAGATAGATGGGGATGACCTCTGCCATTGGGATTGCGGGAGTTAGGAGGACCTCTACATAAGCTAGTTAAAACATGGGGAGGACCTTCAGGTTGGTTTTCTATATCATGGGAAGGACTTATGCGTTGTTTGGTTGTTGTAGCCCGAGGAGAACCATCGTACGGATCAAACTGAATTTAGGGAGGACCTTCGTGTTGACCATTGAAGAGGAGTGGAGGATCTCAACTTGGATGTGTACTGGAGTAGGGATGACCTCTATTGGGATGGATTTTGGAGAAGAGTTGTCGTCATCAAGAGCTAGTGATTCCATGGGTAGGACCACCATATTGATAGCATGAAATATGAAAAAAAACATCCATACCTAGAATCATAGCAACATGGAGGATCTTGGTTCTGGGTGTCTACATTATGGGGATGACCTCTACTCAGACTAATGTTAGAACCATGAGAAGGACCTACATATTGATTGTGATAGAGGGTAGGACCTCAAATATGAAAGATGATAGTATGAGGAAGGCCTCCTTACTGAATCCCATCGTCATGGGTTGGGAAGCGATGGCTTCTGATCATGCCATTGTATGGAAGAGTCATCCTAGCCATCTTATGGGGTGGATGATGTCTCAATCCTAAATAGATATATTTGTGGACCTACTCCATAATGACAAGGAGATGATAGTATTCACTAGTGATGGCATGGTCCACTGATGTTGTTGAAGATGACGCCTCCTGATAGGAACCTTCCAGATCCTATTTCCGACACTGACATCAGGTCAGTTAGATTGGAGCCAATGATGCTGTTTTATAGACAATCTGTTCCACAGCCTGTAGGGTATATAATTGGTGGTGTTGATGAGTCCTGGTGGGAGACATCCCTGGCAGATATCAGGAGGTAGTCATCCTCGGGTTTTCTTTAACATCACTCACCTCATCTGCCTTGGGGAATGAGTCATAGGAATTCTCCTGGGAGAGGCTCTTGAAATGGTTGGACATCGGAGTAGGGAGTAACAACTCCCTGAATAGCCCTTGGGGGCAGTAGTGATTTCAAGGAACAAGAGACTCCAAATCATGGGGGCCATATTCCACCGTGGGATTACCCCTTCCCATTGAAATTGCTGAACTAGTGTATCAATCACCCTTATCTGGATGATCTCATATAGTGATATGGGGTGTGGGTCCCCAATAGATATTGTTGTGGATGTTTTTCTGGAAGAGGTGGAGCTGTGTGGATATTTCATGTCATCGTTTCAACTACCCCTACGTATGGGGGGTGATTGATTCCCTATATTTGTATATTGGGTTCAAGAAATTAGGAAGGTTCAGTAGTCCATATAGATATTAGGAATGTAATTCCCATTTCCCAATCACCATTCAGTCTTCCATGGTAAAAGAGAATGATCCACCCCGAATATCCAACAATCCAGAATGCCCAGTGGTTAACTGCCCTGAATTCAAATGAGTTTTAAGCCAGGAACACTATTTTCTTTGTGGGACCTCACATTGTATATGTGAATATGGTGACACGTGCATCTACTGATGTCTCAACTATACTAATCCCAATGTCGATGAGAATATATTCACATCAGGTTCACCATTTCTGTTTATTAAAATTCTCATTGGGGTGATCCACCATGTGTGCATGTCAATAGTGTTGGTAACATTGTACCCCATATTCACTCTTTCCAATGGTGGGATTAATGAATCACTTATTTAGTGATTTTTATTCCCTGATTGAAATAGGATGATTCGATGTCGGTCACTCCTTCTATGGATTCCTCCTTGGAATTCATCACCTAGTCCGGGTCTCCATCATAGATTATGATTTTTTTCTTGAAAAAAATATCATGGTTACATATCTTTATAGAATCTAGTAAATTATTCTTATTTTGTCAGGACATTCCAAGGTCTCATGTCTAGGAAGAAACCATTGGTCAAGAGAGTACTCATGTTGAGGCATATGTGGAATGTCTGGATGCTGACACACTAAAACACCTGCATTCTTCCTCATTAGAGGTATTCACAAGGGCACAAAAAACATAGTCATTCCATGTAGATAATGGTGTATCTTATAGAATAGGCTTCAATGGGAGGTTTTCATCATCTTTTAATGTTTAACATGTGATATTCCATGAGTATAACATCGAGTGGAGACAGATCATACTGATCAGAACACTTATAAAAATAGATCACATAAGTACATCCCTTAGTGGGATCACCTTGAAGGTTTTCCATATGTATGGATTAGAATGCCCAATGAGTATGGACTCAAGAGTAGAATTTTCCAAAAACGGAAGGCTTCACATAGTGACCATAGATCTGGACAACAAAAAGAGAAGATTAAAGGAGGTGGAACCTGAAGAGGGGGAAACCAAAGTTTAGCATTGTCTGAGATTGATCCTTAGGGAGGCTTCCTATATTCCTTATATAGCAGACGTATCAAAACATAAAATTTTCTAATGGATTATTCAGGGATTACAGATGGATTGATTCCCGTCGTATGGGGGAACTCTTGGTTGGATAGATAATAATTATTTACCAGGATTATGAATGGTTAGCTTCCCATGGGCTATAGAAAGAAATGACGATGTAGGTGACCTTATCTTGATAAGTATAAGGCAGTGGAGAAGATTCTTGTGGATTATGCATGGCTAAATACCCATAAGAATGGAATGATCCCATGGGGATGTGTCATCCTCAGAATGAATTAGGCTGGATGATAGATGATTTGTTGAAGTGGATGAGGATGACTGATATGGAACCGTCGTTAAAGGTTGCAGTGCTGTGATTGAACATTTGGGAGGATTCCTACAAATCCCAGTGGCTTGGAATCAAATTCCACATAGTTTAGGATGTGGAAATGAGATAACTAAGGAGGAAACTTATGATAATTGAGCGCATGGATAAGGACCTGAAAGAAATGGATACTTCGTGTCTGGGAATTATTATAAGGAGATACAAAGGCATTATGGAATGGCCATGATGAGAAATTGGTGATGGGATCGATGCTCTGGGAGGATTACTACATCACCTAGTGGCTAGGAATCAATGTACACATATTTCATGATGGAGGAATAGAATCAGGGCATACACAAAGGACAGTGAGCCAAAGACACACTAGGTTTTTATTCATGGTAAGATTCCATTCATAATAGGAACACACCTAGTTGGAGGATTATGGTGAAGTGTGGGTCTTATGCATGGTTATATTCCTAGGTGGGTGGGTCAAAACACCTTGAATGTGTTGATGTGTGATATGCATACTAGAAATGTTATTTGTCATATCAAGAGGGTACATCCCTAGGAGGAAGCATTAGATTAAACCATTGGTTCAAATTGAACCTTGGAGAGGCCTTCAACTTACCATGTATAGAATACTGGGATAAAAAATTTCTTTGTTTAAGAAGATAAATTGTCTTTCATTTTGAAGTCATGTGGGGTGTGTCTGAACCGACGTGAAGTTTCCTTCAAAATTAAATTGTGGGGAGTGAGAGGAATGAACCTCAGATATGCTTCCTATATACCATGTTCTAAAGACAGGGTTCAAAGTCCAAATAGTTTGGTGAACAGGGGAATTGGGATTTCGTATGGCTACTTTCCCTAAGTCGTGTTGGGCATTAATAATGGTTATCATCCCTAAGAGAATTTCATGGTATATGTTAACTATAATCCCATGTGAGTCATTATCTATGTGATAAAAAAGAGGTGATACTAGACCTAATGATCATGTTACTAAAGGTGTGGCCAAAGGAGATAGTGTGGTGCTTACACATGGATAGCTACCCCGAGATATGGATATTGGGAATTACTCCCATAAGGAAGCCCGTGGAGGATTTCCAGTTGTATGAGGAGAATTAGATTATGTGTCAATATTACATGGAGAAACATATCAAGGTGTGTCGAGGCATATGAGGAGACATCCCGAGGCACACACAGAGAAAAGTTTAAAGGGGGTAGAGAAGGGGGATTGAAATGGTCGGAAGAAATTATTTCTCGGTCCAATCCCTTCTCTGGTCCACCGAGGCCTACCACACATGTAGAACCTCATAATTTAAATTCATGGGTTAGGGACTTGGGATGATTGGAATTTTAACGTCATGCAGCTCGGATTACAAGAACGAACACCTCATCCCTTGGACATACATAACTTATATCAACCCATACAAGAGGGAGAGACGGCACATGTAATTCTAGATTGGAGTGATGTAGAGGAGTGGTTGATAGAGGGGTCCACATTAGTGTATATATGATAATAAGGAAAATATGATTATGTACATATGAGTAAAAGAATTTTCTAAGGCCTCACAACATGAAGCACTACTCGAGGGACTAGAAAATCATGCCCGGAGGGATGCATGAGAGTGTGGTTCTCCATTCTAGGGGGATTCACGAAAGGATTATCACAAAGGAAAAGATATTCACAAAGGAAGGGAGCTTCATGAAGTAAGGGTGATTCGCAAAGGAAGGGTGCTCTATGAAGGAACGACGATTAAAAAGGAATAAGTCCTTGTGAAGGAAATATTTTGGCAGATCAGTGCTCCGCCTTAGAAAGGAGATCGTTATTTGGAGAGTTTTCTATGCAGTCTTAATGCTACGCAGAGCCTCGGTCATCTCTAAGGGTTTCCCACCTTCATTGTCATGACCCATCCCCCGAGGCCTATGTCGTGACTACCCCAAGCCCGCCTTCCATAAGATAGGGGCTGGTGGCTGAAACCAAATTAATGAATCCATAAACTAGGAAGGCATTGCCTTTATAACTATAAAAACACACAACAGAGTACATAGTTGGATACAAAACACTAAGTAAAACTGTATTACTAGAGAGTGATGAAATATAAAAGGGGCCAGAAATACAAGCCCAAATATAAGTACAAGTGAAACTGAAAAGGACAAAACAACTGAAAGGTGAAAAGTAGCTCTTGGATTGTCCACCACATATCCTAACTGAAGGGTAGGTACAAATAACCTCCCCAGCACTCCACATCCATTAGTCACCTCTGAGTACCGACTCGTCGTGAGGTCCACCTTCAAGTACTGTCCAATCCTCGTACACTCGGCCTCAGTCAGCGATGTATGTTATCTGCATCCAACAAAATTAGGTGTGGGCATAGCTCGTACATGGGTGAGTATAACTTTACTCAGTAGGGACCCCGAGACCCTCATATTCTCTCAAAATCCACCAAAGATAAACCACAGTGTATGAAAAAAAATAGATGACCCCACTTTGGTATATGCCCATACATATACATAAGTTATTAAGTAACCTATCTCAATCATGAGGTAAACACAACTGTTACTGACCCAACACACACAGGTATACAACTCTTATAGAGAGAGTTCATAGATTCTTAGATTTAACGCTTATGTCATCTATTCTGTCGAACCCACATAGGATCCTAAAATAGAAGTCATAAATGTCAAACCCATAAAGGATCCAGGAAAAATTATTATATCGAACCCACATAGGATCTAGGAAAAAAAGTCAGAACTATCGAATACACACAGGATCCAGGAATAGTAGTTTGAGATGTCGAATCCGTACGGGTTCCACGAACAGTCGTCAGTGCTGTCGAACCCACACAGGTTCCAGGAAAAGTAGTTGGAGCTATCGAACCCACACAGGATCCAGGAACAGTCATTGGGGCACAGTCAGCCATAGGGTTCCATACAAAGTATGCATGATTCCAGGAGGGTCCTCTCCTCAAGCCAATTGTTGATACATAAATTTCCATGAAGTCCCAAGTTGACATATCCAAAAGATCCTTACTTCCAAAAGAAACCCAATGTGACAGACGGTGAGTCAATCAGATGCCCAGTTTGGGAGTTATTTGCATTTTCATTCCAAGGGCCCGGTTGGATTTACGTTCGATCCAACCTGGCCATACCCCAACTATGTCCAAACCATTAGTGGGGTATTCAAAAAGAACCATCTCCTTCCAAGGTTTTCGTCATTTTAGAAGGCTTGTAAATTGTACGCCCGCAGCTCTAGTTACAGGAAAAAGAGTGTTAATTGGTCTAACAGGTCCGGGTACGGTCCGACCCAGTCAAACTGACCCCGCCCGCCCCGTTCTGTGGGTCAAACCCGGCCCGTGAGGGCGACCTTTCCCATGGGGCGGCCCGAACCGCGCTAGTCCCGGCCCGAACTTGGTCCTTCCTGAACTGGGTCCAGCCCGGCGGCTCGACGACCTATGGGGACTGCCCTAGCCACATCCAGGGGGGAGACCGCAGCCCCCGAGATTCTCGAATGGCTTTAGACATTCTAGAGGAATTCCAAACTAGCACCATGTGGCATCGGTCCGCATCACATGGGACCCAGCGAGGTGTCCTACTCCTCACGGCTGGCCGAGAGGCCTGCCGCCTCCTGTGCAATTCCAGTTCTATTACGCCTCCACTAGAGACCCATTGGCTCGGGTCACCAGTCTTTCTCATGGACGGACATGCGTTAGATGCCACTGCACCACCGTAGTCCCATTTTTCTCCACAGCATGGCGCAGTTGCGTTGCGCCTTCTCCGGCGCCCCGACGACTCGGTTGCACCATCATAGCCCATCGGCCGTGGGTTTCTCCTCCAGAGGCGTATTTTCACCGCCACCATCATGTGGTGGTGTTCTTTGTTTTATTCATCGATGTACATTCAGTGGGTCACTGGAAGATTTTCAGTGGCCCAATTCTCGTTCAGGAAGAAGTCGAGCTCTCCTCTGGACGTCTCCTTCGATCCACAATCATTGTTGATGAGAGTCTCTCATCCCGATATCATGGCGTGATTAGTGTCAAATTCTACAAATAAGGCGTAGGGGTCGGTCCATGTTTGTTCGTCCCACGCCCTCCACATTAGGGTGATAGCATGCAGCTTCATTTCATAATCTTTGACGAGAAAGGAAGAACAGGAAACAACAAAGCATGAATCCCCTACATTTTTTTTATTGTTAATGAATTCATGGAAAGGCGGATGTGTATTCATTGTAGTTTAACACGTCCCACATTGGGGAGGTTTAGAGGAAGGAAGTCGAAGTCGGGATCGAGGTAGACATTCTTCGTTGGTTGGAGCGTTCTTCATATGTTGGAGTGTTCTTCGTTGGGAGCCTTCTCCCACGTTATCCACTCTCCCAAGTCAAATAACAACTAAATTATAGATTATTCTTACCCATTATTTAATCTTTAGCACATAATTCAAAAAAATTTAAATTAATTAATTGATGGTCAAAAAATTAATTGAGTGGATTTGTGAAAAAAAAATTGGGGAGTTCATGGGGTATCTCCACACTTAATGGGGAGTTAAATAGGTTTTCTACCTTGGGTGGTCCCCACCACATTAATCCTCACATCGGAGGTTGAGTTTAGGTGGGCCCCACCACCATAACCTCACATGAGAGGTTAAGGTGTGGTGGTCCCACCTATAACTCCAATGAGGAGGTTTTAACCAACAAAAAAAAGTATGCTACACACTTAATTTATAATTAATTCTTTCTCTAAAGACCCAAAAAATATCTTTTAATCTCGACCCACTACCTTGGAGGTGATAGTCTTCTTAAGAAAATATCAGTGCAGCGAGTTCAACAGTGCCCTCAGATTTCAATTCCGAGCACCGGTTCAAAAGTTATAAAATCCAACTTGTACGTTTACTGAACGTACCCGAAAAAAACTTCAAAAATTGATTCTGGACACACCGGGCCTCGGAATCACCCGCCTTCTATTTTCGCAGACTCATAAAATTCCCATGTATTTAAGAAAATATTTTACACCAAAATTCTGGGTTCTACATTCTCCCCACCTCAGGGCTTTACGTCGCCATAAGCTACAACTCGAACTAATAGAACAAGTGGGGATACTGATCACCCATCTGAGCCTCCCTCTCCCATGTTCTCTCTTGGAGGTTCTCGTGCTGCCAAGGAACACGCACTAGAGGTAACGACCATCCATGAAGGACCCGCTCCTGTTGATCCTCAATCTCAACTGGAACCTCCGTAAAAGTCTCCGCATCGTCAATGTCCAGCTTCCTATGGTTGATGATTTGAGAAGGGTCATGTAGATATCTCCTATGCTGGGATACATGAAAGACTTCATGCACATGGTATAACTAAGGTGGAAGAGCTATGCGGCGTGCCACATCGTCAACACTACTGAGGACCTGGAATGATTCAATTAAATGCAAAGATAAATTTCCGCCTCATCCAAATCTCCATAAACCTCTTTGCGGTGAGACCCATATAAATATGTGGTCCCCATCCTCGAACTCTAGAGGTCTCAGTCTCCTATAAACATACTAATTATATCTACTTTGTTCATTCTTCATCCGCTCTTGGATGATTTTCACCTAATCTGTGGTTGTTCATACCATCTTTGGTCCCACTATTGCAGACTCCCCTGGGTGTGTCCAGCACAGTGTCGATCTTCAAGTTCGACCATACATGGACTCAAAATGTTCCATACAAATGGTGAAGTGATAACTGTTGTTTTATGAAAACAACACCAATGGTAAGTGATCCTCCCAGTTGTGACCAAAGTCGAGGACATAAGCACGTAGCATGTCCTCGAGGGTCTGAATGGTCTGCTAAGTCTGAACATCTGTCTGAGGATGGAAGGCAGTACTCAAATGAAGTTGTGTCCATAAGCCTTCTGTAACCCCTTACATAGATGGGATGTAAATCATGCATCACAATCAGAGACAATAGATGAAGGTAATCTATGTAGACGCACAATCTCCTGGAAGTAGAGGTGTCCCAAGCTCTCTACTAAACCCTGATTTCTGATCGGTATGAAGTGGGCCGACTTGGTAAGTTTGTCAACGATCACCGAAATAGAGTCGTGACCCCTTGATGTATGTGGAAGTATTTTCACAAAGTCCGTTTATATCTCATCCCACTTCCACTCTGGGACCTATAAAGGCTGAACCAAGCCTGCTAGTTCCAGATGCTCCTCCTTCACTTGCTGACAAGTGAGGCATTGTGAGACACACTCTGCAACTACCTTCTTCATCCCCGACCACCAATTCTGTCGCCGGAGATCCTAGTACATCTTCGCCACTCATATATGTACCACTATAGGGGATGTGTGAAACTCCCTCAAAACTTCCTCCTGGAGTGACACAGGCACCATAGTAAGTCCACTAAAGATGATACGTGCTACCCACCATCATAAAATCCAATAGGTGCCTGCCCTAAGGATAACTGAGAATGTCGTGTCTCACAGTCAGCGTCTACACACTGCACCTCCGTGACTCACTGAAGAAGTGGAGGAGTGAGAGTAAGAGACTGGAGGAAATATTCTCCATCTCTACCCATATAGGATATTTGTAAAGCATCCAGGTGCACTGTTGCCTCACCTAGAAGCAGTATAACAGACCTCTTGCTGAGTGCATCTGTAATAACATTCCCCTTCCAAGGAGTATAGACTATCTCAAAGTCATAGACCAAGCGGAACTCAAGACAACATTGTTTTCTCAAGTTCAGGTCCTTCCGAGAGAAGATATACATGAGTTTCTTGTGATCAGAGTACGTGGTAAAATGCTCACCCATCAGATAGTACCACCACATCACTAAGATGAAGACCACTGCTGCTGACTCCAAGTCATGGGTGGCATAGTTTTTCACATGCTAGCTCATCTGATGAGAACCATAAGAATTATCTTCACTCTCTTTAATTAGGACACACCCAAGTCAGGTCCCTGATGCGCCGCATAAGACTACGTACCATATGCCCTCCTCTGGAAACCTCAAGATGGGGGCACTAGTCAGCCTCTGCCTCAGCTCATGAAATCTTTGTTGGCATATCTCCGAGCACACGAAGGGTTTCCCCTTCTTTGTTAATGTTGATAGTGGTGTTGAATCTCTGGAGAAGTCTGGTATGAACCTTCGGTAAAAACCATCCAAACCTAGGAAAATGTGTACCTCCGTCACACTCCTGGGCGGCTCCCAAGAAAGTACCGACTCAATCTTCACTACATCCACTATAACTCCAGCCTTCGAGATGACATGTCCTAAGAATTGAACCTCTCGGATCAAAAAATGGCACTTCAAGAGCTTACCATAAAGCTGGTTCTCTCGGAGTGTGTCCAGTAATACCTGGAAATGGTAGGCATGCTCCTCCTTAGTAGTCGTGTAGATCATAATGTGGTTGATGAAGACTATGAAAAAGCAATCTAGGTGTGGATGGAAGATCCTGTTAAAGAGTCCCATGAACACTGTTGGAGAGTTGGTTATTCCAAAATGCATAAAAAAGAACTCGTAGTAGCCGTATAAACATCTGAAGGCTGTCTTTTTCACATCCTCATCTCTAACTCTGAGCTGGTGATAGCCTGATTTGAGGTATATCTTGGAGAACCATTGTGATCTATTTAGCTGATCAAAGAGGTTGTCAATCCTCGTAAGAGGTTACTTGTTTTTCACGGTCATCTACCTCAGGTGATGGTAGTCGAGACAAAGCCTCAAGCTCCCATCTGCCTTATTGGCGAACAGAATCAGGGCTGCCTAGGGAGAAGCACTAGGCCAGATGAATCCCTTTCCCTACAAGTCCTCCAGTTGTACCCGCAGCTCACGAAGCTCACCGGGAGCCATCTGATATGTTGGCATAGATATCGGTCTCATACCAGGTATAGGTCAATGTTAAATCCCACCTCTCTATGAAAAGGTAGAACTGAGATTTCATTAAGGAAAACATCTGTTTACTGGTCCACCACTACAGTATAGCTTAGACTCTCCACATCAACTGATCTGTGGGTAAGGTCGGCATACTGATGAGTGATCAGCTTCACCCTCCTCCGAGTAAGTTCATCCTTTGCTGAAAAGTCTCCCTTATTGCCGGTGAAGGTGAACCTGGTCCCATCCTTGAGGACACACCGCAGTTTTCACATAATATAGTCTATCTGAACATTGACTGTAGATAACCAGTCTATACCCAAGATGACATCGTAAGGCCTCGACACCGGTACAAGGATATCCCAGCCGAAACTCTCACCTCTTTGAGTAATCTCACACTGCCGGAACCAGTGCATGATCATCAAGTCTGCTCCGGTAGAAGTCTCTACCATTAAAGATCGAGCTGACAGCTCTGTCGGAATCTCCGAGATCCGAACGAGGGCAGTGGAAATGAAAGAGTTACTAACACCCGTGTCTATAAGAACTACATCTTAGGTGGAGTAGACATAGATCGTACCTCAAATCATCTTTAGATCACCATGATCATATGCCTCAGCTTCCCGGAGCTGAGTTCTCCCCTATCCACCTACTCCCTATGGTCGAGGTGGACCTCCTAGTGGGGGTGGTGTCAACACCTCGTAATTTCTTCCACCGCCAGCTGCAGGACCAGATCCTCTATCATGTTTTCCTGCACCCTGCAGATCGCCTCGATCGAACCTTTTGGTATTCTTGGGAGGTCCCTCAACTATCTGCTGATCATCTGAATGACGAGTCAGAGATTCATGATCCATGTGACCCTTCCCACCGCATGTGAAACACTGCATGTTCCTCAAATGACTGCCTCTGTCTCGTGTGCCTTGCACAAAAAAACTCGTGTCCTAAGGTCATCCACCAGATAGTCTTGTCTGCTTGAACCTCTGCGACATCTATCTACTTCCATCTATAGAAGACTCCGCTAAATGATTCCCGGTGGTGGGTCTCGCTGCTGGTTACTGCTCAGCAAGTAAACTCTCCACTAAGAGGGCTCGCTCCAACACCCCCGCCTATGTCGGGATGATGGGGGAGTTCATCGAAGCCCTGATCTCTCACCTGAGCCCCTTATCGAAGGCCTGAGGCCTAAAGAATGGGTCCCGTACCATATCTATGGAGTAGTGAGAGAGGTCGATGAACCTTTCTGAGTACTGAGCTACCAACATTCTACTCTATTGTAGATGCAGTAGCACCTGTATCCACACCACACGTTGGGTGGCTGGGACAAACTCCGCCCGAAACAAGCTCTCGAAGTCTGCCCAGAGAAGTGTGGCCTCATCATGCACCTGGAGCATCAGTCTCCACCATCTGCCTACTACTCCCTGGTGGAGACTCGCAGAAAGGATCACCATAACGATTGTTGGTGTCTCTACCAGTCTGGAGACTCTCACCATAGCCTCCAGCCAATCCTCATCTGCATGTGGGTCCGTCTCGCCCCTATATATGGGTGGCCTCTAGCGCTGGAACTTTTGAAATGCGCTCAAGCGGCATGCATCATCTACTGCTGGGGATGGTGGCATCGGTGGACCAACGAGTAGTGGTACCGCAGTTGCCACTGTTGTGATAGGGCCCTACATTGAGGCCTCGTCACTCGGTGGGCTGCCATCTCGTACAAAACCTAAAACCCTGGATGGGTATCTACGTGGGGCCATCATGAAAAGGAACAGGTGTGTCATGATCAATTAGTTATACATGGTGAGCTGAATCAAAGTGATCAAAAGAAAACCCTTGAAACACACACGCAATCAATGTTTTTGGGCACTGAGTCAAAAATCAGATGTTAGGGTCCCCGTGTTTGGATACTTCAGTCGCTGTACCAACACTAGAATCCCTAAATTGAATTCCACACTCAGTAACTTTAACACTATTTCTTCATTGAAATGATCAGATTCCTATGTTATGTGGTAGAACTGACTCCTATGATACCAATTTGTCATGACCCGTCCCCTGGGGCCCGTGCCGTGACTACCCCAAGCTCACCTTCCATTGGCCAGGGGCTAGCAACTAGCACCAAAGGGATAAATCTCCAAACTAGGAAGTGATTTCCTTTATAACTATAAAAAAACACAATAGAGTACACAGCTGGATACAAAACACTAAGTAACACTGTATTACAAGAGAGTGCTGAAAAGTAAAGGGGGCCCAAAATACCATCCCAACTGTAAAGTACAAGTACAAATGAAAATGAAAAAACAACTGAAAGGTGAAAAGGAACTCCAGGATCATCCACCATGGATCCTACATGAAGGGTATGTATAGATAGCATCCTCAGCACTCCACATACTTCAGTCTCCTCTGGGTACCAACTCATCGTGAAGTCCACCTCCGGGTACCGTTCAGTCCTTGTACACTCAGCCTTGGACATCGTTGTTCGTCGTATGCATCCAACAAAACGATTTGCAGGCATAGCTCGTGCATGGGTGAGTATAAAGTGGGTAGAAACCCCATGAGATCCCCACATTATAGTGTCAAATCCACTAAATTAATTATTTGAGGATCAATTAATTAATTTGAATGGATTTGTCACCATAATGTGCAGAGCTCAGGGGGTTTCTCCCCACTTAATGTGGAGTTCAAGAGGCTTCCAACTTCAGGTGGTCCCCAATACATTAATCCTCACATGGGAGGTTGAGTTAGGGTGGGCCCCACCACCATAACCTCTCATGGGAGGTTATGGTGTGTTGGTACTACCTCCTACTCCCATGAGGAGGTTTTATCCAACAATTAAAATTAAGCCACACACATAATTTTTTTTGTTAATTATCTAAAAACCCAAAAACTATCTTTTAATATCGACCCACTACTATCGAGGTGATAGTCTCCTTATGTGAATACCAGTGCTGTGAGTTCAATGGTGCCCTCAGATTTCAGTTTTGAGCACCGGTTCAAAAGTAAAAAAATCCCGCTCGTATGTTTACTAAAGGCACCTGAACAAAACTTCAGAAATTGATTCTGGGCACACCGGTCATCAGAATCATGTGCTGTTAGATTTCTCAGACTTTTAAAATTCCCATGTATTTAAGAAACAAATTTCCACGGAAATTCGGGGACTTTACATTCATGAAGGAAGAGTTCCTTCACAGAAGACATCTCTATAAGTTGGGGCAGTGTGGAATCTACAAAACCATGGTTCACGATGCTCATGTACCTTGGGAAATCCATTTTCTTCCCAGGATTAAAATGATTGGGAGCTTCAAAAAAATGGAGGATGGAAGGGAAAAAGTCAAGTTATAAATTGTTATGGGGGGTGGGATGGTCGACTATTTATAGGAAACGATGGATCATACATCTCGTGGGAATCACCTTGAAGAAAAACACTAAGGCCCCCGAAGAAGATGTGACACACCAAATGAGAAAAGAATTTATCTGGCTCTATCAGACTCTTGATGGGACCATCAAAGCGGTGATCGAGGGGCATGTTGTGAAGAAATAGGACGTCATTATGGGGTCGGGATATGTCACACTCGATTAGACTCACAAACACACCATCAAATTTCATCAGGGTCGCAGAGGCATGGATCTCCAAGGAGGGGCTTCAAGAAATAGATTCCTTTGAGGATTTTGATGAATTATAAAGCCATTCAGATTTGTATTATCTTTGAACAAACCAATAAATTGTTCATCCCTTAAATAAAATGATTTTCATTACAAACAATATTATAACAGCAATTCCACTACTTTCAATTTTAAATATAACACTACACCACCCCATTTATACACATATTATAAATAATAATCATAACCATAACACTTTTATATTATATCCCTAAACCTCTTTCACCTTCTTTGAACTATTAATTTTCTATGATACCAATTTATGTATCGTTAAGGTGTTTCAAAATGGATAATATCTAATCCAGGAAATAATGTTCCGAACCTTGCTCCCTTAATATATTTATTATTCTACAACATGAATTTTTTTAAATATATGAAATTCGGTTAACAAAATTAATATTATAATTATTAAATGTTATTATTCTCTTCATATATCCATTTTATACCATTCACCAAAAGAATTCATAAAAAATTAAGATGTCCTCATGAATACATGTGAACTACCATATCCACTAAAAATGCATTCAATCATTCATATCCTACATACATTTCTACTTTAAAAGATTGAAATAGTGAAAAAAATATTAAAAACTATATTATTATTTCTATTATGAAATGATAAATTATATTATGTACTATCTTCCTCTAATTCTATAAAAAATTAGAGTATCATGTCTTTGTACATACTGACTATCACCTCCATGAATGGATGTATTTGGATTTCCATTACCACATAACATGTCTGATTAATGTATTTAGTATATAGAATTGATATTTATTCAAATATATATATTCTGTGAATAATATATAGGAAATTAAATAAGTAATATTAAAAATATATTTTCATTAAAAAAATTACTCCCTAAATTGAACATATAGTGGTTCCATTCAGAATTTGAGTCCATTTGAGGAAGAATAATTAAACATATTAATATTTTGATAATTAAATAATGAAATAAGCACAACTCTACAATTATGGATATCATGAATCTATTTTATGACATAAGTTGTAACACCCCGAGCTTCCACGATACGCTTCTCATTCAATAATGCAATAGTTTGCATTGTACGCAACTTCGAGTTCTAAAACACCGCAAATAATCAAAGTAGCCGTTATGAATAGTAATAACCACTTTTTAAAATTATAGAAATTTTATATTTCAAAATGGACTTCATTTTTGTATTCGTAATATCGAAATTATCCTAAGTTGAATTTTTTGTAACTTTCTGAGAACTTCCGATTTTTTTATGAATAGTGAAAAATACTTAAAACAACTTCTTTAATCAAAATAATTTATTGTGATAAATTATACTATTTAGTGGTTTTAAAGTATAATTAGAATATATTTTTACCATTTTTTCCAATGGTGGTCATTAGAATTAATTTAACATTGAAATTGGACATAAACAATTGCCAATCTTTTGATATAAATTGTTTCTTAAAAACACGCTATTTGTTGTAACAACGGGAATTAATTATAAAATTAATTAATGCAACTAATATGTTTGAAATTTTGTAAAATAGACATCATTTTTGAATTCGTAATATCAATTATATCTTAGGGTGAAATTTTGGCCTTTTTCTGAAAAACTTCAATTTTTGATGAATAGTGAAACCACTAAGTGGTTGTTAAAAACTGATTTTTTTCGTTAAAATGAAATATTACCACTTCTGTGATTTGATTTTCAAAAATCCGACATAAATGGTTGTCATTAAGAAGTAAAATGTGGTTCAATAAGATTAAAATAATTTTTTGGTGAATAGTAACTTTTAAGTTCTTAATCGCGATTAGAGGTAATTAGTGTAGTTTAAGGTAAAAACAATGTTTTAATAATATTATATGAGCTTGAAACTTATCCTACTCCTATTGGATGAGTCATGGCCGACCAAGACAACCCATGGGTCAACTTGGGGACCCCATGGAGCCACTTTAGTTGGAAAATGACATTAATATATATTTATTTAATGTTAAAATTAAATTGACACAAACATGAGTTATTCTACTAAAATAGTTTTTAAGTGGGGTTACACAAGTCCCAATTTTGACTATAAATATTCATTAGAAATCTAAAATGATTTCCTACATCATAGTATTTTTTTTATAATTTTTATACATTAGATAAATTAAATTATTTATGACATCATTATGATGCAGCGATGACCTCATTATTTAACGATTTAAATAAAATGAAACGATAATGCAAAATCCAAGGCTTACACTTGTCCAAAGACTATTGGATGAGAAGATTTCGAAACCTTATCACCTTATCCTCGAAGTATATAAGTGTGGGACCTTTAGAATCCGAAAAGCATTGTGAAATAATGTAACATTTCAATCTTTCCAAAAGTGCCCCTCCTCTCCACTTATAAAAGGCCCCCACCTCTCCCACCTCATTTACACTTTCAAGCCATTTGGCTCGGCCAACCTCTGCCCAAATACTCTCCAAACTTTCCCCTATTACTCTTAGAAGCCTCACGTTGGGCAGAACTCTTCTCAAGGAAGCCTTTGGCTCAAATCAAAAAGAGTTACCCGATTTTGAGGTAATGTCTTCTCTAATGTTGTTTTGTTTTATTTTTCTTCTCCAACCCCCTAAACTCTTTTTATTCATTTATTTTGTAACAAAACCAGTATCCTCAATATACTAGGAAGTTGTTATAAGAAGGATTCGAGCTAAACTTACACACACCTACATCTAATGGTTAAAGAAGATACGGTTTCTGTGGATGGAGAATTTCTGCCTCACGAAATGATGATTGTTCAACACTCATATAACACCTTCAAAGGTGGCCATTAAGATGTCACTATTTTTATATATGATATATAATATGTTTATGTTTTACTTATGCTTCTGTATTTCTCATTTATGGCATACTTTATGATTTCCATTATGGGTAAAACGAGATAATTTCATTTTAGGAAGTGCGGACTACCGCCCCCTCAAAGTGATTTGAATCGTTAATGCCATATGTGGGATGTATAAAGGATGGAGTAAATGGTATTATACACTATATTATACTGGAATTATATTATACATTTATATCATTATGATTTAGTAAAATTAAATATGAAATTGAAATGAAAGTAGCGTTCATGCATACGTACGGCTTACCGTCTCCATGAACGGTGCATTTCATTTCTTAACACTAAATGTTACGTAATATTATTAATGAATGTATATACTGGATATATATCATATATATGATATCTACATAATGAATATAATTCTGGATATAATGGATATTTCACCACATGAACAACTTGAAATTATAGGAAGATTATTTTTGACTCAAGTACCAAAGATCGACAAAACGACCGTTATTAACTTAAATAATTACATAATGTTCATAACATGGTAATAAGGGATATAAAAGGAATAATGAAAATGAAAAAGGTTCTTAAGTAAATATAAATTAACTCTAGTTTATTATTCAGGAGGTTAAAGAACGGTCGAGTCAGGACAGGACGCAAGGTAAGGGAATTTCTTAACCCAATTTCCATTCTTTGGGATAATCTCATACTTTCAAATTATGTCGTGATATTATTATGTCCTATCTTGTAATTGTACTGTATTTATGTGTACTTATAGTGAATACACATAATATATCTATTTTATTTTAAAAATGATCTTTTTAAGTACTTCGTCTCAATCTCCTTTCATTGAGGCATATTTGGTTTTATACACAACTTTCATTTATATAGTGTATAAACCCCTTTGACTTTTACATTTATTCAAAAGGAATCTTTTTTATACGAAGCATTTACTAAACGACAAAAGGGAATGTTTTTGTCGTACGTATGCGGCGGCAACGACTTCTCCGCCGCCGTGACCACTATTTGAGTTTCGACTTCCTCTACAAGCCATACCCTTTTTTTTAATGAAAAATAAATACCATGTTATACTTTTCTTTTCTTTTGGTATTGAAAATTGTTTTGAAAGAGTTTTTATTATATCAATGTGTTGTGTTGATATCTTGTGATTGAAATGTGGAAATGTTATGTTTCCTTTATGCATGTTTTATGTGATACGATTATGTTATGGTTTATGATATGTTTAAACCTATTCATATGAGGAATGTATTGGACTTAATAAGTGACGGGTGGAGCCCGCTATAGCTCCTCGATGCATCGGTAGGTCTCATGAGACAACTAGACGTGGAATTGGCTGAGGCCCTTTCCCAATTTTATTTATGGTTTTGGCCAAGGCCTTAATCATTTTAGACGTCTTGGCCGAGGCCTTGACAAAATGTTTCAGAATGTCTGGCATTATACATTCCCTCATTATGAAAGTGGTTATTGATATTACATGTGATTATTCATCCAGTAGAATATCCATGTGAAGAAGTGAATGGCATTATCTCATTTTACTTTTGCCATATTATGTTTATGTTCAAGTTTAAAAGGCTTTTGTTTTAGTTATACATTGCCTTAAATTTTTATGTTTATTTATGAAAGCTTCCGCAATATTGTTATCCTTACTGAGCATCTGAGCTCACCCCTTTCAATGTTTTAATATTTTCCAGGATGTGAAGAAGTATTTTATGAATGACCTGCAGGGATAGTCAGAAGTGGATATGAGTGTGGACTTTGGAGACTTTGTTATTGTAGTTTTTCACTTTATGATGTAATGTAACGTTTACGAATGTATCTAGTGTTTCCAAGGCTACTAAACTAATCGGTCTTTCGGGACTTGATCTTTTGTGATCATGCCAATGTTACGAAGTAATGCACCGACTCTGGGTAGCTGGGGTCGGGGCGTTACAGTTGGTATCAGAGGCAGTTTAGTACTAACCTTGGAATCTATATTTAGATAAACTCTGATTAGAGCACATATCCCGAAGATAGACTTTGAGGATTAGTATAGAAGAACTTCCTAGAATTTTGGTATTGTAGAGATATTGTGAGTTTTCCGAGAAATACATCCCTGTCTGGATACGAGCTGGTAGAGGCGGCTCTGGCACAGATGTACCTAGGGGTAAAACCCGAAAACACCGCTTTGAGCTAGACTTGAACGGGAACTGGTGCACGACAACGGGCCTTGCTGCACTCTTGGTTACGACACTCCCGGGGGATATGCTTAGGATAATTCTCATTTTATTTACTAACCACTATGAAGGGTTATGAGTACATACTTCCTCAAATAAAACATTTCTTTTTTATGATTATGGATTATATCCATAAATAGTTCAATTTATGTAAAGTGTTTAACAAGTATGGAATTATGTATTTTGATTCATAAACTAATCTAGTTTATGCCATTGTTTAGAAATGGCGCCTAGTGGAAGGAATGGAAACTGTATCAATGCACGAACTCCGTGTAGGGATTTCCCTCCTGCTCAAGATAATTATTGTGGATCTGGAGATACAACTGGTTCTGATCAACTTATTACCATACTGGGAAAACTCACTCAGGTTATGAATAATAACCTTACTCGTATGGAGCAACCTGATCCGCAACGTGGAGGATCAATTCTAGACCGTTTCATGAGGCAACAACCACCAACCTTCAATGGGAGTAAAAATCCTACAGTAGCTGAGCAATGGATAAATTCCATAGAGAAAATATTCCATGCCTTGGGGAGTAGTGAAAGGGAGAAGGTTGTCATGGCAGTTTACCACCTCACTGGAGATGCCGATCAGTGGTGGTCGCTGATTCAAAACACAAAGGAAGATGATGACGTATCGAATATGGAATGGAGGGAGTTCAAAGAGCTTTTCTTAGAAAAACACTTTCCTCATGACCATCGAGCAGATATGGAAAGGCAATTTCTGAGTTTGAGGCAGAAGGAGGATGAGAATGTCGCAAAGTATGAGGCTAACTTTACAAGGTTAGCGAGGCATGCTGCCGATTATATACGTAACCCAAGGAGTAAGATTGATCGTTTCCTTGATGGGTTAAAACCATTTCTCCGTCGAGATTTAGTATCACAATCCTTCTCATCATACGAAGATATTGTCTCGTGTGCTATCAAGACAAAAAAGGAATTCTCTAAGTCTTATGACAACAAAGTAAAGCAAGAGAAGAAGAGAACGGTGGAACAAGAGACAGATAAAGGGAAAAAGGGAAAGAAGTATTTTCCATTATGTGATAATTTTGGGAAGAATCACCCTGGTACTTGCCTAAAAGGAATGAGAGTTTGTTATAAATGTGGAGAAAAGGGTTACGAGGCTCGTGATTGCAAGGGAAAGAAAGAGGCTGTCAAAGTTGAATGCTACAATTGTAGGGAAACAGGGCATTATGCAAATGAATGTCCTAAGCGTCAAGGAAAATTACCTCAGAAAAGGCCAAGGGATCAAGGCCAATCTTATGTTGTGACTACAGTTGAAGCGGAATAATTAATGTATTGGTGCTTTTGGACTCAAGGATTATATTCTGGTTATAAGAATAATGTGATATATATATATGGATTGTACTGCAGTACTTGTTGATTTCAGTAAGGTTTTAATATGATTAAGGTAATCATATTTTTAGTATGTGACAATAAGAGAAACTTTTCTTTGTTTGGGGAATCTGATGTTACAATTGATTTTGGAATTTAGAGACCTTTTAGAGAAAGTCTGGACGGAGGTATTTTGGATAACTATTAAGGTTGGAATGGATTAAGTTGAACCATGGATAGTATTGTTTAAGGTTAAAGCATTTCTGAAGATTATTTTTGGAATATTATAATACTATAGTTTTAGGAAAAGGACAACCTGCAGGGTGGAGAATAACCCATCACGTCGGACAAAGCTGCAGGAATCGAACCCACAACCATAGTGCGACAAGCCTTTATTTCCTACCACTATCCTACAGGAAGTCCCTGGTTACTACAAAATAGTTTTACTAATCTAAATGGTATGTGTTAACATTTGGAACCTTATACAATTAGGATAAATAGAATATTTTTGAGTTCTGTTACCATTTGGAGTAAAAGTTGGGTTTGTGGTAAAAAAATATTAACGAATGAAAGTATACATAACAAGTATGTATATTCCCTTACGTTCTTAGTAAATCTCCTAAATAAATTCCTCAACATTATAAAAGGTAACTTAAAACAAAAATGTTGTCGGTTAACTTTTCCAACTGGGGATTCAATGACCGTTTAACCAATCACAAGTTTGTGATTTTCTTGTGGTTAAACTTTCTCCTAATCCTATTTTCTATAACTCTCCATCAGACCTTGATGGTTTGTTTCTCCTCCATATCCATATTTTCATATAATCCTAGAATGGGCTATATCGGGTGACCTTTGTACTTATCCTGCTTTCTTTTAATGTTATATATTTATTAACCTTATTTCCGATGTGGGTTTTCCTCAAAGGTATTTTCTCTTTTCAACCTTTTATTTTCAAAGAAAAATTTCAAATTGCGAGGACGCAATTTATTGAAGGAGGGGAAAATGTAACACCCCGAGCTTCCACGATACGCTTCTCATTCAATAATGCAATAGCTTGCATTGTACGCAACTTCGAGTTCTAAAACACCGCGAATAATCAAAGTAGCCATTATGAATAGTAATAACCAATTTTTAAAATTATAGAAATTTTATATTTCAAAATGGACTTCATTTTTTTATTCGTAATATCGAAATTATCCTAAGTTGAATTTTTTGTAACTTTCTGAGAACTTCCGATTTTTTTATGAATAGTGAAAAATACTTAAAACAACTTTTTTAATCAAAATAATTTATTGTGATAAATTATACTATTTAGTGGTTTTAAAGTATAATTAGAATATATTTTTACCATTTTGTCCAATGGTGGTCATTAGAATTAATTTAACATTGAAATTGGACATAAACAATTGCCAATCTTTTGATATAAATTGTTTCTTAAAAACACGCTATTTGTTGTAACAGCGGGAATTAATTATAAAATTAATTAATGAAACTAATATGTTTGGAATTTTGTAAAATAGACATCATTTTTGAATTCGTAATATCGATTATAGCTTAGGGTGAAATTTTGGCCTTTTTCTGAAAAACTTCAATTTTTGATGAATAGTGAAACCACTAAGTGGTTGTTAAAAACTGATTTTTTTCGTTAAAATGGAATATTACCACTTCTGTGATTTGATTTTCAAAAATCCGACATACATGGTTGTCATTAAGAAGTAAAATGTGGTTCAATAAGATTTAAATAATTTTTTGGTGAATAGTAACTTTTAAGTTCTTAATCACGATTAGAGGTAATTAGTGTAGTTTAAGGTAAAAACAATGTTTTAATAATATTATATGAGCTTGACACTTGTCCTACTCCTATTTTATGAGTCATGGCCGACCCAGACAACCCATGGGTCAACTTGGGGACCCCATGGAGCCACTTTAGTTGGAAAATGACATTAATATATATTTATTTAATGTTAAAATTAAATTGACACAAACATGAGTTATTTTACTAAAACAGTTTTTAAGTGGGGTTACACAAGTCCCAATTTTGACTATAAATATTCATTAGAAAGATAAAATTATTTCCTTCATCATAGTATTTGTTTTATAATTTTTAGACATTATATAAATTAAATTATTTATGACATCATTATGATGCAGCGATGACCTCATTATTTAACGATTTAAATAAAATGAGAAGATAATGCAAAATCCAAGGCTTACACTTGTCCAAAGCCTATTGGATGAGAATATTTCGAAACCTTATCACCTTAGCCTCGAATTATATAAGTGTGGGACCTTTATAATCCGAACAGCATTGTGAAATAATGTAACATTTCAATCTTTCCAAAAGTGCCCCTCCTCTCCACTTATAAAAGGCCCCCACCTCTCCCACCTAATTTACACTTTCAAGCCATTTGGCTCGGCCAACCTCTGCCCAAATACTCTCCAAACTTTCCCTTCTTACTCCTAGAAGCCTAACTTTGGGCAGAACTCTTCTCAAGGAAGCCTTTGGCTCAAATCAAAAAGAGTTACCCGATTTTGAGGTAATGTCTTCTCTAATGTTGTTTTGTTTTATTTTTCTTCTCCAACCCCCTAAACTCTTTTTATTCATTTCTTTTGTAACAACACCAGTATCTTCAATATACTAGGATGTTGTTATAATAAGTATTCGAGCTAAACTTACACACACCTACATCTAATGGTTAAAGAACATACGGTTTCTGTGGATGGCGAATTTCTGCCTCACGAAACGATGATTGTTCAACACTCATATAACACCTTAAAAGGTGTCCATTAAGATGTAACTATTTTTATATATGATATATAATATGTTTATGTTTTACTTATGCTTATGTATTTCTCATTTATGGCATACTTTATGATTTCCATTATGGGTAAAATGCGATAATTTCATTTTAGGAAGTGCGGACTACCGCCCCCTCAAAGTGATTTGAATCGTTAATGCCATATGTGGGATGTATAAAGGATAGAGTAAATGGTATTATACACTATATTATACTGGAATTATATTATACATTTATATCATTATGATTTAGTTCCATTAAATATGAAATTGAAATGAAAGTAGCGTTCATGCATACGTACGACTTACCGTCTCCATGAACGGTGCATTTCATTTCTTACCTCTAAATGTTACGTAATATTATTAATGAATGTATATACTGGATATATATCATATATATGATATCTACATCATGAATATAATTCTGGATATAATGGATATTTCACCACATGAACAACTTGAAATTATAGGAAGATTATTTTTGACTCAAGTACCAAAGATCGACAGAACGACCGTTATTAACTTAAATAATTACATAATGTTCATAACATGGTAATAAGGGATATAAAAGGAATAATGAAAATGAAAAAGGTTCTTAAGTAAATATAAATTAACTCTAGTTTATTATTCAGGAGGTTAAAGAACGGTCGAGTCAGGACAGGACGCAAGGTAAGGGAATTTCTTAACCCAATTTCCATTCTTTGGGTTAATCTCATACTTTCAAATTATGTCGTGATATTATTATGTCCTATCTTGTAATTGTACTGTATTTATGTGTAATTATAGTGAATACACATAATATATCTATTTTATTTTAAAAATGATCTTTTTAAGTACTTCGTCTCAATCTCCTTTCATTGAGGCATATTTGGTTTTATACACAACTTTCATTTATATAGTGTATAAACCCCTTTGACTTTTACATTTATTCAAAAGGAATCTTTTTTATACGAAGCGTTTACTAAACGACAAAAGGGAATGTTTTTGTCGTACGTATGCGGCGACAACGACTTCTCCGCCGCCGTGACCACTATTTGAGTTTCGGCTTCCTCTATAAGCCATACCCTTTTTTTAATGAAAAATAAATACCATGTTATACTTTTCTTTTCTTTTGGTATTGAAAATGGTTTTGAAAGTGTTTTTATTATATCAATGTGTTGTGTTGATATCTTGTGATTGAAATGTGGAAATTTTATGTTTCCATTATGCATGTTTTATGTGATACGATTATGTTATGGTTTATGATATGTTTAAACCTATTCATATGAGGAATGTATTGGACTTAATAAGTGACGGGTGGAGCCCGCTATAGCTCCTCGATGCATCGGTAGGTCTCATGAGACAACTAGACGTGGAATTGGCCGAGGCCCTTTCCCAATTTGATTTATGGTTTTGGCCGAGGCCTTAATCATTTTAGACGTCTTGGCCGAGGCCTTGACAAAATGTTTCAGAATGTCTGGCATTATACATTCCCTCATTATGAAAGTGGTTATTGATATTACATGTGATTATTCGACCAGTAGAATATCCATGTGAAGAAGTGAATGGCATTATCTCATTTTACTTTTTCCATATTATGTTGATGTTCAAGTTTAAAAGGCTTTTGTTTTAGTTATACATTGCCTTAAATTTTTATGTTTATTTATGAAAGCTTCCGCAATATTGTTATCCTTACTGAGCATCTGAGCTCACCCCTTTCAATGTTTTAATATTTTCCAGGATGTGAAGAAGTATTTTATGAATGACCTACAGGGATAGTCAGAAGTGGATATGAGTGTGTACTTTGGAGACTTTGTTATTGTAGTTTTTCACTTTATGATGTAATGTAACGTTTACGAATGTATCTAGTGTTTACAAGGCTACTAAACTAATCGGTCTTTCGGGACTTGATCTTTTGTGATCATGACAATGTTACGAAGTAATGCACCGACTCTGGGTAGCTGGGGTCGGGGCGTTACATAAGTTACCCTGATGAATATATCCGGAATGTATCAGATATATTGTTTGAACTAATCACGTGCGCTTCATAACAAAAATATATTCAATAAGTATATATGAAAATAAAATAAATATACCTCAGAAAATAAAATAAAAATTAATAATGGTCTTCAATATTTCTAATAAATAAAAATTTATTTATTTTTGATGTCTGGATCACATTCATAATTTATGGATGTTTGAAATAAGTGTTTCCATATCCCATATTTTCTTCCCTGAGATATGATTTTTAACCACTTGTCAACTTTTTGTGATGAAAATAATTCACATACACATCTTATTATATTAATTTTCAATACATTTAATGAATTTATAAATTCATTTGTTTTCATACAACAATGGGTTTTTGAGATTAATGATAAATAAATCCCAAGTTGTTTTCTAACTTAATTTTCATTCCCTTTGGGTCTTGAGATATCTTCCTTGACAATTAATTTATAAAATACATTATCCATATTTTACTATATACTACATGGTATCTCCTTTTGTTAATTGGGTGTAATTACTTCTTTAAATCAAAATAATATTCCTCTCTATTTTTTTTCCAAAAATTTATGAAATTTATTGGATTAATATTAATATTTTTTACTGGAATTTCATCCACTAGGCTAAAAGTTCACCTTCCAACCTATTTTATTATTTCCTAATTTTGAATCATAATATATTTTATCCCATACAGTCTCTAAATTAATAATTACCCCTATTTAGATGAAAATCTTATTTTCCTTTTTAATAATTTTTGTTTCAGTAATGTATTTTTAGAATATAAAAAATAGAATTTTATTTACACAAATATAATTCACTTCTAACCATCATTTTTTGAATTAATTTTTTTTAATGTTATATAATTTGGTTTTAATTTAATAAAATATTTTAATAAATATTTTATTCTTCTTTAAAAAACTATTTTTGATAACTGAGTAAAAATCATTATATTTTACAATGATGTTAGGAATTATTTTCCTAAGAAACCTATTTTCATGATATCACATATATTTTCATCTCTATATGTGAAATGGACCATAAATTCATTATTATTACCTAATTGTCCAATATTTATATTCATTAATTTTCATTCAATGAATTTCCTCTATGAATTTCCTATGATTCATTTAATTTATTGAAGGGTGTTCCCGTATATAATGATATGCTTATTTTATAGGGAAATTATTAAGTAAAATGTGTACCATTTATCTATACGGTTCTAATAAAATATAATTCATTATATTAATTATAGCGTATTTTCCATGAAAAATTACTATTATTATTGTATACACATTTATTTACTTTTGGTTTTTATTTTATGAATATCTATAAATGTATGAATATTTCTTTATGAGATACCATTTTAAGTCTACATGAATCCCATTTTTTATAGGGGATTTTATAATAGTATTATTAAAATCATGTGGCACAAATTGTTATTATTTTAATTATGTCATGGGTATAACATGGTCATGATTTAATGCATTGGAAAAAGTTTTCATCTCATGAGATATCATTTATAGTGTATATGGATTTAGCTTAATAACTTTATGTTATGTTATATTGTATGTGAATACTTAAATCTACTAATTTTGTATTTATATATGTTTCTACCATGTATTTTACATTATATAAAATTAAATATCAATCTATTATGCTATGTTTCCATTATAACGTCACAATATTCTTCCAAGTCATATTGTTTTTAATTTGAAAAATCATGATCTCATAAAATGACTTATGAAAAATTCATATTTGTTGATTTTATTATAAATAAAATATTTATCGGCCACACATGGATTATCATATTTTAATTATCATCAAATTTAATATTTATTTATTTGATTTCCATTATTGGTAATTTAATCCACATATTTCTTATTTTTATATTCCCTAGGTGATGAACATGAGTATAAAAATTCAAGAGTTTAGAAACTATTCTATTGTGCGTCCATTATTGAGAAAAGTTCACATGTATTGATTAATAAATTTCATGGGAATATATTCACAACTAACAACAAACCTTCAACTCATAGGATTGGGTGATTATTTTTTAGACGTATTGTTCGACATATCAACAAAGATGTAAATTCCGGAAATGTTTTTCTTGGGTCCCCACATATTGTATCTAAGATAGTATTAAATGAATGTTCTATTATAACTGGACCTAGAAGTGTGGGTCTTATATGCCTCAAATAAACTGAATGAAACCCTCCTAAAAAATATATATCGCAGGAAGAAAAGGGTCGATAAAATGGAATTGGAAATCAAAATCTCCCTATACACACATTGAAATATTAGGAAACTCTGAATGGGGTAATAAATATTGATTCCATAAAATATAATTTTGAAATTAATTATCTACAAATTCAAAAGTGGTCATCATCATAGTGTGTCGCTTAAGAATCAAGAAATAATAGATGAGGTACATGAAATGATTCCTTTTCCTGATCACCCTACATAAATTCACCCTCATCAACTATGATGTGATGAAACTCCATAATATGAATGTTAAAAACTCACACAACCCCATCATATACTCATACGACAAGTCATGACATTGTAAACTTATTTTAGAATAAATAAAAATATTATGCGTGAAAACATAATTATGTGGTCCCACTTATCATGGAATGGTTCAATACATCTTGGAAGAAAAAAATTATTAATGACAAAATTCAATGGTGTGGCCACTCTCAATAATGCTGAAAAAATCTCTTGAATTAGATCAATGGTGGGAGTCCCTCATCATGGTGTCCACCTTCATAATCCAATGTTTGACACGAAGATCGTGACCTGAAAAACTTTTTGTAGGTGTCTTACGAAGGTAATAAATATGATATATAAGTGATACATAAGGATTTAGAAATAAAATATAATAGCTTTTAATACGATAATCATAATTACAGTGTGACTCCCTACACTAGAACATGAACCTCACTACCCTGAAAAATTACATTTAAAATTATCTAAGAGTATCAAAATTATTATATAATGACTTTTATCATGGTCATATACCCTCTACCAGGATGTGACCTATATAAGTTAAGATATATAATTTAAAATGAAAATTACAATAGAAACTATGTTGTTCCACCAACTGGTAATAATATGTCCTTCGTCATGTTGGGGTACCATCCCTAGATATGACATAACACATCAATTAGCCCATCTTCATGGCATGAAAGTCACTCATCAAGGTGTGATGGGCCAATAACAGAAATAATAATAAAAATAACACTCTATCTATGATCAAATACATAGAAGAGAACCTATGACCCAATTTATGACCACGATTACATGAAAAATAACATATAGTGGTGTCAAAACTCTTAAAATCTCGTTAAAACAATTCATAGGGAATATCAAGCTTTTGGATGAATAAATGAAATTTCCCAGGAATTTTACATCATGGAATAACATAGTTCATTTATGACTCTCCACTAGAACACTTCATCATATTCAAGATTCTACTCATGAATCCTTTATAAACCATTTTGTTAATTAATACATGAGGATTAACACAAACTAAATGTCTCACATAGGTTTTTTTCATGCAATCACTTCTTTCATAACTACAATATTTGTGAACATATTGCAAAACTGCACATCACAATGCTAACCATTTCAATATGATCGAAAAAAACCTCATTTTCAATTGAATTAAATGAATTATAAACTCCTAAATATCATACCACATTTTGTTTTTCCTAATTAGTTTAATATAAACCATAACATATATTAAATCACACTAAATAATAACATGATTTTTCCAGCCAGATCAAAAAGTATAAGTCCTATCTATATATTAAACATTTATGGACTCGGGTCATTGTGCATGTCATCATTATTCAAATTATCAAATGAAATTTCCAAACACAAGATCACATAACCAGAAAATTTTATGAAGAAAAAATTAGTTACACAACCTAATCTTTCTATTTCTATTAATGTAAATCTATTATTTAATGTACTAAATCAACCCATGCATCATTGAAAAACTCCAACATCTAAGTATTTTATAACTACCATATATCCCTCATATATCAATGCATTTTAAAAAATCCCCAGCCAAATATTGGTTGGTTAAAATACCCTTTTACTCCTTACATGTACCAAAAAATACTAAACATATGTTCTATTTATGTGACTCAACAATTGTTTGTACCTGTATAACCCCCCCCCATTTGAAGTAATTATCAAATTCATTAAGATCTTTAGGTTTGTAAACTATATGTTTGAATGTTTGGAGTGTTTGAAGAACTTTTGGAGTGTTTTTAATGATTTTATATAAGTTCAGGGTTGGTGAAATTTCTGGTAAAATCATGAGAATCCTACATGAAAACATGCACAATTGGACATGGGTTAAATGGAAGGTTCACAAGTAGCACACGTTTTGTCCAAACTATGCAGATTCCTAGGTGAAAGAGTGAATCCTAAGACAAAGAGATTTGGAACGGATGGTTCATGGTTTGGAAACTATGAAATCCTACCATGCGAATCTCTTCCTTGAGATAGTGGCTGGTGCATGGTTAGTGTATGGTTTGTCTAACCATGCCACTAACCATGCATGGGTTAAAGGTGATATCTTAAAATTGTGGATCTCACAAGTTTTTGTATCTAACTCCCATGTTTTTCTTCATATTTTCCCCCAATATAATATTCTCTCTTTCCAAAGGTCATGGAAGCTTCTCACATTGATCTGGAGGTTATCTGAAGGCTTACCTTGGTGTTTTGAAGCCAGATCCTCATGGTAGTGATCTTCATATACATTCTTACTTCATCTTTATAGATCAAAATCTCTATCTCTCTCAGGTTCTTAGATCCACACACTGTACATATATATATATATATATAAGTTATTTAATGTTAAATATGATTTATTTTGGATTGTTTTGTTATAGGAGAGGAGGTCTAAGGTAGGATCTTTGTGATTTAACTCAGTTTTATTGGAAATTTTCATTCCTATTATCGCTTTCTCCAAATTATTCATGTAGGTGGATTAAATACAGACTCTAATATTTAAAACATAAAGGTTTTATTTTGAATTTATTATTTTTCATGAAATTGGTTGTGAAATTTATATAAATTCCTTGTTAAAAACCCTTACTGAGTGACAGTTTGGAAAATTAGAATACGGGGTGTTTTGGTTGGAAAGTGTATTGGGTAACATTATTTTAAAATGATGATTTTAAAATTATTAGTTTGTTTTTCTATATGGAACTTAATGGTTTTAAAAAAAAATCTTAGTGAAATGGTATGGAACAAAATAGGTTTGGTATGTGTTTCATAGGGTTCTTTGGTGAGTATCATTATGCATTGCGATGCATAAGGGCATGAAGTACCCCACCAAATGTTTTAGATGTATATGGACACGAAGTACACCCAACAATGTGGTATATAATGTGATGAATTATTGAAAGTATGACACACCACATATGAGTATAGTGTGTTTTAGGTATCATACATGATTTAATGTCAGTTTGTGTAGAACATATTCGGTTATTCTAAAATAGAACTTGTGAAATGATTTTAGAAAATTGTTTGGTTGCATTCCTGGGAAATTGTGGTTATCTTGAGAAAACATTTTAACTAAAAATTGATTATATTTCAATATAAAATATTTTATACTTAATATTACATAAATTGTTTCATATAAATATTATAACTTTATATACTAGTGGTGTGATGAGGGGTTACTTCGGGAAAACCTACAGAGTTATAGTACTCACCCATACTTTGGAACTTTTTTACTTTTATAGATGTTGTTTATCGAGTCTGGGGAAAATATAAAGTATCAAAAATATTTAACAGTACTTCATGATACTTGGGATTTTTTGGAGTTACAGCCTGGAGAATGTATATAGCATGGAGTATTCAATAGAATCTTTTGGTTTTATAGTATTCCGCCATGAGCATTGATATTTTTTTCTTCTCATGTGGTACATTGTTTTAGAAGAGTTTGAAAAATGAAATGTTGAGTTGTCATTAATTGATATCATGAATCATATAGTGGTTTGTTTGGTTATGGATTGTTTGTTTAGATTCATTTTTATTAAATGTAAAATCATCATCCAATGGGCATTAATTCCCTTCTGCATTTTTTCCACTCTCGGGTGACATAGAGATATCTATTAAGGCAATGTAACATTTTTCTCTACTGAAGACAATGATTTGGGGTGGGATGTTACAAGTGGTATCGGTTTTTTCGGTCCAAAAACCTAATTGAGGCAAGTGGTATCATCTTGATCCTCTTAGTTTTTTTTCTGGAAAAAGTGGTGATCGACCTGGTATTGGTTGTTGATAATGGAGTTGAATTCATTCTATTATATTCCTTGAGATGCGATCATAGAAAGGACTAGTATTTTCAGGACAAGAAATGTAGAGCATAAAAATATATATCAAACCTTTTTATGATGAACTTCATGTTACCAATGGTTTAGATAGATTTGTGTTTCATAGACACTTAGTGGACATGAAATCTCATTTTCGTGGGTTATTCTAATGAGAAAAGCATAACATGCATTAAAAAAATGACTTCCCACTATATTCTCATATTTAATATTGTGTAGTGATTTATTATTTGGTCAATAGTGTTTTTATTTGAAAAAAAAATTAATATTCATTTTATTGAATGATTTGGAAAAGGTCATGGTTTTGTTATTTTGAAAATTTTTTGATTTTAAAAAAACATGTTGGGATTTTTCAAATATAGTTGAATGTGGAAATGGATAATTTTGTAATGAACTATTATGATAGCATGATGTGGTAGAATTTGAAATGATAAGGCTTGAGTTATTTAAGAGTGAGACTTCTGATGTTTTTTTTTTTCGTTTTATAGAAAATTGAACATGGTAGACAGCTTCAAAACCAACTAGAAGAATCTGTTGAGAATGTGGTTGTGCCTGGGGAACTTGTGAACCAATAGCTAGTTCAAGGTATTTTATAAGCATTTTGAGTTGTGGATAACACGAACATGAGGTATGAGACAAGGGGAGTGCATAATAATGTAAAATTTATATTTATAATCCACCCATATTTTTAGGTTATTCAAAACCAGAACAGGAAGAGGTGGGGCTAAATAGGCAGAATAGTATCATTGATTTCATCAGAACACCAACAGAGCAGAAGATCAAGATGGTGAATTACATACTAGAATATCTTGCACACTAAAAGTGTTATTTAGCTATTCATGATAAATTTGACCACAACCTATTGTATGAGGATTTTGAGTAATTGTTTTTAAAAATTCTCTATCCTAATATGTTCAGAATTCAAATAATTATATTCTTCTTCATCTTGAAGTAGAAAAATTATTCTTCCAAGAATTATGCTGCTAGATTCATGGATTTAATGTGCTTTGTGCCTGAGGTTGCTGTGAGTGCATCCTTGAAGGAATGAATCGTTGAATCAGGTATGATATAGGATATTCACTCCGAGATTATTGTTCCATGTATTAAAAATCATATAGAGATAGTCAATAGAGTGACCTTAGCTAAAAGGGATATCTCTAAGGCTATGATAGGTGGAATTATTTTGATTCCCACAAAATTGTGGTAACTCTAATCGTAGGACCAAGAAGAACAAGGACACTAGTTATATGGGTGGAGAATGAATGAAAATAAAAAGGTTGGATCAGTAAACCTTCCACCATGACCCAAGAGTAAAGAGTTATGTTTCCAATTTGGTTTACTTCACCACGTAAGGTGAGATTGTACGATGCAACATAGAGCATGCCACAACTAAAATCATATGGGGCATCATCAGTGCTATTGTCAAAGTGCTATGGGGTATAGTTCATGGGAATCATCTCAGGTGTCTGAGGCATTATATGATTCAATAGGGTTAGGGTATTAGAATACCTATCATCATTAAAACATATCTAGCTACGGTAATTCCAGGAATTCCATGAATCCTCATTCAGTGCAATATCAATAGGCAAACAATGAGATAATTGTTGCGATGAAAGAATTATATAGAGATGAAAAAGTTATTTTGGATTATTAGTCTACACTATTTATGGTGCAAGGTGTGATTCTTTTAAATTCTACAATTTTGAGAATTTTTTTATATTAGTGCATCTCATTCTATTATAGATTCTCGGGTGGTTAATATACTAAGATTAAAATAGGATATGATGCATTACATGATAAAACTTCAATCTCCTCTTAGTCAATATATGTGTTAAGAATTTTTGAGTAGATCATGTTATAATACAGTTAATAGAGACATGATGAAACAGTATTTCCCTATTCTTAAGATAGATTTCATTGAAATAACCCTACATATATATTGGATGACAATTTATAAGGTGAACATCGATTGTTATAATAGAAGTGATAGTTTTATGACTGAATATAGTGTCCAGAATATCATTCAAGGGACCAGAAAGTAAGTATTTGTACAATGGGATTTTTGGAACCAAAATTTGAAATGATGTCGTAATAATTGGTAGTGTTATATTTTCTAGAAGTATGTGAGATTGAGAAGAATATTTTTCCAGTAGTGGTGGATCAGTTTCCTGATGTGTTTCATGAAAATTTCTCATGGTTTCCACCTATAAGAGAAGTGGAATGTATGGGTTTTATTATTCCATGGACTATTCCTATTTCCATACCATATTATCGTATAGAACCAAAAATAATTAATGGATAAAAAAATTTCACTTTGATTTGATGGAGAAAAATTGTTTCATTCAACCTAGAATGTCTCCTAGGGCAGAATCAATCTTCTTTGTGAAAAAGGAGGATAAAACACTTATGATGTGTGTGGAATTTTATAACCATAATGAAGTTATGATAAAGATTTAGTATCCACATAACCACACTTATGGTATACTCTATCAACTAAGGGGAGCCAAGTGGATCTCAAAAATCATCGTCTGATTTAGTTATCACTAATTATAGGTCTGGTAGGAGAACATTCCTAAGACATCTTTCAGAAGATGATATAACCATTGTTAGAATGTAGTTACTCCTTTTAGTCTTATGAATTCACCATCAATCATTATTGAATTGATTAATCCTAGATTTCAGACATATATGGACTATTTCACGGTGCTCTTTATAGATGACATATTGGTGTATTCAAGGAGAAGTGTTGATCATGAGAAATTCTTCGAGACAGTGTTTTGAATCTTGAGGGATCATCATATGTGTGCCAAACTATAAATTTTTGATTTTTGGATACAAAATATATGTTTTATTTTCCATGTAATCACATAAAAAGAGGTTTCTAAAAAACCTGAGAACATTGAGACTGTGATATCTTGACAACAACCAAAGAATGTATTAAAATACATAGTTTTATTATATTGGCTGGTTATTTTCAATGATATGTGCATAAATTTTCATGAAAAAATTCAAATTTAAAATCTTTGTGAAACAATAATGTTCTCTTCCAATGGGATGAGAAATGACATATGTATTATTAAGGGTATAAATATATCCTTATATATGCCCCATTATTTATTTATCTGGAATCATGAAAAGGGTACACTATGTATTTTGAATCATCAAGATCATGTTTGGGGATTATTATCATTCAAAGAGAAAATTTTGATTCTTATGGATCATGTATGTTATGCTTTAATGAGATTAACTACCCGAAACATGATTTGGATTTAGTAACCACAATCCATTCTTTGAAAACATGGCATCACTATCTCTTTGGTGAAAAAATTACAATGTTCTCAGATCATAAGAGCTTCAATAATATTATCTCACAATGAGATTTGAACTTGAGGTAGACAATATGGATAGAGTTTCTCCAAATCATTGAAATTTAATTGACTAATACACCTATTAAAGGAAATATAGTGGAAAATTCATTAAAGAGAAGGTCTTATGATCAGATATAAAAAGAGGATTCAAATCAGTGGTAGTTGATGCCAGTGATAGAAGACATGTTCATTGAATGTGAAGACCTTGGTGAAGTAGTGTTTTTATTCCTAGTTTCATTATTTCCTTATTTTAAGAATATGATTAAAGTGACACAAACATATGATGTATAATATGTGGAGGTAAGGTAAAAAATAAATGGTAGGGAGGTCATGGAAGGTTGGATACTGTATAAGAGTTTAGTTTTGTTGTTTAAAAATAGAATGGCCATACCTATGGATTTTTAGGAACAACTTGTTCATGATTACCATCATTTAAAATGTGTTTTTCATCCTGGAATACATATGATTTATAAGGCCCTAAAAGAACTATTCTTGTTGGCTTACATGAAAGAAAATGTAGATGAGTTTGTTTCGAGATATTTAAATTGTCTTTTGGTTAAGGTAGCGCTTCAACAATAAGCATGCATGTTATATCCTCTACATATTCATGTTTGGAAGTTGAAGCAGATAACTATGTATTTTTTAATTGGAGTACTAAGAATTTGTTGGAAAAATTATTCAATATTGTTGATAGGGTATCATATTACAAATTCATATTGTTTAATCTATACATGTGAAACTCATATAGTAGAGGTATGTTTAAAAATATATAACTTATATGTGGTAAAGAGGTGTGAAATCTGTGTTCCAATAGTTTTAGAAAATAATAAAAGGTTTACATTTCATTTATGTTAATCCTTACAAATATCCCTTAGGACTCTATTGGCTGTGAGTATGGCGTATCATCCTCAGAATAATGGGAAATCTTAATTGATGATAAACACATTGAAATAATTTTGTGGGCTTGTGTAATAGATTTTGGTGGCATGTGGGAATAGAATGTCCCATTAGTGGAGTTCTCTTAAAACAAAAGTAATTAGTCTATGGTATAAATGGCTCTGTTTGAAGAATTTTATGGGAGTCCCTGTTAGTCTCTTCAATTTTGGGTGGAAATAAGTGAGATATCACTTGTGGGATTGATCCCTATTCATGAAACAATAGAGAATATTCAATTGATCTGTAAATGGATGGAGATGGCTCAGGGCCATCCAAAATCATATGAGGATAATCGTTGATGACTTTTTTCATTTGTGGTGAGTGATATTTTTTAATTTAAAATCTCTCCAAGGATTAGACATTGTCCTTTTGGGACGTATGCAATTTTATCTCCAAGATACATATGATATTTTGAGATACATGAATGAGTTTTGGAGGTGGAATATCAGTTTTCATTTCCACCATGGTTTAGTTTGGTGAATAATGTGTTTCTTGTGTCTTAGATAAATAATTATCAACCTTATACTGACTAAGTGATATGATGCGATCAAGTTGAATTAGATCTACATGCTTCATTGGTACATTATCCAGTTCAGATTGTGGATAAGAAAGTGAAAGTATTGCATGAAAAAAGCATCGATCTAGTGTAGGTTTTTTGAAAACATTGTCAGTTTCAAGAAGAGACTTGGGGATGGTAGAATAAAATATGAGAGAAATGGAAATAAATCTATATAATAATGATTTTTTGTTCTTTTTAAGGACGGAAATACCAATTTTGGGGAGAATTTGGAACCCTCTGCTTCCGCTAAGTAAATGTTTCTTAATGATTTATAAGAATATAATGTATATGTGTAATGTTTTGGAGAGTTTGATGAACTTTTAGAGATTTTTATAAGTGAACGGTTTCTTCATGGTTTGGGAAAACCATGAAACACCAATAAAGAATTGTCCATAATGATACATTTCCTAAAGGGAATGCGCATGGGCAATGCAAGATTTTTCCAAACTGTGTGGATGCATTAGTGAAACCATGAAACATGACATAGTGGGAGTGATCATGGATGGAACATGTTTTGGAAACTGTGTGAGAAAATTGTGTGAGAAAACTGTGTAAATCTCATCCTTGGGATAGTGGAGGGTGCATGGTTAGTGCATTGTTTTACTAACCTTGTGAATAACTATGCATAGTTTAATGATGAGAAACTAAAATTTTGTATCTCATGTGGTTTTTACACTAACTCCCTTTTCATACCTCCTATTCATCCCTAACCCAATACTCTCTCTTCCTAAAGGTCAGGGAAGATTCTCCCATTGATCTAGTGGTAATATGAAGGCTTACCTTGGAGTTTTGAAGTCGAATTCTCCAGATAAGTAATCTTTCTGGGTCATTATTAGTCCTCTTTCATAGATATACATTTCTATATCTACGTTGTTGTTATATATACTTCAACTATGAATAGATTTAAGATATTAAATACCAAATATTATTATTTTCTTATTTTTTTATGATAAAGTAAGTGATATGAGGCGGGTTTGTGAAGATTTAACCTTTTTTTGTTGGAGTTTTTTTTTCTTTTATCACCAATTTCAGGAGGTACCTGGCTTCACTCAAAAATTCCCTTTTTGGAAAATTGTTTATTGATTTCAATTTGATTGTTTTTTAACTTGTTTTTGAAATTTATTTGAATTTATTGTTTAAAAAGATCTTTTGTGATGGTTTCAGAAATTAGGAAATGGGGTGTCTTCATTTGAATGATTATTTGGTATGTTGATTTTAAAATGATCACTGTGAAATGTTTTCTGGGTTTTTCTACATGAAAAATTTTTTTCCATTAAAAGCATTTGTTTATGGAAATGGGTTCGAACACACTTGGGTTGGTATGGGATTGACATTCTTGTTTGGCATGTGTTCATATGCATTGGGATGGATAAGGGCATGATATACCCCCATCAAAAGGATGAAAAATATAAGGCCATGAACTAACCCTATTAAAGTGGTTCACTAAGTTTCAACTTAGTGAATGGATGAATAACCACTCGAAAGTATTGGGAGGTCTAGGTTCTATACATGTTTGAATGTGTGGTTGTGAGGAATGGAATGCGATATGCCAAAATTGAACTTCTGACATGATTTTAGAAAATTATTTGATTTCTTTCGTTGGAAATTATGGTTATCTTGAAAAAATAGTTCCATTTGAACTTTTTTATATTTGTATATAAACTATTTTAGAAAGTTTTTTATAATAATTTTTTATATAAATTTGATAACTTGTTAAATCCTAGTGATGTGAGTAAGGATGTCATTTGACTAAAACCTACTGAGTTTTAGTACTCACCCCATATTTGAAAATTTGGTGCTTTTTCATATATTGTTTATTGAGGAATTTGAAAAGGTAAAATATCACTTCAATTTAGAATTAATTAATTATGATTGGGCTATTTTGGAGTTGGATTAGGGATCATATTTTTAAGCATGGAGTTTTTATTACAGTCTTTGAGTTTTATTGTCTTCTTCCAAGAAATTTTCCTAATGTAGTGTTCTGCTATGGTACTTGGTTTTAGTTGTTTTGGATAAATGAAATGTTTAGTTGTACATAATTGATATAATTGAACATATATTAGTTTTTGGTTATGGATTTTTTGGTTAGTTTTATATTTCATAAATTGAAAATCAACCACCCATGTGTATTGAAGCCCTTCCGAATTTATTTCCTGCCTTTGAAACCTTGGGGATGTCGCTTAAGGAAAATTATCATTTCCTCCTTGACTCCAGACAATTTAGATGGTAAGGATGTTATAGTCACCCATCATAATATATTCTTTATCATGGATTTCATGCGAAAAAACCGAACTAACATCATATCTCAATTCACCAATACCACTCTTGAGCCCCACTCATATCTCCTAAAATATGTTCTAGTGACACCACTGCACCTCATACAATACAACTACATTCATACTAATAAATATACAATTTTCATCCTAGCCTTGATGAGTATAACTATATTTCAATGTTAGTACAAAACATCCAGTGAACCTTGCATAAAATCATACTATAAGAACCACCAAATCTTTATAGTGACTCCATATAATTTCCCGAAATAGCTCATAATATCTTATTCACTCTCTTGATTCTATAGCCATCATATAAAACCATATACCTATAATTTATAAATATAATGTGAATTAACCCACAGATTACATATATATTGAATTTAATGAAAAATGTATTTTTTGGGAAAATTAAGCACCAAGAAACTAAATATATGATAACATAAAGCAAAAGAATTTGAAGGAAGTGATTTTCCATTTTTACCATTAAAAAATATAAATCAAGTCAGAATGGTGAAAATTAGAATAGGTACTAACCTCATATAACACTCCTTTATCGGTAAGGATGAGCACAATGAAGTCACCTTTATGATAGATGTGTGTGATGATGTAGTTGATTGAAGTAAGGCTGTCAAAAAAATTATCACATTCCACTATCAACTTCCATGATAGATAAATACTTCCCCATATAATATCCTATACAATTAATGTGGAATCCAATTCCAACCAAATATTATAACATTTTCATTGACTAGAAACTGAGGCAAGATTGATTATTATAAAAATTTCTACCTATAAATTAGTGACTTGCCCACAAGGTCCATGGATAAATTTCATAACATCACCGTTATGGTCCGTAAAGATGACCTCGTACCTTGTTGTCCCCATGATACCCCATTAAGCCCCATTATAATTACATTTAATCCATCCAATGAAGGGGTAAAAACCTCGATAGTGCCTAATACATTTGAAAAATTTCCACTGATTTTGAACTTCTGAAAGATGTATATGTATTTCACCATGTTGTTGTAACACAACTCATGAATTATATTGTCCTTTTGAAAACCCATCATAATTTCATCAATGATAGTCTAAAGATTAATGACATCTCTCTTGTGGATTCTCTTAATTATTCATCTCTAGATCACATGAATTAATTTCATACATGCTACCTCGAAGAGTATAAATATTTGGTTGGACATCTATATATCCCTAAAATAATGTAGAAAGCCCTTAAAATTGATATATTATGGACGATGAATCTCAAACAAATAAAACCACACTCTCCATAATGAAGTGGTTGTTTGAAAAAACATGAATAAGTGATCCACATCCTCTTGATGTTGGTGACACAACACATATCTTGTACAAAGACAAATTCCAACTCTATGCATTTTGGAATCAATTGGAAACTTAGAGAGGGGCAGTATCCAAAGAAACATGACTCTGGATGGAGAAATACATTTTTTTAAGGACGATAAGTTGTCCATTTACTACTACCCTAGATCATATTCTTGTAAAAACTATTGGAATCAAGTATTCCATTCGAGTTTGGATCCCATAGGGGCATATCCCCATGGGTAAGGAATTAGAAAATGGAATTTGTAAATGTCGTATCACATGGAAGTATATTCATATTGTAATGTTGAACTTTAAGGGAAATTTTGTAGTCACTATCTGGATTAGGTGTGATAATCCCGTCAAGAAGAGGAGCCCCAGTTCAATTTTCCTTCTAGAAGCTGAGGGATTAGTTCACACTCACCAACCAATGAAAGTCCATGATAATTGTCTGGAAAAGTGTTCTAAACCCAGGACAAAATGAGGACTAAATTTATCGCATTTTTCCTTTAATAAATTTATCTAAGAATCATTCTCTATTAAATCCCAAAGAGTCATGGTTACCATAGAAGAGCCTCCAGAAAAACTGAGCATGCATTTATTTGTTCAAGAGATCATGGTTTTTGATCCCATGACTTCCCATGACATGTGGTGTGTAACATTGCTTCGAATGAGATGACATATTTTTCATTGCCAATATATTACCACACCACTCATATTTCCTCATCATAGTTTTGATATATTTAATAATAGAGGCATTATAGGAGTACAAAATGAATGAATACACCATATTTGAGGCCACCATATGCTTGGCTAAACACATTATTCCTTCAATTGAGCAGTATTTAGCCTTCAATGATGAGAGAGTTACTCTTGTTTTAATGAAAATTTTACTGAAATGAGAATCCTGAGGCCATCCCCATAATATTGGAACATTAATATAAATGAAGGGGAGAGAGCCATCCCTTATAACCATTTCATTGATCATACATGATTTTATAGATGATGAAATGTTCTCTATAAAATAGATGCAAGACCTTTTCCAATTAATATCCTAAACTGATATGATTTAATAGTTATTTAAGAAATTATTTATGTTTTTGATGTTTCTCATGTCTCATTGAGTTATAATAATTATGTCATCAACAAATAATAGGTTATAAGGATAAGAAATACCTCAAGATTCTCAGATAGTGTTAAAATATGATTTTCCCACCATATGGAAGAGATTTCTACATATATAACCCTCAATAATAGTTAAACGATTATACCTACCAAACTCCATTGAGAACTTGGAGAATTCTTATGTGGGACCAATATTTATAATAGAGATGTGGGAAGACCCAAGAAGAAAATTAATCCAATGTATGAATATCATATTAAATCTAAACTCATAAAGAATATGACCAGTGATTCCCATGTTTATGGTCTCAAAATCTTTCCTGATATCCAACATAAGAGAAATGTTTCCTCCCCTGGAATACATTGAAGTTGGGTCACAAATTCTTAATTAGTGATAATGAAGTCTTATATTTTTCTCCTTTCATAAAAGATAAATTTATTCCATGAAGTAATTTTGTCAAAAACATGAGCAAGCTGATCGGTAATAATTTTGGTGATACCTTTGTGGATTGTGTTGACAAGTGAAACTAGTCTGAATTGAATAATGTCAATTTTATTCTACACATTTGGAATTAATACAATGAATTTTAAATTGTAGCTTTGGGGGAAATGTCCACCTATAAATAAGGGTTGTACAAGTTTTCAAACACTATACTGAATAAAATCAATGAAGAATTTAAAGAAGTGATTGGTAAATCCATCAAGACCGAAATAACATCATTTTTTAGACCAAAAAACAACATCCCTGCTCACAAAATCTAGATGAATGGAGTTGAGGAAATTATTGTCATCCTCAGAAATTAACATTGTAATTATTCCTTCTATAATCTCCACACCCCTTTTGGTCCATTGAAAATATTCATGCACAAAAAGACAATGTGATTATAAAGGGAAAGTCTATAATCCATAATTTTGCCTCCATACTTTAGTAGATATAGAGGTATATTGTCCCTTATTACACATTTAAGGGAATTAAAGAACATGGTGGTTCTACATACTTTAGAGATCCACTCGATCATGAAAATTTCCTTCTGAATATTATCCCTCAGCATTATAAGGTGCTGTATTTTAAATTGCATATTGGCTTCTTTGTTGAAATCTACATTGAAGCTGTTATTAGTAATGGACGCTTGGTGAGAATGGATAGAACATTAAAGAGAATTAATCTATTCATCAAGGGAGCTGAAATCTTTCTTTCTCCATTCTTTGAAACAATCCTTGAGCATTTTGATTTTCAAAATAGAAGTCATAGGGTTTCAACTGTTGTTCTCTGATTCCAATGCATCAGGAATAATATGAGATCACTCTAGAAGGTAATTCCAAGAATTGTTGAATTTTAAAGGTATATGGTGATTATTCTCATTTGAATTAAAATTTTCTCGGATTGGGTGATGGTCCAAATTGAGATTTTCCAGATTGACACATGATATGTCTCTACAAATTCCATGTGATCCATCATTATCAAAATATATATCAATTTTCTTTCCCCCATGCCATACATTTTGTACCATGTGTACTTGGCATCGATGAGATTATTCTCCATCATATTTACATCCAAAAAATTGGCCATGAAATAATTTATTGTTATATTTCTAGAGGAAGGTCTTATATTTTCATCAACACAAGGGGTTGAATTTAAATCCCCCAAATGAACCATGGATCTGAGATAACACTAGAAAAATCATTGATTTTCATCCATATAGGTATTCTATCTAGGTAATTGTTGGAAGAAGATACCACTAGCAGAAAAATATTTGTCCAAACATGGATAAGTTTTATATAATGACTTGATCACCCTCTCAGATGATGATAGGGTTTTTCACATTTATGTGGATCAAAAGACATTGCCTATCATAGTAGAAAATACTCAGAGTTGTTCGTATAATTGAGTATCTATTATAATCAAGGGGAGATCCATGATTTGTAGAGTTACTCATTGGTTCTATGAGACCAATTAGATCAATTATATATCTACCTTAAAGGAGTTTCATGAAACCGATCATGCTAGGGTTGGACAACACCTGACAGTCCCAAAAAAAGAATCCGCATTTTTATCCCTTATTTGGGGGTGAGTCCCCCTTTTTCTTTTGGCTCCAATTGGTTCCTCATTTTAGATTTTCTGATATCTACCTTCTTGGTATTACTAGTGGACTTTGTTCCATTTGGGACATTGTTTGTGCGAACCTATATTGATACTGTGCCCTTATCCTTTATAATACTTTTGATTAGACTCTCCAATGCCAAAGGATTTGCTTAATGAAGTTATTGGAGGTCTCCATACCCTTGTATTGTCGAGGAATTCTGTTGAAGATAATATTTCAATGCCATATCCAAATGTAATTACTCATTCAGATCAATAACGATCAGATCAACTAGGAAATCCTCATCAATCATAGAGAGGGATTTTGAAAACACATCTGATGAAAGGTGTAGTGAATGACTAAAAAATTCATATAAAAAAAGAATTGTTTAATTTTCTCAATTTGAATAATTGGAGATTCCTTGTTAACTTCTCGGAAGTTCTAATATTTCTCCTCCTCATCAACCATCACATCCCATGATTTTCTATTGTTGGAAGCCTGGTCCCATTTCACCCTTTTGGTTAGATCTGTTGGATCATTTCTAACATATTCCATTTGGGTTGTCTTCTTGCCTCATAATAAGTCCTTCCTTCCCATGATTCTATTAACTAGTTTAACCACATTTTTCACAACATAAAAATTATTTAGCACAAAATCCACCATTCTATAGTGTTCAAAATAATATGAAATATTTTAAAATTCATTGAAATATGGATAATATTATCATTGACATTGATAGAGATATGATCTGTTGGTGGTGACTCCATGTTAATCTCAATACGAACCATAGAATATAAACCAAGGTCACAATAGATTGTGAATTGATCAATATTTAATGGAGAACCAATTATATAGGCCAAGTAATTAATTATTTAAGGATGCTCATAGATCCATGGATGTTTGTGAATCCTGGTCCATACTTGTGAAAATGGACGCTTCTGAGTGAATGGATTGAAATTAGCATCTCATTCATGGAGATGAAAAATCCCTAGCTTAAGATTGAGGTTTTCTATATGCCATGCCACATTAATGTCATCTTGATTATCCAGGATAACATTAATGTAACCATATCCAATCAAGATCATCTTCTTATTGGATAAATTCCTACATAGAAAAATATACTCTTTCAAAGCATCATAGGACCAGGGTTTCACCTATTATTCATATGAAATGTGACCTAGAAACTAGTACCATCCAATTTATGTCCTTTTATTTATAGAATAAATATCATCGAAAATTGTGATAGCTCCTTCCCCAGAATGCTTAATGACGGGAGGCCTATTGGGTTCAAGTGAGGGATTCACAGAACGTGCAAGGGCATCCGTGAAGGATATGGCTTTACGAGGTAGGGTATTAGATTAAGATGTTGATGCAAGCTCATTTTTAGTGCATTTGAATACCCTTTCCCAATCTAGGATGAATGAATTCATGGAAGAACAATATCATGATCGGAGATAAATCTGGTAATCATTAAATTTCACTTAAAGAAGCCTCCTCAGACACCCTCTTCATACCCTTCTGCTCCCCTCCTTGATTCAATGCAAAATGTATATTCCTAAACATAACAACATCATTATTATATGAAATAAATAAATTATTTATTTATATACCTTACAAATAAAAACTATATTTAATTCTATAGGTAACTATAAAAAATAATTCAATAAAAAATCACATGTCTTTAATAACTAATCAAAACTTTGACACTATAAAAGAAGCTATTTAATCCATAATATTTCTTCAATATTTCTAATATATTATCATAAAACATTATACTATTAGGCATATTAGGTGTAATAAATTTCCTCATAAACTAGGGAAATGATAATATATAAAGGTGAAATATAAAATTCCCAATGAAGTAATCATAATAGATAACAATCAATAAACATAAGTGGCCATACGAAGATCATACATAACATGGAAAGAATATATAACTAAAAAAATAATGACATATAATGATAAATAAACGTTAATATATATATATATATTAAAATGGAAATGATAATATCACATTTTTAATAATAATAGGATCCATATGGAGGAAATGAATAATTCAGGACAACTAATTACATTCCGTAATAAAAGAAATAATCATCTATCTATCAAGGTCCTATGAGAAGATATTTTTTTGTTTACGAGTACCCCAAAATACCCAAGATAGTTTGTCTTATAAAACCTATGTCTTCATTCAGGTGAGATTAATTATAAGGACACAAATAATTAAAATAATGAATAATTCATTCATAATATGATAACATAGATAAAAAAATAAAAAATAATCCTCTCAAATAATAAATTATATCAAGAAAAAATCAGAAATATTTAAATATGTAATCCACCAACCATTGTGATAATTAAAAATCCATTTAGAGAAAGGACCAAAATAAATATTTTTCTTAAATAACTTAAAAAGAAAAGGTAGGTCCATTAGGGGTGATAAAAATGAAAGTTAAGAGAATCTAGCCAAACAACATTCACACATTTAGGAGGAAGTGAACCAAAACTCGAAAATATAGTGATAATCCGGTTATGCGAAATCCTAGATTAATGGAAGTCCACAACCTTATTTCATTCATGCCATATATGCATATCCTTCCCATTTAAATTACAAAGATATTTAATGATCTCTATGATATAGCTGATACTCTAGGGGGTTTAATCCTTCATGTAGAGAGATTTATAAACAAATAATGAATCTGTCTCCACCACCTCACGCTCGAGAGCTCGCTAGTTGAAAATTCCACTGAGTATAACACTAGATTATTCCATCAGAGTGTCTCCCTGACCATAATTAGTAGAAAAGGCATGGACCATAAACCCCCCTACTGTAATGGACCACACCATCTCTGTGAGTATACCCATTCAGGTTAGAATAGTCTATATTATGATTTATGCCGACATGAGGTGGATTCCATTTAACCCAGTTATCCTGAGAGGGTATCTACTGTATCAAAATTATAGGATTACTATTGTGATATATACTTCTAAACAATTATTACCTCTCCAAATTATTCCATAAATGGCCTAGATCTATATCCAATGAACACGATTTAACCATCAGTGCAAGTTGCGAGCTCCGAATGCCCTCAAACATGGATTTATTATATGCCTCCCAAATTGTCCAACACCCTACTGTGAAAAAAAAACTTGTGCCTTCTTATCAAATTTATTAGAAAACATAACATCAAACCAGATCCACAAGAAATCATCCATGGAATTGTGATGACCTCAGATGCCAAAAAATTCCCCCAGAATACTCTAGAGAGTAGGTTCCAACACTCCATGAAGAAATATATGAGGCATAAATTAAATACAAGGCCTTGAACAACAGTTGAACCTATAAATGAGATGTTTTCATCTCCGTTGAACCAAATAATTAGTAAAGATTTCATTATTTCTAATGGTTGAGACAGAAAACAAATATTTAACAAGGATGTCTAAACTCTACATAATGCCCTCATTATATCACTAAGCACTAGATTGCAATGAATAGAATAGTAGAAATTAGAGCTAAATTAACCTGATGGAGAGCACATGAAAACCAGCATATCATCCTCATCGTTGAGTAGGATACTGTTGTACTCATCCTGATGTTGGGAAGAGAGAGTGTTTTTGATGAACAGTGGGTAATTACATGCCTCCTTGAATGTAATAATTAGAGTGGGACATCCCGAGATGCCCAAATTGGTACCTTCCCAGTTTTGATTATAGTTATTGATATCCCCAGTGAAATATTTTTGAAATATTTAGTATCCTTATAGTAATAAATGAAATCTATATTGATGTTGAAATACATTAAAAAGACCGTTGATATAATAATTCTTTGAACATTAAAATACAAAAAGGGTCCAAGATTTTGTTTATTTAATACCGTGAGTTCAATCCCCAGAGTAGCTAATTAGAATAATATAAAATTTTGATTATAGTATTAAAAAAATATACCATTATTATATGAAATTTTGAATATGAAATAAATCATTCTGAATACATAATTGAGTTTTAAAAAACATTTTCAATTTTAACATAACGATGATGTTATGGGTCTCTATAAAAAGGCATTTTCAAAAATTTGAAGTGATTTTTTTAAAACCATTAAAAAATAATATCCCCCAATTTATCATTGGATGATGAATAATGGTATTGAATAAATGTTATACTACAAGGTAAAAATTTGATCATGAAAGTAATGAATTTATATATTTTTAAATTAAAATTAGTTAAAAACAAATATCTCAAAAAGAGTAGTAAATCATTATTTTGTATTTATAATTATTTTTACCAAAATGAATGATGTATTAAAATATAAGTAAATTATATGGGGTTATAAACCCTATATGGAAAATATACATTCAAGATGAAATATAATAACTCAACCAAAGTATATTTTATTTTCAAATATAACATAGGATCAATATACTTATTGAGGCATGAAATATTTGAGAAGGGGATTATGTGGAAAAAAGAGTGAAAATAGACCACAATATAATAAAATTTAATAATAAAATAAACTTATATGGAATAATCTACATATAATGATCATTACTCATTGAACAAAAATTGAGTTACCAAAATCTATTACGACTTAGGTAAAAAATTATTCAAAAAAATTCGATCATAACAAATTTATTTTGAGAATTATATCTGATTAGTTAAAATGAAATAAAAAATTCATGGTAATTTAAATAAGTAAAAACCATATATAAATTAAATTTGGTTCATATTATGTAATATGTCACAAAGAATCATAATTGAGACCAAGAAAATAGTTATAACCACTGGAACATTCAATTGAAATAGAGTTAAAGATTATGATTTCAAATAAAACATTAAATAACATAAATAATTATAGGATCATGATTCAAAATAATAAATGCTTTATAGATACTCCATTAAAAGTAAATCATGTAATATAATAAGTAATATTAATCATGTTCTAAAACATTAGCATAATAAATCCATAACAAAATTACTTCTATTAACGCCCATGAATCTCCTACATATGAAAAATAAGTATCCTAATATCATATTTCATAACCTTATTAATATATATATATACATTTTATAACAATAATTTACAATTATTAACAGTATTTATATTATTTATTTATTATTTAATTTCAATATTGGTTCTAAATAATCATGATCATTTTGAAATATTTTCAGAATAACCGGGTTATTATTTATTATTCTCAAAAATTTATTCATTACTAGATCATACGAGGTAATATAAAAGGTTTTTAATAATAATTTATAAATTAATAATTTAATTCTATGGTTGTAATATATTCAATCCGTAATGATAAAATTAATAATGAACATGTTTCCCAGGTTTTGCTAGGATAGTCATTGGTTTCATAATTAATGAATTGAAAATTAATGTAACCATTGAAGAACCAATAGTGAATTTCTATTAACTTATATAAATCATATCATATCAATAACTATGGAATAATATTAATCCATTCTAATAAATGATTCCATATATCAAAGAGGTGTCTAGGGAGACACAAACGTGAACATACATTAATTAATAGATTATTTTGATTATGGAAGTGCTCTATTCTACTTATAATATAATTATTATATAATAATGGTCAAATGAATTATATAAATATATGGTGTATAATTTAATTTTAATAAGTTTAAATTTAAAATGATGAGACCAAATGAGAATGATATATGTTACATTAATCTCGTGGTAGTCTATATAATGCATGCTTAATATTTTCATTTCTAAAATAATTATATAGACACAAAGTGGATTGTAATTTTTCGGTAAATAATTATAATTTACTAATATATGCTATATATAATCTTTAATTTCATTAATATAAATATTATAGAGAGGAACTTATGAAAGTATATATTGTCACTTCATGGAGGCTATTGTCCGCACAATGAACAAATATTGATATCATTGTTCTTAATAGAAAAGAAAAAATGTGGATAATTTTTTTAAATTTGGTATAATTAAAATAATAATATAGAAAAAACCAAAATCTTTATATAGTAATTATAAAATCATAGTTGAAATATAAATATATATGTTAATATATTTTTTAAAAAAAGAGTATTATGTTGAAATAATTGTGAATTCCTTGGAGGATTCATCAAAAGTTGATGTGTTAATCAAAATTACTATGATAATAGGAAATAGAAAAAAAATAAAACAATTATAAGGAAAGTCATTTTTCTGATTGTTTTAATGAAATTTAATTTTATTGAATGTATTGAAATGATGGTGAGAGGTCCTATTTATATGTTGTGAGAATGGAATGATTTTTTAAATATTCCAACTTATAAATGCAGAGAATGCATTTTACATGTCAAGAAGATTTCAAAATAGAAATTATTGGACTGGTGAATGATATAAGGGCTATAATTACTCATTCATTCATTTTGTAAAAAAAAATCAGCTTGTTTCTATATTGGTTTACTATTATAATGTTCATATTACCAATTTTTGGGTTTAGTGCAGTATCCTTTTTTACCTATATATTTTTATTTTATTTCCTAAAAATAAAATTTATATTATTAAATAGTTTAGAACTATTAATTAAAAACATCAAAAATATTTTATAAGGTGATATTTCAGTGTTTATGTAAATAAATTCTTTATATTTTCTGTAGAAATGCATAAAAATTCATTTATTTTTATTTTTTATCTTAAAATTTATGTGCAAGAAAAAATTCTAAATTTCATTATTTTCATTATATAAATTGCTTTTTTTATAACTAAATAATAATTTATTTTTCGTTAAAATTATTTAAAAACCACAGAAAAAAATTCATTTCATTAAATGAAAATAAAAAAAATGATAACGTTTAATGGAAAGTATTACATTTTTTCTTAAAATATTAAAAACAAGTTCTATAAAATACATAATAATATTTTTAAATGTATGGTTTCACACCTTAAATAAATTTATTATCAATTAAAATGTTATATGAAATTCTTGGTCATTATATATATTAATTTCAATATAGAGTTTTTTGTTATCTTAAAAACTATATTTTTTACTATTCACCATATACTTAACTATTTTAAAAAATTACATAAATTGATATGAGTATAATTTTTTTTATTATATATAAAGAATAGAGTCAATTTGGTCAAAATAAAATTATAATATTTCTAAATAATCATTTTAAATAAAAACATAAATATATAATGAAGGTTGTTTCGATATGAAAACATCTATTTAAATATATTAAATATAATAATTATTAATTCCTATCAATTAATAAAAATAGATGTTTTACATATATTATTAATTATAATAATATCTTTTATATATAATATATTTATTATTCATATGTAAATATCATTAATAAAAATTTTAGAATGGTTACATTTTAAATAATAATCCATACTTATTATATATTATACTACACAAAATGAATTTTTCATTAATGAATTAACATAAATAATATAATTCATTTATATTTATACATATATTATACAATTAGGTTACATTATTTTTTAGACACCAATATTATGACTACATTTCAATGGTTTTATATTGTCTCATGGTTTTTTGTGGTTCGGTGTCATGGGCATCACATTCTCTCTAACAAATTAGTTCCAAAATAAATATAAACTTTAAAATATCATGGTGTTATATTAAACCCTATTGAATAAATTATATAATATCCAATATAATTATATTTTAATAACAAATCATTTTAATTATATCTTAAATTTTTTTACATCTTATGATATTATATATAATGGGGTTTATTCTTTAATATTTTTTGGATGGATTGAAATTTTTTCCAATCAGCATCGTAAACAATTTCTATGCTTCTCATATGAAACTCATTACTCTATTTTCTCCTTGAAACACAGTAATCATCTTTGAAATCCTTTAAGGTATTCTCCTTGAATATTGTTACAACATTTCTTCACTGATGAAATTAAATCCCCTTTCTTCCGTTATTTTGATCAGCTGATCTTCCAAGTGACTTCACCCTTCTATTCTATCGTGTGTTTGGATAACTAAATAGGTTAATGTTGTTAATCATTAATCATGATAGAATGTATATAATAATCCTAATTATTTTCTTATAATTTCTTATCATATTAGTTTGGTCATTAGAACATTCTATGAATTTTTATGACATTAATTATTATCAGGATAAATTTTATAATCCAAAAGTAATAAAATTGAAAGGAGATAACGTGAGTGAATAAAACCAATGAAAATTTTTATAATAAATTTTAATGATAAATTTAAAAAAAACGTCTTATTATTATACATTATTAACATAAATTTCAACCAAGAACACCCTTAGTTTAATCATGGTTCCTTTAAGATCTATTCAATTATAAAAATTAATATATTTCATTAAGAAAATAAATACATCATAAATTATTGTAAATTTAATCTGATTAAGCATTGCATATACCATGGGAATATTTATAATTTTTCTGAAATTTTAGGAACAATGATCATGAACCAGAATGAAGATAGAGTTATTTTTTATCCAATATATTTCGGACTAATTGACCAACAATGAATATTGACCACAAACACATACACTATCTGTTATCAAGACTCGAATGTAATTACTAGGAAACCAAATAATCCCAAAATTTCCTCTATATTGAGATGTTATATTATACATATACATATACCTTAAAATAATCTCTATGGGATTTACACAGATTATATATCCATAATATAAGGCCCCAGCCTTAAACCTTACTTAATCTTGAGTTATTACAAGATTACACATTGAGGATCTTTTCAGGTTTAGAGTTTTAGAGAATTAGATCATGAAACTTGCATTACATTCAACATTTAAACAAAGTGGTTACATAAAAGACAGTATTCATTCTTCCCATCAATGGAAACATATTTAAAATATAACACAGATTCTTTCTTGACACATCCTTGACACTATCATCACATCATGTACATTTCCCTTGACCTGTGAAAAACATTTCAAAAACTTGGGATGAGCATAAAAAGCTCAGTAAGGGTTATAAAAATATGGAAAGGAAACATGAGTTCATATATACATAAGAATGAAATCATACTTTACCCATAAAACAAAGTCACTTTAGCATACCTCATCAAACGATGAATAAATCATAGAAATCATAAGACATAAAGGTAACTTGAGGCATTCATAACATTCTTACGTAGGGAGTAACCCTCTTGGTTACGTTTGGAATACCCATCACAGTATATTCCCTAAATCTCTTCGGAGAAACCTTAACGTTTCACTCCTTCACATTACCCAATGCATTGGAGAGCTATATCGGGCTCACCTGCCCTTAGTTTATCACAGAACCACCCGTCTTCATAATAATTCACAAGAACCTCAACATAATCGTATCACATAAAACATGCATAAAGGAAACATAACATTTCCACCTTTCAATCACAAGATATCAATACAACACATTGATATAAAAAAAATCATGAAAACAATTTTCAATACCAAAATAAAAGAAAATTAAAACATGGTATTTACTTTTCTTTTAAAAGGAAGGTATGGCTTGTAGAGGAAGCTGAAACTCAAATAACGGCCACGACGGCGGAGAAGTCGTTGTCGCCGTATACGTACGACAAAAACATTCCCTTTTTTCGTTTAGTAAACGCTTCGTATAAAAAAGATTCCTTTTGAATAAACGTAAAAGTCAAAGGGGTTTATACACCGTATAAAAGAAGGTTGTGTAAAAAACAAAATATGCCTCAATGAAAGGAGATTGAGACGAAGTCCCTTACAAAGACGATATCCTTGGTTTAAGGATAAATCAATTGCATAATTATGTGTGACAAATGAATACACCAAATATAAGTGGATGTTAAGTGTAAAACAATCTGAGGTTATTCACACATATTCATAGAACGACATATTCAAGGAGTACAAGTTTATCCCAAAGAATCAAATTTGGGCTAAGAGGTTCCCTTGCAAAAATTTTAAAGCCTAACGGCGTCACTTCAAAAATTCAAAAAAATGAGTTGATGAGAGATAAAAAGGGAATCTCATCACTTGGACATAAAATTTACATCAATTAGGATATAGAAGAATATATCCCAACATAATAGTATGTGAATTAAAAGACATAACAAACGAAGTCTTTTAAAAAGAGGAGGGTGAAAGGTCCCCTTACTGAGTTGGGTAACTTTCGAAACGTACACCCAATGGAAGAATGGTCATACAATGAAGATGTGAATACCCATAAATGAAATTATACTACAAAAAGTGTATAATAATGGGCAGTACAAATGCTACTCAAAGGAAATTGTTGAAAATGTAGCATAAATATCACAGGAATTAAAGTGATATGAACAATCCCTTACGAAAACTTGGCAGCCTAACGACGCCACTTAAAACTTTAAAAATGGATTGATGAGATCAAATAGAGTATCTCATAATATTACAATAAAATGTATAGAAAGAGGAATATAAAAGAACATCCCACATCATAACAAAGAGGAGTTTAAAAGAAATGACATAAAAGAGTGTACTTATAAAGAAAGAGAGGAGTAGGATCCCTTACGAAAATTCAGCAGCCTATCGGTGCCACTTAAAACTTACAAAATGGATTGATGAGAGAGAATAGGGTCTCTCATCACATGAACATAAAAATTACAGTAAATGTAATATAAAATATCATCCCAATAACAAGAAGGATGAGCTTTAAAAGGAATGACATAAAAGTGTGTACTTAAAAAGAAAGAGAGGAGTAGGATCCCTTACCTCGGTTCCGACTTGACTCGATCGTTCTTTAATCTCTTGAATAAAAAACCTGAGTTAATTTCTACTTGATTAAGAACCTTTTTCAAGATTATTATTCCTTTTATATCACTTATTTCCATGTTATAAACATTATGTAATAATTTAAGTTAATAATGTTTGTTTTGTCGATATTTGGTTCTTAAGTCGAAAGTGGACTTCTTACAATTACATGTTGTTCGTGTGGTCAAAGGTTATTTATATCCATAATGACATTACTGATTTGGATATCATATATATCATATATATCCAGAATATACATGTATTTATAATATTACATAATCATTTAGAGGTAAGAAATGAAATGCACCGTTCATGGAGACGGTAAGCCGTACGTACGCATGAACGCTACTTTCATTTCTTTGTCATATTAATGGAATTAAAACTAAATGAGAGGTATGTATATTTTAATTACAGAATTATATTCATCATTTATATGTATCATTCATCATATATATCCATTATATACATGTACTTATAATAGTACATTACATTTGGGGATAAGAAATGAAATGCACCGTTCATAGAGACGGTAAGCCGTACGTACGCATGAACGCTACTTTCATTTCTATCTCATACTTTAATGGAAAGAAATAATAATGATATAGAGGTATATAATAATTCCAGTATAACATCATATATAATAACATTAAATCCATCCTTTATACGTCCCACGTATGGCATTAACGAATCACATCACTTTGAGGGGGCGGTAGTCCGCACTTCCTAAAATGAAGATATCGCGTATACCCATAATGAAGCCATAAAGGTAAGACACAAATGAAAAATACAGAAGCATAAGTAAAACATAAACATATTATATATCATATATAAAAATAGTGACATCATAATGGCCACCTTTGAAGGTGTTAAGTGAGTATTGAACAATCATCGTTTCGGGAGGTAGAATTTCGCCATCCACGGAAACCGTATGTTATTTAACCATTTGATGTAGTTTTGTGAGAGTGTATCTCAAATAAATCTTATAAAACATCATAGTATATTTAAGATACTGTGTTGTTACAAAAGAAATAAATAAAAAGAGTTTAGGGGGTTGGAGAAGCAAAATAAAACAAATGAACATGAGAGAAAGAATTACCTTTAAAAGTGTAACTCCTTTTGATTTTAGCCTAAAGGCTTCCTTTGAAAGGATTCTACCCAAAGGGAATCCTCTAGGATGAGGAGAGGGATGTGGGGAGAGTAAATGGGCAGGGGTTGGCCGAGCCAAAGGCTTGAGGAGTGTGTGAAATGAGGTAGAGGTGGGGTCTTTTATAAGAGGAGAGGAGGGGCACTTTTGGAAAGTAAGAAATATTACTTTATTTGAACATGTGTTTCGGTTTTAATGTAATGCCCCGACCCCAGCTACCCAGAGTCGGTGCATTAATTACATAACATTGGCATGATCATGAGAAAGATCAAGTCTCGAAAGACCGATTAGTTTAGTAGCCTTGGAATAACTAGATACATCCATAAATTTTTACATTACATCATAAAAAAACATCTTGTCTTCATATCCCCTCATATTATCCCTGCAGGTCATTCATAAATTACTTCTTCATAATCCTGGGAAAAATAAAACATTGAAAGGGGTGAGCTCGGATGCTCAGTAAGGATAACATTATAGCAGAAGCTTTCATAAATAAGCATAAACACTTAAGGCAATTTATAACTAAAACAAAAGCCTTTTAAAATTGAACTTCAACATAGTATGGCAAAAGTAAAATGAAATAATGCCATTTACTTACTCACATGGATATTCTACTAGTCGAATGATCACATGCAATATCAATAACCACTTTCATAATGATGGAATGCATAATGCCAGACTATCATAACCACATAGCCAAGGCCTCGTGCCAAGACTACAAATAAGATTTTGCCAAGGCCTTGTGCCAAGACACTAGTTTGTCTCATGAGACCTACCGATGCATCGAGGAGCTATAGCGGGCTCCACCCCTCACTTATTAAGTCCAATTCATTCCCATATGAAAAGGTTTAAACATAACGTAAACATTCGTATTAAACTAGCATACGAAATGTCAATACTTTCACCACAAACCATGAATGGTATAAAAATAGCACATCCACAGTCAAACATAATTCATTCGATACAATATGGAAGATTGTATTGTATCACATTAACCTCAATCAATAATAATGAAGGATGTTGACATAGATGAAAATAATCATCAAAACTATTTGAGAGAAATATCCCCCTTTTCTTGAAAACATTTAAAAGTCACACTATTTGTCAAGAAGCCATTTAAAAGTATATTTTTGAATCAAAGTGTCCCATACCACTTTGAAACTTTTAAAAGGAGTTTTAATTTTAAAACTTTAATGTCCATATAAAAAAATCCTTAAAACCATTTTTAAAATATGGACATTAATGAGCATGATTTAGAAGAATAATTCTTTAAAACATTTTAAAATGGTATTTTGGTTAGAGTTTCTAACCAAAAGAGAGACACTTGAATACAAATAATTGAGGTAATCAAAACATTTTAATATCATGAGAATAAAGGAATTCATGATATACTATGTCAAAGTACATTATATACACCACATAGAAGTGATTTGGTGTATATCATCAAAGAAGTCTCAATGGAATGTAAATTGAGATGAAATTTCTCAAAAAGGTTGTATCCTTAGGTTAAGGATAAATCAATGACATAATTATGTGTGACAAATATAAATACACTAAATATGATTGGATATTCAGTGTAAAACAATCAAAGGACATTCACACATATTCTTGTAAAAAAAACAATACCAACGAATTGGATGTTTAACTCAACAAATGGAGAATGAGTTAAAATTACTCTTATCAAATTCATATCAATGACTTGAGAATTACCAATGGAGTGATTATGTGCATCAAACTTCTATCCACAGGAAGGGGAGTGGAAATTATGACATAATCAAATGAATAGTGATTCCACACATAATCTTGGGGTAATATAATCAATGAAATATGTGTAAAGCCAAATGAGTGGAAATTGAAATCTCAAATTTCCTTATCGATTAGGTAACTTACGAAACATACACCCATGAAAGAAGTATCATACCATGATGATGTAAATACCCATAAATTAAAGTATATTACACAATGAATACGATCATGGGCAGTACACATACACCACATGCAATAATTAAGTGGTGATCAATGGAATTCTCACGGAATTAAAAGTGAGATAAGAAAACCCTTACATTGTACTTTTTCCTTGGTCGATGGTAGGTTTACCTCCTGTATAATGGTGAAATAATTGTTATTGAATAATAAAAGAATCATTTACTTTAATATGATATCATATATGATCTTTTATCATTGATTTGTTAATAATATTTTAGAATTATCGTCATTTCGGGTGTTAACGGGTTCATTTTACTTTATATTCTTTGTTATGTGAGACATATTCGTTATTAATGGGATGTATATTATTCATATCCATAATGGTATCAAGTTCTTAAACATCATTTTTAAATCATCAAATTATACGATGGAGAATGAATCTCATTGCGTTCGTGGAGACGGTAGTCCGTACGTACGCACGAACGCTACTTCCATTTAATTTTTATTTTAAAAGAATCGAATCCAAATTATACATAGGTATATTACTATTCCAGTATAATATAATATTTTATATATGTTACTTAAGTTCATTTACACCATCCTTTATACGTTCCATGTGTGGTATGAACGAGTCATATCATTTTAAGGGGGCGGTAGTCCGCACTTCCTCAAATGAAATTATCGTATGTATATACAACATGAAACGAATAATGGTATGAAATAAAATGGAATTACAGAAGCTTATATATAAAATATATATCATTAATATCATATTTAATTACAGTGCCATCCTAATGGCCACCATGAGAGGCGGTAAGATGTATTTGAACAATCATCGTTTCGTGAGGCGTTAGTTTGCCATCCACAGAAACATTATGTTCATCATCCATTAGATGGAGTTGTGTGAATGTGTAGTTTGAATACTTCTTATAACAACATCCTATTATATTTAGGATACTGGTGTTGTTATAAAATAAAGGAAATAAAAAGATTTTGGGGGTTGGAGAAGCAAAATAAATGAAAATACTTTAAGAGAAATTGTTACCTTTAATTTAGGTAACTCAATTTGGTTGGAACCAAAGGACTTGTTGAAATTCTTTCTGCCTAAGGGGAAGCTTCAAGGAGGAGGAGAGGGATGTGGGGAGCTTAGTTGGGCAGAGTTTGGACGAGCCAAGTGGCTTGAGAGGTGTGAGGAAATGAGAAGGAGGAGTGCCCTTTTATAAGAGGGGTGAGGGGCACCTTTGGAAAAGCTAGAAATATTAATTTATAATAAATTCATATTCAGTTTCCAAAGACTCAAAAGTTGACTATTCAAAGGATGAGGTGGGGATAGGTCGAAAACAACTCATCCAATAGAATTTAGACATGTTTGGGTACTTATATTAACCTTATATTTAAGTATTAACTCTAAGTTAATTAGTTTCACTTTTACAATGTCTCTTTGTATTTTTATATAATATGGTTAATAAACTTACTATATACATCCAAGCGACCCCCAAGTGGTGCATTAATGATTAACCAATCATAATATAAGTCTCTTGGCCGAACCTTAGATTTTTAGGAATTTAATATCAATTAATAATATAATATTTGTTTTAAGAACTCTTTTATGTCAATTTTGACACTATTCAATAGTTGATTTTTGTAAAACTCATAAAAGATTGATTACTTCGAACAACGTCAATTAAATCAATCCTAATATATCATATTATCCTAGAAAATTAGTTTAATGCATTAAAAGTTTCATATTATATTTATTTGGGTGTTTATAATATCAATTATTTTAATTTTTCACTATTATAGTAATTACTGCATCATCATTGTGTCATAAATAAAATAAATTATTTAATGTCTAAAAATTATAAATAAAATATCATTATGTAGAAAATCGTTTTAGCTTTCTAATTAATATTTATAATCTAAAATCCAACATATATAACCCTATGTAACAATTGTTGTTCTAAAAGATATATGCTTGTGTCATTTTTGTATTCATTTTAACTAAATTAAAATAAAGTGTCATTATCACTTACAAGTGGATCCATGGGGTCCCAAAATAGACCCAAAGATTCCCATGGTCGACCATGTATCAACCAATAGGGTTAAGACACGTTTTAGAGTAATTTAGTATTATTATAATATTATTTTTTTTAACCCTTATTTACCGGATTTACCCTTAACCATGGTAAATAAAATATTTACCGCAGTAATTATTCAAAATGTCTAAAAATAAAAGTTACCTATTTACACAATTTTAACATCCTGATTCCAAATATGGAATCCATTTTCCTAAATTCAAAACACAGAAGTGGCAGAAATTAATTTAAAATTAAATCCCGCTGTCAAAACAAAAAGCGTGTTTTTAAGAGATAATAACTATCAAAAGATTGACACTCGTTTATGTTCGGTTTAATTGTAAAATTATGTCCAATGACCAAAATTATATTAAATGGTAAAAATATATTCTAAATATACTTTAAAACCACTCAAATTCATAATTTATCACTATTAATTATTTTGATTAAAAAAGTTGTTTTTAATTAAAATTTAGTAATTTTCACTATTCATCAAAATATAAAAGTTATCCGAAAAGTACCAAAATTTCACCCTAGGATAATTTCGATATTCCGAATCCAAAAATGAAGTCCATTTTTAAATATAAAATATATATAATTTCAAAAATTAGGTATTACTATTCATAACGGCTAGTTTGATTGGTTGTGGTGTGTGTTAAAACTCAAGGTTGCGTACAACACACGCTACTGTATTATTCAAAGAAAGCGTACCGTGGAAGCTTGGGATGTTTCATTTTAAATTTTTGATGTCCCCATTTAGTCAAAAAGTTTAATATATAGTATTTAAAAAGGGTTCACTATTAAAGTTGATAAAAGTGCAATACTGAAAATGAATTTGTTCTTGCATTATATCTAAGAAACTCATAATATGGATTCTAAAATTATAAGGATTATATAAACATTAAAATTTATCTAATACTATTCATAACCTCTTTTGAACGGCTTGTTTGGTATGTCATGGTGTGCTTGAACATGGTGTTGCATGTAGTGAAAGTTATTTAATTATTTTGAAGAAATAACACACTATGAAATCTTGGGGTGTTACATTCTCCCCTCCTTCAATAAATTGCGTCCTCGCAATTTGAAATTGTTCTTCGAAAAAAAGGTTGAAAATAGATAATATATTTGTGGGAAAACCCACATCGGAAATTGGGTTACTAAAATTTAGTCTTAATATGAGAAAAAGAGAAATCAAAGGGTCACCACCAAATTATGATCTCGATTAGGAGAACATTGGTGGGAACTAGAGACATATAATTGGAGGAAAAACGTAAATATTTATAGGTGGTGATTGAGGTCATCAATCACAAACAAGTGTAAAATTGAGGTCCTTATAATCATCAATCTATGATGATTTGAAATACCATCGGTTCAACAAAACATAGGGTATTAGGATAACACATTTTTGACGTTTCAAAATATCTTAGTTGAAATCCCACATCGAAAAATGAATTAATGAGGCCTCTATTTAAAATAAAGAGTCGAAAGTATGAAGATTACCGAAAATAACAAATACTAGGGTTCCATTAAGGAAAATATGGATATGGAGGAGAAATCTAACCATCAATTATCTGATGGAGAGTGGTAGAGAACATGGCTATGAAAAGGCGAAAAATCCCAAAGCCATAAATTTGTGATGATTTAAGGTACCATCTAGGACAACATTTTTGTTCTATGTTTCTTTTATTAATGTTGGGGATTTTATTTATGAGATTGGATAAGAACATTATGAGATATACTTAAATTTTAAGTATATTTTCATTCTTTAATAAATTTCCACCACTAACTCAATTTTGTTTTAAACGATGAGTATTCAAGAAGACTTGGTCACACTGGAAGAGCTAGAATAAACTTCTATAGAATCACATGATCCATGCAGGATAAACCATATATTAATCAAAACCAAAATGGTTATTGAATGATCTAATGATCCCCCAAAAGGATATTCATTGAGATAAATATGCACTAATCTTAATTTCTAAAATTAAACCAACAATACCCCAAAGTTAAATAGATACCATTCAATAACCAATTGTCCTTAAAATCCTTTAATATAATCCAAACTAATATTGAAACCCAAAACATAGAAGAATTTGATTATGTAGTCTCCCATGTTACATTGTATCTCCAAATTACATCAAATACTCTTAAAGTCACATACATAAAAGTAATCATCACATATTCTCTGTTATAGGTTAATCATTTCCATAAATAACCCAAATCACTATAAATCAACAATAAAAATGTAGATAAAAATCCACCATTACTCTACAAATGAAACCTCATTGTATTCTATTTTCCTTGGGCATATAGTGTTCCTAACAAAACGAACATCTTCCAAAATAACATTTATCACTTAATCACCAAATCATTTTCCTATACCAAGGGTATTCTTTTGATATGAAATAAGAACCCAAATCAACTTATTATTGATCAATAAAATCATTTAACTAAAAAAATAGTCACACTAACCAGGGACTTCACGTAGTCCAGTGGTAGGCGATAAATCCCAATCGCACTTTGGTTGTGGGTTCGATTCCCATAGCTTTGTCCGACGCGACGGGTTGTCACACGGTCTAAGTGTTGTCCTTTTTCAAAAACTATATTTTATAATATTGCCAAAATGAGATAAATTCCTCAAAATACTATATCATAAATTTAACCACAAATGTTATATCATACCTTGAATCTTCATACCAAATTAGAATAACTTATAATTCTCTCAAACCCCAATGATCATATAAATCCAAATGGTTATTTATACCCAAATCCACAAGAGAAGAGACAATTCTTCCTCAAATATCATTCTCACATGGAAAACTGCGGTGTTACAAATACAAGAGAAAATTATTCCATAGTAAACCCATCAACAAGGAGTGCTAATACTTTTTAAACATTTCTCCAACCATTTATTCCCATATAGCTTCTTCTTTGACCAAGAAAATATCCTATAGAATAGGAAATTCACTCAGGTAATGGCCAGGTCCCCTACATTTACGGCAAATGACTGTAAATGGACTCTTGGGACCATTTTTATCTTCTTCCATAGTACTCTTCATTTTTCTTCGGCAATTCTTTACTTTATGTCCTTCCTTCCCGCACGTAAAACATTTCGTTGTCCCATTGAGACATTTTCCTGGGTGTCTCTTTCCACATTTCCTGCATGATGAAAATTGAGGGTTCTTTTCTCCATGATCTCCATTGCTGGAGATCTTATCATTTATCACCTTTCTCTTCCTTGTTGAGTCTGGGAGTTGGTTAATATATATGTTGTTGATCATATTTTTGGAAAACTGATTTGGCATAAAGATGATATCTTTTACGCCTATCAACATTCCATTTTGTTGCTCATTGCCACCACCGTTCCCATCTTGTACATCATTCTCAAAGTCACTATGACTTCCTTGGAATCCAGCCATTGACTAAAACCATAAAGCATTGTGTGAGTAATAGTAGTCGTAAAATCATTTAGAGATTAAAATGTCACCATATTCTCAATTTGAAACATATTAGGATTAACCAAGGTCATTTACTCTCATCTTATATATATATTACTTAAATTGGTTTGTAAAGAAAATGTAAATTATCCTAAGCATATCCCCCGGGAGTGTCGTAACCAAGAGTGCAGCAAGGCCCGTTGTCGTGCACCAGTTCCCGTTCGAGTCTAGATCAAAGCGGTGTTTTCGGGTTTTACCCCTAGGTACATCTGTGCCAGAGCCGCCTCTACCTGCTCGTATCCAGACAGGGATGTATTGCTCGGAAAACTCACAAAATCTCTACAATACCAAAATTCTAGGAAGTTCTTTTATACTAATCCTCAAAGTTCATCTTAGGTCTACGTGCTCTAATCAGAGTTTATCTAAATATAGCTACCAAGGTTTGTACTAAACTTCCTCTGATACCAACTGTAATGCCCCGACCCCAGCTACCCAGAGTCGGTGCATTAATTACATAACATTGGCATGATCATGAGAAAGATCAAGTCTCGAAAGACCGATTAGTTTAGTAGCCTTGGAATAACTAGATACATCCATCAATTTTTACATTACATCATAAAAAAAACATCTTGTCTTCATATCCCCTCATATTATCCCTGCAGGTCATTCATAAATTACTTCTTCATAATCCTGGGAAAAATAAAACATTGAAAGGGGTGAGCTCGGATGCTCAGTAAGGATAACATTATAGCAGAAGCTTTCATAAATAAGCATAAACACTTAAGGCAATTTATAACTAAAACAAAAGCCTTTTAAAATTGAACTTCAACATAGTATGGCAAAAGTAAAATGAAATAATGCCATTTACTTACTCACATGGATATTCTACTAGTCGAATGATCACATGCAATATCAATAACCACTTTCATAATGATGGAATGCATAATGCCAGACTATCATAACCACATAGCCAAGGCCTCGTGCCAAGACTACAAATAAGATTTTGCCAAGGCCTTGTGCCAAGACACTAGTTTGTCTCATGAGACCTACCGATGCATCGAGGAGCTATAGCGGGCTCCACCCGTCACTTATTAAGTCCAATGCATTCCCATATGAAAAGGTTTAAACATAACGTAAACATTCGTATTAAACTAGCATACGAAATGTCAATACTTTCACCACAAACCATGAATGGTATAAAAATAGCACATCCACAGTCAAACATAATTCATTCGATACAATATGGAAGATTGTATTGTATCACATTAACCTCAATCAATAATAATGAAGGATGTTGACATAGATGAAAATAATCATCAAAACTATTTGAGAGAAATATCCCCCTTTTCTTGAAAACATTTAAAAGTCACACTATTTGTCAAGAAGCCATTTAAAAGTATATTTTTGAATCAAAGTGTCCCATACCACTTTGAAACTTTTAAAAGGAGTTTTAATTTTAAAACTTTAATGTCCATATAAAAAAATCCTTAAAACCATTTTTAAAATATGGACATTAATGAGCATGATTTAGAAGAATAATTCTTTAAAACATTTTAAAATGGTATTTTGGTTAGAGTTTCTAACCAAAAGAGAGACACTTGAATACAAATAATTGAGGTAATCAAAACATTGTAATATCATGAGAATAAAGGAATTCATGATATACTATGTCAAAGTACATTATATACACCACATAGAAGTGATTTGGTGTATATCATCAAAGAAGTCTCAATGGAATGTAAATTGAGATGAAATTTCTCAAAAAGGTTGTATCCTTAGGTTAAGGATAAATCAATGACATAATTATGTGTGACAAATATAAATACAATAAATATGATTGGATATTCAGTGTAAAACAATCAAAGGACATTCACACATATTCTTGTAAAAAAAACAATACCAACGAATTGGATGTTTAACTCAACAAATGGAGAATGAGTTAAAATTACTCTTATCAAATTCATATCAATGACTTGAGAATTACCAATGGAGTGATTATGTGCATCAAACTTCTATCCACAGGAAGGGGAGTGGAAATTATGACATAATCAAATGAATAGTGATTCCACACATAATCTTGGGGTAATATAATCAATGAAATATGTGTAAAGCCAAATGAGTGGAAATTGAAATCTCAAATTCCCTTATCGATTAGGTAACTTACGAAACATACACCCATGAAAGAAGTATCATACCATGATGATGTAAATACCCATAAATTAAAGTATATTACACAATGAATACGATCATGGGCAGTACACATACACCACATGCAATAATTAAGTGGTGATCAATGGAATTCTCACGGAATTAAAAGTGAGATAAGAAAACCCTTACATTGTACTTTTTCCTTGGTCGATGGTAGGTTTACCTCCTGTATAACGGTGAAATAATTGTTATTGAATAATAAAAGAATCATTTACTTTAATATGATATCATATATGATCTTTTATCATTGATTTGTTAATAATATTTTAGAATTATCGTCATTTCGGGTGTTAACGGGTTCATTTTACTTTATATTCTTTGTTATGTGAGACATATTCGTTATTAATGGGATGTATATTATTCATATACATAATGGTATCAAGTTCTTAAACATCATTTTTAAATCATCAAATTATACGATGGATAATGAATCTCATTGCGTTCGTGGAGACGGTAGTCCGTACGTACGCACAAACGCTACTTCCATTTAATTTTTATTTTAAAAGAATCGAATCCAAATTATACATAGGTATATTACTATTCCAGTATAATATAATATTTTATATATGTTACTTAAGTTCATTTACACCATCCTTTATACGTTCCATGTGTGGTATGAACGAGTCATATCATTTTAAGGGGGCGGTAGTCCGCACTTCCTCAAATGAAATTATCGTATGTATATACAACATGAAACGAATAATGGTATGAAATAAAATGGAATTACAGAAGCTTATATATAAAATATATATCATTAATATCATATTTAATTACAGTGCCATCCTAATGGCCACCATGAGAGGCGGTAAGATGTATTTGAACAATCATCGTTTCGTGAGGCGTTAGTTTGCCATCCACAGAAACATTATGTTCATCATCCATTAGATGGAGTTGTGTGAATGTGTAGTTTGAATACTTCTTATAACAACATCCTATTATATTTAGGATACTGGTGTTGTTATAAAATAAAGGAAATAAAAAGATTTTTGGGGTTGGAGAAGCAAAATAAATGAAAATACTTTAAGAGAAATTGTTACCTTTAATTTAGGTAACTCAATTTGGTTGGAACCAAAGGACTTGTTGAAATTCTTTCTGCCTAAGGGGAAGCTTCAAGGAGGAGGAGAGGGATGTGGGGAGCTTAGTTGGGCAGAGTTTGGACGAGCCAAGTGGCTTGAGAGGTGTGAGGAAATGAGAAGGAGGAGTGCCCTTTTATAAGAGGGGTGAGGGGCACCTTTGGAAAAGCTAGAAATATTAATTTATAATAAATTCATATTCGGTTTCCAAAGACTCAAAAGTTGACTATTCAAAGGATGAGGTGGGGATAGGTCGAAAACAACTCATCCAATAGAATTTAGACAGGTTTGGGTACTTATATTAACCTTATCTTTAAGTATTAACTCTAAGTTAATTAGTTTCACTTTTACAATGTCTCTTTGTATTTTTATATAATATGGTTAATAAACTTACTATATACATCTAAGCGACCCCCAAGTGGTCCATTAATGATTAACCAATCATAATATAAGTCTCTTGGCCGAACCTTAGATTTTTAGGAATTTAATATCAATTAATAATATAATATTTTTTTTAAGAACTCTTTTATGTCAATTTTGACACTATTCAATAGTTGATTTTTGTGAAACTCATAACAGATTGATTACTTCGAACAATGTCAATTAAATCAATCCTAATATATCATATTATCCTAGAAAATTAGTTTAATTCATTAAAAGTTTCATATTATATTTATTTGGGTGTTTATAATATCAATTATTTTAATTTTTCACTATTATAGTAATTACTGCATCATCATTGTGTCATAAATAAAATATATTATTTAATGTCTAAAAATTATAAATAAAATATCATTATGTAGAAAATCTTTTTAGATTTCTAATGAATATTTATAATCTAAAATCCAACATATATAACCCTATGTAACAATTGTTGTTCTAAAAGATATATGCTTGTGTCATTTTTGTATTCATTTTAACTAAATTAAAATAAAGTGTCATTATCACTTACAAGTGGATCCATGGGGTCCCAAAATAGACCCAAAGATTCCCATGGTCGACCATGTATCAACCAATAGGGTTAAGACACGTTTTAGAGTAATTTAGTATTATTATAATATTATTTTTGTTAACCCTTATTTACCGGATTTACCCTTAACCATGGTAAATAAAATATTTACCGCAGTAATTATTCAAAATGTCTAAAAATAAAAGTTACCTATTTACACAATTTTAACATCCTGATTCCAAATATGGAATCCATTTTCCTAAATTCAAAACACAGAAGTGGCAGAAATTAATTTAAAATTAAATCCCGCTGTCAAAACAAAAAGCGTGTTTTTAAGAGATAATAACTATCAAAAGATTGACACTCGTTTATGTTCGGTTTAATTGTAAAATTATGTCCAATGACCAAAATTATATTAAATGGTAAAAATATATTCTAAATATACTTTAAAACCACTCAAATTCATAATTTATCACTATTAATTATTTTGATTAAAAAAGTTGTTTTTAATTAAAATTTAGTAATTTTCACTATTCATCAAAATATAAAAGTTATCCGAAAAGTACCAAAATTTCACCCTAGGATAATTTCGATATTCCGAATCCAAAAATGAAGTCCATTTTTAAATATAAAATATATATAATTTCAAAAATTAGGTATTACTATTCATAACGGCTAGTTTGATTGGTTGTGGTGTGTGTTAAAACTCAAGGTTGCGTACAACACACGCTACTGTATTATTCAAAGAAAGCGTACCGTGGAAGCTTGGGATGTTTCATTTTAAATTTTTGATGTCCCCATTTAGTCAAAAAGTTTAATATATAGTATTTAAAAAGGGTTCACTATTAAAGTTGATAAAAGTGCAATACTGAAAATGAATTTGTTCTTGCATTATATCTAAGAAACTCATAATATGGATTCTAAAATTATAAGGATTATATAAACATTAAAATTTATCTAATACTATTCATAACCTCTTTTGAACGGCTTGTTTGGTATGTCATGGTGTGCTTGAACATGGTGTTGCATGTAGTGAAAGTTATTTAATTATTTTGAAGAAATAACACACTATGAAATCTTGGGGTGTTACATTTAAAAGGTCCCACATTGATATAATTCGTGGATAAGGTGATAAGGCTTCGAAATCCACCCATAAAATAAGTTTTGGACATGTGTAGTTCATAGATTTTACAATATCTTTCAATTTTATTTAAATCGTAAAAAAATGATGTCATCGCTGCATCATTATTATATCATAAATAATTTAATTTATTTAATGTATAAAAATTATAAAACAAATACTATGATGTAGGAAATCTTTTTAGATTTCCAATGAATATTTATAATCAAAAAGATGACTTGTATAAACCCACTTAAATTTTTTTTTAGTAAAACATATCATGTTTGTGTCATTTTTACTTTAACATTAAATAAAAAGTTATTTATGTCATTTCCCAACCAAAGTGGATCCATGGGGTCCCCAAGTTGACCCATGGCTTGTCGTGGTTGGCCATGACACAACCAATGAGGGTAGGATATGTTTCATGTTCATTTCATATTATTAAAACATTATTTTTACCTAAACTACACTAATTACCACTAATCGCGATTAAAAACTTAATAAGTTACTATTCACCAAAAAATTGTTTGTATCCCATTGAACCACATTTTTCTTCTTAATGACAACCATGTATGTCGGATTTTTGAAATTAAAAACAAAAAGATGGCAAAATTTCATTTAAATGGACAAATCAGTTTTTATAAGTACAACTTAGTGGTTTCACTATTCATCAAAAATTGAAGTTTTCCAGAAAATTCCCAAAAATTCACCATAAGCTATATTTGATATTCCGAATTCAAAAATGAAGTCTATTTTAAAAAATTCAAAACATATAAGTCAGATTAATTAATTTAATAATTAATTCCCGCTGTCAAAGCAAATAGCGTGTTTTTATGAAATAATAAGTATCAAAAGATTGGCACTAGTTTAAGTCTGATTTCAAAGTGAAATTAATTCCAACGACCACTATTGGATTTAATGGTAAAAATATATTCTGATTTCACTGTAAAACCAATTCAAAATATAATCTAATAATATAAATAAATTAGATTAAAAGAGGTTTTGAATTAAAATACAACATTTTACACTATTCATTAAAAAAAATGAACTTTATCGGAAAGATACCAAAAATTTACACAAAGTAAATTTTGATGTCCCGATTCTTAATAAGAGATTTATTTGGTCCAAAAGAATGTTTAAGAGTGAACAAAACTATATTTAATGACGGTTCGCCATCAAAAGGCGATAAGTGATCCTTTAGTGAAAACTAGGGCATAAAAGCCTAAAATTTAATTCTTTCCGTATTTTAAGCCATTATCTTTTATTAGATAAATGTAAAAACATTTAAAAACATATATAATCATATTTTATTTATTTCTATCAATTCCCGCCAATACAACGGCTACATGTTAACTACCATTTAAAATAATATTATTTTATTATTAGAGTGCAACGTAAGATTCCCAAGAAACTCGTTGTTGCGTGTTGGGTACACCATCGAGCATAGCGTCCCCTTTAAAGTAATATTAATATTTTATTCACAAATTTGGATAAATAAGAAAATGTCGTATTCTGTATTTACATTGGGTTTTACATCCTTCCCCCCTTTTGGGAATTGCGTCCTCGCAATTTTTAAAATTGAGCTTGGAAACATCCTTGGAAGTCCCAAATCGGAACAAAAGTCGGTAAAACAAACACTTTAAAATAAAGAAAGATAAATACAAAGGTCACCCGAGTTAACCCATACTAGGATTCCAAGTATGAAAATATGGACATGGAGGAAAAAAAAGGGTCATGTTCTGATGGAGAGTGATAGAAAACATGTTTAGGAGAAAGTTAACCACGAGAAAATCACAAACTTGTGATGGGTTAAACAGTATTCGATTCCCCAGTAGGAAAAGTTAATAGACAACATTTTTGTTTTAAGTTACTTTTTATTGAGGAATTTATTCATAAGGAAACATAATCACTTATCATATTGACTTTCAACTTTTATTAGATTCCTTACACAAACTCATATTTTCTCCAAAAGACGAGTATTTAGGAAGACTTGTTCACATTAAGAGTACTATAATCAACTTCTAGAGAATCACCTAATCCACAAAATAGAACTATACAATTCCCATGTCTTCAAACCTTAACCAAAACTAAAACCAAAAAGGTTACTACAAGATCAGATAATCCATAAAAGGATAACCCTTTAAAAAGAAAATCTATTCTTAATCTCCAAAATTTGTCCAACAAAACCCAAAGTTCAACGAGGACCATCCGATAAACAATTTGTCCATAAAATTCTTCAAAGTAAACCAATATAAGATTGAAACCCAAATATTTGAAGGATTTAGTCACATAGTCTTCCAAGTTAAATCGTAACATTTATCTCCAAACAACATCAGTTGCTCCTAAAGTCTCGTATTGAAAAGTAATTAACCTAATCACATATCCTCTATGATAGGTTAATCATTTTCATAAATAACCCAAAATCAAATTACTCTTAAAAAACAAGAATTAGTCAAACTAACCAGGGACTTCACGTAGTCCAGTGGTAGGCGGTAAATAACAGTTGCACTTTGACTGTGGCTTCGATTCCCGCAACTTTGTCCGACGCGACGGGTTGTCACACGGTCTGCGTGTTGTCCTTTTTCCAAAACTATATAATTCTTAAAGCATCCCCCAAAACGAGATAAAATCTTCAAAAATGATCATAACATATTTTAACCTCAAGTTTATCTCATTCTTTTCAGTTTCCATCATATCATAGAGTAACCCATAATTACCTAAAAAGTAAGGATCATATAAACCCTAATGGTTACCTTAATAATTATTACCTGAATTTCCACATCGAGTTGTCCATCTCGTACATGATTCATTAGAGAACTCACCAAGGTTGAAGTGGTTGATCATGAATCCTTGATAGTTGGTTTAGAACAACCATGAGATTCCTCATTGAATCCCCCATCTCATCCAGTCTCTTAATCAGAGAGCCACCATATTTTCCTTCAAACCCATTGTCACTTTGGTGCCTGCTAGATCCAGCCATTTACTAAAACCAAAAAGGTCAGTGTGAGCATATCAACATAACCATCATGTACTAATGAGGAAGATAAACACTAAGATATACTTACTCATTCACTTTATCTAAAACTAGTACTCTTTCTGAAATCCTAACCATTATGGTACTGTCACTTATGCTTAGAGAATACCCTAACCTCTAAAGTTATTTAAACTGACCCTTGATACCAACTATAAGGCCACAGCCTTAAACCTTACTTAATCTTGAGTTATTACAAGATTAAACATTGAGGATCTTTTCAGGTTTAGAGTTTTATAGAATTAGATCATGAAACTTGCATTACATTCCACATTTAAACAAAGTGGTCACATAAAAGACAGTATTCATTCTTCCCATCAATGGAAACATATTTAAAATATAACACAGATTCTTTCTTGACACATCCTTGACACTATCATCACATCATGTACCTTTCCCTTGACCTGTGAAAAACATTTCAAAAACTTGGTATGAGCATAAAAATCTCAGTAAGGGTTATAAAAATATGGAGAGGAAACATGAGTTCATATATACATAAGAATGAAATCATACTTTACCCATAAAACAAAGGCACTTTAACATACCTCATCAAACGATGAATAAATCATAGAAATCATAAGACATAAAGGTAACTTGAGGCATTCATAACATTCTTACGTAGGGAGTAACCCTCTTGGTTACGTTTGGAGTACCCATCACAGTATATTCCCTAAATCTCTTCGGAGAAACCTTAACGTTTCACTTCTTCGCGTTACCCAATGAATTGGAGAGATATATCGGGCTCACCCGCCCTTAGTTTGTCACGGAACCACCCGTCTTCATAATAATTCCCAAGAACCTCAACATAATCGTATCACATAAAACATGCATAAAGGAAACATAACATTTCCACCTTTCAATCACAAGATATCAATACAACACATTGATATAAAAACATCATGAAAACCATTTTCAATACCAAAATAAAAGAAAATTAAAACATGCTATTTAATTTTCTTTTAAAAAGAAGGTATGGCTTATAGAGGAAGCCGAAACTCAAATAATGGTCACGACGGCAGAGAAGTCGTTGTCGTCGTATACGTACGACAAAAACATTCCCTTTTGTCGTTTAGTAAATGCTTCGTATAAAAAAGATTCCTTTTTAATAAACGTAAAAGTCAAAGGGGTTTATACATCGTATAAAAGAAGGTTGTGTAAAAAACAAAATATGCCTCAATGAAAGGAGATTGAGACGAAGTCCCTTACAAAGACGATATCCTTGGTTTAAGGATAAATCAATTGCATAATTATGCGTGACAAACGAATACACCAAATATAAGTGGATATTAAGTGTAAAACAATCTGAGGTTATTCATACATATTCATAGAATGACATATTCAAGGAGTACAAGTTTTTCCCAAAGAATAAAATTTGGGCTAAGTGGTTCCCTTGCAAAAATTTTACAACCTAACGACGTCACTTCAAAAATTCAGAAAAATGAGTTGATGAGAGATAAAAAGGGAATCTAATCACTTGGAAATAAAATTTACATCAATAAGGATATAGAAGAACATATCCCAACATAATAGTATGTGAATTAAAAGACATAACAAATGATGTCTTTTAAAAAGAGGAGGGTGAAAGGTCCCCTTACTAAGTTGGGTAACTTTCGAAACGTACACCCAATGGAAGAAGGGTCATACAATGAAGATGTGAATACCCATAAATGAAATTATACTACAAAAAGTGTATAATAATGGGCATTAAAAACACTACTCAAAGGAAATTGTGGCAAATGTAGCATAAATCTCACGGGAATTAAAGTGAGATGAACAATCCCTTACGAAAACTTGGCAGCCTAACAGCGCCACTTAAAACTTTCAAAATGGATTGATGAGATCAAATAGAGTATCTCATCATATTAAAATAAAATTTACAGAAAGAGGAATATAAAAGAACATCCCCCATCATAAAAAAGAGGAGCTTAAAAGAAATGACATAAAAGAGTGTACTTATAAAGAAAGAGAGGAGTAGGATCCCTTACGAAAATTCGGCAGCCTATCGGTGCCACTTAAAACTTCCAAAATGGATTGATGAGAGAGAATAGGGTCTGTCATCACATGAACATAAAAATTACAGTAAATGTAATATAAAATATCATCCCAATAATAAGAAAGATGAGCTTTAAAAGGAATGACATAAAAGTGTGTACTTAAAAAGAAAGAGAGGAGTAGGATCCCTTACCTCGGGTCCGACTTGACTCGATCATTTTTTAATCTCCTGAATAATAAAATTGAGTTAATTTCTACTTGATTAAGAACCTTTTTCAAGATTATTATTCCTTTTATATCACTTATTTCAATGTTATAAACATTATGTAATAATTTAAGTTAATAATGTTTGTTTTGTCGATATTTGGTTCTTAAGTCGAAAGTGGACTTCTTACAATTACATGTTGTTCGTGTGGTCAAAGGTTCTTTATATCCATAATGAAATTACTGATTTGGATATCATATATATAATATATATCCAGCATATACATGTATTTATAATATTACATAATCATTTAGAGGTAAGAAATGAAATGCACCGTTCATGGAGACAGTAAGCCGTACGTACGCATGAACGCTACTTTCATTTCTTTGTCATATTAATGGAATTAAAACTAAAAGAGAGGTATGTATATTTTAATTTCAGAATTATATTCATAATTTATATGTATCATTCATCATATATATGTATTATATACATGTACTTATAATAGTACATTACATTTGTGGATAAGAAATGAAATGCACCGTTCATGGAGACGGTAAGCCGTACGTACGCATGAACGCTACTTTCATTTCTATCTCATACTTTAATGGAAAGAAATAATAATGATATAGAGGTATATAATAATTCCAGTATAAAATCATATATAATAACATTAAATCCATCCTTTATACGTCCCACGTATGGCATTAACGAATCACATCACTTTGAGGGGGCGGTAGTCCGCACTTCCTAAAATGAAGATATCGCGTATACCCATATTGGAAGCCATAAAGGTAAGACACAAATGAAAAATACAGAAGCATAAGTAAAATATAAACATATTATATATCATATATAAAAATAGTGACATCATAATGGCCACCTTTGAAGGTGTTAAGTGAGTATTGAACAATCATCGTTTCGGGAGGTAGAATTTCGCCATCCACAGAAACCGTATGTTCTTTAACCATTTGATGTAGTTGTGTGAGAGTGTATCTAGAATAAATCTTATAAAAACATCATATTATATTTAAGATACTGGTGTTGTTAAAAAATAAATAAATAAAAAGATTTTAGGGGGTTGGAGAAGCAAAATAAAACAAATGAACATGAGAGAAAGAATTACCTTTAAAAGTGTAACTCCTTTTGATTTGAGCCTAAAGGCTTCCTTTGAAAGGATTATACCCAAAGGGAATCCTTTAGCATTAGTATAGGGATGTGGAGAGAGTAAATGGGCAGGGGTTGGCCGAGCCAAAGGCTTGAGGAGTGTGTGAAATGAGGTAGAGGTGGGGTCCTTTTATAAGAGGAGAGGAGGGGCACTTTTGAAAAGTAAGAAATATTACTTTATTTGAACATGTGTTTCGGTTTTAAAAGGTCCCACATTGATATAATTCGTGTATAAGGTGATAAGTCTTCGAAATCCACCCATCCAATAAGTTTTGGACATGTGTAGTTCATAGATTTTACATTATCTTTCCATTTTATTTAAATCGTCAAATAATGATGTCATCGCTGCATCATTATTATGTCATAAATAATTTAATTTATTTAATGTCTAAAAATTATAAAAAAACTACTATGATGTATTAAAGCTTTTTAGATTTCCAATGACTATTTATAATCAAAAATATGACTTGTATAACCCCACTTAAAAATTGTTTTCGTAAACCATATCATGTTTGTGTCATTTTTACTTTAACATTAAATAAAAGGTTATTTATGTCATTTCCAAACCAAAGTGGATCCATGGGGTCCCCAAGTTGACCCATGGCTTGTTTTGGTCGGCCAGGACACAACCAATGAGGGTAGGACATGTGTCAAGTTCATTTCATAATATTAAAACATTATTTTTACCTTAAACTACACTAATTACCACTAATCGCGATTAAAAACTTAATAAGTTACTATTCACCAAAAAATTATTTTTATCCCATTGAACCACATTTTACTTCTTAATGACAACCATGTATGTTGGATTTTTGAAATTCAAAACACAAATATGGCAAAATTTCATTTAAATGGAAAAATCAGTTTTTATAAGTACCACTTAGTGGTTTCACTATTCATCAAAAATTGAAGTTTTTCAGAAAATTTCCAAAAATTCACCATAAGCTATATTTGATATTCCGAATTCAAAAATGAAGTCTATTTTAAAAAATTCAAAACATATAAGTCAGATTAATTAATTTAATAATTAATTCCCGCTGTCAAAGCAAATAGCGTGTTTTTATGAAACAATAAGTATCAAAAAATTGACACTAGTTTAAGTCTGATTTCAAAGTGAAATTAATTCCAACGACCACTATTGGATTTAATGGTAAAAATATATTCTGATTTCACTGTAAAACCAATTCAAAAGATAATCTAATAATATAAATAAATTATATTAAAAAGAGGTTTTCAATTAAAATACAACATTTTACACTATTCATTAAAAAAATGAACTTTATCGGAAAGATACCAAAAATTTACACAAAGTAAATTTTGATGTCCTTATTCTTAATAAGAGTTTTATTTGGTCCAAAATAATGTTTAAGAGTGAACAAAACTATATTTAATGACGGTTCGCCATCAAAAGGCAATAAGTGAACCTTTAGTGAAAACTAGGGCATAAAAGCCTAAAATTGAATTCTTTCCGTATTTTAAGCCATTATATTTTATTGGATAAATGTAAAAACATTTAAAAACATATATAATCATATTTTATTTATTTCTATCAATTCCCGCCAATACGACGGCTACATGTTAACTACCATTTAAAATAATATTATTTTATTATTAGAGTGCAACGTAAGATTCCCAAGAAACTCGTTGTTGTGTGTTGGGTACACCATCGAGCATAGCATCCCCTTTAAAGTCATATTAATATTTTATTCATAAATTTGGATAAATAAGAAAATGTCATATTCTTTATTTACCTGGGGTGTTACACATAATCTCCAAAATTTTAATATTACATCAACTAACATAAAAAATTGTCTATTCAATTTAAATATTTAATAATAAAAAATTATTACACCTTAGAAACATTTTACTCATGAATTGATAATGAAATAATATTTGAAGATATCTAAAAAATAATCTGATAGATACTACATTAACCAAAAACTAGAATCTTGGATTTAGTGAAGAAAATACATACATTATATACATGAATTGATACCAAATATTGATTTCTAGACATAACTATCAAATAATTAAACGGATTAATGAAATTATTATATTACATAACTTTCCATGGCCTTTTAGGTTAATATGTATTTAGAATAATGGAAAATAATAAAATAATATGGTCATTTACCCTCTCAACTAGTGTATATTTTTCCACATTCTAAGAAACATCGAAAGCCATAAAAAGTCATCGATTTCTACCATAAATTCTCTTAAAATTTTATTCTATTAAACTAATAATTTCTAAGATTTTTCATTAAGTCATAGTAAAATAGAAATATATAATGGGGTGAGATGAAATTCTCAGTAAGGTAAATAATAAGTGATGATGATAAAAAATCATAAGTTATAATAACATGGACATAAATAATATGGAAGGAATATATTAAAAAAATTTCCACAATATAATGAACTAAGATGATAATATAATTCCCATAGTTTTTATCCTGAAGGGGAAGGGGTGGAACTATTGGACTTCTTGGAGGCAACACCTCATGCGATCCAAAACTAGGGCCTCATCCATAAATAGATATTTATCGAGATCCATAATTGATAACCTGATTTTCCATCTTCATAGGGGAATCCTGATAAGATCATGACATACCACGCTAAGATGATCATATATACATATATATATATGGTTCAGACTCATGAACTAAAATCAAAGGAATGAATCATATATGATGAATTGACCATTAATCATGCTAACTAATGTCTCTATATTCTAATCTAACAAGAAGGAATTTACAGTCTTAGTGTATAGATATTTCCAGGGTCAGACCAACAGCAGCAAACCTAGTATAAAAGCTACATTGAGGTGGTGCCCTATAAATTATATTATAAAATAATAAATATCATAATATCATGCACAAGTATTTTTTTCTAAAAAAGTGGAAAAACTACCAAATTGAACCTTGGATTGGAAATCAAATACCATGGATGAATCCATAATATAGGGTTTTCATTAGGAATGAACTATGTTTTTTAGGTTCCATAAGTTACGTTAAGTCATTCATTTGTGGTCCATTAATATAAAATAAATAAATTATATAATGTATATTATTATTAAATTACTAATGGATCAAAATAAAACTATCTAATTATTGTTATAATAGCATTTAATATGTGTTATCATATTAATAATGAATAACCCATAGTAATAGATTAATTATTCTGTGTTAGAAGATCATATCAGGTGATGATGAGAGATCAGATCGAGTTTAATAGGATGGTGGTGAATGTAGTGGGATCCCCCATTGTTAGTCAATTTTTTCTTCACCAATGATTGATCCAAATCGAGTAAGAGGCCATCAATTGTGTATTTCCCCCATTTTATTAAATTATTGAGGACAAATATTTTAACTTCTTATGATATGATTTTTTCTGCACCTCTTATGAGGATGATTTTGAATTATAGTTCTTTTTTCTATTTATTATTTTCTTCAATGATATCACACTATTTTCCCCTCTTTGAAATTAGAACCCTAGAACACTTTTATGCATTTTTAATACCCTTTTTATTGTAATTTACACCATCGTTCTCCACATTCCAAATAATTGGCTTATGGATCCAAAATTCAACATTACTGGGGTGGTTTTGAGATTAATGAAACCTATATATTCATTGAACAAGTTAAAAAAATATTTAAATGGTTATTTTTTGACAAATTGATTTTTATTGGGAATTGTAGGTGATTATTTCAATATATTTAGTATTTGGAACAATGATGGGTGACATATAGAACATGTGACATGCATAAACCATATCTGGTGATCAAAATAAATATATGGATACCATAGGATGATAAATTGTGGATGGAGGTGACCCCCACCCAGAAATGATTTCAGGAGGTCAACATGTGTGATTCATAGAAATATGGATAGATTTGGGGAACACATGAAGATTATAGATTTTCTATAGAAAACTCAACTACACGATGTCTTGTCTAAGAACAAACATCATATAAACCTCCCTGGATTTGGTTCTAGGGGTTTGTAAATGTAATGGAACACGCACTATGTGGCCAGAACCACAAGTCAGGCGACCCTGACCAGGTGGCTGAGCTGTTTGATACCTGTAACACACCCAATAACCCCTGAGGTCTAGTACATTGTGTACTATATGAGTACAAAAGCAGGTGATATTGTCCGATCAAAACCTTCTATAGGTCCAATGGCCCACAGGGAGGCCCAACGTAGTAATGAAACATATTGTTTGATGCATATATGTGATGTACTATGAAATTGATTCAATGAATCATCCATTTGAAAAGACATTCTAGTGTCTAGGTGGGGTTACATAACATCTGGACACCATTACACAATATGTATTCAATAATTTTACATCTTCCTCTCATATCACATTTATTATGAATTGGATTTTGGTGCCTGAGTATTCTATCATGTGTAATTTTCTATTTAAAATGTAATTGTATCGCTTTTTTTGACTTTCTAGTAATAACATGGAATTTTTAGCAGATTTTTCTTATCCAAGTGACAATTTATGGTGGAAGTGATCAGACAACATTATTGTAGATATTTCGAGACCAGTATATACCTATCACACTAGGTTAATGGTTCCCCATATGATCAGATATATTCAAGGGTTAGAACTCTCTTGGCAGACCAGGGTACGGGTTACCCTTAATATTAGAGTGATACAAGGGTAAGTACTCCGCTATCATACAAGATCATGAGTTTCTCATATTATTTAAAAAATTGAGTTAGTAACGCCTTATACTATTGAGGATTTGAGTTCTGTTTCAATGGAATGGTATTTGATCCTCTTTATTCTATGAAAGGGTGTGTGTCCTCCAAATGTGTTTCGACTCCCTTGTCTATGGATTATAATAAGGGGTTTGTTTTCTTATACATTTAGTTTGGTTATGATTTGTTTGATGATGGTATTCAGCGATATAATTTTGGATGTAAACACTTGCACATCAAAATTGTATGGGCTTTGAGGAAGAGATCTCCTTTCTCTCTCATCATGGTTTATTTATGGGTGTGTATATATATTTATATGTGTTTGTGTATATATTGTGTTTTGTTTCCCTCTTGAAATGAGTTGAGATGACTATCATTGTATACCATTATTTCTCACATTTATTTTTGGGGTATCCTACAGGGATTGTATATACTCACACCTGTATGGGATTTAATTTTACGTTTCATTTCTTATAAAGATGATGGATAGATCAATATTTATTATAGTGGAGGACAATGATACCTATGTGCATTGCCCCCATAATGTAATTGATCATGGATATTAGGAGTCAAGGTCTCTCAAAATTACTTATTTTATGTTTCAATTATTTACATAGATAATTTATGGATATGAATGTATGTTTACCATTTATAAATTTATTTTATTATATCATACAATATTTATTTCCTAATAGTTTACTCCAATGATGGGTTATGTCAATATGTTACAGTCTTTACATAAAATTCCTCTACACTTCTACTTTGAGATTGGAGGGTTTGTGTATATATGTATATATATATTAGTAATCAGTAGGTGATAATAGTTAATCATTATCAGTGCTTTCTCAAATACATTGGGATCTTTGTGCTGGTCATGGGTTTGAGGTGGGTCCTCTTCTACAAACCAAGGCGACCTGGTTTGTGCGTTTGGTACATCTATCAATGTATCGATGGAATATCTGAAACAAAACCCTAGACATCTCTAATTATGTCCATATCATTCATTATATGAGAAAAGTAAAAATCAAAACATAATACACATTCCCAATAATCCTCCATATTGGAATACATATATATGATAGGTCCATAAATATTCTACATGTATTAGGAGTGAACAATAATTCATATAGAGTTAACAATTATGCAGAATATTGAAGCAATTTCCAGTGAATAAATAAAATAAAAAGATCATAAAACATATATATACACAATGTTTATGGTTAAAAAAGTTAATATTACTTGTCTAGGAAATGAAACATAAAATGATGTTTACATATATGGAAAACACAATTGAATGAAGAATTCTTTGAATAATAAAACATAAAAGGGTCCAAGAATTGGTTTATTTTTAACATGAGTTCAATACCGCAATATTATAAATAAAATAATATAAATTAGATGGTATATTATAAAAACCGTTTCCCATTGTAGTAAAAAAAAATTGAATAGGAAAATGAAAATTGTGGTGAAAAAAAAAGAAATTTTTTTAGAAAAACATTTTAGCGAAATCATAAGGATGAGGTAATAGGTCTTTTTGAAAATTCATTATAAAAATGTGATGTATTGTTTTTAAAACATATAATTTTTAAATTAATCCACAATAATTGTGAAATGAATCTATATAATTTTATTCACGGAAATGTCAACTATAAGATATAACATTTGATCATGGAAGGAGAAATCATTTGATATTTTCAATGTATATTTTTTAATAAAACCCACAACATAAAAAAACTATACTAAAACATTATTTTGTGTTAACATCATATTTAAAATATATGTGAGGAAATTAAATATAATAATTTTTTTATAGAGACAGAAAAAATATAATAAAAATCAACTTTCATGTGAAAAAATTTTAAATAAATGAATAAATATTTGATTTATCAATATCACATTCTAGAATGATAATCCTTAAATAATGAGCTATTTAAAAAGGGAATTATGTGGAGAATGTGAAAAAATGAGAGAATAACATATAAAATAATAAAATTGAAAAATGGAACAAATATATATGAAAAAAGTTTAAAGATAATTATCACAAATCAATGAACAAAATGTGAGATACAAAAGACTCTAATGAATTGTATTTCAATTTTGTAAATAAAATTGATGGAAAAAAACCAAGAATTGTATATCCTATGAATTACAAGGAATAAAATAAATTATGTGAAAGTTAAAAATACATAAAAAAATACAATTGAAACATATTTATAACATTTAATATGTCTCAATGAATCATATTTGTGACTCAGAAAACCCTTACATCCTTAAAAACATTCATATCGAATTTCCTTGAAGAACATTAATTGAAATTGAATATTAAATACCAAAAATAATATTATTATAATGATAAAAATATTAAATTGGTAATATATATATATATATATATATATATATTTCCATTAAAAACTTGGTTTATAATAAGAAATATTCCATAATGGATGATGATTTTAGAAAACAAACTCGTACATTAATTTCTAACATCCTGTAAAGTGGTTGAATCTTTTTTATAGAAAAAATAAATAAATTAATAAAATATTTTTTTAACCATATTCACATATAAATACATTTTAATCAATAATTTTTAATTATTCAATATGTATATATACTAGTTATATATATATATATATATTCTGAGTATATAGAGTCAGTAATCTTTTCCACTTTCTACTAGATTCATAATAGCATTTTTGTGATTAATTATTATCCAAAATCACATCATTAAAATAACATAAAAGTTAATCTAATTTAGATTTTAAAAATATTTATTATTTTACAATAACATTATATGGTATTTTTTCATACGATCCTTAAAGATGAAATCAATAATGTTCATGTTTTAGTGATTTTTTACATGGAGACATTGACATACAAATTTACGAGTTTAACATTAATATTAAAATTATAAAGACAATATTAAATACCAATTTTATTATTTATATCAAATAATATTATTAATTTTTTTTATAGTCATTCATGATATTATTTTATATCAATGTACAAGTAAGTGGCGAGATCTACAAAAACATGATCATACCAAAATTACTGGATGATTATGATTATAAACGTGGTTTAGTTTTTAAATGGTTCCATTATTATGGAAGAATAATCATATAATTTAACAACCATTTAGGTGATGAATTTTATTTTATTATTTTTAATTATATAATAATGAAACTAAATGAAAAATGATACATGTTTGTTAATTGAGGTTGTAGTCTGCACAACACACATTCAACATTTTCATTTCACTTAGAATTATATGAAATGTATATGGATTGTATTTTTTATTCTAATAATCTTATTATTATTATTATATATGTCATATTTGTTCATCACTTTCTACCATATAACAAGATAATAGTGGAATTTTTGATAAATGAATTTCATCGATTCACGGAGGAAGTATTATGCACAAAGCATGAATGATGATTTGGATTATAAATATATAAATGGTAAAATATGGCTAATAATTATTCCATTATAATAATTTAATTTTATATAAAATATAAACTAATGTAATTATATTTTAATTTGACAAATATAGTTGGAAAAATTTTATTGAAATGAAAATATGATAGAAGGAAACGAGTTCTCATATTGAAATAATTACATTTTCCTAAGAGGATAACCTCAAATTGGAGGTATTAGGACAATAAAAAATAAATATATGATAAAAAAAGATGAATAAAATTCCATGGGAAGGAAAATGGGATTAATTCCATTTTTAGAGACAAAATTATGGAGTGGGTTTAGTGGGAGTGGAGACAAGAACATTTTATAAGTTGTTAGAATGATATTTTTAATAATATTTAGAGAAAATTTCAAGAGAAAAAATTTATAAAAATGATAAGAACTTTATTAAATATAAAATTAAGGATTAGGGGACTAAATAATGTCTATAATACATTAAAATTTTGTTTTAAAACATGTTTGAAACAATTTTTTTAAAACCTCCACTCTTAGAGTTGTCAATTTAAACATTTTTTTGTTTTAATGTGGTAACTAGTTTTTTGAAAATTAATTTACTTTTAATTCATAGAAAAAATACTTATTAAATAATAAAATCATACAAATAAAAAATGTAAATCCAATTTATCACATGAAATATAAATGTGTTTGAAAATAAATATCAATTATTATCACTTGTATTATGTAAATCCCCTTTTTTATAAATAGTTGCTTTTTAAGCATAATCAATAAATATATTATAAAATTATCAATGTTTTTAATTATCATGATATGAATTGGATTGTTTAACAAAATTATTTGTGTTTTAAAGATAACCAAAGACAAATTTTACTTAAAAAAATAAATTAAACCAAATGACCAAAACTATTTTTATATTCGATATTTTTAAATATGTTCATAAAATGTTAAACATATGTTTTTTAAATAATTATTAATTTTTTAAATTGTATGGTGTTACCCATAAAATAAATATTGGATTGATTAAAATTTTTTATAAAAAATTAGATCTATTTTATAAAATTATATATTCTTAAAACATATAACTTGGTAAATACTATATTTTTAAATATTCAAAAAAATCATACTACTATGAATAAAATTAAAAATAAAATTAAGATAATTTTATTATTCTAAATATGAAATTGATTAAATTTCATGAAAATAAAATTATATAAATTATGAATTAACCATTGAAATAAATAAATAAATAAATAAATAAATAATGTGAGCCATTTTCATATAAAAATAAAAATTTTAATATATTAATTTTTAGTATTCTTATTTTGATCAATTAATAATAAAAATTTTTAGTAGAAATATTATTTATTTCAATAAAATACTTTACCTATAATTAATTATCTATCCTAATAAAAAAAATTATATTTCATAAGTTTTATTATTTCGAACATAAATCTATATTATTGGTTTTTGATAAAATAATATTTAATTTTCATTAACTTATTACTATAAAAAATTAATTCATTGTAATTTATATACATATATATTAATTAATTTATTTATTTTTGTTACTCGCTAATTCCACTATTAGAACTTGGGTTTAAATAGAATATATTCCAATTGATTTTAATTAGAATTTATTTTTTTCCATTTCTAACAATCTTGTTGGTCTACAGTTTTAGAGAATTAGGAAAAAATCAGACATAGTAATCTTATACAATTTATGTGGACACATATACTCATTATCCACTTTTTTCACTAAAGGAAACCATTGTAAAAAACATGGTTTCCTTTCATGTCACGTCTTCAATACATTCATCATGACACCTTCTTTTCCCTTACAAATATTTAAAGCCTATGAAAAAATTTAAAACATGGGATGATAACTAAATATCATTAAAGGTACTAATGAAATAAAAAAATTAGTCCCATGAAACCCCACTAAATAATTCATTAAAATAAAACATAACTTTTTACCCTAAAAAAGTGATCGTAATTTCTAAAATATAATTAATTTACCTTTTTAAAATAAACGATTTTCAAAAAAACTAATAGGAAAACATATAAAATTTAAGAAGGAAAAATGGGAGATAATTATAAAAAAAAATAGAATAACTAAACGGTCGACTTCCATACATGCCACTTATACTGATGAAATAAATATATGATCAACTTCCATACATGTCAGTCTTACAAAAGGAATAACATTAAAGTCGACTTATATACCCAATGAATTGGAGGTTAAAATTTAACCAATAATCCTTGGTTTATCACATAACCACCCATAAATTTCCAAGTACCATTATATAATAATAACACAAAAAAGATATCAATTTTTACCATTTCACTTTTTAATTTTTATTTTCAATCACAAACAATCATTTCAAGATATTAAAATAATTGATACTTTTTCAAAACTATTTTCAATAGAAATACCCAAAAAGTATTAATGGGTTTATTTTTCTTTTGATAATATATTAAGGTTATTAGAGGAAACCAAATATAAAATAAGTGTCACAGTGGGTAAATGTTTTTGTTGTCGTATACATTAAAAACCTTCTTTTTATCGTTTGTCAAAACATTTTTATAAGACAGAAAAAGATTATTTTTTGAAAACATTTTATTCAAATTAAAAATAAACATAAAATATCCCTTATAATAATTTTATATTCAAATCAATAAATATGTAAATTAATATCAATAATATTGACATGGAGAAAATGATTTGATAATGAAATCATTAAACATTTAAGGTGTCACATAAATCCTTTATCATTTAAATCATAAAATCCAAGAAATAATACCTTTTAAAAAACATTAAATAAAATTATTATAGATAAAATATGTATATGAAAAGTCATATTAGCCATATATACACATTATAAAATAATAATGGTGTATATCATCAAGAAATTCCCCAATGGATGGAAATTGAGATGCAATCCATTAAACCAAGTATGATTGATCAAGTATATTCTTTATCTTACTGAATAATAAACATAAATTAATTATTTAATTTATTATGAACCTTTTTATTTTTTATTATAACATTTATTTAACTTATCACTATATTATAACAATTACTTAATTATTTAAGTTCACATATAATGTTTTGATGATATTCCATACATGATTCCAAAATGGCATGGTATGATGTCTATTTCTAGAAGTGTTCATTATTTTGTCATTTATAGAATAATATTTATAAAATAATAATAACTTTTAAACATTAACTATACATAGAAATAAATCCATTTATGTATGGTTACAAAAAATGAATAATTTTATAATCAAGGAGACGATATGATGTACATGCGCATGAGAAATGTTATCTTTTTTAATAGATCGTTATAAAAAGAAGGTAATTACAATTTTATATTCCCATAAAGAAACTAATATTTTAGATATAAAATTAAAAATTTATATATACATATATATATCATACTTGTGATGGGGTTAAGAAAAAAGAATCACATCACTTCGTGGAGGTGATCGTTCACACGTACGCACGAATGACGTTATCATTATTATGTTCATAGAATGTATGAAAGTAATTGATAAATTATTTTATAAAAATTTGAAATTTGTCATGAATATATTACATAAACATTATTTCCATAATTATAAAAACTATTTAGATACTCAAATGGAAAATAAATTATATCGATTCGTAGAGGTGATAGTTCACACATACACATGAATGATTAATTTGATTCCCATTTTGTGGAAGTGAAGATGGATTTTGGTCATGATATTAAAATAATAATATATCACTATATTTAGGATAATTTAGTTATTATATCATTATCATTGAATAATATTTTAATGAATTGGAAGAAGAAATAAAAAACATGATTAAAAACAATACCTTTAATTTGGATAACCACCTTTAATTAACACCTTAACAACTGTAAGGATGGTTTTATGCCTAAAATAAAGCCTCAATAATGTTTTTTCAGATTCTAGTAAGGTATTTGGTAATATATTGTCTGAACCAAAATGGTTTTGATGCGTGAATAATTGATAGGATGTGGTGCCCTTTTTTGTGAGATGGGAGGGCCACTCTGGGAATTGTTCATAATGACCAATTAATATAAACTGATTACGTATTAAAAATGGATCCAAAGGTATTTATTTAGAATATAGGATGCTGAGGGGATGAAATATGATCATTCAATGAAATTTATAGATGTTTTTAATTTTTTTAATCCTTATCTTTTGGTTTTAACCCTTTAGCAATTACTATTTTAACATGTAATTTACACTTTGAGGGTCAGTATAATTTCAATAACATTCCAATAGACCAATAAAAGAGTAATATATGATATTTGATGAAATATAGAAACCATTTTTCAATATGTTATATTTTTAAAAAAATTATAACTTTAAAAAAAATATTTTATATTTTAAAATGCCACTAGTGTCAATTTTGACTCTATTAATTTATTTATATTTTCAAAATATCATTAAAACATGATATAGGAAAAAAACTATTTTATCATAATAATAACATGTCATGTAAATCCATAAAATTCTTATATTACATACATAAAATCAAATTATATTTATTATAATAGGGTTAATATCACTTTTTTATTCCTCCACTATTGAAGTTATTGTTGCATTATCATTATATCACCATTTAATTTTATTATATATTAGCTAAAAAATATAAATAAATTTCCATGATAGAGGTAATGTATTTATCTTTATAATGACTTTTTATATATGATAATGTCCTATATATAACCCCATATTAACAATAGTTTACATGTTACAAAATGCGTAAAAATGATGTTTTATTGAATACATTATTATAAATACCTCAGAGTCATCTATGTTACTCCAAATGGTCCTAAAATTGGGCCAAAGATAAATTTAGTAGTAACACACACATTCAACTAAATTATTAAGAATGTTATGATAATTATATATTTTAATAATATTATATATACCTTTAATTAAATGATTTACCCTTAACCATGATAGTAAGAATTAATACTAACGTTAATTTTCATAATGTTAAAAAATAAATGGGAAAAATTTACAAAAATTTTAACCTCAAATTCAAAATAGGGAATCCATTTTTCCTAATTCAAATCACATAAACCATAGAAATTAAATAAAACTTAATCTCATAGGTGGAATAAAAAATGAGTTTTTAAAATAAAATTGTTCAAAAGTTCGCCATGTTTTTATGTAATTTCTATGTGAAATTGATTAAATGAATTGAATTGCATTAAATGAAAAAAATGTGACATAATTATACTCTGAAACCATACATAAAGATTATTTTACTATAGATGTTTTTTTAAAAAGTAGTTTTCAATTAAAATGCATTGTTTTTCACTATTCATAAAAACAATGAATCATATCAAAAAAATATCAAAAATTTAACCAATGTAAATATTTATATCCCACATCCATACAAGATGTTTATTTTGAGAAAATTATTTTCTAAAAGTGACAATAATATGTTTAAAATAGATGTACCATCCAAAGAGGGAAAACTGATATTTTTTAGAAATACTTCTTTTCTATGAAATATTTGATTTGTTCTTATGTAATATCTAGAAAACACATGAAATGAATGTTAATTAATATAATGAATAATATATATATATATATATATATATTTATTTATTTCATCAATAATCCAAACATGTGTGATTTTTTTGCATTTATTGGAATAAAATACACTTTTTCAAATTTAAATATTTTTTTCTGGAAAACATTTCCTTTTATATTAAAAAGGGTTTTACATTAATTTATAATTAATTTTCCACTAAATAAATAATTATAAATACATGTGTAAAATATATTTATTTAATACAATGAATTCATGTAATTATAACTGCTAGGTTTTAAGGGTAAAATTTAAATATAAATTATTTTTTTGCTTCATCTTGATGTGTAATATCATGTATACTATTGGACACAAGGTTTCCTTTTAAAAAATCAGGATGTTACATCCAAAGATACATTTTAATTTATATTTAGTATTTCAAAAATCGTTTCAATTCAATGTTTTAGGTATCACATGTCATCAAATATATTTCCATAAAACATAAAATATAATTTTAAATATCATATGTTATATTATGCCCCTTAAGTAAATTTCAAACATAAAATTTTAATTTTAAATTACTAAAAAATAAGTTAATTATATCTAAAAATAGTATAAACTCATGATATAATATCAAATTAGTGTTCTACATTAATATTTAAGGTATGAATAAAAAATATATCTTTTCCCTCTATCATGTTAACAAATTTCATCATTTTAGTAGCATAACATGTTTCTTTATTCCATCCATTTCCACATATCCAACATCATTCATTTTTATTGAGGTAGTATATTAGGTATTTTTACCATATTTCTGACATGAAGGTTTTTGAATCTCTATTCCATAATCATATTCATGACAATGATTTCCATGAGACTTTAACATTACCATATTTTGTTCCTTTGTAAATTATTATGTATTTAAACATAAGGGGTCAGGATTATAAGTGATGGTCTCAAGTGAAATAGAATTTATTTAGTATTTGGATAATTAGTGAATGATAAAAAATATACCTATCTATAAATAACATTTTAGTAAAAAGGATGGATAAAAATGATAATCATTTTCATTATATTTGAAAATTTCAGGGTTTGGGAAGTAAAGAATTCAGGAACATTGTATAAAGTCCAATGTATTAAGATAAAATAGGACAAAAAAAACATCCTAAAACATGGGAAAAAGAAAATCCTATATAAAGGCTAATACTGAATTTAATTTTAATAATTATATGATTATAGTTTTTCATCACCTGTTATTTACAAATATCATGTGACATTTTTGTTTTCATTAACTATTGGAAAATTAATTGATTATAAATTTTGAAGCTTTATAATTATTTTATCCAAGGTATTTTAATCTCCTTCATGGGAAATGATATTATATTCATGAATGTATTATTATAATAGATTTTAATGTATTGGATGTTTTTAAAATGTATTTTCTATATCCATATAGAATTCATATTAATCAATGTACTATGTAAAAGAAAATTTATTATTTCAAAGAACCCTATAATCTTCAATCAGTTCACGGATAAATATGATCTCTTTTAAAAGAAAAATTCTATTATAGTATTTGTTATACATAATTATTAGGTGTTCTTAGATCAAATTATTATAGAAATACTCCAAATTAGTATTGAACTATTCTTTGGGAAAATGATATATTTATTTTGTTTGTGGGGTGGACATCACTATAAAAATTATATCTTGGTTCATTTTTATAATTTAGACACTTTTAGACATATTAATTGGTATGTGATATGTAGAATTGAAGGGATATAATTAATTTATATGTGAAGAGTGAAACCTCAACATTTTATGTCATGACCTGACCTGACTGGTTTTGAGACATGACTACCCAAATCCCACCTCAAATTGGCCAGAGGCTAGTAACTACCACCAAAAACACAGTTCACCGAAATGGGATTTATTTCCATTATATACATGCACACACAAAAACATCTCCAATCCAATATAATTTTAAAATGTAAAATTGGTGACAATAATGAATACATACAATAATAATCCCACTGCCAGAGTAAAAGAAGGTATTGGAAAGCATAAAAAGTGGAAAAATGAAACCCTAAAAAAATCTAGAATGTAATGTACCATCTATCCAGAAATAGGGGGATACTATAAAATGAAACACCAATATATACCTCATATTTTCATACCATTCTAGATCTACCTTCTCCTATTATACCAAGGACTTTAAAAAAGTTATGTCATCTGTATAAGACAAAACACTTGTGGGTAGTGACCATCTATGGGTGAGTATAAAAATACCCTGTAAGAAAACCCAAAATCACGAAGAACAAAGTATAAAGTGTAACAATTATATCTACATTAGTATATGTATACATCACATATACCAATAATATTCAGATATAATAAAAAATGATACACAATCATAGGGTTAAAATTAGACAAATAAAACCAACATAGGATTCCAAGTCAAAGGTTCCACATGACAGTCATGCAGAAGAATGAAATCCTTGATCACTACTAAAACTGACAAAACTCATCCTAGAGGACATTATTTTTAGGTATAGATAAAGAGGAAATAATATATGGTTCATCTGATATACACACTCGATTAGACTACCCATTCTAAAAAAGATTAGATCTCGATACATTTCTAGGGGTCAATGCCCATGGATCTCTGGGGGAACAATAGACCCTACTGGAAACATCCATGTAGATAGGGGATCAAATCCCATATAGTGTTGGAAATTTCAATTCCATAAACACCATCTATTGTAACATGAATATAAATTAGGATCATTGTGGGCCTATCAAAGGGTTACCATCACCATGTTGCTGAGGTTGTTGTTAGTGTAGTTTGAGTGAACTCACTCCATAATAATGGAAGTCACCCACAATGCACTAATCATAGGATGCTATACTGGGATCACCAACTGTGAATGGATCATGATGGCACAAGAAACTCTTAGAGTAATAGACCATGAGAAAACATTCAAAAAAAATAATTTTCTAGAGAAGATAACACAATCCCTCGATAAATCTGAGATAATAAGAAATAGAAATCTAATTTTTCCACAAAAGAGTACACAATGTTTCCATGGGGGTACACAAAATGTCTCACTATGCTTAGTAATTCATGTGTATTGAACTCACATGGAATCAGGATTTCCTCAAAATAAGGCATTCCATTATGATACACAACATGTAAGAGTCATATCGACACTCAACATGCCATCTTATTTTTTTCCATTTAATTCCCAATGTACACTGTTTGTCAATAGCTAATCAGGGAATTTGTGACCCACGTGATCTTCTAGTCATATATTCATTTTACACACCATACCTCCAACCATGGTGTACACAGAATGTGGCATGGTCCATATGAATTGTATATCTATTCGACCTCTTGGTTAGGTAATCATTTTACATTATGATCAACATAGATAAATGTCACACAACATGTGATATTTATCTCTAGGATGAAACTGTTGTGTCACATAAAAGAGGAACACAATGTGTGTTTATAAGACTACATGATATATATTGTTTTTTTCAAATAACAGACAAAAATATTCACATGAACTCACCATCATACCCATAACCACACATCCTGCCCTGAATCATGTAGTAGTTTATGGATTTGAGGATATCCAGACCTCATTAACACCCAAGTCCAAAATCATATAATTTCTAGTCCTCGAGCACACCAATCATCATTCCTTATGGAGACATACAACACTATCATGAAAAATGGTTCCTGCTATATTTGTGGATATAATTTTTAGTCATATCCTATAATAAAATTGTTAGATCTCTATCTGTAAACCATAGCAATGATCTGTTACACCAAATATGGATTTCACAATGATCTGTCACCAAGTCCTTATCGAATCATAGGCTGATGAAATTGTCAACAATGATTTCACATAGAATGTAGGGAGAAAACCATAATAATTAAGAGTGAAAAATGAACATTGGCCTTTGTTTCAGCCTCAATCTATTTTTGTATGATTGTTGAACATATTTTTATATAAATAAAAGAACAAAGAAAATAAATTATTTTCCTCAAAAGACAAAAATAAACCTGGGCCCTCAAACAACCTATCCACAAATAAATCTGTTAGTCTACTGATTCAAGTTTTTCATGGGATAATAAACAGAGATAAATTACTAATAAAATATCCTACATAGAGTGTGGATAATTCTTTAATGAATAATGGTCCTACGTTATTATTATTTTTAAGATCCGCAATCAACATTGGTGCATGATCTGTGATCTAGTCCGGTGACACCACTATTTACAAAGAATTCTATCCTCTAATTGAATTTGGGTCTCCTGGGTTTAGTGGCTATCTAGAGTCAACCAACAATGATATATGTATGAAGACGATGTTGGTCATTGTGTAAAAAAACAAGTTAATTTATTTATTTTAATACTAATTTGTTCCCATGATTAATTTTTCACAAACATCTCATGAAAACAGTGATTATGTCAGAAAAAGGTTAATTCCCACATTATTAACTTGATTATTCCCCCATATTTTTTATCAGATCCCTATTTAAGAATTAATCTACTCTATCATATATAATGCATGAACATGATATTAATATACCCCCTTAGTTTTGACATTTGGAGAACATAATGAAAAACAAATACTACCATTGATTGGATGGTATGCGGTACACCACCATGCTAACCTGACACAACAATATGAAAATAATTTCCCCAAGCTTTCTAGAGATTGCCTACCACCCTAGATAAAACTCTACAACTCTACATCTTCAATGGCCCTTGGAAATAGTCTAATAAGGACTTAATACATTTACTAGATTGTCCTCATTATCCATTGGATGAACTATGCACTTTTCTACCAATAATAGCCCCAAAACTGGGACCCAATACTGTTAACTATGAGCACCAACCATTATAACAGTGTCATAAAAGGTCCCATCAACAAGGTCTCAAAAGGGGATAAAAATGGATCAGTAATCGTTATGTTATGAAAACCCCACCTATGGTAGATGGTTCTCCTAGATGTAGGTGAAATATGACATGAAATCATGAATCATGTTCACCCAAACCAGAATGGTTCATTATACCTAGACATATTAATGGGTAAATGTACTTTTCTCAACATTAATTGAGTCTCAAAAAAACATCATGCATCCTCTATCTAATTATTTCAGGATGTAATCATCACTATCAATGATTATTGTCGATGGAATTATATAAATTTTTAAAATATTATTTAGGCACAACTGTCCCAAATCTCTAAAAATTTATTTTTGTCGTCACCCAAATATTGATAAAACAACAAAAGTTTCACTAAGAAACATGTTGCAAATACCTTTTCTACTATACTGATTCTAAGAGATCCCAGTATATCCCCACCTCCATGATATCTACTGAAAGAGCGCTGTCGTGGGTGCCCTCAAATGATTAGTGTGATTTGGGGTACTTAAGTGCAGCAGAGTGGCTGACCAAGGTCGTCTCTCAAAGGAGGAAGTGAATTTAACAACTTATTAGAGGTATTCTAAAAAAATAAAATAAAATAGAATAGAATAAAAACACTACTTTAAAGGATTGGGGTTTTTTGTAGTTTATGAATCTAGAAGAAGTTTGCTGGAAGAAGATTGTATAATAATTTTTTTTTGTTTTTAGTTTTGAAATAAATTTCAATTTAAATGACACAACAAGAAGATGTTTTTTTTAGAAATCTATTTAAAAAGCGTAATCGATCTAACTCTACCTCTTCACTTTATTATTAATCATTATTTAAATTAACATTCACCTAATTATGATCCCTTAATTTGTTAAATCCCGAACCCTACGAGAATTAACTTTACCACAAAGATGATGTGAATTTAAACCTAGGCTAACTTTGGAACGTGCAATCGCAGCACCCTGCTTTGATTGATGTTCTAAGATTAGCTTATGATCAGTGGTAAATTAAGGTACATATCCATTCTGGAAATGAGGATGAATTTTGTTTAGGGATTATATTTGAACTCTACAAATTTATCCCGTGTGGTCTTGTATTACCGATTAAGATCGCGCTTTCACAATTTACACAAAATCCCGACCTCGCGTGTTTTTGTGTTAATTGTTCAATTGCTTGCTTAGTTTCTTACAATTTAAAAACACAATTCATGGATCATATTAAGTGAATTACAGTATCTCATTGATTCAAAATAATTAAATGAAGAGTGTAGAAGATAGATCGATTACTAAAAGACTAGTCTTCCATGGGTGGCGTAATCATCGTAGAAGCGTTTTGCATGTGCAAAGGTTTAAAATGGGTATAACCCAATAACGCTTCTACTCAAGAATTCCAGCCCAATTAGGAAGATTAATAGAAGAAGAAATTTAAACAAAACAGAATAAAAGAGAAGAAATATAAGAATAGCAATGAAGTTTATTACACAAATGAAAACATTACAAAATGAAGAAGAGAAGGAGGCTTCGATGAGGGGATCCTTGCTTCAAGAGCTACCCCTCTTACAATGGTTGGAGAATTTGGGTGAAACAAATTCTCCTCTGCCTCCAATCTCCCAATTCACGTCCCAACCCCTCCAAATGAGAAAAACTCCAATTTATATAGGGGAGGGGAGGAGAGGTTACAAGTGGTTTCAAGTGTGAATGTGGAAATTCGGCCAAATATTTTATGCCAATCTGCACCGCCCATTTGACCACCAAAACGCGTGAATTGGCCGGCCTTCCAGAAGGATTATTTGTGACACATCATGTCCCCGAGCTTTCATCAAAATTTGGGCTCAATCCAAGCCCGTATGTAGAATATATGGCCCAAATACAGAACCTTCTCCATTCTGGCGAGCCCAGCCCAACTTTGACTTCATGGCCTAATTTCAACAACCAAATGAACTCTTTATCTTTAGTGTCCTGAATAAAAGTTGTAGATAATTAAGTTAGGAACACTGTTACAAAATTTCAAATTCAAATAATAAATATTTATCTTCGAAATACTACAGTGCACTATTAAGGGTAAAACTGGAATTTTCACCAAATTTTCAAATGAATGATCAAATCCCAAATATTTTATAAATAAACATGTTTAACACAATGTGAGGAAATTATATCATTTATTATCAATAAAATATTCAATAAAATAGTGTTTTATCAACTCCCCCACACTTACCCTTTTGCACACCTGGGCAAAACCTCATATCAAGTAAACATTAATATCAAATCAAAACCAATTTTAAAACACATATCCTTAAGATCAATCAATTCCACACCAAGAATAAAAAAGATATCATGCCTCATAAAAAACCTTATTTCAAGTTCTCCATTTATATCATTCAATATATTTCCACTTCATTTATCCACCCATGCACAAAACACTTACCTTGCTTGAATTTTCTCTCATCACTCAAATATCAATTTTTTTTGCAATGTCTTTCTCATCCAAACTCATACAAGGGTCACCATAGGCTTGATAGATTCCTACATCGCTACCCGATGTGAGTCAAGGACATATGTTTATCATGAGGACTTTTCAGGGTTGTTCTGTGGCTTTCGGTTGGTAGGATTAAGATGTGAAAAACTCTGAGGCTGAATGAGGAGGGCTTGACTCTTTTGAAGCAAAATTGCATTAATCTAATTTTCACTTAAATATGGTCTTCTCTTCAATCCCCATAGTATCAATTCAGCTCCATCATCATGAAAAGTCATGAAAGGTTTACACCATTCATCATTTCAGTATAAAAAATGTCAATCTTCTCAAACATGATTTTCTTGAAAGCTCCAGATGGGCACAACTTTCCACCTCAATTAGAAGCTCCAGAAAAGGCACAGCTTCACTTGTCATGAAAGCTTCAGAAAAGGCACAACTTTCAATATAATGACTTTATTTAGCAGCAAACACATCTCTTCAGAATTTAATTTTCCACCCAAAGTATCACAGAATGTGGTGGCAAAATCCAAGACAACTTCCCCCACACTTAAGCTCAACTAGATTATGCAATTTCACTTCAAGAGTTGGTTGGATAGGGAAAATTGGCTTGTAATGTGGCTTAACCTAACAGGCTATGCATGGCTTCTAAGGGCTACAAGGATTAAATATTCAAGGTAGGCCATTATAAAAAAAAGGATTCTTTGAAATAGGGGCTTTAATACCAAACAAATGCCTCAATCATTTAAACATATGTACCTCAAACCCTCAAGTTTTGACAGGAATAGATCAAATTCTGGTTAAATCAAGTATGGTTTGGTTCTCTCAAGAAATGAGGTGAATGTAAAGAATATGAAAATAATGGTTCAGAAGCCTCACAGGAAAGTGATTTCAAATTTAAAGACAGTGAGATGTGGCATGGGATTCAAAATTCGGTGTACTTTCCATGAAATTACTAAATATTTGAACTTGAAACAAAGTCATTTCAACATTCATTTAAGCTTAGTTTCAAGGGGTAAATTGTTTCACTTATTGATATGGATTTAAAAATGGTGATGAGAATCATTTCAGCTCAAAAGTTTCAAAAACACACAGAAAATTGTAAAATAAACACACAAATTTTGAAAAACACGCAATTTTTTTTTGGTTTTTTTTTAACAGGAAAACAATTGAAATTACTAAACTAAAAGGTTCCCTCCCCCACACTTAAAATATTGCATTGTCCTCAATGTGAACCCATGAGATGATATATGCACATGAAATGCAGAATTTTTAAATAGGACAAATAATATAAAAGTGAAAGGGTTAGGAACAGCCTGATGTGATCAAGTGATGATGGGGTCATGCAGTGTGATAAAATCCACTGCATCAGTAGGATGTCCCTCAATGTATCTCTTCAAACGTTGCCCATTGACTGTAAAGCTCCTTCCAGTGTCCTCTTGTGTGATCTCCACTGCACCATAAGGAAAAACATTAGACACAATATAAGGACCTAACCATCTGGAACGCAACTTACCAGGCATCAACTTCAGTCGTGAACTATAGAGAAGGACTTTCTCTCCAACATGAAACTCCCTTTTTTGGATCATTTTGTCATGAGATGATTTTGATCTTTCCTTGTAGAGCCTTGAGTTCTCATATGATGACAGGCGAATCTCCTCAAGCTCTTGAATTTGCAACTTCCTTTGAATTCCAGCTTGGGCCAAATCCATGTTACATTTCTTTATAGCCCAATATGCCCGATGCTCGATTTCCACGGGGAGATGACATGCTTTCCCAAAAACAATCCGAAATGGGGACATACCAATGGGGGTCTTGTATGCTGTCCTATAAGCCCACAATGCATCATCCAAGCGCTTGCTCCAATCCTTCCTATTTGGCTGCACTGTTTTCTCCAAGATTTGTTTCAACTCACGATTTGAAACCTCAGCCTGGCCATTTGTTTGGGGGTGGTATGGTGTTGATGTTTTGTGTGTCACCCCATACTTTCGAAGGAGGGAAGCAAAATTCCTATTGCAAAAGTGTGTCCCTTGGTCACTGATGATGGCCTTTGGTACTCCAAACCTGCAAAAAATTTGTTCTTTGACAAAGTCCACAACAACATGAGAATCGTCAGTCCTGGTGGCCTTGGCCTCCACCCATTTACTCACATAATCAACAGAAACCAAAATATAAAAAAATCCAAATGAACTAGGAAAAGGACCCATAAAGTCGATGCCCCATACATCAAAAATCTCACAAAATAGTATGGGTTGTTGGGGCATCTCATGTCTCCTAGAAATGTTCCCAGTGTGTTGGCAACGAGAGCATGACTTACAAAACACATGGGCATCATGGAATAATCTAGGCCAATATAATCCAGAGTCCAAAACTTTCCTAGCTGTCCGTTGGGGTCCAAAGTGTCCACCACATGCAAGTGTATGACAGAAATGCAAAACAGACTCAAACTCATTATCGGGAACACACCTCCTAATGACTTGGTCACTACACATGCGCCAGAGGTAAGGATCATCCCACACATAAAACCTGGACTCACTTTTTAATTTTTGGACTTGATGTTTCTTTAAATTTGTAGGGATTTCAGAAGCAGCAATGTAATTAACTAAATCAGCATACCAAGGATGCTTACCTGAGATGGTATAGAGATGCTCATCGGGGAAAGTGTCCCGAAGTGGTACCTGGTCCAAGGTGTCACCCTCTAGTGTGTGAGTAAGCCTACTCATGTGGTCTGCCACCAAATTCTCTGACCCCTTCTTGTCCTTTATCTCAAGGTCAAAATCTTGAAGAAGGAGCATCCAACGGATAAGTCGTGGCTTTGCATCTGGCTTCTTTAGGAGTTACCTCAAAGCTGCATGGTCAGAAAAAACAACTACTTTAGAGCCCAATAAATATGAACGGAATTTATCTAAAGCAAATATGACAGCAAGAAACTCCTTTTCTGTGGTAGTGTAGTTTGATTGGGCTGAATCTAGCGTCCTCGATGCATAGACGATCACATGTGAACGTCCCTCCACCCTCTGAGATAAGACATCTCCAACCGCAAAGTTGGAGGCGTCACACATAAGCTCAAATGGAAGGTCCCACCGTGGGGGCTGTATGATTGGTGGAGTGGTCAGACACTTCTTCAGCTCATCAAATGATACCCTGCATGAATCATCAAAATTGAAGTCAATATCTTTTTGAAGCAATCGAGATAAGGGTAGAGCGATCTTACTAAAATCTCTGATGAAGCGTCGATAAAATCCAGCATGCCCAAGGAATGATCGAACATCACGCACACATGTAGGATATGGGAGGGATGAAATAATGTCTACCTTAGATTTATCAACTTCAATTCCATGTTGTGAGACTATATGACCTAAGACAATTCCCTTTTCGACCATGAAATGACATTTTTCAAAATTTAAGACCAGATTCTTCTCAATACAACGATGCAACACATCACCCAAACTAGAGAGACATTCATCAAATGAGGACCCATAAACTGTAAAATCATCCATAAATACCTCCATGCAGGTCTCAATGAAATCTGAGAAAATACTCACCATGCATCTCTGGAAGGTACCTAGGGCGTTGCAAAGTCCAAATGGCATCCTCCGGTAAGCAAAGGTACCGAATGGGCAGGTGAATGTTGTCTTCTCCTGGTCCTCTGCTGCAATGGGAACCTGAAAATAGCCAGAAAATCCATCCAAGAAACAATAGTGTGTCTTCCCAGCTAGTCTCTCAAGCATCTGGTCAATGAATGGAAGTGGGAAATGGTCCTTACGAGTGGATTGATTTAGTTTCCTATAATCTATACACACTCGCCAACTGTTTTGTACTCTCACAGGAACTAACTCATCATTTTCATTTTTTATAACAGTGAAACCAGTTTTCTTTGGTACAACCTGAATAGGGCTAACCCATTGTGAGTCAGAAATAGGGTAAATGATACCCGCCTCAAGTAATTTTTCAACTTCTTTCTTAACAACTTCTAGGAGGGTGGGATTAAGTCTCCTTTGTGGCTGTCTCACCAGTTTAGCCCCATCCTCCAAGAGAATCCTATGCATGCAAATGGAGGGGCTAATACCTGATATGTCTGCCAATGTCCAACCAATTGCCCTAATGTTATCTCTCAAAAGATTCAAAAGTTTTTCTTCATGTTCAAAAGAGAGATTGTTAGCAATTATGACAGGTAATCTATCACCACTGAGCAAGTATGCATATTTGAGATTTGGGGGCAATGGCTTGAGTTCCAATGTAGGTGGGTGATGTATGGATGGAGAAATTGATGCAACAGACATATCTGCACAATGAACATCAGTATCAGAATAAAAATCATCACAATCAGAGAATAAAGCACCAAATCCATCAGCATACTCAATAGCCATGTCATAATCAGAGTTCACATGATCAAAATCAGAATATGATTCTATTTCAAAATCAAATATTAGAGAGTCTTGTTCCTTAAAAATGGGTGTAGAAGTATTCTTAGACATCAAACTAGAACCAATACTCATAATCTCCCTAAGCATAGGACAATCAAATTCTATGGAGTTTTTATTTGGTGGTTCAAAATGGGAGATAACAAAAGCATAATGGTCCTCTGAGGGGTACTTCATGGAATCCATAACATTAAATATCACAACTTCATCCCCAAATTCCATGGAAAGTGTACCCTCATTGACATTTATGATAGTTTTTGCAGTTTTGAGGAAGGGTCTACCTAAGATAATGGGGGCATGAGAACTTACCTGATCATCCTCCATGTTAAGAACATAGAAATCCGCTGGAAAGATCATGTCTCTTACCCGGACAAGTACATCCTCAAGGACTCCCGCTGGATATGCCGTAGCTCTATTCTCCAATTGCACCACTACTCTTGTTGGCTTCAACTCACCAACCTGCAAGGAAGAGAATACAGAGTGAGGCATCACATTTATTGAAGCTCCTAAATCACAAAGAGCATCAGAGAAGTGCAACTCCCCTATGGTACATGGGATGGTGAATGTCCCGGGATCCTTGCACTTTGTTGGCATTGCTAGAGTTGGGGTAATGAGTGCCGACACATTCCTTCCAAGGTTGATCCTCTCATTCCCCTTGAGCCCTCTTCGATTGGTGCAGAGTTCTTTTAAGAATTTGGCATACCTTGGGATTTGCTTAATGGCTTCAAGTAGAGGAATGTTGATCTCCACACGCTTAAATGTGTCCAAAACCTCCTTTTGCATTGCTTCTTCAGCCATCTTCTTGGTTTGAACAACCCTGTTTGGAAAAGGAATGGGTTTAGGAGGAACATCATCAATCTTTTTCTTACCTTTATCTTTCTCCTTGGATTGCTCATCAGTTGGTATGGAATGCGGCTTCTCTGAAGTTGAGGTGAATCCCGGTGGAATGGTAGGTGTAGATGTATCATTCATTTGCTTCCCACTTCTCAATGTGATGGCACTAACATTCCCCTTTGGATTTGGAGTGGGTTGGGAAGGTAGATTTCCAGAATTCTTACTCACAAGTTCATGGAGGGCAGTGGCAATCTGACTCATTTGAGTCTTCAACTCTCTCAGCTCCGAACCTTGACTCTTCAGCTCATTCTATTGATTAAGAACAATTTGCTTCAAAATATCATCAGTATTAGAATCTACCTTTGGTGGATGATTCCCTTGTTGATGACTTGTTGATGTTTAAGCTTCAAATCTCCTTTGGGGTTGTTGGAAACCCTGCTGGTAAGGCGGAGGCTGCTGGAAGTTTGGTTGAAAAGGGGGCCTTTGTTGTTGTCCAGAGCCATACCTCATGTCCGCTAGATCTTTCCACCCTTGGTTGTATGTTGGATCAAACTTCTTTTGGGGATATGGTTGTTGTTGTTGCTGCTGAAATGGTCTCCCAGGGAACACTGCTGCACAATCTTCTGTTTCTTGGAGTTGTGGGCAACAGTCAGTCAGGTGGCTTGTCTCAGTGCAAATACCACAAGGCCTTGAAGGAGGGGGTAGAGAAGTCTTTTGTGCCAATGAAATCTGCCTCACCATAGTTGTCAATTCTTCTAACTTAGTATCAATCAAATGACTTTCAAGAGAAGAAGGACTTACTTGATGTACTCCTCGAACATGTGGTGTACCTCTATCACCAAATTGTTGGGAGTTTTGGGCCATCTTGTCGATCAATGCTCGTGCAGCTACTGGTGTCTTGTCCACCAATGCTCCTCCAGCTGCAGCATCCACCATGCTCCTCTCCATGGGTGTGAGTCCTTCATAGAAGTACTGGATGAGTAATTGCTCACTGATTTGGTGATGCGGACAGCTTGCACACAACTTCTTGAATCTCTCCCAGTACTCATACATTGACTCCCCTTGGGCTTGCTTGATCCCCGAGATCTCCTTACGAATGGATGTGGTCCTTGATGCTGGAAAAAATCTCTGCAAGAAAAGACGTTTCAAATCGTTCCAACAAGTTACATCTTCGGGTTGTAAATAATACATCCAATCTTTCGCAGCTCCATCAAGTGAGAATGGGAATGCTCTTAGTTTGATTTGATCTTCAGAGACATTTCTAGGTTTTAGGGTTGAGCAAACCACATTAAATTCTTTCAAATGTTTATTGGGATCCTCACCAGAGAGGCCATGAAACTTTGGAAGTAAGTTAATTAACCCAGATTTCAGTTCGAAGTCCGATTCGAGATTTGGGTATGCAATACAATTTGGTTGATAGTTAATATCAGGTGCAGCCAATTCTCGAATGGTTCTATTAAGTTCATTTCCATTGTTTCCAGCCATTGGTTCTTGTTTTATGGTTGAATTTGAATTGCTTCCAATTTCAATGTTCTGATATTGGAGTAATTCTCCAACTGGTTGAATGTTGAAACTTCCCGTAGATTGAGAATGTCTGATTCGTGCCCTAAGGCTACGTTCAATCTCAGGGTCAAGATCTAAGAGATCTTCGGGATTAGTTCGTGTCATAAATCAATGAAAGATGAAAAGAAGGAATGTGGAACATAGTAAAATAAAAATTAGAAGTTTGAGTTGATGGTCCAAAAAGAAGTAGAAAGAGATAAAAGAAGAAGAAGAAAGAAAAAAAAATCATATTGGGTAAAGACGGAAGAAAGAAGAGAGGAAGAGAATTAAAATGTAAAATAAAATAAATACCTCTAATTGGTTGAAATAATTACTTGCCTCCCCGGCAACGGCACCAATTTGAAAGAGCGCTGTCGTGGGCGCCCTCAAATGATTAGTGTGATTTGGGGTACTTAAGTGCAGCAGAGTGGCTGACCAAGGTCGTCTCTCAAAGGAGGAAGTGAATTTAACAACTTATTAGAGGTATTCTAAAAAAATAAAATAAAATAGAATAGAATAAAAACACTACTTTAAAGGATTGGGGTTTTTTGTAGTTTATGAATCTAGAAGAAGTTTGCTGGAAGAAGATTGTATAATAATTTTTTTTTGTTTTTAGTTTTGAAATAAATTTCAATTTAAATGACACAACAAGAAGATGTTTTTTTTAGAAATCTATTTAAAAAGCGTAATCGATCTAACTCTACCTCTTCACTTTATTATTAATAATTATTTAAATTAACATTCACCTAATTATGATCCCTTAATTTTTTAAATCCCGAACCCTACGAGAATTAACTTTACCACAAAGATGATGTGAATTTAAACCTAGGCTAACTTTGGAACGTGCAATCGCAGCACCCTGCTTTGATTGATGTTCTAAGATTAGCTTATGATCAGTGGTAAATTAAGGCACATATCCATTCTGGAAATGAGGATGAATTGTGTTTAGGGATTATATTTGAACTCTACAAATTTATCCCGTGTGGTCTTGTATTACCGATTAAGATCGCGCTTTCACAATTTACACAAAATCCCGACCTCGCGTGTTTTTGTGTTAATTGTTCAATTGCTTGCTTAGTTTATTACAATTTAAAAACACAATTCATGGATCATATTAAGTGAATTACAGTATCTCATTGATTCAAAATAATTAAATGAAGAGGGTAGAAGATAGATCGATTACTAAAAGACTACTCTTCCATGGGTGGCGTAATCATCGTAGAAGCGTTTTGCATGTGCAAAGGTTTAAAATGGGTATAACCCAATAACGCTTCTACTCAAGAATTCCAGCCCAATTAGGAAGATTAAGAGAAGAAGAAATTTAAACAAAACAGAAGAAAAGAGAAGAAATATAAGAAGAGTAATGAAGTTTATTACACAAATGAAAACATTACAAAATGAAGAAGAGAAGGAGGCTTCGATGAGGGGATCCTTGTTTCAAGAGCTACCCCTCTTACAATGGTTGGAGAATTTGGGTGAAACAAATTCTCCTCTGCCTCCAATCTCCCAATGCACGTCCCAACCCCTCCAAATGAGAAAAACTCCAATTTATAGAGGGGAGGGGAGGAGAGGTTACAAGTGGTTTCAAGTGTGAATGTGGAAATTCGGCCAAATATTTTATGCCAAATTGCACCGCCCATTTGACCACCAAAACGCGTGAATTGTCCGGCCTTCCAGAAGGATGATTTGTGCCACATCATGTCCCCGAGCTTTCATCAAAATTTGGGCTCAATCCAAGCCCGTATTTAGAATATATGGCCCAAATACAGAACCTTCTCCATTCTGGCGAGCCCAGCCCAACTTTGACTTCATGGCCTAATTTCAACAACCAAATGAACTCTTTATCTTTAGTGTCCTGAATAAAAGTTGTAGATAATTAAGTTAGGAACACTGTTACAAAATTTCAAATTCAAATAATAAATATTTATCTTCGAAATACTACAGTGCACTATTAAGGGTAAAACTGGAATTTTCACAAAATTTTCAAATGAATGATCAAATCCCAAATATTTTATAAATAAACATGTTTAACACAATGTGAGGAAATTAAATCATTTATTATCAATAAAATATTCAATAAAATAGTGTTTTATCATCTACCACTAAGGAAAAAACGTCCTTAGGGCCTCTTCTAAAATCGTTACAAAAATCATCATATATTCTTAGATGAATGATGACATGATTCCCTCCTTCATGGAATTTATATCAGGATTGTATCTATTAGATACTCGATAATGGAATCTCTCCCTATTGATATTTCCAAGTCACACATCCCAATAACATTTAAGGAGTGAAGGGGCATAAACCATCTACTGGTGGATCACTACACCATTCTATCCGCAATAGGGTCAAAATCAAAGAGTTCAACTACACTGTCATCTCGCTAAAAAAACATACTGAAAACCTCACCATGATAATCCTCTACAATGACCATTCTATAGGTTTTCCTCAATCTCATTCCAGGTCATTCTTCTTAGGGTCCACTTTCACTACCATATTTGAGAATAAGTATGTAACACCCCGAGATTTTATGAAAAATATTATTTTAATTTCATTAATGTCTTGTGTTGTATTCTACACCAAGATTACCTTGCGCTATACGCAACACCGTATTAGCTTGCAGTATACGCAACACTATTCTTGGATCGTATTACACACAATTTTGATAATAGTTATTCTATGCAACATTGAGTATATATATATATATATTCAATGTATAAATTAAATATGGTTGGATTCTATTATACGAAACAACCAAGTATTCTTTCACAACATGCAACCCTGACTTGGCTTGCATTACACGCAATCGCGACCTTCCTCGATAGCGTGTGTTGTACGCAATACCGGGTTTTAATAAACAATAATATATTATTATAATATTGTCATGAACTAGCCGTTATGAATAATATTAACTAAATTTTTAATTTTATAACATTATTATTCATCTTACACATTTTCTAGAACATGGTATACGAACAAAATAATTTTTTCGGGTAAAATAAGTATTTTTCAGAAAATGCAGTTTTGCCGCCTTTTGATGGCGCACCCACTTTAAATCTAGTTTTTGACATATTTATATGTTCAATTTGACAAAATAAAATTCTTCTTTTGAATCAGGATATAAAAATATACATTAGATAAAGTTTTGATATTTTTCCGATAACTTTCATCTTTTAATGAATAGTAAAAACACGCTATATTTTAATTAAAAACAACTTTTTTCATCGTAATATCTTATTTGGTTAAATTATAATATTGAATGAGTTTAAAGTATAAATAGAATATATTTTTACCATTTAATATAATATATGTCATTTTAATTTATTTTACCTTGAATTCGTAGGTTAAATCAATTCAATCTTTTGCAATGTTTTAAAGAAAAATCCGTTTTCTTTCAACAACGGGATTCATTTTAATTTAATTTCTGCATCTTTTTTGTATTGAATTTGGAAAAATGGATTCCATATTTGGAATCATTGGGTCCAAATTATGTTAATAAGCTACTTTTTATTTTTGGGCATTGTGAATAGTAACTACGGTAAATTTTATTTACTATAGTTAAAGGTAAATCAGGTAATTAAGGGTAAATATAAGATTATAAAATTACCCTAACACTTGGAAAAATCCTATTGTATGGCTAAAAGTAGACCCATATAACCTAAGGGTTGGATTAGATTCATTTTATGGACTTTTTTCTATGAAAATAACTTCATTATTATTAAAACCAAAGAATGTGACAACATGTCACTTTCTTAAATCTTATAAGTATAATAATTTTAATTTAGTGATAAACTTCATGAAGATTCGAAAATGAATAGTCTAAAAAAATATAATAAAATTATCTACATCATATGAATTTATTTAGAATTTTTAGGGATTAAATAATTATCATTTATTATGACACAAAGATGATGCAGTAATTGTCTTATTAATGAAATATTGACATAATTGATGTTATAAATGCCCAAATAAATGTAATTTGAGGCTTTTTATGACTTAAATTAATTTTATAGGTTAATATGACATGTTATTGTGGATATAAGCAACTTGGTTCGAACATATCATTCTGTTATTAATTTCATACAAATCAAGTACCAAATAGTGTCAAAATTGACATAAATTAGTTTTTAAAACAAATATTATATTATTAATTGTTATTTAATTCCTAAAAATCTAAGGTTTGGCCAAATGACTTAGATAAGGATATATATATTAATAATAAACAACTTAGGGTTCGTTTGGCTTTTTATGGTAAGTTTATTAACCATATAGTGTAAGAAAACAAAAAGACACGGTAAAAGTTAAATTATTTAACTTAGAGTTAAATCTAATTGATAAGGTTAAAATAATAACCTAAACTTGTCTAGATCCTATTGGATGAGAGGATTTATACCCATCCCCACTTTAGCTTCGAAATAAGACCCTTTGGAACCATTGTATACCGAATTTGACCTTAATATAAAGTAATATTTTGAGATTTTCCTAAGGTGCCCCTCTCCTCCCTTATAAAAGGGCACCCCCTCCCCCTCTTCCTCACACCACTTTGAGCCTTCAAGCTCGTCCAACCCCTGCCAAAATCTCTTATAAACTTCCCTAGTATCATCCTAGAGGTCCTGTTCTTCTTCAAAGACCACCCTTAGTTCTTTAAGTGGAGGTTAAGAAAAGGCGCGTCAAAAAGAGGTAATATCCATTACCGATCTTTTTCAATTTCTCTCTTCTTCAACTTCTTCTTCTTTAGTTGTTTCATGATAAAGTAATAAAATAAGTATTTTTTATATACTGATATATTATTATAAATATTAAACAACTCTAATTAACCTTCTATCCATCCTATGGAAAAAAGGAAATCAGCGCGCGTGCGTACGTACAGAATACCGTCTCCATGCCGTGGTGTAATCTATTTTCCGCCACCACATTAATTGGATGGGTATAATGGTGTAATGAGTAACAATATATGATTATTATAAAGTGATATTGATACTTAAATAGTATACATACACTTCAACACAAGTTCACGATCATGAGAACGATATTATCGCTCGTGCGTACGTACGGACTACCGTCTCCACGGCGCGATGAGATTCATTCTCCATGTTAACCATTTAAGAATGATTATAAAGTATATATAAGAAATAATAATGAAATATATGACATTATAAAGATACTGGATTTATGTATATATGTATGTCATCTACTTACTTCCATTCAAGAAAATAAGGAAAGGAAAACAGCGTTCATGCGTACGTACGGACTACCGTCTCCATGAACGGTGTGTTTCATTTAATTTATCTATATATTATATATATATATATATACTGAATATATATGATATATAACTCATGTTTTATATTCTTGAAGTAAGTAAATAATGATACAAGTAATAATAATGTCAAGAACAACAAGTCCAAACACCTACGATAAATGAAACGATTTTATCCAAAACGCTTCTTTAACATGGAATTTACAAAAGAACGGGTAATATAAAGTCATAAGTGAACCATATATGATATCATAACAATGAATATGATTTTGTAATAAGTTAATGACATTATTTAAATCATTATACAGGAGGTTCGGACACTTACGAAGCAAATCGGACTTAAGGTAAGGGAAATATCACAATCACATTTTTATCCGAGATTGTTTATACTTTAGTATTTACTGAGGTGTATTGTATCATAAAAATCCATGTTTCCTCAATATGTAATATTATTTATATTCACCTAACATTTTTTAAATCCTATTTTACCCTTCGGTGAGTTTTTAGTAAAAGATATGAAAGGAATATTTTGTCAATTTTCGTACGAGGTACTTTTTTGACTTTTCTGACAAAAGTACGAGAAGAATGTTTTTTAACTTATACGGCATGAATCGATTTTTTAAACATTATTTCCAAGAAGCTTCCTTTACAAGTTTTCAAGTTTATTTTTAATCAACTTATTTTAGTTTAAAATTGTATGACATGTTATGAAAGGAATAGTGTTTTTGAAGAAGAAAGGATATTTTCCTCAAGAATGGAGTTCAAGTGTTTTATCAAAATTATTTTCCATCTAAGATAATAAAGGGTTCTGTTTCTATCCCTATTATTACATTGATTTGATTATATTGTGATGGAATTATTTTTATGATTTCCTTTATCTTATATGAATTGATTTATGATGTCACGATGTTTAAGATTCCCATTTTTATTACATGGGTTATGCAATGATGTATTGTTTATGATTTTGTGGAACACATAAGAATGGTATCATTATGAGATGGGTGGGACCTATATCTCCCTCCAATGAATTGGGTAAAGATTTTATATCTCATGAGATAGACATGGATGGAACGGTAGGTTATACCGGTTCAGGGAAACATGACAGAAACGAGGAATGAACTCGGTTCAGAAAGGGACATAGTCCACTAAGATAGTCTTGAAAATGAGTCTTGACTAACAAGAAATGATTCTCTATGATTATGTGTGTATGCCACAACGTTTCATGTTTTAAGTTATGATTATTGGGATTTCATTTCACTACTATGATTTATCCCATGTTATGAAATTATGATATCTTTTGCAGGTTAAGATTTCCAAAAGATATGTTCTTATAAATATGACGTGATTGATATTTCTTTTGCTTACCCTTACTGAGCATTTGAGCTCACCCTTTTATGTTTTTTTTCAGGACATAGAGAAAGGAATTAGGTTTAAAAAAAGGAGATCTTTATGGGAGATGTTGAAGATCTTTCACCACGATTAGAAGATTATATTCCAAGTTTCCAAAGACACTAAACTATTACGGTCCTTGTGTGTGTGTTTTTGTTATGTACTAAGTATTCCGCAAAAGTAATGTAATGTCCATATACGTCAGGCTTCGGGTCTCTACAGTTGGTATCAGAGGAAAGGTTTAGTCAACCTTTGGAAACTAGGATGTGAAAACGTTAGTGAGATCCCTAGAGATATTTCTAAGGTATGTCTAGGGATGTCCCTAAGGATAAGTATACGTATAGGATATAGTCCTAGAACTACGGTAAAGATATTAGAATTTAACCTAATATGTTAGATATTGAGGGTGCTCCCCCTTTACTATGTTGTTTTATCTAGCATGATTTTTTCCTCTCACACTATTCTTTTTGGGTTTTAGACGATGGCTGGAACCCGAAGGAACTGTGTTGATCATTGTAATGGACAATGCAATGATTGTCCTCCTGAACAAACAAATGTTATGGGATATGGAGTGAAAAATCTTATTGCTATACTTACACAAGATATGAATCATTCTGGACTTCCAAATGAGCAGAGAAGGGAACAATATTCTATTGAGTCCTTCATGAGGCAACGTCCACCTTCTTTCAGTGGGTCTTCCGATCCACTTGTTGCTGAACAATGGATCAGTACCACTGAAAAGATATTTTCAGTTCTTCAATGTTCTGAACATGATAAAGTCATCTTAGCAGTATATCGTTTGGAAGGTGAAGCTGATCAATGGTGGAATCTTATCAAGAGTACGAGTCCAAGAGATGAAATTGAGTCCATGGAATGGGACGAGTTCAAGAACTTATTTTTCAGTAAGTACTTCCCTCGTATTCTTCGAACAAAGATGGAAAAGGAATTTCTTGAGCTCAAGCAGAAGGATGATGAATCTATTGGTATATACGAAGCGAATTTTACAAGACTTGCAAGGTATGCATCTGGCATTATCATCCAACCTGAAAGTAAAGTTGATCGATTTTACAGTGGCTTAAAAACAAGTCTTCGAAGGGCATTAGCTATAAGAGACTTCAGTAGCTATGATGAAATTGTGCGTTGTGCTATAAAGGTAGAAATGGAAGTTGGTGGTACATATCCATCTCATGGTTTTGACAAGAAACGAAAGATGGAGTTCAAGGAGAAATCTCAGAATAATGGTGAAAAGAAGATGAATGTTTCCTTATGCACAAAGTGTGGAAAGAAGCATGGTGGGGATTTTATTAAAGGGACTAGAAAATGTTTTTTAATTGTGGAACAGAAGGACATAGAGCAGCTGAGTGTCGAAGTAATGGGAAAAGGGTTTCTAATGATGTTAATAAAGCAAACACTGCAGAGAACGCACCACCAACACTTCAATGCTTCAAGTGCAAGGAAATGGGGCATTATGCTAATAAATTCCCTAATCCAAGGGTTAGTGATGATCGACATGAGCAACCGCTTAAGGCAAAGGACAAAGGGAAGTCACATGCGATCACTATTGGCGATGTTGAATATGACAACGATGTGGTGGAATGATTAAGTGTTTATGTAATGGGTTTTCAAAATAGTATCATGGAATCTCATTTATGGTATTGTGGAATTTTGGAATATCTATGTATTGGTTTTCAATAATTATATGATACTGGTAACCAGGAAAAAAAAGTGATTGAAATATTTTTGGAAAGTAGATGATATGCGCATAATGAAGGGACAAGAAGATAATGAGATGTTTGACTGTATTCATAAGCTCATGATTGATATAAGGACTAAGTATATAGAATTTTGAGGATTTTGGTATGTGGAAAGAGTTATCTTTTGATAGCACTCATGTTTTCACTAAGATTCAATGGGTATTCATTTTTCAAGAGATTACATGATTATGGTATTCACATGACTGGAATGTGACGAACAAGATATATGAGGGATAAATGATGGCATTCACGTGATCATTTTCTCTATACTATGAGCTTGGACCGAAGTAATTTAGATAAGCCTAATGATTGGAATGGATTATGTTGGACATAAGTTAGTATTGTTTAAGGATAAAACTTTTTTTTGATATTGTTGATGGGATGATATAATAATGTAGTTTTAGAAAAAGGAAAACCTGCAGGATGTGCGACAACCCATCACGTCTGCCAAGGCTGTGGGAATCGAACCGACAACTAAAGTCCGACGGGCCTTTATTGCATACCACTGGCCTACAGAAAGTCCATGGTTAGTAGAAACTAGTTTTATTTTATTAAGCGGTATGATATATGAAGTATAAGTTCATTTTTGGAATCATATATGATTAAACTCACCAAAGACGGACTTATGTATATTTGATAACTATTGCGAAAATTTTGTTTGAAACAGATGGAATGACCCATAATTCTATCCCATGATCTGTTAACACTTCACGAATAACAAATTCAACATCATTTCTTTAAGAGATGAAGTGGAAATTGTTCAAAGCACGAACAACAGTGAGATTGTACCAAAATCAAGTAAGTATTTCTTCTAACTCAAAAATTTTCAACTTTAGGGAAATGATATTGAAAACCAAAAATTTTGTCCTAGTGATCTTATATCTGATGAATCAGATGGTACCCTAGATCATCACAAATTTCTGGCTTTGCGATTTTTGGCTTTTTCATAGCCATGTTCTCTACCACTCTCCATCAGAACTTGATGGTTAAATTTTTCTTCCATATCCATATTTTCACCTATGTTCTCCTATGTGGAAACCCAGTGATGAGTTAATTTGGGTAACCGTTACATTTTATACATTAGTTTTTAAAAGCCATGTTTTGGTATTCCTTTTTACAATGTGGGTTTCTATTAAACAAACTTTCGAGTAGTAAAACATTTATAACCCCGACGAATTTCGAGGGAGAAATTCATTTTAAGGGGGGTAGAATGTAACACCCCGAGATTTTATGAAAATATTATTTTAATTTCATTAATTTCTTGTGTTGTATTCTTCACCAAGATTACCTTGCACTATACACAACACCGTATTAGCTTGTATTATACGCAACACTATTCTTGGATCGTGTTACACACAATTTTGATAATAGTTATTCTACGCAACATTGAGTATATATATATATATATATATATTCAATGTATAAATGAAATATGGTTGGATTCTATTATACAAAACAATGAAGGATTCTTTCACAACACGCAACCCTGAATTGGCTTGCATTACACGCAATTGCGACCTTCCTCGATAGCGTGTGTTGTACGCAATACTGGGTTTTAATAAACAACGATATATTATTATAATATTGTCATGAACTAGCCATTATGAATAGTATTAACTAAATTTTGAATTTTATAACATTATTATTCATCTTACACATTTTCTAGAACATGGTATAAGAACAAAATAATTGTTTCGGGTAAAATAAGTATTTTTCAAAAAATGCAGTTTTTCCGCCTTTTGATGGCGCACCCACTTTAAATATAGTTTTGACATGTTTATATGTTCAATTTGACAAAATAAAATTCTTATTTTGAATCAGGATATAAAAATTTACATTAGATAAAGTTTTGATAGTTTTCCGATAACTTTCATGTTTTAATGAATAGTAAAAACACGCTATATTTTAATTAAAAACAACTTTTTTCATCGTAATATTATATGTGGTTAAATTATAATATTTAATGGTTTTAAAGTATAAATAGAATATATTTTTACCATTTAATATAATGTATGTCATTAGAATTGATTTTACCTTGAATTCGTAGGTTAAATCAATTCAATCTTTTGTAATGTTTTAAAGAAATTCCCGTTTTCTTTCGACAACGGGATTAATTTTAATTTAATTTCTCCATATTTTGTGTATTGAATTTGGAAAAATGGATTCCATATTTGGAATCAGTGGGTCTAAATTATGTTAATAAGCTACTTTTTATTTTTGGGCACTGTGAATAGTAACTACGGTAAATTTTATTTACTATAGTTAAAGGTAAATCGGGTAATTACTGGTAATTATAAGATTATAAAATTACCCTAACACTTGGAAAAATCCTATTGGATGGATAAAAGTTGACCAATATAACCTATGGGTTGGATTAGATTCATTTTATGGACTTTTTTCCATGAAAATAATTTAATTATTATTAAAACCAAAGAATGTGACGACATGTCACTTTCTTAAATCTTATAAGTATAATAATTTTAATTTAGTGATAAAATTCATGAAACTTAGAAAATGAATAGTCTCCAGAAATCGAAGACAATTATCTACATCATAGAAATTTATTTAGAATTTTTAGGGATTAAATAATTATCATTTATTATGACACAAAGATGATGCAGTAATTGTCTTATTAATGAAATATTGACTTATTTGATGTTATAAATGCCCAAATAAATGTAATTTGAGACTTTTTATGACTTACATTAATTTTATAGGTTCATATGATATGTTATGGTTGATATAAGTAACTTGGTTCGAACTTATCATTCTATTATGAATTTCATACAAATCATGTACCAAATAGTGTCAAAATTGAAATAAATTAGTTTTTAAAACAAATATTATATTATTAATTGTTATTTAATTCCTAAAAATCTAAGGATCGGCCAAATTACTTAGATAAGGATATATATATTAATAATAAACAACTTGGGGTTCTTTTGTCTTGTTATGGTAAGTTTATTAACCATATAGTGTAAGAAAACAAAAAGACGCGGTAAAAGTTAAATTATTTAACTTAGAGTTAAATCTAATTGATAAGGTTAAAATAATAACCTAAACTTGTCTAAATCCTATTGGATGAGAGGATTTAGACCCATCTCCACTTTATATTCTAAATAAGACCCTTTGGAACCATTATAAACCGAATTTGACCTTAATATAAAATAATATTTTGAGATTTTCCTAAGGTGCCCCTCTCCTCCCTTATAAAAGGGCACCTCCTCCCCCTCTTCCTCACACCACTTTGAGCCTTTATGCTCGGCCAAACCCTGCCAAAATCTCTTCTACACTTCCATAGTATCATCCTAGAGGTCCTGGTCTTCTTCAAAGACCACCCTTAGTTCTTTAAGTGGAGGTTAATAAAAGGCGCGTCAGAAAGAGGTAATATCCATTACCGATCTTTTTCAATTTCTTTCTTCTTCAACTTCTTCTTCTTTAGTTGTTTCATGATAAAGTAATAACATCAGTATTTATTATATACTGATATGTTATTATAAATATGAAACAACTATAATTAACCTTTTATCCATCCTACGGAAAAAAGGAAATCACCGCGCGTGTGTACGTACCGAATACCGTCTCCACGGCGTGGTGTAATCTATTTTCCGCCACCACCTTAATTGAATGGGTATAATGGTGTAATGAGTAACTATATATGATTATTATAATGTGATATTGATACTGAAATAGTATACATACACTTCAACACAATTTCACGATCATGAGAACGATATCATCGCTCGTGCGTACGTACGGACTACCGTCTCCACGATGCGATGAGATTCATTCTCCATGTTAACCATTTAAGAATGATTATAAAGTATATATAAGAAATAATAATGAAATATATGTCATTATAAATCTACTTTATTTATGTATATATGTATGTCATCTACTTACTTCTATTCAAGACAAAAAGGAAAGGAAAACAGCGTTCATGCGTACGTACGGACTACCGTCTCCATGAATGGTGTGTTTCATTTCATTTATCTGTCTATTATATATATATATATACTGAATATATATGATATATAAATAATGTTATATATTATGGAAGTAAGTAAATCATGATATAAGTAATAATAATGTCAAGAACAACAAGTCCAAACACCTACGATAAACGAAACGATTTTACCCAAAACGCTTCTTTAACATGGAATTTACAAAAGAACGGGTAATATAAAGTCATAAGTGAACCATATATGATATCCTAACAATGAATATGATTCTGTAATTAGTTAATGACATTATTTAAATCATTATACAGGAGGTTCGGACACTTACGAAGCAAATCGGACTTAAGGTAAGGGAAATATCACAATCTCATTTTTATCCGAGATTGTTTATACTTTAGTATTTATTGAGGTGTATTTTATCATCCAAATCCATGTTTCCTCAATATGTAATATTATTTCTATTCACCTAAAATTGTTTAAATCCTATTTTACCCTTCGGTGAGTTTTTAGTAAAAGATATGAAAGTAATATTTTGTCATTTTTCGTACGAGGTACTTTTTTGACTTTTCCGACAAAAGTACGAGAGGAATGTTTTTTTTAACTTATACGGAATGAATGGATTTTTAAAAAATTATTTCCAAGAATCTTCCTTTACAAGTTTTCAAGTTTATTTTTAATCAACTTATTTTTGTTTAAAATTGTATGACATGTTATGAAAGGAAAAGTGCTTTTGAAGAAGAAAGGATATTTTCCTCAAGAATGGAGTTCAAGTGTTTTATCAAAATTATTTTCCATCTAAGATAATAAAGGGTTCTGTTTCTATCCCTATTATTACATTGATTTGATTATATTATGATGGAATTATTTTTATAAATTCCTTTATCTTATATGAATTGTTTTATGATGTCTCGATGTTTAAGATTCCCATTTTTATTACATGGGTAATGCAATGATGTATGGTTTATAATTTTGTGGCACACATAAGAATGGTATCATTATGAGATGGGTGGGACCTATATCTCCCTCCAATTCATTGGGTAAAGATTTTATATCTCATGAGATAGACATGGCTGGAACGGTAGGTTATACCGGTTCAGTGAAACAGGACTGAAACGAGGAATGAACTCGGTTCAGAAAGGGACTTTGTCCACTAAGATAGTCTTGGAAATGAGTATTGACTAACAAGAAATGATTCTCTATGATTATGTGTTTATGCCAAAAAGTTTCATGTTTTAATTTATGATTATTGGGATTACATTTCACTACTATGATTTATCCCATCTCTTTTGCAGGTTAAGATTTCCAAAAGATTTGTTCTTATGAATATGATGTGATTGATATTTCTTTTGCTTACCCTTACTGAGCATTTGAGCTCACCCTTTTATGTTTTTTTCCAGGACATAAAGAAAGGAATTAGGTTTAAAAAAAGGAGATCTTTATGGGAGATGTTGAAGATCTTTCACCACGATTAGAAGATTATATTACGAGTTTCCAAAGACACTAAACTATTACGGTCCTTGTGTGTGTGTTTTTGTTATGTACTAAGTATTCCGAAAAAGTAATGTAATGTCCATGTACGTCAGGCTTCGGGTCTCTACAAAGTATCTAAAAATATAGACCTTTGAATCTTTATCATAATATGTGACAGATTCCATGTTACTCACCCACATTAATCATGTCTAGAACCATCCTCATATGTCTCGTGTATTCCAAATATGACCCCAAGGAAACATGAATACCTCATATGAAGACTACAAGGAACTGATTAATGATGGGTTAAGGGTCTAATAAATAAGTATTTCAATTTCATTGTGGTCTGAAACTCACGATATGGTATTACCACAAAAACAAAACAACCACATTTAATTTAGAAAGATATTTACTATATATACATATCTCAATCCAGAGCTTATAATAACCCATCTAAAGGCCACCTTTGATATCCAACTTTACTCCATCCACTGAGTGAAGGTGTCATGAAGACTCATGAGTGGATACTTTCCCTTGTGTCACCTAGTCCATGTCACAGCAATCCACATCCATCTCATTCATTCATCAACATCTCAAAAAAATATCTGATGTATGGCCATGAAAAACATACTTGGACTTAAACAACCCCTTTCTCTGAAAATGATTGACTAAAACATCATATCATATTTCTACCCATGTTCATCTAATATACATTCATAGATATAGAGTCTTCCTTGATAAAAATCCATTAAAAACACTTGAAGATGAGGTAAACCCACCGCATCCTCAAGAAGGAATCCCTCATACTCTTCAAACATTGTAGGAACTAAAAGCTTATATAATTTTCTACTCTAACGGTAATACATGTCAACTTACAATGAAGAGACTATAACATATTTAAAATGAGATCATCCTTCCATACATAGGAACACTGGTTCTCAATGAGGAAAGATACATCCCAAAAATATGGAAGCACATATACACCCCTGGTGAAAATAATTCGAGCATGGTAAGTTGGAAACCAAGACATACTGGGGAAAACATTGTCGGGATCCACTGCCACTGTGGACATATTTCCATGTATGGATCTATATCTCCTCCAAGAGTCAGGTCCCACTGTCAATAGAAGTATGTAATAACAGTTACTCTTTTTATGATCATCCAAAATGAGGGTCTTGAAAATAATGATCTATTAATATCATTAGGTATCCAATATGGGATACAATAAGGTAAAAGTGGATCAAAAATCTGAGTGGAAACCAAAATATCGGCAATGAAGACACATGTCGTACATCTATCTGCACTAAATCATCTTTAATCCCCCACTACTTGGAACTAATTCCTTCCCTATTACACCTAATTACCACAACTAGGTATTTCTTCCACACATTATAATGACTAAACTCCTCGAACACACATGTTAGAGATACTCATCCACCACACCTAGACCCTAAACACTTTGGGTCGAACTGAGTCTCCCACACGATTATAGATTGTTTCTCTAGAATGCTTCTTGGTGGGGAATTTTCCCTCTTCCATGTATAAATAATTTTATGTCAAACATTTCCAATATAGTGTTCCACCAACTACATGTGTCACCCATGAGGAGTCTCAACACCTAGATCGCTATTAGAATGGGGTCCTATCAAAGTTGGATATCCACAACACAAGTTTATGCTACTCCTCCACAATATTATAAGGGGTATGACCCACCATGAATCCCTGGTAAACTCTGAACTCTAAAATCCATGATGCACGCATAGACTAGGTGTGTCATCTACTGGTACCACCATAGCCACCTTCTACTCCCTGGAGGAAACAGGTTTAATGAACAACCATTTGACCAATCAGGGTCCACACATGCTGGAAACCCTCACCACTTCCTCAAGTCAAACTTATACCACCTAAGAGTCTATCTTATCATGGAACCTCAGCTATCCCCATTGTGGTAACTGACAGAACACATAAACTATCACATACCACCATCCTATCTTTCTAGAGCTATCAACTGCTCAACAAATAGACGATCATCTTCCATATACCCAAAAGGATCCATGTACTGGTCAACAAGCTGTAGAACTACCTGGTGCCCACATGGGGAAGAAATCATCATGATTGGGTCCCTGATCTGGAAACTTGTAAATCACTTTATAATCAATACGAAACTGCCTCAAATCCTATTTTGATTTCATCATAGTGGGATATTGAATGTTATAAAGATGTACCATGATTAATGAGTATATATGGAGAGTTCAAACAAGAATGAAAAAGAAACAAAAACCCATCCCTATATTACACATGTACTAATATTTTCCATACAACCAATTTCTATATATAATGATTCGACAAGTAGGTATTCAATGTCTTGTTGAATGGATACATCACCCTCCTTCGAAGAAATCTTCAGCCTTTCTTGATATCCATACTTGAAGAACATAATTAATTCCCTAGATCCCAATCCAAACCTCATAATTAAGAAAAGATACTCCAAACTCTGATATGATATCCGGGAAGTTTAATAAAACATCAAGTTGGGTATGTCTATTTATACAATTCTATCACGACCCGAACCGATGGGACTCGAGATGCCACTACCCCAAGCCAACCTTGAATAAGCTAGGGGAAAACAACATGCAACAAGAAGGTATATCACTCACATGGGAGGTATATACTGGTGCAAACATCTCAAAATATAGACAATGATAAAATGTAAAACAGATAATAAAAATGCATGAATAAAACATTAAACCCCCTACCAGAGTATGAAAAGAAAGTAATGGAAAGCATAAATTTTTTTCAGAAAACCACCCAAAAAACTATAATGTAATTGACAATATGATCAGATTTAAGGGGATTATATAAAATACAAAACTGGTATACACCAAGGATGGTCTATCCCAAAAGATGCACCTTATCCTATTCAACCAAGGACTATGAAAAATGGTCCATCAGGTTCATAATACACAACAAGTGTCGGATGATTCCACTCATGGTTGAGTATGGTGATACCCAGTAGGATACCTTGAAATCCCAATGAACAATGAATCTAGATTAGAAGTCATCTCTACTAAGGAATATTTCCATAACACATGTAACATGAATTTTCTGATATACTCAACAACGAATAATAGTCTCATGGTAAATATCAGATCTATAAATCTAGCCTAGGATTCAAACTCGCTCATATTAGAGAACACACTCCATGATCCCTACTTCCACTAATGAAAATTGTCCTAGAGGTCACACTCATAAGGTCTGGACACATATGAAAACTGAGAGGGTTCATCCAAGATACACAATCGATCAAGCTATACCTCATTGGAAAGACTATATCTTGATACATAGATATGGGTCAATGAACAATGATTAATTGGGGCACGCCAAATCCTACTAGAAATATTCTATTATATAAGGGATTGATTCCTATGTATTGTTGTTAATTTCAATTCCAACACCCCCATCTAAGTTAACACAATGGGGAATTAGGATCACTTCTGGCCACTCATGGACATAGATGCTCTAAGCCATCAAGTTAGTAGTTTAAAAGGATTGTGTCAACTCTCTCCTGAATAAAGGAACTCACCCACATTGCTCTAATCGTAATAAGAAACAGTGGTATCACACTCTGTGATAGGAATGTGATGACGCATCGAGCCCTCATAATAATAGACCAATGTAATTGACTCAATAGATACTGGACAAGGGAATTTCAAACAACCTCTTGATAAAGAAAATCAATGAATAAAGTGGAATCCATTATATCCTAAAATTCGTACACGACATATCCCTAGGGGTACATGGTGTGTCTTAGAATGTTTGGTACTACCCATGTTTCGCACTCTCAAATGATATACTTTTTCTTTAATAAGCGGTGTGTACTTATGGTATAAGACATGTAAGAGTCATCGCAACACTAGTAATTCCATCTTTCCCATTCCAGTGTACTTTTCTAATAAATGGTGTGTAGATCACCATACCCGGCGTGTAGGACCACATGATTTATTGGCCATGTATTTTTTGTACATGTCAAGCCAACTTCCCATGTGTCCATGACATGTCGCATGGTCAACATGACCTGTGTATCCATCTAACCTCCTATTCATGTAATACTTATACTCATTGAGCTACTCAGAAATGGGTCACACTAAATGTGATGCAGGTCACACAGCGTGTGATATTTATCGACAGGAAAAAATCCCAATTCCACACAAAAGAGGATACCTGGATTTTGTTCATAGGAAAACAAATTGTGCAGTCTTATTGTTTATAAAACCCATGGAAACCTTCATGTTACTTCATCCATGATTATCCAACTACATATTCCACCTTCAATTTAACCACATATCACAAATATGATTTTGAACAGACCTCCTTACACCCGATATCTAAAATCATGTCGTATTTGGTGCATGGGAAAACCTGTCATCATGCCTCATGAAGCCGTATGAAAAAATCATGATAAATTCTTCCTAATACATACATGGATCCATAGATATAGTCATATCTCAAAATTTTATTCTCAAATCTTCATCCATGAGCTACAGTAATGATATGTTACACCAAATATTGAATTCACAATGACCGTTCATCAAGTTTTCATCAAATTCGAATCCAATAAAATTTTCAATTATTAATGAGTGAAAAATTTGGAGAGAAGACTAGAATACCAAATAGTGAGGAAGGAACCTAGACTTTTATTTGTTTAGGAATCATTTTTTTTGGAAATTCTAATGAATCAGTGTAGAAATCTACAAAAAAAAAATAAATCATTATTCAAAAATACAAGAAATAAACTCCTTCCCAAAAATTAATGATATGTGAATCCATCTATTAGTATATTGATTTTCATTCATCGTGGCATATGAAATTTGGATAAATCAACAAATTAAACATCATACATGGTGTTTGGATCGATTTATTCTTAATAATGATCATACATTTCTATTTTTCGTGAGATCCAAAAACTCCATTGGTGCACAATATGTGATCAGATCCAGACCTGTCATCATTTTCTATGAATATTCTCCTCTAATGGCTACTAGGTCACTAAAGTATAGCAGTCACCCCAAAGACAAACTCCATATCCATATATTTTAATATGAATTTGGTTTTAGTGTCAACAATATATAAAACATATTAATTAATTAATTTATTTTATTAGTTTACACCCATGATGCCTTTCTCACAAATGGAACATGCTGATAAAGATTATGTTGTGCATAGAGTATATCCAAAATTCTGAACCCAACATTTCCACTAGAATTCGGGAAAACTATTTGATATTTATTACATTTTTCCTTAAAAACTGAATGGGAGTGATATTAATATATTTAATATATATAAATAATATTTTCTAGTTACATGAGAAATTAGAATCTCACACCATCTCAGTGCTAGGATTTGGAATTTTTTACTGAAATAATAAAACCTCTTCCCTTGAAAAAATGGGTACATTATATTTTAATTTATATTTTCATTTAAAACCAAATTCCATCAATATCACCAGTCACACACCAAACCAAAAATAAACAAACCATGAAACATTATATAACCATTTAAATGTAGTAGTCGAATTGATGGGAAAAATTTATTAAAACATTATTATGGAATATATGTATAAATAAATTTAGTTTTATTTTATTATAAAAATTAATTGATAACATTACATTAATGTCACTAAATAACTAATTAGATAAATTTATATATTAAATATTTATTTTTCTAAAAAAATAAAATAAAATATATATAACTAAATATATTATATATAATTATATATTTTGTATGAAGATTATTTTTACACAAAATATAAATAGTAACTTATTCGAAACTAGAATAAGAATAATTATAATTAAAATAATGTTTTTCCATTGAAAAATGTAAATATTTTAATTTTTTTATTTTATTTATATATACCATAAAATTAAAAAATGAAATTGATAAAAATAAATAAAATTTGGATTTATCAAGTTAATATTATTTTAGCATAATTTTTTTGGAATCTTTATAGGAGATTAATTTCCATGTAAATAGTTAAAAATACTTTTATTATTAATACAATAACATTTTTGACATTATCGTGATCTTAGAATGACTACAAAATTTATAAATTACTTTTAATGATCAATTATATATTATTTTATTAAAAATTATTAATTATAAAATATTTTCAATTTTGAAAACACTTGTAAAATATTTTAAGATATATGTAATCATTTATTCTAATAAAAATCTTGTTTTTCATTTTCAATAATTATGATATAATATGGTATATTTATATTTTTGATTTATTAATTATACATTTGAAAGTAATTTTATGATAATAGACATATTTATTTCATGGAAATCAATAGCCTTTATAATGGAATCAGGAATAGTTATTTCAACATTACAAACACTTTTCTTTTAAAATTGGTATATATGCATCACGTTCTCTAATATTATGATTATATTTTATTGAATTTTTAATTTTTAATTGAAATAATTGAATTTATATCTGGTATATGTTTGGTAAAATTTATTTAATAATCAAATTTTAATTTTTCTTCTAAATGTTGAATTATACAGATAAAAATTTGATACCACAGTAATGGTAAATTAATATTAAATAGGTTAAACCACTATGGAAAAACCAAAATCATGTAAAAAATATCATAAAATAATATTATTATAGGTATATTGACATTATCTCACCCATTATCCATATTATTTTATTATTTGATCCTATAGACCCTTGATTAATGGAATTTCATTTTATATGATTAAAAAATTTACTTCCCTCACATATAAATGAAACTATTTCACCACACAATTTATATACAATTTATTGAGATTTATATTGGACATAAATATTCCCAGTGATTTACTAAACACTCTCAAAATATTCTAGAAACCCTAGTCATCCCAAAATACCAATCTATAATTTCATAACGTGTTTCTAATGGGAAAACATCCAAAGGGCGGTGTAATGTTATCTATTGTGGTCTCTAAATTAATTACTTCATTAAACCCATAAGATATTTTCTATAAATAAATATTATTAAAAATATAATAAAAAATATATATATATATATATTATACTAATATAATATCCATTTTATTCCATCTACAAAACCATTTGAAAAAATGAAGATGACATCATGCATACGTACAGACTACTACCTCCATGAATGAAACGTTCTGTATTTCCTATCTTCCAAATAAGCATTCTAAATAAATTAATATAATTAAAATATAATATATTTCATTATTATTATTTTTAAATGATATACTCTTTTATATTATACATCCCTCCCCTCTTATGAGAAATTATATCGTTGTTCGTGTATTTGTGCAGACTACCACCAACATGGAAGGAAATATTTCATTTTTAATTACTACATAACAAGAATGGATAATGTATTTAATGTATAAAATTATATTTATGAATCTATTAATATTATTTAAATATAGTATTTCACATTTTATAAGCGATATTAACAATAAATATTCATAGTGAATCTAACCTCTATAAATGAACTTATCAAGGATCATTCGTGAATTTGATTCCATTTTTTTAAAAACAGGAGAAAATATTTAAAATTTATGCTAATTGAATATTATAAGGAATAAGTCTCTATAATTTTGGATATTTTAATCTCTTTTATAACACATTTGATCTTGATTAATATATTGACTATGTTTTAGTGATATTAATATAACAACCAAAAGTAACCAACATAAGAGAATGCTATTTAATAAATAAATAAAAATGATAATAAATAGAAATTATAACATTAAATATATATATCAAAAAGTTATTAATAGTGTTTTTAATAAGAATAATTATATATTTTTTATGTAAGGTGGACATCTATGGTGAGTGTTTAATAGAAATAAGGGATTTTCATCTAATTTTTTCCTCATTGAGATATGCTTTTTCTCCTCCAAATTTTTCCTTTTTTATTTAAATATTTCCCATAGAATAATTTTAATGATAATTTAATTAAAAAATGGGATTTAAAAATACATCACTTATTCTACCTTGATGAGTTTTAAATTATAACGAAAATAAAATCATAAGTGTTTTGGTTACTCAATTTTCTTTTCATATATTTATTGGGTTATCTTCATTGACTATTGTTTTATATGTTTCATTATTCTTCAATTTCAATATTTAATATGGTAACTAATTTTTTTATTGATGGAAATTAACAATTTAAATAAAAAAATTGTTATTTGTTTTATTTTTTTTCCAAAATGTGATGACATTATTAGGATTAATAACCATCCATACTAATGTAATTTTATCCTCAATGTTTATATTTTCACTTTTGAATAATTTCATACTTAAATATTTGGGATCCCTAATTTTATTTATCTATTATGACCATCAAATATCTACTTACCCATTTTGAAAATAAATTTCTATTATAATTTTAAATGAATTTATTTTTGATAAGTTTATTCTGAAATATCAATAATGGAATTTCATTTAAAATTGAATTGTTATCTTCTACAACATATTTAATGATGTATTATTAATTCATATTAAAGAATAAATTATTGGGTTTTTATTTAACTATAATATTTTTATTAATATTCCGTTTATAATATAATGAAATCATTTCATAGAAGATACTTGAAAATGTAGGATTTTAACAATAATGTTATGAAATGATTTCAATCTAAAAATTACTTATATTAATTCTATTTAACTTTATATAAGTGTAATGGTCTATAATTTTTTTATCACCCAATCATCAACTATTTACATATAGCTAATTTTATCCAATACCTTTTATATATCAATTCTTATGTTTAATTTGATTGATTTATGTGTGTTTACATTGATATTAATACATTTATTATTTAGGGAAATAATTAAGAAAACCATAATCACATTATCTATATCGTGTAAATAACATAAAATTCATTATTATATTTGAAGGGTATTTATTATAAAGTTTAAAAAATATAATTGGATACCCATTAAATTTTCATTTTTTTTCAACTAATGATAAAAAATTAATTTTTTAATGTTTCCTTATGGGTTGATATTATTAAAGGTTATGAAACCCATTTTTATTTCCCTAGGTTTTGTGAAATTATGATTGAAATTATTTTGAACACATTTTTATGGTTTTAATTTAGTGATTTTTTTTAACTTGATAGTTCTATAATGCATCAGGTATTGTTTTCATATCATGAAATACCATTAATGGTGCATGGGCTATTAGTTTATACACACTATATTATGTTTTTATATTGGCGAGATGTGAGTTGTGCTTAGGATTTCATGTCTTATGTTGCTTCCATATTTTTTCCCATGAACTTATATTATCCTTACATAATTTAATAATTCCATTGTTATAACAAAAATTTATTCTATTGTATATATTTTCTCATTTTAGATTTCATGTTTTACTATGATGACTTATGAACAACACTTAATGGTCCACACTATTTTCAAGATGATATTTAAATTATTTCTCATATTCTTATGATAAATCCCTTGATTTTATGTTTATATGTGTTCTCTTTTTTTTATCCATACATATTTTATATGGTTTCATTCCCCATGTCATGAAGATGACTGTAACATATGAGGTGTTTAATAAGGGTTCTAGTGTGGTTTGATCATAGTGTGTTTTCCATGTGTATTGAAAAATAATATTCACATGTAGTTATTGCTCAAATAAACAAAAAATTTCATTCATTATATTTTTCTATTATTTCAAAGATTTAATGTTTAACATAAGAAAAATGATATTAAATTAATGTAAGTTTTTCTTTGGTCATGTCACTTAATTTCTATGTCAGTATTCAATTTATGTATTCAAGGACTGGATATGGATGTATGTGAATGGGTTTCCAAATATATAAAGAATAAAAACCTCTTAAAAATTCACATAAATGGGAGACTAAGGGGAGAAAGGATAAGAGTAGATCACAATCCCCATGCTTTCACATCTAAAAATGATCATTTTAGGAAGGGGTTCAAAATTTAATGTCCCCAATAGATAATTTTTGTCTAATTTTTTTACACATTCAAAACTGGTCAACATCATCATGTGAACCATGAAGATCATGAAACAACACCTGTAGTTATGGATGATTGGTGTAAAATGGAAGTAAATGAGTTGGGGTTCTTAATTTTCACATCATAAGATTCATGTGGTGATGTTGACTCCAACATTTGGATCATCCATAAATTGAATATGATATCACGTGAATGGATTTAAGTAAAAAATTACAAAAATACTATTTTTTTCTATTTTAATAATCATTTGAAAACAGATCATCATCGGTATTCATGGTTTTATAGAACCTAATATAGATAACATTATATTGACCTAAAATATTTATAAAGACCATATAAATAAGTATCATTAATATATATGTTCTATTATATATATTTTATGCATCCTTCGATGTCTTTGTGATCACAATTACCTAATTCCTTTGATCTATATCAGAAATCTATGATTAATTTTATCGAATAAGAACTTCTTTATATATGCTGTTTGTGGAATGAGAAAGTGGATCTATAATTTGAATGGATGAATAGCCACTCTGAAAAGAGATCCATCATACTTATATAGTGGTGATTAAATATCTTAAAATGGATCCTATTCCTCTGAATTAGTCTTTATCATGATATAATAAATTAATTAAATTTTATAAAAACAGTAAATTACCCAAAAAATAATTTATTTTTTATCACATTATTTCAATATAATAATTATTTTTTCTAAACCCAATTAATTAATAGTACTCTTTATTCAAAAAAAAAATTTGAACATGGAATCTTAAAATACTAGTCATTTTCCTAATATTTTATAATATATTATCGTAAATACTAGTAATTAAATCAAATTAATTTATTCAACTACAAATATTCTATTATTCAATAATAATGAATTTATTAATTCATTAGTGATCATTTATTCTCATTCGCCTCTTAGACCCTGGTGTGGTGGCCACAATGTTCTATAATCTTGTTCTTTATAATATGATTGACTTATGATTACATTATATTTGGAACAAACTTGGACCTTATATTTATAGTAGTGTATAATATTAAAAGGCTATGAGTATAGTCAAGATTCTCATTATGTCCCTAATAAAGACAAAGAAAAGTTATAATAGTAGAAATCTTTTCTCCAAAAACATGTTGTGTAATATAATCTTTTTATCATATGATATCTCATAAATAAAGAGTCACATGTTATTACATGATCATTTCATGATTTATTTTTCATTGAAAAATAAGGATGGTCATGCCTCTTTCTAACAAGAATAATGATTTATTGATGTTAATACATTTCTGATAAAATCTGTCCTCGATATCACTTAATTTTAGGAGAGAAATATTATATCTTCATCATTTAGTGAATGTCAACCCAGTGATATTATATCCAATAAAATATTCCTCCCCAAAAAAATAAATTTCATGGTTTTAATCGTATATCCAATTACATAATAAAATATTATACACAAATAATAATCTCATGTTAGGATACCGTTACATGTTTTAGATGATGGGATCTTCTAATCTCATATGAAACATGTGGTGTTCCATTTTGTTGGTCTATCATCATGATATCATCTATTAGAGATTACCAAGTGTTAACATCGTAAGAAAATGTATCAATACTTATGAACCCCTAACACCTCATATTCATACATTACCTTTTCTCTATTAGAATAAATAATCTAGACCAAAATACATATATTCATGATTATAATAATAGTATCTCTTTATTTTCATTATTTATTAGGGACATACATAAGCATTTGATTCAATATATCATATATGGACATTACCATATATCTTGTTGATATACAAGTATCATCACTTTTAGGCCAAGATAAACACATGTATATTTAAAATTTTAAACAGGTAATTATAATTAAATAACACAAAGGATTTTAGTCTGGGGAACCCATTAACAACACTCCCACATTCACATGGTCTAACAAGTCTCAACTAGATATCACTAACATCATAATCATGTTTTCCTAATATATTTATTTATTCATGGGTTGTTCAATATAATACTTTGTGTTTACTATAATAGATGTTACATCACCAATCTGAGTAAAATAATTCTAGTTATGAAACACATAATGTATATTATTTTTCTTCTAGAGTGACTCAGTCTTCGTGGAAAGAAATAATACAACAATATAGTAACAATAAACATGAAATATGTCTTTACTATAAGAATCAACATAAATAACAATGTAACGGATTCATAATAAAACTAATTCTTTATAGGATTCATATGTCATTATATAATCGTATTCTAATATATAATCAGTGAACATAGGTTTATTTTAGCTTCCCTATCTTATCTTCCCACTATTCAGGAAGAATACATAGATAAACGGTGATTTTGGATCAACAATTGTTTTTTGGAAACTATCATTAGTGAATCCCCCCTAACTACTAGTTCATCATCATCTCCATACACTAGGTACATATCTTTTATACTTCTCAAGCATGTAAGTTTAGTTTTTATAGATTCTCAGTGAAGCTCTACTATATAATTTGATATTTACTGCCCATGATCATATTAGGGGTAAAATAAGCCCTAAAACATTACATGAAATAAAAGATAAATACCAATACTAAATAACAATGGGTTGTTGTTAGTCACCAAATCTCTTCCAGTGTTTATAGACTCAATTACATAGAGAGATATATACCATGTGATGTAGGTAACAATCCTCTCTTATATTGTTTTATATTATACATTTTCAGTACCTTGTAATTATGTGTGACATAGTTGATGTATAATTTGAATTATAGCTTTATATATAATCATCAATCTTATATAGGGTACTTCGACTATTTATTTTACTAAGAAGCATTCATTTAACAAAATCATAACTTACTGTAATAAATTCAATTAGTTTCCAAGAATTTATATTTCATCGACATATAATGTGGAAAAAATGATTGAATTACAAATAAATGTTTTATCAATGCATGGATAAAATTCATGCTTATCAAATCCAATTTATCCTCTAATCTCATCCAAATGAAAATTCCTTGATTGTGATTCTTACATCAATCCATAAAAATTATCTCTACATAACACATTCAATATAATTTTTTTGGCTTAATGAAAACTTGATGACTAGATATATATATGTATTTAAAAAAAATCACATATATAAATGTATTTTTGACATCCATCTACCAAATTTAACAGTCATGGAATTATTTTTCTGCAAGTAATATCCAAAAGGATTTTGGCATAACTAATGGGTAACATATTTCATTATAGTGTTATCTTTGATGTTTCCTAAAACCATTAAAACATGTCATTAATTATAATATTTTACATTACCATCTATTTTCATTGTTTTATTTAATAAACAATTACAAAAAATGATTTTTAAAAATGTTTTACGGTCTCCCAATATCTAAACATTCTTTTGGTACATAGACCTCATCTTGGAATGTATAAAATCATTCCATTTATAAGAATCCTTTCTTTATAATTCTTATTTTTATGTTATAGATTTACCATTTTCTTAGAGTATTGTTTCACCAAACTCCATGTAAATAATACTATATTTCTCTAGTTCTCTAAACTCTCAAGTATGCATGCATAATACTTATGTATGGGGAACATCTTAATCTTCAACTGTCACTTCTTGATATTTTTTTGAGTACAAATGCTTGTGTATCTAGAGTATCAATCACAATATAGTAAATATTTATCCTATGAATTCCTTTTTAAATTTTTTTACTTTCAATAAATAATAAACATCATCTCACAATACCATTTTAAAGGGTTATATAGGTAATATACATTACATTAATTATTATAACTGATAAATATTATATTCATTCTTTAGTATAATAATATTTCTCTATGAATAGTCTACAAAAATCCTAACATCCCAACACATGTATTTATTATGTTTTAGGATTATATTAAGACTATAACTCATTTAGAATCCTTTTTTCCACTATCATTAGTGGTCGATTGAGGGTATATACCATATTCTATAATAAGTATCCACAATAAGGATAATAGGGTAGTTTCATTGCATATCATTTTTTAAACCATGTATAGAAATTTTTGATTCCCCCTCTTTCTAAAAATACTCCATTGAGGTTTTTAAGATGGATTTTCAAGGAATTAAAGATAACATTACATTATGTGATCAATGATGTCTTGGTTATGATACACTCCACCTGAATATGAGTGGGGTTCTTTAATATTATTATAGTTAAATTGATCATATTCCTTAAACATCTGAAAGGAATTTGAATTATTACTTATTTCTTATATTTATAATTACATAATATTATCAATTTGAATTCCAATTAATTGAAAAAGAACACTATTTTTATCTACTAGAAATAGATCATTAACATATGTATGAATCATTTCCATTAGTTTAATAGTAATTACTCATTTTATATTAATGGTTTCATGGACATTTTTACATATAAAAGAAACATAAATCTTTGAGATGTAACATATTAGTATCTAAATACCCAACATGATGCAATTTATTAACAATGGTATCACTTACATGATCCATCCTAAAATGACCTATTCATCTCATTAAATATATATTTTTTCTTGGAATGAAACTGATTTAAATTAAAGTGTTTTCAATTTCAAGTATTCACAAACCATTATAAATATGTTACATAATAAAAATTTATCTTTAATAATAGGAAATATTCATTTCCAAGAATTAAAGAAAATCCCACGACATCTAGACTCAAAAAAAAGATAATATTTCTTATAAGTGAATGAATATAATAATAGTTATTTAATATAAGAATCAAACCACTTGGAAATGTAAGGTGATAACCTCCCACTCACATGGATGCTAGTCTCACATCATTTACATTATGAATTTCCACCACACTATATTCAATCATCTGGAATATACATGGTTTATGAGAATAAATACAATTATGTGAGACACATGCTTCATCCAATACCCAAAATGAAGATAAATATGGATTTCATTCAATGAAAAAATTACATAAGGTAGAATAATCTCATTTTTTCCTTTTTGTAGCCATGAAATTCTTATTCTCGTTGTCTTTATTTCCACATGAAAATAAGACCACCTCTTAATATTGTCCTCCCTAGGCATCATTACTATCTTGGGGGTATGTTTCTTGGGATTATTAATCTCTTATTTTACCTCAGACCACTTACGATTTCCCTTCCCCCTCTATTCCAGTATAAGGATTGGAGAATTTTTCTTCCTTATATACTTATAATCAAGGAGAACTAAACATAATAGGTCTAACAGTGAAAATTTCATGTAATTCCAATAATAATTAATAATAAATAATAGAAATAATGATGGTAACAAGGAAAAATGATGTTATTATCTTGTTCTTAGATCAGTTAAACTTGTCGGATTAATTTCAATTGATATACCAAATAATATTTAGTACATGAGGTCTTCCCTGATTCCCTTCAACTATCCGGCAGCTATATAGTGCAATTGATATCTTTTATGTTTTGTTACTTGACCTCACCTAATATATCTTCTATAAATAAGAAATAATCCAGTAGTAATCTTATTACACAGTCATATTATATAGTATATCAGAAATCAATGACAATATGAAACCTTGCACATATATTTCATCATATATATGATTCTATTATTTATGTTTATCCCCCTTTCATGATCCCTAAGGAGGATTAGTATGATGTTGGGAATTTAGAAACTAAAATATTCTCCCATGTTGTAGTACTAAGAAAAAGATACTACAAAACTCTTGGAGTTTATGGTCACTAAGGATAACCTATTTTTTTGAGAATTGATCATAGTGCTAATAAATATTTGGTGATGATCTACATTTATCCAGATCAAAGAAACATAGGTGTTTAAAATTTATCTTGATCATGAATTAATTAAATCATTTTATATATGTCATTTTTTATAAAACCCTTGAATCACTCACTAAATTATTCGGAATACGTATCCATTCGAGAATTCTATTAACAAGGATTCTTGATAACTCTCTTTATAAACCATGATATGTTTATTCCACTAATTAGAGATTTTCAATGAAGGATTTTGATTTTCCAAATACATTAACTAGTGTATTCTTGAACTATTTACGGAATTTCCATCTTCTAGGAATCATAATCTTGATTCAATTAAAAATATTGAGATCTAAAGTAGAAATAAGATTGATATGGATACTTATTTTGGGTCATCATTTGTTAAGTCAACACATCACTCATATAAGATGTACCCAATATTAGGGTGCTCCCACAACTATGTATGATGATAACCTTGTACACGTGGTCTTGTTAAAATTTATATGATGTGATTTATTAGAAATTAATCTTACTTTTATGGAATTTTATTTTTTCTCAATGAATGAAATAATTTTATATTTGATATGTACACATTTTATGATCACAGTAAAAAATAGACCATGAATTAAATAGAATAAATTCATCTCCTCTTAATTTTTTTAATATAGGAATGTTAGTTTATAATTTTCTATGATTACCTAAACTTGAATATTCATATAGAAAAAATATATCATGGAAAAATTAAATAGTTAATGTTACTTATCTTAAACACTTACTGTATGTAAATCCATTAAATATAAATTAATGAAATGTGGCCCTATAGGAAAATACCTGAATTGTGTATGACTTTCATTATAGCTCATGCACATTTTAAATTCATATAAATAACTTATAAAAAATAAAATTCTGTCGATGTGTCCCATATCTAATAAAATCCTTAACATAATAAATTTACAAATTTCAATGAACTAAATACATGAACATAAATTCTAATATACGTATATTCCATCTTTTCTTTTTTTCTAATTCTCCTTTAGGTACCCACTTATCTAGACACACCATGTTGATTTTGTATTTATAATAATTTAAAAGTTTTTAATCGTATTCACCATAGGATTCATGATATGTTTTATTATTTTCAAGTAATTAAAAAAATAGGTGGAATTATAAAAAGTATCTTTAATAGTTCCAGAAACTATAATCTAGAAATAAAAAAGTGGGTCATTATTAAACTCCACCAATAATCAAGTAAAATTAGAACCCAAACAATAAAACATAGAAACACAGAGACACAGACAAATATATATAAATTAAAAACCACATGAACACCCATTTATATAAGAATAAAATATAATGATGATTGCAACATTTACATTTGATATTATATCGAAGAAGGGTTCATTGAAAGGGAATCGTTATAATACCCTTATAACGAATTTGATAAAAAAAATATTTTTTTCCTTTTTTTAAACCAATATAATCTCATGAGAAAACAATTTAATGTTACTAAGGTGAAAAAATTGAAGAATTTGTATCATTATTTAAAAGATTCAATCACTAAATTCACATGATAATTTCAACTCTATTGATGTGAGCCCCAGTAAAAGGATATATATCTTTGGTAAATCGTTTTATGAAAAAAAAATTAAAACAAAAAATTACATATTTTTATTTGAATTTCCACTCAAAAATAACTTATTCCTCAAAGAATATTTCTGAAGAACCATGGTTGGATACTTATTTTTTATTCTCACATTATATAAAAATATATTTCAGTACAAATCATTTAAATTTTAGTATTGGAATAGAGATTTTATGGATCCTTTTATGTCATTACAATCAACATTATGTCATTCCTTATATCTATGAAAGAGATCTAGGATATATTTCATGGAATAATAAATTATTTCTCTAGTATTTTGATGGGATGCGAGAGGATCTTTTTAATTTGAGTGGACGAATAGTCACTCAGAAAAGAGATCTATCTTGGTTTTATATTATAGATTAGCCCCACAAAAATTCATCCCAATATACATTTAAATAATTCTCACTAAATGATAAATTAAGGACACATTATTTCCAACCATGAAATAAAAATTATTTATATTTATGCCCCATACCTACAATATGATAAATATATTATCTGAAAAAACTGTTCATTAAGTTGACTCATAATTCATACAGTGATTAAAAAATCCTTTTATACTAAAATAATATTCATTCATTTTATGTTTTCTGATATAACATCCTAAATATGTGTATATATAAAAAAAATTGACTTCAACTCCAATTATTCAGTAATGACCCATTCATTTATCAATGGACATTTCTCCCTTATTATAGTAAGTCCGGATATAATAAATGACACAAAATCACTTTTAGATCATAATAAAAGGTTTATAAATGATGAATTAATAAAATAACAAGTATTTATAGAAGATAATAAACAAATAACATTGAAATAGTAACTTGAACTTAGGAATAGTACTATGAACCTTTTGAAAAGTAAACTAGCCAAACGAATATTATCTTAACCAATGAAATTAGAAATAAAATCTAGGCATCTTATAATCAAATGAATATTATTATTATATCATAGTATAAGAAAATAATTTTTTTAAAACATATTAATTAATTGTAGGTATTTTTGTATGTTATAATAATTTAAATAAAATTTTATGATTAATTTATCAATATAAATGTATAATTATTTTGATAAAATGTCTTCAAAAATTATTATTTTGAGGTTTTCTAATTTTAAGATAATTTAATGAGAACCTAAATAATTGTTTAAACAGTAATATTTATTTCAATAATTCTCAAATTGTTATTCTCCAAGTAAATTATGATTTTAATTATAAATTAAATTAATCATATTTATAAAATTATTTTAATAAAATTTATTTCATTTTTGGATTATACAGATCGAAAAATGGTTTGGTGAATTTTTTCAATTTTTCAGAAATAATGGATTTTTTCTGAATAGTAAAATACGATAATTTACATTACATATACATTATAAGATAAATATAATAATAATTTTTTCATCATAGCTGTGAGTTAAATAATATCTAATTTTGCTTTTCTCATTACAACTTTTATTCATGGAATCATAAATATTACTTTTCTTGTGGAATATTAATAAACTAATGATTAAAATAATTGGAAAACACCCCCTCCTTCACAATAAATACCACCCATCACTCCCTCTTCTCCTCACTCATCTCAAGATTTTAATCATGCCTAAACTTTTACTATACTTGAATTATATCATGTTAATGTAAGATCCATCAATAAACTCATCCCACACATTCTTTTATATTAAAAATGAAATTGTCTCTCGTGATGTGTCAATTTACCAATATCATGGGTAATGGACTTTAATTTTACTTAAACATTTTCAAGTCTGTCAATAAATAAACTAAATGATTTAAAACAAATTTTAAATTTATTTTATATCCCCTTTATGTTATGGAAATAAATTACACTCGTAATACTAAATGATTAATCAAAAGGAGTTTTCTATGACAGAAATGCCAAATATAAACTAAAATTATCATCATTAACTTTTATCTAATGAATTATCATCATGGTATATAAAAAAATCCATTTCAATATTATTTAAGCTTATATAGTATCGTTAATAACATATAATCACAATTCTATATATTCATATGCATTTTAAACGAACATCTATTCATGTATAGAAGAGGACCAATCCTAAAATCTAAGAAAACGAACACTCCCAAATGATGAAATTAAAATATATAACTCATAAAAAAGACCATAAAAGAACATAATAAAAACATAATGAATAAAATTAATCTATAAGAGTTTCTTTAATTGTTAATTAATTAATATAATATGGTTATAAATGTTATTAACGTGAATAATGCATTCAAACACACGGTGAGGGGAATTCTCAAACCCAACTCTCTTTCATTGGAGTTTCCCTCCTCCGCCACATTTTTAGTATAGTTATTCCATAAATTTAATTTTTTCATCATTATAATACCTTTCCACATATATAAATATTTCCTAATTGATTTTGTGACAATCACATGTTTTTTCAAAATAACTCTCCTTAAAAAAACACACCTCTTGAGATTGTTTCTTCTTTAATCAAGGTTGAGGATTATTATATGAAGTATTTTATTCCCTCTTTAATTTGGGGAACCAATTTTTTAGAATTTCTAATTTATGAAATTACACCCATTCCTTTCCATGTGATATTTTATGTTAAAGAATTATATATTTTCAATGTGGCATGCTTGATAATGTAAATGTTATGATGTGATGGGTGCATCCGTAATTAGATTGTGAAATTTAAATGTTATAATGTGACAAGTGAACCCTAAATTATTTATCACTATAATTAATTGGGTAATGTGATGTATCTCATGAGGAAAAATGAAATATACCGGAAAAATATTCTAGCTTTTTTCACAACTATGTATTGTATTTGACCACTAATACATGACATTTCATTTGTATGCATTGACACATTCCATGAAATTATATAATGCTTCCAATAATGATATGATGATGATGTTATTATTATGGTAACCCCATGCAATATTGTTTCATTTTCATATCTATCCTCTCAATGATATTTTACCTCACATATTTCATTGATGTACATCTTTTAGTAATTATATGTACTAATGAGAATTAAAGGGGAAATAAGAAGCTAGAGAAGAGGGAATTAAATAAATGTTTTTGTTTTATTATGTAAATCTTGTGTGTTGTCCAAATTTTCCTAGGACACTAAACCTTTGGATCCGGGTTTGGTAATGATTTTATTTTTTTCTTTAAAATGGTGTAATAGTAATTTTAGAAACATTAGGATTGCGATAGTTGGTATCAGTTGGAGTTTTCATTATTTTGGGAATTAGTATTAGAAATCCAATGTGAAAACCCACATTATAAGAATAAGAATAAGTAATCACCCAAGAAGATTTGTTGTAGAAAATGATAAATAAAGGGATCCCACAAGATATTCTTTTAGACTTAATTTCACCAAAGAATAAATTATATATTCATGGATTTTCTACTTCTATTATGTTTTATCCTTTCAAACTTGGTAAAATAGTGGGTTCCAGGAGAAACTAGGCCAACAACTTTTGTGGGGGAGAATGCATTGATTACCTGAATGAAATCACTAATTCTTTGGGAGGAAGAGTTCCAAATTTCATGGTGGTGGTTACCAAGTGGTCTCCAGTTATGAACAATAACATGAATAATATGGAACATCCACCTTCACCTCAGAGGGAGAAACTGGCCATCGACTACTTTAGGGCTAAAAACTACAAACGTTTACTTTATCTTATGATCCACTAGTTGTGGAATAGTTGGTCTACTCAATTGAGATGAAATTTTCAATGATTCTATATTATGATATGGAGATGTTAAGAATGGTTGTTTACCATTTAGATGGGGAGGTTAATCAATTGAGGGTATTAATTAAGAACATCAAGTCAAGGGATGAAATTAAATAGAAGAAGTTGTAAGACTATAAGATATTGTTTCTTAATAAGTATTTCCCATGAAAATTTAATATAAATATGGGGAGGGAATACAGAGAGTTGAATCAAAAGGAAGCAGAATATATCATAAACTATGAATAAAATTTCCCAAGGTATCCATGGAATGCTTTGATATTTTTTGTTAATAATGGTTGAAAAATAGATAGATTATTTATTGCATTTAAATTAAAATCATTGAAAGTCTATTTAAATTTTGAGACTTTGTTATTTATGAAGATGTTTTACAGTGTTCTCTCAAAGTGGAAATAGAGTTTTAATAATGGTCTTTTGTACTTAGTCAGAATGAAAAGTTAGATTTTCATTTTAAAGGATCTAATAAAAAAGGTGGAAAGAAAACTCAAACACCCACATGTCAAAAAAATTGGGAACAATAATGATGGGAATTGCATCAAAAAGATATGAAAATGATTTATGTGTGGTATAGAAAGACACCAAGCTCATGAATGTTGAAAAGACATGAGAAGGTAGGAAAATGTGGTGGATGCAAGGAGATACCCACCCGCAGTCCAATGCTCTAACTTTAAGGGGAAAGGGCATAATGAAAGCCAGTGCAGTAATCCATTAGTCCTCGAGGGTCATAAAGACATAATCCACCAAAGACAAAGGATAAAGGGTAGGATTATGCCATCACTAATGTAGATGGTGAGAAAGAAAATGTAGTAGTACAAGGTGAAATTAGTATTCAATCATTAATGGAAAAAGTATTATTTGATTATAGTTCTACATGTTTCATTATATCAATCATTTTTTATATAACTATTTAATCGATGCCCAAAAACATTGAAGTAAAGATATATATATATATATATATATATATATAAACTAAGTAGTTAAATCATTATAACTAAATTGTTGTAATCTTCTCTTATTGGAGTATGTATGAATTTTCTTCTAGTTAATATCTTGATACTTCCTTTGGAATAACTTGATGCAATTGTGGGAATGGATTGAAACTCATTCTATAGAGAACATAAAAACTGTTGAAAAAATGAAATATGTTTTTATATTCCAAACCATCCCATGTCCCTCTAAAAATGAATGGAATATCATGAATATCCTTTAAAAAATCTTTCAACATTATGGGTGTTGATTCCCTATGAAGAAACACACCTCTCTCAAATGGTTGAATAAAAGTAACGAATCAACCTAGGGGAAATTCCCATTGTGAGGGAATATAGTGATGTATTTATACAAGAGTTACCTAGACATCCCCCAGATTGTGAGGATTAGTTTCAATATAACTCATACTCAGGTCAACTCCCACCTCAAAATTTCCCTATAGGATGGAACATATCAAACTAGATGAGCAGAAGAAGCAGCTGCAAGAGCATTTGGACAAAGCGTTCATACGCCCTATTGCATCACCTTGGGGTGCAGTAGTTCACTTTTCAAGAAAAATAATAGAAAATGCAGATGTATTGGGATTATATGGAAATCAAGAAGATCACAATAAAAGAACTTGTATCCTCTTACAAGGATTGATAAATTTTTCGATCAGTTCAAAGTATCTCAGTACTTCCCAAAGGTCGATATTCATTCTGGATATCATTAGCTAAAGGTGAAGAACGAAGGTATTCAGATGTCTCCCTATTGTACAAGTTTTGTGAACTAATATTTTCTGGTGAACTCATCCAGACATACCAATTCCCCTGAAATCATCATGGAGTTGATGAATAGAGTCATTAGACATTACCTAGACAAATTTTTGGTAATGTTTATTGATGATATTCCCATCTACTCCAAGAGAAAAGAGGAACATCCAGAACATATAAGACTTGTGTTCACGAAATTGATGAAGGATAAATTTTATTAAATGTTTATAAAGTCTAAATTTTGGATTAAACATGTCACATTCTTGGGACATGTGATAAAAATTGAGTGAAAATATATGGACCCTTAAAAAACAAAGGGAATTAAGGAATGACCCAGACCATCTAGTGTCACAAAAATATATAGTTTTCTTGGATTATAAGGGTACTAGTGACATTTTTTGGGAAATTTATCATGATTTTAATGATCTCTAACTATGTTAACAAGGAAAGGCGAAATTTATGTCTTTATGAAGAAATGTGATTAAAGATTCAAGTAGCTAAAGAATAGGCTAATCACTGCACCAGTACACACATTACCATAATGTGGAGAATTATTTATAATATACAGTGATGCTTTCAAGAGTGGCATGGGTTATGTACTCATGATAAGTGATAATGTGATAGATATACCTCATGTAAGTTTAAGATCAATGAGAAGAAATACCTGAACATAATCTGAAGCCTACAGTTGTGATTATTTCCTTGAAAATCTTGTGCAATAACCACTATGGTGATAAGTGTGAAATAAATAGTAATAAACAACACCTAATGTATATTTTCACACAAAATGATATCATCATGATTCAAAGGTGATATTTAGGGATAATTAAAATAATTATTTCTCTATTCACTATCATACTGGAAATGAAAACACGGTAGATGATGCTCTTAGATGAAATGATGCTTCTACTATATCCATGTTGCAGATTTATAAAGACTCAATCTTTATGGATATGAAAATTATAGATTTAGAACTCATACCGATAGGGAATACATCCTACCATTCCCAAATAAGTGTGCATCCATCAATCTAAGAGAAAATTAAAAAGCAATAATGGGATGATCTTGAGATAAAAATAAGGTGAATGTAGTAAAGAAAGGCATGTTTCATGAGTTCCATATTGATGACGATGCTTTCATTCGAGTTTGGAATGGGGCATTGTGTGCCTTCATAACCCGGTATAGTGAAGGATCTTCTATAAAATGAACATATCTCATCAATATCTATCCATCTTGAAAGTACCAAGATGTACAACGATCTCTAAGAATAGACAATAAGAAACGACTATTCCGATGCTCAAATGGGAGAATCTCACTATGGACCTTTTCATGGGTCCCTATAGAGATCCAAATGAAATAATGCAATATGGGTTGTGGTGGACCAACTCAACAAGACTTCCCATTTTACAGATATTTGGGAAACATTATTACTGAAACAACATAATAATATACATCTAATAGATTTGGTGAGACCACATGGAGTTACACCCTTGATTTTCTCTAATCATGATCCTAGGTTCACATCTAAATTCTAAAGGATTCACCAAATTACTTGAGTACTATTTTAAATTTAAGCATGTCTTATCACCCCCAGACTAATATAAAATAAGAAAGGACTATTCTGATGCTCAAAGACATTCATTGAGCCTGCTCACATAAATTCAAAGGTACATAGGATAGTCATCTCACATTGGTTAATTTCTATACAAAAAAATCTTCCACTATAGTACTCAGTTGGCTAAATATGAATCTCTATATAGAAAATATTGTATAACCCCAACATGTTTTGATGAAGTTGGTGAAAAAAATATACATTGACTTGATCTTGTTTAATAGATGAAAAAGAAGGTAAAACCCATCCAGAATAATATAAATTCCGTTGAGAGTCAGAAAAAGACCTATGATGACAACCGTTGATGGAACTTGGAGTTTCACGTTGGAGATAAATAATTACTTAAGATATCACTATGGATGAGAGTCATGTGGTTTGGAAAGAAAGGGTAGATAATTGAAAGGTACATTGGACCCTTTGAAATAATCAATCACATAAGATGTGTCATATAAGCTTGCACTGCCACTAAATATGGATCAAGTTCATGATGTGTTTCACGTGTCACAGATGGGGAATTGGAAACCAGATCCCTCACATGTACTAAACTCATAGGTGGTACAGAAAGAGTATGATCTCTCTTATGAGGAGAAGAAATTAATGATTTTGGACTATAGAGATAAGGTTCTACATAATAGGACAATCATACTTGTCAACTTGTAGTGGAGGAACCATAATTATGAAGAAGAAAATTGGGAAAGAAGGAGGTGATGGAGGATAATACCCTCACATGTTTATGTAAAACTAAATTTCAAGTGTGAAATTTCAAATGGGGGAAATAATTTAATTATCCAAACATTTATCAATGTAAATTACTCCCTTATTATTCTAATTTCATATAGTATAAATCACTTAAATTCACTTATAGACCATAATAAAATGTTTATAAATTATTAATTAATGAAATAAAAGTATTTCATGAAGTTAAGGATCACATACCAATGAAAATGTAACATGACCTTAAGAGAAGTGATATGAAACATATGATTAGTAATCCAAAAAAATGAAAATTATAGTAACCCATTAAAGTAAAAATAAAATTTAAGAATCTTATAAATGAATTTATGATAAAATTATATCATAGTCTATATAAATAAATGTTTTAAAAATTATTAAATAAGTGTCAATATTTTTGTTAGTTATTATTATTTAATTAAAATTTTCTGATTAATTTAATAATTTAAAGGAAAGATTATTTTCATAAAATGTAGTTATAAATTAATATTTTAATGTCTTATGGTTTTAAGATAATATTATGTGACTTTAAGTAATTTTTCAATGTGTTAAAAAATAATTTATAATTTTTAATCTCTATTTTCTAGGTAAATTATGATTTTAATTATAAATTAGATTAATCATATTTATAAATTTATTTTCATAAAATGGATTTTACATTTGATTATAAACATTAAATAAGTGTTATGGTGAATTTTTGAGGTTTTTCTGAAATACTTGAATTTTTTGTGAATGGTTAAAAATAGTAATTTAAAGTATATATATATACATTTTAAGCAATATAAAATATTCACCGAGTCATCAATTATTTAATCACTATAATCACAAATTATCATTCTCAATTTTCTTTTTATAGTCATGGATTCATCACTATTTGTTGTCCTGAGGGAAATTTATAAACTAATGATTAAAAAAAGGGGAAAATACTCCTCTCCTACACTATAAATACAAACCATCACACCCTATTCCCTCACACATCTCATGATTTGAGATTTTCCTAAATTATGCCCAATAGTCTTACCTATGCACTACAAAAACATGTCCAGCAACACATGGTCTCATAAAAAGACCAATCTTATATGCCTTGAGGAGCATCTAAAGGGGATAATCCAAGAGGTAAATCCTCTATTTTTTTCATTTAATTTCCTTTCAATTTAATTTGTTTACCTCTTTTGTCCACAAATACATTCATCAAAATGGAATGATAACTCCAGTACCTTAAATATATTTGGATTATATCATTTAAATGGAATATCCATCATGAAATTCCTCCCCCCTCTCTCTTTTATTTTAAAAATGAAATCGTCACCTCTGATGTGTCAATTTATTGACATTACGGGCAACACAGATTTATTTTCCTTAAACATATTCAATGATGATAATAAAACCATTAAATAGTTTAAATCATAATTTATAGTTCATTTTAGAAGTCTTTTATATTCTCTAAATAACATATACTCTTAATAGAAGATGATAAAACAGAATGAGTTCATTGAGATCGAAAAACCACCAAAATTAACATAAAACGATCAACATTATCTTTTATCTAATAAATCAAACAAATGGTATATAAATGAATCCATTGAAAATTCATTTAATATTGTATATTATCATTATTATATATAATAAAATTTATGGATATTCATCCCCATTTGAAATGATCTTCCATTCTTGTAAGCAAGAGGACCGGTCATGAAATCTATGAAAACGAACACTCTCAAACGATGAACTTAAACTCCATAACTCATCAAAGAGAAAATAAAAGATCTTAATAAAACCCTAATGAATACAATTCACGTATAAAAGTTTATGGAATTGTTAATTATTCCATATAATGTGGTTATATAGGATATTAATGTGAAGAAATCTTTCAGACACATTGTAAGGGGATTCCTCAAACCTAACTCCCCTTCATTGAGGATTTCCCTCCTTCACACCATTTTCAGTATGGCTATTCCATAAATATCATTTTTGTATCATTGTATTAACTTTTATTGGATATAAATATTTTCTAATTGTGTTTATGATAAACAAAATGTTTTCCAAAAGAACTCTTCTTTAAAAAAACATTCTAGAGATTGTTTCTCCTTTACTCAATGTTCAAGATTCCTATATCAAGTATGTAATTCACTCATTCATTTGGGAATATAAATGTTATTAATGTTTGATTTATGAAATTAAACACATTCATTTCCATGGTTTGTTTTATATCCATTTTTTATATACGTTCTACATTGAATGCATGATAAGGTACATGTTATGATGTGATGGGTGTTCCTAGAATTATATGGCACAAATTAAATGTTATGATGTGATGGGAGTGCCTGAAAGTTTATATCACTCCGATTCATTTTTTAATGTGATTTATCTCATGAGAAAAAATTCAATATGCATGAACATGATGTTATATTTCTTCAAAATTATGTGTGGTATATGACTAAAAAGACATGATGTTTCATTTTTTCATCGCTACACTACATGAATTTATCCAATTCATCCTCTCATGATTATGATTATGATGTTATTTTTATTCTCACACAAAGATATATTGTTTCATGTTCTTATCTATCCACTTACAAGGATTTTATCTCACCCCATTCATTGATGTATATCATTAGGTGATTACATGAAAATGATAATTCAAGGGCCAATAAGAATCTATAGAAGAAATAATTAAATAAATATTCATGTATTGTTTTTTAAATGTTATGTATTGCCCAAATTTTCCCATGATACTAAACCTTTTGATCCTCTATTTTTACTGATTTTATGTTTTTCTTTAAAAAGATGTAATATTAATGTATGTAAAATCAGGTTCATTATATATTCTGCACATGGATATTAATGAATTAATTTACTAATCAATGACAATTTATTACTGGAATTATCTTTGACCATGGGACGAGTCTCAAAATTTTTAATACTCTTACTCATTATAATAGGCCATACATTTGAATATTCTATGTGTTTGAACCTTTAGACCCTTATCTTGATATTAGACATTAAATTTCATATACCATGAGTGGAGTATATCATCCCATTAAGGCCCCTAAGGAGATAAGGAAATTTCAAAGTAATGATAAACATTCCCCTGAACACAAACCATGTCATAATATATCTTATTCCTATTATATATCATAAATAATGGTGCACACATTGTGTCATCATTCATTATTTCATTATTGATTGTTTACCTATCTTGAAGGACATAGCACCTTCTTCCATGGAAATGGATTATGTTTTTGTAATACGGACATTATCAACTAAGCCTATGATATCACCTCTATTTTGAAGAATAGAATTTTATCTTAATCATTTAGTCGATCTAATACCTACAATGGAACACCGAAAGGAATAAACCTACCCACACCATAAATGTAATTATTTTCATATTGCATCAAAGTAAGGTGAAAAATTGTATTAACTGACAATAATATCATTTCAGGAGAGAATTACACATGTTAATTAATATGAACTACCAATGAAAACATGAGGTGTTAATATTGTTTGTTCGGTTTGAAAGACCTCCCATACTCAGGATCAAAATGTTAGAAAATCATGATAATTAGTCGCAATTATTTTGATCCCCTAACACCTTATATTCATATATCATTTCTCTCCTATCATAATTATTTATATGGATAATATGATATGTATTTATGAATATTTTCATGGAATCTCATGGTTTTCATCATTGCAAAGAAACTTCTAAAACTGTTTCAGACAACTTATAATCTAAATGAATTTCCATATACTATTGAACATAGGAGTATCCAAACTATTTTGGTATGTTAATAACATGTATATAACATATTTTATATATGTAACAGTAATCCATATAAAATGGTGTTGGTTCTAGGTAACATAATCACAACATAAGGTTCATGACATGAATCTATTGTCAAATCCCACATCAGAACATGACCCTGTTTGTTCATAATAAGAAAAAAAATCCCTAATCTATAAATCAAAAAATATTGGATCAACTCCATAAATCGATCAATAAATTAATGTCTTGTTTACACCTCTTATAGAAAATGAACTAATATCACACTGTACTCTTTAATTACATGGATCTTCTTATAATGTAATTTTGACATACTTCTACGAAGAATACAAAATCCCCCCCTAAATAATTATATGGTGTGGCATGGTTATTCCATAGTGAAGTTAACCTCTTTGCCTAACTCCATGTTGTGACACCCACACCATGATGTACTCCCTCAAAATTCTCCACTTTGCAACCCACATGTCATAACATAGTAGAAATATCTCATGAATGTTTTTAAATGGTATTAATTTTTTTTAAATGATATATAATGTTATGAAATAATATGGTTTTTTATACCATAATATATATTATAGTGTGACTCCCTTAACAAAACAATAGACCACACACCCAAAAAAAATATGAATTCATTACATAAGATATTTTTTTAAAAATATTTTAATATTATCATAATGGCATGACTTCAACAACCATGATGTGATCTCTATATGTAATGATCATATAATTGAAAAAATTTCAAACAATATAAACCACATATTAATAATGACTAGTCACACTGTGACTTTACCCATAATGTTTGGGTTCCTTAATATTATTACAGTTAAATTGATCATATTCCTTAAACATATGAAAGGAATTTGAAATATTCCTTATTTGTTATATTTATAATTACATAATATTATCAATTTGAAATCCAATTAATTGAAAAAGCACACCATTTTTATCTACTAGAAATAGATCATTATCATAAGTATGAATCATTTCCATTATTTTAATAGTCATTACTCCTTTTATATTCATGGTTTCATGGAAATTTTCACATGTAAAAGATACATAAATACCTGAGTTGTAACATATTAGAGTCTAAATACCCAACATGATGTAATTTATTAACAATGGTATCACTTACATGACCCATCATAAAATGACATATGCATCTCAATAAATATTTATTTTTTCTTGGAATGAAAGTGATTTAAATTAAAGTGTTTTCAATTTGAATTATTCACAAACCATTATAAATATGTTACATAATTAAAATTTATCTTTAAAAAAGGGAAATATTCATTTCCAAGAATTAAATAAAATCCAACAACATCTAGACTCAAAAATAGATAATAGTTCTTATAAGTGAATGAATATAATAATAGTTATATAATATAAGAACCAAACCACATGGAAATATAAGGTGATAACCTCCCACTCACATGGATGATAGTCTCATATCATTTACATTGTGAATTTCCACCTCACCATATTCAATCATCCAGAATATACATGGTTTATGTGTATAAATAAAATTATGTGAGACACATGCTTCATCCAATACCCAAAATAAAGATAAATATGGATTTCATTCAATGAAAAAATTACATAAGGTAGAATAATATCATTGTTTCCTTTTTGTATCCATGAAATTATTATTCTCGTTGGCTTTATTTCCATATGAAAATAAGACCACCTCCTAATATTTTCCTCCCTATGCATCATTACCATCTTGGGGGTAGGTTTCTTTGGATTATTAATCTCTTATTTTACCTTAGACCACTTACGATTTCCCTTCCCCCTCTATTCCAGTATAAGGATTGATGAGTTTTTCTTCTTTATATACTTATAATCAACGAGAACTAAACATAATAGGTCTAAAAGTGATCATTTAATGTAATTCCAATAATAATTAATAATAAATAATAGAAATCAAGATGGTAACAAGGAAAAATGATGTGATTATCTTGTTCTTGGATTAATTAAACCTGTGGGATTTATTTCCCTTGATGTACCAAATAATATTTAGTACATGAGGTCTTCCCTGATTCCTTTCAACTATCCTTCAGCTATATAGTACAAATTGATATCTCTTATGTTTTGTTCCTTTACCTCACCAAATATATCTTCTATAAATAAGAAATGATCCAGTAGTAATCTTATTCCACAGTCATATTATATAGTATAGAGGAAATCAATGAAAATATGATACCTTGTACATCTTTTTCATCATATATACGATTCTATTATTTATGTTTAACCCCCTTTAATGATCCCTAAGGAGGATTAGTATGATGTTGGGAATTTAGAAACGAAAACATTCTCCCATGTTGTAGTACTAAGAAAAAGAAAGTACTAAACTCTTCGAGTTTATGGTCACTTAGGATAACCTATTTATTGAGAATTGATCATAGTGTTAATAAATATTTAGTGGTGATCTACATTTATCCAAATCAAAGAAACATAGGTGTTTAAAATTTATCTTGATCATGAATTAATTAAATCATTTGATATATCTCATTTTTTATAAAACCCTTGAATCACTCACTAAATGATTCGGAATACGTATCCATTCAAGAATTCTAGTAAGAAGGATTCTTGAAAACTCTCCTTATAAACCATGATATGGTTATTTCTCTAATTAGAGAGTTTCAATGAAGGATTTTGATCAGTCAACTACATTAACTAGTGTCTTATTGAATTATTTAGAGAACTGCCATCTTCTAGGAATCATAAACTTGATTCAATTAAAAATATTCATCTCTAAAGTCGAAAAAAGATTGATATGGATACTTATTTTGGTTCATAATTTGTTAAGTCAACACATCACTCATTTAAGAAGTACCCAATAGTAGGATACACTGACAACTATGGATGATGTGAACCTTGTACACGTGGTTTTGTTGAAATTTATATGATGTGATTCATTACAAAATAATCTTACTTTTATGGAATTTTTTTATTTCTCAATGAATGAAATCATTTTCTATTTGATATGTACACATTTTATGATCACAGTAAAAAATAGACCATGAATTAAATAGAATAAATTCATCTCCTATTAATTTTTTTTAATATAGTAATGTTATTTTATAATTTTCTATGATTACCTAAACTTGAATATTCCTATAGAAAAAATATACCATGGAAAAATTAAATAGTTAATGTTACATATCTTAAACACTTACTATTTGTAAATCCATTGAATGTAAATTAACAGAACGTGGCTCTATGGGAAAATACCTGAATTGTGTCTGACGTGCATTATAGCTCATGCACATATTAAATTCATATAAATAACTTATAAAAATGAACTTCCTGTCGATGTGTCCCATATCTAATAAAATCCTTAACATAATAAATTTATAAATTTGAATGATCTAAATAAATGAACATAAATTCTAATAGACGAATATTCCATATTTTCATTTAATATAATTCTTTTTTAGGTACCCACTTATCTAGACACCCCATGTTGATTTTTTATTTTTAATCATTTACAATTTTTGAATCATATTCACCATTGGATTCATGACATGTTTTATTATTTTCATGTAATAAAAAAAATAAGTGGAATAATAAAAAGTATATTTAATAGTTCCAGAAACTATAATCTAGATAGAAAAAAGTGGGTCATCATAAAACTCCACAAAAAATCAAGTAATATTAGAATCCAAACAATAGAACATTGAAACGCAGAGACATAGACAAATATATATATATTAAAAACCACATGAACACCCATTTATATCAGAATAAAAACTACTGATGATTTCAACATGTCCATATGATATTATATCGAAGAAGGGTTCATTTAAAAGGAATAATTATAATGCCCTTAAAATGAATTTGATAAAAACATATTTTTTTCATTTTTTTAAACAAATATAATCTCATGAGAAAACAATTTAATGTTACTAAGGTGAAAAAATTGATGAATTGGTAACATTATTTAAAATATTTAGTCACTAAATTCACATAATAATTTCAAATCCATTGATGTGAGCCCCAGTAAAAGGATAGATATATTTGGTAAATAATTTAAAATAAATTAAAACAAAAAATTATATATTTTGATTTGAATTTTCACTCAAAACCCACTTATTCCTCAAAGAAGATTTCTGAAGAACCATGGTTGGATACTTATTTTTTATTCACACATTATATAAAAATATATGATAGTAAAATTCATTTAAATTTTAGTATTCGAATATAGATTTTATGGATCCTTTTATGTCCTTACAATCAACATTATGTCATTCCTTAGATCTATGAAAGAGATTGAGGATAGAATTCATCGAATAATAAATTATTTCTCTAGTATTTTTGATGGGATGAGAGAGGATCTTTTTAATTTGAGTGGATAAATAGTCACTCAGAAAAGAGATCTCTCTTGCTTGTATATTATAGATTATCCCCACATAAAGTTATCCCAATATACATTTAAATAATTCTCACTAAATGAGAAATAAATGACACATTATTTCCAACCATGAAATAAAAATTATTTATATTTATACCCCATACCTATAATATGATAAATATATTATCTAAAAAAAGTGCTCATTAAGTCGACTCATTATTCATGCAACTATTAAGGGATCCTTTTATACTAAAATAATATTCATTCATTTTATATTTTCTAATGTAACATCCTAAATATGTGTACATATATAAAAAATTTAATTCAACTCCAATTATTCAGTAATGACCCATTCATTTATCAATGGACAATTATCCCTTCTTATAGTAAGTCCATATATAATAAATGACCCAAAATCACTTTTAGATCATAATAAAAGGTTTATAAATGATGAATTAATAAAATAACAAGTATTTATAGAAGATAAGGAACAAATACCTTTGAAATAGTAACTTGAACTTATGAATAGTAATATGACCCATATGAAAAGTAAACTAGCCAAACGAATATTATCATAACCCCTGAAATTAGAAATAAAATCTAGGCATCCTATAATCATATGAATATTATTATTATATCATAGTATAATAAAATAAAATTTTTAAAACATATTAATTAATTGCAGGTATTTTCGTAAGTTATAATAATTTAATTACAATTTTATGATTAATTAATCAATATAAAATTATAATTATTTTCATAAAATGTCTTCAAAAATTATTATTTTGAGGTTTTCTGATTTTAAGATAATTTAATGAGAACCTAAGTAATTGTTTAAACTGTAATATTTATTTCAATAATTCTAAAATTGTTATTCTCCAAGTAAATTGTGATTTTAATTATAAATTAAATTAATCATATTTATAAAATAATTTTAATAACATTCATTTCATTTTTGGATTATACACATCAAAAAATGGTTAGGTGAATTTTTTCATTTTTCATAAATAATGGATTTTTTGTGAATAGTAAAATACTATAATTTACATTACATATAAATTATAAGATAAATAAAATAATAATTTTGTCATTATAGTTGTGAGTAAAATAATATCGAATTGTCCTTTTCTCATTACATCTTTTATTCATGGAATCATAACTATTAAGTTTTTTGAATATTAATTAACTAATGATTAAAATAATTGGAAATCACCCCCTCCTTCACTATAAATACCACCCATCACTCCCTCTTCTCCTCACTCTTCTCAAGATTTTAATCATTCCTAAACTATGCCTATACTCTAATTATATCATGTTAATATAAGATCCATAAACAAACTCGTCCCACAAATTCCTTTATTTCAAAAATGAAATTGTCGCTCGTGATGTGTCAATTTTCCAACATCATGGGTGATGGACTTTAATTTTACTTAAACATTTTCATGGCTTTCAATAAATAAACAAAATGATTTAAAACAAATTTTAAATTTATTTTATATCCCCTTTATGTTATAGAAATAAATTACACTCATAATACTAAATGATTAATCAAAGGGAGTTTGCTATGACAAAAACGCCAAATATAAACTAAAATTATCATCATTAACTATTATCTAATAAATTATCATCATGGTATATAAATGAATCCCCTTCAATATTATTTATGATTATATAGTATTGTTAATAACATAAAATTACAATTCTATATATTCATATGCATTTTAAACGAACATCTATTCATGTATACAAGAGGACCAGTCCTAAAATCTAAGAAAATGAACACACCCAAATGATGAAATTAAAATATATAACTCATAAAAAGACCATAAAAGAACATAAAAAGCCATAATGAATAAAATTAATCTGTAAGAGTTTTTTTAATTGTTAATTAATTAATATAATATTGTTATAAATGTTATTTACGTGAAGAATGCATTAAAACACACGGTAAGGGGAATTCTCAAACCCAACTGTCTTTCATTAGGGTTTCCCTCCCCCACCACATTTTTAGTATAGTTATTCCATAAATTTAATTTCATCATCATTATAATACCTTTCCCCATATATAAATATTTTCTAACTGAGTTTGTGGCAATCAGATGTTTTTTCGAAATAACTCTCCTTTAAAAAAACACATCTCTTGAGATTGTTTCTTCTTTACTCAAAGTTGAGTATTATTATATAAAGTATGTTATTCCCTATTTAATTTGGGGAAACAATGTTTGAGAATTTATGATTTATTAAATGACACCCATTCCTTTCCATATGTGATTTTATGTTAAATAATGATATATTTTAAATGTGTCAAGCTTGATAATGTAAATGCTATGATGTGACGGGTGCATCCAGATTTATATTGTGAAATTTAAATGTTATAATGTGACAAGTGAAACCAAAATTATTTATCACTAAAATTAATTGGGTAATGTGTTGTATCTCATGAGGAAAAGTGAAATATACCTGAAAAATATTGTAGCTTTTTTCACAACTATGTGTTGTATTTGACCACTAATACATGATATTTCATTTGTATGAATTTCCACATTCGATGAAATTATATAATGCTTCCTATAATGATTATGATGATGATGTTATTATTATGGTAACACCATGCAATATTGTTTCATTTTCATATCTATCCTCTCAATGATATTTTAGCTCACATATTTCATTGATGTATATCCTCTGGTAATTATATTTACTAATGATAATTAAAGGGGAAATAAGAAGATAGAGAATAGGGAATTAAATAAATATTTTTGTTTTATTAAGTAAATCTTCTGTATTGTCCAAATTTTCCTAGGACACTAACCCTTTGGATCATGTTTAGGTAATGATTTTTTTTAAAATGGTGTAATAGTAATTTTAGAAACATTAGGATTGCGATAGTTGGTATCAATTGGAGTTTTTGTTATTTTGGGAATTAGTATTAGAAATCCAATGTGAAAAACCACATTATAAGAATAAGAATAAGTAATAACCCAGGAAGATTTATTGTAGAAAATGATAAATAAAGTGATCCCACAAGATATTCCTTTATACTTAATTTCACCAAGGAATAATTTATATATTCATGGATTTTTTACTTCTGTTGTGTTCTATCCATTCAAACTTGGTAAAATAGTGGGTACCAGGAGAAACTAGGCCAACAAATTTTATAGGGGAGAATGCATTGATTACCTGAATGAAATCACCAATGCTTTGGGAGGTGGAGTTCCAAAGTTCATGGTGGTGATTACTAAGTGGTCTCAGGTTATGAACAATAACATGAATAATATGGAACATACACCTTCACCTAAGAGGGAGAAACTAGACATCGACTGTTTTAGGGTTAAAAACTACCGACGTTTACTTTATCTTATGATCTACTAGTTGTGGAATAGTTGGTCTACTCAATTGAGATGAACTTTTCTATGATTCTCTATTCTGATATGGAGATATTAAGATTGGTTGTTTACCATTTAGATGTGGAGGTTAATCAATTGTGGGTATTAATTAAGAACTCCAAGTCGAGGGATGAAATTGAAGAGATGAAGTTGTAAGACTATAAGATAATGTTTCTTAATAAGTATTTCCCATGAAAATTTAATATAAATATGGGGAGAGAATTTAAAGAGTTGAATCAAAAGGAAGGAGAATATATCATAAACTCTGAATAAAATTTCACAAGGTATCCATGGAATTCTTTGAGATTTGTTGTTAATAATGGTAAAAATGGATAGATTATTTATTGCATTTAAATTAAAAACATCGACAAGCTATTTAAATTTTTAGACTTTGTGATTTATGAAGAAGTTTTACAATGTTCTCTCAAAGAGTATATGGAGTTCTAATAATGGTCCTTTTTCCTTAGTCATAATTAAAAGATAGATTTTCATTTTGAGGGATTTAATCAAAAAGGTGGAAAGAAAACTCAAACACCCACATGTCAAAAAAATGGGAACAATCATAATGGGAATTGCATAAAAAAGATATGAAAATGATTCATGTGTGGTAGAGAACTCCACCAAGCTCATGAATGTTGAAAATATATGTGAAGGTAGGAAAATGTGGTTGATGCAAGGAGAGACCCACCTGGAGTCCAATGCTATAACTTTAAGGGGAAATGGCATAATGAAAGCCAGTGTAGTAATCCATTAGTCCTCGAGGGTAATAAAGGACATCATCCACCAAAGCCAAAGGATAAAGGGTAGGCTTATTCCATCACTAATGTAGATGGGGAGAAAGAAAATGTAGTAATACAAGGTTTAATTATTATTCAATCATGAATGGAAAAAGTATTATTTGATTATGGTTCTACACGTTTCATTATATCATTCATTTATTATATAACTATTTAATCGATGCCCAAAAACCGTGAAGTAATGATATATATATAAAAACTAATTGGTTAAATCATTACAACTAAATTGTTGTAATATTCTCTTATTGGCGTATGTGTGAATTTTATTCTAGTGAATCTCATGATACTTCCCTTTGAGTAACCTGATGCAATTGTGGGAATGGATTGACACTCATTATTTAGAGAACATATAAACTATTGAAAAAAGGAAATATGTTTTTATATTCCAAACCATCCCATGTCCCGCTAAAATTGAAAAGAATATCATGAATATCCTTTAAAAAATCTTTTATCACTATGGGTGTTGATTCCCTATGAAGAAACACACCTCTCTCGAATGGTTGAATAAAAGGAAGGAATCAATCTAGGGGAAATTCCCATTATGAGGGAATATAGTGATGTATTTCTCCATGAGTTACCCAGACTTCTCCCAGATTGTGAGGATTAGTTTCCAATAGAACTCATACCCAGATCAACTCCCACCTAAAAATCTCCCTATATGATGGAACATATCAAACTAGAGGAGCAGAAGAAGCGACTGCAAGAGCATTTGGACAAAGGGTTTATACGTCCTATTGCATCACCTTGGGGTGTAGTAGTTCTCTTTTCAAAAAAAAATGAATAGAAAAATGAAGTTGTCTATGGATTATATGGAAATAAAGAAGATAACCATAAAATAACTGGTATCCTCTTACAAGGGTTGATAAATTTTATCGATCAGTTTCAAGGATCTCAGTACATCCCAATGGTAGATATTCATTCTGGATATCATTAGCTAAAGGTGAAGAACGAAGGTATTCAGATGTCTCCCTATTGTACAAGTTATGTGAACTAATAGTTTTTGGTGAATTCATTCAGACATATTAATTCCCCTAAAATCCTCATGGAGTTGATGAATAGAGTCGTTAGACATTACCTAGACAAATTTTTGGTATTTTTTATTGATTATATTCCCATCTACTCTAAGAGAAAAGAGGAACATCAAGAACATATAAGACTTGTGTTCATGAAATTGACGAATGATAAATTGTATGCAATGTTTATAAAGTGTAACTTTTGGATTCATCATGTCACATTTTTGGGACATGTGATAAAAAGTTATTGAAAATATATGGACCCTTCAAAAACAAAGGAAATTAAGGAATGACCCAGACCATCTAATGTCACAGAAATATGTAGTTTTCTTGGATTATAAGTTTAATACGGACATTTTTTGGGAAATTTATCTTGATTTTCAAGATCTCTAACTATGTTAACAAGGAAAGGGGAAATTTATGTCTTGATGAATAAATGTGATTAAAGATTCAAGGAGCTAAAGAATAGGCTAATCACTACACGAGTACACACATTACCATAACGTGGTTAATGATTTATGATATACAGTGATGCTTCCAAGAATGGAATGGGTAATGTACTCATGATAAGTGATAATGTGATAGATATTACTCATGGAAGTTTATGATCAATGAGAAGAAATACATGCACATAATCTGAAGCTTTCAGTTGTGATTTTTTCCTTGAAAATCTTGTACAACAACCTCTATGGTGAGAAGTGTGAAATAAATAGTAATAAACAACACCTAATGTATATTTTCACACAAAAGGATATCATCATGCTTCAAAGGAGATATTTAGGGATAATTAAAATACTGATTTCTCTATTCACTATCATACTATAAAGGAAAACACGGTAGATGATTATCTTTGATGAAATGATGCTTCTACTATATCCATGTTGCATATTGAGAAAGACTTTATCTTCATGGATATGAAAATTATAGATTTGGAACTCATAACGATAAGGAATACATCCAACCATTCCCAAATAATTGTGCATCCATCAATCTAAGAGAATATTAAGGAGGTATAATGGGATGATCTCAAGATAAAAAGAAGGTGAATGTAGTAAAGAAAGGCATGCTGCCTGAGTTCCATATTGATGAGGATGCTTTCATTCGAGTTTAGAATAAGGCATTGTGAGCCTTCATCACCCGGTATAGTGAAGGATCTACTAGAAAATGAACATATCTCATCAATATCAATCCTTCTTGAATGTACCAAGATGTACAGTGATCTCCAAGAATAGACAATAAGAAAGGATTATTCTGATGCTCAAATGGGAAAATCTCACTCTGGACTTTTTCATAGGTCCCCATAGACATCCAAATGAAATAATCAATATGGGTTGTGGTGGACCAACTCACCAAGACATCCCATTTTATGGATATTTGGGAAAAAATATTACTTAAACCACATAATAATATACATCTAATAGATTTGGTGAGACTACATGGAGTTACACCCTTGATTTTCTCTAATCATGATCCTAGGTTCACATCTAAATTCAAAAGGATTCTTCAAATTCCTTGAGTACTATTTTAAATTTCAGAATGTCCTATCACCCCCAAACTAATATAAAATAAGAAATCATTGTTCCAATGCTCAATGACTTTCATTAAGCCTACTCACTTAAATTCAATGGTGCATTGGATAATCATCTCATATTGGTTAATTTCTCATACAACAAAATCGTCCACTAGAGTATTCAGTTGGCTAAATATAAATCTCTATATAGAAAAGATTGCATAACTCTAACATGTTGTGATGAAGTTGGTGAAAAAAAAGATACTTTGACATCATCTTGTTTAATAGATGACAAAGAAGGTAAAACTCATCCATAATAATATTAATGCCATTGAGAGTCAGAAAAAGACCAATGATTACAACCGTCGATGGAACTTGGAGTTTCACGTTGGAGATAAATAATTCCTTAGAATATCACTATGGAAGAGAGTCATGTGGTTTGGAAAGAAAGGGTACCTAATTGAAAGGTACATTAGACACTTTTAAATAATCAATCACATAGAAGAAGTGTCATATCATCTTTCACTGCCACTAAATATGGATCAATTTCATGATGTGTTTTATGTGTCACAGATGGGGAAGTGGACACCTGATCCCTCACATGTACTAAACTCAAAGGTGGTACAGAAAGAAGATGATCTCTCTTTTTAGGAGAAGACATTAATGATCTTTGACTAGAGAGATAAGGTTATACATAATAGGACAACCATACTTGTCAACTTGTAGTGGAGCAACCATAATTATGAAGAAGAAAATTGGGAAAGAAGGAGGCGATGGAGGATAGTACCCTCACCAGTTTATGTGAAACTAAATTTCAAGTGTGAAATTACAAATGGGAGAAATAATGTAATGAGCCAAACATTTATCAATGTAAATTCCTCCCTTATTATTGTAATTTCATATAGTATAAATCACTTAAATTAACTTATAGACCATTATAAAAGGTTTATAAATTACTAATTCATGAAATAAAAGTATTTTATGCAGTTAAGGATCACATACCAATGAAAAAGTAACATGACCTTAGGAGTAGTAATATGAAACATATGATTAGTAATCCAACCAAATGAAAATTATAGTAACCCATTAAAGTGTAAATAAAATTTAAGAATCTTATAAATGATTTTATGATAAAATTATATCATAGTCTATATAAATAAATGTTTTAAATATTAATAAATAAGTGTCGATATTTTTGTAAGTTATAATTATTTAATTATAATTTTATGATTAATTTTATAATTTAAAGGAAATATTATTTTCATAAAATGTAGTTATAAATTATTATTTTTTGTCTTATGGTTTGAAGATAATATTATGTGACTTTAAGTAACTTTTCAATGTGTTAAAAAATATTTTATAATTTTTTAATCTGTATTTTCTAGGTAAATTATGATTTTAATTAAAAATTAGATTAATAATATTTATAAATGTATTTTCATAAAATAGATTTTACTTTTGATTATAAACATTTAATAATTTTTAGGGTGAATTTTTGAGGTTTTTCTAAAATACATGAATTTTTTGTGAATGGTTAAAAATAGTAATTTACAGTATATATATATACATTATAAGATATATACAATATTCACTGAGTCATCAATTATGTAATCACTATAATATCAAATTATCATTCTCACTTTACTTTTTGTAGTCACGGATTCATCGCTATTTGTTGTCCTGGGGGAAATTTATAAACTAATGATCAAAATAATGGGAAAATACACCTCTCCTACACTATAAATACTAACCCTCACACCATATTCCCTCACACATCTCATGATTTGAGATTTCCCTAAATTATGCATGATAGTATTACCTATACACTACAAAAACATGCCCAGTAGCACATGGTATTATCAAAGGACCAATCTTATATGCCTTGAGGAGAATCTAAAGGGGATAATCCAAGAGGTAAATCCTCTATTTTTTCTTTTAATTTCCTTTCAATTTAATTTGTTTTCTTATTCTGTCCACATATACATTCATAAAAATGGAATGATAACTCCAGTACCTTACATATATTGGTATTATATCATTTTAATGGATTATCAATCATTAAATTTATCCCTCCCCCTCTCTCTCTTTTATTTTAAAAATGAAATCATCACCTCTGATGTGTCAATTTTCTGACATTACGGGAACACAATTTCATTTTCCTTAAACATATTCAATGATTATAATAAAACTATTAAATAGTTTAAATCATAATTTATAGTTCATTTTAGAACTCTTTTATATTCTCTAAATAACATATACTCTTAATAGAAGAAGATAAAATAGAATGAGTTCATTGAGATCGAAAAACCGCCAAAATTAACATAAAACGATCAACATTATCTTTTATCTAATGTATCAAACAAATGGTATATAAATGAATCCTTTGAAACTCCATTTAATATTATGTATGATCATTATTATATATAATAAAATTTCTGGATATTCATCCCCATTTTAAATGATCTTCCATTCTTTTAAGCAAGAGGACCGGTCATGAAATCTATGAAAATGAACACTCTCAAACGATGAACTTAAACCCCATAACTCATGAAACAGCACATAAAAGATCTTAATAAAACCATAATTAATAAAATTCACGTATAAAAGTTTATGGAATTGTTAATTAGTCAATGTAATGTGGTAATATAGGATATTAATGTTAAGAAAGCTTTCATACATAGTGTAAGGGGAGTCCTCAAACCTAACTCCCCTTCATTGGGGTTTCCCTCCTTCACACCATTTTCAGTATTGTTATTCCATAAATATCATTTTTGTATCATTGTATTAATTTTTATTGGATATAAATGTTTTGTAATTGTTTTTATGAAAAACATAATGTTTTCTAAAAGAAAACTTATTTAAAAAACACATTCTATAGATTGTTTCTCCTTCATTCAATGTTCAAGATTCCTATATCAAGTATGTAATTCACTAATTCATTTGGGAATACAAAGGTTATTAATGTTTGATTTATGAAATTAAACACATTAATTTCCATGGTTTATTTTATATCCATTTTTTATATATGTTATACATTTAATGCATGATAATGTAAATGTTATGATGTGATGGGTGTTCCTGGAATTTTATGGCAGAAATTAAATGTTATGATGTGATGGGAGTGCCTAAAATTTTATATCACTCCAATGGATTTTTTAATGTGATGTATCCCATGAGAAAAAAGTCAATATTCATTAACATGATGTTATATTTCTTTATAATTATGTGTGGTATATGACCACAAAGACATGATGTTTCATTTTTTTCATGGCTTCAATACATGCCTTTATCCAATTCATCCTCTCATGATTATGATTATGATGTTATTTTTATTCTCACACGAATATATATTGTTTCATGTTCTTATATATAAACTTACAAGTATTTTATCTCACCAAATTCATTGATGTATATAATTAGGTGATTACATGAAAATGATAATTCAAGGGCCAATAAGAAGCTAGAGAAGAAGGAATTAAATAAATATTATTGTATTGTTTTTTAAATGTTATATATTGCCCTAATTTTTCCACTATACTAAACCTTTGGACCCTCTATTGGTACTGATTTTATGTTTTTCTTTAAAAAGATGTAATATTGATGTATGTAAAATCAGGGTTGTTATATATTATGCACATGGGTATTAATGAATTAATTTACTAATCAATGACCATTTATTACTGGAAATATCTTTGACCTTGGGACGAGTCTCAAAATTTTTAATACTCTTACTCATTATAATAGGCCATATATTTGAATATTCTATGTTAGTGAACCTTTAGACCCTTATATTCATATTATAAATTATATTTCATATACCAAGAGTGGAGTATATCATCCCGTTAAGGCCCTTAAGAAGATAAGGAAATTATATTGTAATGATAAACTTTCCCCTAAACACACACCTTGTCATAATATATCTTATTCCTATTATATGTCATAAATAAAGGTTCACACATTGTGTCATCATTCATTATTTCATTATTGATTGTTTACCTATCTTGAAGGACATAGCACGTTCTTCCATGGAAATTGATTATGTTTTTGTAATACTGACATTATCAACAAAGCCTATGATATCACCTCTATTTTGAAGAATGAAATTATATCTTAATCATTTAGTCGATCTAATACCTACAATGGCACACCGAAAAGAATAAACCTCCCCACATCATAAATGTAATTATTTTCATATTGCATCAAAGTAAGGTGAAAAATTGTATTAACTGAAAATAATCTCATTTCAGGAGTGAATTACTCATGTTCATTAATATGAACTACCAACGAAAACATGAGGGGTTAATATTGGTTGTTCAGTTCGAAATACCTCCTATACTCAGGATCACAATGTTAGAAAATCATGATAATTAGTCTCAATGATTTTGATCCCCCAACAACTTAGATTCACATATAATTTCTATCCTATCATAATTATTTATATGGATAATATGATATTTATTTATGATTATTTTCATGGAATCTCATGGTTTTCATCATTGTAAAGAAACTTCTAAAACTATTTTAGACAACTTATAATCAAAATTAATTACCATATACTAGTAAACATAAGAGTATCCACACTATTTTGGTATGTTAAAAACATGTATATAACAAATTTTATATATGTAATAGTAATTTATATAAAATGGTGTTGGTTCTAGGTAACATACTCACAACATGAGGTTCATGACATGATACCATTGTCAAATCCCACATCAGAACATGACCCTCATTGTTCATAATAAGAAATAAAATCCCTAAGCTATAAATCAAAAACTATTTGATCCACTCCATAAATTGATCAATAAATTAATTTCTTGTTTGCACCTCTTATAGAAAATGAAGAAATATCACACTCCAATCTTTAATTACGTGGCTCTTCTTATAATTGAATTTTGACATACTTCTATGAAGAATACAAAATCCCCACTAAATAATTTTATGGTCTGGCCTAGTCATGCCATAGAGAAGTGAACCTCTTTGCCTAACTCCATGTTGTGACACCCACACCATGATGTACTCTCTCAAAATTCTCAACTTTGCAACCCACATGTAATAACATAGTAGAGATATCCCCTGAATTTTTTTCAATGTTATTAAATTTATTTTTTTTAAATGATATATAATGTTATGAAAAAAATATGGGTTTTTATACCATAATATATATTACAATGTGACTCCCTTAACAAAAGAATAGACCACACACCCAAAACAAATATGAATTCATTCAATAGGATATTTTAAAAAATAAATTTTATTATTATCATAATGGTGTGACTTCAACAACCATGATGTGATCTCTATATGTAATGATCATATCATTGAAAAAATTTCAAACAATATAAAACACATTATGATAATGACTAGTCACATTGTGACCTTACCAATAATGTTGGGGTACCATCACTTTTTCTAGTGTAACTCTCAATCAACCCCTTTCCATGACATGGAAGACACACATCATTGTGTGTTGAGCCATATGATGAAAAAATAATATAAAACCAAACCCATCTATGCTCTTATACATAGAATATAACCTAGTAAACCTTCAATTTATTTGATCACTACCACAAAATCCTTCGATAGTGTTAAGTATCTTGATATTTAGATCCACAACCAACTTGTTATTGAATCATTCCCTTTGAATGAATAATTAAAATTTCCATTAATTTCAAAATATTGAATGACACAGATCATTACAAAATCAAGATCATAACTTGTCTAATCCATGAGGATTCAAGTCATGAATCCACTACAATCCATCTCAGTCAATATAAATCTACGCCTAACCTAAATTCAGTATCTCCCATGTGTTATGGTTTTTATGAAACTACTTAAAACCCAAATTCACAATTAAAGACCATTTAATATCACATTTTGTTATCTAATAATTTCTATAAACCCCAAAACAACATATTTTAAATAACATTCATGAATTCTCAATCACTATATGTAATTTATCAGTGGTTGTAACCCTCAATGATAGAAATTAATTACATTATCTACATCACATAAATACATAACTTAAATATCCTTATAAAAATATACTTTCCCACTCCAAATAATATATTTACAACACAATGAACTTCCTCATGGGGAATGTTAGTTTTCTCTCAAAAATAACTGAAATTTCAACAGACAAAATCATGACCCCATCACATTTCCCAAATAACAAAAATTTTTAAAAAAAACATCATCATTATCTTACCTCCCATGGATATTTGTTATATAGTACACTAACTCAACCTAATATTTATGGAGAAAAACCCACATCTTACCATTCTATAACTATCACATATGAACAAACTGCATGTATTTATGTTCTTTCACAAAACCACAACCACTTCATAGCTGTGAAAACTAAAATATTTCACTTGGAATCTACTAAAAACTAATAAAAATATGTTCCATGTAGTTAGGTAATATATTGTGTGTTACCATCAATAAGATAATAATTTTCTCTAGTATCATTAGATAAAGACCACTAAACATCCACCACCAGTTAACCACTGATAGTATTGAACTAAAATATACAAAAATAGGTTCTAATGATATTAGGGTACCCCACACAATCCATCCAATGACATCCCAAAAAAAATACAACACACCTAGGCCAAGGGAGTATTACTCAATGTCTAAAAACATATACACCATTCCATTCCCCTCACATTATATCCCACTATAGGATCCACCAATTCATGATATTGAATCCAAAACATGATTGTTCCAAAAAAATATATATATTAGGCACTATCATGATTCATTAACCGTTATGTAGTTTTGTAGACCATCACTTCTATAATTTGGTGGGAATACAAAAACATTATATATTATAAATGACACAAACAATAGATTACCAGACATAATTTCACATAAATAAACATTATAAATATAAATATGAATTACATACATTCACAAGTCCTTTGAGGTCTATAGCTTTATATAATTAGGAAAAATAATAAATTAAAAAATCACAAGAATTACACCAGTAAGGGACATATTTTTTCATTATATAAGAAAATAATTAATCCATAATAAGTGATAAACTTATCCCAAACATTCCATAAAAAGAAATTATATTATACTTTTCTTGTACAATACATCTCCTCATAACATAGAGAATTGGAAATATATGAATGTGTGAGATCGAATGATTAGTAAGTGTAAACACTAAGAATTAAAAAACAGGGATCGTAAGTGATAATAAGATGAGAAAACATAATATTAAAGAAATAGATAACTAAAACATATTTTCACAATATAACAAAAATGAAAGTTTAATATATCTGTATTTAATAATGGAAATTAGAATATCACATAGATAAAAAATACATGGTTCCTTCTTGATGAAATTAAAAAATTTTGTTTGCTAATTTCATACCCAAATATATTAAATCATTATATTTGACATCATGAACTTACCATCAATTCCCCATGTCTAGGAAATATTTTTTTTCTTGAAATGAATAATCCAAGATACCCCAGATATCTTTTCTAATGACCCATATCAATGTGTTGATGGTCTATTTAAAATAAGGACCACCTATTAATAAATATGTCCAATGAATTCATCATATTAGAAAATAAATAATAAATCGACCACCAAACGTTATAATTATCTTCCATATTTGTAGAATAATTATATGTCTTTCCAATACATAATCAACCCACATAACCAATTAATAAAAATCTTTATGCTGCTAATAAATATATAGTATTTGAAAAATCTCTATTATAGAGAAATGGAATCATATGGTCATAAGACACCTATAAAAATAAGGAATACGTTTGAGAAATACAATATCACCAATGTACTAAAAGAAATATTGATGGATAATACCATGAATTTAAAACACTTGTTAGAAAAATAATCTTTGAATGAGACCACATATGAATAGATCAAGATTTTGATTTATTGATACTGGGAGGTTAATTCCCCTAGTGGATAAATAAAATAATATAAAACACATGGTATAACATGAATCATATGTCACATTAGTGTAAATAATTCTGAATATAAAAATGAGAATAGATTTTAAAAAAATAATATATTTTCAGACATCAAAACATTAAATCAATAATAAGAATAATATTATAGGAATATTTAAAAATTAATTTCAAAAATGAAGATGTAAAATATTAAAAAAATTAAAATAATCTGCTATAATTGTTCCTTGAAATTATATAATTTTAATCTTTGTAATGTAATCTAGAATCTGAAACATTTCATCTTTAAAGGAATAACCATTCTATATTTTTAATGTACATCTGATGAAAACCCACATAAAAAAAGATTACTAAAACATAATATTTTTTAAAAAACATTTTCTTATACTATAATAGAAATTAAAATAAAATAAAATCATATGGTGATAGATCCCATGTATGTACAATAAATGTTCATGATGAATCATTAAAACTAAATGATGGAATATTTGAGTTTTCAATATCTATTTATAAGAAAAATACTCCTTGAATCATGAAATATTTGAAAATGTGTTAATGTGGTAATAATGAAATAAATTATAGAGTAAATCATTATAATATGAAAGGATATATTATAAAAAATTTATATGAAAGAATTACAAGAGAATGATCATAACTAAATGAAAAAAAAATTTGGTTTCCAACAAATCATATGACTATTGTAATAATTTAGTTAAAAAACATTTTAAAAAATGGTATGAATTGGACTAGTATATCCCATGAATAATTGGGAAATAAATCATTGTTGTGATATTAAATAAATAGGACAACATTAATATTAAATTTGGTTTTTCTCATGAAAAATTTATTGAAGAATAATAATTAAGAAAAATAAAACTATTACAACCTTAGAAACATTATAGTTAAAACCCCTTGAAGAATATGATTTAAAATGAAACCTAAAAAATCATGAATAATTATTTTATCATGGTACAATATATTTATTGTTATTTAGATACAATATTCAAATAAAATATTCTATATAACAAGATATATGACCCAAAAGGGGAACATTTGAGATAAGATATACTTAACATATTTTATATATTCCACTCAAACAGTTGAATATAGTTTGTAATGAAAATTATTATATCAGTCACCTTTTTCCATACATTATTCATATTTATATTATCACATAAACATAATTTGTATTTATTATCTTCATGTATATTATATATTTATTGTATATTTTCAATATCATGTGTGATTAATATTGATCGTTTTGAACTAGTTTGGAATGAATGATGTAGTTCTACTTTTTATTATAAATTTCATCATTTTCATGTCAAAAATGTACTATAATTTATTTTTAATAAATTCTTATAATTATATAATTTAATTATATGTTATTTTTTTGTGATCCATTAAAATTAAATCAGGGATTAAAACGTTTGAGGGATGTTTCATTTACAATTATTTGTATATTAATCTAAGATTTTAAAATTATTTTTACCATTACAGAACAAGAATAAAATAATTTTTTTGATAATTTATATGATATATGATTCATAATTAATTTTATATTTTATTCATGATATTATTTTATATAATTAAATAATTATGTGGTTAGATAAACTCAAACTTGAATATATGCTAATTAATAAAAGAGTATGATTAAGAAAGTGGATCCTTTTGGGAATAATAACACTATTACATAATCATAGTAATATTATTCAGATAAAATTACACTTTTGATTCATATTTTTACAAAGAATAATAAATAATACATAATAAAAATGAAAAATGTGATATGGTACTTCATGGAGATGGTAGTCTATTGACGTCGCCTAAAAGAATTTTTTCTTTTCTTGGGAAATATTAATGCACAAATTTTTGACCCTAACTACACTATTTAATTTTAAAACCTAGTAATTTTGGAATGAAGGTAGACCCACAATGAAGCAGTAGAAATGTTTATGATTAGTTTTATGAATTTATAAATTTATTGATTGAATATTTTTTTAATACTTTGGAATAGCAAATAAAATATGATTTTGTTTTTGAATCAAGATGAGAATTATGCTCAGATCTATGATTTCTAGGTTTTTGTGATTAGGATTAAAATAAAAATGAATTCATTCATAGTTTTGGTATGAATATGTTATTATATATTCTTAGTCTATGTACCTTTTGATAATACAATAATCTCACCATTATTTTTGTTAAATAATTTGTTTTATTACGAAAAATAGGCAATGAAAAACCTTTTTTAACCCAAACCAATATTGATTTAAAATTTGAAATAATAAATCTAGGTGATTATATAATTAAATAAAATGATACTTTTAAAATAAAAAAACAATGATCATTTATTCAATATGATGATCTTTACAATGAAAACCTAATGATGAAATAACCAAAAATCATTACAAAAAAATTCCTTCATATCACATAATTATATAATCACACCAACCAACACTATAGAACTATCCCATAAGGATAATCATGAGGATAAATAGACACATAATTCTCATGGTAGTGAATAATGGCTGAGGCAGCTGATCTCCAGATCGTAAAATCCCATCCCAAGGCCATAATCCCTTAGTTCTAGTATATGGCCTCCTATCTATCATATTTCATATCTATTATGTATATTATGAATGCATATTTGGTAATGTCAAAATTACTCATACATAGTGTAATAAAATATCTCTTTAAAATGTGTTTTTTCCATGAAATCAATTCATGATGTGAAAATAGAGTGGCTTTATCTCTAGTCTCAGATACTTCATGTCCTATATTGAATTATGATTGTGAAACCGTTTTACGTACAATTTTATACATGTAATATGACTTTTTTAATGTGTAAAGAGAATATACTTATTTTTGAGTAATTCTTCGAGGTTTTTCAATGAAATATTAAGTTTTTAGATCTTACAAACAAGTTTCATGGTGTAAATCATGTAATAATTTCTTGAATACCTCAATACCTTATCCATTAGTGATTTTTATGAAATTTTTTCAAATCTTGAGTTTCATTCAGGTTATTAATTATCAATTTCATTCACATAAGCCTCATTTTCAGTATGTTTCATTGGTTAAATGATGCATGAATGGTACTTAACCTTTCATAATACATGGAGCATCTATTTCATAATTAATTTCATCAAAACTTAACTCATATTCCAAATAGTTGTCACAACCTTCCAAATATCACATAATAAAATAAATAATTCATATTTTGGGAAGAATCTACAATAAAATTACAAATATCATTTACATTAAATTTAAAACTAATATATGTATGTAATTTATGATTTGACATCCCCCAAAAATTAATTTAGTCATTTTCTCAATGAGGAAATTTCATCATAATACAGTGGCTTCTCACATTAAAATGATTTAAATTTAATGTAATAAAATCAATTCCTAATATGTGGAATTTTAATGTAGGATAATCACACTTAAAAATTTCAACCACTAATAAAATTTTAAGGAATCAATTCAACCAATTATTTTATATTTCTACATTTGGAATAGTTGTTCTGTCCATTATTCCATTCTATTTTTCTAATTATTAATTAGTATGAATAACACATAAAATATACCTCACCTTATTTTTACCACCCATCATCAATGTACAAATTTAAATAGATTTATACACAAACCTAATTAATATATCAATAACCATAGTTTTGTGAGGAATCTAGCACCTACATCACATAAATATAGCGAACAAAATTAACCATGATTATATTAAATTTATTTTTAAATTTCACTAATATCTAATATAGGTGGATAATTATGAAAATAATAAGCAAAATGTAGGTCTAAATATAAATCATAGTGTATGATATTAATATAGGAACCCATAGAGAATGGATTAGAGAAAATAATAGTTTAATTATAAACATTAAAACTATAAAAAACCAATGAAATATGCTAATATACATAGAATGTTGGTTACAAATAACCAAGGGATTATAGATGGAAAAAGACACTGAGATGTAATGAATCTTGGTTTATGGGAGAAAATAAATGAAATAATTAGTTTACAATCTTATGATCATAAGAATTAGATATTATGGTATCTAATAGTCATGTTAAATGATCTATATAAAAACATCCTTTTCTATTGGTAAGATATATTAGATTTTAAATTAATGGGTAACTAGAAAGCCTATTTAAAGATAGGGTAAGAATTATCCCAATGGTCATGGTGTAATTCTAAACCCAAGATCTCATATTAAACAATGAACATTCTATTTATTTAGAAAATAATCATTATTAATGAAAGAATCAAATTTATTCATAATTCCTCACAACTTATACAATGTTAATGAAAATAAATTTTTTTTGTGAAAATAATGAAGAAAAAGTAAACTGTGTTCAATTCTTATATTTTAAAAACGAATTATCTTAAGTGAACTATGAAATATTATAAATTTAAATATGACTTTCATAACCTATACAATTAATTATCAAGTATGAATAGAATTAAATTATTTATAAAATAAATATAATTTTCCTAATAAATAAATTTTTAAAATAAATTTCTAATAAATAGTGAAACATTTTATGTAGTCATTTTAACCTTTAAAAATAAAATTTTTAAAGTATGAGTTTTGTATCTTTTCATGAGAAAATTTTATAATTAATTTCATTAATATTAAAAATTTTATTTTTTAAAAATGATACAAATTTTCAAATAATAATATCAATATTTTAGTATGGAGAAATTTTTATATCTTTCTATAAAGATTGATTTTTCAATGAATAATGAAAAAATAATAATTTTTATTTAAAGCTGCAGTTTCTTTTAATGTATTTGTAAAATAATGTTTTATATTATATATTTTTTATATTTTTTTGTCATGTTTTATTAAATATAGTCTAATTATAGACATTATAAATAATTTTTTTTCTTGATATTGGTGAAAAATAAATTTTATTATTAAAAATGTATTTTTCTAAAAACCCACTATTCATCTTATTGTTCTAGTCAAATTTTAAATTTATTTCTTCCACTTCTATAAATTTAATCTTCAAAAATCAAATAAATATTTTTAATGAAGATATAAATGTTTTTAAAATAGTTCCCCTTTATTTTCAGTCAATGTGAAAAGATAAAATTGGGAATAATTATCAATATGGTATGGGTAAATCATTAAATTAAAATTAAAAATAAAATGATTAGGACTGAAAATATACCATAACACATGTTTTCATTATATTTTATGAGTTGAGGTATACCATGTCCTTCCATGAATAGAATATATAGAAACATTAGGCCATATTTATTTAATTCAATCATTGATAGTAATTAAAGAAATATAAAGAAAAAATGTTTCATTCTTATTTTTTAATGAATATAATAATTACTGATAGTGATAAAGACATCATATTTTCAATTATAAATTATAATTTGAAATATAAATATATTTGAGTAATGATAATTTATTGAAACATATTTATGATGAAAAAATACTTTAAATGATTGATCAATTCCAACCCAATATAAATTTTATTAACAGAAAATTATAATAGATGAATTAAAATATATTAAAATTAATATAATTTGAGAAACTTTTTACCACCTCCTATTTCAAGTAAATAATTTTATGTATTATATGTATTTAATGTTTTTCGGTGATGTTTGGAAGGGTTTAATGGGATTTTTATATGATATTTGGCATTTTCTAGAGGTGTATGGATTGATAATTGTTAGTAGAAAACATGAAACTTCTATAGGAAACTGTGTAATGTGAAACATAGGCTACTAGGTGTTGTTTGACCTTAAATATTTTACCAGGGTGCTTTGAGTGTCTTAAGTCGTGAAGTCATGTACGGTTTCACACTTTTTACTCAAAAGTGGTTGGAGAAAAAAATTAATTTTCAGGATACATAGGCTACTAGTTAGGTGTACAGTTCATTGCATGGTTTTTTAAACCCATGTGACCACTATGGAGTAACCTTGTAAAGAGAAAGAGAGGAAAAAACATAGTTGGTACATGGTTTTTCTAACATTATGATCCAAACAATGCAAAGGGTGTTAGGAGGTTGTGGCTGGTACATCATTGGAACACAATTTTCGTAATTGTATGACCAAACCATTCATAGGTAAATAGTAGAGCCTATAAAGTGGATCTCACTCAGTTTGTCACTTAAACCTCTATTTTTCTTTTATTTAGACCCTAACTTAGTTTTTACTCATCCCAATGGTTATGGAGACATTCTTCCTCCATGTACCTCATTTTCAAGGTAGTCGAACTCAGGAAGAAACTCATACAATTGTACGAGTAAGTGCATCTAATAATCCGCTTCGAATGAGCTCATATAGAGATTCATTTTTCTAAAGAATCAACTTCAAACATGTAGACTCGAATTAAAATCTCACACCCAGGAAGACTCTCCACTTCCATTAGGTGAGATCCCAATTTGTATTTCAAAATTTGAGGGATTCTAAATAACTCGACACACCTTGCATCAGATATGGTTCAATTTATTCCCCCTCACTCTACATTTCCTTGCTCATAACCAAATCTCAGCTCATCCAACCTTGATATCAAAGCTCTGCACCGCGGAATAAACCAATCACCATCATTTGGAGACGAACCCCATCCACATTATCTTGCTATAGGAGCTGGATAACAACCGACCAAGATGAATCATGTGTGAGAGTCCACCATTGTTTGGTTTGAAATAGTATATTATTGGTTTAATCATGGTGACTCCCCTGTTGCTGGTGTGGCATGACAAAGATGATCATACGTATTACGGAAGATTGGGTTTGAATAGAAGAGTGCTGCACAACTCGGAAGATGTTGATGGAAATCAAACAAGACTTGTTTGAAAGTGATGAAAATCATGGAATGAAAAAACACCACAACACAATTCTAGATTTCAAGACTTATAAAATGTATTAAGAATTGCAACATCAATAACCCACTTATCATGAAATTTTCACTATTGAGTAACAAGATGAATTTTATTGGTTTCTTTATTTTCATTATAAGAATCGAGTGAGAAGAATTTGAATGATAAATAGAGTGTCTTCCACTCCTACCATCATCAGAACAACCTCATTACTCATTTAGATGATTTAAGTAGTAGAATTTTTTACGGAGTTGTATTATGGAAATGATGTGAAGGCTTTAAGTTTAGTTGAGTTTATTTTACAATTAATGATTAAAATTTGAATTTAAATTAGGTTTACAATTTTTAATTTTTTTCTTTTTTGGTCACTGACTTCTGTTTTGGTTGTAATATTTTTCATGATAACAGAGTTTTTCTCAGACTATGAATTATTTCCAGTGTTTATTGATAATATTTTATGCTGAAATCTTCTTGGTGACTAGTTTATTTGGGCTGCTTACATGCCGATTTGGTTCCATCTTCAAGGTGTTTTGCTAGCTTCATTTTTTACCTAATTATTGTCAATATTTTTTAATAAAATATTAATTAATTATCACTTTTTATTTTGAAAATTATCATCATGTGTGATTTTTTATTGGTTGGGGATTTTCGGATGCTAAAAGGATTGTTTTGTTTGGGAAACATTTAATATCATTTCAGGTTGAAACAAATTTTTTATTGTGTTATCTTATTCTTCCTTTACATGTGATAAAATTTTGAATCATTAATGGAGAAATAATGATGATTTTGAAAACATCCTTTATTAATTTTTTTAAATTTAAATAGTTTTCAAACAAAATTGTGATCAACTAAAATTGAAGATAACTAGTTTTCTTGTTAAATGAAATATATAGTGGATAACGTTTTGACAACTACCCCTATCATTCTAGTAATCTCATTCATAAGTTTTTGTTTTTATTTCATAAGGAATAGAAAATTGAAAAGTTGATGAATTTGAGGTGGTTATTAACTTACATATTTAGAACATTCATTTTGAGTGAAACTGATATTTTATTGATTTATTTTCAATATCTTTTTAATATTGAATTAATATTAATACCTATTTGTAAAAATAATAATTTTTTTAAATTACAAGTGTTATTTCCCACATAATTTTATAAATACTTTATGAACAAAATTATTTTTTCTTGTTTTTAAGTTACACATGGTCTATTCATTAATGTATTATTAATTTGAATTCATCCATTATTGAACTTATTTTCGGAAATGGGGTTTAATTATTTCATATATTTTAAATTCCTTGGTTTTAATAATTCATCTTTGGAATTTAAAATGTATCTTTGGAAGAATATATAATTGAAAATATTTCATAATATTATGTGGTTTAATCTATGTTAGTTTGTATTGTAGTTTATGGTGGTGGTGTTGGATCAGGTTGATGTAAACTCTTATGTTCCAATGAGTCGAGTCTATGAGTCAAGTTCATTGGTCTCAAATTAGTCTAATAGGACTGTCAAATTTTATTCCCTTTCTCAATTTCATTCATGGATGGACATTGTTGATCTATTTTTCCATAGTCGCAGTTGGGCCCATATTTTCATATGGTTCCTTTAGAACTGAAGTCATCTTATAAAATGGGTTTCCTGGTTCCTTTTGTATCTATGACTACCTTTATAGGGGCATTGTCTCATCTCATGTGGACTTTAGTAGATCATTTCGATCTTGAAAATCTCCTGCAAAATTTCTTCAAGGGGATGGTTATCTCCATTGATCGATATCTCATGGAAATGATATCATCTTTGAATGGGAAATCATTTTGTATTGTACACGAATTAAATGATGATTTCATGAAGGTCTAAAGTGAATGACCATGATTTGTGGGAAGGTATAATTTTTTCTTTTATTCCTAATACATGGATGTTCACTCTAGAATAGAACCTTCCCTCATGGTGGTGTGTGTTTCTCCAATGGGGTCCCTCTTCCATTTCATAAAAAATTATTCTTGAGTGGGATCTGGGACTCCATAATGACCTTCCATTGCACTGAATCCCACACGATTATCCTAGTTGAGGACATATTTGTCCCTATGAACTATATTCTACACCCTCACCACTATGCAACAATGCTTTATCACATGTCCTGCAATCACACTCTCACTCTATACTTCAGATTGCTACCTCGAATGCATGCACTATTGTCTCTCATATGGTCATCACTGATTCCTCCTTCCTGGTTGGTTTGAATGGAATGCCCCCTCCCCCTTTACTTCATGATGAGTGTTTTTCTCCAACTACGGCTATTTGTGGGGTGGAGTCAGCAAACGAGTTAGATATATTGGTGATGGATGGGATTGAAGACTCCCTATAATTGTTGACGATAATACTCCATTTAATTCCTCAAGATGTTTTCACTAGATAGTGGTCCATGAATTATGGTTCTCATAAAGCGTCATAGACAGTGTATCTCCCAATTGTCTGAGGCCAACATTATACATTTCTCACTCTGATGATTTCACTACACTTCTGGAATACTATTGTCCTAGGTGTGCAGTTCAAGATGACATTTCAATCCAATTAGATTCATAACAATTACAATTCAATACTGGTAGCTTTAGAGCCTAAAAAATCTATTCTAGATTCATGTATTTATTATATAGAATCTGAATTTGTAATTGTGGGAGAACTCCAAATTTGGGAGTTATTGGTGGAGTTTTTTTGTATGATTGGTGGGTTTTACCCTTTTTCAGCAACTTCTCCACTTAGTAGATTTCATATTTGTCAGAATATAGAAGGAGCAGTCACGTTGGAAAGTAGCCAATGATGAGAGAAAGTTCAAGGGTTTGATGAACCATGCAATACCAACATTGGACTTCTATTTAAATTCATTCACTTTATAAATGGGATCAAATCCCATTATTTTTAAGATGTGTAATTTGTGATCCTCCATCAAGTTTCATATGGAAAAGAGTGAAATAAAAGTGATGATTCCATATTTATACTATGGATGTAGGAAAATTGTTGAAACACTTAAAATTTTTTTGTTCATCCATTTTTTATTATTTTTATGTGATTTTGAGTTCCACTCACGTCCATTGAACCCTTAGAAGGGGTATCAGAGGGAACAAGATTGAGGATGTTCAAAATTACAGAGAGAATGAGAGTTTTCTGGTGACAGGAAAATTGAATGTGGTCGGAAAATATTTCTCATCCTGGATCCATGAAATGGAATTCGAGATGATTCCAATGGAATAAGAAGTGTTTAAATGATGTTTAAATGATCCCCATAGAGATGTTCAATGTTAGGGTCAAACTATGGGTGAATAGTAACCCCGTGTCGAAGAAGATGATACTGTTCACTCAACCAGTTGAATTTCAGGCAAGATTCTGGCAAATGCTCTGGCATGCCATGTCTACACCACATCATCGGATTATCTCTACCATTGACATGGTTTCGGTCATATCTTGATCAATATGTTTGCTATTTTGATGATAAATGATTCAATTCCCACTATTGCAACTGTTTCAGACATATCCATACAGTTTGATTTTCAAAATTTTCATTCCATCAAGTGGTGTGAATGTTGTACAACATCGATGGTGGTGTTCTCATTTTGCAATAATGACGATGGTTGGTGGCGAAGAACTACAAATATTTTAGGTCGAGAAGTTTGATTGTTAGAAAAAATTAGGCTTGTGTAAAATAACAGTAAAATATAATCTTGTGCAGCAGGGCATGATCAGACTGTTGATTGGAGAAAGACATGAGACAACCAATGAAGATGATTGAGAAGAGCTCAAGATGCGGGTCATCTGGACAATTCTGTTGTGTCTTGTGAATGATATAAGATACCTATTATTGGATGAGACCTCACTAAAGGAGACCAGGAAGATGTTGGAGAAACTATATATAGAGAAGTCATTCACTGAAAAATTATTCCTGATGAATATATTTTACAAGTTGCACATGGATGTGGGAACAATTTTGTTGGATCACACCAATGAATTCAACAAGATTATGACACAATTATTGGGGCTCGATGTGAAAGATTGAGTGGTAGAAAAATCACCTTTTCTTTTTTCATCACTACCATGTTCAGTTGAGGTACTTGTGACTGCATTACTAATGGGGAAGGAAATATTGATGTTGGATGAGGTGATGGCATCAATTCATGTTTTGGTGGTATTATGACGACCTGCGACATATTCAGGCATGAAAACAATGGTGATGTGATATGATCAATGAGGGAGGAGTTGATATATGAATTCAGGAGGTAAATAATGGTGTCCCAAATCATAGGGATGTGATACTAACAAAATCATGTGTTTCTGGTGCGAGAAAAAGGGTCACTATAAAAGTGATTGGGGAGAGATAAAACAGTACATTGCCAGGAATGAGAATGTCGAAGATAAGGATGTGAAAATCATATAATTATTATAAGATGATTAATTCTATGTGACAATGACAAGATTTCACTCAAAAGGGAGATATTATTTATCGACAAAAAGGTAAAGGAAAATTAATCATTTATTTAGTGATACATTGTGATAATTTTATGTTGGATGGTGGAGTTGGAGCATGGAACATGTTGGCAGTCATGGAGTAGTGTTTTTGGATTCTTAATGATTTGTGGTTTAGTTTTTCCTGTTGGTACTCTAATATTGGTAACTGTGTAGTTTGGTATTATTTTATTTCGGTATTCATTTGCAATTTATTACATTGTTAACATAAATCATATATTTTTTTAGTTATGGTATGATTGGTTGTGTCTGTTTTTATTTTCAAAAGGGAAAATCTCCCCCCAATTTTATTTAATCCCTCACCATTTATATTCATTATTTTTTATAATAGGGATATCCCATAAGTCCAGGTATCTTTTATTTCTCGACTCCAGACAATAATGAGGAGAAGAATATTACAAATGGTATCAGTCTGTTCGGTCATTGACTTGAAAATGATATTGGGTTTCAGTTATATAGTTAAAATTCATTATGATTGAGTCCTTGAGTTGGGATGGTATAATGGAGTATGAATTTTTTGACTTTAAATGAAGAGTAATAAAAAGATTATGTAACCAATTTATAGTGAACTCCATGTTACTAGGGAGATGGGTACATAAGTGTTTTGGATAAACTTATAGGAGTTAAAATCTCATTATCACGGGTTTAGCCTATGAGAAGAGCATTACATGAATTTATATATATTACTTCCCACTAGAAGTTCATATTTAATTTTCCACAATGATTTATAATTTAGTAAATAAATGGCTATTTTTAAAAATTATTGAATTTCTTTTTCAAAAGTCATATTTGGAAAACAACATGATATGTGTATTTTGATAGAGAGTTTCTTTTCAAAATCAGGTTGGTATTTTCAAAAAATGGTTGAAAATAGAAAGTGTATAATTTTTTGAATTAGTTTTTGTGATAGTTTTGATATGTTAAATTTAAAATTTTTATGACTTCCATTTATACAGAGTTTGACATATGGTTTTAATTTTTGTTATATAAAATGGCACCTGATTATAATTGTAGAAACAAAATAGAAGAGACTTCTTAGACGGTGGTTACACCTGAGCCATAGGTGAACCAATAACTATTTAAGATTATTTTCCATTATTTTCAAGATTTGGATAGAGGGAAATTAAGTGATGAACCATGGAAAGTGGATCCTTCCATTAACATACAGAAGAAGAACCCACCCATATTTTATGGTGATTCATAAGTAAAGGAGAAATGTGTGTGGTTGAATTGAATGAATCAGATTAGTGGTTTCCTAGGAACACTAGAAGAGTTGAAAGTAATTTTGGAAACATATAATATTTTAGGATCATTCCAGATAATAGTGGGATCTAACAGTTTAGGATAAATTAATCCAATGCATTACATGGCTTGAATTTGATGTCCTTTTCAACAAATAATTATATCCTCATATATTCATAATTTGTCGAATTACATAATTTTTCAGGTCAGATGTGGATAACCTATCATTCATAGAATATGCTACTAGATTTATGGATTTTGTCCACCATTCACCAAAATTTTATTCTAGTGTTTTTTTGAAGAAATATATTTTTTAATCAAGACTAAGCCTATATATTCTATTGACGATTTCTGTGCATTGTAAAGTTGATTATAAGGAGATGGTCAATAGAGTTATAGTGGAATAAAGTTTCATATTAGGAGATACGAGTAGAGGGAGATTGTCGATACCAACGATTAATGATGGGAAATAGAAATATGGGAACAAATAGAAGAGGGACACCTATTTACAATGTATTGTGATGACATAGAACAGATGGTTGGATCGATAAATCTTCATCCAAGTCACAAGAGAAAAGATAGATTTTTTAATGAGGTTTTTTATACCACATGATGTAAGAATGTATGAAACCAGATAGAACATGACACAATTGCAATAAAATTGGCTATCTTCATCGCTATTTTCACATTTCTACATGTTCTGGTGTTTGAGACACATCTTGTGTTTCCCAGACGTCATAGGATACAATGAAATGAAGGTAGAATAATACTTATCATCAGTAACAATGAGCATTCCATGGAGATTATATGAATACCATAAATTCTTAGGTTGTGAAAAATCAAGAGGGAAAAAATGAAAAAAGTGCAGAGTAAACAGTTACATAGTGTAGAGAATGTTATTATGGATGATCAATCTAGACCATCATTGGTGAGTTGTATGATTATTTTGAATTATAACTTTATGAATTTTTTTTGATATAGGTGCATCCCATTAATTTATTTCTTCACATGTTTTTTATCTTATGGTTTTAAATCATGAGATGATCGCTTCTGATTCAAAATATTAGACTCCTCTTGGAGAAAGAGAATGTCAATCTATTATGTATAGAGTATGTTCTATAAATATTGATAGAGGTGAGATGATACAATATTTATTTGTGCATGAGAAATATTTTTATGACATAATCATGGTTATGGATATTTTTACAATTTTCAACAATCATATCGAATGTTATATACCAAAGGATTGTTTTACGAATGATGATGGCCTCAAAGACAACTTTAGTGGGGAACAAACTGTAAAAGAAGGTGAAATATGCTATTTGGAACTATTATTTGGAACAATATCATAAGAGTTTGTAACTTTGATATTTCTATCACTTAATTATATTTATAACAACCATTTTCAATAAATTTTTTATAAATTTCCAATTTTTTTCTAGAAAATTTATTTGTGTTTACACCTTACAAGAGAAGTAGAGATTGAAATTGATCTCTTTATATGGTCTAGTGATATTTAAATTTCTTCACAAAAAATTACACCAAAAGAGTTAATAGAATTGAATGTTTAGTTGTTTTATTTGAAGATAAAAGGGTTAATTCAGCATAGCATGTCTCCATCAGAAGCACCTCCCTTGTTTGTCAGGAAGGTGGGTATAACTCTTTGGTAGTGTGTGGATAATTGTAATCATAACCAAGTTACCAAAATCAATAAGTATCAACATACAAATATTGATGATATGTTTGATCAATTTTTGGGATCCCAGTGGTTCTATAAAATTGACTTGCAATAAAGATACCACCAATTGCAGTTTCACCAAGAAAATTTTACGAAAATAGATTTTAGTTGTTGATAAGGCTCTCACAAGTATGTTGTTATGCCTTTCAGTCTAACGAATTAAACAAAAGTAATTATGGAATTGATGAATCATATATTTTAGAGATATCTAGATTATGTTTTGATGGTTTTTATTACATATTTATTTATTCAAGGAAAATGGAGGAGCATGAGAAACACTTGGTAACTATGTTTGGAATTTTGAAGGATCATAATCTCTATGAACAATTATCATAGTGTCATTTTTTATATAAGAGGTTCATTAACTTGGCCATGTTATGTCTAAATAATGTGTCTATGTTGATCAATAAAAGATAAATATGGTAATATCGTGTATGGAATCCCGCATTTTTATTACATAACTTTTTATTACATTTTACAAACAGAGGATCATTAATGTCTAGTGTCTTGGAAATCAAGAACATAATACATGAGAAAAAACATAAAACATTATTCTAATCCACTTGTATGGCTTCATCAAAAGTTCATCATAAGTACAATTATTTCATCTCCTAACCTGGAGACATACATTTAAAGGAAAGGGTGAGCAGAGGGCCTAGTAATGGTAAACAAGGGAATCAGTTTACTTGTGACATCAACAAAAACATAAATAAAAACATAAGGACATGAGAAATGGAATTATAGGCATATAATAATGAAAAGAACATGAAACATAACATAAATATGTGGCTACAACATTTCATTTAGACATTCATGAACATATTACCAAGGTTTATCCTCGAGGTGTCATAAAAATTAACAGGGTTATTCACCAAGGTATCGTGAAACTTGTCATACCTAGAGATTAATTCATTACCCAATGCATTGGAGCGCTATCAGGGTTCACCCATAATATGTATTTAATTACATGTGAACCATATAGATGATAATAAAAAATTTCATAAATAAACCATAGAGAAGAAAATAAATGGGTTTCATTTCAAAATCGCGACACTTTAAATGTTCTTAAAAATAAGATCCTTATATCATTTATAACCCATGGAAAGGAAGTGGGGGTTATATGTATGTCAATTATAGAGTCAAATATTTCATTTTTATATATTTATGAACACACATAGAAACTAAATAGGTCTGGGTATTCACATAAATAAACAAGAAAATTTCATGAGAGAAAGAGATAAAAATTTTGAGATGAACTTTGTACAGCATGACAACAATATAACTTGGTTTTTGAAAATAATAAATTGATTGGTCTAATGGGTAACCCACTAATAAATAAGTCATATTACAATATAAATACAGAATAACATGGAGATAATATCATGGTAGTGATATTTGAATGACATGCCAAATGAAAAGGAATCATGAAATAAAAGAGAAGATGTGATTTCTTTTACGAGAAATTTGGAAGCCTAACGACGTCACTAAAAAAATTCAAAAATCAATTTGATGAGAGAAGAAATGGTCTATCATAATTTGGACATGAAATTTATAGTAATAAGATCATCTAAGAGCATACCCTTGACATAATGAGATGGAAACTAGAAGACACAACATAAAGGGATTCATGACTTAAAAGAGGAGGGTGAAAGGAACCCTTACCTTGAAGAGTAACTTCAAAAGCTTGAAGGTAGGGACCTTGGAAGGCTTGAGGACACCTTGGGAGGCCTCCTAGGAAGGTAAGGATACTAGAAAGTCATTGAGGATTATTTTGGAACGAAATTAATGAGGGAAATGGCTTGGTATTTATAGGGAATGTTTGTGAATAAATTATTAATTTCCAAAGGACACCTCATCGGTGGTATTTGAAAAACCATGGTCTTGCCAATGGAATTGTCCATGGTATTGGCCACTTGGGACACCTAATAGAAAATATCACTATTTATAAGTTGGCCATAAAATCTTACATCATTATTATATCATTAATGACGTCATTAAACACATGAAACTCAAAAATGCATTTTTACTATTCTCTGATAATTCAACTGTTCTAGAAAAAACCCAAAACATCACCCTAGCCTAATATAGATGCTCCGAATCCCAAAAATGAATTTCATTTTTTAAAAATAATATTTTTAATATTTTTAATTTAATTTTTAAAGAAAATTATTATTTATTCCAAAAATACAACTTTTAAACTATAACTCATTTTGTAACACCTTAAAAAAGTAGACAAGGTCCTATAAAAATATCGTATACCCATAAGACAATAAAGTAACAATTTGTGATTGAATTTTATGCAAACAATTTTCCATTTTAAATTATTAAATTAATTATGAAATTTTAAATAAAATATTTATGGCATACAAAAATACCAAAACTTAAACTATGATCGATTTATCACTTTTAAGATGTCTAAAATATATTTATACATTCATGGGTGAAGTTTCTATTTTTTCTGTCAAATTACTATTCATTACTATTCATATGGGTATGTTACTATTCGTACTTTACTATTCTCTAAATACCAATTTGATCTTATTAGACTCTAAATTTTTCACCAATCACATCTGTAGAAGATCATTTTTTGAAAATCATTTCACATTATTAACCATTTAATGAATAAAAAAATATTTTAAAATACCCCCTTTTTTTTAAATTCATAATTAATACACATCCTAAATTTATCGGGATATTTAAAATTCACAAACCTTTCTATATGAAGAAATAAAAAATTTATTTATAAAAGGATTACACAAAGCAACTGATGTCTCATTATATAGCCCCTTATTACACAAGCATATGACCTAAGTGTTAGGTGTGCTACGGTGATAGAATCATGGGGTGGCTTAGACAACATTGCCCTAGTGGAGATTTCTATCATCTTGAACTTCTCCCTTAGGAGATTCCGTTCAAGCTTCATACATTGATATTCGGCTTGGGATTGGTCTAGAGCAATGCTCGGTGATGCTACATCCTTCCCAAGCTCCGAAATATGGGATTTATATGGATTGAGTCTACTAGATGAGGCCATTTAATCTTCATTCTGTATTAATTATCCATGATAATTTTATTTTTTAAAAATAGGATGTTAAGATTAATTTTTCCAATGTTCATGTTGACCAGCGGCCAAATAATAGTCGAAACCCAAGGGTCCTATTTTAATTATAACCACATCATTAATTAATGGAAATAGTTTTGTTCATCAAAAAATAAAATAACACACAAAATTAGGAAACAAATATAGTTTAAAAGTTCAGGTCTTTACATTCATCCCCCCTTAAGAAATTTCATCACTGAAATTTTATCTCATAACCTCTGATGGGAAATGGTGTGGGTACTTCTGTCTCATGAACTCCTCCTATTCTCATGAGGCCTTTTCAAATTTGTGGTTCCTCCACAAAGCCTTAACAAGGTGGGTAGTCTTGTTGTATTGAACATTTTCTCTAGGATCCAAGATCTCCACCGGTTACTCCTCATAAGATAAGTCATGTTCCAGTTGTACCACCTCTAGATTTAGTAAATGTGAAGGGTCAGTTATGCACTTCCTAAAGAGGGATACATGGAGGACATCAGGAACTAGGGCTAGATTTAGAAGAAGTGCAAGCTGATAGGCCACTTCTCCCACACGATAAAGGATTTCATAGTGGCCAATGTAACTAGGGATGATCTTCCCTTTCTTCCAAAACCTAATGACTCTCCTCCAAGGTGAAATCCAACAAATGAATTTGTCACCAACATCAAACAACAGGTCCCTTAGACGGTTGTATGCATAGCTATTTTTCTGAATCTGAGCAACCTTAATTTGTGGTTGGAGGGCATAGACCTTTTCTATCATCTCTTGCACAAGATCAGGCCCAAGAATCTTTCTCTCACCAAATTCATCCCAACAAATAGGAGTTATATATAGCTTCACATGTAGATCAGAATAGGGTGCCATTAGAATTCTCGAGTAGAAGATGTTGTTATAATATAACTCAACTAAAGATATAAGTTGATCCCATCAACCTTTAAATTCCATTGAGCAAGTTCTCATCATATCCATGAGTTTTTTAATAGTCCTTTCAGATTGGCCATCAGTTTGGGGGTGATAGTCCGTTCTGAAATTCTATTTAGTGGCCAAATATTATTGAAGAATTCTCCAGAATTTTGATGTGAACCTTGGATCATGATAATATACGATAGAAAGTGGAACTCCATGCAGCCTTACCACTTCGATTACGTAAATTATTGCATGTTGATCAAGAGAGAAATATTCCCGAACACATAATATTATTTCCTTTTGAAGTTATCAGGAGACCAGTGACGAGGTCCATAGTGATATTGTCCCACTTCTATGCTGGTATGGGTAGTGGTTGCAATACCCCTTTAGTAAGTTGTTTCTTTTCCTTCACTTGCTGACATACTAGGAACCTTGAAGTGTAGTCATCAATCTCCCTTTTCATATTATACCACAAAAAATGACCATGAATGCCCCTATACATTTTTGTGCTTTCAGGATGTATAAAGAAACTAGAGCTATGAGCTTCATCCATCAGCTCCTTATTTATTTTTGGAATAGATAGAACGCATAGTCTTGTATGAAATTTTAGTACACCTTCTTGATTAGTATTGAACTCAGGAAACTTCCCATCCTTCACAGCCTCAAACTTCTTCTGTAACAAAAGATATACTTTATGATTTTTCTTGATCTTCTCTAGTAGTGATGGTTGAGAAATAATTTGGGTTAGGGTTGATGATGTCCCTTCCCTTATAATTCCCATGTCTAGCTTTACTAGGTCATTGATCAAAGGATCTTTTTGAATCCTCATCCTAAAATGAAAAACTGGTTATTTCTTGTTTAATGCATCCACAACTTTTTTTTTCACTTCCGGGAAGATAATGAATTGAACAATAATATTCTTTAAGGAGTTTCAATCGTCTCCTTTGTCTCATGTTCAATTCCTTTTGTGTGAAAATATACCTCAAAACTTCATGGTATTTTTATATATCACATTTCATTACATAAAGATAGTGCCTCTATATATTTAGAGAAAAAATGACTGCAGCCCGATCCAGATCATGCATAGGATTATTCAGCTCATGATTCTTCAATTGTTGAGATGCATAAGCAATGACCTTGTCATTTTGAATGAGGACGCTCCCAAGCCCTTTCATAGATGCATCACTAAAAATAAAGAATACTTCTCCATTTGAGGGTAGAGTTAACACATGTGTTGTAACCAATCCTTTCTTCATCTCTTTGAAAAATTCATCATACTCCTTTGTCCATATGAACTTGACCCCTTTTTGAGTTAACTTGGTTAATGGAATAGAATGCCATGAAATGTTTCACAAACCTCCTATAATATCCTACTATTCCAAGGAAACTAATAATCTTAGTTATTGTTGTAGGTTGAGGCCACTCCTCTAAAACTTTTTTCTTTGTAGGGTCAACTGTGATTCCTTCATTAGTAACAATGCGCCCAAAGAAAGAAACTTGTTGTAACCAGAATTCACTTTTACTAAACATTCCAAAAATTCTCTCCATCCGTAGAGTTTGAAAAATAACCCTTAGTTGATCGGCATGCTCCTCACAACTTTTGGAATATTTTAGAATGTCATCAATAAAAACTACCATAATGTTTTCAAGGTATTCTTTGAAGACTCTATTCATCACATCTATAAGAATAGTGGGTGCATTATTTAGTCCAAAAGGCATAAAAACAAACTCATAATGCCCATATCTTGATTAGAAGGAAGTTTTTGGAATATCTTATTTCTTCACCCTCAATTGATGATAACTAGATTGAAGATCAATCTTAGGGAAGAATTGAGCCCAACGATGTTGGTCAAATAAGTCATCAATTATTGGAAAAGCGTATTTGTTCTTTAATGTGATTTCGTTTAGTTCTCTATAATCAATGAATAGCCGCATCGATCCATCTTTCTTATTCACAATGATAATACGTGCTCCACAAGGAGACACACTCGGTCGAATAAACCCCTTCCCCAAAAGATATTGGAGTTGTTTCTTTAATTCCTCATGCTCTGAATTTTACATCCTATATGGGGTCTTTGATATTGGATGAGATCCAGGTATGAGTTCAGTGGAGAACTCTACCTCTCTTTCTGGGGGAGGTCCAGGAAAATCCTTAGGAAATACGTCAGTGTATTCCTAAAGGATGGTTACATTTTTTATCCTCAAACTCTGATTTCCTTCTTCTTCTTCACCAATCAATTCCACAAAGAAGGATATATGAGGTTCTTCTAGATAAAGATCATGTTGATATATCTCTCCCTGGAAGATAACAGTAGGTTTTCTATTCAGGACTAGTGAGATTTCCTTACTTCTGCATTTGATCTTAGCATTATACTTTGAGAGGCAGTCCATCCCTAGTATAATGTCAAATTCCATCATGAAATGACTACTAGATTTGCGATAAGATTGTGCTCACCAATGTAAATACTATAGTTTCTAAACACTGATGATGCTTGGATAATTCCACTAGGAGTTTTGACTAATAACTCTACTTTTAGCAAGTCGGGGGTTGATTCTAAATTCATCGCAATCCTGGTGGAAATAATGGAATTCATAGAACCAGAATCAAACAAAGTACTTGCTAGCTATGGGAGAACAACAAGATTACCTGCTAAATCATCATTTGGTGCTTCAACTTCAGTTGTCGTGATAGAAAAATCACAACCTTTCTACCCTGAACTTGGCTGAGGCTGGTGGTGGTTCCACTCCACTGCCCCCAGATTTGGATATTGATTGTAAAAGTGCCCAAGTTTACCACGCTTAAAGAACTGGACATCAGGTATGGCCTGGACCATCTTCCCCTTGACGTTAGTGTTTGGAAGTTGAGGTTTGACATACCAATGACAATTCCTTTCAATATGGCCATCTCTTACACAATTGTTACATTTTCTGCTCCTGAACAGGGAGTTCCCCAAATGCTTCTTTCCCACATTTATTACACTTGGGACGTAGCACTTTCTTGCCTCCTCTTCCTTGATCAAAGGTCCTCCCTAAGCTAGGTTCCATCGATTTGTTTTTGTCTCTTGATTTATGAGACCATTGCATCTCACCAAACTCCAGTTAGACCTTCATTGCACATCACACAATCTCTTCAAAGCTGTCATAGTCTCAGTTGGCTAGATTATTCTGCAGATGAGGTCTTAGTCCACAGAAAAATCAGTCAACCTTACCATTTAGATCCATGGAAAAGCTAGATTTATATCCTAAAATTCGGCTGATGTTTATCTTATAGCTTTTGACAGAATCATTATCCAGATTCAGCTCGAAAAACTCTTTCTCTATTCCTGTTCTCATGTAACGACAGAAATACATACTGAAAAAGATCCCTCTAAACTCTTCCCACTCCAATGTTTCACCTTCCAGTCTTGTCCTTGTGTTTTTAATCAGTTCCCACCACTAATCAGCTTCCCCTTCTAAGAAATATATGGCAAGGGTGAACTTCTTTTTCTTTGAACAACGGAGCACAGAAAAGATCTTTTTTTAAATGGAGGTGATCCACTGCTTAGAAATCAATGTGTTAGTCGATCCACTAAATTTTGGTGGTTGTTGACACATAAAACACTCAACAGAATATTTTTCCCTTCATGGTGAGATCAGTCTCTCAACTTGATTCATGTTATTTCCCATAACGTGGGTCTGTTGGTTCATCATTCCCATGAATGTTTCCATTCAGGCTTCCAACGGAGGGCCATCAGCGCATGGTCCATTACAGTCACCATTTTCATGGTTCCTCATATTTCCCACCATTTTCTAAAAGAATAAAATCTTTGTGAGAAAATTATTTCATTTACCAATCTTTTATCTATAAAGAATTTTATGTCTTAAAACTTCATTCTTAAACAATTACATTTCTCTATAATTCCTAAATAATAATTTTTAAAAAGCTTGTTATTAATCAAACATATCCCCCGAGAGTGTCATAACCAAGACTTCACTAAGGCCCATTTTCGTTCACTAGTTCCCATTCGAGTGTACCTCAAAGCGGTGTTTTGGGGTTTTACCCCTATGTACATCTGATCTAGAGACGCCTCTACCTGTTTGTATCCAGAAAGGGATGTATTTGTTTGATAAACCACTTACTCAATATTCCCCAAAATACCTGGAAGTTTTCATATATTTAAATTTTTCGATAAGATTATTCCTAAAGATTTCATAGCCTAATTTCCAAAAATATCTACACTATCCTTTGATACCACCTATGGCATCCGTCCTTTTTATTACATAACTTTTCATTACATTTTACAAATAGATGATCTTTAAAGTCTAGTGTCCTGTAAATCAGGAACCCAATTCATGAGAAACAACATACATCGTTCTTCTAATCCACTTGTATGGATTCATCATAATTTCATCCTATGTACAATTACTGTGTCTCATAACTTGGAGACATACATTTAATGGAATGTGTGAGCAGAAAGCCCAGTAAGGGTAAACAATTGAATCAATTTACATGTGACATCAATAAGAAAATGAATAAAACCATAAGGACATGATAAATAGAGGTATAGGAATATCATAATGAAAATAAGATGAAACATTACATGAATATGGGGATACAACATTTCATTTAGTCATTCATGAACATATAACCAAGGTTTATCCCTGAGGTGTAATAACAATTACCAAGGTTATTCACTAAGGTATCGTGAAACTTGTCATCTCTATAGATTAATTCATTACCCAGTGCATTGGAGCACTATCAGGGCACACATTTAATATGTATTTACATAAATTTTATACACATAGATAATAATCAAACATTTCATAAATAACCCATAGATAATAAAAGAAATGGGTTTCATTTCAAAATTGTAACGTTTTAAAAGTTCTTAAAAATAAGATCATTATATCATTTATAACCCATGGAAAGGGAGTGAGGGTTATATGTATGTCAATTCTAGAATAAAATATATCATCTTTATATATTTGTGAACCCCCATAGAAAGGAAATAGGTCTGGGTATTCACATAAATAAAAAAGCGGATTTCCTTAGAGAAATAGATAGAAAATTTGAGATGCATTTATTGCAGCATAACAGCTATATAACATGGTTTTAGAAAATAATAAAAATAGCGGGTAAAAGGGTAAAACACACATAAATAACTCATATTAAAATATAAATACAAAATAATTTGGAGATAATATAATTGCATGGATATTTGAATGAGATGTAAATTAGAAGACACAACATAAAGGAATTCATGACATAAAAGAGGAGGGTGAAAAGAACACTTAACTTGAAGAGTAACATCAAAAGCATTAAGATAGGGACATCGGGAGGCTTGAGGTCACATTGGGAGGAATACTCGGGAGGTAAGGAGACCAGAAGGTCGTTAATGATGATTTTGGAATGAAATGAATGAGCGAAATGGATTGGTATTTATAGGGAAAGTGAGTTAATAAATTATTAATTTCCAAGGGACACCTCATCGGTGGTATTTGCAAAACCATGGGATTTACCATGGTATTTTACCATGGTATTGGCCACTTTTGATACCTCATAGCATATCACACTATTCAGAAGTCTACCAGAAAGATTAAATCATTATTACATCATTAATGATGTCCTTAAACACCCTTAACTCAAAACTGCATTTTTAATATTCACCGATAATTCAACTGTTCCAGAAAAAACCCAAAACTTCACCCTGACCTAATATCATTGAAATGAATCCAAAAATGAAGTCCATTTTAATAAAATATTTTTCTAAATATTTTTATTTTAATTTTTAAATAAAACTATTATTTATTCCAAAAATTACAACTTTAAAACTATAACTCATTTTGTAACACCTTAAAAATGTAATCAAGGTCCCATAAAAATATCGTATACCCATAAGAAAATAAAGTAACAATTTATGATTAAATTTTATGAAAATACATTTCCATTTTAAATTATTAACTTAATAATGACACTGTAAATAAAATAGTTATGGCATACAAAAATACGAAAACATAAACTATGATCATTTTTTCACTTTTAGGATGTCTAAAATGTATTTATACATTCATGGTTGAATTTTCTATTTTTTGGTCAAATTACCATTCATTTCTATTCATATGTGTATGTTACTATTCCTACATTACTATTCACTAAAAACCAAGTTGATCTTATTAGACATTAAATTTATCACTGATCACAACTATCGAAGACAGTTTTTTGAAAATAATTTTACATTATTAACTATTTAGTAAATACAAATTTTTATTAAAATTCCCATTTTATCCTAAATTAATCAATAATACACATCCTATATTTATCCGGATATTTTAAATTCACAATCTTTTCCATAAAAAGAAATAACAATTTTATTTAGAAAATTATTACACAAAGAAGGTATGGTCTCACTACACAGCCCCTTATTACACCAGAATATGACCTAAGTGTTAGGTGTGCTATGGTGATAGAATCTTGGGGTGGCTCTGACAACATTGCCTGAGTGGTGATTTCAATCAGTTTGAACATCTCCCTTAGGTGATTCCATTCAAGCTTCATACGTTAATGTTTGGCACGGGCTTGGTCCAAAGTAAAGCCCAGTGATGCTACCTCCATCCAAAGCTCTGACAGATGGGATTCATATGGCACGAGTCTAATGGATGAGGCCGTTCAATCTTATTTCTATATTAATTAACCAAGATAACTGTATTTATAAATACAAAATGTTAATATTATAGTTTCAAATAGTCATGTTGACGAATGGTCATATAACAGTTGAAACCCAACGATCTCATTTTAATTATACCCACTTCATTAATTAATGGAAATAGTTTTTTTCATTATAAAATAAAATAACACACAAAATTAGGAATAAAATATAAATAAAATGTTCGGGTCGTTACAACATGACTAAATCTAAATAATGTCTTCAAGATCCACAATTTCACTAGAATAGCTCGTTATTATCAATGTCTTGTTTTGATTTGTCATTCCTAGCTTCACCATTAATGGAATATATGATAAAAAATGATCCATTACAATGGAATGAGGAATATAATAATTCAATTCAAGAGCATAATGTGTTCCTTATATCAGCACCAATATTGATTTTTTTTTGAATCAGGATAGGGGTATATGGTGTATTGCGATGTTTCAGGATCTAGGATGGAATGTATTCCCATATAAACAGATCTTGTTTTTTCTATTTTCTTGTGGAACATATGGTTTCATAGGAATAAGTACCCAATTTATGATTTGGAGTTATTTTACGTACTCTATGCTTTGAATAAATGGTTTCATTACCTCTTGGGTGAAAAATTCAAGGTGTTTATAGATCAGAAGAGCTTGAAACATATTTTATCCAAAAAGGTATTTGAACATAAGAAAAAAAGATGGATGGGATATCTCAAAATTTTCATCATGGACTTGATGTATACCATTTAAATGAAATTTCGTTGCATATGAATTATGAAGAAAGTTATATGATTATTCAGAAAAGGAATCTTTGTATCCGTGGAAGTTGATGTCAGTGATAGGTGTAATGCACATATATTTGGAAGACCAAGGTAGTGAAGCTTTTTTCTACTTGGATTAGATTTTTTTCATGATTTTTGAAATATAGTTAAAGGGGAATAGAATTTTTATTGATAATGTGTTGTAATGAGGTCAAAAGTCAATGTTTTTTAGACCGTTGAGGGATGGAGAAACAGGATGAGAGTTCTGTATTATGAGTTCAAAATCACATTATCATTTATAGGGATTGTCAAGAACAACTTATTCATTCATACTACCATTCGTGATGGGTTTTTATCCTCGAATATAGAAAATTGATAAGGAATTGAAAGTGTAGTTATGTAGGGATGACAAGGAAAGTAATGTGATGGAGTTTGTTTGAAGATTCCTCACCTATAAGTATGTTAAAGTGAAACATCGGAAACTAATAGGTATATTTTAGACCGTAAATATTACTATTTTTAAATGGGATGAGATATCCATAGATTTTGTAAGAGGTATCTGAAGAATGATTTAGAAACACTATTCCACGTTGGAGATGGTGGATCTCCTCAAAAATCCATCCCATTTTATCCCTACTAGTGAATCTCATACAGTAGAGGACTTGTCAAAAATCAAATTATGACAACTATAACATTAGAATAGTGTACCCATTTGAATAGTATTGGATTGAAATATAATGTTTATGTATCATTTCAATAAATATTTACAAAAAATCCATTGTGACTCATTTGACCATGAACATGACATATCATCCCCATATAGATGGATAGTCCAAATAGATGATAAAAATGTTGTAATTCAATCAACAGACTTGGGTAGTGGTATTTGGTTGCTCATGGGAGGATCACATAAAATTAGTGTAATTATAATATAACAACTATTATCATTCCCTGATACATATGTATATTTTTGAATTGTTTTGCTAATCCATGTCATTCTCAACCATGTTGGGTGGATGATGGAGGGAAATAACTAGTTGGGATGAGCCTTGTCCAAGACACAATATATAATATTTAGTTGAACAATAAGATAAGGGTGAATTCTCATTAGAAGTTGTATTCTTACCATCATCAATAACTATTCTCATTCAAGGTGATTGATCATGTGTTCTTGAGAATATCTCTAAGGCTTGTGTATCATCATTTTGGGAAGCAGTTAATGCTATATCCTTGAAACATATTCCCTTTTGAGATACATGAATGGGTTGGTGAGGTGTCTTATAAGTTGAATTTTCCACCACATTTATGTGTAGTACATAATGTTCTTCATGTATCTCAATTGATAAATTATCTTCTTGACCCCGATGATATGATTATATCACATCATATTTTCCTAGAGATGGTTGATTTATTTTTTTATATGCAAGTGCAAATTGTGGTTAAGATAGATAAATTATCTTGTTGGAAATGAATCAGTCTGATGATAATTTTGTGGAAACATTGTTTTATTCAAGAATATTCATGGAAATGGTAGAAAAAAATGGCCAGTGGCCCAAACTCTTTCTCTCTAGTATTGGTTTTCAACTATTCATGGAAAAAAATTCCAATGGTTGAGAGAATGTTTCAAACCCAGATTCATGAAAGGATTCCTTTATTTATGAATTATAAGTATTTAATTTTTTAGGGTGATGATTGTGATGGTTTAGAGTAGTTTAATATGTTTTGGGGGATTTTATGGAGGTTCACTATTTGATAATGGTTAGTAAAAACCATGAATATTGTACATGAAATAGTGCAATGTGAAAAATAGGCAACTAGGTAGGCACACGATTTCTCTAACTGTGTGGTAATGAAGGAGTAACAATGTAATGTATAATAAAAGAAAAAAACATCATTGGGTCATGGTTTTTCTATTTGTAAATCCCAAATCGTGCGAAGGATGTTGGAAGGAATGGTGCACGATTGACACATGGTTTACCTTACTTTGTGACCTAATCGTGAACAATTATATGTTAGATACTAAAAATATTTATTTCACTATGTTTAACCCCTAAAACTCTTGTTTTTAACTTCATTCTACCTAAATGTGGTTTTAGTCCTCCCAAAGCTTATGTAGACTTTCCCCTTCTATTTGGGGGAGATCCATTGGGAAATCAAGGTGCATTGAAAGATAAATTGTATGGTATATATCTTTTCTGATGGTTTTCATTAGATATACTATTGTACCATCTCTTGGATTCATATATATAGTCTTTTGGGGTTAGATATATGATATTTTATTCTCATAATTATGATATTTGGATGTGTGGATGTTAGGGAACATGGTCTATGGCTATTTTTTGATGATTTAACCTGGTTTTGTTGAAGAACTTTTGTCATTAAACGGTTTTCCATAGTTTATGAGGTTGGATACTTCACACTCTACTCCAATTATTAGAAAATTATGGATTACATTCAAATTTATTTAATTTTATGAATTTATGTGTGAATGTGATTTTCAAATATGTGCAGAAAAATTATTTATTATTGGTTTCTGGATTTGTGGAAAATTGGTAGTTATGGACAATTCTTTATATATAGATTTTAAAATGATGATTTTAAAAGGGGTATTTTTGTTGATTCATGGAAATGGATTGATTGAATTTTTGTAAATAAATTTTATGTCTTATTCTTATGGATGAGAATTTTTGGGTTGGCATGTATTTGGCATACATTGGTTAGTATGAGTTCATGATTTCAAAACGACCCTGAATAACAGGTATATACCACTGAGGTATAGGGAATCTTACCACGTATTTGGGGCATGTTCCATTGAGTCATATTGATATTGTCTATTATTGATGATGTTGTTGATGGATGAAAACACACTAATGAGTATAGAACTATCACCAAAGATTTTACGGGTGGGTATTCTTATGAATCATAGATTTTTTATGCCAAAAAGTTATGTCAAATGGTCTAAAGAGTTGTTTAGTTTCTTTACACAGAAACTTTTTTGGTATAGATTTTTTTTATTTCGATATAATCCATTAAAATGTTTTAATGTGTTTTAAATAAATTTTTTAATATAAATGTACTAACAATTTTTATCCTAGTGGATTGAGTAGAGTAGTCATTAGGGAAAGCATGTTGAGTTTCATTATATAACCTCTAATTTGAAAATTTGGTTCTTTTAAAGATATTGTTTATTAAGAAACATGTAATGGAAATGTATCTCATTTATTTAGGGATGAATTATAATACATTGGGCCCGATGGTGGATTAGGATCATGGAGAATGTTGGGAGATGTGAAGTACCGTTTTTGGAGTCCTTGCGTTATATGGTTTAATTATTCACTTTGGTACCCTGATATAGGTTATGCGGTAGTCTAGTATTGTTGAATTTTGGGATTACATTGAGTTGTATTATATTTTTATTATGAATAATATAGTGGTCCGGGTTATTGTATTCTTCTTTGTGTTGTTATTTATTTTCAAAAGGAAAAATCATCCCCTAATTGTAATGAAACCCTTGGAATTTATTTCCAACCTTTGGCGACTTGGAGTTCTCAATTAAGGCATGTTAGCATTTCCTCCCCAAATCAAGTTAATTTCAAGGGGTGGTACATTACATAATTAGTGTTTTGAATTAATTTTATAGATAAATATGACATTTAATCGATTTTTTAAATAGTTATATTCAAAATACATTGTGTTCATGCTTTATTCAAAGCCAAAATTTAATGAATTGTCCCAAAAATTACATTAATGATATTTTATATTAATTATTATTCATTATATAATTTAAAATTGAAAAATAATTTATTTGTAAAATTGATTTTTATATGGATTATAATCTAAACCACCATCCATTTATTTTCCACTAGTAATTTTATTATAAATATCTGGATGTAAAAACAGTATAATATTTTCTATCATGATATTTTCCGATTGTATTGGCCATGGTATTGGCCACTTGGGACACCTCATATCATACCACACTATTCATAAGTCGACCATGAAGAATAAATCATTATTTCATCATTAATGATGTCATTAAACACCCAAAACTCAAAACTGCATTTCTACTATTCACTGATAATTCAACTGTTCCAGAAAAAACCAAAAAATTCACATAGACATAATATCGATGCTCTAAATCCAAAAATGAAGTCCATTTTATGAATATAATTTTTTAAATATCTTTAATATAATTTTTAAATAAAATAATTATTTGTTCCAAAAATATAACTTTAAAACTATAACTCATTTCGTAACACCTTAAAAAAGTAATCAAGGTCCCATAAAAATATTGTATACCCATAAGGAAATAAAGTAACAATTTATGATTAAATTTTATGAAAATACATTTCCATTTTAAATTATTAAATTAATTATGACATTGTAAATAAAATAGTTACGGCATACAAAAATACCAAAACTTAAACTATGATCATTTTTAACTTTTAATATGTCTAAAATGTATTTATACATTCATGGGTAAAGTTTATATTTTTTTGGTCCAATTAATATTCATTTCTATTTATATGGGTATGTTACTATACCAACTTTACTATTTACTAAAAACCACGTTGATCTTATTAGACTCTAAATTTCTCACTGAACAAAACTGTTGAAGACCATTTTTTGAAAATCATATCCCATTGTTAACTATTTAATGAATACAAAATAATTTTAAAATTCCCCTTTTTCAAAAATTAATCAATAACAAAAATCCTATATTTATCCAAATTTTTGAAATTCACAAACTTTTCCATAAAAAGAAATAACGATTTTATTTAGAAAAGGATTACACAAAGCAGGTAAGGTCTCGCTACATATCACCTTATTACACCATAATAGGACCTAAGTGTTAGGTGTGCTATGGTTATGGAATCTTGGGGTGGCTCGGACAACATTGCCCGAGTGGTGATTTCAATCAGCTTGAACATCTCACTTAGGTGATTCTGTTCAAGCTTCATACATTGAAGTTCATCTTGGGATTGGTCCAGAGCAAAGCCTAGTGATTCTACCTCCATCCAAAGCTCTGATAGATGGGAATCATATGGTTCAAGTCTAATGTATTAATCCACTGAATACTCTTTCTGTACTAATTAACCAAGATAACTGTATTTATAAAAACACAGCGTTATGATTATAGTTTCCAACAGTCATATTGACCAGTGGTCATATAATAGTCAAAACCCAACTGTCTCATTTTAATTATACCCACATCACTAATTAAGGGAAATAGTTTTTTTCACTATAAAATAAAACACAAAAAATTAGGAAGCAAATATAAATAAAAATTTTGGGTTGTTACATCATGACTAAATCTAGATAATGCCTTCAAGATCCATAATTTCACCAGAATAGCTCGTTATTATCAATGTTTTATTTTAATTTATCATTCCTAGCTTCAACATTGAGATAATAGATGATAAAAAATGATCCATTAAAATGGAACGAGGAATATAATAAGTCAATTCCGGAGCTTAATGTTTTTCTTATATCAGCACCAATATTGATTTTTTTTTGAATCAGGATAGGGGTACACGGTGTATTGCGATGTTTCAGGATCTAGGATGGCATGTGTTCCCATATAGAGAGATATTTTCATTTCTTTTTTCTGGTGGAACATATGGTTTCATAATAATTAGTACCCAACCAATGATTTGGAGTAAGTTTATGTACTCTATGCTTTGAATAAATTTTGTCATTACCTCTTTGGTAAAAAAATCAAGGTGTTTATAGATCAGAAGAGCTTGAAACAGATTTTATCAAAAATGGATTTGAACTTAAGAAAACAAAGATGGATGGGGTATCTCAAAATGTTCATCATCGACTTGATGTAAACCATGTAAATGAATTTTTTTTGCATACTCATTATGAAGAAAGTTATCTGGTCATTCTGAAAAGGAATCTTTGGATCCGTGGAAGTTGATGTTAGTGATATAGGTGTAATGAACTTATATTTTGAAGACCAAGGTAGTGAAACTATTTTATACTTTGTTTAGTTTTGTTCATGATTTGGGAAATATAGTTAAAGGGGCATAGAATTTTGATTGATAATGTGTTGCAATGAGGTCAAAATTCAATGTTTGGTAGACAGTTGTGGGATGGGGAAGCTGGATGAGAGTTTATTATTGTGGGTTCAAAATCACATTATCATTCCTATGGATTTTCAAGAACAACTTATTCATTCATACTACAATTCATGATGTGTTTTTATCCTAGAATATATAAAATTTACAAGGAATTGAAAGCGTAGTTATATAGGGATGACATGAAAAGTAATGTGATGGAGTTTGTTTCAAGATTCCTCACCTATAATTATGTTAAAGTGAAACGTCAGAAACTAATAGGTATATTTCAGTCCATAACTATTACTATTTGGAAATTGGAATAGATATCCATATATTTTGTAATAGGTATCTGAAGAATGATTTAGAAACACTATTCCACATAGGAGATGGTGGATCTGCTGAAAAATCAATCCCATTTTTTCCCTACTAGTGAATCTCATACGGTGGAGGACATGTCAAAAATCAAATTATGAGAACTGAAAAATAGGCGTGGTGTACCCATTTGAATAGTATTTTATTGAAAAATGATATTTATGTATCGTTTCAGTATATATTTACAAAAAATCCACTGTGACTCATTTGACCTTGAACATGACATATAATCCCCAGATAAATGGAATGTCCGAATGGAAGATTAAAATGCTGTAAGTCAATCACCATGCATGGGAAGTGGGATTTGGTTTCCCATGGGAGGATCACATAAATTTAGTGTAATTATCATATAACAGCAGTTATCTTGACCTAATAAGTATGCATTTTATTGAATCCTTTTATGGTAATCCTTGTCATTCTCAACCATGTTGGGTTGGAGATGGTGGGAAATAACTTGTTGGGATGAGCCTTGTCCAAGAGACAATATAAAATATTTAGTTCACTAATAAGAGAAGGGATATTGCTCATCAGAATTTGTATGATGACCATCGTTAATAACTATTTTCATTCAAGGTGCGTGATCAAGTGTTCTTGAGAATCTCTCTAAGGCTTGTGTATTATTGTTTTGGGAAGTAGGGAATGTTATATCCTCAAAACATAATCCCCTTTGAGATACATTAATGGGTTGGTGAGGTGTCTTATAGGTTGAATTTTCCACAATGGTTACGGGTATTACATAATTTTCTTCATGTATCTCAATTGAAAAATTACATTCCTGATCTCGATGATGTGATTATATCAGATCATATTGACCTAGAGCTAGTTGATTTATTGTTTTATGTGCAACTGATAATTGTGGTTAAGAATGATAAATTATTTTGTTGGAAATGAATCAGACTCATGATAATTTTGTGGAAACATGGTTGTATTCTTGATGATTCTTAGAAATGGTAGAAAGAAATGGTCAATTAGTGACCCAATCTCTTTCTTGGTTGTATTGGTTTTCTACTATTCAGGGAAAAACATTCCAATGGTTGGGAGAATGTTTCACACCCAGATTCATGAAAGGAAGCCTTTCTGTATGTATTTTAACTATTTAATTTGTTAGGGTGATGATAGGGATGGATTAGAGTAGTTTTATATGTTTTGGGGGACTTTATGGAGGTTTACTATTTGATAATGGTTAGTATAAACCATGAATATCATACATGAAATTGTGAAATGTGAAATAGAGGCTACTATGTAGGCACACGATTTCTCCAATTGTGTGGTCATGGAGGACTAATAGTGTAATGTATAATAAAAGAAAAACATTATTGGGACATGTTTTTTCTAATTGTTTATCCCAAATCATTCGAAGGGTGTTGGGAGGAATGGTGCACGATCTACACATGGTATTCCTTACCGTGTGACCTTATCATGAACAATTATATGTTAGATACTAAAAATAATTATTTCACTTTGTTTTACCCCTAAAACTCTTGTTTTCACTTATTTCTACCTAAATGTGGTTTTAATCCTCCCAATGGTTATGTAGACTTTCCCCTTCGATCTAGGGGAGATCCATTGGGAAATCATGGTGCATTGAAGGATGAATAGTATGGTAAATATCTTTTTCTGATGAATTTCCTTAGATCTACTCTTTTACCATCTCTTGGAATCATATATCTAGTCTTTTGGGGTTAGATATATGATATTTTATTCCCATAAATATGATATTTGGATGTGTGGATGTTAGGGAACATGGTCGATGGATCTTCTTTGATGATATAACCTGGTTTTATTGAAGAACTTTTGTCATTAAATGTTTTCTTCAATAGTTTCCGAGGTAGGTTACTTCACACTCTACTCAAATTATTAGAAAGTTATGGATTAGATTCAAATTAATTCAATTTGAAGAATTTTGTTTGTGAATGTGATATTCAAATCCCTGTAGAAAAACTATTTATTATTGGTTTATGGATCGGTGGAAAATTGGTAGTTCTGCAAAGTTCTTTATATATAGATTTTAAAATGATGATTTTAAAAGGGGGATTTTTGTTGATTCTTGGAAATGGATTGATTGAATTTTTTTAAATAAATTTTATGTTTTATTCTTATGGATTGAAAATTTTGGGTTGGCATGGATTTGGCATACATTGGTTGGTATGAGTTCATGATTTCAACACGACCTTGAATAACAGGCATATACCACTAAGGTATAAGGAATGTGACCATTTATGGGGGGCATGTTCCATTGAGGCATATGGATATTGTCTTTTATTGATGACGTTGTGGATGGAGGAGAACACACTCATGTGTAGGACTATCACCATTGATTTTTCTGGTGGGTAGTCTTGTCAATCATTGATTTTTTATGCCAAAAAGTAAAGTCAAATGGTCAAAATAGTTGTTTAGTTTATTCACACAGAAACTGTTTTGGTATAGATTTTTTTTGTATTTCGATATAATCCATTAAAATGTTTTAATATCTATTATATTAATTTTTTAATATAAATGTTCTAACAATATATATCCTAGTGGATTGAGTAGACAATTCATTTGTGGAATGATTTTTGAGTTTCATTATATAACCTATAATTTGACAATTGGGTTCTTTTAAAGATATTTTTTATTAAGAAACATGTAATGGAAAAGTATATCATTTATTTAGTGATGAAATATGATACATTTGGCCCAATGCTGGAGTTGGATCATGGATCATGTTGGGATATGAGGATTACCGTCTTTGGAGTCCTTGTGTTATGTGGTTTAATTATTCACTTTGGTATCCTGATATAGGTTATGCGGTAGTCTGGTATTGTTGAATTTTGGGATTACATTGAGTTTTATTATATTGTTATTATGAATAATATAGTGGTTATGGTTATTGTATTCCTGTCTGTGTTACTTATTTTTAAAAGGAAAAATCATACCCTAATTATAATGAAACCCTTGGAATTTATTTCCAACCCTTGGCGACTTGGAGTTCTCAATTAAGTACACTTAGCATTTTCTCCCCAACTCAAGTGAATTTCGATGGGTGGTACGTTAAAAAATTAGTTTTTTAATTAATTTTATAGATAAATATGACATTGAAATGATGTTTTAAATATTTATATTCAAATTAAATTGTGTTCATGTTTTATTCAAAGACAAAATTATTTGAATTTTCCCAAAAAGTACATAAATTGTAGAGACCCAAATCATGACGTACATACACATTACATTAATTTTGCGAAATACTTAATACAGAACAAAAACAGACACTAAAGGACCGTAATAGTTTAGTGTCTTTGGAAACTCGGAATATAATCTTCTAATCATGGTGAAAGATCTTCAACATCTCCAATAAAGATCTCCCCCTTTTATTTTCTTACCTAAAACCTTTCTTTAAATCCTGGGGAAAAGAAAACATAAAAAGGGTGAGCTCAAATTCCCAGTATGGGTAAACATAGAGAACATAAAACTATCCATAAACATTTGAATGCAAAAACTTGAACATAAAATCTAAACAACAAAATCAAGAGGAAAGACATGAATCTTGGAAGTACGTAAGGCATATATCATAAGGGAACATCAATCATGATAAAATAGCTTGGGAACAAAACATGTAATTTTTTCAAACCATTAATCACATGATATGATTTCCATAGAAGCCAAGGCATTACTGCCAAGACTATCTTAGTGGATAATGTCCCTTTCTGAATCGAGTTCACTCCTCATTTCAGTCCTGTAACAATGAACCAGATTAACATACTATTCCAACCATATCTATCTCATGAGTTATAAATCTTTACCCAATGAATTATTGGGAGATATAGGTCCCACCCATCTCATAGTGAAAACATTCTTACTTGTTCCACAACATAAGCATAAATCATTCTTCATAACCCAAAAAATAAAAATGTGTTTCATAAACATCATCCCATCATAACATAATTCATATAAAAAAATGGATATCATTTCATCATACGAAAAGTGAAACCATGTAAATCATAGAGATATTATACTTGAAACATACACATAGAACATAATTTCATCTTAGATGGAAAATGGTTTTGATAAAACACTTGAAATTAATTCTTGAGGAAAATATCCTTTCTTATTCAAAATCATTTTCTTTTCACAAAAAGCCATGAAATTTTAAAAGAAAATTATTTTGTTGAAAATAGTCATGAAATATTGTAGATTAATCTTCATTAAAATAAGGCATTATAAAACTGTAAAAATCCGTTCATGCCGTATAAGTTAAAACAACATTCTTCTCGTACTTTTTTCAAAAAAGTAAAAAAAATCCTCGTACGTTAAACAAAAGAATGATTCATTCCATAACACAACGTAAAGGTCAACACAAAGTAATAATGACATTAAAAATACATGGAATAATATAAAACACTTTATTAAAAACATTTTATCAGCATGGGTGAAAAATATAACCCCAATAAATACTTATGATTAAACAATCTCGGATAAGAATGAGATTGGAATAATTATCTCTTACCTTATGTCTGATATGATTTGTAAGTATCCGAACCTCTTGTATAATGATTTAAATAATGTCATTGACTTATTAAATAATCATATTTATTGTTATGATATCATATATAGTTTACTTAGGACATTATTTTACCTGTTCTATTGTAAATTCGATATAAAAGTAGCAATTTGGGTAAAATCATTTCATTTATTGTATGTGTTTCAACTTGTTGTTCTTGATATTATTACTTATATCTGGATTTACATAATTCCCAAATGTAAAAAATGATTTATATATAATATATATTCATCATATACAAATATATATGATAGATCGATAAATGGAATGAAATACACCGTTCATGGAGACAGTAGGTCGTACGTAGGCATGAATGCTGTTTTCGTTTCCTTATTGAATTGAATAGAATTAAGTAGATTAAATATATATAAATAAATCCAGTAGCATTATTATTTAATATATCTCATTATTACTCATTATATATAATTTATAATCATTCATGAATGGTTAACATGTAGAATGAATCTCATCGCGTCCTGGAGAAGGTAGTTCGTACGAACGCACTACGGATGATATCATTCCAATGATCGTGGAATTGTATTGAAGAGTATTTATAATATTTTAGAATCAATATCACATTAAAATAATCATATAAAGTTTTTTATTTACACCAATAAACCCATCCAATAAGGTGGTGGTTGAAAACATATTACACCACGACATAGAGACGGTATTCCATACGTATGTATGCACGGTGATTTCGTTTTCCTTAGGATGGATAGAAGGTGAAATAGGGTTGTTTAATATTTATAATAACATACCAGTATATGAGTGATACTTATGTTATTACTTCATAATGAAACAACTAATGAAGATTAAGAAGAAGAAGAAATAAATTTGAAATAATCGGTAACGGATATTACCTCTTCTTCAACACACCTCTTTGAAACCTATTCTTAGGGCACTAAAATTGGTTGTTGAAGATTACTAGAACCTCTATAATATTAATATGAAATTATAGAAGGGAAATTGGCAGGGGTTTGACGAGCTTAGAGGCTCAATATGGTGTGAGGAGAAGAGGGAGAAGGTTCCCTTTTATAAGGGAGGAGAGGGGAATCTTAGGAAAAACAAAAAATATTTTTTCATAATAAAGTCATATTCGGTTTTTAATAGCGGAAAATTGATTTATTTATAAGATAAAGTGGGTATGGGTCGAAATCATCTCAACCAATATATTTTTGACAGGTTTGGGTCATTATATTAACCTTATCTTTTAGTTTTAACTCTTATTCAATTAGATTGACATTTACCATGTCACTTTGTATTTTTATATTATATAGTTAATAAACATACCATATACATCCAAGTGACCCGAAAGTGGTCCATTAATGGTACACCTATCATGATATAAGCATCTTGTCTGAACATTATATTTTTAGAAAAATAATAACAATTAATAATATAATATTTTAAAAAAAACTGTTTTTTGTCAATTTTGACACTATTTGGTAATTGATTTTTGTGAAAATTATAACAGCATGATTAGTTATAAAAAATATAATGAAATCAGTACTAACATGTCATATTAACTTAGAAAATTAGGTTTATTCATAAAAAGTCTCAAATTACATTTATTTGTGTACTTATAACATAAATTATGTTAATATTTCATTAATAAGGTAATTACTACATCATCAATGTGTCATAAATAAATTAACTTATTTAATGTCTAAAAATTATAAATAACATACCATTATGTAGAAAAGATTTTTATATTTCTAATGAATATTTATAGTCGATTTCATCTTATGTATTACCCTATATTAAAAATCTTTTAATTATTAAACTTTGATTTTAACAATTTTAACCCTTCTTTAAATAAATTAATAATAAATGTCCTAATCTAATCCAAGTGAAACTAAATGGTCATATTTTATTCCTAAGTTTGTTTTCGGTCAAATTAAACTTATCCTATATAATTAGGACTTGTGTTAGGGTAATAATAATACCATTTTTACCCTTAATAAACCTATTTACTTTTAACAGTGGTAAATAAAAGAAAAAAGGTATTATTCACCAAAAATTATTTTCATCACATTGAACAACATTTTACTCCTTGATATTAACCGTGTCTCTCGGATTTTCGAAATTCCACTCACAGAAGCAGTAAAATTACGTTTTATGTATGTTTTCCAAAAGCTCTTAGGAGGTAGGTAAAAGACGGTGAAAAGTTCAAAAAAAAATTATATATCTAATATTATTATAAAATGACTCCAATGAATTACATTGAATTCATATAGGTATTATGTATCAATTTTGACCTAAAATAAATTTAAATAAAATTCCGGTTTTTAAAATAGTAACCCAGTGTTTTCACTATTCATCAAAAATTGAAAGTTTTCAGAAAAATCCCAAAATTTCACCGTAAGCTAATTTCGATATTCTAAATCCAAAAATGAAATCCATTTTGAAAGATAAAATTTAAAAAATTTCAAAAAGTGGGTATAACTATTTATAACGGCTATTTCACTATAATATTATAATAATATCTCGTTTAGTGAAACTCGGTATTGCGTACTACACACACCATTGAGGAAGGTCTTGATTACGTGTAATAAAAGACAAGTAAGGGTTGTGTGTAGTGAAAGATCTGTTTGGTGTTGCGTATAACATAATCAAAACTTATTTCATTTATACATTAAACAAAATCAATACTTAATGTTGCGTAAAATAATTTCCACAAAACGAACTTGAAATTATGTGTAACAGGTGCCAATAATAGTGTTGCGTATACTGCAAGATAATACGGTGTTGTGTATAGTACAAGATAATCTTGATGTAGTGTATAATAGAAGACATCAATGAAATTAAAACAATATTTTTCATAAAATATCAGGGTGTTACATTCTACCCCCCTCAAAATGAATTTCTCCCTCAAAATTCATCGGGGTTATAAATAGTTTACTACTTGAATGTTTTATTTATTAGAAACCCACATCGTAAAAAGGAATACCAAAACTTGACTTTAAAAACTAAATTATGAAACGTAATGGTTACCCAAATTAACTAATCACTAGGTTTCCACAAATTAGAACATAGGTGAAGATATGGATATGGAAGAGAAATATAACCATCAACTTCTGATGAAGAGTGGTAGAGGAAACGGCTATGAAAAATCCAACAATCACAATGCCATAAATTTGTGATGATCTAAGGTACCATCTGATTCATCATATATGAGAGAACAAGAAAAACATTTTTTTTCAAGATCATTTCCCTAAAGTTGAAGAATTATTCAATTAAAAGAAATACTTACTTGATTTTCGTAAAATCTCATTGTTGCTTGTGCCTCGAACAATTTAATCTTCATTTCTTAAAGAAATGAAGTTGAATTTGTCTTATGTGAAGTGTTAGCAGATTATGCGATTGAATTATAGGTCATTCCATTTATTTCTATCGCAAAAAGTTTAGAACAACTTATTAAATATACAGAAGACCATATATGCTGAGATTAATCATATATGGTTGCTAAAATGGACTTATACTTCAGCTATCATAGGGTTTAATAAAATAAAACTAGTTTCTACAAACCAGGGACTTCCTGTAGGCTAGTGGTAGGCGATAAAGGCCTATCACACTTTGGTTGTGGGTTTGATTCCCACATCCTTGTTCGACATGAAGGGTTGTCGCCCGTCCTGTAGGTTGTCCTTTTTCTAAAACTACATTATTATAACATTCCATCAATAATATCGAAAAAGTTATAGCCTCAATCAATACTAACTTATGTCCAACATAATCCATTCCAATATTTAGGCTTATCCAAAATACTTCTGTCCAATCTTATAGTATAAAGAAAATGATTACTAGAAATGTCATCAACCAAGCATGTGAATACCATCATATATCCCACATATAAGATATGTCTTTTTGGTCACATTCTGAACATGTGAATACCTTAATCATGTATTCTCTTGAAAAATGAATACACATTGAACCTTAGTGAAACATGAATTCACTTAAAAGATAACTCTTTCCACATACCAAAATCCCAAAAATTCAATATACTCAAACCATGATATCACTTAGTCCTTATATCAATCATGAGCTCATGAATACTATCAAACATATTATTTTCTCCTTATCTATTCATTATGTGCATATCATCTTCTTTCCAAAAATATCGGAATAACCTTTCATGGTTACCGGTACCATTCAACAAAAACTTTCAAATACATTAGAAAAAAACAATAGTGTAACAATCCTTAAATGTGTCTTTCTTCCATAGTACCATTACCTATACAACATAACTCATGATAAACATAAATCATTCCACTAACTTCTTAAACCAATGACCGAACATCAAAAATTATTTCATCTCACATATCATTTGTAGTATCTTAATCATTATCAATATAAATACTACCTATACGACCATGCTGATTCTCTTCATGAGACATTCCATTAGGGAATTGGTTGGCATAATGCCCATACATTCTACATTTAAAACATTCAATCATTATTGATGTCGTAGCAATACCATTATTCTTGTCTATGGTGTTAACTGAACCTTTTCCTTTGCACTTACTTGTTTTGTGTCCTTCTTTTCCACACCCAAAGCATCTTCCATTTCCTTTGAAAAATTATCCCTGATGCCTCTTCCCACTTGATTTACATGAGGGAAATTGAACTTTCTTTCCTCTATAATCATCATGAAACTCCATCTTTCTCTTATTAGCTGAGTCGAGAAACTTACCAAAGAAGAGATTATTGATCATATTGTGATATTTCTCATTGGGAATAATAACGATATGTGGACTTCCAGATCCAATTTCATTTGGTTTCTCATTAAGAATATCATTCCATAGTCCATAATATTCTCCATTATCTTGAATCTTTCTGTTTCCAGCCATTTTCTAAAACCCAAAAAGAATAGTCTGAGAGGACAAAATCATAATCAAGGGGGAGTAACATCGATATCTAACATCTTCAGTTTAATTCTAATATCATTATAGTAATTCTAGGACTATAAATTATACTTATACCTAACCTTAGAGACATCCCTAGACATACCTTAGAAATATATCTAGGGATTTCACTAATGTTTTTGCATCATAGTTTCCAAAGGTTAACTAAACCATTCCTCTGATACCAACTGTAGATACCCAAAGCTTGACGTACATACACATTAAATTAATTTTTCAGAATACTTAATACATAACAAAAACAGACACCAAAGGACTATAATAATTTAGTGTCTTTGGAAACTCAGAATATAATCTTCTAATCATGGTGAAAGATCTTCAACATCTCCCATAAAGATCTTCCCCTTTTATTTTCATACCGAAAAACTTTCTTTAAATCCTGGGGAAAATAAAACATGAAAAGGGTGATCTCAAATGCCCAGTAAGGGTAAACATAGAGAACATAAAACAATCCATAAATATTTGAATGCAAAAACTTGAACATAAAATCTAAACATAAAAATCATGAGCAAAGGCATGAATCTTGGAAGTACCAAAGGCACATATCAAAATGGGAAATCAATCATGATAAAATAGCATGGGAATAAAACATGTAATTGAGGAAAACCATTAACCACATGATATGATTTTCATAGTATCCAAGTCATAACTGCCAAGACCATATTAGTGGACAAAGTCCCTTTCTGAATCGAGTTCACTCCTCATTTTAGTTCTGTAACACTGAACCAGATTAACTTACCATTTCAGCCATGTCTATCTCATCAGATATAAATCATTACCCAATGCATTGGAGGGAGATATAGGTCCCTCCAATCTCATAGTGAAATCATTCTTACTTGTTCCACAATATAAGCATAAATCATTCATCATAACCCAAAGAATAAAAATGGGTTTCATAAACATCATCCCATCATAACATAATTTATATAAAACAAATGGACATCATTTCCTCATAATAAAAGTGAAACAATGTAAATCATAGAGATATTATACTTGAAACATACACATAGGAAATAATGTCATCTTATATGGAAAATGAATTTTATAAAACACTTGAAATGAATTCTTGAGGAAAATATCCTTTCTTATTCAAAATCATTTTCTTTTCACAAAATGCCATGAAATTTAAAAAGAAAATGATTTTATTGAAAATACTCATGAAATCGTGTAGATTAAGCTTCATAAAAATAAGGCATTATAAAATCGTAGAAATCCTTTCATGCTGTATAAGTTAAAGCAACATTCTCCTCGTACTTTTGTCAAAAAAGTCAAAAAGTTCCTCGTATGGAAAACAAAATAAATATTCCTTCCATAACACAAAGTAAAATTCAACACGATGGTAGAAAACACATTAAAAATACCTGGAAGAATATTAAACACTTTATGAAAAACATTTTATGGGCATGGATGATAAATATAACCCCAGTAAATACTTATGAATAAAAAATCTCGGATAAGAATGAGATTGGAATAATTATCCCTTACCTTATGTCAGATATGATTCGTATGTATCCGAACATCCTGTATAATGATTTAAATAATGTCATTGACTTATTAAAGAATCATATTAATTGTTATGATATCATATATAGTTTACTTATGACTTTATATTACCCTTTCTTTTGTAAATTCGATGTAAAAGTAGCGATTTGGGTAAAATCATTTCATTTATTGTATGTGTTTCAACTTTTTGTTCTTGATATTATTACTTATATCCTGATTTACATAATTCTAGAATGTAAAAAAGGATTTATATACAATATATATTCAGCATATACATACACATATATATATATATTAGATCGATAACTGTAATGAAATACACCGTTCATGGAGACGGTAGGCCGTGCATACACATCAACGTTGTTTTCATTTCATTATTGAAGTGAATGGAATTAAGATGATGACATATATATATATAAATTAATCTAGTATCATTATTATGTCATATATCTCCTTATTATTCATTATATATACTTTATAATCATTCATGAATGGTTAACATGGAGAATGAATCTCATCACATCGTGGAGACAGTAGTCTGTACGTACGCACGATCGATGATATCATTCCCATGATCGTGGAATTGTATTGAAGCGTATGAATAATATTTCAGAATCAATATCACTTTATAATAATCATATGTAGTTTTTTATTTACACCATTATAACCATCCAAGTAAGTTGGTGGTCGAAAATAGATTACACCACGGCGTGGAGATGGTATTTCGTACGTACGCACACGCGGTGATTTTGTTTTCCATAGGATGGATAGAAGGTGAAATATGGTTGTTTCATATTTATAATTATATACCAATGTATGATTGATACTGATGTTATTACTTCATAATGAAACAACTAAAGAAGAGGATGTAGAAGAATAAATAAATTTGAAAGAATCGGTAACGGATATTACCTCTTCTTCGACACCCCTCTTTGAAACCTCCTTTTAGGGCACTAAAATTCATCCTTGAAGAAGACCAAGACCTCTAGAATATTACTAGGGAAGTGTATAAAAGAAATTTTTAGGGGTTTCTGAGCTTGGTGGCTCAAAGTGGTTTGAGGAGAAGAGGGAGGAGGTGCCCTTTTATAAGGGAGGAGAGGGGCACCTTAGGAAAAACTAAAAATATTAATTTATAATAAAGTAATATTCGGTTTTTAATAGCTCCAAAATGATTTATTTCGAAGATAAAGGGGTATGGGTCGAATTCCTCTCATCAAATAGATTTTTTATTGGTTTGGGTCATTATATTATCCTTATCTTCTAGTTTTAACTCTTAGTTAATTAGATTGACATTTACCATGTCACTTTTTATTTTTATATTATATATTTAATAAAATTACCATATACATCACAGAGACCCCCATGTTGTCCTTTAATGATAAACTTATAAGTATATAAGTATCTTGGCCGAACCTTATATTTTTTGGAATATAATAACAATTAATAATATAATATTTTTTTAAAATCTATTTTATGACAATTTTGACACTATTTGGTAATTGATTTTTTTGAAAATCATAACAGAATGATTAGTTAAAAAGAAGTTAATTATATCAATAATAACATGTCATAGTAACCTGGAAAATTATGTGCATTCATAAAAAGTCTCAAATTTCATTTATTTGTGTATTTATAACATCTATTATGTTAATATTTCATTAATAACTTAATTACTTCATCATCACTGTGTCATAAATAAGTTAACTTATTTAATGTATAAAAATTATAAATAAAATACCATTATGTAGGAAATATTTTTAGATTTCTAATTTATATTTATATTCTAATTTATCTTATGTATATACCTATATTAAAAATGATTTAGTTATTAAACATTGATTTTAACTATTTTATCCCTTCTTTAAATAAATTAATAATAAATGTCATAATCTAATCCATGTGGACCTAAATGGTCATATTTTATTCCTAAGGTTGTTTCTGGTCGAATTAAACTTATCCAATATAATTAGGACATGTGTTAGTGTAATAATAATACAATTTTTGCCCTTAATAACCATATTTACTTTTAACCGTGGTAAATAAAAGTAAAAAGTTAATATTCACCAAAAATTATTTTCATCTCATTGAACAACATTTTAGTCCTTCATATTAACCGTGTCACTAGGATTTTTGATATTTAACTCATAGAATCGGTAAAATTATGTTTTCTGAAAGTTTTCAAAAAGCTCCTAGGAGGTAGGTAAAAGACGGTGAAACGTTTAATAAAACTTTTATATATCTAAAATTATTATAAAATGACTCCAATGAATTACATTGAACTTATATAGTTATTATTTATCAATTTTTACATAAAATAAATTTAAATAAAATAAAGAATTATTTAAATAAAAAGTCGGGTTTTTAAATTGTAACCCAGTGTTTTCACTGTTCATCAAAAATTGAATGTTTTTAGAAAAATACCAAAATTTCCCCTAGGCTAATTTTGATATTCTGAATCCAAAAACGAAATCCATTTTGAAAGATAAAATTTAAAAAATTTCAAAAAGTGGGTATTACTATTCGTAACGGCAAGTTCATAAAAATATTATAATAATATCTTGTTTAGTGAAACTCGGTATTGCGTACTACACATGCTATCGAGGAAGGTCTTGATTGCGTGTAATGAAAGACAAGTAGGAGCTGCGTGTAGTGAAAGCTCCATTTGGTGTTGCGTATAACATAATCAAAACTTAGTTCATTTATACAGTAAACAAAATCTATACATAATGTTGCATAAAATAATTTCCACAAAACGAACTTGAAATTGTGTGTAACACGATCCAATAATAGTTTTTTGTTTACTGCAAGCTAATATGGTGTTGCGTATAGTACAAGCTAATCTTGGTGTAGTGTATAATAGAAGACATAAATGAAATTAAAAGAATATTTTTCATAAAATCTCGAGGTGTTACATAAATGATATTTTATAATAATTAGTATTCATTATATAATTTAAAATTAAAAAATACATTATTTGGAAAATTGATTTGTATAAGGATTATAATTTAAACAACCATCCATTTATTTTCCACTAGTAATTTTAATATATATATCTGGATGGAAAAACATTATAATATTTTCTATCATGGTATTTTCCCATGGTATTGGCCACTTGGGAAACCTTAAAGAATATCACACTATTCATAAGTCGACCATAAAGATTAAATCATTATTCCATCCTTAATGATGTCATTAAACACCCATAACTCAAAACTACAATTTTTACTATTCATCGATAATTCAACTATTCCAGAGAAAACCCAAAAAATCATGATGACCTAATATCGATGATCTGAATCCAAAAATGAAGTCAATTTTCTGAAAATAATTTTCTAAATATTTTTAATTTAATTTTTAAATAAAATAATTATTTATTCAAAAAATACAACTTTAAAACTATAAATCATTTTGTAACACCTTAAAAAAGTAATCAAGGTCCCATAAAAATATTATATACCCATAAGGCAATAAATTAACAATTTATGATTAAATATTTTGAAAACAAATTTCAATTTTAAATTATTAAATTAATTATGACATTGTAAATAAAATAGTTATGGCGTACAAAAATACCAAAACATAAACCACGATCATTTTTTCACTTTAAAGATGTCTAAAATGTATTTATACATTCATTGGTGAAGTTTCTATTTTTTTGATCAAATTAATATTTATTTCTATTCATATGGGTATGTTACTATTCCTACATTACTATTCACTAAAAACCAAGTTGATCTTATTAGACTCTAAATTTCTCACTGATCACAACTGTTGAAGAGCATCTTTTGAATATAATTTCCCATTATTAACTATTTAATGAATACAATAATATTTCAAAAATTCCGCTTTTTTCATATATTAATCAATAATACTTATCCTATATTTATATGAATTTTTTAAAATCAAAAAATTTTCCATCAAAAGAAATAACAATTTTATTTAGAAAAGGATTATACAAAGCATGTAAGGTCTCGCTACATAGCCCCTTATTACACCATAATAGGACCTAAGTTTTAGGTGTGCTATGGTGGTAGAATCTTGGAGTGGCTCGGACAACATTGACCGAGTGATTATTTTAATCATCTTGAGCATCTCCCTTAGGCGATTCTGTTCAAGTTTCATACGTTGATGTTCGTCTTGGGCTTGGTCCAGAGCAATGCCCAGTGATTATTCCTCCATCCAAAGCTCTGACAGATGGGCATCATATGGCTCAAGTATAATGGATGAGGCCATTCAATCTTCTTTCTGTACTAATTAACCATGATAACTGTATTTATAAAAACACAACGTTATGATTATAGTTTTCAATAGTCATATTGACCAATGGTCATATTACAGTCGAAACCCAACTGTCGTATTTTAAATATAACCAATTCATTAATTAATGGAAATCGTGTTTTTCATTATAAAATAAAATAACACAAAAATTAGGAAGCAAAGATAATTAAAAATTTTCGGTTGTTACATCATGACTAAATATAAATAATGTCTTCAAGATCCAAAATTTCACCAGAATAGATCATTATTATCGACGTATTGTTTTGATTTATCATTCCTAGATTCACCATTGAGAGACTAGATGATAAAAAATGATCCAATACAATGGAACGAGGAATATAATAATTCAATTCAAGAGCTTAATGTTTTAATTATATCAGCACCAATATTGATTTTTTTAACCATGATAGGGTTATACGGTGTATTGTGATGTTTCAGGATCTAGGATGGCATTTATTCCCATATAGAGAGATCTTGTTGTTTATTTTTTCTTGTGGAACATATTGTTTCATAAGAATAAGTACCCAACTGATGATTTGGGTTTAGTTTATGTACTCTATTCTTTGAATAAATCGTGTCATTACCTCTTGGGTGAAAAATTCAAGGTGTTTATAGATCAGAAGATCTTGAAATAGATTTTATCAAAAAGGAATATGAACTTAAGAAAACAAAGATGGATGGGGTATGCAACACCCCGAGATTTTATGAAAAATATTGTTTTTAATTTCATTAATGTCCTGTGTTGTACGCTACATCAAAAGGAGCTTTCAAAAAACACATCCTTGACTTTCCTTTCATTACACGCAATCGCGACCTTCCTCGATAGCGTGTGTAGTACGCAATACCGAGTTTCCCTAAACAATGATATGCTATTAAAATATTATTAAAACTAGCCATTGTGAATAGTAATAACCACTTTTTGAAATTTTTTAAATTTTATTTTTCAATAGGGTCTTCATTTTTGGATTCGGAATATCGAAATTAGCTTAGGGTGAAATTTTCGTACTTTTCGGATAACTTTCATTTTCTGATGAATAGTGAAAATTACTAAATTTTAATTAAAAACAACCTTTTTAATCGAAACAATTAATATTGATAAATTATTAATTTGAGTTGTTTTAAAGTATATTTAGAATATATTTTTACAATTTAATACAATGTTGGTCGTTGTATGTAATTCCACATTTAATCCAGACATAAACAAGTGTCAATCTTTTGATAGTTATTATCTCTTAAGAACACGCAATTTGTTTTGACGATGGGAATTAATTTTTAAATTAATTAATGCAACTGCTATGTTTTGAATTTGGTAAAATAGACATAATTTTTGAGTTCATAATATCAAATATATCTTAGGCCTAATTTTTGGTATTTTTCTGGAAACTTTCAATTTTTGATGAAAAGTGAAACCACTAAGTGGTAGTTAAAAAAATGAGTTTTTCATAAAACTTAATTTTACCGCTTCTGTGAGTGAAATTTCAAAAATCAGAGAGACATGGTTGATTTCAGTAAGTAAAATGTGTTTCAGTAAGATGAAAATAAGTTTTGGGGAATAGTAACTTTTTACATTTTTTTACCACGGTTAAAAGTAAATACGGTAATTAAGGGTAAAAATGTTATTATTATTACCCTAAAACATGTCATAATTCTATTGGATAAGTTTAATTCGACCAAAAAACTTTAGGAGTAAAATATGACAATTTAGTCCCACTTGGGTTAGATTAGGACATTTATTATTAATTAATTTAAAGAAGGGTTAAAATAGTTAAAATCAATGTTTAATAGGTATATAATTTTTAATATAGGGTTATACATAAGATAAATTCGACTATAAATATTCATTAGAAATCTAAAATGATTTCCTACATAATGATATTTTATTTGTAATTTTTAGACTTTAAATATGTTAATTTATTTATGACACAAAGATGATGCAATAATTATCTTATTAATGAAATACTGACATAATTGATGTTATAAATACCCAAATAAATATAATTTGAGACTTTTTATGAATTCCACTAATTTTATAGGTTAATATGACATGTTATTATGGATTTAATTAACGTTTTTATAATTAATAATTCTGTTATGATTTTCATAAAAATCAATTACTAAATAGTTTCAAAATTGACATAAAATAGTTTTTAAAACAAATTTAATATTATTAATTGTTATTTTATTCCTAAAAATCTAAGGTTCGCCCAAATGACTTAGATAAAGTTATATATATTAATAATAAACAACTTGGGGTTCGTTTGTCTTGTTATAGTAAGTTTATTAACCTTATCGTGTAAGAACACAAAAAGACATGGTAAAAGTAAAATTATTTAACTTAATGTTAAATCTAAATGATATGGTTAAAATAGGAACCTAAAGTTGTCTAAATTCTGTTGGATGATAGGATTCCGACCCATACCCACCTTAGCTTTTAAATAAATCAATTTGGAGCTATTTAAAACTGAATTAGGCTTTATAATAAAATAAAATTTTTAGTTTTTCCAAAAGAGCCCCTCTCCTCCCTTATAAAAGGGCACCTCCTCCTTCTCTTACTCACACCACTTTGAGCCTTCGTGCTCGGCCAAACCCTGCAAAATTCTCTTCTCCACTTCCCTAAAAACATCCTAGAGGTCTTGGTCTTCTTCAAAGACCAATTTTAGTTCCCTAAAAGGAGGTCTCAAAGAAGCGCTTTAAAGAAGAGGTAATGTCCGTTACCGATTCTTTCAAATTTATTTCTTCTTCCACTTCTTCTTCTTTAGTTGTTTCATTATGAAGTAATAACATCAGTATCATTAATATACTGATATTTGATTATAATTATTAAAAAACCCTATTTCACCATCTATCCATCCTACGAAAAACGAAATCACCGCGCGTGCGTACGTATGGAATACCGTCTCCACGCCGTGGTGTAACCTATTTTCCACCACCACCTTACTTGGATGGGTATAATGGTATACATAATAACTATATATTTTTATTGTAAAGTGATATTTATTCTGAAATAGTATACATACAATCCTATATAATTCCACGATCATGAGAACAATATTATTTCTCAAGCGTACGTATGAACTACCGTCTCCACGACGCGATGAGATTAATTCTCCATGTTAACCATTCATGAATGATTATAAAGTATATATAATAAGTAATCATGAAATATATGAAATAATAATGATACTGGATTTATGTGTATATATATGAATTTCATCTACCTAATTCCATTCAACTCAATAAGGAAACGAAAACAGCGTTCATGCGTACGTACGACCTACCGTCTCCATGAACTGTGTATTTATTTCCATTTACTGATCTATTATATATATGACTATTATGAATATATATTATATATAAATCATGTTTTATATTCTTAAATTAAGTAATCATTATCTAAGTAATCATATGAATAATTACAAGTCAAAACACGGATGACAAATAAAACGATTTTACCCAAAATGCTCTTTAACATGGAATTTACAAAAGAACGGGTAAAATAAAGTCATAAGTGAACCATATATGAGTATGATTCTAGAATAAGTCAATGAAATTATTTAAATCATTATACATGAGGGTCGAACACTTACGAATAAAATCGGACCTAAGGTAAGGGAAATATCAGAATCTCATTTTTATCCGAGATTGTTTATACTTTGAAATTTATTGGGGTGTATTTTATCATACACATCGATGTTTTCACAATATGTAATATTATTTACATCCAACACAAATTGTTTAAATCAAATTTTACCCTTCGTTGAGTTTTTAGTAAAAGATATGAAAGAAATCTTTTGTCGTTTTTCATTCGAGGTACTTTTTGACTTTTCCGACAAAAGGAAGAGAAGAATGTTTTTTTTAACTTATACGGTATGAATATATTTTTAAAACATTATTTCCAAGAATATTCCTTTACAAGTTTTCAAGTTTATTTTTAATCAACTTCATTTAGTTTATAATTGTATGATATGTTAAGAAAGGAAAAGTTTTTTTGAAGTAGAAAAGACATTTTCCTCAAGAATGGAGTTCAATTGTTTTATAAAATTATTTTCCATATAAGATAATAAAGGGTTCTGTTTATATCCCTATTATTATATGGATTTGATTATGTTGTGATGGAAATATTTTTATGAATTCCATTGTCTTATTTGAATTGTTTTATGACGTAATGATGTTTAAGATTCCCATTTTTATTACATGGGTTATGCTATGATGTATGGTTTATGATTTTGTGGCACACATAAGAATGATATCATTATGAGATGGGTGGGATCTATATCTTCCTCCAATGAATTGGGTAAAGATTTTATATATCATGAGATAGACATGGCTGGAAAGGTAGGTTAAACCAGTTTAGTGAAACATGACTGAAACGAGGAGTGAACTCAGTTCAGAAATGGACTTTGTCCACTAAGATAGTCTTGGCAATGAGTCTTGACTAATAAGAAATGATTATCTATGATTATGTGTGTATGCCACAAAGTTTCATGTTTTAAGTTATGATTATTGGGATTAAATTTCACTACTATGATATATCCCATGTTATGAAATTATGATTTCTTTTGCAAGTTAATATTTCAAAAAGTTATGTTGTTATGTATATGATGTGATTGATATTTCTTTTGTTTACCCTTACTGAGAATTTGATCTCACCCATTTCTTTTCCCCAGGATATAAAGAAAGGTTTTAGGTATAAAAAAAGGAAGATCTTTTTGGGAGATGTTGAAGATATTTCACCACGATTAGAAGATTATATTCCGAGTTTCCAAAGACACTAAACTATTACAGTCCTTGTGTGTATGTTTTTGTAATGTACTAAGTATTCTGCAAAAGTAATGTAACGTCCATGTACGTTATGCTTCGAGTCTCTACAGTTGGTATCAGAGGAAAGGTTTAGTCAACCTTTGGAAACTAGGATGTGAGAACTTTAGAAGGATCCCTAGAGATATGTCTAAGGTATATTTAAGGATGTCCCTAAGGTTAAGTATACATTATAGTCCTAGAATTGCGCTAACCATATTAGAATTAATCCTAAGATGTTAGATATTGAAGGTACTCCCCCTTTATTATATTTTTTCCCTAGCATGATTTTTTCCTCTCACACTATTCTTTTTGGGTTTTAGGAAATGGCTGGAAACAGGAAGATTCACGATAATGGAGGATATGAAGGACAATGGAATGATATTCTTCATGAGAAACCAAATTAAACGGGATTTGGAAGTCCAAACATCATTATTATGCCTAATCAGAAGTCTCATAATATGATCAATAATCTCAACTATGGTAAGTTTCCCGACTCAGATAATAAGAGAAAGATGGAGTTTCATGATGATCATAGAGGAAAGAATGTTCAATTTCCGTCATGTAAATAATGTGGGAAGAGGCATCGGGGATATTGTTTCGAAAGAACTAGAAGATGCTTTGGGTGTGGAAAAAAAGGACATAAAGCCAGTAAGTGAAAAGGAAAAGGTTCAGTTAATACCATGGATGAGGATAATGGTATTTCTACGACATAAACAATGGTTAAATGTTTTAAATGTGGAATGTGTGGGCATTATGGAAACCAATTCCCTAAGGTAAAGTCTCATGAAGAGAATCAGTATGGTCGTATGGGTAATATTTATGTTGATGATAATGAAGAGACTACAAAAGATATGTGAGATGAAAGAATTTTTGAAGCTCGATCAATGGTTTAAGAAGGTAGTGGGATGATTACATGTTTATCAAGTGTAATGTTGTATAAGTAATCTCATGGAACTATGGAATAAAGAGACATCTAAGGATTGTTACACTGTTGTCTTTCCTTGAGTTTTGAAAGTGTATGATTAATGATACCAGTATCCATTAAAGGTTATTCAGATATTTTTAGAATATAGATGATATGCACATAATGAATGGATAAGGAGAAAATTAAATGTTTAATAGTATTCATGAGCTCATGACTGATATAAGGAGAAGGTTATATCATGGTTTGAGTATGTAGAATTTATGGATTTTGGTATGTGGAAAGAGTTAACTTTTGACAACATTAATGTTTTCACTAAGGTTCAATGGGTATTAATTGTTCAAGAGAATACATGATTAAGGTATTCACATGTTTGTAATTTGACCAAAAAGATACATCTTATGATATATGGGGTATAAATGATGGCATTCACGTGATTGTTATGTGTCATTTCAAGTAATCATTTTCTTTATACTATGAGTTTGGACCGAAGTATTTTAGATATGCCTAAAGATTGGAATGGATTATGTTGGACATAAGTTAGTATTGTTTAAGGATAGAACTTTTTTTTGATATTATTTATGGGATGTTACAGTAATGTAGTTTTAGAAAAAGGACAACATGCAGGATGGGCGACATCCCATCACGTCGGACAAGGCTGTGGGAATCGAACCCACAACCGAAGTGCGAATGGCCTTTATCGCCTACCACTGGCCAATAGGAAGTCCCTATTTAGTAGAAACTAGTTTTATTATATTAAGAATTATGATATTTGAATTATAAGTCCATTTTAGGAACCATATATGATTAATCTCACTATAGATGGACTTATGTATTTTTTGATAACTTTTCTAACCTTTTGTTTGAGACAGATGGAATGACCCATCATTCTATCACATGATTTTCTAACACATCGTGAATGAAAAATTCAACTTCATTTCTTTAAGAGATGAAGTGGAAATTGTCCAAAGAACGACTAACAGTGAGACTATACCAAAATCATGAAATTATTTATTCTAATTCCAATTTCATCAACTTTAGGGAAATGATCTTGAAAACCAAAAATGTTGTCCTAGTGCTCTTATATCTGATGAATCCTATGGTACCTTAGATCATCACAAATTTATGGCTTTGTGATTGCTGGCTTTTCCATAGCCATGTTCTCTACCACTCTCCATCATAACATGATGGTTAGATTTCTCTTCCATATCCATATTTTCACCAATGTGGAAACCCAGTGATTAGTTTATTTGGGTAACCATTACGTTTCATACTTTTGTTTTTAAATTTTTGTTTTGGTATTCCTTTTTACGATGTGGGTTTCTATTAAAGAAACTTTCGAGTAGTAAACCATTTATAACCCCGACGAATTGCGAGGGCGAAATTCGTTTTAAGGGGGTAGAATGTAACACCTCGAGATTTTATAAAAAATATTCTTTTTAATTTCATTAATGTCCTGTGTTGTACGCTACACCAAAAAAAGCTTGCACAACACTCATCCTTGACTTGTATTTCATTACACGCAATCGCGACCTTCCTCGATAGCATGTGTAGTACGCAATACCGAGTTTCACTAAACAACGATATGCTATTAAAATATTATTAAAACTAGCCGTTATGAATAGTAATAACCACTTTTTGAAATTTTTTAAATTTTATTTTTCGAAATGGACTTCATTTTTAGATTCGGAATATCTAAATTAGCTTAAGGTGAAATTTTGGTACTTTTCGGATAACTTTTATTTTCTGATGAATAGTGAAAATTACTAAATTTTAATTAAAAACAACCTTTTTAATCGAAACAATTAATAATGATAAATTAATAATTTGATTGGTTTTAAAGTATATTTAGAATATATTTTTACAATTTAATACAATGTTGGTCGTTGGATGTAATTCCACATTTAAACAAGACATAAACAAGTGTCAATCTTTTGATAGTTATTATCTCTTAAGAACACGCTATTTGTTTTGATGACGAGAATTAATTTTTAAATTAATTAATGCAACTGATATTCTTTGAATTTGGTAAAATAGACATCATTTTTGAGTTCATAATATCAAATATAGCTTAGGCCTAACTTTTGGTATTTTTCTGGAAACTTTCATTTTTTGATGAATAGTGAAACCACTAAGTGGTAGTTAAAAAAAATGAATTTTTCATAAAACTTAATTTTACCGCTTCTGTGAGTGGAATTTCAAAAATCCGAGAGACACGGTTGATGTCAGTAAGTAAAATGAGGTTCAATGAGATGAAAATAATTTTTGGTGATTAGTAACTTTTTACTTTTTTTACCACGGTTAAAAGTAAATAGGGTAATTAAGGGTAAAAATGATATTATTATTACCCTAAAACATGTAATAATTCTATTGTATAAGTTTAATTCGACCAACAACAACCCTAGGAATAAAATATGACCATTTAGGCCCACTTGGGTTAGATTAGAACATTTATTATTAATTAATTTAAAGAAGGGTTAAAATAGTTAAAATCAAAGTTTAATAAGTATATCATTTTTAATATAGGGTTATACATATATAAAATCAACTATAAATATTCATTAGAAATATAACACTATTTTCTACATAAGGATATTTTATTTGTAATTTTTAGACTTTAGATATGTTAATTTATTTATGACACAAAGATGATGAAGTAATTATCTTATTAATGAAATATTGACATAATTGATGTTATAATACCCAAATAAATATAATTTGAGACTTTTATGAATTAAAGTAATTTTTTAAGTTAATATGACATGTTATTATTGATTTAAATAACTTTTTTCGAACTAATCATTCTGTTATGAGTTTCAAAAAAATCAATTACTAAATAGTGTCAAAATTGACATAAAATAGTTTTTAAAAACAATATTATATTATTAATTGTTATTTTATTCCTAAAAATCTAATGTTCGTCCAAATGACTTAGATAAGGTTATATATATTAATAATAAACAACTTGGGGTTCGTTTGTCTTGCTATAGTAAGTTTATTAACCTTATAGTGTAAGAACACACAAAGAAACGGTAAAAGTAAAATTATTTAACTTAATGTTAAATCTAAATGATAAGGTTAAAATAGGAACCTAAACTTATATAAATAATATTGGATGAGAGGATTCCGACCCAGACCCACCTTAGCTTCGAAATAAATCAATTTGGAGCTATTTAAAACCGAATTTGTCCTTATAATAAAATAATATTTTTAGTTTTTCCAAAAGAGCCCCTCTCCTCGCTTATAAAAGGGCACATCCTCCATCTCTTCCTCACACCACATTGAGCCTTAAAGCTCGGCCAAACCCTACCAAATTCTCTTCTCCATTTCCCTAGAAACACCCTAGAGGTCCTGGTATTCTTCAAAGACCAATTTTAGGGCCCTAAAAGGAGGTCTCAAAGAAGCGCTTCAAAGAAGAGGTAATGTCCGTTACCGATTCTTTCAACTTTATTTCTTCTTCCACTTCTTCATATTTGGTTGTTTCATTATGAAGTAATAAAATCAGTATCATTCATATACTGATATGTTATTATAAGTATGAAACAAACCTATTTCACCATCTATCCATCCTACGGAAAACAAAATCACCGTGTGTGCGTACGTACGGAATACCGTCTCCACGCCGTGGTGTAATCGATTTTCCACCACCGCCTTACTTGGATGGGTATAATGGTGTACATAATAACTATATATGATTATTGTAAAGTGATATTTATTATGAAATAGTATACATACACTCCAATATAATTCCACGATCATGAGAACGATATCATCGCTCGTGTGTACGTACGGACTACCGTCTCCACGACGCAATGAGATTCATTCTCCACGTTAACCATTCATCAATGATTATAAAGTATATATAATAAGTAATCATGAAATATATGAAATAAAAATGATACTTTATTTATGTGTATATATATGTATGTCATCTACTTAATTCCATTCAACTCAATAAGGAAACGAAAACAGTGTTCATGCATAGGTACGACCTACCGTCTCCATGAACGGTGTATTTCATTCCATTTACTGATATGTTATATATATGTATATTATGAATATATATTATATATAAATCATGTTTTATATTCTGGAATTAAGTAATCATTATCTAAGTAATCATATGAATAATTACAAGTCAAAACACAGATGAAAAATAAAACGATTTTACCCAAAACGCTCTTTAACATGGAATTTACAAAAGAATGGGTAAAATAAAGTCATAAGTGAACCATATATGAGTATGTTTCTGGAATAAGTCAATAACATTATTTAAATCATTATACAGGAGGTTCGGACACTTATGAAGCAAATCGGACCTAAGGTAAGGGAAATATCACAATCTCATTTTTATCCGAGATTGTTTATACATTGAAATTTACTGGGGTGTATTTTAGCATCCACATCCATGTTTTTTTTCAATATGTAATACTATTTCCATCCACGCAAAATTGTATAAATCCAATTTTACCCTTCGGTGAGTTTTTAGTAAAAGATATGAAAGGAATCTTTTGTCGTTTTTCATACGAGGTACTTTTTGACTTTTCTAACAAAAGGACGAGAAGAATGTTTTTTTTAACTTATACGACATGAATAGATTTTTAAAACATTATTTCCAAGAATCTCCCTTTACATGTTTTCAAGTTTATTTTTAATCTACTTCTTTTAGTTCAGAATTGTATGACATTTTAAGAAAGGAAAAGTGTTTTTTAAGTAGAAAAGACATTTTCCTCAACAATGTAGTTCAAGTGTTTTATCAAAATTATTTTCCATCTAAGATAATAAAGGGTTCTGTTTCTATCCCTATTATTACATGGATTTGATTATGTTGTGATGGAAATATTTTTATGAATTTTTTTATCTTATATGAATTGTTTTATGATGTCATGATGTTTAAGATTCCCCTTTTTATTACATGGGTAATGCTATGATGTATGGTTTATGATTTTGTGGAACACATAAGAATGGTATCATTATGAGTTGGGTGGGACCTATATCTCCCTCCAATTCATTGGGTAAAGATTTTATATCTCATGAGATAGACATAGCTGGAATGGCAGGTTAAACCAGTTCAGTGAAACAGGACTGAAACGAGGAGTGAACTCAGTTCAGAAATGTACTTTGTCCACTAAGATAGTCTTGGCAATGAGTCCAGACTAATAAAAAATGATTATCTACGATTATGTGTGTATGAAAAAAAGTTTCATGTTTTAAGTTATGATTATTGGGATTACATTTCACTACTATGATTTATCCCATGTTATGAAACTATGATTTCTTTTGCAGGTTAAGATTTCTGAAAGTTATGTTCTTATGTATATGATGTGATTGATATTTCTTTTGTTTACCCTTACTGAGCATTTGAGCTCACCCTTTTATGTTTTCTTTTCCCCGGGATATAAAGAAAGGTTTTAGGTAAAAAAAAGGGAGATATTTTTGGGAGATGTTGAAGATCTTTCACCACGATTAGAAGGTTATGTTTTGAGTTTCCAAAGACACTAAACTATTACGGTCCTTGTGTGTGTGTTTTTGTTATGTACTAAGTATTCCGCAAAAGTAATGTAATGTCCATGTACGTTAAGTTTCGGGTCCTTACAGGGTATCTAAAAATTTTCATCATGGACTTCATGTATAACATGTAAATGAAATTTTGTTGCATATGCATTATGAAGAATGTTATATGATCATTCAGAAAAGGAATATTTGGATCCCTGGAAGTTGATGTCAGTGATAGGTGTAATGCACTTTTATTTTGAAGACCATGGTAGTGAAACTATTTTCTACTTGGTTTAGTTTTGTTCATGATTTGGAAAATATAGTTAAAGGGGAATATAATTTTGATTGATAATGTGTTGTAATGAGGACAAAATTCAATGTTTGGTAGATCTTTGAGGGATGGGGAAGCTGGATGAGAGTTTAGTATTGTGGGTTCAAAATTACATTATCATTCCTATGGATTTTCAAGAACAACTTATTCATTCATACTAACATTCACGATGTGTTTCTATCCTAGAATATATATAATTTATATGGAATTTAAAGAGTATTTATGTAGGGATGACATGAAAAGTAATGCGATGGAGTTTGTTTAAAGATTCCTCCCCTATAAGCATGTTAATCTGAAACATCAAAAACTAATAGGTATATTTCAGTCCTTGACTATTACTATTTGGAAATGGGAAGAGATGTCCATAGATTTTGTAAGGGGTATCTGACGAATGATTCAGAAACACTATTCCACGTACGATATGGTGGATCTTCTGAAAAATCCATCCCATTTTATCCCTACTAGTGAATCTTATACGATAGAGGACTTTTCAAAAATCAAATTATAAGAACTGCTAAATAGGAATGGTGTACCTGTTTGAATAGTATTTGATTGAAATATGATGTTTATGTATCGTTTCAGTAAATATTTTCAAAAAATACATTGCGACTCATTTGACCTTGAACATGACATATCATCCCCAGATAGATGGACAGTCTGAATGAATGATAAACATGTTGTAAGTCAATCACCAAGCATGGGTAGTGGGATTTGGTAGCTCAAGGGAGGATCACATAAGTTTAGTGTAATTATCATATAGAAATAGTTTTCATGCCCTCATACATATGGATATTTTTGAATCATTTTATGGCAATCCTTGTCATTCTCACCCATGTTGGGTGGGAGATGGTGGGAAATAACTCGTTATGATGAGCCTTGTCCAAGAGACAATATGAAATATTTAGTTGACCAATAAGAGAAGGGAGATTTCTCATCAGAAGTTGTATGCTGACCATAATCAATAATTATTTTCATTCAAGGTGAATGATCATGTGTTCTTGAGAATATATCTAAGGCTTGTGTATCATAGTTTTGGGATGCAGGGAATGCTATATCCTCAAAACATATTCCCTTTTGAGATACATGAATTGGTTTGTGAGCTGTCTTATAGGTTGAATTTTACACCATGGTTAGGTGTAGTACGTAATGTTCTTCATGTATCTCAATTGAAAAGTAACCTTCCTGGTCCTGATGATGTGATTATATCAGATTATATTTACGTAGAGCTTCTTGATTTATTATTTTATGTGTAATTGCTAATTGTGGTTAAGAAAGATAAATAATTTTGGGGGAAATGAATAGGTCTCATGATAATTTTGTGGAAACATGGATGTATTCATGAAGACTCTTGGAAATGGTAGAATGAAATGGTCAAGTAGTGGCCCAAACTCTATCTCGGTAGTATTGGTTTTCTACTATCCAGGGAAAACAATTCCAATGTTTCGGAGAATTTTCCACACCCATATTCATGAAAGGAAGCCTTTCCTTCTTTATTTTATGTATTTAATTTGTTATGGTGATGATTGGGATGGTTTAGTGTAGTTTTATATGTTTTGGGGGATCTTATGGAGGTTCACTATTTGATAATGGTTAGTAGAAACCATGAATATTGTTCATGAAACAGTGCAATGTGAAATAGAGGCTACTAGGTAGGCACACGATTTCTCCAACTATGTGGTCATGAAGGAGTAACAGTGTAATGTATAATAAAATAAAAAACATTATTGGGTCATGGTTTTTCTAATTGCGAATCCCAAATCGCGTGAAGGGTGTTGGGAGGAATAGTGAACGATCGACACATGGTTTTCTTACCGGGTGACCTAATCATGAACAATTAGATGTTAGATACTAAAAATAATTATTTCACTATGTTTTACCTCTAAAGCTCTTGTTTTTCACTTATTTCTACCTAAATGTGGTTTTAATCCTACCAATGGTTATGTTGACTTTCCCCTTCGATCTGGGGGAGATCCATTGGGAAATCAAGGTGCATTGAGGGAAGAATTGTATGGTATATATATTTTTCTAATGGTTTTCCTTAGATATAATATTTTACCATCTCTTGGAATCATATATCTAGTCTTTTGGGGTGAGATCTATGATATTTTATTGCAATAATTATGATATTTGGATGTGTGGATGTTATGGAACATGGTATATAGATCTTTTTTGATGATTTAACCTGGTTTTGTTGAAGAAATTTTGTCATTAAACGTTTTTCCATAGTTTTTGAGGTAGGTTACTTCACAATCTACCCCATATATTATAAATTTATGGATTAGATTCAAATTTATTTTATTTGATGATTTTTTTGTGAATGTGATTTTTAAATCTGTGTAGATAAATTATTTATTATTGTTTTGCGAATTTGTGGAAAATTGGTAGTTCTGCAATGTTCTTTATATATAGATTTTAAAATTATGATTTTAAAAGGGGGATTTTTTTTGATTCATGGAAATGGATGGATTGAATTTTTTAAATAAAATTTATGTTTTATTCTTATGGATAGAAATGGTTGGTTTGGCATGGATTTGGCATACATTGGTCAGTATGAGTTCATGCTTTGAACACGATCCTGAATAAAAGGAATATACCACTGAGGTATAAGGAATGTGACCACTTAATGGGGTAGTGTTGCATTGAGGCATATCAATATTGTCTGTAATTGATGACGTTGTGGATGGATGAGAACATACTCATGACTATAGAACTATCACCAATGATTTTATGAGTGGGTAGTCGGGTCAATCCTAGATGATTTTTTCCAAAAAGTAAAGTCAAATGGTCTAATGAGTTGTTTAGTTTCATTACACAGAAACTGTTTTGGTATGGATTTTTCTGTATTTCGATATAATCTATTAAAAGTTTTTAATTTGTTTTACATAAATTTTTTAATATAAATGTTCTAACAATTTATATCCTAGATGATTGAGTAGAGAATTCATTTGGGGAAAGCATGTTGAGTTTCATTATATAACCTCTAATTTGACAATTTGGTTCTTTTAAAGATATTGATTATTCCGAAACATGTAATGGAAAAGTATCTCATTTATTTAGTGATGAATTATGATACATTTGGCCCGATGGTGCAATTGGATCATGGAGCATGTTGGGAGATGTGGAGTACCGTCTTTGTAGTCCATGCATTATGTGGTTTAATTATTCACTTTGGTACCCTGATATAGGTTATGTGGTACTCTGGTATTGTTGCATTTTTGCATTCAATTGAGTTTTATTATATTGTTATTATGCATAATATACTGGTTATGGTTATTGTTTTCTTTTTTTGTCATTATTTATTTTCAAAAGAAAAAATCATCCCCTAATTGTAATGAAACCCTTGAAATTTATTTCCAACCCTTGGTGACTTGGAGTTCTCAATTATGGCCTATTAGAATTTCCGCAACATAACAAGTGATTTTTGAGGGGTGGAACGTTACATAATAAGTTTTTTGAATTAATTTTATAGATAAATATGACATTGAATTGATACTTTAAATATTTATATTCACATTACATTGTCTTCATGTTTTATTCAAAGCCAAAATTAAATGAATTGTCCCAAAAATTAAAAAAATGATATTTTATAATAAATATTTTTCATTAAATAATTTAGAATTAAAAAATACCTTATTTCGAAAATTGATATGTATATGGTTTATAATTTAAACCACCATCAATTTATTTTCCATTAGTAATTTTATTATAAATATATGGATGCAAAAAAAGTATAATATTTGATATCATTTTATTTCCCCGTGGTATTGGCCATGGTATTGGACACTTGGGACACCTCATAGAATATATAACTATTAATAAGTCAACCATAAATACTAAATCATTATTACATCATTAATTATGTCATTAAACACCCGTAACTCAAAAATGCAGTTTTACTATTCACCGATAATTCAACTGTTCTAGAAAAAACCCAAAAATTCACCCTAACCACATATCGATGCTCTGAATCAAAAAATGAAGTCCAATTTAGGAATTTAATTTTATAAATTATTTAATTTAATTTTTAAATAAAATTATTATTTATTCCAAATATAAAACTTTAAAACTATATCTCATTTTGTAACACCTTAAAAAAGTAATCAAGGTCCCATAAAAAGATCGTATACCCATAAGAAAATAAAGTAACAATTTATGATTAAATTTTATGAAAATACATTTCCATTTTAAATTATTAAAATAATTATGACATTGTAAATAAAATATTTATGGCGTACAAAATTACCAAAAGTTAAAATATGATCATTTTTTCAATTTCAAGATGTATAAAATATATTTATACATTCATGGGTGTTGTTTCTATTTTTTGGTCAAATTACTATTCATTTATATTTATATGGGTATGTTACTATTCCTACATTACTATTCACTAAAATCCATGTTGATCTTATTAGACTCTAAATTTCTCTCTGATCAGAACTGTCGAAGACCATTTTTTGAAAATAATATCACATTATTAACTATTTAATGAATAAAAAAAATGTTTTAAAATTCCCCTTTTCCCAAAATTAATCAATAATAGACATCGTATATTTATCCGGATATTTAAAATTCGCAAAATTTCCCATAAAAAGAAATAACAATTTTATTTAGGAAAGGATTACACAAAGAAGGTAAGGTCTCACTACATAGCCAATTATTACAACAGAATAAGACTTAAGTGTTAGGTGTGCTATGGTGATAGAATCTTGGGGTGGATTAGACAACATTGCCTGAGTGGTGATTTTAATCTTCTTGAACTTCTCCCTTAGGTGATTCCATTCAAGCTTTATACGTTGAATTTCGGCTTGGGATTTGTCCAGAGCAAAGCCCAGGGATGCAACCTCCTTTCAAATCACAACGTTAAGATTATAGTTTCAAGGGTCATATTGACCAATGGTCATATAACAGTCAAAACCCAACAGTCTCATTTTAATTATACCTACATAATTAATTAATGGAAATAGTTTTTTTCATTATTAAATTTAATAACACACCAAGTAAAGAAGCAAATATAATGAAAGGGTTCGGGTTGTTACATCATGACTAAATCTAAATAATGTCTTCAAGATCCACAATTTCACTTGAATAGCTCGTTATTATCGATGTATTGTTTTTATTTATTATTCATAGTTTCACCATTAACAGACTAGATGATAAAAAATGACACATTATAATCGAACAAGTAATATAATAAGTCAATTAAAGAGCTTAATGTTTTCCTTATATCATCACAAATATTGATTTTTTTGAATCAGGATAGGGGTACACAGTGTATTGCGATGTTTCAAGATATAGGATGGAATGTATTCCCATATAGAGAGATCTTGTTATTTCCTTTTTCTTGTGGAACATATGGTTTCATAAGAATAAGTACCCAACTGATGATTTGGAGTTAGTTTAGGTACTCTATGCTTTGAATAAATGGTGTCATTACCACTTGGGTGAAAACTTCAAGGTGTTTATAGATCAGAAGATCTTGACATGGATTTTATCAAAAATGGATTTGAACTTAAGAAAATGAATATGGATGGGGTATCTCAAAATGTTCATCATGGACTTGATTTATACCATGTAAATGAAATTTCATTGCTTACACATTATGAAGAAAGTTACATGATCATTCAGAAAAGGAATCTTTGGATCTGTGGAATTTGATGTCGGTGATAGGTGTAATGTACTTATATTTTGAAGACCAAGGTAGTGTAACTATTTTCTAATTGGTTTTGTTTTGTTCATGATTTGTGAAATATAGTTAAAGGGGCATAGAATTTTGGTTGATAATGTGTTGCAATGAGGTCAAAAGTCAATGTTTGGAAGACCATTGAGGGATGGGGAAGCTGGATGAGAGTTAAGTATTGTTGGTTCAAAATCACATTATCATTCCTATGGATTATCATGAACTAATTATTAATTATTACTAAAATTCACGATGGGTTTTTATCCTAGAATATAAAAAATTTATAATGAATTGAAAGTATAGTTAAGTAGGGATGACATGAAAAGTAATGTGATGGAGTTTTTTTCAAGATTACTCACCTATAAGTATGATAAAGTGATACATCAGAAACTAATAGGTATATTTCAGTCCTTAACTATTACTATTTTGAAATGGGAAGAGATATCCATTAATTTTTTAAGAGGTATGTGAAAAATTACTCAGAAACACTATTCCACGTAGGAGATGGTGGATCTTCTCAAAAATCCATCCCATTTTGTCCCAACTAGTGAATCTCATACGGTGGGGGACTTTTCAAACATCAAATTATGAGAACAGCTAAATACGCATGGTGTACCCTATTGAATAGTATTGGATTGAAATATGATGTTTATGTATCTTTTTAGAAAATATTTACAAAAAATCTATTGCGACTCATTTGACCTTGAACATGACATGTCATCCCTAGATATATGGACAGTCTGAATGGATGATAAAAATGTTGTAAGTCAATCACCAGGAATGGGTAGAGGGATTTTGTTTCTCATGGGAGGATCACATAAAATTAGTTTAATTATCATATACGAACAGTTATCATGCCCTAAAACATATGGATATTTTTTAATCATTTTATGGTAATCCTTGTCATTCTCAACCATGTTGGGGGAAGATGATGGGAAATAACTAGTTGGGATGAGACTTGTCCAAGAGACCATATAAAATATTTAGATGACTAATAAGAGAAGGGAGATTTCTAATCAGAAGTTGTATGCTGACCATAGTTAATAACTACTTTCATTCCAGGTGAGTGATCAAGTGTTCTTTAGAATCTATCTAAGGCTTGTGTATCATGGTTTTGGGAAGCAGGGAATTAAATATCCTCAAAACATAATCCCTTTTGAGAAACATTAATGGGTTGGCGAGTTGACTTATTGGTTGAATTCTCCACCACAGTTATATGTAGTACATAATGTTCTTCATGTATCTCAACTGAAAAATAATCTTCTTGATCCCGATGATGTGATTATATCATATCATATTGACTTAGAGATGGTTGATTTATTGTTTTATGTGCAAGTGATAATTGTGGTTAAGAAAGATAAATTATTTTGTGGGAAATGAATCAATATCATAATAATTTTGTGGAAACATGGTTGTATTCAATAAGATTCTTGGAAATGATAGAAAGAAATGGTCAAGTAGTGGCCCAAACTCTTTCTCGGTAGTATTGGTTTTCAAATATTCAGGGAAAAAAATTCCAATGGTTGGGAGATTTTTTCACACCCATATTCATGAAAGGAAACATTTATTTATGTATTTTAAGTATTTAGTTAGTTAGGGTGATGATTGGGATGGTTTAGAGTAGTTTTATATGTTTTTGTGGATTTTATGGTGGTTCACTATTTGATAATGGTTAGTAGTAACCATGAATATTGTACATGAAATAGTGCAATGTGAAATAGAGGCTACTTGGTAAAAACACAATTTCTCCAACTGTGTGGTCATGAAGTAGTAACTGTGTAATGTATAACAAAAGAAAAAAATTATTGGGTCATGGTTTTTCTAATTGTGAATCCCAAATCACACGAAGGGTGTTGGGTGGAATGGTGCATGATCAATACATGGTTTTCCTTACTGTGTGACCAAATCGTGAACAATTATATTTTAGATAAAAATAATTATTTTACTATGTTTTACCCCGTAAACACTTTTTTCACTTATTTCTACCTAAATGTGATTTTAATCCTCCCATTGGTTATGTAGACTGTTGGTTAGAGTGGACACTCAAGAGGGGGGTGAATTGAGTTCTAATAAAAATTTCTGTTAAAAATATTTCTATTAAAATCCCCGAAATAGTATAACAAGATAATATGTTGTGAATTTTTATTATTTTAAAGGTTCAGTTAGGTTCTCAAAGATTGATTAGTTCTCATTTAATCTAATCTTGAAGATTAATTAACTTTTGAAGCTAACCTAATACTTTACAAAACATACAAACACTTGCTAGATTAACTATCAAAGTAACTTTAAAATAGTATTTTATTTCAAATTAACATCAACGGAATATAAATTAGATATTTTATACATTAAACATAAACTAAAATGAACAGCATATATAACCAAGAGGTTCAGTCTCAACCCGAGACTTAGTCCTCTCAAATTTATATATAAATTTGATCCACACCCTGGATCGGGGTTAACAATAGTTTACAAACTATCTAGGTAATCAGACCTATACCATAGTTATTCGTTGGAAAACAACTCAACAAAACACAGGTTGTCCAGGTCTCACTTGACCTCTACCACTATCCACTGTGGAACACAAGAAGGTGTAGAAAGATCAGAATGAGGATTTAGTATCCTCTAGTTCTGTACAGGAGACAGTGTGTGTGTAAAATAAACAAGGTACACACACTGCTCGAAAGTAAATATTGAATCACTTAGATAGTATATAAGAGTTTAGAATGCTCTAGTGATTAGTAGTGCAGCTCTGGACTCCTTGGATTCAGCAGAAATTTTTCTGAGTCCTTCTCTGGTTTTTCTGTTAAAAAATAGAGTTTCATGGTTCAGCTTGGTGTTCTTCACAAGTGAAGATGTTTTTTATTTCATGTGTTCTTCTATAGTGTCATATTGCATGTATGATACAATGATACCATTGAATATCTTTCAGTATCTTCTTCGTGGTCATGCTCAGGATTGGTGTTCTATTCAGTACAGTACACTCGTGTTTCTTGCTTGCATACATATGTTCTTCTTTTCTCTACTACAACTCAATCTTTTTATATTCCTCGAGCTTAGGAAATAGACTGATTTCCTTTTCATAGGTATGGGGTATGGTTTCTTGACAAACCAAAAACTATCATTAAATATCATTAATTTCATTAAAAACATCAAATATGACCGTCAGCAATATTTAAATAATATTTAAAAAAAGGTTAAGAAATGGTGTCACAATAGTTATGAAAACGGTGTCTCCTTCATGATATGACATCCACGGTATGTCCTTCACAGTATGTCTTTAACTGTATATCGCTCATGGTGTTTTTATCATGGTGTGTCCTTCACAGTATGTCTTTCACGGTATGTTGCTCACGGTGTCTCTGTCACGGTGTCTGTGTCACGGTGTCTGACTCACTGTGTCTGGCTTACAGTGTCATGGTGTATCATTGGTCACGGTGTCTGAGACATAGGCTTCACGGTGTCTACTTTAGTTTTTCAGTTCATGGTGTCTGTTTCTTTCTCACAGTGTCTGACTTACTGTGTCAAGCTTCATGGTGTCTTGTACTTAGACAAATAACTTTATTTAGACTTAAACAGTAATATGCATAAAATGTATTGAGCTTAACCATTATAAATTATATGAAAACTTTAAACATAAATACACATGAGTAATAAGATATGCGAGATTTGTGATCAGTAATAATATTTGTAAACAGTGAGTAGATTTGTAAGAATTAAGAAGGTTTGTGAATATTATTAAGATTTGTAAATCATAATGAGATTTGTGATCATTAAAACATGATTAATAGATGTGGAGTCCAACAATCTCCCCCCTTATTGATGATCACAAATCATGTACAAGTAAAGTATAAGTGAGATGCAACTATAGAGAATATATCATATAGAAAAACATATTATAGAATAACACATAACATTGAATTATTTTTCTCCCCCTTTTGGGATTATCAAAAATTAAACAAAATAGAGGAAAAAATAGGGCATGTTGCATTAAAAATGTTCATAATACAACATACAGTAGAAATACAAACAATAATAAAAAATCAAAGACATCCCCATCAAAAAGAAAGTAGTCACTGGGATTATTCAAGGATTAGTCTTCTCTTTTCCTTTATCAGTTGTTGGTGTGGAAAAAGGAATAGAGGTGGTAATAAAGAAGGTAAAGTTAGACCTTTAAAGATAGGGGGATCCAAAGATGGAGTTGTAGAAGATTGAGTCTGTGGCTGATCAAGAATGACAGGGTTGATCTGATTTAGATCTTGGATAACTGACATGGAAGTAGAGGCTAAGGTAGGCAGTCCAGGTATGAGTGGATCACCTACAGGAGAAACAATTATAGTAATTTGGACATGGAGATAGGGCTTCAGATGGTTGATGAAGTCTATGATAATTTATCCTCCATATTGCATAGCCTTTTCAAAATAATCTTTATTCTCCATGAATTTTTCCAACAATCTGGTGAACTCAGTGAGCTTCTGAACTTTAGTTTTGAAAGCCTGAGTCACAAGAGGTATCATCAAATTTTCCACAAGATACATAAAGTTATTTTTCAATTCTGATTTAGAGAAAATACGGGTGAGATAGAAATCTATCTTCTTAGTGATCTCTTGTTGAGCATCACTATCAATCTTAGCATGAATTCGAATCAGGTAAAGTGCTCTATCACTATTCATTGCAACTTTAGATAAAGGAGACAAGTAAAAATTACGGAAGGAATTATTAATTTCTTCCTTGATTAAAGATATGAGCAGTGAATCATACAAAGAAGGCGTGGAGGCCTGAACAGAGGAATGATAAACCTTGACAGCTACGGTTAGAGCTTTGAGCTGTTTCAATACCTTTTCAAGACAACCAATGTATTCATCTGTAAACTTATTCAAGTTCTCCACTAGCTCTCTCATTCGGTGCAACATCTGATTGTTCCTTTCTCCAATCTATTCACCAGAAGATAAAAGATAGGGATGCATTTGGGAAACAATGTCTCGAGAAATGTTCGAAATAGTAGTTTCAGGAGAAGCAGCAATAGGTGGAGGAACAAGAGCATGATTTGATCTTGAATACAGTTCTTTCTGCATGTCTTCCACCATACATTTAAAAGTGTCAACATCAGCACTAAGAAATTTGTTTTCAACCCTTACATCTTGAATTTCATGGATCATCATGTGTTGAATGTGCAGAATAATATTTTCCAAAAGAATTGAGGCATCTTCCTGACTTAGTTGAGTCACAGGACGAGGTTGAGAGGACATAATCTTCTCAAATCCATCTAAGATAGTGTCTTCGAAAAAATTGAAATCTTATTTACTGACAAAATATTGCTGATCAGGTAAGGATTCAGGTGAATAAAGTGGTTCATGAGCAGGTTTAGGATCTGGTTGCAGTTCAGAGTTAGATTCTGTTTCAGATTCTGATTCAGGTTTAGGTTGAGGTTTAGGGTGTTAGACTGATTTCAATCGAAACAAAGAAGAATGGTCAATTCCATATGCAATCACTTTTTGTGATTCAATCACATCATAGATGCTAGGGAATTCATATCTAGTATACACAGAGTATGAATCAATTTGTGGAGATGCATTACCAGGATGAGCTTCATCAATCTCAAGATTTTTAGGTTCCTCCCCCTCAAAGCGTGCTTCCATTTCAGATTCTTGAGGCTCTGGAACTGGGTTAAGATTAACAGGATCATCTCTAATCTCCTCATCCATTTCCTGCTTTCCCAACTGAAAGGCTATTTCCATCCTCTCTTCAACAGAGGGTATGTACTCAGGAACATATTGTTCCTCAGGTAGAGCTTCCAAACTTGCTTCATTTTCAGCAGGAAGTTCTTCTAGATTTTCTTCTTCTATTACAAGGATTTCATCTATAACAGGATCTATATCTTCCATGGCTTGCGGCTCAAATTTAGAAACAACATACTCTCTTGCAGCTTCAAATTGGGTTTCCTAATTAACATGGGTAGGAAGTACTTCTTCTTCAAGAACAACAGAAGGACCAACAGTCCTTTCCATTTCAACAACAACTTCCTCTCTTAAAACATTAGCAGGAACAATAGTCCTTTCATTCTCAACAGGAGATGCTTCCTCATGATGTATTTCAGCTTCTTCTCTATGAGGTACTCTAGCTGCCTATTCTTCTTCTTCCTCCTCTTCTAAATACTCATCCACCTCATCTAGTTCCAAACTAGGATCAGTAAGGTTTTTAGGCCTTGTAGGATAATCCACAGGATTGAACTTTTCATAATCATTTTCATTATCATCAACCCACACCTTCTTCCAGGGGTTACAATTTATCTTCATCCTCCTAATGGTAGGCTTGGATAAACATTACAGAAAATCCATAGGCTTTTCTTTATTTGGTCCAACTACTCCCTTGGTAACTAACATAGCCGAAATCATCCTTGAGTAAAACAGGGAAGTGGATTTGGAAGTAACCTTAATCAATTCACACATGTGCTGAATAATATATTTTCACATATTTTTCTTATGGAAATTCCTCATCAGATGAATCATAACGACATCCTGATACTTCAAAACAAAAAAGTCTCCTTTCCTTGGGCTAATCAAATTTTGATAAAATGTAAACAACAGCCCAGTCTCCCTATCCAATTCAGCTGCTATGGCGATTATCTTGGTGCCATTTCCAATTAGAATTTCCATGGCATTCTCTAGGTCAATGATATCGGTTTTAGGAGGAGGGTATCTTTGTTAATCATCATAAATCCCTTCATGAGGAATCCCTAGGCATGCAACCCATAGCCTCGAAGAGAAAGCGCATTTTTGACCCTTGATCAGACTTTTCACCATAAAACTTTCTCCAGCATCAAAGGAAAACTTTACATACTAATAGAACTAAATACCATCCTTGGGTAAATAGGTTTATCTTGTCTAGAGAACCATTCGATCCATCCTTGTTCTCTTAATACTTTCAGGACTAAAGACTTGCTGGAATAAATCCACTCAGGGCAGATTTCCTTCTCAGGAGAAACAGCACGGCTTACTAGGTTAGGATTCAGGGGTCATTCGGGTGCAAGCTTCGATGTCCTCTTCTGTTTCTTAGAGCGGAACTTATCAGATGAGGGTGAATATGGATGCTTCATCTTTGGTATCCACTGAATATTCGGGTGAGAGAGAAGGGGAGAAGGATTGCAAGGTTGATAAGGTTAAGGAGAGAAATCGGGTGAGGAATCGAGTGAAACCCTTATGTTTTATCATTTGGGAATGTCAAATATCACAAAAATAAAAACGTGGGAAAGGAAATAGCGGTGAAATAAAAATTACCGCGATACGGGTTAAAATAAATGCATAAATAATCTTCACAGTGAGACCGTGGGTATTCGTTACGCTGTGAGGACAAGAGGTCATCACGGTGAGACAGTCCGTAGTCGTCATGGTGAGATAGTGAGTAAACTGGTCAGTCACGCTGAGATAGTCAGTAAACTATTCTGTCACGGTGAGTCGGTGAAAGACCGTGAAAACAGAGTGTTAGCTGTGAGACCGTAAACATGATACAGTAACCAAAAAATAGTGAGCATGAAATAGTAATGTAATTTATAGCAAAATATTAAACAGTAGTAACAGTAAGATATCTATTAGTGATTGATCTTTCCAAGATAATGCATGATGTAGTCTAATATCTCATAATTTAATGGTTTAGTGAATATATCAAGAATTTTATATTCAGTACCAATTAATTTCAATTTGATATCACTTTTTTTATAACGATCCCTCAAAAAGTGATGTCTTACATAAATATGTTTTGTCCTAGAATGTGAAACAGGATTTTTTGGAATGTTAATAGCACTTGTGTTGTCCCAATTTATTGGGACATGTATGAATTGATATCCATAGTCTAGTAATGTGTGTTTTATCCACAAAATGTGTGAACAAAAACTTCCAGGAGCTATGTATTCAGCTTTTGTAATAGATAATGAAACGGAATTTTGATTCTTACTACACCATAATACTTGTGACTTGCCTAAAAGGTGACATATTCCAGAGGTGCTTTTTTTATCTAGCTTACAACCATCAAAATCTGCATCAGAGTAACTAATTAGTTTAAATGATTGTCCTTTTGGATAGAACAGTCCTAGATTGGGTGTATGCTTGAGGTATATGGAAATTATCTTTACATAATTTAAATGTGATTCTTTAGGGTTTTCTTGAAAGCGATCACACACACACACACTAAACATAATATTAGGATGGCTATCAGTTAAGTAGAGTAGACTTGCAATCATTCCTCTATAAGTGGATTGATCAATAGATTTTCCATCTTCATCAAGATCCAACATACAGGTGGTACTCATGGGAGTGTCACAAATTTTAGTGCTATCCAATCCAAAATGTTTTATAAGATCTCTAGTATATTTACATTGAGTTAAAACAATCCCATCATTATTATGAAAAATTTGAAATCCATGAAGGAATTTTAGTTCACCCATTAATCTCATTTCAAATTCATTTTGCATCATTTTAGAAAAATCAGTACATAGTTAATTTTTTTTGAAGATCCAAAAATAATATCATATACATTAATTTGAACAACTAAAACATAATTAGAAATTCATTTTATAAAGAGGGTAGGATCAGCTATTCCTTTTGTAAAACTATTGGAAATTAGAAAAGCACTTAATCTATCATACCAAGCTCTTGCAGCTTGCTTTAAACCATATAAAGATTTTGATAATTTTAAAATATGATTTGGAAAATGAGCAATTGTAAATACTTGGGGTTGTTTAACAAAAACATCCTCAGCTATATACCCATTTAAGAGTCAACTCTTGACATCCATTTGATATGGTTTAAAATTCAGATGTGCAGCACAAGAAAGTAGAACTCTAATGGCTTCAAGTCTTGCTACTAGAGAAAACGTCTCCTCACAGTCAATTCTTTCTTCTTGACAATAGCCTTGTGCAACTAACATATCCTTGTTTCTAACTATGTTTCCAGCTTCATCTACTTTATTTCTAAACAACCATTTAGTTCCTTTTAAAAATGTTTCCATGGGTCTTTCTACAATTTTCCAAACATTATTTCTTTCAAAATGATTAATTTTATATTGCATACCAATTACCCGACATTCATCATTAATAGCATCATCAATGTCTTTAGGTTCAATCTGTGACACGAAAGCTTGATGTTTAACCTGATTTCTAAGTGAATCTCTAGTTTTTGTCCCTCTATTCAAATTTCCTACAACATCATATAAAGGATGGTTCTTTAGAATAATAGTAGATCTAGTAAAGGTAGGACTAGAAATTTCAGGTTCTTCTCTAAGATTAGGTTTACTGGGAGAAGATTCTGAAATATTTCCAGAACTTGTTGTCTTTACAGCAGGTTCATTGGATTTGTCATTAAGGTTCAGAATAGACAAATATTCTTCAAGATTTTCAAGAGATGACTTAGGATCATGTGGATCAGTTTCATCAAATTTGATGTGAAAAGATTCTTCCACACACTTTGTTCTCTTATTTAAAACTCTATAGTCTTTACTAGTTATAGAATATCCTAAAAATATTCCTTCATCACTCTTAGAAGCAAACATGTCAATATTATCCTTGGTATTAAGAATAAATACTTTGCAACCAAATACTGTAAAGTAGCTAACTTTAGGTTTGCTATTGTTCCACAGTTTATAAGGGGTCTTTTGGAGAACTGGTCTGACTAATACTCTATTGATGATATAACAAGCTTTATTGACAACTTCAGCCCAAAATTAAATAGGTAAGTCATACTCATTAAAATAGTTCTAGAAATGTTTTGAAGGGTTTTATTTATTCTTTCTACTACACCATTCTGCTGAGGTGTCCTAGGGGAAGAGAAATTGTGAGTATAGCGATTTTTTGAGCAAAATGAGTCAAACTCATGATTTTCAAACTCACGGACATGATCACTTCTCAATGTCTTAATCTTATGTTCACTAAGGTTTTCTACAGACTTGGAGTATTTAATAAAATAAGAACAATCTTCACTTTTGTGAGATAATAAGTATACCCAAGTTTATCTAGAAAAGTCATCTACTAAGACATAGACATAGTGCTTCCCATTTAAACTAGAAACTCTAGAGGGTCCAAACAAGTCCATGTGAACCAACTTGAGAGGTTGAGAAGTTGACACTTAATTCTTTGGTTTGAAAGAGTTTTTGTGTTTCTTTACCTTTTGACAGGGATTACAAACTTTGTCATTTGGAAACTCAAGTTTGGGTAAGTCTCTAACCAAGTTCTTCCTAGTCATTTTTCTAAGTGAATATATATTACAGTGTCCTATTATTCTATTCCAATTCCAAGATTCTTTATGAAAATCATTTAAACAAGTAATGTTTTGTTTAGATAAAGTATTCAAATCAACTGCATAAACATTTTTATTTCTCAAAGTAGAAAATACTAAAACATTTTTAGAATTAAAAAAATTAAAAGAATAATTTTAAAACGTAACATTAAATCCATCATCACATAACTAAGAAATACTTAACAGATTATATTTAAGTCCATCATCAAATAATACTTTAGAAATTAAAACTGAGTTAGTGTTACCAATTTGGTCTAGGCCAATGATCCTTCCTTTAGAATTATCACCAAAGGTGACATGGCCTCCATAAACCTTTTTTAAGATCCTTAAGAATGAATGATCCCCAGAAATATGCCTTGAACATCCACTATCCAAGTACCATATCTTCTTATAGGAACTATTCAAACAGGTTTCCTAAAAAACAGTTTTAAAAAGAGAATGATTTTGGTACCTAGATTCTTTTGGGTCCAGACAAGTTAGCAAGCAAAGCATTAGGTACCGAGATTTGTCTTATGGGTCTCATATAATCAATAGATTCAACAAATTTTTAATGATAAACTCTATTTGATCTATAACAATGTGAGTAACTAGTTTAAGTATAGGAATTTCTAGAACTGGAACTAGCAGAATTTTGTCCAAATTTAGGAATAAATCTAGATTTACTGATCTATCTCTTTCCTGGATGATAGCCTAATACTTTAGTGTACTTTGGTGAAACTTTATTACCTAAAATTTGAGTATGTGTATCTTTTCCCTTTGTGAACTTTTCTAAGTCCTTTCTAAGTTTCTCATTAGACATTTCTAGTTCATTATTTTCCTTCAATAGTTGAGCATTCTTTTCCTTTTCCATATGAAGGGCACATTTAACATTGGAAGTGAGAGCATGCTGTTTCTTTAATGACTTATATTTGTCCATAAGTTTGTTACATGTTTCTTCTAGCATGATACAATATTCAAACAGTTCCTCACTAGACATGTTTTTAGATTCAGAATCAGAATTAATTCCAGAATAATAATCATTCAGCATAGGGGAAACAGGTACCTCAGATGTATTGGTCATGAAACACATGTTGGAATGATTCTTTTCAGAATAAAAAATGTTAGATTCACTTGTTCTATCTTCTGAATCACTACAAGTTTCTTTCATTGATTTCTTATACTTTCTTTCCTCATAGTCATGTTTTTCTTGAACGTCAATTTTGGACAGTCTACTTTAATGTGACCTTTTCACTTGCATTCATAGAAAAAAACTTCATCACTATTATTAGCTTTCTTCCAATCATTCTTCCAGTTTCCTTTGTTATCATATTTACCTTTGTAATTTTATTTTATAAATAATTTATTCTTCCTATAGAATTTCTAAAATCTTCTAGCCATCTGAGACATTTTTGCATCACTGTCATATTCTGAACTTTCAATTGTTGAGCTTTCAGTAGATATGTTAGTTTTATCCTTGTCCTTACTCCTTGAGGAAGTAGACTTAAATGCCAATATCTTCCTTTTAGGTTCATCATCTTATTCCTTGTTCACCTTGAGTTCTTACACATACATCATAAGCTTACCAATTAGCTCTTTGACAGGAAGATCACCAATGTCACATGACTCAATTATTGAAACAGATATGCCTCTCCATCGGTCTGGAAGACATCTCAATATTCTCATAGTTTGTTCTTTTGCTGGAACAGCCTTTCCAAGGGAGCTCATAAAGCTGACAAATTCATTGAACCTAAGAAACATGTCAGAGATAGGTTCATCAGTCTTCATTTTAAAATAATCATATTTAATAGTATAAGTGTTCAATATCATTTCTTTAACATTGGTTGTTACTTCATGAGAAACACCCAAGGTATCCAAAATTTCATAAGCAGTTTTACAAGAAGATATTCTATTAAACTCTTCATATCTAAAAGCACAATACATGGCATTCATTGATATATAGTTATTATTGTAATCTACTTTAGTAGGTTAATCCCAAGTAGTTCTTTCAGTTTTTGGAATTTTATGTTGAGTTTCTAAAGCAGTCCAGATATGAAATCCCATACTTTCTAAGTGAATTTTCATCTTAATTTTCCACTGAGCATAATTTGTACCATTAAAGAAATGTGTCTTGTTGGTAGCATCACCTTCTAGTATATTATCCATAGATAGATTTTAGAAAATCAATTTAAAGAGACAAAATTTAGAATTTCCAAAAATTTATGCTCTTTAAAGATGCAACTAAAATAACAGTTGAAAAAAGAGTATTTTGAAAACATTGAAAAACAAAAACACCCTCTGATACCAAATGTTGGTCGGAGTGGGCACTCAAGAGGGGGGTGAATTGAGTTCCAATAAAAATTTCTGTTAAAAATTAATTCAATTAAAATCCCCCAAATTGAATAACAAGATAATCTGTAGTGAATTTTTATTATAGTTAAGGGTCAGTTAGGTTCTCAAAGATTGATTACTTCTCAGTTAATATAATCTTAAAGATTAATTATCTTTTGAAGGAAACCTAATACTTTTCAAAACATATAAACACTTTCTAGATTAACTATCAAAGTAACATTAAAATAGTTGTGTATTTCAAAGTAACAGGAGAGGAATATAAATTAGATATTTTATACATTAAACTTAAAATAAAATGCACAACAAATATAACCAAGATTTTCAGTCTCAAGCCGAGACTTTTTCCTCTCAAATCTATATATAAATTTTATCCACACCCTCGATCGGGGTTAACAATAGTTTAAAAACTATCTAGGTACTCATACCTCTACCACATTTATTCGTGGGAAAAAACTCAACAGCACACAGGCTATGCAGGTCTCACTTGGCCTCTACCACTATCCACAGTGGGACACAAGAAGGTGTAGAAATTTCGGAATGAGGATTTAGTATCATCCAATTCAGTACAAGAGAAAGTGTGTGTATAAAATAAACAGGGTACACACACTGATCGAAAGTAAATAATGAATCACTTACAGAGTAGATAAGAGTTTATAATGCTCTAGTGATTAGCAGTGCAGCTCTGGACTCCTTGGATTCAGCAGAAATGCGTCTAAGTCCTTCTTTGGTTTTCCTATTAAAAAATATAGTGTCGTGGTTCAGTTTGGTGTTCTTCACAAGTGAAGATGTTCTGTTTTTTGTGTGTTCTTCAGTAGTGTCAAGATTCATGTATGAGACAGTTCTTTATTTGTAGATATTGCAATCTCTTCTTCATGGTCGTGATCAGGATTGGTGTTCTGTTCAATACAGTGCACTTGTGTTTCTTGCTCGTATACATATGTTCTTCCTTTTCTCTAATGCAGCTCAATCTTCCTTATATTCCCCGAGATAAGGCAATAGAATGATTTCCTTTTCATAGGTACGAGGTACGGTTTCCTGAAATACCAAATACTATCATTAAATATCAGTAATAGCATTAAAAACATTAAATACGACTGTTATCAATATTTAAATAATATTGACATAAAGATTAAGAAACAGTGTCACAGTAGTTATGAAAACGGTGTCTCCTTCACGATATGTCTTTCATGGTATGTTCTTCATGGTATGTCACTCACGGTGTCTTGCTCACGGTGTATCCCTCACGATATGTATTTCATAGTATTTTGCTCAAGGTGTGTCTTTCACGGTGTCTGTGTCACAGTGTCTGACTCACTGTTTCCAGCTTATAGCGTCATGGTGTCTCGTGGTCACAGTGTCTCATTGGTCATGGTGTCTGAGACTTAGGCTTCACGGTGTCTGCTTCAGTGTTTCTGTTCACAGTGTCTGTTTCCTGCTCACAATGTCTGACTTACTGTGTCAAGCTTCAAAGTGTCTTGAACTTAGAAAAATACTGTATTTAGACTTAAATAGTAATATGCATAAAATGGATTGAGCTTAACCACTATAAAGTATAAGATAACTTGAAACATAAAAACACAAGAGTAATAAGATATGTGATATTTGTGATCAGTAATAAGATTTGTAAACAGTAAAGAGAATTGTAAGTAGTAAAGAGATTTTTGATTATTATTAAGATTGGTAAATCATAATGAGATTTTTGATCATTAAAACATTATTAATACATGAGGATTCCAACAAATACATTCCCCTTCGATCTAGGGGAGTTCCATTGGGAAATCAAGGTGCATTGAAGGATTAATTGTATGGTATATAACTTTTTCTGATGGTTTTCCTTAGATCTACTCTTCTACCATCTCTTGGATTCATATATATAGTTTTTTGGGGATAGATATATTATATTTTATTCCCATTACTATTATATTTGGATGCGTGGATATTAGGGAACATGGTATATAGCTCTTTTTTAATGATTTAACCTGGTTTTGTTGATGAACTTTTGTCATTAAACATTTTTTCCATAGTTTCTGAGGTAGGGTACTTCACACTCTACTCCAATTATTAGAAAATTATGGATTAGATTTAAATTTATTTTATTTGAAGAATTTTTTTGAATTTGATTTTCAAATCTGTGTAGAAATATTATTTATTATTGGTTTATGGATTTGTGGAAAATTGGTTGTTCAGAAAAGTTCTTTATATAAAATTTTTAAAATTATGATTTTAAAAGGGGGATTTTTCTTGATTCATGGAAATGGATTGATTGAATTTTTTTAAATAAATTTATTTTTTTATTCTTATGTATTGAAATGGTTGGGTTGGCATGGATTTGGCAAACATTGGTTGGTATGAGTTCATGCTTTAAACACAACCCTGAATAACATGCATATACCACTGAGGTATAAGGAATGTGACAATGTATTGGGGGCATGTTCCATTGAGGCATATGGATATTTTCTGTTATTGATGATGTTTTAGATGGACGATAACACACTCATGAGTATAGATCTATCACCAATGATTTTACGGGTGGGTAGCCTTGTGAATCATAGATTATTTATTCCAAAAAGTAAAGTCAAATGGTCTAAAGAGTTGTTTAGTTTCATTACATGGAAACTATTTTGGTATGGATTTTTTTTTGTATTTCGATATAATCCATTAAAATTTTCCAATGTGCTTTACATAAATTTTTTAATATAAATTTTCTAACCATTTATATCCTAGTGGATTGAGTAGTGAATTCATTTGGGGAAAGCATGTTGAGTTTCATTATATAACCTCTAATTTGACAATTTGGTTCTTTTAAAGATATTGTTTATTAAGAAACATGTAATGGAAAAGTATCTCATTTATTTAGTGTTGAATTATGACACATTGGGCCCGATTGTGGAGTTGTATCATGGATCTTGTTGGGAGATGTGGAGTATCGTCTTTGGAGTCCTTGCATCATGTGGTTTAATTAATCACTTTTGTACCCTGATATAGGTTATGAGGTAGTTTGGGATTGTTTCACTTTGGCATTACATTGAGTTATATTATATTTTTATTATTCATAATATAGTGGTTATGGTTATTGCATTCTTGTTTGTGTTTTTATTTAATTTCAAAAGGAAAAAATCATCCCCTAATTGTAATGAAACCCTTGGAATTAATTTCCAGCCTTTGGTGACATGGAGTTCTCAATTAAGGCCTGTTAGAATTTCCTCCCCAACTGAAGTGAATTTCGAGGGGTGGTAAGTTAAATCATTAGTGTTTTGAATTAATTTTATAGATAAATATGACATTGAATTGATGTTTTAAATATTTATATTCAAATTACATTGTGTTCATGTTTCAATTAAAGCCTAAATTAAATAAATTGTCCCAAAAATTACATAAATGTTATTTTATAATAATTAGTATTCATTATATAATTTAAAATTAAAAAATACCTTATTTGGAAAATTTATATGTATATGGATTTTAATTTAAACCACCATACATTTATTTTCCACTAGTAATTTTATTAGAATTATCTGGATGAAAAAATAGTATAATATTTGCTATCATGGTAATTATCAAAAAGGTGTAATGATGGTTAAACCAAATAGATAAGGGTAAAATGAAAAAAATATTAATGGATTTTATTGTATGATATGATATAGAGCCATATTCATCCTATCATATAATATTATATTATTTGATACATTTTCCAATGAAATAAATTTATATATATTAAGTATTTTATAAAATTAAAAAAGTTACCCTCCACTCATAAAATAAATAGAAGCCCTTATCCTATACTATCTACACATCAAGAGACTATTGTTTTCAAAAATCCATAAAATACATTTTTTAAATACCGCCTAATTACACAGATTCCCTGGATGAATAAAAAATTTAACCTAAGAATTATTTGGATATAAAACTTAAGAGGATTAATAAATAAGAGGTATTTTTCATAACCATGGGTTTTCATTTATTTTCTTCCTCAAACTCCTTTAAATATTACCCCATAAAGATGAAAAAATAACACAGGTATATTAAATACACTTATATTTTATTATCTTAATATATCATGTTCTATTCATCTCGTCTTCTAATGAATGGGAATCAAACCCATTAATAGTGTGTACATGGGTTATTACCTCATGAATTGATGTGATTTATTTTCGATCACCACATCTCATAAATTGAAATAATGATATATCTAATTTATATATATGATAATTTTGAAATAATTATAAAATTTTAATTATAATTTAAAATATAACTTCTATTCTAATTAATTTTTTAAAACAATAACGTCGCTCATGCATAAATTTGGACTACGACAACCAGAAAGCCATGAGATTAATTTTTCAATTTTTTTTGACATGGATGGTGATAAGGAAAAATTAATGAATATATATTATATATCATAAATTATTTTAAAAGGTGAATTACTATTTTCAATTATTTTTTTCTATCCATTAAAAAATAAATACAATAGTCATTCATATGTATGACCTACTATCTTAAAGAATGGTGAAATCTAGTTTTATATCTATATAATTAAAGGATGACTATAAATATGTTTATAATGAATATATATCATATTTCTGTCATTATTAAAATTATATAGGAATTTTATCCATGATAAATGTAAACAGACGAAAACTGATGAAACCAACAATACATGAATAATGAAGCATCTATCACTTGATATAGTAATTTTAATAATGAATCTATAATAAAAAGGTGAGAAAATAATCATGAAAATAACATATGTCACGATATATATAAACATTATAAGGAATATATTTATAATAATTATATGTTAATTTTATTGGTGGATCATACATGTACAATGGAAGTTGGGCTTGAGGTGTTGGATTTTTGAAATAATGTCATTATTTTTTGGGATTGTTTTTTATTATTACCCTGATGCTGAATTTTTTTAACTATCTTTGAATAATATCATTAATTTTATTATTATTTTTTATTTAAATAGATTACATATTTTACTTAATTATTCCTATATTTAAAAAATAATGAGTCTAAATTAATTTTTTTAAGGAAAATCCACATTATTCCTTAATTGATTTGAAATTCCACTCTCTTCCTAGTCCATGATTTTAAAAAAAATTCATGAATGTTTTGATAATATCCAATAATTGATTAAATTTATTTTCCCTTGTCATTAAGTTTTATATAATTTTTAAATGGGATCTTTTTATAATTTTCTTAATTATGTAATTTTTAATTTTTTTCAATAATGTAGATGGAATCATTGTTTTAACATATATGAGATGGAAATAGTTTTTCTCCATCAAGACCACTAAATGATTTTATGTATCATTTTTATGTTTCCAAATATATTATTCAATAGAAATATATTATATAATATTTTGTAAATTTTTATATTTTGTATATGTCATTTAATAATGTAAATGGTGTTTTAATCAAGAAATTTTAATGTTATTTTAACTCTATTTCTATTAATTAATGACAATAACCATTAATGAATCTTACTATTTACTGAGGATGTGGTATAATGATATCATACATATTATTTCAATAAATAGTTTGTAATTATGATGAATTTATATTCAAAAAACATGTACCATTTCCACGGTTTATGGAATTAATATTTCGTGAAATATTATTTAAACACTTTCCATTACCTCAGTTTATTCCACGATGTAATGATTCTGAAACCTATTTCCATACAAGGGTTATGATATGATGATTTCATTATGATCATGTGTAAAATCTAGATATTTTTTGAAATATATTTTCCTTCAAATTGATTGGAATATTTAATATCATTAGTTACACACAATCCAAATTTTACATTTCATTACATTCAATATCATGTTCATCTTAAATTATATGTATCATCGATTTTCTTCTATAACATTCGTTACACGAAAGGATGGGTCTTACCAGACAAAAAAATACAATTAATATTATAATTTTATATCATGTTTATAACATAGAAATAGGAAAGGAAATAATGAATTATATTAAAAAATATGTGAATATGTGGTCTACAAATTTATAAATAATTAATACCTTGGTTAAAAATTATTTAGAAATGAAGATAAAAATAATTTTAATATAGAATATTTTTTTTAAAAAAATACCCTTGTATGCACAAAAACGAATTTTATATTAATAAATTATATTAATCACTATTAGTTAGATATATTAATAAAATTAATATACATTTTATATTTAATTTAATGTTTTCAAATTCTTCCAATATGTTTTAAATGTATTATATATGAAAAATTCCATTTTTTAAGCATGAAAAGATATATTTTTTTGGAAAGGGTGTTTTTCAACTTTTTAATGGGATGTTGTTTTAAAATATATATTTCAAATGTTTGATAAATTTTATTTTTAAAAATAAAATTCATATGTGGATGTAGAATATCAAAATTTAACTTCAAATACATTTTGGTATTTTTCTTTGAGGTTTCATTTTCTAATGAATTGTGCAACACACTGAATTTTAATTGAAAACTAAACTTTTTATTAATATAAATATAGTTAAATTATATTTTAATTTGTTTTAATTTTTAATTAGTTCAATTATGAATCCATAAATCCAATTTTGTTCATTGGAATTAATTTTACATTGAAATTGAATATAAAAATAATTCAAAATTTAAAATTTTTACATTAAAAACCCATTATTTCATCTCATGTGCGGGATTTATTTTAAATTAAATTCCCCCACTTATGTGACTAAAATTTCGTAAAATGTATAAAATATTTTTAATTGGAATATATTATAATATTTATAAGTTTTAAATTTTTTTTTGACCAAAAATAATTGTGCAAAATTAAAATGAATTACACCGATTAGGGTAAAAATGTGTTTACCTGGTGGTTAAAAATTAATATTAAGAGGAAAAATGTCTTTAAAACATGACCAAACCCCATTTTATGGACATATATCTATCATATCCCCAATTTTATCGACAATAGTTCATTATTTGAGGAAAACTATGTATGTGATACATCCCAATACTATTCAACTTTGTGTATTTATAAGAATTCCACTCATCCACTATAGTAGGTCATTAAAACATCCAATCAATTCATACCTATCAATCAGTATGGCTAGTAAAAACCATGACCAAATAAATCCCCAATTTCTGTCTTATTATTATAAATTATTCATATTGAGGATAAAAAAACCAAGGAAGTCATTTCATGGAATCCAAAATGAGTTACCCGAAGAAGTGGTAACATTATTCAAAGGGGAATTTTGTTTATTTATTTCTACACCCCTTAAATTAAATTTATTTCATGTTTATATGAAAACATCTGTATTAGAAATATAATGATATTTTTGTCTTCATTTTAATACCAACAACTACATACACTTCCATTCAATGGGATAAACAACCATCATTTGTGTGTACGTTGGACTACAACCTTGTGAACTGATGTTGCTTGTTCTTCTATTATAACGTCACATGGTAGGGAATAATTATGGAAATACTATTTTAATATGATATGTGTGATTTTTTTAACTTTTGATAATTTTTATCTAACACATACCATCATTCTTTCCATTTTCTATGAATATGATTTCATTGTTTGTGGATGTGTGGAAAACCATATCCTCAAAATGGTGTGATTCATTCACATATTCAAGGGAATGTATTAAAGATTAATTGAATAATAATATTTGATATAAATGAAACATATATGATTTAATTGACATAATTATATTTTTTAAATACAATATTTTATTTTCTTCTTAACATTTGACACACTGAAAAGGTGATAATGTATTTCATGGATGTGTAGACTATTTCCTCCATTAGGAGATATGATTCTTATTTTTTCATTACATCATCAAAGTATTTATATATATAATTTATATAATTAATTAATATTTTACTTAAAATATAATTAAAATTATTTAAAGATAATTGTTTCTTACATTCTTTCAATGATGATTGTTTCCAAATGGGATGTCAGTCATGTTTACAAATGACCAACCCCCAACATGATCGCAAGGTTGCTTTATTTTTCAAAACCAGATTACATTATTAGATTAAACAAATTAATGAATGTATATAAATGATTATTATTTCAATATTGTTATTTTGTATATGTTTAAATAATGAAATCATTTTCCTTAGTCGACATACCAATGTCAGTTTTCACACATAATCTGAATATCGTCAACACATCCGACTTTAACAGAATTAGTTAGTTAATTGTATATAAATTGATAATATGTGAAATATCTTTTTTAATTAACATGAACGAAATTACCAATAATTTAAATAAATAAACCATTATTATTATTTTTTAAAATAAACACACACATCACAAATTACACTCAAGGTAAGGGACATGATCTCAATCTCCTTTTATTGCAATTTTTTTCCTGTTTTATACCCACATTCATTATGTTGTGTATTTGAATGTTTGTTGACTTATAATATCCTTAATTTATTTATTATCATGTTATTTAATTTTTTATATTTTTTATTCTTTATTAAGGACTATGATTAAAATGTTTTAATGTGGTATGAAACACATTGATTTATAAATCAATATTTAAATATTTAAATATTGAATTTAAAATTATTTTACTCCATGTCAATATTCGTGATATTGTTTTATTTTTTTAAATAAGAGGTTTTAAAAGGAATATGAAGGAAGTTTAATGTTTGTTTTTTAATTTCATTAAATGGTTTTAATAATAATAATATTTTTACATTTCATTAAAGGAACATTTTGACAAATGAAAAATAAAATGTTGAAATATTTAATGTGTGACGACATTATCATTTTTTGTTGCCATAGAATTTATTGTATTTATAGAATCCTTTTCAAGTTTTCATGTATCCTAAAATTTAAAACCTTCTTTATATTTTATATTACTTTTTATTAAAAATGGATTCATATATAAAATTTTTTCTTCATAATGAAAATGTATTCTTAAAACAAATAGGTATATTTTCCAAATGTTTTTTCCTAAGATTTTAAAAATAGTTTTCCAAAGGGTTATATGAAGGAATTTTTATTCCTGATATGATACATAAGAATTATATGAAAATATTGGTCTCAATACAACCTATTAAAATGGTTAATTCCACTATAACTCATGGGTGATCCCGATATAGTATATAAGAATTGTTGATACCCAGTACAGTTCATGACAAATAAGTGAGCCCGATATATATAATATAAAAAGGCTTGATCCCCATTGTATCTCATAGGTGAGCCTTATATGGATTATAGGAAGGTTTATCTCTATTATATGTCCCTAATTAATTGGGTAGTGATTATATTGGATGTTTTACATATGAATATTCCATTTAATGGTGATTTGAATGTGTTTTATAAATGTGATGGTCCATGTTACACAATGGGTTTTAATTGAATGATATGGGTTTTAATAATATTATTTTATAAAAATGTGTTTTTTTCATTTGAAAATGTTTTATTTGAGGATCAAGTTAAATGTTATATGAGTATTCCTTTTGTTACTAAGCAAACAAGTTTCTTTATTTAGATATCACTTAATAATATTTTTTCATCGTCAAATGTCTTTTGGATGTTTTCAAATGGTTTATGGATGGGAAAATGATTTGAATAAGTCTTTTTCAATGTCATGGGGAGTTTCCATTAAAATAAATTATTCATTATTTTTAATGATTTATATTATGGTAAAAATACATACTGTTCGAAAATTTCCACTTTGTATTGTATATTTTTTGTGTATGAGTTATGGTATAATGCTCTAAAACACTAATCCTACAAATATTGACAATATAAAAGACGGTAACATTGTCAGATAAAATAATTATTATGTAATGGTTTATATAATGTAATTATAGTAGGTATTAATTGAATGGTTTAGATAAATTTTTAGTGTAGGATATTGTTCGTAACTTTAATCTTGAAATATTTAACTAGTGGATTAAATCCAAATGATATAGAATTTAAAGATTACCATGTTTCGTTATTTAAGGTATATTTTTTCATAATAGTTTTCTATATAGGAATCACGGATACTATAGTGGAATGTAATCTATTGGTAAAAAAACATCCAAATTATCATCATCATATGGTTATAATAAGAAAATAATATTTGTTTTTTTGTTGTGATGGGTCATTTGAAACAATATATAAGTGTTAATGGTATAAATGATAGAGAGAAACTCGATCTACAATGAAGGAACATATCTATATTAAATAATGTCATGAGAAAATATCACACACCATCCAATAGATCTTTTGACCTAGTGGTAGAAAAAGGATTGATCAATACCTAGGAGAATATATTTGACGTCATCAAATGTTCAGTATGTAAAAAAAGGAAACCCATTTCGTTTATCAATTTTAATGTGAATTTAATCAATAGTGGACTTTGTTTATGAATACTAGAGAGATTTGGTATTTTGATTCTATGGAATGAAACATTTTTATGAATATTTTATATTATAAATATTTCCCTATGTATGTGTGTCTTTCGATGGAGAAAAAAACCATGGAATTAATGAAAATGGATGATCATTCTGTTTCTATGTATGTATAAAAACTCAAAAGATTTTCTAGTTTTGTTATATATTTTAATATATAAAATAATCATAAAATTAATGTATTTTAATCATGATTGATTCCAAGATTAAAAATATCTTTATCCTTGTGAGAATTTAGATGTTATGTGATTTTTTTTCATTTTGCGAAGAATGTTGAAATAGAGTTTTCTAAAAATTAAGAGGCATGAGATAGGAAGATTTTGAAACAATCATGGTTGCAAAAAATGGAGATGGAGTCATCTAAGAAAAATGTATGTAACCCCAAACATATTCTATTTATGAATAAATACATTTTTGGGAACTTATGGAAGGATGATAAAAGTTTTACTAGTGTTGTATGTTTGGCCACATAGATCGTTACAGAAAGGAAAAGGGTCCTAAAAAATCTAAGAGTTAGGTAATATACAGAAATATCATATTGATATATTTTAGATGCAATGTGTTTGGAAATAATGTTAATGTGTCTCAAATGATACTTACTTTGGGTGGAAATTTGTTAATGGATGAATCTGTAATCCTCAAGAAAGGGTATTTCAATATACTCTTACAATATATTATAAAATAATCCTTCAATTTTATGAAAAGAATCATGAAATATATGGTTATCCTTTTATTATCTTTCCAAATTATAACAATTCCATTTTCAAAACTTATTTGACTTGTGGAATATTTCCATTGAATTTCTATAGACCATGTTCACTATCATTCTCTATTAGTCCATGGGAATAATTTTCCCTTTCAAATATATCATTTAATTTACCAAAAATGTTCTTGATATGTGAAATCATAGTTAAGAATATAATCATGTTACCATTATGTTTCCTACATTCCATTTTAAGGGAAGTTTTCATTATTTAATTTTTATAATGTGTGTTTATATCATGACCTCTCCCAGAGGGTCCTGTGCCGCGACTACCCCAAGACTCCCTCCAATAGGCTAGTGGCTGGTGAAGAGCACCAAGCAATAATTGCCAATAAATGGGAGGTTTTATCCTAAAATACATGTATACATGAACACATCTCCAATACACAAAATTCTAAAATGTAAAACAGCTGAAAGGATGGATTCATACAATTAATAACCCACAACCAAAGTACAATAGGATGTAATGGAAAAGTAAACTGGTCCAAATAGAAGCCCACAACAAGAGTATATAATACAAGTCTAACTAAAACTATTTAATTACAACTTGATCAAAAGGTGAGGACAATGTCAAAGGTACCTTATAAATAAACACCTTACCCTACCCACTCAAGCTATGATGCACCCGCTCCCAGTACTCCTTGGACAATTTCAAAAGGGTCATTGTCTTCATAAGACACTCTAAGTGTCGGAAAAGCCCGTGTAGGGGTGAGTATGACAATACTCAATAGGGCACCCTGAAAACACTATACATGAAGCACAAAGTAGTTATATCAATAAAATGTGTAACAATCTATGTATAAAAAATGCCAATAGGGAAAGAGAACACATATCCACTCAATAGAGACACCACACCATTAGGTTTTCATAACCAACCACCATCCACATGATTCTGTACGAGGAAACTCTCAATATGGGAGATCGCACTCCATTAGCCATGTTATCATCAGAGATAGTCTAAAAATATGTCTTACTCATTTGGGTCCAACCCAAAGTGAACCGGTTGGACTATAAGGACTATGGTACACAAATAGGGGGTCCTAACCAAGACTGTTGGAGGACACCACAAACTCGATTTAGATCAATATTGATACAAAGATAGGGGTAAAACCCATAACCAATGGGAGAAACAAGAAACCCAATATGGATAAACCCTTTATGTATAGGATCCCATGACCATGACTCCATGATGTGGATGTAAAGATTCACAATACCCTTGAGGTAAGGACCAATGGAATGAACACAACCTATAATGGTACAGACTAGGAAAAAGAGGCACCTAAAATTCGAATAAGGTACTCAAAATTTTTCATTGAGTTGACCATATTAAATTAGAGGTCTTACTACTACTAACGACACGTCTTATAGATGCACCATTTATGAGTTATGATCATTTGAACTAGAAGAATGAGAGGATTCCTATAGACCCTCTGAGTCACACAAACTGATATTCATGGTTAGTCCCTATACTATAGAGGTTGGTCCCCTATCCCACAGTCTAGCCACCTATGGACGAACTACGACAGTCAGCCCACCTGCCTCACTTCCCGACTACTGCAGCTGATCTCTGTGGTTAACTGACCTTTTACCGACCACAATAACACTAATCCCACATCTGATCAAGTTTCTGTAGAACCATGGTCGATCATCATGGACGATTTCAGTTATTTAACATAATCAGGATCCATCATGGTTTCCCCGGATTCAAATCGGGTCCACCTCGTTCATCCTAGCCCACCGGCCCGGCCCGTCCCATTGACCCGGCCCAACTCACCGATTCTCCTTGGCCCACTCACACATAGGCCACCTAGCCCACCTACCTGGTCGGGCCACTCCATGCCTTTCACCACAATCATTCGAGTTCATTTCCACATCCACTTTTGTTGTCCCCAACAACTCCACCGCATATATCTCTGATCTCGGACACCCCCACATCGCCGTCACTTATGCGACCACACACTAGACTGTCACCTACACATAGACCACTTCCATGTTCCTCTGTGTACTTCTGACTACACCGTCCACTATTGAATCGACGTCTGAGAGCCTCCAAACCTCCTTCATATCCCATAAATTAAAACGATCATAGATTTGTCATCCATGAACCCTGATCTACATTGATGCGGCCTATGTTTTTGATTTTACGAATATTTAGGGATCCGATTGAATTTGTTACCACTTGAAAATTTCAACATGGGACCATAGGTATACATTGGAAAAGAACACTAACAATAGAGATATGAATGAAAATAAATTTTTTTTTATCATCATTGTCCGAGAATTATTAGACAATGATCAAGTACAGGGGATTTGGGTTAGAAAATGAGAATAAATAAATACAATATCACATCACGCATGATCTGTGAATCTATCTGTTCAATAATTGATTCACCTTCTTTATATAAATTAAAAATAGAGAAAACAAATTAAATTGAATGACCTACATTGATTTGGATCGATTGTTGATAAAGTACTAAGTTGTTCCACATTTGTTGGTGAGATCCCTTGATCTTGTCTCACTCCTATTCTGTGATCTCTGATTTGAAAATATGTTGTCAACATCATATCCCATTGGTTATCCTTCGATGCTCTAATAAAACTCATAAAATTCTTAGGTTTATGTGGCTAATAATATCAATTATCAATAACCGTGTATTTAAAGAGGTAAATAGGTCATTCTATTCAAATAATTTTTTAATTATTTTATTCATTTCACTTCCATGAAAACCTTTTCATAAATTCCATGCACAAAATTAATTTATGTTGAATCTAGTGTAAATAATCCATTATAAAACCAATGAATCCCACATATTTCTAATCCACTAACCCATTTAGGATATATTATAAAACATTAGGAAAACTGCATGTGTGTGCTGTTAAATATTAAAATATTTTCTAGACAGTTATTCCTGGCTCATCGAGCCTCATAATCACATGGTGTCTCAGCATTTGGTCTTGGAAATAATCTATATAATATCCAGAAATAAATAATGGAAAATATGGGATGTTACATGCTCCCCACCTTGAGGAATTACACCCCCAACAATCCAAAATAAGGGCTACTCATATAGATGAGGACACTGAGCATGAATGTTAGCATTCCACTACCTTTTCCGCTCTTAGAGATTCCCATGTTTCCATCACACATCCACCAAAGGAATCGATTGACCATAAAGGATCCTCTCTTATCAATCTTTTATCTCCAATGGGTTCTCAGCAAAAGTTTTCCCCATCCCTAATATCCACCTAACCTCAATAAATAATGTGCAATGAGTTATGCACATATGTTCTCAACTGTGGCATGTAGAATACATCATGTACCTCGTCTAATTGTGGAGGTAGAGCTATGAAGTATTCCACTTCAACAACTCTATGGATTATCAGGAAATGGTCTATGAACCCCTGATATAGCTTACTGACCTGTAAAAATTGCCTTAATCCCCATCGAGGAGAAAGATGAAGGAACACACAGTCTTCATTATTGAACACAAAAGGACTTCATCATATTTCATTATAAGACTATGATGTATTTTTAAGTATTCATCCACTCCTAGATGATTTTATTCTTATCTATAGTAGCTTTTACCAACTCTAGGCGCATGAGTACTATCTTTCATATGTTAGTCCAACAAAGTGGTGACCAGCAGTGTCTCTCGTACAAATACACAATTGTTTCCATACCATAGGTGGAATGGTTGATATTGTTGTACGTAGACACTATAGGTTCTATATGATCCTCCCAACTATGGCCAAAGTCTTGGATGAAATCCCGTAAGATGTCTTTCAGAACATGAAAAGTCTGCTTAGTTTGGTTGTCTGTTTGTGGGTGAAACACTGTGCTCAAGCATAGCTGGTTCCCAAACACCTCTAATTATCTGTTCCAGAACCATGATGTAAATAGAAAATCACAATCTTAAAATATCATCAATGGAACTCTATGGAGTCTAACAACCTCATGCACATAGAGGGATCCTAGGCTTTCAACTAAACTCTGATGTTGAATAGCTAGGATGTGGGATGACATAGTGAGTCATTCATCAATTACCATGATGGTATCAGGTCCCTTGGATATGAATGGTAAACCTATCATTAATTCCATCAATATCCCATACCACTTGCATTATGGAACCTCAAGGGGTCGAGCTAAACCAGCTGGAACCTGGTTCTCAGCCGTTATTTGTTGACAAGTAAGGCATCGTGAAATAATCTCCACAAATCATTTCTTCATCCCTGGCCACCAAAAGTAATGTTAGAGTTCCTGGTACATTTTCAAAACCTTGGATGTACCACCAAAGGGGATGTATTAAACTCCTTCAAAACCTACTCTCATAATGTCAATGGTACCATCATTCTCCTTCCTAAGAGGATGACATGCTTTCCACAATATGAATATCAATCAAGCGCACACCATGTGGAAATTTGAGAATATAGGGTATCAGAGTCAATACCCACAAGATATTCCTTCTTGAATTGCAATTAGCGTGGAGGGTGACCACCAGCAAATGGATGTAAGATGACTCATCTCCATCTAAAAAGGATATCTTCAACGCGTCCAACTACTCTAATGCATCTTTCAATAACTGCAAATTGGATCTCATATTGGGAGCATCTATGACCACATTCCCCTTATCAAGAGTACATAAAATCTCAATGTCATAGTCCTATAATAACAATACCCTTCACCTCGATATCATGTTAAGATATTTCTGGTAGAAGAACTTTCTGAGACTCTTGTGATCAGAGTAGATCATAAAAAGTTCTTCCAGCTTCTAGTGTCTATACATCTTCAATGAGAATAATACCAATGATAACTCAAGATCATGGGATATGTAGTTCTTCTCATGTTTTATCGACTACTCTGATCCTTAGAAAATAAATTCTTTCCTCTACAATAGGACACAACCATGAATGACCCCGGATGCATCGTAGAACATCGTGTATTCAACACCTTCCATCGTTAACCTCAGTATTAGAGTGATGATCAAAATTTACCTCATATCTTGAACACATTAACCAAATATAAACCTTCATGAAACATAATTTTATAATTAATTAATCAATGGGGGCGCTATATATACTTATTATTTGATACATATTTTACATGGATACCTTGTTTAATCACCGTTATTCCACCTACAACCGCAATCTTCTATCTTCCTTTTTTGAAAACAAAATGAGGGATGTTAAGGTGAAACAAAGGGCCTCACAAAACCCTTCATCTTAATGACCTGCAACAATAAACGTATGTCATGAAAATCCGTATAATCCATCCAATATGATGTTGTAGATATCGGTTCCATTAAAGGGTGAAAATAAATGCAGAAGTATTTTTCTCGACATGGATATAATATAAACCATCTTCCAAAAATAAATCATCATTCTCCACCACCACTGCAAGAAGCTAAGGACTCATATAATACATTTCACTAAGGGTGGGGCTATACAACTGATGAGTAATAAGTTTCACCCTCCAATGTGTGAGAACATCCCATGCTACCTCGATTTACCATTATCCGATCAAGAAAATATAGGTTCCATCTCTGCAGACACAATACACTCTTATCCTAAATCAGTAAATATGATCATGAATTTTGGGTAACTAGTCCATAATAAGAACAAAATCATAAGGCCTTGACACAACTACTAAGAGATTCAAACTGAATCCCTCATCACCATGATTTAGGATAGACTGTCAGAACCAATTCATGATCATTGGTTCCTCCCCAGTAGGATTCTCTAAATATCAGGGTCAAGTCAATGGATTAACTGGAATCTTTGAGTGTCGAGAAAGATCCATGGTTTGAAAATAAAATCTTGAAACCATTTCTAGTAATACATATGCTAAAGTATAAAATACATAGATCACACCACGAATCATTTCTGGAGATGCATGTTCATATGAATCGACCACATGCAGTCATCCTCTCCCATGTCCGCTAGCTCCCTATGCCTGGTGTGGACCACCTGGGGGTGGTGGTGGTGACGTGTAAAAATGTCGAAAAACACATCCTACTATCCCTACTCCCATACCATATACTCTTCCATCTAGAATAATATTCTCTTGTATCTATCTCGACCTCAGTGGTCTATACATAGTTCCATATCAGTAATATGGAAGGTTGGAATATCTCGAGCGAGATGTCCCCTTCTATCACATGGAAATCATCGCCTCTCTCTAGGATAACTAGACCCACGATGTGACCCCTAAACTGCTATTCCTCCTTTTTTCTGAAGTCATCTTGAAGCACCTTTCCTGATTGGATCCCTATGACCTTCATCAGTTACCTGATGTAGCGGACTCTACTCTTGATTGCTTATTTTTGATAATCACTGACTATATTTTATTTCCAAAAAAAGTTCGACCATGATAGCATGCTCAATAAACCAAATATAATTCATAATAATGAAATGGATAACATAGGTTTTAATTTCCCTATGAAGACCACAATTGTTGTTATGACACCTGGTGTACTAATCATGTTTCATATTCATCGAGTACTCGGAGAGGTTGGTATGACTCATTGAATACAGAGATACTGACATGTCGTCCTGTATAAGCTGTAGACGATCCTGGATACACATATTATATAGAATATAAGGTGAGACATCCTCTCTGAAAAGTTTCTAAAACTCTGTCCATAGGAGATTTTCTTCATCAAAATATCGGTAAAGCAAACACCACCATCACTGTAATGATTTGTGTCGAAGGCTCGCTGGTAGAGACCCCATCTGATCTGATGGTGTCCAGACTTGATGGAAAACACATGTAACTTTCTCAAACCATTCCTCAACCACCTACGAGTTTAGATCACCTCAAAACTTATGAGGTCACTACCTCTGAAACTCATGCACCACACTCAGTCTGTGTGATTCCTCAGGAGGTATTAGCTACTACTCGATGGGTGGTGGTATAACTAGTAAACCACAAAACATTTCTATTTGTAATACATTCTCCGATATCGATGGCTCTTCACTAGGATGATCAACCACGTGATCACATGGGGAAATCCAAAATCGATGCCTACATGTAGACATCTTGAAATAAAATAAGATGTACCATAGTCAAAAGAGTATATCAGGAGAGATGATTCAATGACATAAAAAATAAAACAATTCCTAAATGAGGAATATACCATTATTTTTCCCCAAATACAATTTTTCCATGTACCAAGTTGAAAAGAAGGGGCACAGAATCTCGGTGTATGTATACACCGACCGTCACAACAACACTAGAGTCTGTGGCATAATATTCGAAGTCAAAACACATAAAATTGTTATGTCAAACCATCTTCACAAAATCCTGTTCTTAATGTATAACCAACCCGCTCTGATACCACTCTATCACGACCCATTCCAGAGAGGCCCATTCAGTGACTACCCCATACCCACCTCCCATAGGCTAGGGGATAGTGACTAGCACTGAGTTGTAATTTTCCATAAATTGAATTGATTATCCTAAAATACGTGTACACAGAGACAAACACATCTACAAGACACACAATACTGAAAGGTAAATAAACTGAATGGATGAATGAATACAACTATGATCCCATAAACAGTGTACAACTAAAAGTAATTGAAAAGGAAACATGACCAAAAAACATCCCACCATAACAGTTTGTAACAAATTTCAAAAAGAAAATGTAGAAGTCCAAACTAATATAAGGGAGAGGAATACGTCAAAGGTATGATATCGGTAAACACCTAAGTCTTCCCAACTCTAGCTATACTACACCCACTCTTGGTCCTCATAGAAAACTGTTAATAGGGCTGCCATATGCACTAGACGCGACACATGTGGGAAAATATTGTGCATTGGTGAGGAGAAAAATACTCAAAAGGACACCCCAAAAACACTAAAACTAAATAACCATGTATTAATCTCAATAAATGATATAAAAATCTATGTATAACAGATTCCAATATAGATAGATATCCCAGTTATTCACAACAGAGACACCACACCATCAGGAGGTTATAAAAAACTAATATCCACATTATTCTGTTCGATAAAATGATCATTCAAGGAGATCCCACACCACGAGACATGCTGTTATCAGAGAAAAGACAATGAATATGTATAACTTATTTGGGCCCCGTCCAAAAATAACACATTGGTCTAACTAGAATATGACATAAAAATAGTGGGACACGCCAAAGATCACTGAGGGACACCACAAATGTGATATGGATCAATCTAGATACACAGATAGGGGGTCATGTCCACAACCTCTGCAGGACACCAGAAACTCAATTTGGATCTAGTATCTATATATGGGATACCATGCTAATGATTCTATAGACCCTACTGATTCATCCCGCTAGATAGAGGATAAAATCCATACTATGAGAGATTACAATGATTCACCGAAGAATAGTAGGGATGATAGAGGTTCTCACTCCAGTCTCATGGAGGGACACCACAACTCTATCAGAGATTCATCCTCTAGAGGGGAATATAATCCAATGATGTGGATGTAATTTTTCACTATAACCTCGATAAAAGTACAAATGGAATGAACTCAACCTATAATTTTCCAATCTAGGAAAAAGAAGCACCTAAAATAAAAACAAGTTACTAACATCGGTCATGAGTTGACCTTCTTAAAATCTGGGTCATGATACTATTGACAGAAAGTCATTTAGATGCTCCTTTTTGGAATTACGGCCTTTTGAACATGTCGCTTGAGAGGATGCCCACAGACCATCTGGGGCCTGTGGACTAACTTCATGTGGACCGATCGCCATAGTTATCCCCACTATCATGTCGATCGACCATTACTATCGACCAAAATTGGGATCCTCTCTGGTTTCCCCAGATTTGACATGGGTTTGACTAGGGTTTTCCTTGATAGCCATGACACACTGGCCTGGCCAGACTCACTGACCTGGCCCGATCCACTGATTTTCCAGTCCCCACTTGCAAGTAGTATACCTAACTGCCCTGATTGAGAGGCCCTCTCTACATATGACACTGACATCTAAAAGGTTATATGCCACCTCTGAATCCACTGGCCTCTCTGTATCCTCTATTTCTACTACATTCGATCTAGTCCACCTGGAGCTGCTACCACTAAACCCAGCTGCATGTGGTTCTACATCCCACACACAGACCGTTGTCAATAACTACCAGGTACCAGTTCCACCTCTACATCCATGAGACACTAAACCTCCACTAGAACCTGAATACAGAAATGATCACATAATAGTGATCCTTGAACCAGAGTCTACACAGATCCAACCTTGGTTGTCTATTTTCTACAAATTGGGGTGTTCGGTCGAGTTTGAAAGCACCTGGAAATGTTAATATGGGACCACAGGGACCCAATTACAAAGAACAAAAATAAATGAGGGAATAATTCACAAGAAAAAAGTTTCATCATCATTGTCTAATAGTTCATGGCCAATGATAAATAAATGGGGATTTTGGATAGAAAAAAAAATTAAATTTATCCCTTCTCACAACATGCAAAATCCATGAATAAATCCCCTCATTAATTTTTTCATATTCATCATGGATATAGAGAATTAGATAAAAACAATTAAAATGCATGTTCTAACTTGATTTGGATCGATTATTTATGAATAACGAACTTATGTCACATTTAATAGAAAGATCCCTCGATCTCCTCTCGCACCCATCTCTTAATTCCAAATCCTTCATCAAAATCGTCTACCCAATAGGTCTCCTCCGATGCCCTAATGGAAGTTATGAAATTCTCAGGTTTAAGAGGCTAACCTTGGTAATTTTCCATAATAATGTATTTAAGGAAGTATATAGTTTTCTAAGTCAAAATAATTTTTATTAGATTATTTTATTCTGTTTACATATGTGTCAAAATATTCACCAATGACCCATGCTGAATAATATTGAGTCACACCTTGGGTAAAACCACCATTATGATCCTAGAAATTCCCTCATATTTCTAATTTGGTCATGCATTTATTAGTTATTAAAAAATTTCATTAAAAATTTGCAAATATGCTATTAAATATTTAGATATTTTTCAAACATATATTTGGGGCACACCAAGGCTCAAAATCACATGTCGCCTCATTACGTATTCTTGGAAATTATATTAATAATATCTAAAAATAAATCATATAAAATCAAAGATGTTATAGTTTCAATATAGTAATTCTAAAAATGTTATTACTTTGATAAGAAAGATTAAATTTGAGGGAGATATTTATTTTAAGGGTGGTAGGATGTAACATCCAAATATTTTATGAAATATATTTTCATTAAAATTAATTTAAATTATTGGATAGAATGGTTTACATGAAATTAGAACCTTATATTTCATTATATAAAAATCCACATTTATCTTTTTTTTCATGTAACAACGAGAGTCTTCTATAACATGCATTACATGGAAGGACGGGTCTTACCAAATAGTAATATACTATTAATATTATCATTTAATATGATGGATATCATCTAGACATTGTAATAGAGGGAAAGAATATGAATTGTTGTGTTGATAAAATATATTTCTAATATTTTTGTGGATAACTTTATTTCATACATATATTTTATTGTTTTTAATTTATTTACTTTTGAAGTTAACTAAAAATTCTATCCAATTTGTGATAGATTTAACTTGTTTTATGATTTTTTTAAATGATTCACCAAATATTTGGAGAAGGATTGAAAATGGATAGAAATATGAGCTCAAAAAAACTTTTCCCCATGAGAAAACCCCTCTGAATGACACAAGATTTGTATGGAAGAAAATAATTGGAAAAATAGAAGTAGAATGATTAAATGTCGTGTAATAAAATTACACATCATCACTTTGGAAAAAATGAATTTCTCTCATAGGGGAAGACATGAAGAGATTTAATATTTTGAAGTGAACGTACATGTCGTGAGTCCTAGTTACATGATGTGAAAGTAGAAAATGTTTGTTCGAGATTTGTTTTGATTCAATAATCACGAATAAAACTCTAATCAATATTACAAGATGTGAATTTACATTAAATGTTGTGTATGTGTAGACGTGCTAAAAAATAATTAAGATACCATTGAAGAATATTTTGACATAAGAGCCTATAAAAACATGCCTCGGCCACCCTTACAAAGTAATTTGATACCATCCAGAGAAATTACGACAAAAATAGAGGCTTCAAAAAATAGAGTGATGATATAGGGGTCCCCTTTCACCACCTTTCTTCTTTGGGTGCCCATCATGCTCATTATAATCATTCCTAGCATGAGTGAGTAGTTTCATTTGTGTTAGTTGATGTCATTATAGGGGGATGTGTTTCTATATATCAACTTCATTTTATTATTCTTGTTTTGGTTTGATTCAACATTATTTATCAATTCCTAATATATTTGTTTTCATATTTCAGGGTCATTTCATGTTCTTATTGTTATCTGTTCATTGTATTGATTAATCACTATAGTTTTCATATTACCATTTTAAAATTTTGGTCGGTTATGTTTAAAAAGGATTTTTAGTCAACTATTTTCTTTTTTTCACTATGTTGATGACTATTCTAAAAGATCAATAAAATTATTAATGATGGATACCAAGGCCAAGTATCCCTGCTGGCCCAATTCTGACACCAGATATAGATAAACTTATTTAAATTAAATCTCTAGCATAGGAAAAAGAAAATTATTGAACATAACATGTCTCTATCATAACATTCAACCAAAAATATTATTATTTTTTATTTTTCCAAACAATCAATCAATTTCACTTTTGATTTCTTTAATTAAAAGAGAACATATGATCTGTCCATGCGGGTTCTAAAATCTAACATTCAAGATAATAGTTATTTAGTTTGGTTTTCATAGTTATAAAAAATTAATAAAATTTGGTTAGCCCCATAGGAATTAAAAACACCCCTCTGTATGATATATATATATATATAATTAATTAATTGGATAACAATTAATTAAAAATAATATAAAAACTAATTAAATATAATGGAAAAGTTTGTACAAAAAACCATTTTTATACCCATAATATAATTTTATCTTAATGAATAAAATTACTCAATATTATTAAGTAATAATATTTATATTTATATTTTATATGTTGAAATGAAATTTTTGAAATTCATTCAATTGTATGGAAAGGAAAAAACTAAGAACAAAACCAATTTTACACATCCAAGTAAATATTTTTCTAAAATGTAGTTTTCTGCCTTTTAATTAACTAAATGTTTTAAAAACAATTTTAAAACATTTATATTTTTGTGAAATATAATAAATCTTTTTTTAAATTAGAATAACAAAATTTTCCTTGGGTGAATTTTTGGTTTGTTTTTGTAGAGTAATTTTTTGATGATTATTGAAAACATTGACTTTTAATTTAAAACGTTATTTTTTTCAATTTATATAGTAAAATTATATTTTAAATATTTTTTTGAATGTATAATTACTTCAAAAATAATAAATTAATTCAATTTATGGAATTTTAATCTATTTCTCATTAATATTGGATATAAAAACATTTCAATCTTTTGAAAATTTTACTTTAGAAACTCATTGTTTCGTCACATCTTTGGGATTAATTTTAAATTAAATTTACCACTTATATACATTGAATTTAGAAACAATTATAAAATATATTTAATAATAATATTATATAATTTATAATTGGGTATACATTGTTTTTGAACAAAAATATTATAGAAACGAATTAAAATTAATTACAACGATTGAGATAAAAATGAGTTTACTTACTGGTTAAACGTTAATCATAAGGGGTCAAATGACCTAAGAAGCTTTCCAAAACATATTTTTGTCCATATTTTGACCATATATGATATTTTAACTAACATTATTCATTATTTTTGGAACACGATGTAAGGTAGACCTCCCAATTGTGTTTATATTTTTTATATTTACAAGAATTCAACTCCTCTAATATAAATGTAATCCACACTCCCAATATCTTAACACCTCTCAAAAAATTTATATCATCCAAAAACTACCCTTATCAACTCACAATATCCTTCCTATCACCCGATATGCATCAGTTGTTTTCGCATATAGACCAATGTATGTCAATGGGTGGAAACCAATATGAATTACCGGAAGAAGAGGTAACATTCTTCGATAGGCACTTTTATATTATTTCATTCTCCACCAATTAAATTATATTAATATAATTAGAATATAATATCCTCAGAATCTTCAAAAAGATAATATGTTTTATATCTTGATTAAAACCTATAACCAAAAAAAACTTCCATCAAATTCGATGCACAATCATCGTTAATATATACAGCGAACTATCGCCTCATGAACGGATTTCAATCGTTCATCCATTACCATATCTAAAGGATGAGAATAATGATACATAATATTTTAATATGTTATGTATGATATTTAATATGGATTTATTATTGTATAATTATTATTTAAAAATATCTCTACGATTTACATTTTTTTGAATATGATAACATTGTTTGTGGACGTGCAGACTGACGCCTCCTCAATGTGATGCGATTCATTCACCGTTTTCACGGAATGTATTATGGATGTGTAAAATAAACATAAGATAAATACATGAAATATATATGATATTTGTGAATTAATCATGTTAATATAAATATAATATTTCATTTTCTTACTACCATTTTACACATTGAAAATGTGATAACATTATTCATGGGTGTGTGTAATACCACCCCCTCGAAGCGATGTGGTTCTTCTTGTTTTATCATCAAATAATAAGAATGATAATTATTAGTATATTTATTTTAATAATTTTTATTATATCTATCTATATATATATAATTATATAAAGATAAATATTACATACATTCTTTACCTAATGATCATTTAAAAATTAGAATGTTACTCAAGCACATGTAAGACCTACCTTCTCAATGATCGTAATATTGGTACATTTTTCTAGATCATATTAAATGATTTGGTTTAAAAAATAATTTTTTTTTATAAAAATAATGAATATTTAATTATTATAATTCTATATATGTTTAAATAATTTCCTCAGTGACCTTATTTGAACTACCAAATAATATTTTCCCACATAATCCAAATATGGTAAAAACATCGGTCATAATCACAATTGATTATGTTATGTTATATAACATGTTATCAATTGAATTAAAAGTAATAATAAACATGTAAATATTTCTAAACATGGTAATTAATTTTCATATGTATATTATTAATGAATGTTTTGACATATATGAAGAATCATTCATAATGTAAGGGTTTTCGTCTCAATCTCCTTTCAATAACGCCTATTTGTTATTTTACACACTCATTATTTTATGAAGTGTATATAGAGACTCATTGACATATAATATCATTAATATATCAATTATAATGTCATTTTTAAAATTTTAGTCCATTATGGTTCTTATGATTGAAATGTTCCAATGTGGTATGGGATACTTTAATTTAAAAATCTCTTTTTAAATGTTCATTATTTAATTATAAAATCTTTTCCTCAATGCCAATATTATTGATATGATTTTAAATATTCATTTATATTAATATAAATATATTATAAATGAAATTTTATTTGAATTTTCAATTTTACTCAATTGTTTTAAAAATTGATTCTTTATAATTTACTTAAAAGGGGAATTTTGACAAAAACCAAATGAAATATCTCATTTTCTTTAATATATGATGACAACAACCATTCATAACATTTTGAATATTATTTTATTTGTGTTTTATTTTGAAATATATCATGTTTGTATAAATGATATTACCACTTTATATTTTGCGTATTTTGACACGGAAAATGTGTTTCATAAAAATAGGATATTTGGTATTGAAAATAGTTTCTTAAAAGAAAAAGGTTTTTTTAACCAAAAGTGATTATCATATGGGTTTAAAAATAGATTTTACATGGATTTTTGTGAATTTTTTTATTAATGATATGTTAATTGATTATTATATGAATTAGGTGAGCCAGATACATCTTATACCAAGGATTGAGCCCCATTATTTCTCACATGTGAGCATGATGTATCTTATATATTGGGTCGATCCAAATTATAACTCATGAGAAATAATTGATTATGATACTGATTATACGAAGGGTTGAGAACCACTACAGCTCATAGATGAGTCTTATATATCATATAGAATGCTTTATCCACCTTATAGTTAACTAATTCATTAAGTAAGAATTATATTAGAAGTCGGCCATATAGTTATTTAAATTGAAAGGGTTCTGAAAGGGTGTTATAAAAGCGATGCACAAAGTTACCAAAATAGGGTTTAATTGGATTCTTGGGTTTTAATGATTATATTGAATATATATTTTTTCTATTTTTAATGTATAAATATTTAATTCAAAGATCATCATAAACGTTATATGAATTTTAATATTTTTAATTAACAAAAGACTTCTACTCATTTTATATCCATTAATGAACGTATTTGATAATCACATGTATTAAAAAGGATTTCATAGTGTTCAAGGATGGGTAAGGGAATATAAAAAGTCAATTTGAATTTAATAGATATTTCCCATGAAATTAAATCATGATTTAATTTTAATGATTTATATTATCGGAAAAATAAATACTGATCGGAAGTGTAAACTTTGAATTTAATGCATTCGTTAGTTATGAGTTATGGATGAATACTCTAAAACCCCAATCCTGAAAAGATCATTAATGTGATAAAAAGTAATATTATTGACTTAAACTCAATATTATATAATGATTAAGGCCTGGTCCTATATCTTGTATGAAAAATCTACATGACTTTCCTTCTGTTATAGGTAGGGCCAAAGACATATTATCCTAAACATCAATGGGTAAAGAAGGATATATCATTAGTATAACCTGTATGGAATGCAGAGTACACTAATTTAATTACGTGACTCTACCCATTATGATAGTATTCAGAGTTAAAAATGACTACTATAATGATTTGGTGAGTGAACTAAATCCACTATTTTAGTCTCATAAGATAGACTTGTCTAATAAGGAAATGATTTACAATGATTATGTGTATTACCAAACTCACGAATTATGACTATTTCATCCTCTCATAGATATTGTTCAATATTCCATTATGATTCATATAAAAATAATGGACATTAATTATAAAATGACATGAGATTTTCATCTAGGATTTATAGGGTATTGTTATCAATTATATGTTCATGATATAGTGCCCTTGTGGGAATGTTATGTTTATGTGATCACTGATATCTCTCATTCATACAATCCCTAAGATTATAAGATCTCCCTTTCATATCATTCCATTCACCAGGATATGAGAATGGGCTTATGTCATGTATGTGGAAGAAAAGTATAGTGTGGGAAAATATTTGTGTGAGATGTTGAGAATCATTCATGAAATTTTATGGTTATATTTATTTTCATGAATGAGAATAAAAAATTATGGTCTTTAAAAATGTATTTGTGTAACGTATTGAATACTCATCTAAAATGGTAAAATATTTATATATAAAATTTAAAAGAATATGTTGTTTGAATTATATTATTATCATGGTAAATCTATTGAGATTAGTATTGGGGAACTTCAGTTAAAACCTTATTGATATGTTTATGTATATGAAAAAAACATAATTTTTGGTAGGGAACATATTATGTAATTTTATAAGAAATAAATACCTATCTAGATTCTATTAGTAGATGTGGTTTTTGAAAAAATGTATCTAGGGGTAATAAAATAAAAAATATTTGGTATACTATAACACATCAATCATTTTAGTGAATGGTTAGAGTACCCTTACTATAGGACTAGTTTAAATATTAATGTGATATAATGATGTTAATTCACATTTTCTTTATGGATCTTCATGAATAAAATGAATATATATTAATTATTAATGACACTAGTAAATACTAAGGTGTCATTGAATGAAAAAAATATTTATTTATTTAGACATCCCATGGATGATAAATCATTACTATTATTATTTTCGTCCTACACCAAGATTTTTGGATTTAGTTATTTGGTATAATAAAGAGTAATGATATTAATACTCAATTTGATGTAAAATATAGTGATTTTGTGTAATATCCCAAGGTTTTCAAAAAGTAAATTGAAAATGCTTGAAATTTTGTTAAAGGTATATATTTATAAGTATCCTTTAAACATAATTTTATTTCTTCTATGTTTTGAATTTCAAGAAATTGTCATCTACAATTGGGTTCAGTATGTTATTTAGAGACTGATGAAACAAACTTGTTTTTTTTGTGAATAGTAACATGCCCTTATGAATAGTAATATGAATAGTAATATGACCTCATGAATTGTAAATAATAATATTATTTTATTTTCCCATGGCAATAGGATAATGGGATCTTAATTAATTTTCCAATGTCACATGAAACTAGTTGCACTTAAATATTGTTATTTTTCGAATTAACTGTGAGCTTATTTAAAAATTAAATTAATAATATTTAGAAAATTATTTTTTAAAAATGGAGTTCATTTTTGAATTCTACACATCGAAAAATGGTTGGGGTAAATTTTTGGTATTTTTCTGAAACTCTTGAATTTTCGGTGAATAGTGAAATACGGTAAAATACCGTATAATCAATTTATCAGTAAAAATTCACTATTTATGACATCATAAGTGATGAAAGGCCACTTGCCTCGAACTCACTTGATATTTTCACTAATTAAGGCCACTTTATTTGAGATTATTCATAGTCTTGATAAAAATATTATAATAATAATTAAAATAATCTAAAATACCTCCCCTCCCCCACTATAAATACCACCCCCACTCCCCTCTTACTCTCACACCTCTCAAGCCTTGAGCATTGTGTAATTTCTGCCAAATTCCCTCCCCAATCTTCTTCCCCACGTCCTAGAGCTTCTGGTCTCACCAAAAGACCAAAATCAAAGCCCTTAAGAAGAAGAGATCAAGAGGTAAACATCCTCTTTCATTTTCATTCTTTCCTTCCATTTTATGTTATTATCTTCCTTTCCCTTTGTATTTTTTTGGGATATTTCATTAAATATTTCCCCTTACTGTCAAAATTTTGTATGAATGATGAGATATTCCATTCCTCTCATCAATCTTATTTTTATGAAATTTTAAGAGACGCTGTTAGGCTGCCGAATTTTTGTAAGAAATTTCTCATGTTTTCTTCATTTCAAGATTCCCTTCTCTTCATTCTTCACCCCCTATTATCCAAGAGGCATGAAATCTCCAGAATCATGTATATTCTGGATTTTTTCATGTTTATGGAAAATTACAAATCATTATTCCTCTCCTCACTCACTTATTTAAAGAATCCAAAAACATTGTCCATTTGTGTCGAATTACCGATATCGTGGACGATGTATTTTCAATCTCCATTAATTCTTTCAAGTCTGGTCATGAAACCATTTATATGGTTGAACCAGGTTATAATATATGTTTTATGAATCATATAAGGTTCTGGAATTATTTTGTACTTATGATTCAAATTTATAAGACTAAATGAAGTTGTAATTATCAAAGAACCAATTAAATGATCTAAACGAACATAATTAATGTTTTAACTTATTAATCATCATCATATAAAGAATCAAAGTGATAAATGGTATAAAATATGGTACTGGAAATATGTAGATACTAATCCATTCCAATTCTGGAGTTTCACTTCCAATCAACAAGAACGATTCATCATGAACCGATCGTGAAAATCACAAAAGAACTCACCCAAAATAATGCAAGGAACAAAATACTAACAATTAAGGGGTGAAATGAGGTTATGAAATGACCATATAAGATGTTATAAAAATTAACATGTTTCTGTAAACTACTAATAACACTCTTTTAACCATTATACAGGAGGTTTAAAGAATTTTTAAGTAATACAAGCCCAAGGTAAGGGAATTCTTAACCCGATTTCCATTCTTTGGGTTAACCTTCTAATTTATAATTTATGTGCTATTTAAATTGATTGTGTGATTGGTTCTGTTTATATTATGTTTAATTATGTGTATTTACAGAGTATATACATATTCCATCCACTCAATTAAGTCTCACTTCAAGTATATGATGTTTATAATGCACTTTTCTTCTAAAATCTTTTTTTTAAAATTCTGTTTTATAAGATTCAAAGGCAATGTTTTTATGCTATTGTTTATGTTGTATGATTATGTTTTGGTTATTGGGCATTGTTTATGATGAAGGGTGGGACCTATATTTCCCTCCAATGCATTGGGTATGAGAAAGTTGGAGGTCGGCCGTATGGTTACTCCAAGTGTAACTGTGATGGTTACACAAAGTAAGGTAGCCGCGAGGGTTACAAATTTTAAGGTAGCCAAGATGGTTACGAGATTATGTAAGTAATGCCCCAATATACCTCTATGATTATAATTATGTTTGTGTGGATCTTGTGTAAATATCATGTTACGCTAAGGAATATTTTATGGGTGGAAAGCATGTTTTTTGAAAATGTTTTCATACGTCATGCGTATTCATGGACTAATGTGATTTTCCTTCTTTTTCATACCTTACTGAGCTTTTGTGCTCATCCCAAGTTTTTAAATTATTTTTCATAGGTTAATGATGAGTAATACAAGGAAGTAAGACATGTTAAATGTTGAAGAATTGTCAAGGAGTCTTGTTTTGTGTTTTAATGTTTTATCTTCCGAGGAAAATGGAAACTGATTTTATGGTATCCACTATGTAACAATGTGTAATGTTATGAATGTTTTGTCTTAATTCTCTAAAGCTCTAAACATGAAAAGATCCTCAATGTATAATGAAGTGTTTTCTTGAATAAATTCAAGATAATGTATGAAATAAGTTCGGGTCCTTATATGTTGAGATATAAAAATGTTTTATGACTGAAGAGTATTAAATTTTAATTTTTTTTAAACTGTTATCATAATAGATGATTAATAAACTGTAATGTAACAAACAACTAGAGTCCCTAAATATGATAGGGACTGAGGCTACTAGAAGATAGGGTAGTGAATAATCTTGAGGAAAGAACTCTAAATTTTAATATTTTAATAAATATTGGAAAGGAAACCCAAGATAATTTCTCAAAAGAAAATTATTATTTTTAGGAATAAAAGAAAGTGAGTAGCACAAAAAATTATAGAGGAAATGTGAGTAGATCATTTGAGAGAGAATAATTTAATCATAGAGATCAATTTATAGTTAACTATGTTAAATGTGGGGAACATGTTCATTATCTTCATGAATTACTTCTTTTTAAGGTTAAAGTCTAGACCAGTTATGGACCTATATTATACTAATAATTCAAGTAAAAGAGTTGAAGTGTATATGTATTTTTATTCAAGAATTATGTTATGATGTTTTTTTTTAAAATTAAATTTTGGTTATAATAATCATGAATACAATATAAACTGTTTTAATTTTGGAAGCATATGTGTCTTCATGTTAGAGTAGCTTAAGAGTTATATATAACATTATGGAATTATGATTTTAAGGATAATCATAATTTCAACCTATTATATACCACATTTGAGGTTTCATGATAAGGGATTTTAATTATTTCAAATAAATTTTGGGTTTTTTTAGTGGGATAGGTCATATGCATCACTTACGTTCGAGGTGAATTATTATTTGTGGAAGAATTATATTTTCATTAAATTTATGGTATTTATAACCATTAGGTCTTATATGATACATTATTATTAAGGTTGTTTATAAAGATGTTGAATATATTTATGGGTATGATTGTTTTTTTACTATAGGTTTAGTTAAAAGTACAAAATGTCATAAATGGAAATGTTTTGGGGTTTGAACCCACAACCAAGGGGAAATAAGGTTCAAGTGACTAACACTAGAATATGTTATATCCTAGTACATACGAAATTTATTTTATATAAAATAAAAATTTGATAAAAAATTATTAAGTTGCTTTTTTAATATAGGTTTTATCATTAAGATAACCATTGGATTGAAAAGTTATTTGAATATTAGGTGATTTTTTTTGAATGACGCTCAATGCTACACGATCCTATTTTATTAAATTTAATCTTAATATTGTTGGATTTTATTTTATGAATAAACATTGAATCATATTTCAGAATCATATATTATTTTAATGTGGAATTATGGTTATTTAGGTTTTTTAGTGAAACTATTATCATATAATAGAGATTATATGATTAAGAAATAAACCTTTTTTGAGCCATTAATGGTTATTTGTGTAATTTAGAGATAAATGTAATATTTATATTTCAGGAATACATGATCTAATAATTCTAATAATTGTGTTCATATATTAGTCTAGAATATATTTATGGAAGTTATGGTTTTTACTTATAGAATTTCCTATGTTGATATTTTGGTATCATTGTTGAGGATTTAGAGGTTAATGTTGTAAATCATTATAATTTGATGTATTTATTTTGGAAAATTTCATATGATATCCATTATGGTTTAGGTTAATTTATAAAAATATATGGAATATATGGCTTCACATTTGATGAGTTTGTGATCTATTATAACAATTTTTTACTGCATTGGGAAATAAATATTTAATCATGAATACTCACCATTTGGAGAAAAAGATGAAAATGCGGTATAAGTCAATTAATGTATGAAATTATACTCATCAAGTATTTATAATTCCTTATGTTATTTCTCTATATGAAAATTTAATTCCTTAAAATTAAAAAAAGGATATTGAAATAGAAATGTAATCATATTTACTTTATTACTAATGAATATATTTTGTTATTCACACCTCATTGATTTATATTTTTTGGGTTCATTAAAATTACCTTAAACTTTAAGCTTCATATGATTAAAGATCTTTATCACTCTCTATAATTATTCTGAAATTATATTTTTCTCCATCTCTAATTTTTCACTTCTGAATAATGTTATTCTATTTGGATACATAGTTATCCTATGAAATTTTAATTTCATTTTCCATATTTTAAAGTGGATGGTATGTTAAACCATTTTATGTTGTGGGATTTAAAAAGTTTCCTTTGATATGAAAACACATTATTACTAAGACTATCTTCAAATTTATAGGATGTAATTTATTAAACGGGGGATTAAGTAACACCCTGATATTTTATTTTATTTTTTAACAGAATAATAATATTTTCAAAAACTTATATGACATACAACACTGAGCCTGATTGATAAATGAAATATTATTATTTCAATATAATCATTATAAACTATCTATTAAATTTGAATGTGTGGATAGGAATAACTGGTTTATGAACTAAATATCATGGTCATTCGGAATATATATTTATTTATAATTTATCATTAAATAATTACTCAATATTTTGTAAATCAATTTATTCTTCTAAAATATGTTTTTGTCAATAATAAATTCAATTTATTTTCATGAGTACATATTGTAAGTAATTTATATATAAGTTCAAAATTATATTTGTTAAAAATTATTTCTTTTTTAAAATCATCATATTAAAATTATCTTCTGATGAATTGTTTTTATTTTTATAAGTAGTTTTATTTTTCGATGAATAAAAAAAATTTATTATTGGAAACTGTTGTTTTTTAATGTTCTTAAAAATTAATATTTTATTTTAGATTATATATAAAATTTTATTATTTTTTATTATTAAATATATTATTGTTTTTGTCTTTTTAATTAATGTAACACTGGAATTATTATAAATTCAATTTTATATATAATATGGATTTTTTGAGAATCCTCTATTCATCACCTAAGTCACATATAATTTTGAATAAAATTCTTCCACATAGGTGAAATTATGAGTGAAAAATGAATTATATATTTGCAATCAAGATATCCAAATTTTAAAAATAAACAAATTTTGTTATTAATTATGAATACTTACTATAATAAATAATTTTCATCATGGTAATGGAAAATAGGGTAATTATGATTAAAAATAAAATGTTTCGGACAAAACATTGACCCCAAAACATGAATTTAATATATTTTATGAGTATATTTCATATATATCCATTAAATTCTAGAATATACGGCAATAAGGTTCCATATTTATTTAATTTCTCCCTTTATAATAATTATGTAATAGATAGGAAATAATTTCACTTTACTTCTTTTAATATTAAAATCAGTTTTTGAAAGGGATAAATAAAAAAAAATTCATTTCTTAATATTTATTTTAATTATAAATAACTTTTTCTCATGTTAAATGTTTTATAATTTTTAGTGATTATGTAATTACCCTAATTATTTTCACATTGCTGACATAATATTAACTGAATTAATATAAAATATAAATAATTTATTTTCAAAACAATAAAAGTAATATTATTTTCAATTAATATTATTTTCCAAGAATTTTATAGAAAACATTAACATGTCAGTGAAGTGTTAAGAAATAATATTCAAATTTCATTTCATTCATCTTCATTTCAATCTCAAATTTATTGAATTGTTTAGAATATTACATTAATTTAATTTTATAATAATCAATATTTTTTTTAAATGACATAAAATTAATAAAACACATTTATTAAGCTATGTGATTGGTATATGGTTTAAAATATATTATATTTTAATTTATTGCTCAAATTTCTAATTCCATTAACTATCTCTACCCCTAAATAGTAAAAGCATTTTTATCACAATAATTATCAAAATGGTTTAATGACGATTGAAACATAGAGATAATGGAAAATCATAATTTAATAATGCATATTTTTTATTACATGATAATATATTTACCCAAAATTTCCTACATTGAAATTATATCAATTTGATGTATTTTTTCCTTGAAAATTAATTTATGTTAATTTAATATTTAAAAAAATTGCTAATGTACCCCCCCCCCCACATATATAAAAGGGCATCCCATAAACACTCTTCTAATCTATTAAAAAGAATTTTACATTGAAAAATACCTACCAAAATATAGTTATTACACATATAGTCACAAATTATTGTAAGTTTTGTGAATAAAAAACTATCATAGAGAGGCCTTAAGTATAATCCCAAATAGGTTTTCTGAAGAATTAATATAGTTCTTAACCATGAAAATTCATTTTATTTCACCTTCTAACTAATTTAAATATCTTTTATCTATGATAAAATAATAAAACCGCAAAGACCCATAAAATTAAAGGGAAATTTTTTCTTAATTTTCTTTGGAATTTTATAAGAACGCGGTTTCTGACGGCACCTGATTCCGAGGCCCGGTGTGCCCGGAATCAATTTCCGAAGTTTGGCTTGGGTATGTTCAGTGAACGAACGAGCGGGTTTTTCTAACTTTTGAACCGGTGCTCGGAATTGAAATCTGAGGACACCAATGAACTTGCAGTGCCGATATTCTCTTAAGGAGGCCTTTTCCGAGGTTGTGTTTTACGCGGGATGAGAGTTAGTTTTGGGGGGAATTAGAAGAAGTTAAATAAATTGTGGAACACAATTTATTTTTAACTTTGTTGGTTATTTCCTCCCAAAGGGAGTTAGAGATGGGGCCCACATCCACATAACCTCCCTTGAGAGGATAAAGTGTGGTGGGGACCACACGATCCCTAACTCTTCAAATCTCCTTAAACTACCCATTAACTCCACTCTAATTAATTTGACAACTTGTGTTATTAATTAAGATGAGTTATGTAATTTCAAACTTTTGAAATTCAAAGAGGTTAGGATGTGTAAATAAAATAAGGCTTGGACTTATTTTATTTTGGTTGGTTTCTTTTGCAACCTTGAGAGGATTGGGAAGCGTTCTTCATCTTTTTCAACCTCGATGAAGAACGCGAAGAACACCGTTCTTCAATGAAGAACTTCTCCGCTGAAGAACACAGTTCTTCTGCGACGCCGTATCCGTGACGCGACGTTCTTCTTCCGTGTCGTCTCTTCCATGACGGTTTTCTGCGACGAAATCGCCGTCAACGACTTCGAATCCTCGCTTAGCGACGTCGATTCTCTTTCCTTGCAATGCCTGACCTCCGCAACGCTCGTCTTCTGCTGGTCGTTGACGAACACCATTCCTGAACCGAGGTAGGGGTTTTATTTTAATTAATTACGTTCATGATTCTAGTTTTTCGATCTTCGTGGTTTTCGACTATTTGATATAGAATAACACGAGGGGACCGGTCCGAACAAACACGACCGACCCTCCTCCATATTTCATGAATGATTCCTTTGTGGTTGGTACGAGGAAGCGTGGTGCCGTCGCACCACGCGGCTTCATGCGGAAGATATGCGCGACGTTGTCGCGCCGTGCCGAGGGAAGAAATTCAAGGACGCGACCCTATCGCGCCGCGTCGAAGGAAACCGAGGATGCCGCGGCCGGAGCGGGGCCGCGGCGGAGGGGTGCGGTGCTGTCGCACCGTGCCGGACGACAAAGGCCGCGGCCGATTCCGGGCCGCGGCGGAACAAGGTGACCGGCGGCCAGCCGGGCCACCGGTGTCGGAAGCCGGAAGGGAACCGACCATTGCCGGTCCCGTTGAGAAGGAACCGGCCGGCCAGGTCGGACCGGCCGGAAAAGGGGAAAGCCGGGGGAATTAAATTCCCCCGTCCAGCTTAAAACGACCCCCATAGATGAGGGGGGGCCACGGTTTCACAGGGGGGCAGCCCCCCCCCCCCCCCCCTTTGTCGAACGGCTCGGCCAAAGCCGAGCCAGACAACGCGCTGGGCACGCTGTCCCCAGTCGGACCGGCGCCTGGCCGGTCAGCCAGGCTGGGCCGGACTGGCCCGTGCCAGGCCGGGCCGACCCTGTCCGGGGCAGGTCGACCCAGTTCGGGCCAACCGGGGGGTCTCGGGCTGGGTCGGTCCGGGCCCGAAACCCCCGTTTTCGGACCGTTTGGGTTCAATTGCCCATAACTCGGGCTACAAACCTCCAAACGACGCGCCGTCAGCGGCGATGCGATCCTTGGATCGGAACGGGCGTTTTGGTATATCACACTCAATGTTTCGGAATACTTTGAATTCGGCCGGGTTGGTTCGTACACGAAACCAACCGGGCCCTCGGAGCGGAAACACTCATATCTTGCGCTACGGACGTCCGATTGACGTGCCGTCAACTTTGTTGAGTTACTCTTAGTGAGATGGATCTTTTGGAATACTTTGCCCGAGGTTTGGACACAGGTGGAGTATGGTCGGGTTGGTTTTGCCTTAAAAACCAACCGGGCCCCTGGGACGAAAAAGCCAATAACTCTCAGACCGGGCGTCTGATTGACGCGTCGTCTGTTGCGTTGAGTTCCTGCTAAAGATACAGAACTTTTGGATACATCAAATCTGGTCTATGTGACAGTTGATGTATTAGCCTCTCGGCTCGTGGAGCGGACCCTCCCGAACGAGTTTGCTGTGTGCGGGAACCCTAGTGCTGGCTGCGACTGCTACTGTGACTGCGACGACGACTGTGCAGAGATCCTCAGTGGATTCGACGACGACGACTACAACACTCATCGATCCTATGTGGATCAGTGCTACCGATCCTGTGTGGGTCCGATCCTGTGTGGGTCCGCGCTCAGCGGTTCTGTGTGAGCCAGCGCCTACAGATCCTGTGTGGGTCCGATCCTATGTGGGTCTTTGCGGGGGTTAGTTTCCTACCGATCCTGTGTGGGTCTTTGCCGGGGTTAGTACCTATCGATCCTTTGTGGGTCTGATGACTTAGATGGATCAGTGATCATCTCTATCGTCTTCGAATGTGTATACTTGTGTGAGCTGAATCCTGTTTGCTTTCCTGTGTGGATTGTGTTGTGTTATCCTGTGTGGATTACGTTTTGCTTTCCTGTGTGGAATACGTCTACTTTCGTATGTGGAATGGGTTGTACTTGGGCTCGGAGGTTGGAGCGTATTGGAATTGATGACTTAGGTATATGTATGGGCATATACCTAAGCAGTGTCGGTTGTTACTTCGTGATTGTATCTTTCCTTTGTGAATTATCCTTTGTGGATTTTGGGAGACCTTCAGGGGTCTCGGGGTCCCTACTGAGTAGCTTTTACTCACCCCTGCACGGGCCACGCCCGCACTACGTGGTGTTGGTTGCAGACGACAGACATCGTTGATCGTGGGTGAGTCTTGCAGAGAAGGACGGTACCTGGAGGTGGACCACTGGGCGGGACGTACTCGGAGCGGACGGCGGGACCCGAGGAGCTGTGGAGCTATCTGTACCCACCATTCAGGTGGGACTTCCAGTGGACGACTCGGCGTAGCTGCTTTTACTTTTCAGTTGCTGTTTTCCTTTTCGAGTTATACTTTACTTTCAATTTGGGTTTGTATACTGGCCCACTTTCTTTCCGCACTTTCAGTTTTACTCAGTTTTTACTTAGTGTTTACTTTTCCGCTTGCTTACTCTGTGGTGCTTGTTTACTTTATAAAGGCAATGCCTTCCCTTTTTACTGGGATTTATGCCTTGGTGCTAGTCGCCAGCCCCTGGCCTATGGAAGGCGGGCTTGGGGTAGTCACGGCACGGGCCCCGAGGATGGGTCGTGACAAATTGGTATTAGAGGAGTTAGGTTCTACCGCGAACTATGATTTTTTCTATGTGAAGCAATAGTGTTCAGCGTATTGAGTGTGGTTATCAGTCCAGGGAGTCCAGTGTTGGTGCGGCAGCCGACGTATCCGTACACCAGGACCCTGACTTCTGATTTTCGACTTAATGCACGAAAACATTGATTGCGTGTGTGTTTCAAGTTTTCTTTGTGATTACTTTGTATCAGCTCACCAGGTATATTTTTCTGACCATGGCACACCTATTTCCTTTTCAGGATGGCCCCACGATGGCAGCCAGCTAGGGTTCCGATAGTCGAGCTTGACGACAGCCCACCGAGCGACGAGGCCTTGGTGCAGGGCTGTTTGTCAGTAGTGGCACTGGCGGTAGCTCTACCCGCCGAGCCACCGATGCTTCCAGCACCAGCCGCCGACGATGCATGTCGACCTAGCGCACTGCATGTGTTTCAGCGCCAGAGACCGCCTAGGTTTCGTGGGGAGACGGACCCCTAGGCAGCCGAGGACTGGCTGGAGGCAGTCGTACGAGTTTTTAAGCTAGTGAGGACACCAGCAGACCTCATGGTGATCCTCGCTGCGAGCCTACTGCACGCAGCAGCAGGCCGATGGTGGAGCTTGATGCTCCAGGTGCACGATGAGGCATCTCTACTTTGGACGGACTTTGAGAGCCTCTTCCGCTCGGAGTTCGTCCCTGCCACCCTCCGTGCGGTGCGTATTCAGGAGCTTCTTCAGCTGCGGCAGGGCAGCATGACGGTCGCTCATTACTCGGCGAGATTTACTGATCTCTCGCGCTACTCGACCGACATGGTACGAGACCCATTATTCCGGGCCCGGACCATTGAGCATGGATCGAGACACGAGATCAGGGCATCGCTGATCTCCCTCAGTATTCCAAATTAGACAGGAGTACTGGAACATGCCCTTTTGATCAAGAGTTTTCTTGCTGAGTCTACACCAGCGCCGAGACCCACCGCAGGGCGGCACGTAGCAGAGTCTTCTGTAGCAGGCAGTCGACGGATGACTCAGGGGTCCAGGAAGACCAGACCCTCAGGAAGACGACCTCAGGACACTAGCTCATAAGTGAGGGACACACAGCGCGGAGCCAGTCTTTCAAGAGGCATACAGTGCTACTCGTACGGCGGGCAGGGCCACGCGGCTCGTGATTGCCCGACCCGCCATGGAGTGGAGCAGCAGACAGTTGAGGGACCACCGAGGCAGAGGCAGAGGGTCGACCGTGGCGGTCCACAGGGAGGAGGCGGATGAGACATAGGAGCTGGCCGAGTAGCAGGTGGTGAGAGACACTTTGAGGTTCTACCACCACCACCACCAGGAGGTCCACCCCGACCACAGGGAGCTGGCGGGCAGAGACAGGCACAGCTCCAGGCAGCAGAGGCCTATGACCACGGCGCGCCCGAGATGATTCGAGGTACTATCTGTTTCTATTCCACCCTTGTTGTAGTACTTATAGACACATGAGCGAGTCACTCTTTCATAGCTGCTGCCCTTGTTTGGAGCTCGGAGATTCCGACAGAGCCGTTGGCTCGATCCTTACGGATAGAGACTCCTACGAGAGCAGACTCGACGATTACGCACTGGTGCCGGCAGGGTGAGCTTACTCTAGGAGGCAAGAGCTACGGCTGAGATATTCTTGTAGCAGCGTCGAGGCCTTACGACGTCATCTTGGGCATGGATTGGTTATCAATGGTCCATGCACAGATTGACTGTTTTAGGCGCAAGGTGTGATGTGTACGCACCGACGGGAGCAGGTTCACCTTCATCGGCAGGAAGGGAGCCTTTGCAGCACAGGATGGACTTCTGCGGAGGAGAGGACAGCCCATCACTCATCAGTTGGCTAGCCTCATCCTAGGAGCAGTTGACGTGCAGAGTCCTGGTTTTCCTACAGTGGTGGATCAGTTTGTGGACGTTTTTCCCGACGACGTTCCAGGGTTACCTCCTCGCAGAGAGGTAGACTTTTATATTGAACTGTACCCCGGAACAACCCTGATATCAACTCCAACATGTCGGATGGCCCCCGCCGAGCTTCGAGAGCTACGGGTACAGTTGAAGGACTTGCAGGGAAAGGGGTTCATCCGACCCAGTGTTTCACCATGGGCTTCCCCGATTTTGTTCGCCAAGAAGGCGGACAGGAGCTTGCGACTTTGTGTTGATTATCGTCGCCTGAACCAGGTGACAGTGAGGAACAAGTATCCGCTACCGAGGATTGATGAACTCTTTGATCAGCTCAAGGGAGCACGGTGGTTCTCGAAGATAGAACTCAGGTCAGGCTATCATCAGCTCAGAGTTCGAGACGAGGACGTACAGAAGACGGCCTTCAGATGTCGGTATGGCCACTATGAGTTCTTGGTTATGCCTTTCGGCGTAAACAATGCTCCAGCAGTGTTCATGGCCCTCATGAACATGATCTTTCAGCCATAACATGATCGGTTTGTCGTGGTCTTCATCGACGACATTCTGATTTACTCGACGACCGAGGAGGAGCACACCTACCACTTACGGGTTGTACTAGACACACTCCGAGAGCACCAGTTTTATGGTAAGCCTTTGAAGTGTCAGTTCTAGATACGTGAGGTCCACTTCTTAGGACACGTCATCTCTGAGGCAGGAGTTGCAGTGGATCCTGCAAAGATTGAGGCAGTGTTAGCTTGGGAGCCACCCAGGAGCGTGACAGAGGTTCGAAGTTTCTTGGGACTAGCTGGATACAAATGGAGATTTGTGCCAGATTCTCCAGAGTTCCAGCACCATTCTTAGCTTTGATGAAGAAGGGGAAACCCTTCGTGTGGTCAGGAAGATGTCAGTAGAGCTTCTAGGAGCTGAGACAGAGATTGACAAGCGCACCTATCTTGAGGTTGCCTGAGGAGGGAGTAGGGTACGTTGTCTACTGCGATGCATCAGGGACCGGACTCGGGTTTGTTCTGATGCAGGAGCGGGCAGTGATCGCCTATGGATCATGATAGTTGAGGCCGCATGAGCAGAACTATGCTACCCATGAACTGGAGTTAGCAGCAGTGGTCTTCGCTCTGAATACATGGCGACACTACCTGATGGGCGAGCGCTTTACAATATTTTCTGACCATCAGAGTCTCAGGTACATCTTCTCTCAGAAGGACCTGAACCTGAGACAGCGGCGATGGCTCGAGTTCCTCCAGGACTATGACTTTAAGATATTCTATACTCCTGGAAAGGGAAACGTAGTAGCCGATGCCCTCAGCAGAAGGACGGGCATTCAGCTACTTGAGGAGGCGACAGAGCAGCTAGCCGCTTTGCAGATATCCTTTGTGGATAGAGATGGAGAAGCCTTCCTTGAGTCTCTCATAGTCACTCCTCCACTACTGCAGCAGGTCAGAGAGGCACAGCGTGGGGATGCCAATTGTGAGACGCGGCATGCACAGATATCCTCAGGACAGGCACCTGATTGTTTCTCCTTTGGAGCAGTTCACGACATCCTTTACAGAGGACGTACCATGGTACCAGTCGCATTACGGGAGGAGGTACTGAGAGAGTTTCACACTTCTCCTTTGGCGGTACATCCTGGAGTGGCGAAGATGTACTAGGATCTCAGACGATAGCACTGGTGGCCAGGAATGAAGAAGGCTGTGGCAGAGTTTGTTTCCCGATGCCTCACCTTCCAGCAGGTGAAGGCTGAGCACCAGGTACCAGCAGGTTTGGTACATCTCTTGGAGGTTTCAGAGTGTAAGTGGGACAGGATATCTATGGACTTCGTGACTGGACATCCACGCACTTCCAAAGGTCACGACTCCATCTGGGTGATTGTCTACCGACTCACCAAGTCGGCTCACTTCTTACCCTTCAGAGAGCAGGGCTCAGTGGAGAGCTTGGGATGACTTTACATTCAGGAGATTGTACGGCTTCACGGTGTGCCATTTTCTATCATCTCCGATCGAGATGATCTCTTTACTTCCCGGCTATGGAAGGGATTACAGGAAGCATTCGGGATGCAGCTACGTCTGACCACAACCTTTCACCCTCAGACGGATGGTTAGACGGAGAGGACCATTCAGACTCTCGAGGACATGCTCCGCGCATGTGTCCTCGACTTTGGTTGTAGCTGGGAGGACCACCTACCCTTGGTGGAGTTTGCGTAGAACAACAGCTACCACTCCACCATCGGTATGGCACCATACGAGGTGTTGTACGGCCGAACTTGTAGATCTACTTTGTGCTGGACAGACCCTCGGGAGTCAGCACTTGTGGGGCCGGAGATGGTCCAGGCCACGACAGAGAAGGTCCAGGTCGTCCAGGAGCGGATGAGGACAGCTCAGAGCCGGCAGAAGTCATACACTGACATGAAGCGGAGGCCACTAGAGTTCGAGGATGGCGACCACGTCTTCTTGCGTGTATCTCCTCGACGTGGATTACAGAGATTTGGCCGAGGCGTCAAGTTATCCCCGTGCTTCATCGGACCCTTCCAGGTCCTCAGCAGGATTGGCGAGGTGGCTTATCACCTGGCTCTACCACCTCAGTTGCATCGGGTGCACGACGTCTTCCACGTATCTCAGCTGCGGAGATACGTGCACGACCCGGCGCATATCATTGACCATGGGGAGCTTGACCTTGATGATGGGGTGACTTTTACGGATGTCCTGGTAGAGATCGAGGATCGACAGGATCGGGTCCTACATGGACGGTCTATTCCTCTAGTGCGCATTAGATGGAAGCACGTGAACCTCAAGGAGAGCACTTGGGAGCGGGAGGCTCAGATGTGTGCTCAGTACCCTCATTTGTTTCCCTAGTTTTGATGTATCTTTACGGGGACATGAAGCCCTGAGGTGGGAGTAATGTAAAGACCCGTAAAATTAAATGTAAATTTTTTCTTAATTTTCTTTGGAATTTTACAAGAATGCGGTTTCTGACGGCACCTGATTCCGAGGCACGGTGTGCCCGGAATCAATTTCCAAAGTCTGGCTCGGGTACGTTCAGTGAACGAACGAGTGGGTTTTTCTAACTTTTGAACCGGTGCTCGGAATTGAAATCCGAGGACACCAATGAACTCGCAGCACCGATATTCGCTTACGGAGACCTTTTCCGATGTTGCATTTTATGCGGGATGCGAGTTAGTTTTGGAGGGAAATAGAAGAAGTTAAATAAATTATGGAACACAATTTATTTTTAATTTTGTTGGTTATTTCCTCCCAAAGGGAGTTAGAGGTGGGGCCCACATCCACATAACCTCCCTTCAGAGGATAAAGTTTGGTGGGGCCCACATGAGCCCTAACTCTTCAAATCTCCAAAAACTCCCCATTAACTCCACTCTAATTAATTTGACAACTTGTGTTACTAATTAATATGAGTTACTTAATTTCAAACTTTTGAAATTCAAAGAGGTTAGGATGTGTAAATAAAATAAGCCTTGGACTTATTTTATTTTGTTTGGTTTCTTTTGCAACCTTGAGAGGATTGGGAAGCGTTCTTCATCTTTTTCAACCTCGACGAAGAACGCGAAGAACACCATTCTTCAACGAAGAACTTCTCTGCCGAAGAACACGGTTCTTCTGCGACGCCGTATCTGCGACGCGACGTTCTTATTCCGCGTCGTCTCTTCCGCGATGGTTTTCCCCGACGAAATTGCCGTCAACGACTTCGAATCCTCGCTTCGCGACGTCGATTCTCTTTCCTCGCGACGCCCGACCTCTGCAACGCTCATCTTCCACGGGTCGTTGACGAACACCGTTCCTGAACTGAGGTTGGGGTTTTATTTTAATTAATTCTGTTCATGATTCTAGTTTGTTGATCTTCGTGGTTTTCGACTATTTGATATCGAATAACGAGAGGGGGCCGGTCCGCACAAACACGGCCGACCTTCCTCCATATTTCATGAATGATTCCTTTGTGGTTGGTACAAGGAAGCGTGGTGGCGTCGCACCACGCGGTTTCATGCGGAAGATATGTGCGGCGTCGTCGCGCCGCGCTGTGGGAAGAAATTCAAGGACGCGATGCCGTCGCGCCACGTCGAAGGAAACTGAGGATGCCGCGGCCAGAGTGGGGCCGCGGCGGAGGGGCACGGTGTAGTCGTACCATGCCGGACGACAAAGGCCGCGACCGGTTCCGGGCCGCGGCAGAACAAGGTGACCGACGGCTAGCCGGGCCGCCGGAGTCGGAAGCCGAAAGGGGACCGACCATTGCCGGTCCCGTTGAGAAGGAACCGGCCGGCCGGAAAAGGGGAATGCCGGGGGAATTAAATTCCCCCCGGACAGCTTAAAACGTCCCCCCATATATGAGGGGGTCCGCGGTTTCACAGGGGGGCAGGCGCCCCCCCCCCCCCCCCCTGTTGCCGAACGGCTCGGCCAAAGCCGAGCCAGACAGCGCGCTATCCCCAGGCGCCGTGGCCGGGCCGAGCCCAGCCGGGCCGGGCCGTGTCGGGCCGGTCCGACCCTATCTGGGGTGGGTCGACCCGGTTCGTGCCAACCGGAGGGTCTCGGGCCGGGTCGGTCTCGGGCCCGAAACCCCCGTTTTCGGACCGTTTGGGTTCAATTGCCCATAACTCGGGCTACGAACCTCCAAACGACGTGCCGTCAGCGGCGATGCGATACTTGGATCGGAACGGTCGTTTCAGTATATCGAAATCAAGGTTTCGGAATACTTTGAATTCGGACGGGTTGGTTCGTACACGAAACCAACCGGGCCCTTGGAGCGGAAACAACCATATCTTGAGCTACGGACGTCCGATTGACGTGCCGTCAACTTTGTTGAGTTACTCTTAGTGATACAGATCTTTTGGCATACTCCAACCGAGGTTTGGACGCAGGTGGTGTACGGTCGGGTTGGTTTTGCCTTAAAAACCAACCGGGCCCTTGGGACAAAAAAGCCAATAACTCTCCGACCGGGCTTCCGATTGACGCGCCGTCTGTTGCGTTGAGTACCTGTTGACGATACAAAACGTTTGGATACATCAACTCTGGTCTATGTGACAGTTGATGTATCATCCTCTCTGCTCATGGAGCGGACCCTCCCGAACGAGTTTTCTGTGTGTGGGAACCCTAGTGCTGGCTGCGACTGCTACTGTGACTGCGACAACGACTGTGCAGAGATCCTCAGTGGATTCGTCGACGACGACTACAGCACTCAGCGATCCTATGTGGATCAGTGCTACCGATCCTGTGTGGGTCGGATCCTGTGTGGGTCGGATCCTGTGTGGGTCAGTGCTCAGCGGTTCTGTGTGAGCCAGCACATACAGATCCTGTGTGGGTCCGATCCTGTGTGGGTCTTTGCAGGGGTTAGTTTCCTACCGATCCTATGTGGGTCTTTGCGGGGGTTAGTACCAATCGATCTTTTGTGGGTCCGATTACTTAGATGGATCAGTGATCATCTCTATCGTTTTCGAATATGTATACCTCTGTGAGATGAATCCTGTTTTCTTTCCTGTGTGGATTGTGTTGAGCTATCCTGTGTGGATTACGTTTTTCTTTCCTCTGTGGAATACGTATACTTTCCTGTGTGGACTGGGTTGTACTTGGGCTCAGAGGTTGGAGCGTATTGGAATTGATGACTTAGGTATATGTATGGGCATATACCTAAGCAGTGTCAGTTGTTACTTCGTGATTGTATATTTCCTTTGTGGATTATCCTTTGTGGATTTTGGGAGACCTTCAGGGGTCTCGGGGTCCCTACTGAGTAGCTTTTACTCACCCTGCACGGGCCACGCCCGCACTACGTTGTGTTGGTTGCAGATGACGGACAGTGTTGATCGTGGCTGAGGCTTGTAGAGCAGGATGATACCTGGAGGTGGACCACTGGGTGGGATGTACTCGAAGCGGACTGCGGGACCCAACGAGCTGTGGAGCTATCTGTACCCACCCATCAGGTGGGACTTCCAGTGGACGACTCGGCGTAGCTGCTTTTACTTTTCAGTTGCTGTTTTCCTTTTCGAGTTGTACTTTACTTTCAATTTGGGTTTGTATACTGGCCCACTTTCTTTCCGCACTTTCAGTTGTACTCAGTTTTTACTTAGTGTTTACTTTTCCTCTTGCTTACTCTGTGGTGGTTGTTTACATTACAAAGGCAATGCCTTCCCTTTTTACCGGGATTTACGCCTTGGTGCTAGTCGCCAGCCCCTGGCCTATGGAAGGCGGGCTTGGGGTAGTCATGGCACGGGCCCCGAGGATGGGTTGTGACAAAAACCAATATATTTAATATGATAATATCATATTGTTTGTATGGAATAAGCTATATAAATATCATCTTCCATCAAAAGGGAATAAAAAATACCAATTATGTGTATAGCGAACTACCGCCTCATGATCTGTCATAATTACTTTTCCAAAACCTCCTATAACATCAAGAAATAATTATAGATGTAATTTAAATATATAATATTTATTATTTAATTATAATTATAATTATAGAATTTTAATATCATGTTTGACTTATTTCCTACATTTCATTGGAAAATGATATCGTCGCTTGCGCATATGTACGGACTACCACATTGACAAATCGATGTGATTCAGTTTTCACATTATATTACCATGGAGTTAATAAGGATAAATTTATTAAATATATATGACATAATAATAAATATAAAATAGTTAATTAATACTTAACGTTATTTTTTCCATACGTCCATAAATGAAAACAATGTTCATTAATACATACGTTCTACCCTCTCTGTGAATAGTAACATTTATTTTTCTATCATTGACATTTTGGGATGAATCAAAATATATATTTAATGAATTTATATTAAATATATATCATTTTCAATATTATTTAGTTTATGAAGCTATGAGAAAAGTACATGGATGAAAACTACCTCAATAAAACGTACTTGAAAAATGAATCATTAATCACCTAGAATTGTTATTCTAATAATGAATTGTTAACAAACTATAGATAAATCATTATAAGTAAATGATATTGGGTATGATTTATTTTATTATAGTTCTATAATAAATTTATAATAAATATTCTTTTATTATATATGAGGTTTGAACATGTAAGAAGGAAGTCAGACACGAGAAATGGGATTTATGTTATAATCTCATTGCTTATGAGGATAGATTTTTATTATGATTCAAATGATGAGGTTAATTAATATATTACTCAATAATATCATGAAATTTAATCTTCTTGGTAAATTTTTGGAGAAAAAAGTTTTTCCATTCATTTTACTCTATTTATAAACAAAATATTCATGAAAGATTCTTTTAAGGAAAATAAAATTTGTTACTCTCTTCAGCTAAAAATATATTATCTTCTATGTCCATAATCCCTAAAAATATCTTCTAGAATTGTTTTTACTATTCTATAGTAATTCTATATTATTTTTTTACCAATTATTTAGTTTTTAAAATTGGTTTAAAATAAATCTTGTTATCATTTTCTTAATGTGGTATTGTTTTCTTTTACTGAATAAGTGAAAAGAATATTTGTTTTTGAATTATATGTGATGACAAAAATATTTTTCCATCACGACCACTAAATTATTTTAATGTCTATCTAAAATTCTAAAATTTTATTTTCAAGGATGTTTTTTTCATTCATGTTATGAAAATTTATGATTCTATATATTAAATTTCCAAATTGAATGGGTATGTTATTCAAGAATGTTTTAATAGGGTTTTTATACAATTTCTATTAATAAATGACAATAACCTTTCTGGATATGAACTATTATAGAGGAAAATGGACAATGATATCATCATAATTCTTTATAAATAAGATTTATGATTACAATTGAATGATTTTTATGGAATAAATTCTTTTTATATGGATTATGACTTGTTAAAATGCTGTTTTTTGTGAAATACATTTTTTCCATTATTTATATGAGGATAAAATGAATAATAACACAATTTTATTTCATAGGGTATGATATGATGAACATTTTATGATCCTATGGCCTAAATTTTTATTATGTTCCATGTATTACAGGTGGGCCTTATATTATATACCCCTCTAATGTATTAGGTAAATATGGATATCTCATGAGATAAATTTGATTGACACTACTGGAAAACTAACCTATACCAACGGTTTGGAACCGTTGGTATAGGCCTCTAAACCGTTGGTATAGCCTATACCAACGGTTTGGAGAACCGTAGGAATGTAAGCCATTGGGATAGGCCTATACCAAAGGTTTTTGGAAAACCGTTGGTATATACCTATACCAACGATTTTGGAAACCATTGGTATAAGTAATATGAAAATCTATACCAACAGTTCCTTAAACCCATTGGTATATGTATTTCCAAAAAAAAAATCACTGGGATTTGATCCCAGGACCTCCGGTTTATCATTGAACGACCTAACCACTAACCTAACAAGACTTTTTTGAACATAATTTCATAAATATATATATGTATTATCATAATTATTTTAAATTTTGATTTATAGAATGTTCTGGTTAAGAGGATCCGATAAAAAATAAAAGGACGTATACCAACGGTTTTGACAACCATTGTTATAGGTCCTAGAATATAGGAAGGGATGTTGAAATATTGGGGACCTTTCCCAACAGTTTTGGCCAAACCATTGGGAAAGGATAGGCTTTCCCAACGGTTTGGCCAAACCGTTGGGAAAAGTGGCCACAAATTGGACCTTTCCAAACGGTTTGGCCAAACCATTGGGAAAGCCTACCCTTTCCCAACGGTTTGGCCAAACCCGTTGATAAAATTGGCCAAAAATTGGACCTTTCCCAATGGTTTTTCCCAACCGTTGGGAAAGGTGGACAAAAAGTGGAATTTTCCCAACGATTTGGCAAAACCGTTGGGAAAGCCTACCCTTTCCCAATGGTTTCGGCAAACCATTGGGAAATGTGGCCACAAAGTGGGATTTCCCAATGGTTTATCCAAACCGTTGGGAAAGGGGGTATAGAAGTGTTGGGAAAGGTCACATTTCCAGTACTGTGAAATGTAATGAGAAACGAATTTAATGAGAAACTGTAACTGTTATGATTGTATTGGGAGTCAACCCCGACTACTATGATTGTTTTAGGAGTTCAACCAAATCACTATGAGAGTATTATAAGTAAGGCTTTACTAATATGAAAATGAATCACTAATTTTATGTGTATTCCAAAAAATCATGTCTTATGCCTATATTATGATCTCATGGAACATGTTCTTTGATCCCATTATGATTCTTGCATTTTTAATTACCAAAATAAAATCTATGACTTAAGATTATGATCCATCATATAAATGATTCAATTTTCAAATATTATGATCAAGTTCTCATACACTTTTTCTCATTTTATGTTTAATTTTTCATTGATATCTCCCTTTAAATTATCATATTTTAATTTCATCCTTGATCTGAACTCATAATTCCATAGTTGAAGATATTACAATCCATATAAATATCATAATATTTTATTTCTCATAAATTTATCTTGATGAATGTTTATTGACGAGAAAATATAATTGAAATTTTGAAAATGTGTCTATATCATTGTGAACAATATATCATCAATTACTCACATGGTGAGAATATTTCACATACTAAAAATATTTCTCTCTTGATAAAATCATGACATAATTATATACATAGAGTTAATCTCTTTTGTATAGCTTCAAATAATGATCAAATCATCCTTTTTTTAATGGGGATAGATGTTTTATCTATGTATTATTCAATATAGTCCCCATGTCATTTCCATTCACAACATGAATACATCATTCCATGTTTCATCAACTTATTTCTACAGTAAATTTCTAGTCTCTCTACTCTACATCATCATTACCAATATAGTTCAACATTGTGAATTTTCTTCTACATTATTTTTTCTTATATTTTTAATTATTTTACCATTTAATTGTATTCATATATAACTTACGGAAAAATTTGAAAAAAATATAATAATATTGAAATAATATTATCATTTAATTTGGAAAAAAATTATTATTTATAAAAAATTATTTGAATGAAATGTAAGTATAAAATCCCATAACACATGAATTCAAATATTCCCTCAGGAATTTAATCTCTATATAATATGAGGTCACTCAACTTACCATGAATAAATTATAATTTTATGATATAAATTTGTAAAATGTGGAATTTCAATATTCAAAAATCACATGGTAAAATTTCATTAAGTTCTTAGTCAAAAATGAAATATTTGAACAAAGTATTTTATATATCTCTTCCTTAAGTAGTTGCAAATGTTCCTTCATCAATTTTAATTTTCAAATTAATTATTACTATGTATGTGATAGGAAATATACCTCACTTTAATTTATCCACTCATCATAAATTAATATATATATATCTACATTATTCATAATCATGTTACTTATAATATTCTAGAAAGTAATTTATCACCTCTACCACATATTGACCAGGATCACATTTAATCATGTGAACTTTACATAATGCTTCATATGTTTGTGAGGCCTAAGTGAGTCGTGTAGTGAATACAATAACATTTAAAATTGTACTTGACTCTGAATAATATTTCATGACATCAAAGGATGAGATCTATGAAATTCTATATCAATGATGAACATATCATCTCTATATCCCATAAATGTCAAGGTGGGAACATGAAAAATGTAAGTATACCGAATGAATCACCCCATCTTGAATTATTAATTTGCATTAGTTTTTAAAATTTCTTCATTTTGACTAACATCACTTCCAATACACAACCACATAAGATAAACTGATAATAGGTCTATAAATAATATTTCTTAAATCTTCTATGAAAGATCCCGTTATGTTACTTCATTTCTTTGTTTAAAGAGAGGTGACTAATAATACACAATGTATTATAGCATGGACTATCCCACAATCATAAGAAAAAACCTAATAATGTCTAATAATACAATTATATAACCATCCACTATTTTCATTATCTCCCCCACAAATTATTATTTTATATATCATGAAATAGACTTAGAGTAGGATAGAAAATGATATTGCATGCCTCAAACATGACTATTTTCTTATCATGTTTATTTAGGGATTTTATTCAAAAATATGGATTGATGTATGATTGGTATAAAAATAATATTACAAATAATAAAATTCCTCAATCATATTAAAAGTTATTTTATTCATTCATTCTATTGATAAGACTCCAAGATAAATCTATAAAATAAAATGCCTTATCCCTTGAAGAAATATACTATAAAGCATATTAGAAATATTGGTTTAATATGATATATAATGAATAAGACAAATGATCAGGAAAATTACTCCTAGAAAAAAATATAAAACCAATTATAAAAAATATCCCAAACTATAGGTAGTGAAAATCCAAGAGAAATTTCAACTTCACAAATCAATATTTCTCTCTAAATCATGGTTTATGGAATCAAAATTCACTAATTTGAACAAAATAATTATGTCTCTCATTTTTCTCATTCTAATTTATTAATGATGAGAAATACAAAAATGGATTTTAAATTATTATATGATATTGATATCTCATTTTTCAGTTATTTAATGTAAGAATGAAGACCTTATATGCAATTAATTTTAAAATAATTATTCTAAAATGAAGTTTTGAATAAAAAAGAATAATAAAGAATTTTAATGATTACTCCACTATCAATGAATCTCCTAGAACGGTATGATTTTTTTTTGTTTTTTCAAGTTCGAGATGTGAATGCATAAATAATGATGTGAAATTCTCCTTCTACATATTATAATGCAAGCACCCATTGTCATGATGATACTAAAAAAAATACAGTACTAAAATTTATTATCAATTTTCAGCGATATTTAATCAAAATTGGGAAATAGTGACAATACAACATAAAAAAACGAATCCTAAACACAAGGGCTCAACAAAAATGATACATTGTTTAATATCATTTCTTATATGATACCTATTTTTTTGGGATTCATGGTAGGAAAAAGGATACAATGTCTAGGTATACAAAATGTATATGATGGAATTACTCTATATATATTAGACTTCTCTATTTGTTTAACTGAGTTCACTGTACCTATATTTGTCACATTCCTAACCTCTATGAACCCAATAAAATAATTTTTACAATATTGAAAAATGAATTGGTCACTTAAAGACTGACCAAACATGTTTTCCTTCCATTAACACATCTTATATCATATTCCATCCACTGCCTTTATCGTTTTATAGTAACTAGTTTCAATTTTACATCTATTTTTCAAATTATTTTTAACATTTTACTATATCAACATCACCAAATTTTGGATGGATAATTGACTCTTAAACACATTGAATATAATCTGCCAATAATAATGAACTATTTCATCCTAATTCATCATCAAATGGTGTATATTGAGCCCCATTTTTTCACTAATAACTCATAAAATTTTCACCCCCATATTGAATGTTAGTTAGTTTCATTCCCATTTTTTAGAATGATAGTCCTATGATTATTATGTTATTTTTTTCCTTGTCCATCATAAAAAAATCATTGGAATGTATAACATTTCAACCTTGACTAGGACAATATCATGTTTCAAATAGAAACATATCTCTGTTGTATCATTATGTTGACTATTAAATCATGCCAACATTATTTCTCCCAATTCCAGTCTATCAAAATTATAATATTTCATTATAATAATATTTTCCCTTAAATAACATAAAAAATGAAAAATATTATTATAAAAAATATTGGTAGGGATAGAAAACCAATATAAATAACTTTGACTCATTAGAAGGCATCTCAATACCACCACTATAGTTCCCAAGTTAGTGGGATTTTTCTTATTTAAAATATACTGATTTTTTTGACACCAAATCCTTTATAAAAATTATTTAGGCTGGAATATTTACGAATTACTAGAAACATTGTTTTATTTTGTGATTTTTTTTGTATATTTATGAAAAAATTTGACTTTTTAATCCTTCATTACCTTTCGTACATGCTCTAGAACTGATATTTGTGTTCATTGTATTGGTGAACATTCCACTTGAATAAATACATCAACATCATTGTTGTTTTAATTTCTTCTATTCACTACTTGACGTTGTTTCACTAGTTTTTATTCATCCTATTTTGTATCTTAAAAATAAAACTCATGGGATTTAATGTACCTTATCACGGTGACTTTGATCCATTCAACATCTCAAAGGATTTCATTGTTTCCCTGCAGGACTACTCTTGGACCATCCCTCAATAGGTTATCAATCTGATCCACTTGTATTTCTATATACATGAATTCATGTCATTGAATATTTTAGTCATATCTTAATTCATGGATGGTTGTACTATGATCATTGGGTTATGTGGTAAACTACTTAAGTGCTTCTCTAATAGTGGTAATTAAACTTTCCAAGTCTCCTCCAGTGAATGAACATGAATTTCATTGATGCCCATTAGGGATGAGGTTGAAAACGTTATTGTCAGTGATGTAATCATATCCATTTTTTGTGGTTCTATTGGTATGGTTGTTTTGGCATAAGTATCTGTTCATAATTTCATCAACTAAAATCCAAATAATTTACATTATCTTAATACATACAATGGGGTTTTTTATTTTCCATTATCATATCTAGTGTTTATGACAAATCATTTCTTATGATTTAACCTTGATTTTCTCCAACATGTGCACTCCTTCAACTTTTCCATCATGTGGTTTCCGTAAAAAACTATTTATGGACATTTTTAAAAGAAACTCATATCTCTATTCTGGTACCTATTTCATAAGATAACTTGATACAATAGAATCTAAAATTTAAATGTTTCCCTAATATACACATTTGTTAAAGGTTTTAATAAGAAAAATGTTTTTATTAAATGATTAGGAAATATTCTAATCATGCATTGAAATCTCTCTCATTAAATATGTTGATAATAATCATTCATTTCTTCAAAATATTTAATACATTCCAATAAATTCTGATATTTTGGGCACATGAAAAATTATTTCATTACTTTTCATACTAAATCCTCCCATGTAGTGATTGATTATGGGATATACTCTAAATCCACATACATGTGATTTACTTGGGGGAGAATATTAAGAGGAGTATTCTCAAAAGACAAAATTATATATTTTTGAATTAGAATGTTTTTAAAGATTCCAAGAAACTTCAATTGTAATATTTTAGGCCATAATCATGTTTTATGGAAAATTGGATGAAATTATTTATCATTTATATTATCACGATCATGTTTGAAAAATGTTGAGCAATGATAGAGTGTTCCTGGATAATTTGGTTCACCCTTGCAATTAATTAGATTATATTATTGGTTAAATATTTAATCCTTTATTTGAATCCATGGAGCACTCTTCATGAACCTTGTTTAGATCCTTAATGTTTATATATTCCACATATGTTTTCCAATTATTCTTTACCATTTTCCATCTACATCTACTGCATCTATTCTGTATTTGGTTTGACAATATGACCTCCAGTTATTCCTATGGTTTTTTAGTTATGAAATCAATTTATTTCTAAAACTAAAAATAATTAGACAATTTATAATATGGTGAGTATACAAAGAAATTAATAAGGAAATTTATAAATATTATAAGAATAAATTTACACCATTCAATTATAATAACTCCAATTTTGATGTCTTTTAAAAATATTTTTATATTCCATGTATAATACCAGTGTATATATTTATAAAAATGTAATAAACTAACCAAGATTAAAACATAGTAAATTTTTAATCAAGGTAAATCCATATAGAACAAGATGAAATTATCAAGGTCAGATATAGGTATTTACAATGAGATTGATTAATGATTTTATTAATGAAATAGATTGATTAAAAAAATGATTTGTTGTTTGATACATGATGAGAAGCATACTAGTTTCAGTTTTTTTATATGTGTTATAGGGATTAAAATAAATATAGATTTATTTAAATGTTTTTTTAAGAATTGGTTCATAAGGATCCTTTGACATTGTACCATTTTCTAATCCAATAATATCACCATTATAATGGTTTACAAAATAGTTTAACTAAAGAGGTATTTGACACAAATCATTATTTAAATATATCCATACTTAGTTTCATAATGATAATATGAAAACAAGGGCTATAATTTCAAGAAATAATATGATACTATTCAAATAAAAAAAAAGTCATCCTCTAATGAAATAGAAATATGTTTAGAATTGATATACAAAATGATAAAAACATAAAAAATGAAAAAAGAAAATAATTGATATGAAACACACCCTATAATGAAAATACATAATATTGTGGAACTAACCACCATGATAATGATGATTGGGAATAGATTCATAGTTACTAGGAGGTGAATAAATGATATCAGAACTGCAATCTCAATCAATAACTCCAATAATTTCTCCACCACCCATCATATCTTTTACATAATATATCATCTTTTATTTTTTATAAACGGGACAATTATTATGAATATGTGCATGGGATTGTATAAAAACATCGAATATGGCATAAAACACTATTTAGAATATAGTTTCACATATTGAACACATTCTATGTTGTGAAACTGGGGTGTCTTTTTATTCATTCTTGATGAAATAATATATTTATTGGATTTCATAAAATATATCCATTTGTGAAACAACTCCTAAAAATACGTCAATATTATTTACCAATTTAATAAGAAATAATTATTTTGATGTAATTTTATAATGAGTTATGTAAAAATCATCTATTTAAATGCCCACTATACTGGTTTGATGGAGTGAAACACGTATTCATGATATGAATCCCTCAATACATCATCTATAAGTGTTCTATAATGCCATGTATTTACTTATTATGTCAAATTCAAATATGGAATTTATGTTATTTAGTACAAAATTTTCATTTTAGTTCATATTATTGATTCTGAGCCATTGGGATAGACCTTATCTTTCTATAAATCCCCAAACATCTATTTTTTCATAAATGTCATTATCTTATTGATCACAATCCAAATATTTATTATATAATACCAAATATTATTAAATATATTATTCAATTCAAATATTATCGCAAATATCAACTAAATTACATAGATTAGTGTATTTAAATACCAAAAGTTATATGCATGAAAAAAAGTATCATAAAAACACAAAAATTATATTTTCATTTTTGAAGAAGAGAGAAATATTTTGTCTTATAATTTAACTATTAATAATTCTATTTAAGTTATATTTTTCGAATTTATTACTCAATTTCAACCATATAATCTGTGAAGAGTGGTGTTGGTGAAAAAAAGATCTCATTGTTTTTTGGCTGCTCTAGTATGCATAATGAATGAATAATAGTTGAGGATTACATAATATAAAATGAGAAATAATGTTAATATTAATTTATATATAATAATAAACGTCATCTAAAAAACCATAACAATTTAATTACATATAAATTACATAATTAAATTTGAAATAAAATATTGAAAGGAAAACAAGTGAGTAAAAATGAGCACTCATGTAGAAATATATATAATTCACATAGAGGAATGCATGTACATATATGAAATAATATAATAAAATATATTAAAAGAATAATAAGAAATTAATAGGATTCAAAGTGAAAAAGTTTTTATTTTCAATTGGAAAAAAATTGTAGGTCTTAAATCTTTTATGATATATCCATTTTATAAGTGGGTTAAACATAATATTTATAAATATTTCATATTAATATGAAGAGAGAACATTGTTTTCTTATTTTTAATGTTCAATGGTGGAAAATAATGTTGTTTTGGATGAGATATGGTTATTAATCCCTCATATATTCATTTTCAGAAATTTTTATTCATATATTTATGTTCTATACTCTCTGAATTTTCAATTTTTCCATTTTTGGGTGATATATATAAATTTAATTATATTAAATGAAAATAAAATGTGATTTATTACATAATTTATTCCATTAACATAAATTTTTGAAATATATTTTAACATGTAATATTTCCATTTGTATGAAAATAAATTTTAAAAAATAGCACATGTAACATGTAAAAACATATCTTTAGAAAGAGTATATTAAGATTAAAATTTACAGGTGAAATAAAAGTTTAAATGTCCTATATTTTCAGAGTGTAAATTTTTTAATTATAAATAAAATATAATTTATTTTACTTAAACAAAATAAAAGAAAAAATTTACAAAAAAAATTATTTAATTAAATTATTAGTCTAAAAATAGTTTCTTTAATTGTAAAAGTTTTTATTGGTCCATAAAATGTAAAACATGGGACTATTAAATGAAAATAATTATTTTAAAATATATAGGTTTACTCAATTTATATATATTTAATCATTGAATTGCTTTTCCAAACATCATGGTCTTGTTTTTATATTGAAAATTCCGAAAATTAATTGTTTTTTGTTAAAAAATGTATTGTTACCTGTTCACTTAAAAGTAAATTATTTTTGATTTTTTAAAAAATCAGTTATATTGGTTATAATAAAAAAGCGGTGTAAATATAGAAAAAACAATATCAAAAAATTTTAGAATTTAAATTTTAAATAATATATATATATAATTAAATATGTTTTCATTGGAAAACATATCTTCATTAATATTTTAAATATTAGTAATAATATTTCCAATCAATATGGAATCATTTTTGGTGTAAACAATTTTTTTGATATCTCTAATATATTTTATCAATAATATATTCAGTTTCCTAAAATATGTTTCAGAAAATAATATTTTACAACGGTTATATTTTAGAGCATACATCAGTGCTACTAGTTACTAAGATAAATTAACTATATTTTAATCAATGATTTGGGATTAATAGTAACAATTTTTCTCCAAAAATATTTCATAATTTGGTTACATATATTTTTAACCGCCAATTAAATTGTTATATTTTAACTATTATATGATGATTAATGGTTTATTCTGGTTCAATATTGGTTTTCTCACATGACGTAAAACATATTAGGTCTTAAAGGAATAAACAATTTAAAATATCATGGTGATATTTTCTCACCATTAAATATATTGAATCATTGAAATTTTTAATTCCACTTACTAAGAAACTTATTAATTATATCAAAATGATAAAAATAACATAATATAAAACATTAATTTTTGTTCCTACCTTAATATTTTACATATGAATATAAATAAAAACGTTTCCCTACACCATTTTATTAGATTTGATCATTATTTCACCACAACTAGTTTCTCTATCCTCTCATTTTGAACACATGAAACATCCTTCATTTTGATTGTGTTAATCCCTATAGAGATAACTATGGAAATTTTGACATAGCGGAAACTTGATTTTATTTCATTAATCTTCTTCTTGTGGTAGAAATAAATGAAACTAAATCCTATCTTCTTTTATATATTTGGAAAATTAATTTTTTTATATTATTAATCTGAACACTTGATAGTTTATTTAAGACAATTATAAGGTCTACCACATTATTTCTTATATGATTAGGTTTCCCAATTGGATAATCTTTACACATTCCCTGTAATCTATTTTCTACATGATTAATTCATGTTTTGTCCATTACTAAAACAAGCAGTAGATAATGTCATTTATAAACACAAATGATAATTTTTATCAGATAATTAGATAAAACAATTAAACATTAAAATGTATTATTATTTTTGAACTATTAAATTGGATTTCTCTTCAAACTAAAACCTTCCTGGTTCAATCTAGGTTTTCATAGGTTGGGATCAATCAAATTTGATAACTAAATTCCTTAACATAAAAAATACTTCATACTGGATTGTAAAGGGATTTTAATTAACCAAATCATATCCCCACTGAGTGTCTCACTAGTAGTTTAGTCTTAAGAAAACACATCATTCACTTTCATGAAGAACATGACACCACTCAACCATGCCATTTTTGATATATTACCCCTAGTTAAAAATATAATATATCCACATCAACATTTCTATATATATAAAGAGAAATATTTATATTAAACAACACATTCTCTACATTATTGAAACATCTAGTTGTTATCATATAAGAATAATTATCCCTTAGTGAAATTCCTAGGCATTTAGATGATGTTTCATAACCTAATATGTAAAATAATCAATATCATGTCAACTATCAAATAATCTTATCAATTTGTTTTGAATTATTATTACTCATTACATTTCACTCATATGTTAAATTTATATCCTCAAACAATGGCATCAAAATATATAAAATTGAAAAATCCTTATATAACAAGATACTAATTTCTAATGTTACATAATACATTACAGAGGTATACTATAGTTCATTATAACCAAATCCTAGACCCATTTTAAAAAATTTATATTTGGCATATCGGGTTTGATACCCACTATATATGATTTCATATAACTATCAAATAATTAAATAACAAAAAAAAATCTAACATTACATTCAATCCCAAAAAAAATTTGGTTTATAAATTTTGGTAATTAAGAGAAATCATAAAGTAAAAATTATTTTGAATTTGAAAACAAATTATTATTATTTACACTATATAAGATACTATATAATCTATAATTATTCTACAACATATCAAAAAAATTATCCACACAGGATATTCTATTATAAATATCATATATAATATATTTCTTTATAAGAAGGAGAAGTGGAAAAATATGAGTGGGTGAGTTGAATTTCTAAACATAAGTAATGAAAATAGAGGAAATATATGCCAATAAGAATAATATAAGTAATATGATAATTATATATACCCTAAAATAATTACATAATATAATAAAATTGAAATCCTCATATATTCATAGACTATAATATAATTGAAAATATCCCATGGATAATAATAATTCGTTCCTTAGTGATGAGTTTTATAATGTTAGACAGCTAACTTTGTTCCCTATTTAAAGAAATTAGTTTCTCACACATCATAATATTATCTTCCAAATCCTATGTCTTAGAAATATTTTCATTGGAGAATGCATAAAACAAAATACCCAATCTAGATTATTTTATTATCTGTATAAATATATTATGTTAATATATATAACTGGGGCCCACTGATAAATAATTAAATCCAACAAATTAATTATATTATAAAATTATTAATAATATATAGTCAACGGTTTGTGTAATCATACTTCTTAGTAATAAAATATTCAATGTGCCAATAAATAATTTATTTTCCTTAAGAGTTATTTATCATATGTGTAGAGATATCTAAATATAAAATTATTATAATTTTAACAATTGATAAATTGATTCACATTACAATATTCCATATAATGTTATATGGTATATTCTCGGAAAATTTCATGTTCATTTTCTAAAAATGAAATGTTAAAATGATATTGACATATATGGAAAACAATATTGAAGGAAGAATTATTCAAATGGTACCACATAAGAAAGGATAAATAATTAAATTGATTGATAACATGAATAAATTTTTAAAAAAGGATAAATAGAATAATGTAAACTAGGGGTTACATAATGAAACATATGTATTATAATAGTAAATCCTTCTAAATATGATATGTAAAAAAGGATGTGAAAATGTATTAGAGTATTTACAAAAAAAAATCAATGTTATCCTAAGGAAGATGTTATATGACACTTTTTATGTTTCTTGAATGGCCCAAAGGCTATAAATTTGTATTTAATTTTGATAATCCACCTTTAAAGGGTTGGGTGAGAACCCTTACAAGGGAAGATGGATAAAGTGACACATTACATGACCTATAGGTCATAGGAAATCATCCCAAACAAGAATAGATTGAACATCCCCTACCTAGTAAATTTCATGAAGTCTTCTCTCCACTTTTTCATCGATAATCAACTATATTTCATGATATGAGTTTCCAATTCTAGTTACCAACGTAAATTCTGTACCCTCAAAATCTTCCATGTCTGTTTAGCTCTACTCTTGTGAATGTGTCTTCTTTAAACCCATATCTATTGCATTGTTCCTTTTAATTTATCTAGTAGAATCCGCAATTTTCATGTGGCTTAATGGCCTAGAGGTTTCTTGAAGGGATTTAGGTGGCCAAAATGCCTTTTAGTGGCCCAAATGACTTGAGGTGTCCTGAAAGCCTTATTGGATTGAAGGTGTTGGGTGGCCTGAAGACCTTGATGGACTCCTAGACTAAATGTGTCACCTGAAGGATCAAACATATGAATAGTTCAACAAGAAACATTACAAAATAATACCTTCTATAGTTCTGCAACAATACCCTATAAATATTCCTCCACTCGGATTTGATCTTGGATCCCTTAGATACACTTGGTGAGCCCTCACAAAACGAACTATGGTTCATATGATGACACATCATAATTCATTTCTGAAAATGTGAAGTTATTATTTTGAAAACAATTAATTTTAAAAGGGAACTCCAATAACGGTTCCATGAAAAATAAATAATTCTATTCAAGTAAATGTTTCCTAGAAGATAAAACTAATTATCATTAATGATAAATTATTTTCACCTTTTTAATGTACATATGTTTGAAAAAAATCATATAAAAAGTATATATTTTTTTATTAAGTTCATTTTCCCCATGGGAAATAGAATGTAACATATAATAAAATCCAATGGTGTAAGATCTCAAGTGTAGAAAATAATTTTTTATGAATAAGAACTATAACTCAGGGAAATAAAATTTCATATATCAAAATCTCTTATAGGAAAAATTCTTCTAGAAGTATTAAATATTTTAAAAGGGTTATACATGGTTAAAATAAAAAAACGATATAATAGAAAATTATATAATAATATGGAATAATATTACATTCAAATATGAAAATATATGTGTAGAATAAAACTAGATCATTGAACCAAAAGTGAGTTACCATAAATTCACAATCCTGGGGAAATACTTAAGTTAATCCCTTTTATTTATAATGTCATGTTGTGGTATTTTATATCCAAATAATTATATATAATGAAATAATTAATTTGATTGTAAATAAAATAGGAAAATAAAGAATCAACATGATGTATAACATGTAATACACCTCAATGTCTCCCATTTGGGACTATGGAAAATAGTACAAGCATAGAAAAATTCAAGTCTAACCCCCTTGAAGGATATGATTTCAAATGAAACAACAAATTCCATGAATAATAATATGATCAAGATTAAAAAATATTAAATGGACATTAAATAAAATATTCGAATGAAATTTTGGTAAATAATACTAAATATATATCAAGGGATGAAAAGTTTAGGTAATAAACCATTACCTTAAATAAATACTTCAACTGATTGGATTGAATATCGTCTATAAATAAATTAATATCCAAATAAAATATCCTAAAATTTATTCATAAATATAATCATTTAAAAACAACTTTTATAATAAGTCTCTAAAGGTATATTATATAGTTATCAAATATTTTTAATATTGTTTGTGAGTAATCTTAGACATTTTGAAATTATTTAACAGTAGTAGGGTTGTTAATCATTTTCCATCCGAATTTCTTCATTCCAGTAATACATAAGGTTCCATAATTAATATTTTAAAAAAACATAATTTTTATTATATAATTCAATGACTACTTTGGTTATTATCCTTAAATAAGAAATCAATATTGTGCATGTTTATAATAATTTATACGAACATATGTTGATATTATAATTAATATATTTAAAATTAATATTAACATACTAAATGAAAAGTGTGATATTTATTTTATTATTCATATCATATTTTTTTCCCTAATTATTTTCCCATAGTCATCTATTATAATATTTTATAGTATATTTATTTGGGTTGGACTAACCTAAACAAGAACATACCATAATTAATAGATGAATGTTATTATTAATGTGGTTTCTTTTTGTGAATTTTATAATTTTTATTGACTAATAATGATATTATTTTGGTCTTTATATGGTGAGGAATAATATTATATAATATTCCAATAAATAAGGAATATTATAATTGAAATTTTTATTAAATACTTCATGAAGGTGGTATTCCACATTATGCAAAATAAAATTTCCTTTTTTTAGAAGCAGGAGGGGGGGAAAGGTGGTTAATAATTTGTATTTTCATATTTATAGAAAAACTGCATATTTCACATTTATTCATAATTTTAAACCATATAACCAGTAAAGAGATGTGTTGATGAAAAATATAATTCAGCGCTTCTTGGAGTCAGTTGTTCACACACTACATGAATGGCGACATTTCCCCTATTAATAAAAAAGAAAAAAAATTAAATGGTATTATATTAGTATAATAAATTTCAGTAATCCAAAAATAATAATTTCAATTTATAATGATTATTAAAATATATTATAGTTTGAATGATATATATGAACTGATATTTAGAAAAATTATCACTAATGTGGAAATCATTTCCTTTTCTTTATAAAATTCATCAGAAAATTAGGTCTCCAGACAATATCTTCTAACAAGAGGCATAAAAAAGTATTGATGTCATAATGTATGGAAAATTGGAAGAGTTCCAAGAGGTAACCTATTAAACTTCATGGTCCTAAATGGGTGGTAGGAGGATTATTTTTAAGCATTGAGAATGAAATTTTAAATATTTATACTTAATATAAAGAGAGAACCTATATCAAAAGTCAACCAGATTCTAAAATGGAAAATCAATTTTCAATGGATGAAATAAGATATATAATTCAATTAATATTGGTAAGTAGCTAATTTTATTTGGAGATCCCTAAAACTTGTTTACATGTACTCTTTTACATTGTTTTGAATATACCTTATAAGGGTTTTACCAAGGGGTGTTTTTTCTTGTAATTAGAGAAAATTAGAAGGAAGAGAGTTCATTCACAATTGGAACATAATTTTCCCAAACCATGCACACCATCCAGTAATCTTGGTAAACCCAAATAGAGGGGATTAGAATAGCTGCCTCATAGATTATAAAACTGTGCACCCTCATAAGAGAAACTATATACCCCCTAGAAGAGGTGTATGGTTAAAAAACATAGTTTGGAAAACCTTTTTCCCCATTCCTTGAAAAAATGCCAATTGTTTTAATTACCCCATAATTTAGAATTTAAAATCAAAAACCCTTCCAAATTCATGTCATTTCCACCCAACTCGTCTCTATCAATTTTATCTCATTTATTAAGCTCTTGGACATATTCAAAGCCCTTCTAGAAACTGTACATGGTGATTCAATGCCCAGATTCTTGATTTACACCTCTCCTGGTAAGAGAATATCAACTCTACTAGTTTCCACTCTCTCTCTCCATATCTCCCATTATTTTTCCATCCTTTGATGTGATTTTCCCCTATATTTATTATATAGAGATCTAGGTTTGATGGATATTGATCTATTTGATATTGTCTCTATGACTTGATTCATGATCTTGTTATTTTTCGGGGGTTTGACCTTTACTTTTCAATTTGGTGTATTTCTTATGGGTGATCCCTCATCAATGATTTTAGGTATAATATTCATTATTAATTTCCCAAAGCCCTTAATTAAATTACGTGTTTCCAATCGTATATTTTCTATTCGATGATTAATAATTTTATTTCTTAAATGTAATAATAAATTTGGAAAATAAATAAATTAAAAATATATAGGATTGCGGAATTTGGAATAATTATTTGATGAATTAATTATTAGGATATGGGGAATTAATAATTGGATTAATTACTTATTTAATTAATTAATGTGAATTATTATTATTATTAAATTTATTGAACTGGATTAATTAAATGTTGAATTAATTAATGTAATATTGGGATTGTGAATTTGGATTAATTAATTTTGTAAATAATTAATAGAATGTTGTGATTGTAAATTTTTATTACATAATTTATAAATTAGAAAAAGGAATAATGTGATAATGTAAATTGAATTAATTAATAGTTTAATTATTTAATTTAAAGTGTGAGGGGTAAATTAATGTGTTTTAGAATTAATTGACATTTTGAATTAAGTCTTTTTAGTCTTAAAATTGATGTTTATGAAATTATGATATGAGTGTTAATGTTTATTATCTTGTAATGATGTGGTATGTGTATGATTGTGATATTTGTGTGTGGGACTCGGTTTTTATAAATGAAAATCCCATAGTGATAAATTGATTGATAAAAATTTGTGGGATACGGTCTGTTACATCAAGTCCCATAAGAAAAATGAGTTTGGGACATAGACTACTACTTCAAAAGATAACTTGTGTGATTCATTGATATATCCGTTTTGGGTCAAATAATTCTATATTTAATACCTACAGGGTCCTCAGAATGGTGATATAGGAAAACCAATTGGCATTCGACTATTGTTCCAATTGGCTGAAATATGAATTGAAATGAAATACATAATGGAATCCAATTTTATATAATTAATGTTGAAATTAATATGTGATTTGGTTCAGAATCTGACATGGGTTGAATCAGGTATTGAGACATTGGGTATCCTTGGGAACTCAGGAGGTGCGTTTTTAGATAAAGGGTAATTGAATAAATATATTCTATTTACTTCATTCCTTTTATTTTATTGTTTATAAAAATAAATATTGTATTTTTTTTTGGAAATTGTTTTAGATATCATTGGTGGTGGTATATTATTTTCTACTAACACTATACACAGGGTGCCTAATCGGTGCCTGAACAGACTTCATGTTTGTTAGTCAGGTTAAGGTTAATGTATGTGTGTTAGATGGAAGAGTTGGGATGGATCGTAGATTAAGGATCTAGACATGGTTTGTGGCCCACTTCGGATATGATAGTGTATATATTTATTTTATATTTCTCATATTGAAAATCAACAAAAATTTGGAATTACATATCTACTTCTTATTTTGGGATATTTTATATCTTATTTGGGTTATCATGTGTTATTTGCTTAATTGTCTTTCTTCATATCATTTTGTTTTTCTTTATTTCATTTCCATTTTTGTTCAACTACAACAAAGAGGGTATAGTCTTCCTACGATCAATAATTGACACTCACTACTATTCTAAATCTATTGGAGTATGTGGAGGTGCATTTGAGTTTGTGTGACTAACTGATTTAGGGAACCATTTTGTGAATCCCTAGTCAGGACGTTGAAAATTGGTATCAGAGTTGTTTTATTTTCATTTTAATTTTTATTACTATTTTTTATTGTTTAAAGGATAATAATATTAGTCAATCCTTGCTTATGAGAATGTGTGTGGAAGTAGCTATCTTAGGATTGATGGAAAATCCAAATCCCCAGGGTGGGTTTTTTATTATTAATATGTGTAGCTACATGTGGCTCTATTTTACCTCGAGTTATGCACTTTTTGTGTGATGTGATTATAGATTCTGAGTTTTTATAAGATTTAAATTATGTCGCAATATGTAATATGATTTGATTTATTCATGCATTATTCTAGGAACTGTAGATTATTTTGTAATAGGCATCATTTTTGGCATGAACTGGAGAATAGGTTTTGGATAATTTAATGAAATTGAAATGTTTTTCCTTTCATGTGTGATATATGTAAAACATTCCTAATATGAATGTTAGAATTTTAAATGATACATGAAGTGAATAAATTGATTTCTATTGATACTAGATAAATGATAATGATTTTACAATCTGTTAAACATGATATAGATTTATGATGGTTAAGGGTAGTGATAGTTCCTTGATCTTGACCATGTGGTAGAAAAAAGATGAAATCCTTGATATTGACTTTTGTGAACCCACTGTATCAATTTGTTGATTTTGTGAAATGTTTCCTTAGATGTGTGTTTAATATTTTAGAGATATACCTACATGGTGATGCATATTGAGGGGATGATAGGACAATATGACAACAAATGATCCTCAAATGGTGGAACCTGAGGCACCGGTAGTTCCACATATGTATTTTGTAGAGAAGTTATGATAAAAAATTTCTCAATTTATTAAATACAATGAAATAGTGATTGGGTGGGATATGAAAGAATAACTTATTTGATAATGTATTTTCTATTGCACCACCATATAATTTTTATCAGAGAAGGTGGACCAGAAGATGTAGATTTCTGGATTGAGTCTATCCAGACTATATATAAACAGTTAGAGACTCCTATGGAGAAGAGGGTAAAATTAGATGATTATTCATTTCATGGTCATGATTGGCGATGTTGTGAGATCCAGACATAGGATGAACACCTGATGAATATGGAGTGGAAGGAATTTATGGACAATTTCATGGAGAACTTTTAACCTAAGATGCTCTAGACAGAGAGAGTAGTAGTGTTTATATGGTTGACTTTGGGGATCATGTAGTGGACTATGATTTAAGTGTTATAGATTTCTAGTGACTTTCTCCAATATTTGTAACAAAAGTGGCTACTACAATAATTTTTTTTAGTATGCACATAATTGTGATTTTAGGTCCCATGTGAATAACTTCATGCTAAAGAAGGTTTTAGAATAGGTGAGCCATGTTCTCATATGTAGGGTATTCTGAAGTAGGCTTCCATTATAGGACATGGGGTTTCAACTGGACAATCATGAGGTATGAAATCCCGGAGTAGGAAGCATCACTAAAATAATTTTAATCATAGAAGTAGAAAATATATTTTCCAGACATAGAGTTAAGTTATAAAAGACCTTTATTGAGTGATCTTTCACTAGTGTAGTAGGTCAGGATACATCCATAGATATTTTCCCCAAACATCTGTTGAATGATGTGGATGTGGTGGGATGAAAAATATGTAGCAGTTATATAGGAACCTATGATAGACATGTAATGATGGATAATCTTGACAAAACAAGAGTGTGGGAAGGGGATCTTGTACCCCATACCCGTCTAGAAGTAATAGTTCATTTAGAAATTGTGGTATAGGTAGTGGACATGTTTCTTTTGGGAGAGATAACATTTATCATCATAGCGGTGCAACTCAGGGACTCAAACTAGATCACATGGAAGAGGAGAAGGACAATCACAAGTCATTCATCCAATACTTGTCGATTGAAATGATATACCCTCAATAGTAAGAGGTAAAATTCATGTATCTTACACTCAAGTGAGTTCCTTATTTTATAATGGGGCCTATTATTATGTAATTTCTACAAAAAATTTGAATGGTTTGGTCCTAAAAGTTCAGTTTGTGAGTGGAGTGATGATGATTGATACACCTATGGGGGTAATGTTGAAATAAATCTATTTGTACATGGGGTGATATCTCTAGGTTGGGAGTATAATTTTTTTTGCGATCCTTATATTCATGAAAAGTCACGATTTCACCTAATTTTGTGTATTTACTGGTTATTAGAATACTGATAACACATGGAATTTTACCATAGGAGAGATAATATTTCCCTCTTAAGGGTGGAAATTATTTTCAACAAGGAGAGTGCGATTTCTAGGGGGCATGTGGGCCCAGTTCATTTACAACTTGGGGGATTTCACTACCCATATTTCTAGTCTATTGCTGGATGATGGTGGTAAAATATATGATGTCTTTCCACCCAATGTGTACATGTTTGAGGATGCGTTTTTGGAATACTTCATAGGGATTTCACAAAATAGAGATGTGGAATTTTTGATTGAGATCATGGAAGGAGTTGATAAATTTTTCACTCTACCATGAAAAATGGAACTAACATATCGTCAAGAGCTGAAGAATCAGTTGGATGAATTTGTACAAAGGGGATTTATGTGTCTAAGTACGTCACCTTAGTGTTCTCTATTTTTTTCTAAATGGGATGAAATCAAATCCTCATTTATCTATTGATTACTGGATATTGAACCAGATGTCTATGAAGAACCAGTATCCTTATTCATTTATTTATTATCATATTTCATAGATGATAGAATATTGTGTTTTCTCTAAGATCTAAATTATATTGATTTATCATCAATTTAGAGTTTTACCTTTTGATATAACAAATATTACCCTCAGAAGAAGGTTTGGCTTTTTTGGGTTTTGTGTGATGTTGTTCGGGCTAACAAATGAACTAACAATGTTTTTGGCCTTGATGAATAGAATCTTCCACCCATACTAGGATCAGTTTATAGTAGTGACTGTGGATAAAATTTCAGGGCACTCCAAAACTTATGATAATCATTCCCAACATCTTCGCATTATCCTCAATACACTAAGAGACAATCATCTAAACAAAATCAATTTAAGTGTAAATTTTTTAATAATCAGTTATAATTATTGGTCACGTTATCTTATAGGAAGGTGTATCTGTGGACCCAATGAAGGTTCATTTAGTGGTTTCATAGAATCAACCAAATAATTTTTTGGATATCCTTAGTTTTCTAGGCATAACAAGATATTAACTAATGCTCATCTAGGACATTTCCCATATGGAAACACAACTTTTGTTCTTGAAAAAAAGGGGGTAATGTTTTAATGTATGGATCCATGTGGGAGAGCCTTCAAATATTTGAATAAGAATATGAACATGACACAAATATTTACAATACATGATCTAGGGGAGGATTATAAGTTGTTATTTGATTCCTCAGAAGTTGGTCGTGCATAAGTTTTGATGTAGGTAGATTGATTTGTGGCGTACGAGTCTCAGAAGTTGAGGATACATTAATGTAACAACCCTTTGCATGACCTAGAGTTAACTATAATGTTTAATGTTTTTTTTGGTGGAATTATCTGTTGGGAGAAAATATTACCATTTATACTCATTAGAAGAGTTAAAATTATATATTTTCACATCTATAATTGTATATTCAAAATATAATAAGGGTTGAGTACATGAATTCATTATAACTTGATCTAGAATATACATGTGCGAATGGAAATAGTGTTGCTAATGATTTGATAAGGAAAACTAAAACTTAGGTAGTTCATCAGCCTTATAATAAGTGAATGATGATGAAATTACTAATTGACATGTAAGATTTGGTTATGGAGATTTAGGAGCAGATGACTATCATATCAGTTTCAGTGGAATCTAAACTAATGAGATGGATTATAGATTGGAAGTATGAGGATCTGGACGTTTTTTCCTATATGGATATCCCTGAAAGTGGGGATTCACCATCATACTAAACCATAGTTTAGAATGATATAATCTATATTAGGAATCGAGTTGTTCTACCTATGAGTATGTGATAAGGGAAGATGTGTGAATTTCATTCCTTGAAGTGGGTTGTCCATCCAGATGTAACAAAAATGTATCATGACATCCGTTAATTTTGTTGTTGTTTGGCATGAAAAAGGAGGTATCTACGTTAGTGGAATGATTCTAAACATTTGAATAGGTGAACTATGAGCATCACGTACCTAGAGGTTTAATAAACCCATTTCCCATTCTTTAATAGAAGTGGAATGTTGTTACTAGGGAGTTTTGGGTGAGTATCTAGAGGAATCTTTAGAAGAATGGTGTTATTTGGGTGGATAGGTACCCTTTGAAAAAGGTTGTGAATTTTTTTTTGTATTAGAGGCTTCCTCAGTGGGGTAACTAATAATATTTTATATTTATGAGATATCCCATTTTCATAGGGTTCCACATAGTATTATTTTAGATCATGAATTGTGTTTCACTTATCTCTTCTCTAATGGCTAACCTAAGGTGCTTGGTACTAGATTTTTACTGAGTATGATATTCCACCCACAGAAATAAGGGATGTTTGGGTTTACTATACATGTTCCTGAGAATAATATTTAGTTTTGTGTCCTAGAAAATGGTGTGTCTTGGTTGAATAACCTATATTTGGTGGAGTTCTCTTCTATAAATAGTTATTATGTGAGAATTCAAATGGACCCATACGATGAAATTTATAGGGTTGTGCAGATAACCTCTATGTTGGATAGAGGATGGCGAGTCAGAGTAATTAGAAATGAGTCTCATGCAAGGGACGTCAGAGCATGTTAAATTGTTTCAGAAGCATACATCTAAATCTCAGAGTAGACAGAAGGCATATGATAATAGATGTCGACAAACAACAGAGTTTTCATAGGGTGACTGTGACTTCCTCCAGGTGTCACTTATATTTGGTTACCGTTGGAGACAAATTCAAGGAAAGTTGGAACCTCATTTTGTCAGAATATTGGATTTTTTGAGATAATTAGGCCAATGTAATACCAACTAGCTCTGCAATAGAGTTATAATGATATGCATTAAATTTTCCATGTGTCAAATCTTTGACGGTATCACTACAACCCTTCACATGTGATCATTGTGGATGATGTTGAACTTGATATAGACATGTCTTTGGAGGAGCTTCTGATACGTGTGTTGGAAAACATTGAGAAAGTGTTGTTGTGAAAATCCGTTTTGATTATTCATGTATTGTTGAAACATGTCCATGTTCAATAGGAAAAATTGGAGAGATATGAAAATAAATAGACTCAATTTTCTGATCTTTCTACATTAAATATTAGATATAATAAGAATTATAGCTCTAGGACGATCTATTATAAGGTGGGGAGATTTTAAGATCCCATCCTTTTATAGATATGTCTCGAGCTTGTTTATATATAATATTTTTCTTTTTTTGAGTACATAATTTATCAGTTCTACCATGGGTAGTTTATTGGATAAAATTTTAGAGAATTGGAGTGAGGACACACTCTTCATGGTTATCAAACTGTTTTCCAAAATAGTGCACCAGACCCAACAATCATTGTGAACACAAACTAAGGGGCTTTATTGAACTGGCGCATGATTTTTAAAATTGTGTACTCGTTAAGGATAAACCGTGACCCCATGCTAGAAAAGGAGCATGATTAAGGCACGTGGTTTGTAAAATTGTGTTCCCTATCCTGGGAAATCGTGTGTGAAGTTATAATTAACCAGAAAATTAGATTTTAAAATACCAATCCTTTTGAATATCACCCCAATTCATCCAAACACATCATTAATAATTTTACCTCATTTTTGAGGATTTTATCTATATTCCAAGATCCTCAAACTTCCAATCATGGAGATTAAAATATAATATTTAAGATCATAACCTCTCCTGGTAAGAAAATATCAACCTGATTTGTTTACCCTCTTAGTCTAATTCTTCTAGAATCAATTGAAGGAATTTTTTCGATATTGGTTGTAGATATAGATCTAGGTTTGATAGATATTGATATGTTTGATAATGTTTCATGGATTTGATTCATGATATTTTTCTTCATCATCTGTTTGACCATTCATTTTAAATTTGGGGAATTTCCTTTAGGTGAACACTCGTGAATGATTTGAGGTAAGTGGAATATTATTAAAATACCAAATTATCCATTTGAATTATGTGAATTTAATTATTGAATTTCAATTGGATGATTAGAAAATTAATTTCATAAATTGAACTATTTAATTTTGTAAATAAATTACTTAAAGGGATATTTGGGTTGTGTAATTTAGAATAATTTTTTATCGAACTAATATTTGCAAAATGGATTTTTTAATTAGATCAGTTAATTGTTAAATTAATTAATGGTAATTGTTGTGGTTTTAAAATTTATTAAATTTCTAATATTATTTATTTATTTAATTAATGGGATATTGAGATTTTTAATTTTTTATTAATTAATTTTTAAATATATAAATGGAATGTTTTTATTGTGAATTTTGGATTAATTAATTATCTAATTAATTAATGGAATGTTATTATAGTTGAAAGTGGATTAATTAATTTTTGAATTAATTGAATGAATACGTGATGGTTCAATTAATTTGTTTATAATTAATTAGAAATTGGATTAATGAAATGGTTGTCCTAAACATGATGTTTAGGAAAAATTTATCAGATAGTTAATATTGATAAACCAATATTGATTTGATACATGAGGAATTTTGATATTCATGTGTGGGACATGGTTTTCTACCTCAACATAACATAGTGATAAATTTATTGATAAATGTGTTTGGGACATGCTCTACTAAATCAGAAGCCCATAGTACTGTATGAGAGTTGGACATTGACTACATCTTCAGAAGACCACTTGTTTTATTAGTTGATAAATGAGTTTTGGGTCACATACTACTACATAAAATACCCATTGGGTTCTAGGCATAGAGATCTAGAACAAATTCATTTTCATTGTACTATGGTTCCAATTGTCCATTATATGAATTTAAATTAAGTTGATAATGAAATTCCATTTGTTATAATAAATTCTGAATTGAATATGTGATATGGTTTTGACTACGGAATGGGTCGAAGAAGGCACATTTCTGGTAATGTATCCGAATGATTTAGGAAATCGGTGTGTGGAAACTAGGTTGGTCCATTGAAATATTTATTTTAACAAATGTATGAAACATGATTCTATGTCCACTACTCTTATATTTTTCACATTTAAAAATTTTAAGGTGGTAACTCGATTTTACCTATACAATCTACAATCAATTATGATAAATTATCCCTTATTACATAATTTATTTCTACTAATTAAAAATATTAAATCCATCTTATCAGATAAAAATTAAATTATTTTCAAAATCAAATTTCAACATTATCACATTTAATGAAAAAAATCCAATTTTTGAAAAACTGTATTTTATTACTTATATTTATGTGTGGGTTAAAATTATCAATGTAAATGACTTTAAAATTAAAAATTGGATTACTATGAAAACAGAAAATTTTATTCCTCTTTCAAAAAAATAATAAACCAAATATTAAAAATATAATATTTAATTCAAATAAATTCCCAAAAAATTTATTTTGTCGGAAAATTTTAGTTATGTTAAAAAAATGTTAGACATGGGTTTTATGGATCAATAATATAATTTTTTAAATGTTATTTTTTAGTCCATATATTGAAATTTACTCAATTAAAATGTTTAGAAAATTTCCTATTGTTTTTTATATTATTTTAAATTTATAAAAGTTAAATTTTTGGTAAAAGCACTATTTTTCATAATTCACATGAAACCATATATTTCACATAAATTAAATAAATTAATACTAAACAACCTTCTTATTATAAATACAAAATGAATTCAATTTTATCAAATTTCAATTTTTAATTTTAATAATTTAACTTTGAAACAAAACATAAATATATAATAATAAACATTTTCATAGTACAATAAGTTTTTTGACATATTAATTATTATTATTATTTATATGAATTACAAATCCAATTTGGTGAAAAAAAATTATCCATGTAATTAATAAATTTAATACATGGTATACTTAATATATGAAATTATGATATATAAAAGAAAATTTTAAAAGGGTTACTTTTTATCACGTAAATCAGTATTATTTTTTATTGATAAACAATATCGGAATATTAATTAATGAATTAGTATTAATAATGATATATATTTTTTATTTCTACATATATTTCACTAATTAGTTACATATTTCATACCACCTGAATCTATTGAAGCATATTAATGGAAATATAATATATCATAGTTTTTTGTGGTTCATTTTTTTCATTCATAAGATGTTGTGAAACATATTTTTTTTGTAAAAAGAAGTATAATTTAAAATCATTTTATGCTACATTCTTTACCATTAAATAAATTACATCAATTTAGTTTTTTGTAGAGATCCAAAGCTTAACGTACATGGACATTACATTACTTTTTCGGAATACTTAGTACATAAAAAAAACACACACACAAGGACCGTAATAGTTTAGTGTCTTTGGAAACTCGGAATATAATCTTCTAATCATGGTGAAAGATCTTCAACATCTCCCATAAAGATCTTCCTTTTTTAACTAAAATATTTCTTTATATCCTGGGGAAAAGAAAACATCAAAGGGTGAGATCAAATGCTCAGTAAGGGTAAACAAAAGAAATATCAATCACATCATATACATAAGAGCATAAATTTTGGAAATCTTATCCTGCAAAAGAAATCATAATTTCTTAACTTGGGATAAATAATAGTAGTAAAATGTAATCCCAATAATCATAACTTAAAACGTGAAACATTGTTCCATACACACATAATCATAGAGAATCATTTCTTATTAGTCAAGACTCATTGCCAAGACAATCTTAGTAGACAAAGTCCATTTCTGAACCGAGTTCACTCCTCGTTTCAGTCATGTTTCACTGAACCGGTTTAACCTGCCGTTCCAGCCATGTCTATCTCATGAGATATAAAATCTTTACCTAATGCATTATAGGGAGATATAGGTCCCACCCATCTCATAATGATACCATTCTTATGTGTGCCACAAAATCATAAACCATACATCATAGCATAACCCATGTAATAAAAATGGGATTCTTAAACATCGTGACATCATAAAACAATTCATATAAGATAATGGAATTCATAAAAATAATTCCATCACAACATAATCAAATCAATGTAATAATAGGGATAAAAACAGAACCCTTTATTATCTTAGATGGAAAATAATTTTGATAAAACACTTGAACTCCATTCTTGAGGAAAATATCCTTTCTACTTCAAAAACACTTTTCCTTTCTTAATATTTCATACAATTCTAAACTAAAAGAAGTTTATTAAAAATAAAATTGAAAACTTTTAAAGGAATATTCTTGGAAATTATGTTTTAAAAATCCATTCATTTCGTATAAGTTAAAAAAACATTCTTCTCGTACTTTTGTCAGAAAAGTCAAAAAGTACCTCGTACAAAAAACGACAAAATATTCCTTTCATATCTTTTAATAAAAACTCACTGAAGGGTAAAATTTGATTTAAATAAATTTTAGTTGGATGGAAATAATATTACATATTGAGGAAACATTGATGTGGATGATAAAATACACCCCAGTAAATTCCAAAGTATAAACAATCTCGGATAAAAATGAGGTTGTGATATTTCCCTTACCTTAGTTCCGATTTGCTTCGTAAGTGTACGAACCTCCTGTATAATGATTTAAATAATGACATTGACTTATTCCAGAATCATAATAATTGTTATGATATCGTATATGGTTCACTTATGACTTTATATTACCCGTTCTTTTGTAAATTCCATATTAAAGAGCGTTTTGGGTAAACTCGTTTCATTTGTCATCCATGTTTTGACTTGTAATTATTCATATGATTACTCATATCATTATTACTTAATTCCAGAATATATAACATGATTTATATATAATATATATTCACAATATGCATATATATAATAGATCAGTAAATGGAAATAAATACACCATTCATGGAGACGGTAGGTCGTACGTACGCATGAACGCTGTTTTCGTTTGCTTATTGAGTTGAATGTAATTAAGGAGATGACATAAATATATATACACATAAGTCTAGTATAATTATTATTTCATATATTTCATGATTACTTATTATATATACTTTATAATCAATCATGAATGGTTAACGTGGAGAATGAATCTCATCACGTCATGGAGACGGTAGTCCGTACGTACGCACGAGCGATAATATCGTTCTCATGATAGTGGAATTGTATTGGAGTGTATGTATACTATTTCAGAATCAATATCACTTTACAATAATCATATATAATAACTATGTACACCATTATACCCATCCAAGTAAGGTGGTGGTGGAAAATAGATTACACCACGGCGTGGAGACGGTATTCCGTACGTACGCACGCGCGGTGATTTTGTTTTCCGTAGGATGGATAAGAGGTGAAATAGGTTTGTTTCATATTTATAATAACATATCAGTATATGAGGGATACTGATTTTATTACTTCATAATTAAACAACCTATGAAGAATAATTGGAAGAAGAAATAATGTTGAAAGAATCTGTAACGGACATTACCTCTTCTTTGAAGCATATCTTTGAGATCTCCTTTTAGGGCACTAAAATTGGTCTTTGAAGAAGACCAGAACCTCTAGGATGTTTCTAGGGAAGTGGCGAAAATAATTTGGCAGGGGTTGGCCGAGCATGAAGGCTCAAAGTGGTGTGAGGAAGAGAGGGAGGAGAGGGGCTCTTTTGGAAAAACGAAAACTATTATTTTATTATAAATCAAAATTCGATTTTAAATAGCTCCAAATTGATTTATTTCGAAGATAAGGTGGGTATGGGTTGGAATCAACTCATCCAATAGAATTTATACAAGTTTAGGTTCCTATTTTAACCTTATCATTTAGATTTAACATTAAGTTAAATAATTTTACTTTTACAGTGTCTTTTTGTGTTCTTACACTATAAGGTTAATAAACATACTATAACAAGACAAAAGAACCCCAAGTTGTTTATTATTAATATATATAACCGTATCTAAATAATTTGGCCAAACCATAGATTTTTAGGAATAAAATAACAATTAATAATATAATATTTGTTTTAAAAACTATTTTATGTCAATTTTGACACTATTTAGTAATTGATTTTTTTGAAAATCATAACAGAATGATTAGTTAGAAAACAGTTAATTAAATCATTACTAACATGTCATATTAACCTAGAAAATTAGTGTAATTCATAAAAAGACTCAAATTACATTTATTTGGGTATTTATAACATCAATTATGTCAATATTTCATTAATAAGATAATTACTGCATCATCTTTGTGTCATAAATAAATTAACTTATTTAAAGTATAAAAATTACAAATAAAATATAATTATGTAGGAAATATTTTTATCTTTCTAATGAATATTTATAGTCAAATATATCTTATGTATAACCCTATATTAAAAATTATAAACTTATTAAACTTTGATTTTAATTATTTTAACCCTTCTTCAAATAAATTAATAATAAATGTCCTAATCTAATCCAAGTGGGCCTAAATGGTCATATGTTATTCCAAATGTTGTTTTTGGTCGAATTACACATATCCAATAGAATTAGGACATGTTTTATGGTAATAATAATAACATTTTTACCCTTAATTACGCAATTTACTTTTAACCGTGGTAAAAAAAAGTAAAAAGTTACTATTCACCAAAAATTATTTTCATCTCATTGAACCACATTTTACTTACTAAAATCAACCGTGTCTCTCGGATTTTTGAAATTCCACTCACAGAAGCGGTAAAATTATGTTTTATGAAAAATTCATTTTTTTTAACTACCACTTAGTGGTTTCACTATTTATCAAAAAATGAAAGTTTCCAGAAAAATACCAAAAATTAGGCCTAAGATATATTTGATATTATGAACTAAAAAATTGTGTCTATTTTACCAAATTCAAAACATATCAGTTTCATTAATTAATTTAAAAATTAATTCCCATCGTCAAAATAATTAGCGTGTTCTTAAGAGATAATAACTATCAAAAGATTGACACTTGTTTATGTCTGGTTTAAATGTGAAATTACATCCAATGACCAACATTGTATTAAATTGTAAAAATATATTATAAATATACTTTAAAACCATCAAATTAATAATTTATCACTGTTAATTATTTCGATTAAAAAGGTTGTTTTTAATTAAAATTTAATAATTTTCACTATTCATCAGAAAATTAAAGTTATCCGAAAAGTACCAAAATTTCACCCTAAGCTAATTTGGATATTTCGAATCCAAAAATGAAGTCCATTTTGAAAGATAAAATTTATAAAATTTCAAAAAGAGTTATTACTATTCATAATGGCTAGTTTTAATAATATTTTAATAGCATATCGTTGTTTAGTGAAACTCGGTATTGCGTACTACACACGCTATCGAGGAAGGTCGTGATTGCATGTAATGCAAGGCAAGTCATGGATACGTGTTGTGCAAGATCCTTTTGGTGTAGCGTACAATACAAGACATTAATGAAATTAAAAATAATATTTTTCATAAAATCTCGGGGCGTTACATTTTACCCCCCTTAAAATGAATTTCGCCCTCGAATTTTTCGAGGTTATAAATGGTTTACTACTCAAAAGTTTCTTTAATAGAAACCCATATCGTAAAAAAGAATACCAAAACCAATCTTTAAAAACAAAAGTATGAAACGTAACAGTTACCCAAATAAACTAATCACTAGGTTTCAATATAGGTGAAAATATGGATATGGAAGAGAAATCTAACCATCATGTTCTGATGGAGAGTGGTAGAGAACATGGCTATGAAAAATCCAGCAATCAAAAAGCCATAAATTTGTGAAGATCTATGGTACCATTGGATTCATCAGATATAAGATCACTAGGAAAACATTTTTGGTTTTCAAGATCATTTCCCTAAAGTTGAAGAATTTGATTTAGAATAAATACTTACTTTATTTTGGTACAATCTCATTGTTGTTCATGCCTTGAACAATTTCCACTTCATCTCATAAAGAAATGAATTTGAATTTGTTATTTGTGAAGTGTTAGCAGATCATGTGATAGAATGACGGGTCATTCCATCTGTCTCAAACAAAAGGTTAGAAAAAGTTATTAAATATACATAAGTCGATCTATAGTGAGATTAATCATATATGGTTCCTAAAATGGACTTATACTTATTATATCATACTGCTTAATATAATAAAAGTAGTTTCTACTAAATAGGGACTTCCTGTAGGCCAGTGGTAGGCGATAAAGGCTAGTCGTACTTCAGTTGTGGGTTCGATTCCCACAGCCTTGTCCGACGCGATGGGTTGTCGCTCGTCCTGCATGTTGTCCTTTTTCTAAAACTACATTACTATAACATCACATAAATAATATCAAAAAAAAGTTCTATCCTTAAACAATACTAACTTATATCCAACATAATCCATTCCAATCTTTAGGCTTATCTAAAATACTTCGGTCCAAGCTCATAGTATAAAGAAAACGATTACTTGAAATGTCATCAACCAAGCATGTGAATACCATCATTTATCCCCAATATATCTTGTTGGTCACATTTCAGTTATGTGAATGCCTTAATCTTGTATTCTCTTAAAAAATGAATACCCATTAAACCTTAGGGAAAACATGAATGCAGTTAAAAGTTAACACTTTCTACATACCAAAATCCTCAAAATTCTATATACTCAAACCATGATATCACTTAGTCCTTATATTAATCATGAGCTCATGAATACAGTCAAACATTTCATTTTCTCGTTTTCCCTTCATTATGCGCATATCATCTTTTTTTCCAAAAATATCTCAATCACATTCCATGGTTACTGGTACTATTGAAAACCACAATAGACCAAAACATAAATATTCCAATATTCCACGATACTATATACAACATTATTTTGGAATCCCAATACATAAACACTTAATCATTCCACCACATCATTGTCATATTCAACATCACCAATAATGATCGCATGCGACTTCCCTTTGTCCTTTTCCTTAAGTGGTTGCTCATTTCGATCATCATTAACCCTTGGATTAGGGAATTGATTAGCATAATGCCCCCATTTCATTGCACTTGAAGCATTGAAGTGTCGTTGGTGCGTTCTCTGTAGTCTTTTCTTCATTCACACCATTAGCAACACTTTTTCCATTACTTCGACACTCAGCTGCTTGATGACCTTCTTTTCCACACTTAAAACATTTTCTAGTCCCTTTAAGACAATATCCACCATGATTCTTTCCACACTTTGAGAAAAAGGAAACATTCATCTTCTTTTCACCATTATTCTGAGATTTCTCCTTGAACTCCATCTTTCGTTTCTTGCCAAAACCATGAGATGGATATGTAACACCAACTTCCATTTCTACCTTAATAGCACAACGCACAATTTCTTCATAGCTACTGAAGTCTCTTATAGATAATTCCATTCGAAGATTTGGTTTTAAGCCACTGAAGAATCGATCAACTTTACTTTCAGGTTGGATGATAAAGTCAGATGCATACCTTACAAGCCTTGTAAAATTCGCTTCGTATTCACCAACAGATTCATCATCCTTTTTCTTTAGTTCAAGAAACTCCTTCTCCATCTTTTTTTGAAGAATACGAGGTAAGTACTTATTGAAAAATAAGTTCTTGAACTCATCCCATTCCATGTACTTAATTTCATCTCTTGGCCTTGTATTCTTAATAAGATTCCACCATTGATCAGCTTCACCTTCCAAACGATATACTGCTAAGATGACTTTATCATGTTCAGAACATTGAAGAATTGAAAATATATTTTCAGTGGTAATGATCCATTATTCAGCAACAAGTGGATCAGAAGACCCACTAGAAGAAGGTGGACGTTGCCTCATGAAGGACTCAATAGAATATTTTTCCCATCTCTGCTCATTTGGAAGTCCAGAATGATTCATAGCTTGTGTAAGTATAGCAATAAGATTTTGCACTCCATCTCCCATAACATTTGTTTATTTAGGAGGAAAATCATTGCATTGTCCATTACATTGATCAACACGGTTCCTTCGGGTTCCATCCATCGTCTAAAACCCAAAAAGAATAGTTTGAGAAGAAAAAATCACGCTAGGGAAACCAATATAATAAATGGGGAGTACCTTCAATATCTAACATCTTAGGTTACCATAATTCTAGTACTATAACCTATACTTATACTTAACCTTAGGGACATCCCTATACAAACATTAGAAATATCTATAGGGATATCACTAAATTTATTTCATCCTAGTTTCCAAAGGTTGATTAAACCATTCCTCTGATACCAACTGTAGAGACCCAAAGCTTAACGTACATGGACATTACATTACTTTTTTGTAATACTTAGTACATAACAAAAACACACACACAAGTACCGTAATAGTTTAGTGTCTTTGGAAACTCGGAATATAATCTTCTAATCATGGTGAAAGATCTTCAACATCTCCCATAAAGATCTTCCTTTTCTTTACCTAAAATATTTCTTTATATCCTGGGGAAAAAACATCAAAGGGTGAGCTCAAATGCTCAGTAAGGGTAAGAAAAAGAAATATCAATCACATAATATACATAAGAGCATAACTTTTGGAAATCTTAACCTACAAAAGAAATCATAATATCATAACATGGGATAAATCATAGTAGTGAAATGTAATCCCAATAATCATAACTTAAAACGTGAAACTTTGTTTCATACACACATAATCATTGAGAATCATTTCTTATTAGTCAAGACTCATTGCCACGACTATCTTAGTGGAAAAAGTCCATTTCTGAACTGAGTTCACTCCTCGTTTCAGTCCTGTTTCACTGAACCGGATTAACCTGCCATTCCAGCCATGTCTATCTCATGAGATATAAAATCTTTACCCAATGCATTGGAGGGATATATAGGTCCTACCCATCTCATAATGATACCATTCTTATGTGTGCCACAAAATCATAAACCATACATCATAGCATAACCCATGTAATAAAAATGGGATTCTTAAACATCATGACATCATAAAACAATTCATATAAGATAAATGAATTAATAAAAATAATTCCATCACAACATAATCAAATAAATGTAATAATAGGGATAAAAACAGAACCGTGTATTATCTTAGATGGAAAATAATTTTGATAAAACAATTGAACTCCATTCTTGAGGAAAATATCCTTTCTACTTCAAAAACACTTTTCCTTTCTTAACATTTCATACAATTCTAAACTAAAAGAAGTTTATTAAAAATAAACTTGAAAACTTTTAAAGGAAGCTTCTTGGAAATGATGTTTTAAAAATCCATTCATTCCGTATAAGTTAAAAAAACATTCTTCTCGTACTTTTTTCAGAAAAGTCAAAAAGTACCTCGTAAGAAAAACGACAAAAGATTCCTTTCATATCTTATACTAGAAACCCACCGAAGGGTAAAATTTGATTTAAAAAAATTTTAGTTGGATGGAAATAATATTAAATATTGAGGAAACATGGATGTGGATGATAAAATACACCCCAGTAAATTCCAAAGTATAAACAATCTCGGATAAAAATGAGGTTGTGATATTTCCTTTACCTTAGGTTTGATTTGCTTCGTAAGTTTATGAACCTCCTGTATAATGATTTAAATAATGTCATTGACTTATTCTAGAATAATAATCGTTGTTATGATATCATATATGGTTCACGTATGACTTTATATTACCCGTTCTTTTGTAAATTCAATGTTAAAGAGCGTTTTAGGTAAAATCGTTTCATTTGTCATCTGTGTTTTGACTTTTAATTATTCATATGATTAATCAGATCATTATTACTTAATTCCAGAATATAAAACATGATTTATATAATATATATTCACAATATACATATATATAATAGATCAGTAAATGGAAATAAATACACAGTTCATGGAGATGGTAGGCCGTACGTACGCATGAATGTTGTTTTCGTTTCCTTATTGAGTTGAATGGAATTAAGTATATGACATACATATATATACACATAAATCCAGTATCATTATTATGTCATATATTTCATGATTACTTATTATATATTCTTTATAATCAATCATGAATGGTTAACGTGGAGAATGAATCTCATCGCGTCGTGGAGACGGTAGTCCGTACGTACGCACAAGTGATGATATCATTCTCATGATCGTGGAATTGTATTGGAGTGTATGTATACTATTTAAGAATCAATATCACTTTAAAATAATCATATATAGTTATTATTTACACCATTATACCCATCCAAGTAAGGTGGTGGTGGAAAATAGATTACACCACGGCGTGGAGACGGTATTCCGTACGTACGCATGCGCGGTGATTTTGTTTTCCGTAGGATGGATAAGAGGTGAAATAGGGTTGTTTCATATTTATAATAACATATCAGTATATGAGTTATAATGATGTTATTACTTCATAATGAAACAACCTAATAAGAAGAAGTGTAAGAAGAAATAAAGTTGAAAGAATCGGTAACGGACATTACCTCTTCTTTGAAGCGCCTCGTTGAGATCTCCTTTTAGGGCACTAAAATTGGTCTTTGAAGAAGACCAGAACCTCTAGGATGTTTCTAGGGAAGTGGAGAAGATAATTGTGCAGGGTTTGGCCGAGATTGAAGGCTCAATGTGGTGTGACGAAGATAGGGAGGAGGTGCCCTTTTATAAGGGAGGAGAGGGGCTCTTTTGAAAAAACTAAAAATATTGTTTTATTATAAAGCAAAATTCGGATTTAAAAAGCTCCAAATTGATTTATTTCGAAGCTAATGTGGGTATGGGTCGGAATCCTCTAATCCAATAGAATTTATACAAGTTTAGGTTCCTATTTTAACCTTATCATGTAGATTTAACATTAAGTTAAATAATTTTACTTTTACCGTGTCTTTTTGTGTTCTTACACTATAAGGTTAATAAACTTACTATAAAAATAAAAAAGAACCCCAAGTTGTTTATTATTAATATATATAACCTTATCTAAGTCATTTGGATGAAACTTAGATTTTTAGGAATAAAATAACAATTAATAATATAATATTTGTTTTAAAAACTATTTTATGTCAATTTTGACACTATTTAGTAATTGATTTTTTTGAAAATCATAACAGAATTATTAGTTTGAAAAAAGTTAATTAAATCAATACTAACATGTCATATTAACCTATAAAAGTAGCGGAATTCATAAAAAGTCTCAAATTACAGTTATTTGGGTATTTATAACATCAATTATGTCAATATTTCATTAATAAGATAATTACTACATCATCTTTGTGTCATAAATAAATTAACTTATTTAATGTATAAAAATTACAAATAAAATATCATTATGTAGGAAATTTTTTTAGCTTTCTAATAAATATTTATAGTCTAATTTATATTATGTATAACCCCATATTACAAATTATATACTTATTAAACTTTGATTTTAACTATTTTACCCCTTCTTTAAATAAATTAATAATAAATTTCCTAATCTAATCCAAGTGGGCCTAAATGGTCATATTTTATTCCTAAGGTTGTTTTTGGTCTAATTACACTTATCCAATAGAATTAGGACATTTGTTAGGGTAATAATAATAACATTTTTACCCTTAATTACCCTATTTACTTTTAACCGTGGTAAAAAAAAGTAAAAAGTTACTATTCACCAAAAATTATTTTCATCTCAATGAACCACATTTTACTTACTGACATCAACCATGTCTCTCGGATTTTTGAAATTCCACTCACAGAAGCGATAAAATTATGTTTTATGAAAAATTCATTTTTTTTACTACCACTTAGTGGTTTCACTATTCATCAAAAAATGAAAGTTTCCAGAAAAATACCAAAAATTAGGCCTAAGATATATTTGATATTATGAACTCAAAAATGATGTCTATTTTACCAAATTCAAAACATATCAGTTGCATTAATTAATTTAAAAATTAATTCCCGTCTTCAAAACAAATAGCGTGTTCTTAAGAGATAATAACTATCAAAAGATCGACACTTGTTTATGTCTGGTTTAAATGTGAAATTACATCCAATGACCAAAATTGTATTAAATAGTAAAAATATATTATAAATATACTTTAAAACCACTCAAATTAATAATTTATCACTATTAATTATTTCGATTAAAAAGGTTGTTTTTAATTAAAATTTAGTAATTTTCACTAATCGTCGGAAAATTAAAGTTTTCCAAAAAGTGCCAAAATTTTACCCTAAGCTAATTTCGATATTCCGAATCCAAAAATGAAGTCCATTTTGAAAGATAAAATTTATAAAATTTCAAAAAGTGGTTATTACTATTCATAACAGCTAGTTCTAATAATATTTTAATAGCATATCGTCGTTTAGTGAAACTCGGTATTGCGTACTACACACGCTATCGAGGAAGGTCGTGATTGCGTGTAATGCAAGGCAATTCAAGGATGCGTGTTGTGCAAGATCCTTTTGGTGTAGCGTACAACACGAGACATTAATGAAATCAAAAAGAATATTTTTCATAAAATCTCGGGGTGTTACATTTTTAATATGAATTATTAGTAAAATTAGTTACATATATCTAAAATACATATAGTACAAATGATAGAATATAAAATGTGGTGTCTACATTACAATTTTTTGTATTCCTAGGGAAGAAATCATTTTCATTCATAGTGTTAATGAATTACTTCATTTTCCCTCCAAAACTGTTTTCTCTCTGACCTCTATTTCCACTTGTGGTGAATCTTCCCATTCTTTGGTGTATTACCTATTGTAATTCATACCACATTATGGACATAAATAAAATTTAATCGTAATTTCCTTCATCATCTTCATAACATTAACTTACATGTGACTCAATCTATATCTTATTTAGTTTATTAGAATCTACAATAATTTTAGGTTTTTAATAGACATTCTTGATAAGTGGTTTAGAATAAGACTAATATTTTTACTTTAGTTCTTATCCTAATAGGTTCCGAATTGGGTAAACTCCCCATTGTCCATTGTATAAAATTTAAACAAGATTAATATGTTATTCATCCATTGCTAAAAACAAAAAATGTTAATTAGAGTGATGAATGCAAATGTGAATTTTTGAAAGATAACTAATATAAAAATTAAATATCAAAAATATTATTCTTGGAAATTGGTACATTAGAATTAAATTCATCCTAAATATCTATTAGTTCAATATAAATTAATTTTAGTTGGTTTAACAAATATTATTTAATATAATTATCATTATAAAAAAATAATTCATAATGGAATATAAGTAGAATGTTGCTAACAAAAGAATATCTACTAGGAGTGTCTTTCAAGGTGTCTAATCACATAACCCCTCATCATGCACTAGAATAACAATATAGACAATGAGAACTTGCATTTTTTGAAATTTTACCAAGGTGCCTATTTTCCACAACATCAACCAATTTCATGAATCTTGATTGGGAAGTAATTTCAATTAACCAAAAAAATATATAAATTACAAAATTTTTAAGATGTTATGCAACACTTATAATTTTCCAATAGACATATCCCTAAATTTTTTTCAAAATATCTATTAACATAATACCTATAATTTTAAATATTACTCTAATTAACACAAATGGGTATCCATAACATTGAAATTATTATCAAAATTAATGTATCAAAACATAACACCTATAATATTCAATAGTTCTCTAAAAAATGATCTTTTTTACCTTCAAATGATTCCATATCTACTTCATACCAATTGATAATAATTTAAGGAATGAATAGTTCGTTTTTTTCCTTATAAACCAATATATTTCGTTGAAATATGGGTTCATTAGTGATCAATATACACACTATTGAAAAATAAAATACCTAGAAAATTTATTTATCATTATAAAATAATAATATTTTTATAATTTAATATTGACAAGTAAACATGCACATACAGATATGATAAAAATCCATACCATTGAAATATGTCTATCATTTATCAAATACCATTATTCATAGTATTTCATGAAAAATCTACTAACTAAATAACTGTTATAAGAATTTTATTTTCTTTAAATCATGGTTAACTAAACTAAATAAAAGGATGATTATTCCTCCCATGAGTTTCAGAAATATCATAAAAAATCACTACAAACTCTTTATCATTACAAATACCAAAGGAAACTTCATTCCTATATCATATACATAATAGCATATCCCATGTATTAATTAGAAAAATGGGAAATATTACCTTGTATAGACTTCTAGTGTAATTAATAATCATAGGCATCCCCATCTCCTAGTTCATCAATATTCATCCAGAGTCATCATAGAAAAAAATGAAATGTCTTATAATTCAATTAAACACTAAATTGATAATATACAAAGTCTTATCATGACATCAGCAGCGCCTCTAACCAATTTCATATCCCATACTAAAATTATTATAACTCACAACGAAACTTCCACTCTACCATGAGGAGTATCACTAGAATACCCATATCCCAATACACCCACGATAGGGTTACCATAGACATATCATGCATATAAAACTCAATCCTATTACAGAATCTGGGGTCCTAATTTTTTTCATGAATCTTTATACCAAAATGTATCTTAAAGTATTTTACTCATATCCTTATCCAAATAAGAATATCTCCCTATGAAGAATTTCAATGGAAAAATCACATGAATGGATGGATTGATTATTTATAATTTTAAAATAATTTAGTTTGAAACAATTCCTCAGAATATATTGTTCAAAAATTAAATAGTTGAAGGAATCTTCTCTTCCAAATCAAGTGAATATAACACATAATAATATGTAAATCCATGGGAATAGACATTTCATATATGATTCATGACCCTGCATAATATCCACCATATTCAAATAGAAAAATTTTATAAATTAATTAGATTAAAATATGATTTTGATTAAGAATCTGGAAAACTATAACATTTATAATTTGGAATATCATTCCATACTACCATGTATATTGGAAATCAAACCAATATTTAGTTATCTAGGGAAACTAAATAACATATGTCCAAAACTCCTGAAACTATTATCACCTGTCATTCCTCCACTAAATTGAAAGAAAACTAACCAAACACTTCAATAACATCTTTTATTAACACATATAATTTTACTCTTTGGTAATTGGATACTTGTTCTACATATCCTTTAGAATTCATTCCATTATGCTATAGGTTACTAATTAATAGAACGGGGTAAGGTGGTACCATGGCTGGGAAATACCATTATATATATTTTTTAAAAATAGTATAAATATCGTATAATCTATTGAAAAAATTGTCATAATAATAAATTATAATCCCAACTTAAACCATAAGAAAAAATAATACCCATCATTTTATATCAATATTAATGACTTACAAAAAATACTCTTCAAATATACAAAATTAATATCCCGCATGGGAGGATCATATTAAAAAAATATATAAAATAAATAAATAAATAAATAAGATGAAACATTAAAAATGTTATCAAGTCCTACCCTGGTCACATTTCTAGACTCTACCAAATCCAACCTACTCAACCATCCAATATTATGCATCTGCATCTATTGTACCTTTTGTCTTGAGGTCTACTCGAGTAACAAATTTATAGATCCACCTATGTCTGATGTTTGTAAATCTTAGCAGGACATAAAAACTAGGTTCCCCAACATAATCAGTAAATATAGTGCATACACCACGAAATATTAAAAAAATAATAAAATATAAATTTTAAAAATAATTTACTAACCCGTAGCCGGTCATTGATTTGTATTGTAAAAAATCTGTATAATCATATATACTTTAGAAACTTCTATATGTAACTAGACATGTGGAATATGAAAAAAAAATTTGGAAAACATCTCACTAATAGTACCTCTATATATAATTATACGCCCAAGGAAATCACAACATACATTAGAACATATTAATAAAATCACTAAGTAGGAACCAAATCATTCCCCATAAGAAATTCATAACATACAACCAATGTGACCATTTTCTATCCATGAACAAGTTTTTCACAAACACCAAAGGGGATGTATTTATATCCCCAAAAACTGTCTACAACATCTTTACGTGGGGATCCTAATCACAATCTCAAACATTTACAAGATTTTCATTTCTTAAGGTGTGATTTCCCTCACCATAACATTTACTACATTATAATTATGGGGTGGGGGGGGGGGGGAATTCCACCACAGAATAGTTATGTTATTATTATTTCCCAACAAGAAACATCCCACCGATTTTTTCCATTTTGTTAATATATTTGGTGTTACATCCCATAAGATAATTTTTACTATATTTTCATCACATAGGGGACCCATCATGTTCAATAATATTTATTATAATATCAATACATAGTGGGATAAATCCCACTCTAGAACACTCACCAAATTATTACTACCCAATGGGCCACATCCCATAGTGAATAATTTACTATCATATCTTTATATATGGGTAGTGTAACAACCTATGTTTTTATAATTTATTTTAGTGTAAATAAATTTAATTTCCTCAGTATCATGCAATACAAGTAGCCCTATGTATAATTGAACAATAATTAAATATACCATTGTAAAATATTTATAAAATTAGAGTTATTCATATGAATTAAAAAAATTAATAATTTTTAAAAAAGTGTTTTGTTAAATAAATAATCAAATTTTAATGGGGTCACTATATTTTTTAAAAATAGATTTTCCTTAAAAAAGTGTTTCTTATTTGTTTGTGAGAAAATAAATTAAATAAGATTTTCACTTCTATAATATTTAATATTAAAATTTTATTTAAGTTTATAATATTTTCATAAATATATTATTTCAAAATTTAGAAAATTTTATTAAAATATTAATTTTTTGATAAATAGTGAAAATTATATATTTTTATTGAAAACTTCCATCTCATTTCATGATTTTACATATATCAATTTTTATTGAAATTAATTTCAAAATTATAATTCATTCATTTTAAATTTAACTAATCGAATTATAGAAATTGGGATTAATTTTATGTGATTTTTGTATAATATTTGTGTATATTTGACATATCATATTTTCTTAAATATCGTTTTCATTTAGTTTTGGGATGTTATTTTCAATGTAATTTCTAAACATTTTTTAAATGGAATTTTTCAAAAACTATTCCATATAATTAATTAAAATTTAAATACATGTTAATTAATACATTTTCATTTTTTCTTTCATAATTATTTAAGGAAATAGTAAATCAATTTCACTATAGATCAGATTAAACCCGTTTTATCAGGGTTTAGAAGAAATGATAAAGGTATGTTTTCGAATTAAACATATCTATATAATTTTATATTGATTTATTTCTACTAAATCCAATCCCACATTCTAATATTTGTCCATTTAAAAAATTTAAACTTGAGAATGAATTTATTATATATTATTTTTTATGAAATTCCATGTTTTTCATCTCTACCACAATTAAATGGACACCCACTGCCTCTCTCCATTACACACCATTGAGTATTATAGATTGAAAATGAAAAAAAATCTCTTAAAAAGTTTACTAAAAATTAATTGGTGGTTCTTATCATCTTAAAATAAAATTTAATTTTCCTTAGGAAATTATCTTTTGGAGTCCAACTATATGAGAGGTAGTCATCATATTCCACATATTTCAATTTAATTAATCTTCCATACCATATAAATATGTGTTATTTTTCATAAAATAATAATTTAACAATCTTCAATGTACTAAAATATTATAATGATTATGAAACCACCATTATCGACCCATTATTCTATCAAATTCTATGAGAAGGTATCTTTTACAAACCAGCCTGAGTCAACCTTGAAATGGTCCCCCAGGCTAGCCCACAACAAGTCACAAGAGGATTTCCCAATCCTCCCGAGATTGAAAGAAGCACAAAGGGAATCGATATAGTACACAATGGAATGATTTCGATGGTATATAAATAAACAAACAAATAGCGGAAACAAATGGACTGCTCAACAATACGTTTATCAAAAGATGAAATAAACATTATTTGTACAAGAAATTTAAAGTACAACTAACGAAACAACTCAACTGAACAAACCTCATAACCAAAAAACTTCATATGGCCCCACTGGTAACACCCCAAGACCATGATCACATGTCTTCCAAGGTGATCAAACTCTTGTTGAAACCTACACAAGGGCCAAAAATAGAATAGGATTATTGGCATGAGTCTTAAAACTCAGTAGGTTAGCCTGATATTATATTCCCAATGAAAATACTTTAAAATAAATGAAAAATAAATTTAAATTTTTAAATAAAAAATATAAAGGTATGTTTTCTAAAGGAGGTGTCATGCTATAAAAGTTACCAGAAAAAAACATTCACGTTTTATAAACAAGAATTCTAGTAACAATTTTCAAATAGGGGAAATTTCAAATTGGAAATAGTTTTCATGAGGGATTCTTTAAATAATGTACACATTTAAATAAATAAAAAAAATACATAATTTATCAACCAAACACAGCATATGCTGATGGTGAGTGCAAAATAGCCAATGGGCACAAGTCACGGGAACACACCTAGGTACTAGTTAGTTGTGAGCCCTAGGTACCTCGTATCCCTGTGAAAGTAACCATAATAAATATCAATTCTCATGGACACGAGCCAATATTAGGGAAAATATCCATAACCTAGTGGTCCACCACCACCATCATTATTTTAGTTACTTTTGTCATCTTCAAACTTGTTACATGAAACAGGGGCCAAACCCCATGATATCACTAGCGTACAATTACACGCCAGCCCACCTAGATACCCGGGTTTTCCCTTTTGTGATAAAAAATGTCACACATCTATAAAATACAATTTTATATTGAATATTACAATAAAAGATCATACACACATAAATCAGGCCACACACATTTCTCATTTTTCTCTCAGGGATCAATAAACCACCTAAATTTTCATAAAACAATTTCAAGAAGTATAACGAGGCCTTGCACATAAAATCCATTCCAAACGATATTTTAAGGAAAAAAACCATCCATACCATATAAAAACAGATTTTGAATCCCTAATACAAATTAATAATTAAATTTAATGAACCCAAAAGTTTCACAAAAGATATTACTTGAAATACACATGGAAACAATTTTTTTAAGAAAAACTAATGTCAAACTGGCCTTTAATCATTCTCAAAACTAACATTTGACAAAGGTATGAATTTAATTTTTATTATATAGGTTTAGAGACCCCATTTGAAGAAGAAAAAAATTTTCTTTAATCCTTTAAAACACTCCAGTTACATATTTAAAACACAACAATTTTTTGGCAACTCATGCCAAAACAGGTTGTAAACCAAAACCCATTTGTTTGTAAAACCAAATCCAAATTGAAAAGACATATAAGGAACCATATATACGATTTTCCATTCTTAGAATGCATTTATAAATCCAAAAAATTATTTTTATATCATACTTAACACATAAAATCCAACCATGAAATTTAATGAACACATGACATGCCCTTTTTAAATAAACAATTTATTTTACGCACTTAACAAGGAAAAAAGCAACAATTCCATGGCATATTTTTTACAAGATATTTTAAAATATTCAAAGATCCATAATCCAGGTTCTAAACCTTATTATATTGTTGTAAAAGATAGTGGAACATTTAAACAAACACTTGTTGTGCACTTTTATGACAACACTACACTACCTTTCAAAAAATAAGGCATAGAAAACCATTTTTCACACCAAGAATATTATCCAAATGCTGAAAACAATAATCAAAATATATATCAGATGAAAAATAATAATAAAATGATTAATATTAAATGATAAAAGAATGTGAAAAGGATATCCAACCTTAAATCCTTGGCTTAATGGAAACGCACACCCAATATCACCATCTGAGGGATTATAAACCCTAAACCTATGATGACCATCCCCAAACAAACAAAATCCCTATAAAAAATCATAGGATAACATAATCCTAGGTCTATCATGAATAGTGGATATTATAAAACCATGAAATAATGAATGGAGGAAGAAGAGGGATGATAAAAGAGAAGGAATCTCACCATTTCAACTAGAAAACATTCCATCTTCCATTATATCTGCACCCGTAGAAGAAATGGAATGGCTTGGAACTTTTTTAGGGGATCCTATGGTTGGAAGAACAAGGGAATGAATATTTGTGGGAAACAAGTTATGAATATAGTGGTTTATGTATGAAACAAGTTTACCATCTCAATTGTGGACGTTTTGTAGAAACCTGAGACCTTTCTCCCTAATATGCAATGCAAATAATCTTTAAATAGGTAAAATAGATAATGTTGTTGAGTCTAGGAATTTGGAATTTGAATGAGTGGTGTAATCACCAAATAGTATTAAAAAGTAAAAATATATAAAAGAAACATTTTATATTTGTAAAATTGGAAATGGGCCCACGGTCTGGCCCAATACCTAAATTAGTAACCCAAATTCAGCATGCTTATGAATTTATATGTTGTCCCAATGGATGTGGTACATTTAATATATCATTGGAGTCCATGTGGGAAGTTGATAAAATGAAAGCTATATAAAAATGAATATGTTATAAAAGAAACAAATTTGGTTTTTAAATCTGGAAATGGTCTCACAATTGGCACAAATCAAGAAAAAACCACCCTTTCGCCAGAAACTCCTAAACAAGAAATGGGGAACCCAAATTATGGTGATTAGAAAAAGATGAAACTTCAAAAATAAACATTATTCTCACCAAATACCCAAGAAAAGGATCGGGATTTACAATGAACCATATCAAAACAAATACCTGAAGAACCGGGTGTGATAATTCTCCCCACAATTAAAGATTTCAACACATAGAAAGCCACAACACATTCCAAATAATTGATCAAAATCTAAGAATTATTTATCAATATGATCCATCCTACTAATAAAACGACACTCCATCAACCATTAATGTAACTTAATCCTCTTACGTTATCCAAAATACAAACTCTAAACCACTTTCCAAGAATCAATCGAAAGATCGAGTCACTACCTCCACAACCAAACCAAAAAACCTGTTGTTGGGCCTTTTACCAACGAACATGACTATCACCCAATCCAATGATAACTCATGAGACCCAAATATTCTAGTGGATTAAGGAATGGACTCACCACCATTAAAAAATAACTTGCACTAGATAAGTTCTTAGGAGGAAAAAAACAACAAGACCCATGGTGGATCTCCCCACCATTGAAACCCAACTTGCAACGAATAAAGAAGAATTCATAATTGACCAGAATTGGGAATCCCTTATACAAGACCACTAAAAATATAAAATAACCACCTAAAAACACATGTTAATATTGAAACAACATGAACATCTAAACCACCCACTCCCGAATGTAGGGGACAAGAACTTGGCCAACACTTTTGGCACTGATCTGGACCCCCACCACTTAGGGAGGGGAGGGAAGGAGACCCAATTATTAGGCCAATGAAACCACAAAAGAAACAAAGGAACTACCCAAAACTCTCCACCTAGGAATCAGAAACACCAAGACCGCACCCGATTTTCTTAGGTGCTCCACACGTGTACATTGATCGAAAACCCACATCCATGAATGCATAACCATGACACTATGTGAGGTCTAAGTACACCATTATTATAGAAAAGAAGGGAATATCCGAGTAATGAGGAACCACAATCGATTCATAGAAACTAATATGCCACAATGGTGGAGGAAGGAGACTAGTCATGCTCCCAAAACCTCTAGTGATTTCCTAACCTCATTGAAAGCTTCACTCTGAGGCCTATGGCTAGAGCCTTATATCTTGAAGCATCTGTTGCACCACATTCATGTGCTAAGGATCACACCACTACAAAAACTCACTTACTCAACAGAAAACCATCACCTAAATAGTTACTCATAGATACATATAAAAATTATGCCTCTATTCAAATGAGTAGATTAATGGATATAGAATACGACGAAACACATCAACATCACTGAACACAATTACTATGACCAAAAGAATTATCACAACCTGGTATCACTTTAAATTGATCCCAAACTGCTCTCTATTTCAATTAACATGATGATGATTTATTTGAGGAGGTGGATCTATCTTGTGAAACAAGAGAAACAATACTTAGGTTTATCAATTGCAAATCATGGAAACATTGAACTATCTACGACTACATCACTACATCAAACACATCATTAAAAACACACTAAAAATTACTCCAAAATCAACCCACCAACAAGATTTCATCTCATGATACGAAAATATTATGACTTATAGATCACATGGAAGATTTATGAATAAAACAACTTCTAGGACATAGAAAAACATTTCCACATAACCAATGGTGTATAAACAAAGACAATAATTTTTCGGCTCAAAACACTTAAAAAAACTAATTTGGTGGATTTCCACATTCACTAATATTGTTTAATCGAGTATCGCCCACATGTACATTTCCATGCCACCTGGGAACCCAACCACCATGCCAAATTTTTCATCCTTCCAGATATCAATAAAACCAAGAATGTGAGCACCCATGAAAACACCAATGTCTAAAACAAAACAACATCATTCCAAAAAAATCATATACCTTCCAAAAGAGCACTAACCCCTAAGTCAAAAATCCAATTCATATTTCACAAACAAACCACAATTCATCAAGAAACATTTGCTTAAAAAATATACCCATTTTCATTTTTAACAAATTCTAAAACAATTGATATACTCCAAACAATCGTCTCCCATTTTCTGAAATTCACCAATGTATCTTTTCATACTATGATGTCCCTCAAGACCAATACCCTTTAAAAGAAAACAAAAACTGCTCAAAACCAATTTCCAAAACTAATTTATTAGATTAAATCACTTTTCAACATCCCGAAACACCCCAATTAGAAAAGATATTCAAAATCTCCTTAAAATGATTCACAATTCAATGAATTTTCTTTAAAAAACCACAAGTGTAGATTAGGGAAAATCCAATGCCGTTAAATCATTTCCACTTCCTCCTAATATTTTTTTCCCAAAAATAAAACCTTCCAAAACCATTCGTATATTTAATTTTTGAAAACCACATTTTGAACTTTTGAAAATCCAATCCTTTAATACCCATTTCCACAATTATAACATAGGGGTTTTCAAAACAAAAAATCAAAATTCAAGAAAGGTCCAAGAGACCCAAAAAAAGGAACTATTGTCGGTGCGTGACTTTACCATATAGTTTGTGGCGATATGTCAAACACAAAAACAACAAGGAGAGAATTATTAATACCATGCCATGTCTCCACATGGCCTTCCAGGCCATGCGAGCTCACAGAGGCAATTAGTCAAACTCCCCTTGTCATATCCCAACAGCAAACAATTAACAAGAATAAAGGACACTAATAAAACCATAATTCCTTTGGAAATCGGAGGATCAGAATGTGAAAGAGTTTATGATTCTCTACCCAACCATACACCTCATGTACAAAAAAATCCTACTCCATATACCTTGATAACCCCAAAAAAACTAGGGCACTTTAAATAAAGAGTCTGCTAAGAGCCAAACTCCTTTAATACTATTTTGTAAGAAACCATCCCAAGTCGACCCTCAACTGGTCACCTAGGATAGCCCGTGATATGTGTCGAGAGGAATTCCCAATCCTCTCAGGATAGCGACAAGAACTAAGGGAATCAATATATTACAAACAGGAATGATTTCTGTCATATATAATAAATCAATCAAATAGAAGAAAGAAATGTATATCCCAAAAATAAATTTATAAAAAAATTGAACTGAACATTATTTTACAAGAAACTGAAAGTACATCTAAACCACAACTCAAATAAACAAACCCGATAACATAATAAATCCATGTGACCCCACTGGACACACTCCAACATAATGATCACACATTGTCCAAGGTGATGAACTCAAGATGAAACCTCCACAAGGGCTAGAAATTGGAAAAAAATAAGTAAGTGTATACACAACATTTATAAGAAAAACTAATTTCAAATGGGCCTTTAAGCCTTTCTATAAACTAACAATTAACAAAGGTATTAATTTCATTTTTAATAAGTAGGTGTATACACAACATTTAAATTATAAAACCACTTTTATAAATCTTTTAAAACACTGAGGTTAAATATTCAAAACACAACTATTTTCATAAGGATGTGAAACGATCCATTTTCCGACAACTCAGGCCAAAACATGTTGTAAACCCAATCTCATTTGTTTTTAAAACCAAATAAAAATTGGAGATAAATATATGGAACCAACAATAAAAAAAATTATTATTAAAATTCATTTATAGATCCAAAAAAATAATTTTTCAATCTATCATAACACATAAAATCCAACATGGAAATTTATCGAACACTTGACATGCCCTTTTAAACAAAAATATTTATTTTAAGTATTGACATGGAATAAAACACCAATTTCATGGAATATTTTATAGAATATAATGTAACATATTAAAAATTCAATAAAATAGGTTCTAAAATGCATAAAATAGTTTGAAAAGATGGTGGAATATTTAAACAAACACTTGGTGTTCACTTTTACGACAAAACAACACTACATTTCCCAAAACAAGGATTAAACAACCCTTTTACATCTTAGGAAAATTGTACAAAGGATGACACACAATAATAAACATGAATATCATATTAAAAAAATAATAAAATGATGAAATGAAAATGATAAACACATGTGAACGGGATATCCTACCTCAAATCCTTGTTGTAATGGAAACACACACCCAATATCACCATCTGGGGGTTTATAAACCCTAGACCGATGATTACCAGGCCCAAAATAACAAAAACCCCATAAATATCATGGGATAATAGAACCATAGGTCGATAATGACTAGGGGATATTATAATACCAGGAAATAATGAAAGCAGGAAGAAGAAGGAGGATAAAAGAGAAGGAATCTTAACATTTCAACTAGAAAACTATTCTTCTGCATTTAGATCTACAACATTAGAGGAAAGGGAATGTCTTGGAACATATTTTAGAGTCTCCTACTTTCTTGAAGAACTTGGGAAAGATGATTTGGGTGAAAATTATTATGAATAGATTTATTTATGGCTGAAACAATGTTACCATCTTAATTCTGGATGTTTTGAGGAACACTGAGATTTTTCTCCCTAATATGAGATGCAAATCATCTTCAAAGAGTTACAATCTATAATGGGGTTGAGGAAAGGTAGTTCATAATATAATGGGAGGTGGAATCACTAAAATATATTAAACTTTGAAATATAGATAAAATAATCAAATTATATTTATAAAACTGGAAATGGGCCCACGGTCTGGCCCAATTACAAAATTAGTAACCCAAATTTAGCATGATTATGAGTTTATAAGGGGTCTAAAAAGAAATTGTATTTTTAAAATGTCATTGAAGGGAAATTTAGTAAGTGGAAATAATGAAAAATGTTGAAAAATTAAGAAGTTATGAAAGAAAAAAAATTGGTTTTTAAATCTTGAAATGGGATCAAGGTTGGACCAAATCATAAAATAACCACCCTTTCTCCAAAAACACCTAAACAAACAATGGGGAACTCAAATTAGGTTAATTAGAAATATATTAAACTTCATGTATCAACATTAAACTCACCCAATACCCATGAAAGGGATCAGGATTTCCAATAAACCAGATCAAAACAATGAAATGAAAAATTGGGTGTGATAGTATCTACTATGTGTATGTGTGGACTACCACCACCACACAAAGATACATTAATTTGACATAAACTTATCTAATGGATGGTTATTATAATTCTAATTAAGTTTATATAATATATTTATGATATTATATTGGTTCTATGATTATAATATCATATTTAGCTTCATATATTACAATGCACCATAAAATGATAGCATCTCTCATGCATAAATATTGATTACAACCTCCATGAAGTGATGTAATTCATTTTTTGATCCAGATTTTTTTAGATGGAAATATGGATATATATATATATATAATCATATAATAATTATTATGGGAAGGTAATGTCAAATTTACCTTTATTTCATTCCATCCACCACAACATGAAATAATCTATCATGAATACATAAAACTTACACTCTCCATGAACTATATGATCCATTTTTTAAAATCTAACTATTAATATGACTATATATATACTGAATAAATATAATATTTTTAAATTTATTGATATTTTTTGAATAATAGAACAATTTTAATATTATAGACACTAGATCATTCGAACTGAAATTATCATGAAAAAATAAACATTTTACTACCCAAAAATGAAATTTTAATAAGACGTTATTAATAAATGATAATTGAAATATCCTAAAAATATAATATATGATATTATAAGTACTTAAATCGTTCAATTTGATAATTTTAATTTTAATAAATTTTTAGAGTAGTTCAAATTATATTTGATGTAATTAGAACATGATGTAATGGTTTAAGGTTAAAATATCATTGTTTATAGGGATTATTTAGAAATAAAGTTCTGATGATGAAATTTCTTGATCAAACTCTCAAAAATATAATAAAATTTATTCTTATATATATTTCATGATATTAATGGTTTCTTTTCATTTCTCTCTCTATCTCTATGTTTTTAATATACCGAATGAAATTTTTATAGAAAATTAATTTATTTTTCTATTCGGTCAAAAATCATTTCACTTTAAGGTCAATATTTCTGATATAATGACATTATTAATATTTTAAATATTTTATTATGATTATTTTAATAAAACATCAATAATTAATGAATTTTTATAAATTTTTTGAATGGAATATTCTACTAATTTTCTAAACGATATAATTCTAACTTTTTATTGAAACTTTTAAAGGACAGATTTTTTTACAAATCTGGAATGAATATAATATTCAATAGTTTTGAACAATAAATGAAATAAAGTATCCTTTAAAAGAATAAATAATTATTTTAAAGTAAAATTGATTACATAATAATATATATATTTTTGATTTTAATTATGTAATTTCCAAATAGAATTTGAATTTTCCATAATAATTTCTTCATAATCTTTTCCTGACATTTTTATTAAAAAATGAAAAAAAAACCTTGCTATTAATTATGATTTAATAGGTATATGTTTAAAGATACCATCATTATTTTTTATATGTATGTTTTATCAATACGGTGATAATATATTTATGAAACCCTTTCCTTTTCAACGGGATATTCAAGAATGGAATGTTTATTAAAACCATTTATTCATCATATATTATAATATGATAAATTTTTTATGATCCAATAGAGAAAATACGTATAATTTTAATTTTTTTGGTGAAAAATTTTATATAAATCTAATGAATTTAAAAATGATGGATATATCATCAGATAAATTAGACTATAATGTGATGTAAAACTGGTTTAGTAAAGAAATATATCCATTATGATAATCTTAGGATTAAATCCTGAAAAATATGATGGATATGGGAGAAAACCAATTATTCTATGAATTTCTTGGAATTGTTCATAAACTACTTTGTAATTTATAATATATAATTTTTCGCATTACAAAAAAACTCATGTCTTATGAAAATGATATTCTTTCAAAGATCATGTTCTTTATTTCCTTTATGATTCTTCCATATGAACAGGTAACCATTATTCCATGACTCAATATTGTGATAGTTGATATGAAATTTATAGTTTTCATATACTATAATTATTGCTTCATACTATTTTCTCATGTTATATTAAAGTGGTCATTATTTTTTCCCTTGTTTATATTTACTCAGCACCATAACATACCCTTTATTATGTTTCCATTACCAATGTTAGAATAATGGTATGATTTATTATTTCTCTAAGAAGGGAGTTATTTTAAAATAATATAGTAGGTGATGATTTACTTCATTTATGAAGGAATTTTTATGTACATGTGTTCCAAAGATACTGGACCATTACAATTATTGAATGGAGCATAATTCTATCTACTAAATATTCATCAATTATGATTTAATATCAATTTATGAAATATATTGGTCAGTATTGTTGGTATCATAGAAATGCTTCATTGTTTTTTTACTATAATGAGAAAACATTAGTAAGAACCCTTGGGATAATAATTTTTGTTTGTGAACATCATATGTCATGTTTATAAAAGGTGACTAGTTTTCCTAGAAAAACATCATTATCTCTATACTTCCAGTGGATGTGGTTTCAGAAATGATTTATCTACATTTAATAACCATTAAAATATTTGTTTGAGTATATCATATAAATAATTATATTGGATAGTGAGTGTTACCTTACTACACGCCTGGTTTAACACTATTGGGGGATAGACATGGACTAATTCACATTTTCATTATGAACCATTATGACAAATGTTAGTTGATTATAACCATGAATGAACTAAATAAAATATATGGTTTCATAAGATAAAAATAAATTGTTATGATATATACATATTATAAATGATGTTTTCATGATTGTATGGTTTCTTAATACGATTATTAATTTCTACATTGTTATTTTATGTATTAGTCAATGGATGAAACCTGATGGAATCATGTTAGTTTTGAATATGATGTGAAAAAATATATATCTACATGAGAAAACAATTATAGGATCTTGAATACAAAATATATTTACTATTATTACAAAAAAATATCAAGAATGGAATCATAATGAGCTTCAAAATGAGAAAAGAAGGGAACACTATTCCATTGAGTAAATTATATGGAAATGTCATCCTTTTAATGGATCTAAAAATCCTCTATATAATGATAAAATGGATACGTACCTTTAAAAATATATTTCCCATTCTCTAGATTCTATAACATGAAAAAAAATTTTGATACATATTTACATGGAAGGTGAAGCAAATTGATGTAAGAATATTATCTAGAAAATTAGGCAACTTGAAGAAATTCACACTATTGAGTGGGATGAGTTTAAGAAATTAGTTTAAATAATTAATTTCACTATAATATTTATATAAAAATAGATGGTGAATTTATTAGTACCTTTGGAGAAAACATTTAAGGGCATAAATTGTATAAATTTTGTATTATAATCCATCATGAATGTATAGTAGATCAATTCTTCATTTTCATGAGTAATATAAAAAGTGTTATCCATATAAGAAAATAGTGTTTAATAAGATATTTTTGGACGTTATACTAAGGTGGATATGGAGATTCTAATTCCTGATCGATCTCATGGTTTTATATGAAAATAATTGTGTAATTGAAGGGAAATTCATAAAAAATATAAGGAAAAGATGATACTTAATTTATTCTATTAGTGTAGAATGAATCATAGAGTAAATATTATTTATAGAATAATTAAATGACTCATGTTTATAAAATAAGGTTATCTAGAAATATAATTTTGAAGTGATGGGAAGAATGTGTAACATAAAAATGATGATAAATCCTTACATAATGAACCTCCCACACTCTGGTATTTCAAATGAAAATACGTTGGCAATAATGGTTAGTAGATCTCAACTCTAAAGGTTATTAACCATGATTAACAACAATGAATTCATAATCCATGAGACAAAGAGAAATATTATGTGACCATTACTGCTGATCTGTGGTATAATAGTAATGTGTTTAAAGGTACACTTGCAATCCAATCTTTAATAGTAAATGTCTTATTTTATTCTAGATATGCCAATGATTTTATATTTGATGAATATTTTAATGGTATAATAATACCACCTCATTTATTAATATTTAATTATAATGAAAAACTCTAATGGTATAATGATCACATATGAACTCTATGATGGTACACCAATATAAGTTTGAGGGAATTTTCTTCTTAATTGTTTTTATTTTCATTTTTGATGAATTTGATGATGTCAAATCCATATATTGGATTCATTTACCTCAATCCCACAACAACTAATATAGAAGAAATGTCACATTTTATATTCTTAATCAATGTCTGATCATTTATTTGTGTGAGTATAAATATTAAATTCAAATTAAAATCACATCTATTATATGGGTATTAATTCTTATTCAAAAGGGTTATTTATTGTTGATATTTTGGGAGAAATTAAACATCATAGATATGTCTATTTTATGTGAGTTTGTTTCTGATTTTTTTTTGAAGAGTTTCTTAATTTTTCCTATAATCATTTTTTTGAGTCATCAATGAATCTCATATGTTTTTGTAAACCTATTGTATAGATTTTATATATAATAGACCCAGTGGAGTTAGTGGAATTAATTAATCAAATCATAGATAATATTTACATGTAATTTATTTAGCCTTGTGTTTCACCATGGGAGGTACCTTTTTCTTTTAATTAATCTGAAATATGCATTGATGTAACTCTACATTGATTATTAGGAATATAACAAGATCACTATCATGAAAATTTTACCTCGACACCATATGAATTTTTTTAATCAGTTACCTGGATCTGAATAAATTTACAATATTGTACATAATTTTGGATACATCAATTGAGGGACATGATAGAGGATACACCAATTAAATAATTCCACACAAGGTATGGATACATTGAAATTTTAGTTATACTAATTGGTCTTACTAATTTATTTACTGTCTTCAAGGTTTTAATGAATATAGTCTTTATAGATTACATAGATCAATTATTCAACGTGATTATAGATATATTTATTGTATATTCAAAGATAATTGAATAAAATGATGACCATCATATTTTTTATGAATACCCTACAGAAGGGGATGTTTTATTCAAAATTTCCCATGACTACATTTTTACTACAATGTTCTCTTGGTCAATAATCTCAAGTGATGGTATATATTTAGATCAATAAAAGTAATATGTTATTTTACATTGATGAAGAAAATCCATGATTATAGAGAGTAGTGGTATTATTTGATTGGAATGATATTATCGATGTTTTTGAATGATTTCTTACTACTGGACAATCTAAGAAACAAATAGAATTTTTAGGGAGAAAAATCCATCATGGAATACTAATGTGAGGAAAATTTGGAGGAACTAAAAAGAATATTACCTATTGAACATATACTTATTGTCCCCTATGATGAGGAAGGGTTTATAATTTATTATTAAGAAGTGAAAAATTGATTGAGATGTGACCTTATCAAAATTTTTATGGTGATACATTATTCCCAACACTAGTGGTTTCTACATCTGATAAAATTAACCAACTCATTATTTGGAGATAGCTACTGTAATCTATTCATTGGAGATATGAATGAATTATATTTATGAATAAAGGTATAAAATTAATAATGGCTATACAATTTTGATTTATATATTTACTCATAATGATTTTAATATGTTCTAGATATTATAATTTTTATATCATTAAAGAATAAGTATTCTCTATACAATAACACCTTGGGAAAGTGAAAAGGTATGGGATGATTGGATTTAGAATAATTATTCCATGTTATCTTTGACGAGGATAAAAATGGTCAAATATTTATGAATTTTTTATGTATGAAATTCAAGATCATGAATTAATGGGATAATATCAATCTAAAATATGTTTCCAACCACTTATCAATGTGAAGATTGAAAAGAAAAAGAAGAAATATGTGTATCTAGGGAAGAAATTTAAAAAATTTCTGCATTTTCTGCATGTTTATAATATACATTTAAGGTTCATGAACTATATTTGTGGCTCGTCAGTATGATATTTGATGATGGAGTTGTTAGATGAATCAAATCGTTAAACATTCTCAATTCATCATCAATGTGTGGAGATATATAATGTTATTGAAGCATAATTATTTGGGGAAAGCATTTAGTGAGATATTAAAGAATATATATCTTGGTTCTAGCTATATTAGAAAGTATATTTTGAGAGGTATAACTAAAATTTCATGTTACAACCACTACCTATACCGGAATGGATATTTTGAAAAATCACCATGGCCTTTATCGATGGACCCCCCCCCCCCATGTCAAAACTCTATAATTATATATGGTGGGTATTAAATCTCCATATAAAATAATAAAAACTTAATATCCATTAGAGAAATTTTTTATAGTTATAAAATTACTATGTTATCCATTCTGAAAGTGGAAATATTGTATGTGGTGCCACTATAGATTGTAATTGATCAGTAAATGAGGTCAAACTCAGAGTTTTGGAGAAGTATTCTCTATGTTATAGAAACAATATGAGATTTAGTACTAGTTATTGTTCACATACATATGGTCAATATGGGAGGAATATTCATACTCTATAAGACTAGTTGAGTGATTTCACTAAGGATTTTAATGGTGGTTAGGATCCACATCTTCCCTTGCTGTAATTTTTACACACCAATATATTTCAATGAACGATTAATATGGATATATATGAATACCTATATAAAGAAGTATAAAAACCTGAAATAATTGAATTATGATGGAGAAATAATGATATTGGGACACGATATTTTTTACGAAACGATAGAGAATATAAAATCTATTCACAATCACATAAGGTTATCAAGTTATTGAAAATTAGTTAGGCTTAAAAGCATCAATAATATCTAGAGTTTGATGTTGGTGAAAATATATTAATAATAATATCTCCAAAGAATATTTTTTAAGATTTTAAATTATTTTAATGTTAAAAATTAGGTTTATAATTTACTCATATATTTTATATCAATTTGGTATTATATCCAATCAATAATAAATTTGACCAAATCTATCTCAAGTTCAAGTTTTTTTAAACGTATCCCTCATGGGAAATTACATTAATTATCCTTCAAATGTAATTAACTCATAGGTCATACCACTATGGAATAGTCTATGTAATTATTATCTACCTATGGAGATTTCAAAATCATAGATATAAAGTGTCACTAAACAAGACCACTCACTTGGTCAGTGTTTTGTGGTGAAACATTCAATTGGAAGATGTTGTGTTGGAACTTGTGAATGTGATGATGTAAAAGTACCATTAGTTATTTATATAAAAATATTTAATTTTGAGAGAAAATTTACTTTACGTGTGGTAAAATGTATCACCCCCAATTTTATAATATATTTGTATTTAAATAAATTTAACTTCTTCGATATCTTGTGATGCATAGAACCAATAGTCTAATTGATGTTTAATATAGATAACCTTATAACCTAGGTGTAATTGCGATGTTATGAAAAGGATTATTTTCATTTGAAAACATGTTTATAGGTTTCATATAATGAAAATATATAGATAAATATGATAAAAAAATTTATAATTTTGTTTTATATATTGAAATTTAATTTTTCTAAAAACATATAGTTTTTATTTTTGTGAAAAATTATTATATTTTAAATTTTCACCATCAAGAATATTTATTTGAAAATATGAACTAAATTTCAAAAGTAAATATTTAAAAAATTTCTTATAATTATTTTTTGTGCATTTTCATAAAATATTACTTATTCGATGAATAATGGAAAATACTGATATTTATTGAAAAATTTCATTTTTGTTTAAAGATATTAAAAAGTTTTATTTTTAAAAATATTATAAGTTAAAATAGTTTATTTATAAATGTAATTTTCTATTTATGGACATTATATTTAATTTTAGATGGATTTTGGTATAAAAATAATCTATATTTAAGAATGTATTTTTATACTAATTTTTTTAATATGTTTTTCCTGTTTATTTAATATTTATTATCTTAAATAACTAAAAATTAATTTTATTAAATTTATTACATATTTAGAATCATAATTTAATTTTTTTAATGAGGACACATTCATTTTTGGTGATACAGAATTGTAAAAATCATAAAAATTTATCACCACAGGGAATGTTAAAATGAGTTTATCGAGGTGTTAAACCAAAATTGGAGGGTGTTTTATCCAAATAAAAATTCTAATATCCTATAAATTTATCAATATATTAGTAACTTATTGTCTTAAATTTGATTATTAGAAAATTTTAAATCGTTTTTAAGAGAATTATTTCATTTGATTTCATTTGATTATGATATTGCATGTGTGTCTTCTCCTAACTTATAGAAGGAAATCCCTCCTCTAACATATTTACCTCACATTGAGCCTTATACCTTGACTATACCATAAAAAACTCTCTTAAAATAATCCCCATCCATGAATTTGATGTTATTATATTCTTAAAATACCATTCCAAGGTTCCTTAAGAATTGTTCAAATGGAGGGTAACTGAATGAGAGGTAATCATCTTGGCCTAAATAATTTAGTATATATATTCTTCCACCTCATATAAATATAAGGTATTTGTCATAAAATAATATCTTCAGTTTCTTGAATATGCTAAAATTTCATTTTGATTATTAAACCACTACTATCCACCCAATATTCATTCAAATGGGTCATGAATGTATCACTCGTGAATACGTTTGGACTACCAAATCCATATAATAATACAATTAAAATTCTATTAAAATAGTTAATGTAAGGTTATTATAAAGGGTCTAAGATTCATATATTATATTTTGGTTATTATTATTCTTATTTAATTATAATATCATGTCTATATATCCATTGTGAAATAGTTTCTAAAAAAGTAATGTTTCTTGTGTGTACATGTGGACCACCACCACAACTAAGAAATGAAATTCATTTTTTTATTCAAATTTAGTTGGATTTTAATAATTTAAATTCATCAAAAATGGGGAACTGCATTAATGAATATATACAAATTTTTGCCTCCATGAACATCTTGATTCATTTTTAAGTCTATATCATTTATAGAAGACTATAAGTATATAGATAATCAATATATATGTCATTTATATCATTATAAATGTAATTAGAGTGATTTAACAATGATATAATCAGAAACAAATGATCTAAAATACCAAAAGTCTCATGAACCATGATAAAGTAAACAACCATAAATGAAGAATTTAATAAGAAATTATTAATAAATTTCTCTTGAAATTTTATAGGAAGGTCATATATGATAATATAAATATCTTATTTATTATTTTATATATGTAAAACCAATATATATATTTTTACTTAGGATTTTATATAACTTTTTATTTAGTTGTAACTTGAGTTAATGGATTCATTTTTCAGTATCATTGAATATTTGGTTTCTTATGAACAATCTCTTGAAAATTAAATTTCATTACAAACCTATATATAATCACATGATTTTTATTATCCTATATTTATTTATAGATATTACATATGTTACATTTAGTTCCATATCATTATAAATTCAGGAAACTGAAAGAACATATTTTAGGGACAATGAATTTAATTATCTAATTGGTTAAAAATCCATTCTCTTCAATGTCCATGTTTTTATAAAAATATGTTATTCTATTTTTTTTATTATTTAATGTTTTTATAATATAATTTTTAGTCATTAGTTAATTTTGAGGAAATATATCAAATTAAATCTTCTTGAAATAGTGAAAAAATATGTGTGTTTTAAATTTTATAGAAAATGTGAAATGAATCATTGTTTTTTATGTGTACAGAATGAAAGTAATTTCTCATTATGATGAATTTGGGATGAATTTATTTATCCATTATATGATTATATAGTTTAATTAAGGCACTATTTCCCCTAATAATATGTCTTTATCTTTATTTTAATGAATTAAATTCAAAAAGAAATGTGTATTTTCCTCAATAATGATTTAAAAAAAATAATTTATTGATATTAATCTAAGAAAAAACATTTTTATTGAAGATTATTTACTGAGAGTATGATATAATTATACTTTCCTTAGCCTTTCTTTGGGTGGATAATGATTATGAAAAATAGACGTATGTAAAATACTATGGTTTCCAGGGTTTTTTCCATGAGGAAGGATTTATGAACCCTCTTTCATTTTCATGGGTTATGATATGATGATTGTTTTGTGATATTCATTCACAGATATGTATTATTTTCATTACATGATTGGTGATAATGGAATTATATTTCCACCAAATGCATTGGGTAAAATGGATAACTCATGAGATATATAGTATTGGAATAGGGAGTGAACCATGTATAGTAAGGGTATCTCTATGCAACGATAAACATTGGGGTGGACCTTAACCAATAAAATGGTATGTGGATTGAACCCAATTAACAATTATAGTCTTTAATTTGAGCCGTTAATGCTAATAAAATTATTTTATTTTCAAAATTTCATGAAAAAAACTCATGTACTATTTGGATTTTATGCTCGCATGGCTTATGTTCATTGACTCCTCTATGGTTCATTCCATAAAAGCATCCAGTATTTGAAAATTTATTCAATATTATGATCTTTTATTAATAGGTTATGATTTTGAAATGTTATGTTCATTTTCTCATTAAATAATTCTAATTATATGTTTCTATTATAATTTTATCTACTTTTTTTACCCTTACTATTCATCACATCTCATCGTTTTTTATTTTATCCTTTCCCTGGTTATGAAGAATGTATTATATATGATTATTGTAGGAAGGGTTATTGTTATAAAGATCATATTAAGATATTATGTAGTTAATTTATGATCCATTTATATATATACCAATGTTTCCAATGATATTGTACCTATATGATTCTAGAATGGATTGTAATTTAATTTCTTATATAGTTATTTATAAGTTAATATCAATTATAGTTGGATTTTTAATTCATTAATTTCAAAATTTTATGAATGCGTTTTTAGTATATAAATAAATTAGATCTCAAATAACATTAATTAAAATAAGAAATACAAAGATGGAGTTATTCACCAACCATCAAATAAGTATTGAGCATATAAACTACATCAAGTTACGTTGATCTATTAATGGAGTTTGGGTACGTAAAATATTATCAATTGATATCCATTATAGGGAATTTATGTATGGTGTGATACCATGTATTTAAAAATGAAAAAATATCCCATATGATCATTTTCTCAATGGTGGAACTAATATGAAATTATATTCATTTTTTAATTGGATTATTAGTATTCTTAGAAGCTCGGAATGAGGTGAGAATGAATTATAAGAAGTGATTCATCTCTTTTCTAATGATAAAGGCCTGGTCACTAATATAGGAAAATGGAATCCAAATCACATGGAGGAAAATTTATCATTTAATCTAGAAACACATTCCTTATATAGAGTAGAGACCATATATTTTCAACTACAATGGTCTGGGTATCATGGTTTACTGGAGACCCCTAGAAAATGTGATGAAACATAATACAAATTGTTCCAATGATTATGATTTCATGGGAGGTGGTGGATTTGTCCTTGATATGTGGGGTAAGTTTTAATGGAATATAGTTAATAATATCATTTTAGTAATCATCATCAAATAAATCAATGTTGATAATCCATTTACATAACCTAAAAAGGATATATTATTAGGTTGGAAGAGTTTGAAATTAATTCTCTAATGGTTCATACATTATTATAGGGCCCATTATCAGAATAATAGTACACATTCTTGTATAATATCGATTTCCCAAAGTTACTCAGGATACATTTTGGGATTTTCACACATGGTTGGAGGTTAATATGTAGGAAGGTATTATTTCATTTAATGAAAGATATGATGACTCACACATTATTTATTCTTGTACGAGACATTATGATATGACTCTATGACCATTATTAGAGAGTATTCTTAGGGTTCAAACCAAATTAGGCCACCATGATCATAATTGGGAGTGTATAAATCATTATTAATCTTTTTTATTGAGTGAAGGAGAACAATTAAATGTGGATTAAAGTTTATCAAAGAGATTATGTGTTGATTTGAATTAAATGATATTACCCTAATTGAAGTTGAATATGTTATGAACTGATAAAATGAATTATTCAAAATTTATTCTCAATGTCAAAATTGGATAAGTCCCAAACATCATTAAATTTATTCATATAGAATCATATTGATGTTTCTGAGAAAATGATCTAGAAATATGAAGAACCCATGTTTTTATAATATTGTACAAGGAACATCATAAGGATAAGTTCAAACATTGTATTGTATGTTTTGGACCATCACAATGATTCCAAAAAATTATAATGTAAATTTATTATTTTGTAAGGATAAATTAATTTTTCTTCACAAGACAAACATGGTACTCTACATGGATAACTATGGGTGTTCAAAGGGGTCATGTTTGACAACAATGATCTGTTATTACACAATTAAACATAATTTATTACCTGAACATCACTTGATAGAAGATATAGGATCAATATGTCTAGTGTCTTTGGGGATTAGGATCATTACATAACAACTTAAATCATGAAACATGCAATAACGTTTTTGAAAACATCCTTTGTATGACCACTATATTCCCTTGTACTTATCATTGCATGGGATAACCTGAGGACAAGCATAAAAAAGGGTGAGCTATAAAGACTACCAAGGGAATAAATATGGAATAACATGAGGTATAAAATACATGTTATACAATACGAATCTCAATAGAGCACAAGGGAAGCGTAAACATAAAGGCATAATAAAGCATGATAAGCTTAACATGAAAATGTGGGAATAACACTTAACATGGAATTAGCATGGGTCATGTCTCATTGCACATAGAGCATGATTAAACCCTCATTTCACATGAATCATGAGTAAAACCTTGTTTCACTTGTATTAGCATGATTAAACCACATAACATATCATGATACTATACTTTACCCAATGCATTGGAGCGCTATCAAGGCACACCCTTTTTAAACATTTCATTGCATGCATAAGTGTGCCACATAGATCATAAAACATTGAATCATTCAACATAATATTTTATTCCACGATAAACTAATGTTTAATAAATACATGAAACTATTTAAAAAAATAAATAAATATGAATAATAGTGAATACCCTTGATAGAGAAATGGGCATGGTATTCACTACACAATGACTTTTGATTGGAAAAGTGCGGTGCAATTTCGACAGCATAGCACCGTGACATAAGAACTCGTAAAAATGGTTGATGAGATATAAAGGGGTGTCTCATCATATTTACATGACATGGAAAGTAAGGGGGGAATATAGATACATTTCTCATCAAATTTAATGGAATTTAGATTCCTGATACAAAATAATCGCTAGAATGTAAATGAGGTGAAAGGAATTCATTTTGAAATTTTGGCATAGTAACAGGTGTACATGGGAGGAATTTAATGAAAGATAAAGGGGTATCCCATCACTAAAACATAAAGTGGGATGTCTGGGGGGAGGGTGAAAAAACCATTGCCTAAAATTTATAATTGAAATTAAAAGGGAATAACAACTTAAAGAATATGGGACACAAATGAGAAAGGATGAGAAACCCTTACGTGGAAGTGTGCTTCCAAAGGCTCGAGAGATGAATGAGAGAGGTTTATTGGGAGATTGGGGCACCATGGGAGGATTCTAGAGAGAGGAGGGAAGAGGTTGGACCAACTCCAAATGCTTTTAGTGAGGAGGAAGTGGGAGATTGGGTGGGTTTTTATTAGAAAGGTGAGGGAATTATTTATTATTTAGGTTTGGGACACCACACATTAAAGTAATCCAAACCACAAACCAGACCATAGTTTTTGCCCATGGTTTTTGTAAAAGGGAAGAAGAAAAAAATATTTTATAAGCATAAATTCTGAACATCTTAAAATAATGGGGTTGCTTTTGTGGAGGTGAGTCACACTCCCAAGGGAAATTTTTTTTAAAAGACAAGATGTTTAATATGTATTAAAGGGTCAATTAATGCTTTGTTAAGTAAGTCAAACAAACCCAAAATCATATTATTTTAATTTTAAAACATATATTGTCCAAAAATAAGGCATATAGTATTTTATTAAATCACTATTTGGTCATTATTATGTCATAAAACATATTATATATTTAAATGGTATTTAATTTTTACCCAAAAATTTGACTGGCTCAGAAAATTATGAAAAATTCACTATTTGATAATTTTGATGTCCGGATTCCAGAAATAATATTCATTTTATCTAAATAATTATCTAAATATGTAAATTTTCACTTTTAAAATAAAAAACTAGCATTTATCAAAAATTCATGGTTTTTGACATAAATGGCGTTCAAACCATATTACAAATTACAATTGCATTCATAAAAATAAGCGATCATTTATCTTTAATAAAACTTAATTTGATAATAATAATTATCTTTTATTAAGAAATTATTTAATTAAAAAATCCATTAATTCATAAAAATATATTTCATAGTTGAACATTAACTACAAATAGTATTTGTGCTTTAAAAACTATTTACAATGAAAAAATAATAAAATTAATGTATATTCATTATTATGTACAAAAATAATGTACATAGACATAATACTAGGGTCTTGTTAAATAACCCCTTGAAACACCTACATAAGACTGAAGAGTGAGGTGTGCGACAGTGACAGACTCTTGGGGTGGCTCGGATAACATTGCACACGTGGTGGTCTCTATCAACTTCCACTTCTCCGGTAGACAGTTCCTTTCGAATTTAACATGTTGAAGATCGGCTTGGGATTGGTCAAGAGAGAATCCCAATGATGCCACCGCCTTTCTGAGCTCTAAAAAATGGGCTTCGTATGGATCATTCTACTGGATGATGATATCGCTTCCTTTTTCTGAGTAAATTAGATTGTTAAATCCCATATTTAAACTAATCATGTGATCACTGTTCAACGGCTATATTAGAAACGGTTACAATTCATAATGGTGTTTTAAAATAAAAAAATCATAAAAAAAAAGAAGTGCATATGTTGTATATCTATTTCACATATTAATACATTTAATTAGATCAAGAGGTATTTTCATTAATAATGGTTTGGGTCATTACAATCATCCCTCCTTAAGAAATTTCTCCCATGAAATTTCATTCTACATTCTAGATCATAAACAGATGTGGGTACTTTTCCTTCATTGATTCCTCCAGTTCCCATTTTTCCTCTTCTTAATTATGGTTTCGCTATAGTAACATGACCAGATGAGTTGTCATGTTGCTTAAAACATTTTCTCTACAATCCAAGATAATCACCGGCTGCTCCTCATAGGAAAGATCATCTTCCAAATGTACCACCTCGGAAGAGAGTACATGTGAAGGGTCTAGTATGTACTTACTTAAGAGGGATATATAAAATACATCATGTACATTGGCCATAGTAGGTGGATGTGCAAGTCGATTGGCTACAGCCCCGACACGATCAATAATCTCGAAGGGGCCGATGTACCTAGGACTTAACATCCCTTTCTTTCCAAACCTCATGAACTTCTTCCCATGGAGATATGCGTAGAAATACCATGTCCCCTACTTTAAACTCAAGGTCTCATTGACGGTTATCTGCATATCTCTTTTGTTGACTCTGGACCGCCTTGATATGTTGCTTAATGGTTTTCACCTTCTCCACCATTTCTTCAACCATTTCTAGTCCAAGAAGCTTACGCTCACTGAACTTATCCCAACATGTCGATGTTCTGCACCTTTTACAATAAAGGTCTTCATATAGTTCCATTTGGATGCTCGAGTGGAAACTATTGTTATATGAGAACTCATCAAGAGGAAGATGTTGATCTCATCCTCCTTTTAAGCCCATTGATCATGCTCTCAACATTTCCTCAAGTGTTTGGATAGTTGGATCTGATTGGCCAATAGTTTGAGGATGATAGGACATAATAATGTTCAATTCAGTATTCAGAGCTTGTTGAGGACTCTTCCCAAACATAGAGGTGAATGTTGGATCTTGATCAGACATGATAGTTAGTGGTACTCCATGCAGCTTTACCACTTTTCAGATATATATTTGTGCCAGTTGATCTAATGATAAATCCCCCCAAATAGCAATGAAGTGTGAAACTTTTGTAAGATTATCCACAACAACCTAGATTGCATTTTTTCCCTTTTATGTCTTCAGAAGTCCAGTGACAATGTCCATGGTGATGTTCTCCCATTTCCATTCTGGTATGGGTAGTGGTTGCATCATCCCCTTAGGATTTTGTCTCTCATACTTGACTTGTTGACATACCAGACACTTTGAAGTATATTCGACAATATCCCTTTTCATATTGTCCCACCAAATGTTTTCTCAGAGATCTCATCACATCTTTGTGCTCCCTGGGTGTATAGAGAAGGTCAAGATATGTGCATCATTTAATTTCTCTTCTTTATCTCTGGATCAGATGGTACACATAATGACATCCCAAATCTTATAACTCCTTCCTCATCAACTTTGAAATCAGAGGATTTCCCATTTCTATCAGCTTCCACCCTTCTCTGAATTTCCACATCTTTTCTATAAGCAGTCTTTATTCTCTCCGAGAGGGATGGTTGATCAATCATTTGAGAAAGGATTGGTGTTGTTCCTCCCTTAATGATTCCCATGTTCATCCTTTGCTAATCTAAGAAGATCAGATCCTTTTAAATTCTCATCATTGATAAAGATGTAGGATCCTTTCTACATAGAGCATTTTCCACCTTGTTTTCCTTACCGGGATGGTAGTGGATTGGCTAGTCATAATCCTTAATGAGCTCTATCCATATTCACTAGCGTATATTAATCTATTTCTGTGTGAATATATATTTGAGATTCTTGTGGTTTGTATATATGCCACATTTCTCCCCGTAGAGATAATGCTACCATATTTTCAAGGCAATGATCACATCCACCAACTCCAGATCATGAATTGGATAGATTTTTTATTGATTTTCAACTTCCATAAGTCATAAGCTATCAATTTATTATTTTGCATCACCACATAACCTAATACCATCTTAGAAGCCTTAATATACACCACAAAGAGTTCTCCACCTGTAGGAGTGTGAATACTGGTGCAGTGATGAGACTCTTTTTCAACTCCTTATAACATTATTCACATTTCAGTGTCCAGAAAAACATTACTCCATTCCGTATCATCATGGTCATTGTGCTTGAAAATTGTGAAAATTTCTTCATAAATCATCGATAATACCCAGCTAGACCCAAAAAGATGCGGATCTATGTTACAGAAGGTTTCTTGGGCCACTCTTCAATTGCCTTTGTCTTGGTTGGGTCCAGATATATCCCTTTGCTAGTGATAACAAGCCCCAATAATGATACTTCCTCCATCTAGAACGCACATTTACTATACTTTGCATACCACTTCTCCCTTCGCAATGATTTTAACATAGTTTTCATATGCTCCTCATATTCCTCCTTGGTCATGGATTATATCATAAGATCATCGATAACGACTACCACAAATTTGTTGAGATAATCTCTAAAAAATCAATTTATTAAATCCATGAAAATTTCCAAAGCATTAGTGAGTCTGAAGGGAATCACTATGAACTCATAGTGTCCATACCTCGTTCGAAAGGCTGTCTTGGGAAAATATTCTTTCCTCACCTTTAATTAGTGAAATCCCACCCGAAGGTCAACCTTAGAGAAATAATTGGTCCCACGAAGCTAATCAAACAAGTCATCTATCTGTGGTAGAGGATACTTGTTTTTTATCCTGATTTTATTGAGCTCACAATAACCAATGCAGAGACGCATTGATCCATCCTTATTCTTGATTAAGAGGGACCATCCCACCCTACGGTGAAGTACTCGGGCATATAAAACCCTTCTCCATATTATCCTGTAACAACTTCTTCAACTCTTCTAGCTCTATAGTGGCCATTATATAAGGTGTCATTAAGATTTTTAGAGAACCATGGATAAGTTCAATTGAGAACTCAACCTCTCCATCCAAAGGAATACCAGACAACTCTTCTGGGAATACATCAGTGTAATCCCTCATGATGGGCTTGTCTTCAAGCATTATTCTCTCCTTTGTCTCAATCATTAGATCTAGATATGCTTTCTCATAAGGCAACAATATCCCCACTTGAGACAATGATTCGAAAGGAAATTATTCTCCCTCCTTGAAATTGTAATGAATTGTAAGATGCTTCAGGATGTGAAGAGTGATCTCCCTTTCTCGATAGTTGATAGGGGCTTTGAATAAAGACATCCAATCCATGCCCAAGATAGAGTCAAACTCTACTAAAGGAAGTATGACGAGATTTTCTAGGAGGTTCAGTCGACAAACATTAACCGGGGAGGAGTTATAAACCATGGACACAACGGTTTCCCTATTCTATGTTCTCACAGATAACATTTCCTCCATATTTTGAGGTGGGGATTAAATTGTTCTACTAAACATGAAAGATATGAAAGAATTCGTATAACCAGAATCAAATAGTATGTTCACTATTCTTGAATGAATAACTAGCATACCTGTCACCACATCATTTTCTGGCTCCACCTCAAGAGTAGTGATTTCATAGGCCCTTCCGTTCTGCCTTGGAGGTTGTTTTCGATTTCCTCCGACAACCCTCAACTTAGGGAAATGGTTTGCATAATGCCAAAGATCCTTTCAGTTGTAACACTGCACTACCAAGTGAGTGTTGATATGAACCATCCTTTCTTCTTCAATATTAGTGGGATTTTCCATATCCCTTCTGCAATTCTTGGCTAGATTACCATACTTTCAACATTTTAAGAAATTCCTGGTTCCCTTGATACAGTTAACAAAATGTTTCTTCCCATAATTTTTGCAAGGGGAATAGTCATGACACTTTTACATCATGGAATTTTTTTAATGTACCACCCATGTTGTTCTCCATTTGCCGCTTATTTTCACTAGGACCAAGGGACTACTGAGAGTCTCCAACATCCATTTCAACCTTGAGGGAACAACTGACAATATTCTCATAACTGTCGATGTCACGAATCGTGAACGCTTTTAGTAGACTCGGATTTATTCTTCTAAAAAGCAATCTACCTTGCATTAAGTATTCATGACAAAGCCAGAGGTGTACATTGAAAGCCTTGTAAAGTTTTCATCATGTGACCCAATGGACTCATCTTCCTTATGAATGAGTCTGAGAAACTCTCATTCCATATTTAGACGGAGGTTTTGAGGAAAATATTTGTTGAAAAACATCCTCTTGATTTCCTCCCAATTCATGGAATCAATTTACTCTTAGGAAATTGTATTCCTGATTAGTGTCAACCTATGATCAGCATCCCCATCAAAATAATAGACCACCAGCACAACTTTTTCCTCTTTCGAACACTGGAGGATGGAGAATATCATTTCAATAGAGTTAATCCATTGTTCTGCGAGAAGGGGATCAGAAGATCTGCTAAAAATGAGAGTCTTTTCCCCGTGAAGGATTCTACAGTAACATGCTCTTTACATGGAGGAGGAGGGAGTTCTTCTTGATTCAAGTCATTATTCATAACTCCAGCATTCTGAGCAAGTACAGTCATGATTCTTTGAGTACCCACTCCCGTCATACCAGACATATCATTAGAGAAATCATCACATTGCCTATCACATTGGTTTTTGGAACATATTATTCTATTTCCCACCATTAACTAAGAAAAATAACATATAATTTGAGGTCGTAAATACTTATCCATGGATCTAGAACATGAAACTTTTAACATAAAAGTATAAACTTATAAAGAAGAAGTATATCCTAACTTGTAATTTCTTAGGTTTAAATCTAGGTTATCTTCAATATATTTCCAAACATATATTCTTATGGGATTTTTTTGTCCCTTAATAATGGTTTTTTCTAAGCTTGAGAATATACCAAAGCATATCCCCTGAGAGTGTCATAACCAAGAGTGAATAAAGGCCCATTTTCGTGCACCACTTCACATTCGAGTCTAGTTCAAAGTGGTGTTTTCTGGTTTTACCACTAGGATACACCTGTGCCAGAGCTACCTCTACCTTCTCATATCCAGACAGGGATGTATTTTCTTGATAAACCAATTACTCAATACTCAACAAAATATAGGTATGTTTTTATTATACTTAGTGTTGTCTCTAAGGGTTTACTAGTGTTTTCTAATCCTAATTCCCAAAATAACTAAACCTATCCTCTAATACCAACTATGACAACCATGATCTTTTATTAAAAAATTAAATATAATTTATTACATGAACTACACTTGATAAAACATAGAGGATTGAGAGTTATATTGTCATTGGGGCTTAAGATCATTACATATCAACTTAAAACATTAAACATGCAACATCTATATTGAAAACATCCATTACATGACCACTACATTCCCTTCTACTTAGCATTGCATGGGATAACCTATGGAAATGCATAAGAAAAGGGTGAGATGTAAAGCCCAGTAAGGGAATAAACATGGAATGAAATGAGGGATACAATACATGTTAGACAATAGTAATCTCAATAGAGTACTAGGTAAGAATAAACATAAAGGCATAATAAATCATGATAATCATAACATGGAAATGGGGAAACAACATTTAGAATGGAAATAGAATGATCAAAGGCTCATTTCCCATAGAGCATGAGTATACCCTAATTTAACATGAATCACAAGTAAACCATTGTTTCTCATGTATTATAATGATTAAACACCCATTTCACATAACGTATCATGATACTATACTTTTCCCAATGCATTGGAGCGCTATCAAGGCGCGCCCTTTTTAAACATTTCATTTCATGCATAAGTGTGCCACATTGATCATAAAACATTTAATCATTAAACATAATCTTTTATTCCACGATAAAAAATGAGGAATACATACATTAAACTATTTAAAACCATATGTAAATGTGAATTATGGTGAATACCATTGATAGAGTGATGGGTATGTTATTCAATACACAATAACTTTGTCTTGGAAAAGGGTGGTGCAATTTCGGCATCATAACGACGTGACATAAGAACTCATAAAAATGGGTGATGAGAGAGAAATGGGTGTCTAATAATATTTACATGACATGGAATGTAAGAGGGTTATATAGATACATGTCCTAACAAATGTAATCGAATTTATATTAATGATACAAAAGAATTGCTTGAATGTAAATGAGGTGAGAGGAATTCCTTTTGAAATATTGGCATAGTAACAGGTGTACATGGGAGGAATTTAATGAGAGATAAATCGGTATCGCATTATTAAAACATAAATATGTAAGTATGGGGGAGGTTTGAAATAATTCCACAACATTTATAATTGAAATTAAAAGGGCATAACAACATAAAGATTATTGGACCAAATGTGGAAGGAAGAAAAAACCCTTACTTGGAAGTGTGCTTCCAAAGGATTGATAGAGGATTGAGAGAGGCTTATTTAGAGAATGGGGAACCATGGGAGGATTATACAGAGAGGAGGGCTGAGTTTGGACGAACTCCAAATCCTATTAGTGAGTAGGAAGTGGGAGATTGGGTGGGTTTATATAGGAAAGGTGAGGGAATTCTTTATTATTTAGGTTTGGGACACCTCACATTAAAGTAATACAAACCACAAACCAGCACATGGTTTATGAAAAAGGTAAGTGGAAAAAAAAATTTATAAGTCTAAAGTTTGAACATCTTAAAATAATGGGGTTGCTTATGTGGAGGTGAGTCACACTCCCAAGGAAAACAATTTAAAAAGGAAAAATGGTTAATAAGTCTTAAAGGGTCCATTAATGCTTTTTAAAGTAAGTCAAAGAAACCCAAAATCAAATTATTTTAATGGTAAAACATATATTGGCTGAATATATGTCTTATAGTATTTTATTACATCACTATTGGGTCTTATGACGTCATAAAACATATAATATATTTAAACGGTATTTACTTTTTACCCAAAAAATTGACGTTCTCAGAAAATTATGAAAAACTCACAATTGGATAATTTCAACATATTGAATCCAGAAATTATATTCATTTTATCTAAATAATTTTCTTAATATGTCAATTTTCACTTTTAAAATAAAAATCGATATTTATCGAAAATTCTTGGGTTTTGACAAAAATGGTGTTCAATCCTTATTAAAAATTACAATTGTATTCATAAAATTACACGATCATTTATCTTTAATAAAAATTAATTTGATTATAATAATAATATTTTATTAAAAAATTATTTAATTCATAAATCCATTAATTCATCAAAATAGATTTTTTAGTTGATCATTCACTAAAAATACTATTTGTGCTTTAGAAACTACTTATAAGGTAACAATAATAAAATGAAAGAATATTCATTATTATATAAAAAAATAATGTACATAGACATAGTACCATTGTTTTGTTAAATAACCCCTTAAAACACCCGCATAAGACCGAAGGGTGTGGTGTGTGATGGTGACAGACTCTTGGGGTGGCTCGGATAACATTGGATGTGTGGTGATCTCTATCAACTTCCACATCTCCCATAGCCGGTTCCATTCAAGCTTAACCTGTTGAAGCTTGGCTTGGGCATGGTCAAGAGTGAAGACCAATGACGTAATCTCCTTTCCGAGCTCTGACAAATGGGCTTTGTTTAGAGAAATTCTACAGGATGAGGCCATCACTTCCTTTTTCTATGTAAATTATAATTTTAATTCCCATATTTATACTAATCATGTGGTCACTTTTCAACGGCTATATTAGCAATGGTCACAATTCATAATGGTATATTAAAATACAAAAAACATAAAAAAAAGAAGTGCAAATGTTTTATAACCATTTCACATATTAAGAAATTTAATAAGATCAATATTTATTTTCATTAACAATGGTTTGGGTCGTTACGTCAAGTATTGTAATCGTAATGTTTTTAATATAATTCAATAGATTATGAGATAAAATATGACAAAGGAAAATAAGTTACTATAGTATTTTATGGTGTATTCGAAACAAATGAAATTGTATTTTTCCAAAATTTAGACAAATACATGATCACTCACAATAAACCTAAGGACCAGTTCACATATATTCTCCAGTATGAAAATTTACTGAAGATATGTTTTATTAGAAAATATCATAAAGTGAAAAAATGAAATATTCAGTAGGAAAATGAAATTTTATGATGATATGATTAATTTTTTATTTTACTAAACATTTTAATAGAAAAGGATTTTTAAATATGATCTATGAGAATAAGAAACCACATAATGTATAATATGTAGATCAAGATATGCCCACAAAAAATGGTTAAATTCCATACAACGATATACATCATATTTTTGAATAAATATGGTGTAAAATATAAATGGATGTGAATTTTTTGTTGGATTTTTAACAATGAATCAAAAATAAAATTTTCAAATAATTCATTTATATTTATGACATGGGGTATTTTTGAAAAATTATTTTATAAATATATATCTATTTGATTGATATGATCTCCCACCACAAATGATAGGTCTTTCATATATAAATTATAAAATCAATATCCCTGATATTTAGTTAATATAAATTGTTGGAGAAGATGAATAAATTTATGGAAAACATCATACTACATTTACTATAAATTTCATTAATGTTAATGAAATACGAACATGATGCTATTATTACTAGATATTATGTATGTATCAATGATAGAAGTTAGAAAATGAGAATCATATTGAAATAATTTTAATTTGAGGAAGAAGTAAAAGGACTTGTTTGATACCCTATTATCATGTTTGATGATTGAGAAAAGGAATAATGTTCACCAATATCATATTATCATGTCATAGAAATTGGATGAGGATATCTAACACAATATACACTATTCAAGATGATGATTTAATAATTCACAGTTCCTTAAGATATATTAATCATTAATTACATTATTATAATAAGTTCATGAATATTTATAAACTGTAAAAATTGTCCCTAATTTTATTATAGTAGTGGAATATTGGTTAATTGAGGAAGGGGAATTTGTTATATTGATGTTATGAAATATTAAGTAGAAATATTATTTGATTTATATGATTTAGGAATTTCGATTGAAGAATAGTGGATTTATTGCAAATAGATATGTTTATGAATGTTGGTACTAGTTTTGATAATTCCATTTTGACTGGGTGAATAATAAAGAATTTGGGATATAGATTATAATAAGTGGATGATGTATTTAAATAAAATTTGATGAATCCTTCCCATAACTAACGTGAACCTATTTCCATTTCGAAAAATATCAATAATCTAGTCATAATACTGGGTCCAATATGAGTCATACATGGTACAAGGTAGTTTCTCATATTGTAATCACCCTTACCCTAGAATCCCAAAGATATGGGATACATTATTATATTGGAACTATAAATAAGGAATAAAATTCCAATGTATGGAAAAATTTAGTAGTCTCTAAAAACTAGTAAAATAATTGAATATTATATTATAATTGAAAAAATAAAAGAACATTGTATTTTCTTATGAGCAGTCTATTATTATCTTTATAATATCACTTCATATCAATCATAATAAACATCTTGGAATAATTATGAAGATAAACATATGAAATTTGTGATCTATGATGCTCAATAAGGTCATTCATATAGAGGAAGATAACATGAAAAAATAAGGATTAATTATTATTTCACAATAAATATATGAAAACACATTCAATATTTAAAAACCATAGGCATAAAGATAAATATGATTGAAAAAATGATTATAAAATATTTTCATATAAACAATCACATGATATATTAACTTTTCCATGGATATTATATACAATCACATGATCATCAATAAAAAATCATATAATGAATAAATCCATAATTCTAGCTGCTATAAACAAATCATTAAGGCCCCATTCCAAGACTACATACATAAATGGGTATGGCCTTATCTCACACCCAAAGTAGTTTTTCTAATGAGACCAATCGACGCATCGATGTGCAGTAGATGGTCCATCCAATCACATTTTATATCTAATGTACACCTCATATTAATGGGGTGATATAAAATCAACATAAATATTCATATTGAAAATATCATTATAAATTTTTGAAATTTTCCTAATCAATAAACATAAACCCAAACATCCAACGTAATATAGTGAATGATATTAAGACAGTACATTCCTAGTAAAACTGATCATAAGACATCCAGATTAATACTATGGATAGTATCATAAAAACATAAATCTAATAGAGAATATGTAAAATGATATTTATCAATGTTGAAAATAAATAACATATTTATAGCGCATAAACAATCTTGAAGAAAATAATCGTATTTCATTGAGGGTAACATTTAAAAATTAATTTTTTAGAACATTAGAAAAAACATGCTATTTTAAAATATTCATGGGAACATGTAATGTAAATTTTAGTTAAATAAACGTTTTTGGGTTCAGAATGTGGGTTTTTCCATTTTCATGACATAGCCTTGGTTGTGAAATTGTGATTTTAGAAATTTCATCATGGGAATGAAATAAATAAAATAAATAAAATAATTATTTTATTATATTTCTAGGATGTAGTAACATAACTTATTTTATAAATTAATAGTCTTAAAGGATTTCTAGGTTTAGTAGCTAAAACCTATAGATATGAATGACCGTTAGAGATATATAGAATATGTTTCTGGTGGAGGAAGACGACCATATCAGAGATTGATTACCAGTGCGAGATGAATTCAGAGGATATCCACAAGAATTACTACATAGTTTCTTTATTTGACAGTGATTGATTCAAATCATGGTATGAAATATTTTTATTTGGATTCCTTCACCATTTTATATTTCGACAATGAAAGGAGATCAATCAACCAACATATTGATCTGCATATCGATTATTTTTACTATGGAATTTATTGACGGGATTTTATTGGGATATTTTATTTATGATATTTGGATTATTTCATAACATTTTAGTTATTAACGATTGAGGACAACATGATCATTTAATGAGGTTCTTTTATCTTGTTTTGTATATTTATTTCTCCCATATTCCTTCTTTTATCAGTGTAATTATTTTTTGGCCCATTGTTCAACTTCCATAGATAAATCGATCAGTGTGCACCCATTTCATGGTAAAAACATCTGATATTGTATACATGGGATCAAAATTTTATGATGGTAGTGATAAAATAGAGTCATTGGTAGATCAAATATTTTTGGATCCCCAATTTCATGTTCATTGGTGTGAAATGAAGAAAGAAGAACAAGGCCAATTTCCAATGGAATAGAAGGGTAAGAATCTAGCAGTCATCCCTGGCGAGGTTAGACAGGGGTAGATCATCAATTTCAAGAAATATTGAATCATGTAACCGAGGTGTTAGTTGTTTGGATTTTCACTAGATAAAGAACAATAAGGTTCATGAAATCCTATTCCACATAGTGTGGAATCAATGATTATACAGTGTGTGGGTCCCTCTTACCAGTGGATTGGGTTTTAGGAAAAAAGTAAGGGTAACATGAGGCGTGACCCTTTCACATGTTGTGGGACCTCTATTTTGGGACATAGAATGTACATCAGAGGGTACAAAAACATGTCCTAGTGTACACAAGAATAAGTATGCCTTGTATTCCCACACGACATGGCCTGGTGTAGACGTACATGCCTTTGAACTAGTAAATAGAGAAAATCACATGAGTAGATGCACACTGTGTACTTATACATGGACACATAGTGGTACATTTTTCATGGTTAAGACCTGGGGTCAAATGGACATGGTGTGTAATCTTGATATAGAACATGTACTTCCTTTGTGTTGGCTTGGATCGCTTTTCCTCTCTAATGACCAACAATTTTAAGAATGGAATTGTTTTCCTCCATATAATAATTTTTATATGAAAAAATACATACACATAATGGATATCCCAATATAAACATCATCCTCACACATTCAAAATAAAATAATTATTATTCATAGAATGTTTGAAACATATATCGATGGAATGGTAACATGACCCTAAGAATAGTTACATGACTAGTAGAAATAATAATCTAACTAGAAGAATATAATCCTCAATTATGAAAGTTTGGATAATATTTTTTTATCTTATGATTGTAAATCATATATAACAATGTCATAGTATAAGTAAATAAATGTTTGGAAAATGTAAAATTATGTTTTGGTATTTTTTATAAAACATAAATGTCGATTTATAATTTTAAAATTTATATAACAATTTAAAATAACATTAATTTTTTAAAAATTAATTCTTAAATTAATATTTTTAAAAATTTTCTTATTACAAATTAATTTTATTAGACCAAAATTAATTTATCAATGTGTAAAAAATAGGTTATAATTTTAATAAAAAATTTCTTTAGAAAAAAAACTATTTAAATTATTAATCAAATTTCTCATTTTAGAAAAATATATTTATAAAATGGAGTTTTATTTTTGAATTATATATATTTATAAATGGTTAGTGTTATGTTTTTTTATTTTTCTAAACTAGTATAATTTTTGGTGAATAGAAAAATATGGTAATATACAGTGTTTAATAAATACCTGAATTATTGAGTTATTGATGATGTACGCATAATTTAAGCCAATAATATTGAATAATACTTCATGATTTATTATATTTTGGTATAAGGTTTAAATTATTAATATTAATGAGCCAAAATAATTGTATAATTTATAAAATAATGAATAACATAATTAAAAAACCCATATCCCCCCATAATTACCACACCTTGCCACCTCTTCTACTCACACCATCCTTGCATTGAATCTTCTCCAAATTATACCCAATATTTTTTTCAAGCATCACCCCCATGTCCAAGATCGATTGGAATCAACAAAATACCAAATCTAATTCCCTTAATTAGGTTCTTGAGAAACCTTTCAACCGTTAAATCGTCATTCGTTTTCTTTTTAACTTATTTTCAAGTTTATTTTTTATTATTCTATCATAACCTACCATAATCAAAATTTAATGGTAAATATAGTATAATATGTATAAATTAATTTTATTATGTTAATTTAACAATACAACTTAAAACCTCTTCTCCTCTTACTTTTATTCTAAATATTAAAATTGAATTTGTGAGTTCTTGATATTGAAATATATTATTTTTGGTAAAGTCCTATTGTGTAAAAAAAACACTTCTTGAATGAAACTCTTTTAATAAAAAAGTTATTATGCATATACTAAAAATTTTAATCTGATAAAATAAAAATAATTTTTGAATTTAGAATATAAAAATTATCCTAGGTTGAATCTTTCCTATTTTTTTGAGAAATTTCATTTTTTTGGACGAATAGTGAAAAATACCGCTTTTTAATTAAAAACTGGCATTTTTCTAGTTATATCGTTACGATTCTTGATATTATAAATAATTTTTAAGGTCTCATTAGATTAATATTAAATATATTAATAAAATTTATTTAATTGGATTGAATTTTTCTTTGAAATTGAATATACAAATATAACAAACTTTGGTAGTTTTTTCTACTTTAAAACCCCCTTATTTCCTCTTATCTGTGGGATTAAAACTAATCATAATTTTTATGCTTCTATGATTAGAATTTAAAAAAACCTACACAATAAATTTTATTCAGTATAAATTTTAGAGTATAATAACACCATTTTACTTTTTTACAAAAATGATTAATAATAGTGATTAAAATTAATCACAGTAGTTAAGGCCAAATTAATATTAAATATGGACTAAACCTTACATTTAAGGGTCCAAATGACTTATACACTTTTACAAGACCAATTTTATGTTTTTATTTAGTGCATAAACTTTTCATTCATTAGTTTTTTTGGTTTTTTATGTCTTTTTTCGGTATGCACATGTGCACACATAATTTATTTAATAAATATTCCATGTGAGTCCTTGTCCTTCCCTATAAAATGCCACCAAATATACCCATTCCTAGCACATATAAATACTATTTATTATTGAAACTACAATCCCAGATATCCTCCCAGCAATGCTAACATTGACTTAGAATCCACCTTTATGAAGAAACCTTATCAAGGAATCCTTTTGGCACAATCCAAAAGGGGTAACCCGATTAAGAGGAAACATCTTCTCTTAATCACTATTCCAATATTTTCATTCTCCACCCCATTAACTCTCTTTATACCTTCCTTGGGTGATTAAACTAGTATCATACATATAATATGATGTTTTTAGGAAATTTTAACATCCTTAAATTACACACACCTCCATCTAATGGATGATGAACATACTATTACGGTGTACAATGAACTACTACCTCACAAAAGGATGATTGTTCATTTCTCCTATACCACGAATCATGGAGGCCATTATGATGGAAAGTATATTTATATATGTAATATATTATATATATTATGTCTTTAATCTTATTTATTAATTTTTGGAATCATTTCTTTCCACCTTCTATTTGGTGTTAATATGAAAATATTGTTTGGGGAAGTGTGGACTACCACCCCCTCAATGAGTTGTGATTCGTGCAAACACCATAATGATTTTATTAAGGATATTTTTAATGTAATTATATGATATATATGATATATTCATTCTAATATAATAATTATATTTATATATATATATATACATATATATATACATCTATATATACATATGTCATGTGCATACCTTTATTCAATATGATAATAAAATGAGAAACATCATTCATGCATACGTACAACTTACCATCTCCATGAATGATGTATTCCATTTCACACTTCTATATGCTATAAATATTTATAATATTCATATAATGGATATATAAAATATTTATATCATGATCTACATTCTAGAGTCATTATATAATTATAAAGACCAATGATATAACAAATTTAGACGCATTTGAAGAACCAAGAGAATATTTCCTGAAGTGAAATATTAACATAGGATCGTTAACAAGATTGTAATATAAGGTTATAACAAAACCATATATCGTAATATATATAAGAATATTTTTCAATAAAATATTTATAATAAATTTATATTTATTATATATGAATCTTGTATGAGAAAAAAGATAGTCAAGTCATAATATAAGGGGATTTCATATCACTTTTAATTTCTATGAGATACAAGCTATGTTCGCTACTCTTTACTTTTTTGTGGTGTATGTACATCCCCTGATTGTATTATATGGATATTGAAATTAAATTTAAGGTCATTCATATTCTAATTTTATGAAACATATCTTATGTGGTTTTTGTTTCAAATCATTCCTAATTGTTAAAAATGTTTTTGTCTCAACTGGCCTTCGTTGAGACTCAAGTTTTGTTATGCACCTAGAATTTTTTGGGGGTGAATATAAATACATTTTTCATTCCAAATAATTAATATCAGTATATTTATGTTATTATACGAATCATGTAATTAAATCTCCTTACATGGAGAGCATGATCCCATTATACCATGTTATAATATTTTATTGAGACAATCTCATTACTTTTCAAGATTGTTTATGATTATTCTTCCTTTGATAAAATATTATTATACATATCTCAAGAATATTCATTAGTTTCATTATCCTATGTTATTTCACAATATATTTCTATATTTTTACTAGTTTCTACTATTGGGTGCATAATTTAATTATGAAATATTTATTTGGAAAACCTTACATTACCCTCTCTTTAGTTGGATATCTATGGTTTCTAAAAATGGTCCCCAATAATATTATAACATTACCCTATATATCTAACAGATGTTTTTACCCTTTTTTAATTTTACCAATATCTTCAACAGAATATTCTTGTTTCTTTTCGAATAAGTCACTTTTCTATCCTTTTATACCATGAAAAATGAATGTAATTATGATCCCGTATGACATGTACAAATTTACCCATCATCGTTTCTACAAAGAAACCTTTGAATTTTTAATGCTTTATATTTTGGAAAATGTTTTTTAAATTATTTTTCATGAAAATTTGTTTTAAAATTATTATCAAACTTTAATTAAATGTTTTCCATTAAAATGTTATAGAAAAGTTTTTTAATAATTATTTAAATGTTTTCAAAGTGTTTTTAATGAAATCAGTTTCAAATGCTTTTCATTATTCTATTAGATGTTTGGATATAAAATGATTTTGAAAACTTTTTCAACATCTGTTTATCTGTTTCAAACTATTTTTCTATGAAATGGGATTCAAAACATTTTCAGTATTTATTAAAAACTTCTTATGTTCTTAAAAATGTTTTTTAAAATGTTTTGATGCTTATTTTAAATTTTTCAAGGAAAAAAGTTTTCAAAATGATTGCATGTCTTCATTATAATTTTTGAAGGTATTTTGTAAGAAAATAATATTCAAATGGTTTATTTATTAGAAATCCTTTTTCAATATGTAAGCAATATTTTCCTCATGAAATGTTTTTAGAGTATATTTCAATATTATATTCTCTCTAAGATGAAAATTATGGATTTTTTCATTTTATTTTCAAGTAAATGATAAAGAGGTTACATATATATCCTATCAATGAATGAGTTATGAGTAATAAAATGAATTTTATGATACCCATTTCTATTTCATGTGTAATATGTTTATGAAACCCATTTCTTTTTCATGGGCTATATAATTTTCACACACATTTCCTTTCCCAGGTTTTGTTTATGATGATATTATTTTTAATTCTATATCATTCCATTGGTTATGATAAATTTACATGATCGTGATACCCATTTAATTACATGGGTAATAATATGATTATTTATGATCTTGTGGCGTATGTATGTATGATTTCATTATGTGATGGGTTGGAAATATATCTCCCTCCAATGCCTTGGATAAATATTTACATCTCATGAGATATGTAGGGCTAAAATAATGGTTTACTCAGTTTAATAATACATTGATAGAATTAGGGTTTACTCAATTCAATAATAGAGTCCTAGAATGAGGGTTTACATAGTTTAGTAATACAAGTATGGAATGAGGGTTTACTCTGTTCATAAATACATGGATCAAAAGTGGGTTTACTTGGTTTAGTAATATTGGGATGAAATACAGGTTTACTCATTTCAGTAATATAGGGATTGAACAGGGGTCCACCTTGTTCAGTAAAGACCTTTTTCCACTAATATGGTCATGTAATTGTTTCCATGGATACTATGGAAATCAGTACATGCTTATATGTTTCCACAATTCCATTTCTTAATCCATTGTTATTATTTCATGGATTATATCCTTTACGTACTTTTTCTTATTGTATTATTAACATCCAATATTTAGTATACGATTCATTTACATGATCATTGATATGCAGGGTATGATATTTTATTTTAATTTTCATGTTCTTATACTCTTTTTTTCATGTTTATTCAAACATTTCTCCCTTGCATACCCTTGTGTAGAATTTTATCTCACCCCTTATTAGGATTTCATCCCCATTTTATAATGATATGTATAATGTTTGATGTTTCATAGAGGGGTGTTAGTCGAGAAGAACCTAGTGTGAGATAATTTGGTTCACTTGTGTACTAGTGCTTATGTTTGCATGTTTCCAAAGGCACTATATCAACTATCGTCATTGGGCATCTTGTTTTATAATGTTTATATATTTCGCAAAATGTATGTAATGTATATGTTTGTATAGAGGGGGTAACTTTAGTTGGTTTCAATGAAAAGGTACAGATAACCTTTAAAAACTATGATGAGAAAACATTAGTGAGATCCTTAGGTATATTCCAAAAGATATTCCTAGGGATGTCTCTACGGATAATTATAAGGACGAGTTTATGTTTAGGAAAATGTCATGGAATTTTTGTGAAGGATGGAGTGAGTGGTTCCAAAGTAATATATCCATATCTAGATACTACATGTTTATGTGACTCAAGCGTATATTTACCTAGGGGTAACACATATGGTATTATATTATGGGCTTTACTTGGGGTAATATAGTACATGACAATAGGCTTTACCGCACACTCGATTTGACACTCCCAGGGGATATTCATTGGGAATTCACAAACTCTTCATGAACCAAAATGAAGAATTTATATATATGTTGGCTATGAATAAAAAAGGATAAACTCAAGTTGTACTTGATTATGTAAGGGGTCATGATATAGAAAACTTATATGTAATTCATTCTATGACTATGTGGTTTTCTGCAATAATAATTATTGGTCACACCATGAAAATGGTTTTAGTCAATGGCGGGAACTGGACGTAACTAGACTAATGTTGAATTTGATGGAATACATTCTGATGGGAAATCAAGTGGGATGATCAATGGATGGAAATATGTCATAATCAAGCATAATAGGTATTCACAGAACAAGATTAAAATGTTTACATTAGCCAACTCTTGGACTCACAATGGTAGATAAAGGAGTTTTCTGAGATTTTAAGTAATGGAGACCATTGATGAAAGATGATTCAATTAACTTTTTTATTGGAATAATGAAAGAAACGTCTAGTTGAATATCATAGAGGAACAAAAAGGTGTTTTGATTGTGGAAAATAAGGGAACAAAGCAAGTGACTTCAGGTAAAAAATGAAGAGTTTGGTTAAAGAAATGGAAGTGAGTTTTTGCCTCCTTATGTCATCATCAATGGTTAAGTGTTTTAAGTGTGGAATACCTATATATTATGAATCAAAGGGTCCAAAGATGAATGTTCCTAAAGAAAATTTACAAGGTTGAGTGAGTAATGGTTACAATGCTGATGATTAATAGACTATGGATGAAATGTGAATGAATCAAAAGTATTGTGTAATTGGATTAGGTAGAAATGTTTATGGATTAAAGATGAATTACTCAAAGTATTTATGTATTTGGATTCTATAATTATGATTGGTGAATAATGTATGTAATGTTTGTTTTATGTTTTCTCTACATATTTATAAGAATTTTTCGAATGGTAATGATGGATTGGAAATGTTATATCAAGAAATTTAGCATTTTTGAATAATGGAACATAACCCATAACATGTTCTGTGTGTTAAGATAAGGTTGTATGGATTAAGATAAGTGGTAAATGAATAAGTTAATTAGACGTTACTGATTAAATTATAACTAAGTATGGAGTTGTTTATAACTATTTTACGCAACCACTAATGAATTTTATAACATATTTTTGGATTTAAGGAGTAAATCCAATAGAATTAAGAATGAGGAAGAATTCATGTTATCCAAATGTATTTATAGTAATTGAAGTTATTTCCATGTTTCAAGAGAATATATAATGAGGTTATTCACATTCTTGGAATGTGACAAACAAGAGATACTTTTTATTTTATAGGGGAATCAATGTTAATATAAATTCATGATTCTATTTCATAGTTTTCGGATTTCCAACGTTCTAAAGGGTTATAAGGTTATCCATTCATGAAAAGCTTATGTCATGCATTGGATAAAGTATTTGTGAAATTATTTTGTGATGAAAACCTTGGTTAAGAAGATAATCAGTTATTAAAATTATTTCAGGGATGTCTATCTTATATATTATATTTGTTTGTTTTAAAAAAGGATGTCATGGATGTATGGTGACAACCAAACATGTCCAGCAGGGCCATGGGTCTTAAACCCATGACCCAAAGACAATAAGGGTTTCATGCCTACCACTTACCTACATGATTTTCAAGATAATTTTTATTTATTTTTAATGAATAAATATTTATGAGGAACCATTAGTGGTCCTTTTTATTTTTACTGATTAATCTATATTGTTTTTAGAGATAAATAGTCATAACTGTTATTCTTTATTGGCCTTAAATTACATTGAATGTATATTTTCTTTCTTTATTCATCAAATTTATCTTCTGGAAATTCAATACATGAGGTAATGGACATATTATAATTTTTTTCAAATCACAAACCAAGAATGAAATTTTATTTATAGAATTTTATCAATAATTTCCCAATGATCATAAAGTGATCAAGAAAAAATTGTTGTCTTAATACCTTAATTTTCATTGAGATGATGGCCTTTTATATCATTATAGAATTAGGAATTTGAGGCCATTATCATTTATTTTCCCATGAATGTTTTTATTGATGACCTCAATCACTCTCTCTAAATATTTATGATTTTTCACCATGTCAAATCTTCACTCCCAACCAATGTTCTCCTATATGGAATCCATGTTAAATGATACTTTGGGTAAAAATTATGGTTCCAAATTTCCAATTATATGGGAATTTTTCATATAAAATTTTACAATGTTGGTATCTAGGAATGAAACCTTCATGTATTATACCATTGAAAACCTTGGTGAATATCAAGGGTGAAATTCATTTTAAGGGGGGTATAATGTAACATCCCGTGATTTTGAGAAATTTTTTCCAATTAATTTATCTTTTAAATATTTCTCATTTAATACAATAGTATAAATTTTTATTAATATCTCTACCTATATATATTAAAAAAATAAGTCAACCATGCCTTTCATAAGCAATACCAACATGGACTGTGCTACATGCAATTACAATTTGGCTTGCACTACAAGAATCACCGACCTGGCGTATGATACACACAACAATGAGTTTCTACAAAATTAATCTTTTTATTTTTTTTAATTATTTAAATATATTAATTATAAAATATCCATTAAAATTTTAAAAAACAAATATTCATTTAATTTTGTATTATATTAATAAATCATATTGATAATTAAAGATAATATTTTCAGTATAGTCCTTTTCTAATAAAAGTTTTCTCTTCTTGAATGAATCAATTTTAACAATAAAAATTTTTTAATTGAAATTTAGAAATTTAAATGGATAAAATAAACTTCATTTTTGAATTCAAAACATCGAAATTACCCATATGTGATGTTTGGGGATTTTTTTAGAGACATCATTTTTTTGATGAAAAGTGAAAAATTCATCTCAATAGTTAAAAACTAATTTTTTTTATAATTAACTATTAATGATAAATTTTATTATAAATATGTTTTGAGGTAAAATTATAAAAATATTACATATTTTAATAAAATTTATTTCATTACAAAAATTTTCATTTAGTAATAGAATATAAAATCTTAACAAACTTTTGAACATTTTCATACATTAAAACCATGTCATTTCATCCAGTCTGTGGGATTAACCCTAATCTTAATTTTTCCTCTTCAACGATTGGATTTTTAAATATCTCACATACACCATTTTATTCAGTCAAAGTTTCATATTGTAATAAAGCCATGTTAATATTTTACCATTATTATTAGTAAAAGTGATTAAAATTAATAAGAGATTTTAAGGCCAAATTAAGTAAATTAAGGACTAAACCTTAAATTTATGGGCCTAAATAACCTAGAAACATCTCCAACACCCATTTTATGTCCATAGTTGGGCCATAAACCTTATATTGTTGATTTTGGAGGGTTTTTATGAATTCTGTTAGGTAAGAATGTGTGCACTACTAATATAAGGCCCCAGCTTTAATCATTTCTTAACATTGAATTAAATGAATAATTCCCATTGAAAATATTTTCAGGTTTAGAGTTTTAGAGAATTAGATCTTAACTATTACATCTCAAAAGAATACAAAGTAGACACTTCTACTAAGTTTCCATAAAATAAAAACTCTTAAAAAGAAACATGTCTAGTTCCATGTTTTATATAGCATTACATTCCCTTGATCCCATCCTTGAAACTATTCCACATTAAGTCTTGTGAAAAACATTTCAAAAAATCTTAGGGTGAGCATAAAAAGCTCATTAAGGGAAACACAAAGAATGAAAACTATTAGTTTTTCAAAACAACAAGTAAGCCATGTATACTTTATCAAAGTAACACTTTTCACATTTATGAAGTAGTAAAAACTCTTCACTGAATAAAATATCAATACTTACCCTTTTGTAACCAAAAGATTACCATAAAACCAATATAAAGAACACATAACATATAAAGGTAACATGGTACATAAACATACTTAAATGGAATAACCATACGGTCGACTTCCACACATATCACTTAATGGAATAGTCATACGGCCAACTTCCATACCCAATGCATTGGAGGTTATAACGTAACCACCCATCCTGGTATTTACGGCACCACCCGTCATATGGTTTATCACGTAACCACCCATCAACTGTCCAAGTACTATTATAAAATCATAAGACATAAAACAAATATAATGGAAAGAAAACATTTCCACACATTGATCACAATATATAACTTAAATATATTGACATAACAAATCCATTATAAAAAAAACTTTTCAAAACCAAAATACATAAAACAATATATGGTATTTATTTCAAAAAAAATATTACATCTTGTTGAGGAAGCCAAAGACCAAATAATACTCACGGCAGCGGAAAAGGTCATTGTCACCATGTACGTTAAAAGAATCATTCCTTTTTCTCGTTTTGTAAAATTCTTCATAGAAAAATATTCGTTTTGTATAAAAGTAAAAGTCAATGGGGTTTATACACTGTATAAAAGAAAGTTGTGTATAAAATAAAATATGCCTCAATGAAAGGAGATTGAGACGAAGTCCCTTACCTCGTGTCCGACTTGACCCGTTCCTTATTTAATCTCCTGAATAATAAACTAAAGTTAATTAATACTTCCTTAATAAACTTTTTAAGTTCATTATTCCATTTATATAACTTATTACCATGTTATAATCATTATGTAATCATTTAAGTTAATAATGTTCATTTTGTTGATATTTGGTACTTGAGTCAAAAATGGACTTCTTATAATTACATGTTGTTCACGTAGTAAATGGTTTGTTATATCCAGAATGATATTCATGATTTCGGTATCATATATATCATATATATCCATCATGTACATGTATTTATAATAGTACATAACATTTGGAGGTACGAAATGAAATGCACTGTTCATGGAGACGGTAAGACGTACGTATGCATGAACGCTACTTTCATTTCTATTTCTTATTTTTAAGGAATTAAAACATAATGATACATAGGTATATTATAATTCCAGTAGAATATCATATACAATATCATTAACTCTATCATTTATACATCCCACATAGGGCATTAACGAGTCACATCACTTTGAGGGGGCGGTAGTCCGCACTTCCCCAAATGAGATTATAGTATTTACCCACCATGGAAACCATAAAGGTTTAATATAATTGGGATATGAAGAAGAATAAATAAATCATAGACATAATATATATCATATATAAATAAATTTCCATCATAATTTCCTCCATGAGATGCGGTAAGATGTAATTTAACAACCATCGTTTTGTGAGGCGTTAGTTTTCCATCCACAGAAACATTATGTTCTTCATCCATTAGATGGACGTGTGTGTAAGTGTAGTTCGAATACTTATAATAACAAAATCCTAGTATATTGAGGATACTGGTGTTTTTACAAAAGAAAATAAATAAAAAGAGTTTAGGGGTTGGAGAAGCAAAATAAAATAAAACAATTTAAGAGAAACTGTTACCGTTAATTTAGGCAACTTCCTTTGGTTTAAACCAAAAGAACTTCTTAAGTGCCTTCTTCCAAAAGTAAGGCTTCTAGGAGGAGAAGAGGGATGAAGGGAGAATAATTGGGCAGAGTTAGGATGAGCCAAATGGCTTTAGAGGTGTGAGGAATTTCATAGAAGTGGTCTCTTTTTATAAGGGAGAGGAGGGGCTCTTTAGGAAAGAGTAAAAATATTATTTTATAATATAATGATATTCGGTTTCTAATGGTCCAAACCACATTATGGTCGAAGATAAGATGACTCATAACCGAAATAAAATAATATAATCAGAATTGGACATGTTTTGGATAATATTTTAATCAATATAATCTTATTTAATTAAATCATCTGTTAATGAGGTAAATACTGCATCATTATTGTGTCATAAATAATTTAATTTATTTGATGTCTAAAAATTATAAAAAAATATACAATGATGTAGGAAATAGTTTTTGTTTCCAATGAATATTTATAGTCTAACAGATAATTTATATAACCCCTTCTAAAATTTATTTACTAAAAGATATTTTCTTTTATCATTTTGTCTTTTCTTTAAGTTAATTATTCTAAATTGTCATTATCACACCCAGGTGGCTTAAAGGGGTCCCAAAATCGACCCAAAGATGCTAATGGTTGTAAATGACTCAAAAAATAATATTTGGACAAGTGTTAAGGTAATTCTGAATGATTATAATAGTCTTTTAACCTTGAATTACCCTATTTACCTTTAACCGTTGTAAATAAAAGTCAAAAGTTATTATTCACCAAAAATTAGTTTTATCGTATTGAACCACATTTTACATCATTATAACAACCATGTATGTCAGATTTTTGAAAATCAATCCACATAAGAGGTAAAATTCCATTTAAATGAAAAAGTTAGTTTTTTTAACTACCACTAAGTGGTGTCACTATTCATCAAAATTGAAGTTTTTCAGAAAAATACCAAAAATTCAGCCTAAGCAATATTTGATATTCCGAATTAAAAAATGATGTCTATTTTTCCAAATTCAAAACATATAAGTGTCATTAATTAATTTAAAAATTAATTCCCATTGTTAAAACAAATAGCGTGTTTTTAAGAAACAATAACTATCAAAAGATTGATACTTGTTTATGTCTAATTTCAAAGTGAAATTAAATCCAATGACCAACATTGGATTAAATAGTAAAAATATATTTTAATTCCAATTTAAAACCAATTAAAAATATAATCTATCCATATAAATAAATTAGATTAAAAATAACTTTTGAATTAAAATACAATATTTTTCACTATTCATTAAAAAATGAACTTTATCAGAAAAATACCAAAAATTTACCCAAAATAAAATTTGATGTCCCCATTCTAAAGAAGGATTTTATTTGGTCAATTATAATGTATTAAAGTAACCAAAACTATATTTAAAGAGGGTTCTCCATTAAACGGCGATAAATCGGCATTTTAATGAAAATTATGCATAAAATTGGATTCATTCACTTTTTAAGCCTCTAAATTTTATTTGATAAATGTAAATATATTTAGAAAACTTGTATAATTATATTGTAGTCATTTTTGTTCATGCATTCCAATACAATGGCTAGGAGTTAAATACCGTTTAAAATAATAATATTATATTATTAGTGTGCAACGTAAGATTCCAAAGAAACTCGTTGTTGCGTATCGGGTACGCTATCGAACTTAGAAACCCCTTTTAAGATAAAATTAATATTTAATTCAAAAATATTAATAAATATAAAAATCTCTTATTCTTCATTTTCCAGGGATGTTACATCCTTCCCCCCTTTTAGAAATTGCATCCTCACAATTTTTATCCACTTATCAAAATAAGTGGGGGTATTTATCCTTCATAGCATTTTCAGATTCCCACGTTGCCTCTTCAACCAAATGGTTTTTCCAAAAAACCTTTACCTGGTGAATTTCATTATTCCTTAACACCTGCTCTCTACGGTCTAGAATCTGGACTGGTAGTTCTTCATAATAGAGATTCTCTTCCAACTGAACTACCTCTGGGCTCAAAACATGAGATGGGTCTGGAATATACTTTCTCAACATCGAAACATGAAAAAAATTTTGTACCTGGGATAAACATGGAGGTAAAGCTACTCAGTATGCAATTGATCCAACATTCTCCAGAATTTTATAAGGTCCAATGAACCTCGGACTCAACTTTCCCTTCCTACCAAAACGCATCACACTTTTCCAAGGATTAACTTTGATAAAGTCATGGTCACCTACCTCAAAAGAAGTATCCTTCATCCAGTTATCCGCATAACTTTTCTATTTGCTCTAAGCTGTTCTCATGTGCTTCTGAATCTGTTGAACTTTTTCTGCCATCTCTTCTACCAATTCTGGTCCCATCAACTTCCTTTCACCCACTTCATCCCAAAAAACTGGAGTTCGACACCGCTTCCCATATAATGCATCCAATGGTGCCATCTGTATACTGGAATGAAAAATGTTATTATAAGAATACTCAACCAAAGAAAGATGTTAGTCCCAACTTCCCTGGTAGTACATCGAGCAAGCACGTAACATATCCTCCAAGGTCTGAATTGTTTATTCTGACTTCCCCTCTGATTGAGGATGAAAAGATGTACTACAGTTTAATTCAGTACCCAATGACTTCTGAAGGCCTTTCCAAAAGTTAGAAGTAAACCTGAGATCATGATCAAATACAATGGATAGGGTAACTCCATGTAACCTGACTATCTCTTTAATATACAACCGAGCAAGTTGGTCTAGAGGCGAAGTATCTCTAATAGGAAGGAAATGAGCAGATTTAGTCAATCGATCAACTATAACCCAGATTGCATTATTACCTCGAGATTTCTTTGGTAATCCCACAACAAAGTCCATGGATATATTTTCCCATTTCCACTCTGGCACCGATAAAGGCTGAAGCATTCCTTTCGGTAACTGTCGCTCTGCTTTAACCTGCTGACAAGTCAAACACTTCATAGTAAAATCAGAAATATCTCTTTTCATTCCATCCCAACAGTAATATTCCCGAAGATCTCTGTACATCTTAGTACTTCCATGATGAACTGAAAACGGAAAACTATGAGCTTCACATAACAACTCATTCTTCAAATGTGAATCACAAGGCACACATAATCTCTTGCCAATCCTCAAAACACAATCATTATCAATGTTAAATTTAGGAAACTTACCCTTCTGAACCAACTCTACCTTTTTCTGCAACTCACTGTCTTCCTTCTGTGCTTTCTTTATTCTGTCTGATAGAGATGATCTCACAGACACCTGAAAAAAAACAGAAGAATTTCCTAAACCAACAACTTCTATTCCAAATTTCACCAAATCAAATACCAACGGATCTTGTTCTAAACGTAGCATGGCTAATAAGACATTACTTTTACGACTCAAAGCATCAACCACTTTATTTTCTTTTCCCGGATGGTAATGGATTGTACAATCATAATCCTTGATTAATTCCAACCATCTCCTCTGTCTCATGTTCAATTATTTCTGAGTGAATATAAACTTTAAACTTTTGTGAAAAGTATATATTTCACATTTCACAACATATAAATGATGTCTCCAAATTTTTAAAGCAAAAACAATAGCAGCTAATTCCAAATCATGTGTAGGGTAATTTAACTCACGTGGTTTCAACTGACGTGAAGCATAAGCAATTACCTGATCATTTTGCATTAGGACGCAACCTAGTCCTTTAAACGAAGCATCACTATAGATAACAAACTCACCATTTCTGGAAGGAAGTACCAAAACTGGAGCATTCACCAATCTTATTTTCAACTCCTGAAAACAATCATCACATTCTTTTTTCCAGATAAACTTAACACCCTTCTGAGTTAGCTTAGTCATTGGACTAGATAACTGTGAAAACTTTTCAACAAACCTTCAGTAGTAACCTTCCAAACCAAGAAAACTACGGATCTCGGTTACATTTGTGGGTCTTGGCCATTCTTCAAAAACTTTTGTTTTAGAAGGATCAATAGTTATGCCATCTTTGGAAACAATGTGACCCAGGAAAAAAATTTGTGGTAACCAAAACTCTCACTTGCTAAATTTTCCAAACAGTTTATTTTCTTTTAAGGTTTTTAAGACAACCCTTAAATGACATTCATGTTCCTCTTACTTTTTGAATAAATCAAAATATCATTAATAAACACAACCACCTTTTATCACCTAATTTAACGGAGTCATCTCTGTAGTAAACTACTCAATTCTGATTCTGACCATCTCAGGATGCGGATTAGAAGGTTATACTCCTCTGTATGCCTTCCCAGAAAAGATGCTTTGTTTCCTCTATGGAAAACCATTCTTAACACTGAAATACCTTAGTTGAATCAACATGGTAATCTATAAATGCTATATCATTTCAAGCATACTATAAATTAACTTATAATTTAACAATTTTCTAACTCCTAAAGTTGTCTAAACCGACCTATGATACGAACTATAAGGCCCCAGCCTTAAACATTACTTAACATTGAATTAAATGAATAATTCCCATTTAGGATCTTTTCAGGTTTAGTGTTTTAGAGAATTAGATCATAATTATTACATATCAAAAGAATACAAAGTAGACACTTCTACTAAGTTTCAATAAAATAAAAACTCTTAAAAAGAAAAATGTCTAGTTCCATGTTTTATATAGCATTACATTCCCTTGATCCCATGCTTGAAACTATTCCACATTAAGTCCTGTGAAAAACATTTCAAAAAAACTTGGTATGAGCGTAAAAAGCTCAGTAAGGGAAACACAAAGAATGAAAACTGTTAGTTTTTCAAAACAAAAAGTAAACCATGTATACTTTTTCAAAGTAACACTTTTCACCTTTATGAAGTATTAACAACTCTTCACTGAATAAAAGATCAATACCTACCATTTTGTAACCAAAATATTACCATAAACCCATATAAATAACAGATAACATATAAAGGTAACTTGGGACATAAACATACTTAAATGGAATAACCATACGGTCGAGTTCCACACATATCACTTAATGGAATAGCTATACGGCTGACTTCCATACCCAATGAATTAGAGGTTATAACATAACCACCCATCCTGGTATTCACCGCACCACCCGTCATATGGTTTATCATGTAACCACCTGTCAAATGTCCAAGTATCATTATAAAATCATAAGACATAAAACAAATATAATGGAAAGAAAACATTTCCACACTTTGATCACAATATATCACTTAAATATATTGACATAAAAAATCCATTATAGAAAACCCTTTTCAATACCAAAATACATAAAACAGTATATGGTATTTATTTCAAAAAAAAACATTATGGCTTGTTGAGGAAGCCAACGACCAAATAATACTCACGGTGGAGGAAAAGGTCGTTGTCAACGCGTACGTTAAAAGAAACATTCCTTTTTGTTGTTCTATAAAACGCTTCGTAGAAAAATATTTTTTTTGTATAAAAGTAAAATTCAAAGGGGTTTATACACCGTATAAAAGAAAGTTGTCTATAAAACGAAATATGCCTCAATAAAAGTAGATTGAGACGAAGTCCCTTACCTCATGTCCGACTTGACCCGTTCCTTCTTTAATCTCCTGCATAATAAACTATAGTTAATTTCTAATTGATTAAGAACCTTTTTTAAGTTTATTACTCCTTTTATATCACTTATTACCATGTTATAATCATTATGTAATCATTTAGGTTAATAACGTTCATTTTGTCGATATTTGGTAGTTGAGTCAAAAATGGACTTCTTATAATTACATGTTGTTCACGTAGTAAAAGGTTAGTTATATCCAGAATGATATTCATGATTTGGATATCATATATATCATATATATCCATCATGTACATGTATTTATAGAAGTACATAACATTTGGAGGTACGAAATGAAATGCACCGTTCATGGAGACAGTAAGTCGTACGTATGCATCAACGCTACTTTAATTTATATTTCTTATTTTAATGGAATTAAAACAAAACAATACATAGGCATATTATAATTCCAGTATAATATCATATACAATATCATTAACTCTATCTTTTATACATCCCACATAGGGAATTAACGAGTCACGTCACTTTGAGGGGGCGGTAGTCCGCACTTCCTCAAATGAGATTATCGTATTTACCCACCATGGAAACCATAAAGGTTTTATATAATTGGGAATTACAGAATCATAAAGAAATCATAAACATAATATATATCATATATAAATATAGTTCCATCATAATGGACACCATGAGAGGCGGTAAGATGTAATTGAACAATCATCGTTTCGTGAGGCGTTACTTTGCCATCCAAAGAAACATTATGTTCTTCCTCCATTAGATGGAGTTGTGTGTAAGTGTAGTTAGAATCCTTATAATAAAAACATCCTAGTATACCGAGGATACTGGTTTTGTTACAAAAGTAAATAAATAAAAAGATTTTAGCGGTTGGAGAAGAAAAATAAAAGAAAACAATTTAAGAGAAACTGTTACCTTTAATTTAGGAAACTTCCTTTGCTTTAAACCAAACGGACTTTTTAAGTGCCTTATTCCTAATGTAAGGCTTCTAGGAGGAGTAGAGGGATGTAGGGAGCTTAATTGGGCAGAGTTTGGACGAGAAAAATAGATTTATAGGTGTGAGGAATTGCATAGAAGTGGTCTTTTTTTATACGGGAGAGGATGAGCTCTTTAGGAAAGAGTGAAAATATTATTTTATAATATAATGATATTCAGTTTCTAAGTGTCCAAAACTCATTATGGTCGAAGCTAAGATGACTCATAACAGAAATAAAATCATCCAATCAGAATTGGACATGTTTTGGATAATATTTTAATCATTATAATCTTACTTAATTAAATCATCTATTAATGAAGTAAATACTGCATCATTATTGTGTCATAAATAATTTAATTTATTTGATGTCTAAAAATTATAAACAAATTCCATGATGTAGGAAATAGTTTTATATTTCCAATGAATATTTATAGTCTAACAGATAATTTATATAACCCCTTCTAAAAATTAATTTACTAAAAGATATTATCTTTTGTCATTTTTGTCTTTTCTTTAAGTTAATTATTCTAAATTATCATTATCACACCCAAGTGGCTTAAATGGGTCCCAAAATCGACCCAAAGATGATAATGGTCGTAAATGACTCAACCAATAATATTTGGACAAGTGTTAAGGTAATTTTGAATGATTATAATATTCTCTTAACCTTGAATTACCCTATTTACCTTTAACCGCGGTAAATAAAAGTCAAAAGTTACAATTCACCAAAAAATATTTTCTTCATATAGAACCACATTTTACATCTTGATAACAACCATGTATGTCGGATTTTTGAAATTCAATTCACAGAAGTGGTAAAATTCCATTTAAATGAACAAGTCAGTTTTTTTAACTACGACTAAGTTTTGTCACTATTCATCAAAAATAGATGTTTTTCAGAAAAATAAAAAAAATTCAGTCTAAGCTATATTTGATATTATGAATTAAAAAATAATGTCTATTTGTTCAAATTCAAAAAATATAAGTGGCATTATTTAATTTCAAAATTAATTCCCGTTGTGAAAACAAATAGCGTGTTTTTAAGAAACAATAACTATCAAAAGATGGATACTTGTTTATGTATAATTTCAAAGTGAAATTAAATCCAATGACTAAAATTGTATTAAATAGTAAAAATATATTTTATTTAAACTTTAAAACCAATTAAAAAGATAATATAACCATATAAATAAATTACATTAGAAAGAACTTTTGAATTAAAATACAATATTTTTCACTATTCATTAAAAGATGAACTTTATCAGAAAAATACCAAAAATTTACCCAAAGTAAAATTTGATGTCCCCATTCTAATGAAGGATTTTATTTGGTCAATTAGAATGTATTAAAGTAACCAAAACTATATTTAAAGAGGGTTCTCCATTAAAAGGTGATAAATCGGCATTTTAATGAAAATTATGCTGAAAATTAGATTCATTCACTTTTTAAGCCTCTAACATTTATTTGATAAATGTAAATATATTTAGAAAACATGTATAATTATATTTTTGTTAGTTTTGTACATTCCCTCCAATACAACGGCTATGAGTTAAATACCGTTTAAAAAAATAATATTATATTATTAGTGTGCAACATAAGATTCAAAGAAACCCGTTGTTGTGTATCGGGTACGCTATCGAACATAGAAACCCCTTTTAAGCTAAAATTAATATTTAATTAACAAATATTAATAAATATAAAAATATATTATTCTTCATTTTCCAGGGATGTTACATCTAATTTTTTTCTACGATTTCTATGTGAGTCCTTTTCCTTCCCTATAAAAGGCCACCCCTCTACCCATTTTTAAAACCTCTCATGCATCATTAGATTAGACAAGGCCTTCCCAAATTATTTCCCAACAATCCTAAATTCTATCGTGAAGCCTCCGTTTGGGCATAAACCCTATCATGTAATCTTTTGGGCACAAAACAAAATGTGTTACCTGATTAAGAGGTAATGTCATCTCTCAAGCTCATTTCATTTATTTTCCTTCTACACCACATCTAATCTCATTATACCCTTATTTTGAGATGAAAACAGTATCCTCCATATATTAGGATGTTTTTATGTAGATGGTATGATATACACTTACATACACCTCCATCTAATTGATGTTGAATATACTATTTCTGGGTATGGTGAACTACTGCCTCATGAAATGATGATTGTTCATTTATCATTTACCACCAATAATGGTGGGAATTATAATGGACAATATATTTATATATTTAATATATTATATTTATTATTTATTTTTGTATTCTATATTAAATTTTAAACACACAACATTTTAGCCTCCATTTGGGGTTAATAAGATTATCTAATTTGACAAAGTGTGGACTACCTCCCCCACAAAGTGATGTGATTTATTCACACACCAAATGGAATGTATTAAAAATGAGTTTAATGAACATATATTACATATATTACATATTAATTATACTTTAATAATTATATATACACATGTAAATAAATATTTATACATATTTCATTTACATACTTTCTTTCAATACAACAAAAAAACAGAAATAGTGTTCATTCCTGCGTACAACTAACCATCTCCATGAACGGTGTATCCCATTTCTTACATAAATATGAAATGAATTATTATAATATTTATATAATTTATATTGATGATATTTATATCATTATATAAATTCTGGAATCATTATATAAGTATAAGGACCAACAATATAACAACTTAAGTCACATGTGAAGAATAAAGCGAATACTGCCCAATGTGAAACATTAATATTGGATGATTAACAAAGGGGTAATATAAGGTTTTAATCTAACCATATATACTAATAGATATAATAATATTTGTCTCTAAAATAAGTATAATATAATGTATTTATTATACATGAATATTGTACGAGTAGGAAGAGATTCAAGACACAAGGTAGGGGGATTTCATCTCAATTTTAAATTCTGTGAGAAACAAGAAATGATTTCCACTCATTCCTTTTGTGTGGTGTATGTAGTATACATGATTTTTTTCTATATATCTTTAACATAAATTTATGGGTATTAAAATTCTCACTTCATGATCCTTCTTTCATGGGGTTTATGTTTCCAATGTTTCAAAATTGGTAGAAATGTTTTTGTCTCAATTTGACATCTTTGAGACTCATTCTTTGTTATTCACCTAAAAATTATATTACGGTTCATATAATTACATTTTACATGCCATATAATGAATATAGATCATTTCATGGTTGGATATTAATAATTTAATTGAATTTCCCTACATGGATATCTTGATCCCAATAGACCAAGTTATATGAGTTTATTGAGACAATCTTATTACTTTTCGAGATTGTTTATGTTTATGCTTCCTTTTATAAAATCATATGATATGTATGTCAATAACATTGACGAGTTTATGTATAATATTTTATTTCATGATGTACTCTTGTATTGTTACAATTTTTTTCTCATTGGTACATAAGTTAGTTAAGAAAGGGTTTTTAGGAAACTCAATATTACCCTCCCTTTGGTTGGAAATTTATGTTTCCTAAAAAGGGTTTCCAAAAATATTATACTATTACATGATAATATCTAAAATGTTTTTTACCCTTTTTCATTTTACCATTCTATTAAATGTAATACTATTTTCTCTTTTTGAATAAGTAACTTTTCAAATCATTTTACCATGAAAATGGTATGTTCTTATGACCTCGTATGACATGTACAGATTTACCCACTATCATTTGACCAAAGAATCCATTTCAATTTTTAATGTTTAATATTTAGGAATTTTTTTTAAAGTATTTTTCCTGAAATTTTGTTTTAAATATTTATTTAAATGTTTTCAAGGAAAATTTATTTCATAATTTTTTTAAGCCTTATATAAATTATTTCAAAGTGAATTCAAAGAAATAGTTTCAAAAAGTATTCAAGCTTCTTTTTAAAATATTCATGGAAAATTATTTTACATACCCTTTTACGATTTCATTATAAGTTTTCAATGTATTTTCCAAGAAATCGTTTTCAAAACATTTTCATGCTTTCTTTAAATGTTTTCCACTATTTCCAAAGAAAGGCGTATTTAAATGTTTTGATGAATATTTTAAATGTTCTCAAGGAAAAAGGTTTTAAAAATGATTTCATGTCCTCTTTATATTATTTCATGGTGTTTTAGAAGAAACTTATTTTCTAATGGTTTCATAAATTAAAAAACATGTTAAAAAAGAAGTATATTATCCTAAGGAAATGTTTTTAGAGTATATTTCAATATTTTATTCCATTTAATATGGAATATATAGACATTACTCATTAATTTCTAGGAAGTGATCCAAATTATCCATTCATATCCTTTCTTTGATTCAGTTATTCATTATTACATGGTATTTATGAAACTTGTTTCTCCTTCATGGGAAATTTGTTTATGAGCTCATTTATATGTCACAGGTTATATTATTTTGAAACCCAATTCTTTTCACGAGTTACTTTTATTTTTATACGATTATGAAACATATAGATTTTCATAGATTATGATATGATTACTTGTTCATGAAACCCATTTAATTTCATGGGTAATGATATGATTACTTATGATCTTGTTTCTCATTTTTGTATGATTTAATTATGTGATGAGTGGGACCTATATCTCTCTCCAAATCATTAAGTGATGATTTATATCTCATGGAGTATACTAGGATAGAATGAAAAATTAGTTTTTTCAGTAATACATGATTAGAATGAGGGTTTACTTAGTTTAGTAATACCGGGCCAGAATGAGGGTTTACTCAGTTTAGTAACACACAGCTGTAATGAGGGTTTACTTGGTTCAGTAAGACAGAGTTGGAATGATTGTTTACAGAGATCAATAACACAGGGTTGGAACAAGGGTTCACCTGATATAGTAAAGAACTTTGTCCTCTAATCTGGTTATGGAATTTATGCCTTGTTTACTATGGAAATAAGTAAATGCTAATGTGTTTCCACAATTAATTTCCTTACTCCTATGTAATGCTTTCATGGATTATGTATTTTACATAAAATTGCTTCATGACTTATGAATTACTAAGACACATTCCATGATTCATTTATATAATCATTGATATTAAATATATAATATTCTATTTTCATGTTTATGTTCACATACCCTTATGCTCTTGTTTATTCTTAAATGTCTCCCTTGCATACCCTTACTAGTCATTTTAGCTCACCCCTTTTTATGCTTCCTTCCCTAGGTAAGAAAAATATTTATTATATTTTATGTGTCTAAGAAAGGTTCCAGTCATGAAGAATCTAATTGTAGATAATTTATCTCAATTATGTACCATTGTTTATGTTTCTATGTTTCCAGAGGCACTATACCAACAACAGTATATGGGCTTCTTTTTATATAATTGTTAAGAATTATGGAAAATTTATGCAATGAATATGTTTCTAAACTGAGGTTAACTTTAGTTGGTATCAGAGAAAAGGTACAATTAACCTTTGGATTCTAGGATGAGAAACCGTTAGTTTGATCAATAGGTATAATTATTGGGATATGACTTGGGATTTCACAAACGATAAGTATAAGGATGAGTTAACGTTTTGGAAAATGTCCTATACTTTTACTGAAGGATTGAGTGAGTGGTTTCCTAGTAAATCATCCCTATTTAGATACTATAAGTTGATGTGGCTATGGAATAGATGTACCTTTGTGTAAAAACATCAACACGATATTCCATGCTTTACTTAGGGTCACCTGCTATGTGGTAATGGGCTTTGTTGCACACCTGGTTTGACACTCCAAGTGGATATGATTTCAGAAGTAATGAACACTTCCAGAACCATAATGAAGGATTTATATATATGTTATCTATGAATAACCTATGATAAAACCAAGGTGTCATAAATTATGGAAGGTTTCATTATTTAGAGATCATATAAGTAATTCTTTTCATGACAATGTGGTTTTTTCTATGATATGTAATGCTCACACTATACTTATGGTTTTAGTTAATGGCTGGAGCCAGAAATAAACTGATGAATATTTATTGTGATAGATGATTTTATGAAGGTATTTCAAGTGGGATGATCACTAGAGTGAAAGATGTTGTGATCATGCCTAACAAATTTTCATGAAACACGATTAAAAATGTTCACCATAACCAACTCTCTGACTATCCAAGGAAAATATAAAAGTACTTCACTAAGATTTCAGGTAATAGTGACCATGGAAGAAAGAATATTCAGTTTTCATATATGTCCAAAATGTGGAAAGAATCACCTAATTTAATGTCTTAGAGGAAAAATAAGGTGTTTTGACTATGAAAAAAGAAGGACAAAAAGAAAGTGACTGATAGGGAAAAATGAAGAGTTTGTTTAATAAAATGGATGCGAATTTTGGCCTCCCTATGTCGTTATCATAGATTAGGTTTTTTATGTGTGGAATACATGGACATTATGAAACTCAATGTCCCAAGATGAATGATTCTAAAGAAAATCAACATAGTTGTGAGAGTAATGGTTACATTTCCGAAGATGAAGAGACTACAGATAATATGTGACAGAAAAAAAATTATAGTGTAATAGTATGAGGTGTCATTGTAAATAGATTAATGATGATTTAATCAAAGTATTTATGTATTTAGATAAAAAAATTAATAATGATGAATTATGTATGTATTTTTCAGTTTTTGTTTTTTCTAAGGATATATAATAAAATTTTGAATGATCATGATGGACTAGAAAATTTATGTATTGAATGTTAACATCTTAAGTAAGGGAAGGTAACCCTTAACATACTCTTTATGTTAGGATAATTTTGTATTGATAATGATATGCGGAATATTGATATGTAAATCAAATAGTACTGATTAAACTAGAACTATATAAGGACATGTTTATTTTTGGTTTATGCTACCACAAATGACGTTTACAAATTTTTTGGATTAGAGGTGTAAATCTTATATAATTATTAACGATGATGCATGAAATTTTCCCAAAGTATTTATGGTAATTGAATTTGTTACCATGTTTCAAAAGAATATATAATGAGGTTATTCACATGGTTGGAAAATGACAACCCATAGATACTTTGTTTTATACAAGGGAATCAATTCTAATATGAATATATAACCCTATTTTAAAGGTTTTGGATTTATTACATTTCTAAAGGGTTATAAGGTTAACCATTCATGAAATGTTCAAGTTATCATCTATATGAATTATTTGTTCCATGAGATTATGTCGAAAACCTTGGTTAAAAGGATAATCAGTGATAACCTTTTTTCAAGGATTTCAATATTATATATTATATTAGTGCGGTTTTAAAAAAGGATATCATGTATGTCATGTGACAACTAAACAATTACCACAAGGCCACAGTTCTTGAACCCATGATGGAAGGACGATAAGGGTTTCACACCTACTAGTAGCCTACATGATTTCTTGGTAAATGGGTATCTATTTTTTATGATTAAATATTTCTGATGAACTATTAATTTAACTTTTTATTTTTATATATTAATTCATGTGGTTTATTTAGAGTAAAATAGTTAAATTTTTTATTCTTTATAGGCCTTAAGATCCATGAAAAGCGTATTTCAGTGCTTTATTCATCAATTTTAATTTCTAGAAATTTATTCCTCATGGAAATGGATGTATTAAGTATTTTTCATAGCACAACCCAAGAATTAAAATTTCATTTTTGAAATTTATCCATAATTACCCAACTATCTTAAAGTGATCCAAAAAAAATTATTCTCATAATACCATTATTTTTGACGAGATGATGTCATTTTAAATCATTATTTATTTATGAAAATGAGGCCCTAAATATTCCTTTGATCATTAAATTTTATTTATTAATGATCTAAATCACTCCATATAAATATTTGTGCTTTCCTCCATGTCTAATATTCACTTGAAACAAATATTCTCCTACGTGGAAACTCAGTTAAATGATACTTCAGGTAACCATTAATGTTCAAAATTTCTCTTTTTAAGTTAAGTTTAACAATAAATTTTTATGCTGTCAATTTCTATGAATGAAATTTTGAAGAATTAAACAGTTGAAAACATAGATGAATTTTGATGGTGAATTTCATTTTAAGGGGGGTAGAATGTAACACAAATTTCTTTTGAGAATTTGTTCGATATAGTTTATATTTTAATTATTTTTCATACCACATGACACTTTATATATATATATATATATTAAAACACTAAGAAAATAATTCATTTCACATGAAATACTAACTTGGGTTCCATTATACGCCATGCTAACTTGGCATGTGCTACCACTAACAACAACCTAGCGTACGATGCATGCTACACTGAGTTTCTAAAAAACATATCTTTTTATTGTTTTAATTATTTAAATAATAAAATTATAACATAGATGTTAAAATAGTAATAAATACAGTTCATATATTCGTATTTTTTGTAAATAAAAAATATTGATATTGAAAGATAATAAATTTACTAAAGTCCTTGTATGTTTAAATATTTTTTTCATGAATTAATATCTTTTCATAATAATAGTATTTTTAGATACATTTAAAAATTGAATTGAATAAAATAAAATTTATTTTTTAATTCAGAATGTAGATATTATCTACTGTTTTTTGGAATTTTTCTAGGAAACATCATTTTTAGGTGAATAGTGAAAATACTCCTTAATTAAAAACAGCCTCTTGTCTAAATAATTATTAATGCTAAAAAATATTTTAAATATATTTTATGTTAAATTATATGAAAATTACATATTTTAATAAAATTTAATTCATTATAATAAATTTAACTTTCAAACTATACATAAAATCTGAACAATCTTTGGAACTTTATCATACTTTAAAACACCCATTATTTCACCCCATCTGCAGGATGAGTAGTAATATAAATTTTTTCACTTATATAATTGAAATTCAAAAAAATCAATATAATAAATTGTAGTTATTTTAATATTGAAATTTTAATATGACCATGATAATTTTTTTCTAAAATATTTAGTAAAAGGGATTTAAATTAATCACTACGATTAAAGCCAAATTATGCTTAATTTGGGACTAAACTTTAAATTAAAGGTCCAAGTGAACTAGAAACGTTTTTAAAACCCATTATATGTCTATATTTAGGACCTAAAAGTTCCATTATTGAGTTTGGTTGGTTTTTTATGTCTTTTTTTAGGTTAGAACAAGTGCAGAACTAATTTGTTCCTCAAAATTCCATGTCAGTCCATTTGGTTCCCTATAAAAGGCAACCATCTCTACCAAATCCTGACACCTCTCCATTATCTTATTTTTTTCCCAAGATAATTTTAATTTTCCTTCAAAAAATATTCACATTGACCTTTAATATTCCCTTTTTAATGAAACCCTCTCAAGGAAGCCTTTGGAACAAACCAGCAAGAGTTACCTGATAAAGAGATCATGTCTTCTCTCAAGTTCAATTCCTTTATTTTACTTCTCCACCACTCCACTCTATTTATAAACATAATTTATGATTAAAAGAGTATCATACATGTAATATTATGTTTTTATTTAATGTTTCTGACTGACAATTACACACACCTCCATCTAATGGATATTGAACATACTGTTTATGTGTACGACGAACTACTACCCCACGAAACGATGATAGTTTATTTCTCCACTACCACTAATCATGGTGTCCATTATGATGGAGAATATATTTATATATTTAATATATTATATTAATTATATCTTAAATATCATATATTAATTTTTTAACACACAACTTTACACCTTCCATTTTGTGTTAATAAGATAATCTTGTTTCAAGAAGTGTGGACTACGGCCCCCTCGAACTGATGTGATTCGTTCACACAAAACATGTCATGTATTGAGGATGGGTTAAATGAAAATATATGATATAGTAATAAGGATATATATATATATACATGTTTCATTTACATATTTCATTTAGATACTTTCGTTTAATACGACAATAAAATAGAATCACTGTTAATGCGTACGTACAGATTACCCTATCCATGAACGGTGTATTCCATTTCATAATTAGATATTCTATAAATTATTATAATATTAATATATTGTACATAACATATATTTATATCATGATATAAATTCTAGAATCACGATATTAGTTTAAGGACCAATGATATATCAAATTAAGACACATGTGAAGAACAAATAGAATATTACCTGACGTGAAACATTAATATAGGATAATTATGAATAGGGTAATATAAGGTTATAATAAAACCATATATATTAACATATATAATAATATAATTCTTTAAAATATTTATAAAAATATAATATTTATTATATAGGAATATTGTATGAGTATGAATAGAGTCAAGACACAATGTAAGGTATTTCGTCTAACTTTTAATTTCTGTGTGTTACAAGATATGTTCAACACACTTTCCTTTGGTTTGGTGTCTATGATGGTCATGATTGTATTCTAGTTGACATGATATTAAATTTATTTGTATTCACATTAGCATTTTATAATCCTTCCATAATGGGTTTTATGTTTCAAAAGTTACCAAAATGATAAAAATGTTTATGTCTCAATTTGACTTCTTTTAGACTCATGTTTTTTCCCCGAAAGATAATTTTTGGGTGAATATACAAAAAATTTACATTAAATATAATGAATATAAATATTTTCATGATATTATATACTTAATGTAATTACCTTTACTTTCATGGAGATATTGTCCCCAAGACACCAAGTTATAATATTGTATTAATACAATCTCATTGTATTTCGAGATTTTTTATGTTTATGATTCCTTTGATAAAATATTATGATACATCATTCAATAATATTAATTAGTTTCCTTCACCTCTATTATTTCATGATATAATCTTATATTTTTACCATTTTCTACTCCCTGGTATAGAAGTTAGTTTGAAAAGTGTTTTTAAGAAAACCTGAGTTTACACTCTCTTCGATTGGAAATGTATGTTTTATAAAAAGGGTTTCCAACATTTGTATACCATTACACTATAATATAAAAAATATGTTTTACCACTTTTCTATTTATTTATATCATCAAGTGGATCTTATTATAAATTTACAAATAATTAAATTTTCTATCCTTTTTACAGTGTAAATGGAATGTTCTTTTGACGTCATATGAAATGTACAGATTTACACGTCATTATTTCTCGAAATCTCACATTTAATTTTTTAAAGGAGAATCATTAGGAATTTTTTTTAAAATTAGTTTTCAAGAAATATTGTTTTGAAAATGTATTTAATCTTCATTTACAATTTTTCAATTCAAATTGTTTTAAAAATGTTTTCAAGACTTATTTAAAAGTATACAAAGTGTTTTCAATTAAATGGGTTTAAAAAAGTGTTCACGTTTCATTAATAAGTTTTCATGGAAATTTATTTTCAAATTTTATTCAACATATATTTTTATGTTTTCAATGTATTTTCAACTAAATGGTTTTCAAAAATTTTCAATCATTATTTTAATGTTTTCATGTTTTTCAATGAAAAAGGCTTTTAAAATATTTTGAATCTTATTTGAAATGACTTCTAAGAAAAAGTTTTTCAAAATGATGTCCAGTTTTATTTATATGTTTTCCAGGTATTTTTGATGAAAATGATTTTCAAATGGATTCATGTATTAAAAATAATTTTTCAAATAAGAAAGGTTATTTTCCTCAAGAAATGTTCTTAGAGTATATTTCATGATTATTTCCTATATTTAATGACATATATTGATTTTACTCATGACTTTATAGGAAATGATCTAATGGTTAAATAGATATCCATTGTATGAATTAGTTATTCTTATTGACATGATCTTTATGATACCCATTTCTCCTTCATGGGTAATATGTTTATGAAACCCATTTCAATTTCACATTATATATTCTTCTCAACCCCTCTTAGTTTAATGGGTTATGTTTATGACGAAATAATTATGAAAGATATATCTTTCCATAGGTTATAATATGTTTACATGCATATGATACCCAATTCAATTCATGGGTAATGACAAGATTATTTATGATGTTGTGGAACGTATAGGTATGACATAATTATGTGATGGGTGGGAACTATGTCTCCCTCCAATGTGTTGGGTAATGATTTATATCTCATGGGATGGACATGAATGAAATGAGGGTTTTATTAGTTCAATAATAAAGGTTTGGAATGACGGTTTACACAGTTTAGTAATACAGGGATAGAATGAGAGATCACTATGTTTGGTAATACATGGATGGAATGAGGGTTTACTTGGTTCAGTAATATCGAGCTGGAATGAGGGTTTACTATGTTCAGAAATATAGGGATGGAATGTGGGTATACTCGGTTCAGAAATACATGTCTAGAATGGGAGTTCACCTTATTCAGAAAAGTACTTATTTCCAGAAATATTTTCTTTGAATTAATTCCTTAGATACTATGGAAATAATATTATTCCTTTGTGTTTCCAAAATTCAATGTCTTACTCCTATGTTATTCTTTCATTCATTATGTCCTTTACTTCCTTTTGATTCACCTTTTATGAACTTCTGATATTTATTTCCTGATTCATGTATATGATCTTTGATATGTAGGGTGTGATCTTATATTTCCATGATCATGTTCTCATATCCTTATGTTAATGTTTTTCCATACATGTATCCCTTGTTTACTCTTACTGTGAATTAAAGTTCACCCATTTTTATGTTTCCTTCCAAGATATATGAAGGTACGTATTATGTTTGATGCATCTAAGAGGGGTTCTAGTCACTAAAACCTAGTGAGAGATAATATAGCTCACTAATGTACCATTTTTTATGTTTCCATGGTTCCAAAGGCATTGTATCAACTATGTTATTTGGATTCATTTTTGTATGATGTTCAAGTATTCCACAAAAGTTATGTATTTTCAATGTTTGTAAAGTGATGGTTGCTTCAATATTATTGGGACATTACCCCACCCCTTTTTTTACGTGTATCCTCAAGTGACTACTTATACTAAAGATTACATGAGGTCCACAATGAATTTAGAGAGGAATGAATTATATATTTTCTATGTTTTATATTGTATATTTAATGTTTGGTCCTAAATATTACAAGACACAAATCCTATGGATCCTATTTTTTTGTAATTCTATTATTTAGTTTATCTTTGAAATGATGGAATAATATTGTGAGAAAAAGAAGGCTCCCTTTAGTTGGTTTCAGAGAACGTTTTATCTAATTTTGGAATTAGGATTAGAGATTATTATTGAGAAAACTTTTTATGAGACAATGTATATGTAATCACCCAAGAAGAATTATTATACATAGGGATCCCACAATATATGACTTTAGAGCTAATTTCCCAAGGGAATAAAGTATTTATTTTTGACTGGTTGACTTATATTTTATTCACAAATTTTATATTTTTGAATATTTTGGGATCCAAGAGATACATGGACAACAATCCATGTTAGGGACAATGTATAAAAATATCAAATGACATCCCCAACATATTTGGCGGTGGATTTCAAAATTTCAATGTGATGATTACCCAGCTGTCTTAGGATATGAATAATAACATGAATAATGTGGAACATACTACTTCAACAAATATAGAGTAAATTGATATCATGTCTTTTATGTGTAAAATACCACTAAAATTTAGTGGATCATCTGATTCCCTAGTTGTGGAGTAGTGGGTCAACTCAAAGGGGTGGATCTTTTTTATTCTTCATAGTTCGGAAATTCAGAAGGTGATTCGGGTTGTTTATCATTTAGATGGAGATTCCATCCAACGGTGGATGGTGATTGATAACACCAAGTGGAATGATAAATCGAAAAGATTTACTGAATATAATTTAAGAAAATTTTTCTTAACAATTTGTCCATAAAACACTACATATAAATATGGAGATAGAATTTATAGATATAATGAAAAAGGATGGTGAATATATCATGGATTATGAAGAAAATTTAAAAATGAATGAAAGGTATGACTCAAGTTTTGTTTTCCTAAATGGTAGAGAAATATATAGATTCATTATTGATTAAAAACAATCCTTAAAAGGATCTTCCAATTCGAGACTTTAGGAGTTATGATGATGGCGTTCAATGTTCTCTCAAAGTGGTGATGAATTTTAGAGAGTGGTATCATGACTATAGTGAAAAGAATGGAATGATGGAATTTACGGATGGAGGATATAATGAAAATGTGTAATGAAAACTCAACCACTCACAAGTCAAAATCTTGGGAATAAGAATCAAAGGAGTTACCTCAAAGGTATGGATAAATGCTTCATGTGTTCAAGAGAAGGCCGTTAAGCTCAATAATAAAAAATAGACAAAAAATTCCAACAAACATGATGTTGGAATAAAGAACAACATAAATGGTTCACTTTTTCATGTGTATGGAGCAAGGGAACTATGAAATCTATCTCACTAAACAAATAATCATTGATTCTAATCCTAGGTAGCAACCACCGAATCCAAAAGAGAGAGGGAAACATTATTCCATCAATACTGTTAGGTTGTTAAATAATAAAATGTATTGAAATGTACATTTTTTATTCATTAATGAATAAAAAACATACTATTTGATTCTGGTTTTATGCATTCTTTGAAATCTTTTAATTTTAGTAAAACAATTCAATCAACACCTCAAAATATAGAGGGTCAATTATATGTGAGAACATAAAATGAGTAAATAATTTCATCCAGAGTATATAACACCTCCATGAATTATTTATATAGACCGAGCCTCATAGAAAACATTTTTTTAACTTTATTTTTGGGACTTTCATGCTATATTGGTCATGGATTTTGTATCATTATACAAATCCTACATCAACTATCAAGAAAGGTAGACAACTCATCACATCTCTTGGAATCCTCCAATTTTGTATAAGTGTAAGGATGAGGATAAATCAGTTTTAGAAAAATCATCTCAAGCATTGGAATTATTCATTATGTTCTTGTTTATCTAGATAATATGATTTAGACAAAATAGAGGATCATGATCGAATACATGCCTATGGTGAGGAAATATACCAATGCATTCCTGAATGAATTTCTTGGTCTTCCTCCAAACTAAAAGGTTGAGTTCATGATTGGTCTAATTCCATATTCTATTCTGATATTTTTGAATCCTTATAGAATGGCCATAAATGAGTTATGAATTACTAAATAATTATTTATGATATAATCTAGATTAGGATTTTATACGCCCAAGTGCTTCACCATGGGGTGCACCAGTCCTCTTCATCAAGAAGAATGAGGGATCAATGTGCCTCCTAATTGATTATCATGATCTAACAAAAGTTGATAATGAAAGAGTATCCCCATAAATGTATATTTTACTTGTTCAAGAATCTAAATTGTACCTATTATTTCTCTATGGAGGACCTTCTGTTACCATATCACCAATTAGATTTGAAGAATGATGAAATTACCATGACTGCCTTTTGAAAGTGGTATAAAAAGTATGTGTTCATAGTGATTCCATTTAGACAAAATAATTCTCTACCAATATTCATGGACATAATATATATATTTATTAGACGTTTCCTTGAAAAATATGTGGTAGTCTTTATAGATGATATTATAATATACTCCAAGAGCATGGGGGAACAAGAGGACAATTTCCTTACTATAATAAATACTATGCAAATGAAGAAACATTATGCAATGTATAACAAATGAGCTTTCTTGATAGAGGAAGTATCTTTATTGGAATATGTTATCACCAAAAAAGGACTATATATTGACACATCCTAGAAAAATGGAATAGAATAATTGACTGGGCCAATATATGTAATGGAGAAACATTAAATTTTTTTTAGTAAATGTGAGTTCTGGATAGAGTAAGTATCATTTTGGGTCTAGATGGGTATTACCATTTATTTGTTATATAATTATCATGATTTTAAAACCCACTAACCAAGATTAATCAGATGGGATAAATTATTTGTCCAAACTATTGAATGTGAATATTGCTTTAAATAGTTATAAATGTGGCTTATTAGTATGCCAATACTCACAATTCTAACAATTGGGGAACTTACTATTATATATGGTGATTCCTAATAGATGAGTTAGGATTTTACTAATGAAAAATGATAAAGTGATATCCTAGGCCATAAGGATGGTAAACATTCATGAGAATAATATCCCATGCATGATTTGGAAATCGCAACTACGATCTTCATATAGAAAACCAGGTGGGTTTATCAATAAGCGGAGATGTTTGAAAAATATAATGATCATAATAGCGTAAATCATATATTCACATAGAAGGAGGTTATTATGTTCCACAAAATATGGTTTCAAATTATTAAGGATTATGACTTCTCAATTCACTACCATCCTGGAAAAGTTAATAAAGTAGTAGTTGATCTATGTAGAAATGATCCAACAATATTATCAATGATTATAATTTAGAAGGATCAAACCAAATTATATTTTAATTGTATTATCATGTGAATAATTATGGAAATAACATAATCAATACTTTCTCAAATTATTCATCAACCATCCCTTATAGGGAAAATAAATAATTCTCAAAGAAATGATTTGAAAATTCAGAATAAGTTGTAATCTAGGAAAAAGGCGAAATCGAAAAATTTATTAATTGATGATTGAGGATTTATACGAATTGGGTGAAAATATGTTTACCATATAATACATAGATAATGAAATAAATTCTAAGTAACATGCATACATCAACCTTCTATATTCACATAGGGATAAAAATGATGTATCTATATATTTGAGATAACTATCAGGGTGACAATTTAAAGAATGAGATCACTAAAATATAAATAAAAGTGCTTGGTATGTCTTAAGATGAAGTTGGAAAATATAAGACTAAGGGGATAATTCAACCATTTCACATACTAACATGGAAATGGGAAACAACTATCCAGGTGTTTGTCACTAGATATCTGAAGTTATCTAAAGGAAACAATGATACATGGGTTGTTGTAGATATTCTTACAAAGACAACTCACTTTGTCACAATTTGAGAGAACTTCTCACTTGATCAATGTTCACTAATATACATTTGGAAAGTTTTAAGGATACAAATATTACTAAATCTATTATATTTGATCCAAATTTTAGATTCACCTTGATGTTTTGAAAAACTAACTAACATTTTCTAAACACTGAGCTGATCTTTAGTACAACTTAACATCGTCAAACTAAGGGATAAGTGGAACCGACTATTCAGACACTCTATGGCATGTTGAAAGCATATAATATATAATTCAAATGACTATAGGACAAATATATACCTTTGATCAAGTTGTCTTGCAACAACAATTTCCACTAGAGCATCCAAATGGCTCCATATGTTGCCCTTTATTAGAAAATAAGCATTACACTATCATTCTTGGATGAAGTATGTGAACATTAGCTACTAGTACATGAAAAGGATAATGAATTGGTGGAAAAGGTAAAATACCATGCAGTAACATATCCTGGTTGCCTACTATCGATAGAAGAGATATGTAGGAAATCATCAAAGAGATCTAGAGTTTGAGGTTGGAGACATGGAATTCCTCTACATAACTCCATGGAATTAGATAATGAGATTTTGGAATAAAGGAATGATGATTACCAAGTTCATCAACCCCTTCACGATTCATGACCTTTTTCAAGATGTGGCCTATTATCTAGCACTTACACCTACTATTATTCATGTATATGATGTTTTCCATGTAAATATCTTATGGGAGGACAATCTAGATTCCTCACATGTACTAAAATGAGTGATGGTATAGTTGGAAAATGATCTATCTTATGAGTAGAATCCAGTAAAGATATAGGACCATAGAGATATAGTTATACGCAATAGGACTGCTCCTTGTGTCAACATACTATAGTAGAACAATATGTACGAAGAGGAAACATGTGAACTAGATGAAGCAATGAAATATAAAACCCCTTACATGTAAATGTAAAGTTGAATTTTGTGGAAAAAATTCAAAAGGGTAAAAGAATATAATGACCAAAAATTGGACCAATGAAGACTCTTCCCTAAATATAATTATGTTATGTAGTATGAAACACATATATAAAATAGAGATCCCAATAAAAACAACATTCTCACAAATGAAAAAAATAAGTAATAATCATTGATATTAAGGAACATATACCAATAGAATAGAAACATGACCCTTGGTATAGTAAGAAGACCATTAAGAATAGTAATATAACCAATAAAACAATAACCTAAATTATGGAGGAATAAATAAAATTTATCCATATTCTAAATAGAAATATGATATAACTATATCATAGTAAATGTAAATAATGTTTTAAAAATGATAAATTATTTGTTTTTATTTGTATAAAACGTACATGTTTTTTACATGTTTATAATTAATATAATGATTAATGTTAAGTTTATTTTCATAAAATGTATCCATAAATTAATATTTTGTATTTCTTATGATTATAAGATAATTTTATGATACCTTAATTAATTTTTCAAAATTTCATAAAACCAGTTATGATTTTAAAATCAGTATTTTCCAAATAAATGATTATTTTCATTAAGAATTAAATTTATCCTATTTGGAAACTTATTTTCATTAAACAAAGTTCATTTAATAATTCTTAAAATTCATAAATAAGTAGGTCAATTTCTTTTGTAATTTTTTAAAATAGATGGATTTTTGGTCAATACTGAAATATGAAAATTAATATAACAAATGAAAAACTTATTGATTCAAAGATGATGATAGCATGATGTAACACATAATCTTGAAATATAATTACTGATTCAATGTATTTATGTATTATTTTTAAACTGTTGATATTTTTTATCCAAAATAATAAAATAGTTAATAAAATAATGTATACACACCCATCTCCTCCCCAATAAATACCAACCCTCGCCACCTCTTCTCCCCAAAACAATGAAAATTTGATTCTTATCTATATTCTACCCAATCCACTTATTTATAATCTTATTGATGATGAGGAACCTTTTGTCACAAAAAATAACATATTCAATTTCCCTAATGTGTTTCTCAAGAAGAATAAGTTCAAGACATAAAATCAACTTCTGTTTCCATTTAAATTACTTTCAAGTAATTTTATTTTATTATTCACTCCTCACCTCCCCACATCGAGGTGGAATGATAACTATAGTTTCATATATATAATAAAATGTTATTTTTTTAATGTAATAATCCATCATCAAACCACTTCTTCTATCAATTTTATTCTAAAAATAAAGGAAATGTATTTGAGGTGTTGACTCATCACCTTCGACGATGAAAAATTTTCATTTCCCTTTATTTCCTTAAAGGATGGTAATACAAACTTTTTAATTCTTGGAACAAAATGAAAAATTGTTTATAAATTTTTTTGTTCTTAAATTATTATTTATAAAAAAATATTTTATAAAAATACAAAACAAGTTTCTAGAAGTCGGAAACTGCCAAAAGTTATCAAAACGTTGATCATTAATATTATAGATAATGAATCATCCAAATAAATAAAAATAATATATAAGAACAATTAAACTTATTAATATTTCACTAATAACATATAATTTCAATTATATATAATTATTCTAATTTTACATGATCTTCCATACATATATATAGGTGAACCTGTCATGAAAACCATGAAAATAACACTCTTAGAACAACAGAAGTGAACACTATAACTCATCATAATATACATATATGAACTTAAGAAAATTAAAATAACTTAAATAATTATATATTTTGTTATGGATTTGTTTATTAATTAATCTAAATAAATTATCCTGGATATTAATCTTAACAAATCATTCAGACATTATGTAATGGGATTATCAAACCTATATCTCGTTCATTGGATTATTACAGTTTCATTCCAAATTTCATAGTGGTAAATACATTCAAAGTTCCCTAAAATTAATTTCATTGTCCTATATTCTATTATTTGGGATATAAATTTTTTAAATCTGGTTTTATGATATAAAAAATATATTAAAATATGTCTTCCATCAAAAAACACATTTTAACTCATCTTCAGTTGTTTAGTCCACGCCCTATAAAGATGAATCTTACGAAAATTATGTATTTACCTTTCAAATTTGGGAATAATAATGTTTACTCATGAATTTATATAGTATTAAATGAATCTCATTCCTTTCCATTAGTTATTTTGTGTTTAATGTTGATATATTTTCTATTTGGAATATATGAATATGTAAATGGTATAATGTGACGAGTGCACTTGGAATTATATAGCGCTTCAATGCATTGTATAAAGTGGTATTTCCCTTGAGATAAGGTGAAATAGTTATGAACATGATGCTACATTTGTTCACAATAATGATGTTATGATTATAATGATATGTTATGTGTGGACATGATAATAGAGTTGTTCACAACTATGTGTAGTATTTGACAACAAATACATAATGGTTCATTTTTATGCAATTCCACATTCCATTTCATTATCTAATGATTCATATCATGTCTATGATGATGATTCCATAATTATGTTATATTGATAAATATTATGCCCAGCCATTTTATATTTATTCATGTTCTTATATATCCTCTTATAAGGATTTTAGATTACCCCATTATTGTATGTATAACCTCAAGTGATTACTTATACTAAGGAGTATATGAGGGACACTTAGAATCTGGAGAAGAATGAATTAAATAATTTTTATGAATTATTATATACATGTTTTGTCTGTTCCTTATTTCCCTAAGACACTAAACCATTAGATTTTGGTTTTGTAACATAATTATGTTGTTTGTGTTTAAAATTATTAAATAGTTATGTGAAAAAATAAGGGTCATTATATCATTTATATCATAGAAAAGATTAATCATGGAAGATTCCCCATATCCATTTCCTAAGGGTTAGTGTGCAATCACCTCCAACTCATAGGAAAATGATTCCTTCCGCAATACTTCTTGTAGAGAGTAGTTGGAATCATTTTCTGAGGCCCAAAGTGAGTTCCACTATTCATCATCATGACTTTGGTGGAGTTATTTTTATCACTATGACTAAAACTACATGGGATAATATCCAATAATTATTGTAGTAATCTAGATTTATTTGGTGGTATAACCCATGTACATGGTAGTGATCCTCATATATTTATCTTATCTCTTCATAATATAAGTGTATACTTCTAATGGTGATACCCAAGGATTACTACATCTTGAAAAAACATCCCCAAGGCCTTCATACTCATGATTTTGTTCTCTTGGACAAGTTATATGTGTAACCATTGAGCTAGAATCCTAGGCTGGTATTACGGCTGTGAATTACATTGAAATAGTGTCTCTTTTTGGATTATATCATGATATTATTTTTATATGTGATGTATACATATACCCAAGTAGAGATAACTGTGATATTTTATCATATGATTTATGGATTCGATGTGTCGTACGGTGTATTGTTATAGTCATAAATGAAACATATTTTTCCAAATGTGTTGTGTCTTTTGTATAAGGTCAACAATTTTCCAAATTCCTAGATGGAATAAGACTAGATGGTTCTTAGTCAGACCATAAATAATGAGGTGTCTTCCAGGGGTACCTAGAAAGTGGTGCATAGTTTTACTTCAATGTTTAAATATTATTATAATACTCTTTATGATGGGTTGATTTTGGTTCAGTTTACTTTCCTTTACATCATATAATACTATTTTTTTGTGATTTATATTTATTCATGCATGGTTATTTAATAATTTTTACATTTAATCATTGAATAGGCATGTATATGTGTGTTAGTGTCTGTGGTGGTACATTAAAAAATTACTACATTTTTAGTGGTATGCCTACTCTGTGATAGTCACCACCCCCTGACGTATTAGAGGATGGATTTGGGAGGTGAAGAATGGTCCCCATCGATAAGAGTCATGATTGAGTGTTATAACATGAGTCAGTTCTACCATAGGACTATATTCTCTGAGATTGGATTGAGAAAATAGTGTTAAGTGTTTCATGTTTGGTTTTATAGATAGGGGCTCAAGTATACGTGTGATGGCCAACATATCCATATTCCATGACATTGATCAACTTATTTTCAACTAAGTATATGAGAACACTAGTTAAATGGGGGAAATGGTACATGAATCAGATAGGAATGATTTGTAGATTCCATTTCCTTCTTGAGACATCTCTACAGATATAATCATTAACCATGGTACATCATTATTTTATTTAGGATTCCACCATGACATATGCTAGCATGGGTTCAACATTAGGATCACAAGTATGATCCCATTAGTGATAAGGCATCAATATAAGACTAGCTCCACAAGCACTTCCTTGAGGTGGTTCACCAGCCATACCACCACATGTAGAGTAGCATATTCTACCCACAATACTGGTTGGAGAGGTGCATATTGTTATCACACTTCATGAGTTTCAGTTTTAGACCCCATAGATTCCATGGTGAGCAAGATCCATATGTGGATGAGGATAGGAATGAGGAGGTGACCTAGGTTCTTCATCTAATTAGGATTCCATCATATCAAATTGTGGTCTTGGAAATGAGCCTTATTCAAGGATCAATTTTGTTATGGCAAGGGATTGTTATATATCCTTATGAAGAGGTGACAATATCATGGTCATAGTTTGATATCCTTTTAATATAGGAGTTCTCCCATGTTTTGATCAGGGATGTGCGTAACTAGGAGCTTATATATCTCTATCAGGGAAACATAAATGAAGTTGAATTATCATTGAGGTTTACTATCCTCTCTAGGTACTCGATGTTTATGGTTCGTTATCAGTTCTTCCTTGATCATAACATTATTCAAGGAATTTGTAGATACATATGATGTAGTTTTATCCCTCCATTAATTCATTCATATTCTAGGGTGTATAGAGATCTTTTGTGGATGAGTGTTTCTTATCATGTCAAACACAGCCAGTGGTTACTGGTATTGGGAACATAGAAGCAGAGACCTCAACAATAGGGAGACGACATCTATTCTGTAGATATGTACTTCTGATAAGTTTCTAGAGAGGGTAACAAGATATAGATTCTATTGTTCAAGACTCATAGGGGGATTCAATCATCCTACAGAGAGGCAGTGATACTGATATGATTCCATGGGGAATCATTTTGAAGATTGTGCAACTAGTGGTATGAATAACAGAGAGATTATGGGTGGACCACCAAGGAATAGACACTAGAAGGACCAGGTTAGTCTGTAGAGTGATGGATATGGGAGACGGCATGGGAGAGAAGTATTATGTGTTAGCCACATTGACTTTTTACCACCACCACTCCAATGTGTTCCACTTCAGGATCAAAGAACTAGAGTATATGAGAAATTATAGAAATAGATGTTTGAGTCTTACTACCAATAAGATCACTTAATTATGCAAGGTATGATCCAAGACTTTTTACCATTAATTATATAAGGATAAACATTGTTTATATTCATTCCATTCTTGCACAAATCTTTTTCAAGACATAAAAAATCCAGTTGATCCCTTAGCTCAACCATTTATCTTAGAGACTTCCATATGAGATGACCTAGTGATCACACACATATGCCGATTGTGTGACCTAAATATTGGAGGCAAGAGGTTCTTTTGGTATTTCTTAGTTGCAATGAGGAGGCCTTACAACGTCATCTTAGTAATGGACTCGTTATTTATTATTCATGCGTATATTTTATATTTCAAAAATGGGATTTAGTGTGTGTGTAGTGACAGGACTAGGTTATAATTTTTTAGTGAAAATGAAACCTAGACTATGTTGTAAACACTCAAAAATAGGTGGGTGTTTCTTATTACTCACCATTTTTCTATAATGAGACTTGGTGGAGTAGAATTTACCAATTCCCCATGTCCTGCAGTTGTGGTGTAGTGCGAGGAAATGTTCCTTGAGGATGTTCTAGGTTTACCTCCCGACTGAGAGATAGAATTCAGCATTGATCTACCCCCATGTATGGAACCGATATATAAAAAAACATATTGAATGACTCCTATATAAATTCATGAAATGACGGTGCAGTAAGAGGACTTGTAGAGGACGTCCGTTGTCAGACACATTGTTTCACCCTTGGCAGCGGAACTTTTTTTTCTTCAAGAAGGAGGACATATGCTTTAGGTTATCTATGGATTACTAGAATATTAACTTGGTAACCATGAAGAACAATTATCCAATATCGAGTATAGTTTAATTATGTTACCATTTTATGGGGGCACTGTGGTTCATGATGGTTGAACAAAGTTCATTAGGTCACCATTTACGAGTACGAGATGAGGATATACTTAAGACAACATTCATATCTCGCTATGATCACTATGAGTACTTGGTGATTCCATTTTAATGATGAAATCCACAGTAGTGTTCATGTGACTCGTGAATAGGTTTTTTTCCTTTCATATACCAGTTTTTGGTATTCTTAATCAATGATATCCTTTTCTACTCAGAATCAGATGAAGATATTGTTAGAAATTGAGGAGGGATATCAAATTACTCTAAGACCATCTTATTTATGTGATTCACATGAAGTACAGGTTCTAGATTCAAGAATTTGGCTTTCAAGGACATGCATTTTCATTATATGGAGTGTTTGTGGGCCCAACAAATGTTGAGGTAGTGTAAGCATGGGAGGTACCCAAGAGTGTAAAGAGATTCATAGAATTCTTGGTTTTGGAGGCTATTAATACTTATTCATATATATTTTCATTAGGATATCATCATTTATGAAATCCTTGAAACAAAATGGACATCCATTCATGTGTATGGAAAGGTTCTAGCAGGCTATTCATTAGTTGAAACATAGATTCATGTGTGATCCCATCTTGTATTTCCATATGTGAATTTCAAGTAAATTTAATTCTTTGAGGGATTAAGAACTAGTATTTCTAGTTTTATGATATATTAGATAGTGGTGATTTCATATAGATCACATCCATTCCGATCACATATGCATAACTATGCAAACCACAATATTTTTGTTGTAGTAGTTGTCTTTGATTTAATGATGTAGTGACACTACCTAATGGGCTATCAATTTATCATCCATTCTCATCACAATAAAATTAAGTAAATATTATATCTTACAGATCCTAACTTGATATATTTAAAATGGCTAGAGATACTCCATGATTATGACCTCTACACATTCTATTAATGGGGAAATGGAAATGGATTTAAAAATTCTATCAGTATGAGTTATTGATTAAAATTTATTAACAAGGCGTTAGTGGAATTTTTCTGATTACAGTTATACATTATTCGTTAAATATGGATCATATTAACTATAATCGATGGTTGGTACCCCTCCTCTCAAATAGTGAATCTAGGGGAACTACTCAAGGATACAGACTGTGACACCCTACACACTCATATATCCACTGTACATTCTCTAGATGGATTTTCTAAAGGTGGGGGAAGTCGTTTTTCTCAAAGGAAGAATGATGGTACCAGTGACATTACATGAGAATATTTTGAGAATTTTTCATGATTCTTATATGGAATTACATCCAAGTGTTGAAGAGATGTACCAGGACTACTAACAATAGTTTTGGTTTCTATTGATGAAGAAGGGAGTTGTAGAGTTTGTCTCTTGATGCATTACTTTTGCGCAAGTGAAAGCATATCAATACATTATAGAAGGTTTAGCTCATTCCATTTAGGTTCCAGAGTGGATGTGGGATGAGATTTCCATGGACATCATTAATATCATTTCATGTACATATAGTGGAAATAATGACATCTGGGTAATCAAATAATTAATCACATTTTCCACCAACATCATACATATTCCAGTGTAGAGTTCAATAAAGAGCTTGGGACCCCTATATATGTCGGAGATAGTACAACTCCATGGAGTTCCAAAGATGATCATTTATAACCATGATTCTCATGTCACATCCTAGTTTAGGAAGGGAATAATGGATAATTTCAAGACTCAGTTACACATGAGATCCTCATTTCCCCAAAAATATAACGACCAATGAGAGTGTACTATTGTGGTATTTGATGGAATGTTGTCAGATTTTATGTTAGCCATTGTCTGTATTTTTTAGGATCTCATTATAATTATGGAGCTTTATTGGAGAAAAATATAAAATTTCCCCATTGGTACGACACAATTCCAATATTTTTATGGGAGAACATAAAGTTTACCACTTTTCTGGACTAACCCAGGTGTGTCATAACTAATAGTTCTATAGTCGGTGTGAGAAACTACTAAGAAGTTGTAGATCATCTAGGAATATATAAAGACGGTGCATAGCCATCAAAAGACGTATGATGATAGATAAAAGAGGCATTTAATGTTAGATTAGGGAGACCCTGTGTCTTTATAGGATTCAACTCGATGTGGATAATTGAGGTTTTTCTGAGGAGGAAGGATATCACCATGTTTCATTAGCCCATTCTATATACTACACATAGTTATATAGGTGTAATAAAACATAAATCTACCATCGTAGTTAGAGTACACAACATCTTCTACATGTCGCGGCCAAGGAGGTACGGTCATGACCAATCACACATTATCGACTAGGTGAGATGGACATCATGGATGGAGGTACCATTGATGAGATCCCAGTAGGGATTGAGGATTGTAATGAAAGGATCATTTATGGTTGAGTGAATCATTTTTTGAATGTCAAATGGTAGTATTTAAATCCTCAAGAGAGAACATGGGAGTGGTAGGCTCAAATTCATGATCAGTACGCATTTTCTTTTTGTAGCCCTTATTTTAGATATTCGAGAGGTAAATACATACTCCTGGGATAATGTATTGACATGAATTTTATATATACTATTTAGGATATTGAATTGATTATTTTTGAGATCAAGTACGGATTGAGTTTTCAATTCTGAGGCATCTTTTTCGCATAATAAATGTTTGAAATATATTTAATATATTTAATATAATGTGTGTGTATTTTTCATGAAAAATTGGAATGACTTCAAAATGGGGTCCCAAATTATAAACAAAAGGCACCATTGATGTTTAGAATGCAGTTTTTATACTAGGTGCTACATATAATTGGTCATCACAGGGTGTTGGTAGAAAATTATTCTTTAGTGTAAATTGTATAAAACAAATAATTAAATTATTTTATTTTATTATATTTCATCCACACAACGACCAATCCTATTTTATAAATAAAAACTAATGGGGGATTCCATGTTTTACACACAAATAAATATACTTCTAGCTGGATATTGTAGAAACTATTAATGAGTTTCTATTGGAGGATGATGATCAGATTGACTATCGATGACCAATATGATATGAATTCAAATGATCTCTCAAATTATATTAGAACATCTAAATTATTTACCAATTATTGATCCAAGTATAGGTAGGATGTTATTTGATTTTATCTCATTCCATGTTTTCTATTTCTATGATGAACATGGATCAATAAACCAACACCTTGATCTATGGATCCTTCATTTTTTATATTGGTTTTTTTCCATGATTTTATTATCATAATTTATTTGTGATATTGTTTTCTTCTATTAACATTATAATGAAAATGGATCGAGGAAAACATGAACATTGGATGATTTTTGTTCATAGTTTATTTGGATGTGAATTTCTCCCATATTCATTTGTTCATTATGGGAGTTCTATGTTTGTCCTATGGTTCAACATCTGATGGAAAATAAATCATTACGAAGCCATTTATTGGTGTAATGATCTGGTATTATAGATCTGGGTTCATCAAACCATGATGGTGGTATGAAGATGGAAGTAGTGGAGGGTAAAATAGTCATGGATACCCTATATAGTGGTTTTAGGTGTGCTATGAATAACAAAAAAATGAGGATGACTTTTCAATGAATCAAAGGGATGGTATATAGAAATCAACCACAATTAGTTTCTTCTAGGGTAGATCCTTGATTGATGGAATGACTAAATCCGTGATCTGAGGTGGTGTAGGAATAGACACATGGGGATGAAAGAACTAGTGGGTTACAAAAATCCCAATCTACACGACATGTAATCTAGGATAACAAGACATGTGCGTCCCTCCTAGTAGAAGAAATGATTTCTGGTGAAAGATAAGGATCACAAGGAATTTAACCTCTCTTTAGAGGCTCAATGTGTACCTTAGAGGGTAAATATACATGGGAAATAGAGCATGGGCATGAGCTTTCCATGTAATCCCACAAGGACATGACTTTTCATGTTGTACATGGGAATACCCATATACTGGTACACAAGGTGAAGTACATGGGTAGAAGAACATCTTGTACTTCTACACAGACATGGACATGTTCCATTTTACATGGGTCGGACTCAGGGATGGAGAGATACAGAAACTAGGCCAACTGAATACTATGCAATCTCTTAATGATTGTTTTGATCTCTTTTTCTATGAATCTTGGACAAGATTAATTTGGTGTGTTCCCCATAACCATTTCATGAGGGTTTTTACATAATCACCTCTTAGTCATAGAAATAAAATCCCTTTAAGAGGACTTATTAGATAATGTTGTTGGAATACTTCTATGAGTCAAAGAGTGAGATCTATTACTCATCATTATTCCCTTGTTGGAGTTCATGGTATCATCATGACCAATGCTAAATGGGCACTGATCCTCTACATAATGGGTTAATCTATATTATGTTGTTGTTATACCCCATGTCCTTGGGACTAATCCTTATTTGTATATTATATATCCTTATTTTTTTAGAGTGTACATCTAATAGTGAGATTCGATGAGAACTACCTATAAGATGGACATAATCAGTACTTTCATATTCATGAGGGTGTACTCCCGGATGAGTGCATTGTAGATCATTTGAGATGGAATCCTAGGATGCTATTATGGTTGTGAAATACATTTATATTGTGTGTATTTGTTGATTATATAATGATATTTTTGTCATATGTGTTCTAGAAACATACCTATTTAGAGATTAATCAGTTTTGTTTTTTAATCTTTTAGGTTTTGGGTTGTCCTGCTCGGTCTTTTTATACTCACTCCAGCATGGGCTTATCCAAAACAAGTAACTTATTTTGTGGAGAATCAAACTTTTGAAAGAGTACTATAATTTCTAAGACTATATAGTGTATAGAGACAATGGAAAGACTGAGGGGTGGTTTTATGGTACCTTGATAATAGTCCACAGTTTTACTATCAGGTTGGACTCCTATTATGAGACTCATTGTGGTGGGATTTTATTTTTCCCTGTTTATAGTCCATTACTTTTGGTCATACTCTAGGGATGATATATAGATTTATGAATGGGTGGTTGTTCTTTTTTTAATGTCATCATCTTCTGTGTTTTAGATGTGTTTTTGTTAATGTTACTTTGCCTAAGACCCCCCATGTTAGTGATGTGCCACTTAGAGCTAGTCGCCAGCCCCTAGCCTATTGGAGGAGGTCTTGAAGAGTTGGGACATAGAACCCTTAAGGACATGTCATGAAAAGGGAATTAAAAAATTAATCATTGAATTGTAAATAATTTTTTTTGAAAAAAATTGAAAAAAATTACATGGAAGAGAAATCTTACCTTGTCTAAAATTAAAGATAAATAATCCCAGATAATGTTGAGATTGTGAAATAAAGCCCTACAACTTCTATAAGATTTTTTCATAACCACAATAACATAATTAACATAAAATAACAATTTAAATCCCATGATGATGAAAATATTTAAGATATATGATATCAATGTGGATGTATACCCACCACACAAAACAAATAAATGTTGAATATGAGTTGTGTCTCACAGAAGTAGACGTGAGATGAGGAACCCATGACTCATGTCCGAATTTGTTTTTTAATGTTCAAACATCCTATATAATAAATAAATATTTATTATAAATATATTATAGAAATATATTAAAATATATGACCCCGTATATTACATAATTATAATATTTTTCAACCTTTTGTTAAAACTTCATTGTTAAAATTATTGTTTTGCTTTATAAATGCTTCGTTTTTCATGTATGTTTTGGTTCGGTACATTCAATCATTGAATATTGATCATGGTTCCATTATATAAAGAAATTTTATAATGAGATAAATATGTTATAGATTAATTATATATATATTTATTGTAATCCATAAATGTTGGAGATAAAAAAAATAAATGTACTATTCAAGGAGATGGTAGTTCGTACATCTGCAAGAACATTGGTTATATTTTTTGGACATATTGGAAAAAATAATTTTAGATAACTATTAAAATTTATATAATAATTATAATACCATGAAAATAATATATATTCCTCAAATAAATCATCATTGTCATCTATATTATGTAGAAATGAAAAATGAATTGCATCGTCTCGTGGAGGTTATAGTTCATACGTATACATAAGAGATGTCATCTTTTACCAATGTTTTGGATAATTATATGTTAGATATGATATTATCATAAATAATTTATTAATATGAAATTAATATCATATATATATCAAAAACATCATATTTACCATCAATAAATTATGTTAATGAAAAATGAATTGTATCGCTATGTGGGGAAGGTACGACGTATGTAGGAACGAGTAATACATTCACTTACCATTTGATGGGAATGATAAGGAATAATTTTTGTGTAATAATAATGATTATATTTATGTATTTTGAGGATAATTAATGTACAATTGAATTATTAATATAATAGATTTATATTAGGTAAAATAATAAGTGGAAAAAAAGTCATTGGCTATGGAGACTACAACTTTCCAAGAAGACCTCCTTTGGATATTTAGACAATGAACCTTGGGATGGAATTTCGAGTTGAAAAAACCCGATAGAATGTTTATAGGTAAGATTAGAAGATATTTTATTTAGGTAATGGTTGATATATAATATTAAATGTGGTGAAAGGAATAGAAAGGAGATGTGTCCTTTTATAATTAACGAGAGCATATTTCTTTGAATTTCATGAAATACTCTATTTATATAAATTATAGTTGATGTAAAAATTAATATAAAATTAATAATAATAGAATATACATATAAATAATCACATAAACGAAATTGGGACATGTTTTGATTTTTTTTATCTATTTTCTTTTAGTTTCAAACCCCATTAACCCCTATAAAAATTACCATAATATTGATGTTTTCTAAACATTATGTGTTAATAATTTTACTATCATATGAAAAAAGACCAATCAATGGACCATGGATGGGGATTTTAACCATATACTATTAATTTGGTAATGTATAATATTTTATTATTTTTAAATAATTAATTTTATTATTAATCATTAAAAAATATCATTAATGTAATGTATTAATCTATTCTTTTAATATTAATAAAAACACATGAAGACATATGAAAAATTATAATTGAATACATTAACACATCTTTAATAATAATATATATCCTCAAAAATTATGGGATACATTTACTATATCAAATTATATAATTTTTATAATTTTTAAAATCATTAAATTGTTTTAGAAAATTAAATAAACACTGTATTAGTATTTGAAAATAATTTACTATAAATATAAAATTAAAAAAAAATTATACATAAATTTATATAATTGAAAAAGTTTAATTAATCTAAAAATTTTAAATATACATTCATCCAAAACATTATTTTCCCCATTTGTATACTTTATAGATATTTGAAACTAAGTGAGTTATAGTTTGTTGCATTCTTTGCATTAAAAATTAATTATATAATTTTCAAGCACATATATCCAGTAAAGTAATATATTCCAAAACTAAAATTTTATGATTAAAATTACCTTCTCCCAATAATATTTATGGTAAAAAATTATAAACATATCACTTATTTTTAATCTAGATTAACCATATTTTCCCTTTATCGCGATGTGATATTTCACCACTAATGTTATCCATAAGTCATTAAATTAAAAGGAAATATTTAGAAAATTAGATCCAAATTATTAAGAATATGGAATAAATTTTTAAAAATTATATATAAATAAGTTTTAAAATTATTTTTAAAATTAAATCGGTAAATAATGATAGAAAATAATTTCTTGAAAACATTCTTCTTTAATAATAAAATCTTTTTATTCAAAATTCAAGTGAAATATTAATTTAAAAAATTATATATTATAATATATCAAATATCATTGAACTAATAAAAATTTAAAACGAATAAAATATATAAATTTTTCCTATTCAATACATTAATAGAAAATATATTTTGAAATAAAAATTATTATTATTCACTATTTACTTAAAAATTAATCTTATATGAAAATTTAAAGAAATCTCCTTGATATAAATTTAGTCTTATTTCAAAGATGATATAATTTTTCTTAAATAAAATATATATAATATCTAAAAGTTGATTAATATAGTTTATCCTGAAATGAAATGCAAATAAATTTAAAAAGGTAATGTATTTATGAAGGATAAAATAACATTAATTGAAATTGAGTACCTTTTTTATAAGAATTAATAAAGTTAATTTTATTTAGTAGTTCATTTTTAATTGTATAAAAATTTGGATAACACTATTTAAATCCTCCAATTCAAAGACCTGGTTCTAATGGTTATATTTAAATAATAATATTTTCTAGTTGTTTATGTTTGTATTTTGTTTTTCATATAAAATCAGACAGTTTCTTTTATGTTCTTAGGGTGTTACACATATTGTGTTATATTGATGTAAAAATATATCTTTATTGCATTCTTTAAAATTATCCTCATTCTGTGTGGTAATTTTGGATTAGAAATCAATTAATTATCTATACCTTTAAAGTAATAAAAAGTTTTGGGATTTAGGATTGGAAAATCTAAAAGAATATAAAACATGATATAATAGGGGAACATTAATTCAACCAACCCCTAGTATCCATGTATGATTAATTTTACTCTTAATCTAGTATCAAATAATATAGTGTTGCCTATTTTTATATTTAAATATTTACAACATGTTTTTACTAAACTAATTTTTTTAGGATACTTTTGAATTAATTAATATAGATAACATACTATCTATATATATTAAAGTTTATATAGATGTATAATGAAAAAAAACTAATAAAAATGAATTACATGGATAAAAAAATTTGTTAATGGTCTTAGTAGGAATTTTTGATAAGACACTAGCTAATTTTAATTAAATTGGTTAACTATTTATTAAATTTAATGATTATGTTCCTTTATTTTCATCCACATCAATATATGATGAGTCGAGGATATTTGTTCCATTTAAAAAACAAATAACCGCTACACTTAATTCAAAGATAGTCTAAATAAATTTGTTATTTAATTCATAAGATATAGGTTTAGATTTATCAATTGATTTATTAATAGAATGACAAATCATTATTGGAGGCTAACCCTACAAATAATTCATTACCTATAATATTTTGAAGATACAATACTATAATATAACATATTGATGATAAATAAGAATATGTATTACTTATGATATATCTATTATGATGTCCCATACCTGAAATCCACTTAACAGGTTCCTCGATCCCATTGGGCCACATGGCCTCAAAGCGCATCTCCTAGAACACCAGAGGCAACTAACTAGCAGTGAGGGTATAGGGTGTGTGTGTGGGAAGAATATGTCCTCATTAAACAATTATAGAACAATAGAAGGAATATAAATTAATAGTAAACAACAGATGAAATATAAATAATATAAATATAAAATAGATGCACACTAATGCAATAGATAAACAATAATAGCAGTAACTGTATCAACTGGAATAATTATGATGTAGTGTCACGTTACAAGAAAACTAGATAATCAGGATACAAGGAAATATGCATAACATGAACCACCATGTAAATGAAAAAAAGGCTACTCAATGCATCCTAATATCCAACTGGATCTTCTGGTATCAAGCACCATCCTAAATAGAAATAAATCATGTCTTTGAAGGATAATTCTTCCCTTTGTCAACACCTGGAACCATGCAATCTACTCTAGGTACCATACGACACCCGGAGATGGTCTAAGATAAATCCCAGTGGGCCACCACCAACAATTTCTATAACATCTTGCATGTGTAATGGAATATAGCAGTGTGTAGGCATGAATATACAAAGTAAAGTAAGTAGTACAATATAATTAAATACCCAAAACCTACCTCTTCACTTTCTTGGTGTTGGTACATGTAACAAGTTCATAAATTAGGTAATTAAAATATAATGCAAATAGGTTATATGAGGCATATCTAGAACTGACATAACCTCGTGATAGTATATGTAGTTAAGGTCCCAAGATGTAATTAGGAAACATGAAAAAGATGTCCAGTGATGGAGTTCTAGGGTAATAAGAAAGGTAACATAGATCTCATGGAATGATAATTCAGTAGAATCTAAGTCTAGCAATGGGGTAAGAGTGTAATCCAAGTATTATATTCCACAGAATTCCACAATAAGGTGCCTACCAAGTCTATGGTGATCGATCAAGGTAAGATGGGGCTAAGAATGGAAAGGGCCCAATGGGATTTCACCATGACACATACTAGTCAAATCTAGATCCATGGAGTGTATCTGAGGTATCAAGTAATAATGTAAAGGACCCTATGGTAGTATATCGGGAATCATAGGAATATAGAAGAACTGGAGTCTAGGTGGGTATCCTCCTAAGAAAACTGCATGCTTGAATCGAAATGGGGTTCTCGATTCCCAAGGTATTCTCCTTTATGAGTCAAAGGCAAGCTTGAGATATTCCCATCCTGTTTGATATTGTAATTATATAATCATTCATTAGGTTCAAGCCTTGTCTTCCATTAGTTTGGATAGGCCAAGTGGTATTATAACCATTTAATCAAGTATTTATTAACCATTAATTCATATTCAAATTTTGAGGTTCACTCCGCTACCATCCATCAATATGGAAATGGGTGATATGGACATGTACCCTTTATTAAATTTCTTTTTATAAGGTCAATTTATATATATAGTATAAATTCTTTTTCAAATTTCACATTTAATAATCAATTTTAAAAACTTATCGTAGGTTGTTCGAGTGGTGAGAATACATGGTACATGACATTATGAAACTCCCATTAATAATAATCCATTTATTATTAAAGTAACCCCTTTAGGACGGCCAAGGAAGGTCACATAAGAACAGTGGATCAAAAGTGCCAAAACACAAAAAAATCCCAAATATGGTGTTACCTTTGACATTTGGAGGATTTAGTTTTGGGTGTAGCTGCGAACAACTAATAAAATATTTGGAAAGAGCATAACCATATGATTTTAACAAGAATAATAATGGTATATAAATTTATGAAATGTCCTCTACTGAAATTAATGGGCCCCAAAGGAATATTAAAAAATCAACAAAATTTCAGGATGTGTTATAGACCACGCACCATATGGTTTTTTGATCCTTCTCCTCCAGTATCAACCCTTGATTTTCATCATATTGGATTAGATTTTTGAAAAGGAAAAATTTATCACATTACAATACATTGATTGAGAGAGAGTGATATGAAGAGCTTCTAAAGATGATTCGACCACTTACTATTTCTAATCGAACATGATGAATGAAAGCTAGATCGGATACCGGATGAAGGAGATCTCTTGATCCCTAGCATTGGCCTTCCAAAATCTAAAAAATTATAGTAAAAGAGGTTAATCCCATGAGTTCATTGATTAAGGAGGAGGAGGGGGTAAATATATCATTATGTAAAAAAACTAGAAATTATCTCATATATTTATCTTGTGCACTGTTTTTCAAACTGTGTGAGACTGTTCTGCACAAAAAAACATCCTCCGCATGGTTTGATCAAACATGAGAAAACCATGAATGGGTAACTAGAAAAAGTGTAGTTCTCATGGTTAGTCCATATATCCATTCTCAAACCTTTTGAGATGTCTATGTATATAAAAACACCATCACATAGTTAGGAAAACTGTGTAGAATTCCAACATAGTTTTCTCAAAACTGTGTTCCAAGCCAGTTTTCCCCAAAAACATGGCTTCTGAGCTCTGAACAATCCCCAAACATGCTTGTTAACTTTAATAACTCATTAGGCACCCATATTATGTTCAAAATAAATATTTATACTGAAAATTAAAGGATCCATACCAATTGTGAAAAACCAGGTTCTTATAGTCTTCCACCCTTAAAAGAAATAGCCCCCCAAGTTATCCATCCAAGGGTAAGGAAACACAATCTATGGAAAACTTTGGACATTGGGTATGTAATTCAAGTTTCCACTCCCATGTAATGTACTTTACTTTCTTTTGATTCCATAGAACCTGTATGAGAGGGAGAAACTTACCTCATAGAGCCTTCATTCATCGATCAACATTGCGTACTCGATATTCCTCAAAGGTAGCATCGACATTTAACTCAGCTTTTATGGGATAAAAGGTATGAGGAACGTCGACATGATATTGGTAAATATGTGAGACATGAATTACAGAGTTTAGGTTATGGTACCTATGATGTAGTAGAAACTGATAGGCTACCGACATTACTCTCTCTAGAATCAATAACGATCCAGCATTATGAAGTGATAGATTTCCTTTCTTCCTTAATCGTTTATTCCCTATCGTAGGAGATACCCTATGAAAAACATGATCCCCAACCTCAGACTCAATAGGTCCTAGGAGGTTATTAACTTAAGCTTTTTGTCTACACTGAGCAGTATTCATATGATATTTGATCAGTTGAACTTGTTCTAAAGTCTCCTAAATGAGACGAGGTGCTAGTAGGGCCGCCTCATCTATCTCTAGAAAGAACCACGGTGAAAGAAATGACCTATAATATGAGGTCTAAAAAGGATAAATATGAATGGTTTCTTTAAAACTATTATTATAAGAGAACTCGATGATAGGGATTTTTTTCTCCCGAGAACCAATAAAACAGAGGACACTTGCTTAGTGAAAATACTATAAAACCATTGTTGTCCATTCTGAATTTCCATCGGTATGAGGGTGAAAAGAAGTCCGCAGAAGCACCTGAGTCCCCATATAATTCTAAACCACTTTCTAGAACAGTGAAGTGAAACGAGCATCCCTATCTAAAATGATAGTATGTGGAACCCCGTGTAGTGGTATTATCTCATGGACATACAGTCTCCCCAAATCATCAACTAAGAAAGTATCCCATATGGGAATGAAGTGGTATGATTTCATTAGTCAGTCAATGTCTACCTAGATAGCATCACAATGTCTCGGAAACCTATTTAATTCAAATTTAAAATAAATAGAAAAATATTCCCATTTCCCTACATAGAATGGGAGCAGCTGTAACAGGCTTGTAGGTCTTTGGTGCTCTTCCTTCACCTGCTGACTTGTAGTACACCTAGTAATGAATCCTGCAATATTAAATTTTATTCTTGGTGATAAATACTAGTGTCACATATCTCGATACATCTTATATATTCCTTGATGATCCTCCCACTGAGAGGTGTGGGAATATTTCATTAACTCATCTCTCATATCTAAAAGAACCTAGATTTGTTCACATAGATGCAGCATGTTGTCATTAACCATAAACCAATCCAGAGGTGTGTTATCTCTTGATATACTCTCACAGAGAAGAAAGACATCATGATTTGAAAACTGAATACTCTTCACCTTCTCATGGATGGAAGAGGTAACTATTAAGGATGAGAGAGTAAAATTATCATGACTATCATGAAACATTATATTAAATTCATAAAATTGGTCCCTTAACAACCATTCATAACTGGCTTCATGTACAGTCTGCGTTAGAGTTTTCGGACTTAGTACATTATTGACCACATTTCAGTTTCCAGGAGTATATGCATGAAAAAAGTCAATGGATTGTAGATTTTTGACCCATCACTACTTTTTGAGGTTAAATTCACACTGAGAAATGATACATATGAGGATATTGTGATATTAATACACCAAATATTTCTCACCCAACAAACAATGTCTCCAACAACATAATGCATGGACAACTGCTGCTATATCGAGGATGTTCATTGGGTAATTTATCTTGTGAGGACTCAAATGCCAAGATCTGTATGCATCAAAATTGTATTCATACATCAACACTACTCCTAGTCCAATGACTCATGCATCACATAAGATGATATAACCCTTAACTGCTTTTTGATGATTCAGAATCAGTTCTATACAAGCCTCCATTTCATTTCCTAATAGGATTTTTTGCATGCTTGTGACCACATGAACGTAACACCAATCATCATTTGTCTAGTAAGTGGTGAATAAACACTGAAGAATCCATTTATAAAAAACCTTTAATATCCCGTGAGCCATAAGAAACTCCTAATATCAAAAATTTTCTTGGGATGCTCGCAAAAAACTACTACTCTACCCTTTTTAGGGTTAATAAAAAGTCTAAATTTTGAGATAATATGACCAATGGAGTGGACCTTATCGATCCATAATCCACACATAGAAATATTGGAATAATGATGATGCTTCATTAGTGTATTCATAATGATATATATATGTTTGTAAATGTTGTTACGAGTGAGTGAATACACCAAGATTTCATCCATAATGACCCCAACAAAAGAGTCCAAATAGGGGAGGAAAAGCCTATTCATCAAAGCCATGAAAAAGGAATGCACATTCGTAAGACCAAATGGCATAAAAAGATACTCATACATACCATACATACTATGGAATGTTGTACGAGGTATGTCTGATGGTATGACTTTCCCATGATTATAACTAATCTCAGGTCAATCATAGAGAACTCCTTTTATTCTTAGAGCTGGTCAATGAGATCATCAATTTGTGGATGTAGATAAAAATTATTTACTATATGCTAATTCAACTATATGTAATTCTCACATAGACATATGGTTCCATCTAACTTATTGGAAAAAATCAGGGGCGAACCCCATGAGGATATACTAGGCCATATAAATCCATTGGCATCTAGGTCCTCTATCTTTCTCTTGAGCTTCTGAAGCATGGAAGGTGACATCATATAAAATGGAATGGAGATTGGATATCCTCCTAGAACAAGATAAATTGTTAACTCTACCTCCCTCTTATCAGGTAAGATAGAAATTCCATTGGGAACGACTTCCCAATAACGGTAAACTACTGGAGGGAAATAAGTTTTATGTGAAACCTGATCCTCTATGATAATAATTGCAATCTTGGCAGTCACATCACCCAGCCTATGATGCTTTGGTCCATATCTCTCATCTAGGAAGTCCCACTCACCTTTGTAAAGATAAATTTTTCCTTCTTGGGATATAAAAGAGACCATGTAGTGATAGAAGTATACAAAGGAGTGATAGAGGAATAACCATTCCATTCTAATAATGAAATCGAAGCCCGTCATCTTGAGAACAAAGAGATTTCACAGGAAAGGTAAACTGCTACACCTAAGGGGGAACTCCCTAAAATGGCATATTCCCTCTTTCTGTATTCCCAATAGTTTATCGAGGTTAATTACACCATAGTGATATTGTATCTATAGTTTGAGACTTTCCATGATAGATGAAATAATTAAAGGGTTTTATGAACATGAATAAAACAAAGAAGAGACAACAGTGGAGGGTAAAAGAATAGTACCTAGTATTGTAGATGTTCTCGTAGCCTTCCCTTTGGGTATCATATGTAAAGACTGTAACTAACCTGATCCATGTACCGATGAAATTGATTGACTACTATGATCATGACTACTCTTCAGGCACTGCTTGTGATCATGGGTCAGAGTACCACTACTACGACCTCATCCTTGGCCAGACCTGTTATTGCTATTCAAACTTCTCGTCTGATTTGGCTCAAAAAAACTCACCCCTATAGGTGGAGCGAATGTAGATCCTATTCCACTTGAAGCTGGGGGGAAAGGAATTGTATAAATGTTGATGATGACCCATACGACCACCAGAACAACACTCCATTGGGTCACTTTCACAATGGGGCTTCTTATTCCATGGTCTTCCAATATTATGACACACCACAGATCTATCAAACTGGATACTCTGGCATCCACTACCCTAACGAGAAACGTCAAAGGAATGTTTCATGCCTCTAGAAGAACTATTGTCCTAATGCGGCTATGATCCTTTAAACCGAGTACTAGTGCCATCCCTTATATTAAACTAAGTGATAAATTAATTATTTACTGTTGAATAAAATGCAGGAAGGAAAAATACTAACACATGAGTTCAAATGGAATACTCGATCCAATACTCAAAACATATAGCATGTGAAAACTTATCCCCAACTAGAAGTGGTAAAATGAACTGTAAATCAGTGAAACGTGCAGAAAATTCAATAAGTGACATAGAACCTTGCTCAATATGTATAATCTATCTAGGTCTGTCATCACTTAGTACTTGAAGAATGAACTGGTCATAGAAGGCAGTACAAAAATCAACCCATAACATGCCCTGATGACTTTCGGCCTCGATAACCACATCCCACCAATGCTTGGAAATATCATATAGCAAGTATGTATGAATCTTTACTCTCCACCCTAGAGGCATTTCCAGATGCTCAATGATAGAGAACATGTCCCCTAGCCCAGACTCAGTAGCATGAGAACCTCCATCCACTAAAAATGTTGTAGGATACTGTTATTGGAATTCGCAGGTCAGATCAGTCATTGTAGGTGCAACCTATAGAGCTCATCAGGGTTGAGAAACAATCATGGACTAGGGAATAAGTTCCCATGTCAAGTACGGTAGGCGATGCCTCATGTGTCACTTTGGGAGGTACGATTTGGGGATCAAGACCCACCACGTCTGGAGCGTGGTAGTCCCCACCCTCAGGGAGAACGACACAAGGATTTCATGGCGGCATTGGTATAAGAATTCAAAAAGACACCTCATAACATGATTAGAAGAATAATATAGCATAAATAGAATAAAATTAAAGTAATAAAACTCATTATTCAAGGCATACTACCCCAAAATACATGCTTAAATGGTGAGGTATTGGTATTTTATCATGTATAATATTCATGTCATTTTGCAGTTAATTTCCAGGTTCTCTCCTTTACCATTCATATACATGACAAGGTTGTACAAGGATCCACAGTCAATTAATTTTAGATTTCAGGATTTACTTTATAATGGATATCTATTTCTGATGAATCAGTGCTCGTACACCTATTACCAGAAATAAAACCTATTTCTTTATATTAAAATGGCCTCACTCGGTAAATTACTAGTCCCAAACCATTAGGGTCTATACACATAATGATTTGAGATATCCAATAACTCAGTCACTACCAAATTAATACAAGTACATGTAAACTATCACAACATCCCTCAACAATCCCCACCATATCATGAAATTCAATGTAGTGAAATGAACCAATATGGCATGGCAATATGCCTGACCTGTGAACTCTATGTGCCTATAATGATGCATGTAACAATGCTCCATGCCCTCAATTTGTTGGGATAATGATGAAATAAATTCTCAAATAGAGTAATATTCAAAAAAACCACACAACATTTCTTTCACCAAATGATGAAATAATATCAACTATAATAGGAAAATGTACAACAACAATTAAAATTTAGGAAAAATGGTTTTTACGCCCAACATGTGTTCATGACGCCCAATCATAGATTATGAACAAGTCTCAAGTGTTATTATTCTAAAATATATTGTCTCCATATAGTTAAGGAATAAAATAAACCATAATTTATACAAAATTGGGATATCCCAGACCGAGATGCCACTTAACGGGTGCCTCGAGCCCAGTGAGCCAAATGACCTCAACCGCATCTCCCCAAATGCTAGAGGATGCCGACTAGCAACGAGGTCCTTTATTTTTCCTATGGGAAGATTATTCCATCATTAGTAGAGTATGAAAAAGTGGAACAAATATATATGAATAGTAAATAGGAGAAGAAATGTAAATAATATAAATAAACAACAGAAGAAAAATGATGCAACAGATAGATGAGAATAACAATAATTGTATCAACTGGAACATTGATGATGTAGTGTCATATCACTACAAAGCTGAAAAAATATATACAAGATAATTGGCATAACATTTTCCACAAAGTAAAAGAAAAATAGGCTACTCCACACATCCCTAGATCCAACTCGGTCCTCTTCTATCAATCACCATCATAAATAGAAAGCAATAAATTATTTGAAAGTGAATGCTTCTATTTTTCAACATCTGCAACCATGTAATATACCATGGGTACCAAACAGTATTTGGAGAAGGTGTGTGATAACTCTCAGTGGGACACCACCAATAGTGTCTATAACATCTGGCCCATGTAATGAAATTTAGAATTGTGTATGCATGCATATGTAATGTAAGGAAAGAAATACAACATAACTAAATAATCAATACATGCTTCATCCCATGATAGGTGTCTGAAAATGTAACAAGTTCTTTAATTAAATAATTACCATTTAATAATAATAGGTCACATGAGGAATATCCAACACAAGAACCACCTCATAATAGTATAAGTAGTGAATGTCCCCAGATGTAACAAGGTAACCTAAAAAGATATCTGATGATTGAGTTCCATGTTAATAAAAAATGTATCGTAGATCTATCAGAATGTTAACTTAGTAGTATCTGACTCTAGCTAAGGGATAAGAGTGTAATCCAAGGATCGTAATCTAAGGAATTCCATAATTTGGATCCCACTATGTCCAAGGTGAGAGATCTAGGTAAATGGGGATATGCAAGGATAAGTCTATATAGGCTTTCACCGTGGTACCTACAAGTCAATGCTAGATCCAATGAGTGTTTCTGAGTTATCATGTAATAATGTAAAGGACCCTACTATAGTATACCGAGCATCTGAGGGAAAAAAAGTGTTAGAGTCTAGGTGGGTATCAACCTAATAAATCGTTTCCTTGAATCGGAATGGGGTTTCATAGGCCCAAGGTATTCTCCTCCCAGAATCCAAGGCGAGCTTGAGTTAGTCCATTCCCATTTTATATTGTAATAATGTAATCATTCATTAGGGTCAAGCCTTGTCTTCCATTAATTTGGATATGTCAATTAGTGTTGTAAATATTTAATCAAGTATTTATTAAACATTAAGTAATATTTAAATTTTTGAGGTTTACTCTACTACCATCCATCAATATGGAATGGGGTTCTATGAACTTGTAACAATTATTCAATATCTTTTGATGAGGTCAAGTTATATACTCAGTATACATTCCATTTCACATTCCAAATTTAATAATCTATTTTAAGAACTTACCTTAGGTTGTTCAAGTGTTAAGCATACATGATACATGCCATTTTTATATTCTCATTAATAGTGATACATTTATTAAAGAAGGCTCACCTTTAGAAAGGTGAATAAAGGGAACTCCAGAAAGGTATCTCAAACATTTTAGAACACTAAAAACCCAAATATGGCATAACATTCAGCCTAGGGAGGATTGAGTTGTGGGTGTAATCACTAAAAACTAATCAGATAATTCAATAGATAATAACCATACGATACTTACAAGTATAATCATTTCTTGTAAATTTATGAAACGACCTCTAATGGAATCAGTGGGCCCCACAAAAATATTCCAAAATCAATGAACTTGATGGATGTGTTACAGACCACCCATATTAGGGGTGTACGATCCTTACCCTCTGGTATAGGCTCTTAGCTTGGTTCATATTAGAGTAGATATAAGAATATGTAAATATGATCACATGACGATACCTAAGTCGAGAGAAAGAGAGAAAAAGAATGGATAAAGATTAGTCGAGTACATATCATAGCGCATCCAACGTGACGAACAGATGCTAAATCGAATTCCATATGAAATATATCTCTTGATCCCTACCTGTGGATTTCAAAAATATCTAAAATGTGATGAAAATGTGTTACTCCCACTGGTTCTCGGATTAGGGAGGAAGAGGTGGGGGGGGGGTAAATAGATCATTAAAAGAAAAAAATAAATTTACCCATATTTTTAGCATGTGCACAGTTTGTTTTCATAGATTATTAAAAAGTGCGTAAACCGTGGGATATGGTTCTAACTAAAAAACATCCTCCCCACGGTTTTATCAAACTGTGCACAAGACAAGTACAAGTACCTATGAAAAAAGGGCGTTCACATGGTTAGGCCGCATGGCTATGCACAAACCGGATGAGATAGATTTGTCTGAAAAGAACCCCATATACACTGTTAGGAATCCCATATGGAATTCTGGCATGGTTTACTCTAAATTTTTTTTCTAATCTAGTTATTTCCAAAATGATGGGTTATGGGTTCTGGACATTCCCTAGACACCCCTGGGACCTTTACTAACACAGAATGTATCTATATTAGGTCGAAATAAAATATTTAGAAAAATAATTAAATGATCCAAACATTAGTGAAAAAAGAGGTTCTTAAATCTATATAGCTAAATATATTTTGAAAAAAAATCATCGATATAATGTTCTAAAAATATAATTTTTTAGGATATGATCAATTCATTCAAAAAACTATATAATAACTACATGAATGTTAATGATTAAGAAATAGAAGATAAATCATATAGAGTAAGAAATATTTGTAAATAATTACACAAGGAATGATAACAATGCATATTTATTTAATTTAGAATATGATGATTTATTGAATGATATACTATGTTTTGAAAATGATGAGAATAATTTCTCAAAATCAATTTTCTAGAACTAGATATAAAAAATATTGAAATTGTAGGAGTCATATGATGGAATTACCTAAGATACAAAGATGAATGAATATTCAATAAAAACAATTATAAAGATTATTATCCAAAATTGACTCATATTAGTGGCCATAAGAGTTTAAATTAATCAATTATTCAACATACAAGTAATGTATGGAAAAGCATAACCCATGAACTTGTTGATTATTATTTTTAAATATTTTTTCATCATCCAGATTAACATTTGATTCTAAATCTATGAATATCATGGTGGGAACAAATTCTAAGAAAAAAATTAATGTAACCATGGTTTAAGTTATAATATGAAAAAGATAAAATATAAACAGGAAGATAAAAAATAAGCATATTTCATCTAAAAAAACCTAAGAAACTAAGACTATAATGTCTCTTCGGAATACATATATTTTGTGGAGAAAGATATTAATAATTCTTCTTTACTGATCTTAGAGGTAAGATAAAATGTATATTTATTTCATAATGATGATTTTAATTTATTATTATTGTATTAATATATAAAAATGTTGATTGAACCTAACATTAAAATAATACCTATTATAGATAATTAGTGTTAACAGAAATAGATGAGCCTATACAAAAATTACATATTCAATTTATCAAAGAACTACTGTGATTATTTCTATGAATTTAATTACAATTTTTTAGTGTTATTGAAATTGATAATAATAATAAGAATTCATATGTTAAAGATAATTGAAATCAAATAACAATGTGGCATAAAAATAGTTTTAAATATCTTCCTTGGGACTTATGAATGTGATGGTACATGTTAAACCATGACATAATTTGGAGTAATATACAACAATAAATGAAACAAAAAATGATGTAAACTCAAATTTGATATTCTTATACTATATAAGGAAAGTAATCCCACAATACATATGTAAATAGTCCATTGGACTCATAATTAAATGATAATTGATAAAATAAATTACAGAATGAATGTTAGAGAGTAATAATAGGATTGGTTCTATGGTTAACATCAATTAATTAGAGGTTAATTAGTGTCCTAAAATGGGTAACTGAAAATTTCTATGAAATCCAATTTAAAAATGAAATACTATTTCTCAGGTCAAAAAATAATCTATGAGATTTTGGCCACCATAAATGTAAATTTCTATAAGCATAGAAAACATGATGGATGTTGATTTTGTTGTGGGGAAAAAAGTTATTGACAAGAAGAGATCGAATTTCGAGAGAGGTTTTCTGAAAGGGATGAACCTAAAATAAAATAGAATCTATATGGAATGTTCATATAGGATTTACATGTCGCAAAAAACTATATTAATCTTCCACTATCCCAAAAACAATTGTTGGAAAATATAAACAAGCATTAAGGGATCAAACTTTCTTATTGGACAACATAAAGAAGAAAAATCTACATAATGAGGTTGTCAACTAATGTATGAAAAAAAATTTCACAGATGATAAATAGGATTTCTAAATCAAATAGAGTATAATCACAATATTTTCATAAAATCACGAATCTATAGAATATATTTATTTTAGAATTAGGTGAAAATATCATATATGTAGCTCCTGCTATGCAGAAATTGATGGTGACCTTATTTAAATATAAAATTTATTTTTGGTGATTTGATTATATGTGATGGTGATAATATTAAAAGGTGGAGAATATAATAAAAAAAATTACCATTTTTCATATATAAGATATCCATAATAGAGAATTTCATTTTCTATATTGATTATTCACTAAAAATCATCATGAAATAATGGATGTTGATTAAATATCTTCTTAAGGAAGATACACTATGATGATTGGATTATAGAGTAAAACAATTTATGTGGAAACAAGTTATTTTTTTAGAGAAATGATTTATGATGGAATCTAGAATCTAGACATCACTAAGTTAATGATTATTTACTATAAGACATCCACACATTCTATCCTTTATATTATTATGCTGTATGTATTTATAAGAGGAAATTTATGGTCGATGAGAATAATATTTATATGTAGGTATAATATATCATTCAATTTAATTAATTAAATTTATGTTGTATGTTAGTATTGGATATATAATTCAAGAAAAATGTTCTTATAGCAACCATAATAGAGTAATTAAAAACTATATCACATGTTGGATAGATAAATGGTCATGTTTTATACTATTTTCACTAATTATTAATTTGTAGAAAAACCATATATCATATTGGAATAGAATTAGTTAATTGATGGACAATGTTTATGTTCTATATGATTCCATCCTTATTTTTATGATTTCATGTTTTTGTAATTTTTATAGAAATATAGAAATTATTTTTTTCAAATTAATGGAATTTCAATTTACATAACAATAAAATAACCTATAAATTTCACCTTTGAATTTTTTTTCAATATAGTGGATATTAAAGGAGGTAATGTCTGTACATATTTCAATGTAATAATTACATTTGTGTAAAAAATATCTGAAATTGAAGGAAGAAGTTCCCAATGGAGCCTTAGTGATTGGATTTATTTATAGTATGTAAGGATTTAATCATGGAGTGAATCCATTAACATGTGGTGGGTAATATATAAAGTGAAACTTATAATTCATAGCACTGAAAAAAATTGATAATGAATTTATATAATCAAAAATTGGTTCAGAGTTAATGTTTATATTTTATTTCATTCAAAAATGATATTTAAGAAAAATATATTATCATATGTGATGATTATAGAGAATTTTTTATAAAAATTAATTTTCATGTTTTAATGAAGGGTTAAATAACTGATGAAATAGACATTCCATGTTTGTACTGTGTAGTTATCGAATGTGGTAACTGGATAACTAAAGTAAAATGTGTAAATAGATATGTATAATTATTTTGAATTTATTCAATAAAAAATTATCAAGAATAATATTTTATTAAATAATGTAGATATGTTACATGATAGATTAATGTTGAATGACTTTTTTTAGATGGTATGAAGTAAATAATATAGACCAATGACACATTCATTAAGTTCCAAACTTATATGAAGAAGTCTGAAAATTTGGTACTGGAGTTGGGACATTGCTAATTCTTAAAACCCGTAAGGTTGATTACAGAAGCATCATGAAATTATTTAGTGAAGAGGTATTGGAAACTGCTAAATTCCATGACATCATAATGTTTCCCAATCCACTTCATATGTTTTAGTTCATTCTATTAAAGCTAAATTTTGTGTAACAATGTGGTTTCCATCGATGTCGTATAATTATATTGTGAATTTTTATGGTTCACATTGGTATTGGTAAGGTATGAAAATAACATTAAAAGGAAAAATATAGGGCTACATGTTTTTAAATTCTATAGCTAGTAATTTTCATTTAATCATGAAAATGGAATATATATAAAAAATAATGGTGGTAAAGAAAAAAAATGAATATAGTAATGTCTAATTTATCATTTTGAAATTGGATTAACCCTAAAATTTGATAAAGGGATGGCCACTCACTGAGAACTCCTAAAAAATTATAAGTTTCATTATATTTTTAAAAATAATTGATGATAACATTTTCAAAAAAATATAATGGAGTTATTGAAAAAAGATCCTATGAAATAAATAGAAATATGATTATGTATTGGCCTAATCATTTCTATATTAAAATTCTCAAAAAAGAGGACAATAATTCTATTTCCCTTAGAATGTGTGTTCTGGTTATGAATCAATATTTCTGAATAGTTTCCAACAGATTTGATTTTAGAAACAGAAACACTCAATAGTTATATATTCAAAAGGACCTACATTCCAAAGGTAGGTGTCTATTAGGTGTGTATACATAGGAATCTTATTCCTAATAGCCTGAAGGCCTTCTTGTTTTATTGATTTTTGATAAACCCCCTTTCATTGGATGAGTGGGAACCCCTATAAATCCCATATGCATAGATATTACATGACCCATAGGTCCATGGAAATATACATACTATACTTGTAACTCTTCCTTTGACCTTCTTCATCGTGATATTATTTCTTCACATATTCATGGCTATTTGGCTAGGCTTCCCATGCAAGACTGATACTGAAGAAACCTAGGGAACCTGGAAGGATTTTAATCTTACAAGATGAGTTAGACACCATTGATAATGGGGCCCAATGAGTACATGGTTGGTTTGGGATGTTGGGTTTTAACCACAAAGAGGCTTCATATGTATCCCACTTGAATGGGAATAAAACCCCACATAGATAGGTTAGTCTCATAGTGGATTATTCCACTTTTAGAGGAATATGTTAGAGCTTATGACTATGGAGTTTTCCCTTTACAAGGTCTGTGAAAGATTTCTCAACTCATGTAGGTTTGGTGGTTTAATTTGGGGCTTACTCCAAAAGAGGAAACCCAGATTAAGGGAATTAGGAATTGTGATTACTCTTGAGGAGGATTCGAAGATAATTTCTCATTACATGAATGAGATGACATGGATTTTTGGCCTCATGAAGGATTCCTATGTATCCCAATTATGGTGGGAATCCGAGTTTTCATAGTTCATTTAGTCAGGTAGATTCTATGGATATTTTGATCATTACAAAAATCTAACCCCACGTGAGTCCTAATCTACGTGGAAAGCATAAGAATGTGTAAGATTCTACAAACCACACACACTTTTCCTGATTTGATGGTGGAAGAGGATGGGCGTTAACCGAAGTGGGGGTTATATGAGTTCACATTATTTCCTTCATCCTGAAATAGAATGAAAGTTAAAGATACAATAGAGGTAGATAGGATCAATACTATAACCTCCAATAAGAAAGTACATGGAATTAAACAATAATGGATTCCCTAAAATGGGCCCCATATTGGGGAGGGATACATATCCTTTTCAAAAAAAAAAAAATATGTACCATACCCTCCATAATAGGGACCTAGGATCCGGTTCATAGAGACGAGTAGGGGAGGAAAAAATAATATCCCATAAATACCAAACTCAGAATATCCTAACAATTTTCCTAGGAGAATATCCATCATGTCAATGGAGACACAAATCCAAAAACATGTTGAGGACCCTAACCCCATAATGGGACAAGTGTAGGGAACCTTAGGCCGTAGAGATACAAATCCAAATGGGAGACACATTGGTCTGACTTTCCCTAAGATTTGGTAAATCAAGTGGTCTTGTTGGAGGATACAACATTATCCATTTTAACCAAAAGATCCAAAAAAGTTCATTCCCTTCCATCGGTGGCTTTAAAGAGGTCTTAAATGGTAGCTTGTATATGTCTGTTTGTAGTTATCTGATGTAGGTGTATTTCTTAGATCATTGGAGTGACTGAAAGTGCTTTACACAAGGTGATTTAGCCTGTACAAGATTAATATGCCATTGAAATTGGACTACCTAGAAAAAAACATAGGTGAGGCTTTAACCTATGCACCATAGGTGTCTGTTGAAGTCTTTATAGGGTCCCCAAATAGGTATTTTCTTATGAAAAATTCATTGTATATCTGTATTATTTTTATGGATATAGGGTAATTAATTAGATTTTTTTGTATTTTAAACCCTAAAAAGACATTGATTTTAATTATCCCTTTTAATTATCTCTTATCATGTGTTTTAGAGTGATACCTAATAAAATTTGGGCGACCTTGGGAAAGAAGCTACGCAATGGGATATCTAGAAGTTCCTATGATTTTCCAGTTCTTGAAAATGGAGAGCCCAAGGGTCCTTTTTATAGGCAAGGATTTGACGTTGTCGAAGGAAGTCCTTGGCGTATGTCATTGGTGCAGCTACATTGTGTAGGTATCCCGTGTTGGTGTGAAACAATTACACTACCACATATGTCCTCGACGTAGGGGGCTACACATTGGGCTACACAGGTATGGTATGCACTAGTTTTCATATGAAAAGGCGTGTTTTTTATGTGTCCATAATAGGTCTACAATGCATGGGGGCATGTCAAACCACCTTGGTGAACCTAATTCTCCACAACACGGTGGTTGTACCCTCATACCCCTACATTAGATAAGTATCGGGCATCAATATCAGCCCTTCGTACCAGTAGATTTTCTATCGTCACTAACCCCCATGGAAAATGGCATGTCAGGCCATGAGCTTTTTTAGTTTAGTCGATGACGTTTTGGGGTGGAACACATAGATAATATGATCTAGTTATTCCTATGTAAAGACGTATTTTACTAAATAATAGAATTTTTTGTCTAAGTGCGGTTCACATCTTCATATCCAAATAGAAAATCATGGTACACATTTCATGTATTCTAAAAAATCCCCCCCTAAAATTATATTAGTTCTGAATAAAAAGAATCTTGTTCTATTGTAAAAGTAGGGAACATTAATGCATTCCAACATCAATTTTTTGGGTTGTGGTTCTACATCAATTTTTTAAGGATGATCTAATGTATTCCATATCCATGGGGCCAGTGTGCATTATTTGACCATTTAAATTCTTGTATGGACAACCATAAAAACATTGTGTCTTTTTGGTTATCACCCTATGTTTTTACAAAGCTTAGTATGAAGGAGACATAGTGGGTGAGACTTTGTATTTTGTATAGGCTTCCCTTTTTGTTTTAAGCCTAGAAAACTTTTTTCATATTAATTTATTCTTTCCCACACATTTCCTAAACTATACGAACTGTAGTTATAGGGAGTTAAGAGTTGAGTTTTTACTATATTAACCTTTGTAGGTTTTCAACTTGGTAACTGAAATGTTTATTTTGGTGGGTAATTTAATGTCATGCAGGTCGAACTAATAAAGATACTTCTTTAGGTTAAATATATTTGACCAATAATTTTTTAATTAGAACCCAAACAATGCTTGAGGGATTGGAAGGTCCTGATATGTATTAGATATTTCCAAGGGGTACATTGAGTCATGATTTTTAGGATCCCCAAACCTAGTAAGTGAAGTATAATAATTGTTTAGGTCTCTTCCAAAAAAGAAGTTACCATTTCCTTACGAACCTGTTATGATGTTTGTTTTAGGAAGGGACAACTAGGGAATATACTTTATTGTGACACTGTAAAATCCTTAGGATGACTAGACCGTTATGTAGGATAATTTTATGCAAGGAAAATTGTGGATCGTACTGTATAGTCAGGTAAAGAAGTTCTTAGGAATTTTTACATTATATTACTGATAAAATAAAGGGGGTTAATATTTTTATGTATCAAGTCCACAATGGTTATAATTTACATGTAACTATGTATGAGAATAAGGGAATATTCTGTTACGAAATAAGACAATGAATTATTAGCCACTCTTATATTAATTTTATTCCTGAAGGAGGGAACATTTTGTTAAATAACCAAATGTCAGGAGGATAATTTTCTTTTCCAAAAAAGGATGATTGTGTTGTGATGATTAAAGTCATGAAATAAGGATATTATGATATGTAATTTACTGTCATGTAGTAAGGACATTAAGGGATTGTGCAGTTCAAATTCACGCGACACTGATATTAAGGTACTATGATGTTTAATGTTATTTTTCAAGGATATTATGATGTCTAGTTTACGGTTATGCAACAAGGATTTTAGGGGTTTTTTATTTAATTTCATAAGCATTTCCCAAAGGTTTAATGGATTTCCAATTCTCAGTAATCTGTCTAGAAATATGCCACTATATTCAGGTATGGAGGGAGAAATTTTTACGCTATGATTTAGGGATTCCCCAATCTGAAGAGTGATATGAGGAAATAGTCTAAATAGAAATAGGGGATGTCTCTTCCAAGAAAAAAGTTTACACTACGTGAAGAATGATTTATGTTGGATGTATTACACAGGGACGACTGGGGCATGTTATGAAAATAAAAACAGTTCCATCCATTTGATGGAAAACCTCTTATAGGAAAAGTTTTATGCAAGGACAACAGGGGAACGTAATGCATAGTCAGGTAATGGAGATCTCAATAATTATGAAATCCTATTGCTAAAATCTAATTAATGATTATGGATATTCAGATATTCACAAGATTATATTATGGTTTATAGAAAGAAGTTCATGAATATAGAATTGTTATTTCATTCATAATTGTTAAATAATTGGGGGAATAGTCTCTATATGAAGTTCTGACCCGACATCAAAAAGTTTGGTGTTTGTATTATTTTGGTCATATGACTAGGACCAGAATATAATGTAAAAATTGGATGTTGTGTGTTCAAATGACCCAATGACATTCCAGTGTGCTTTGATTAAGTGGATATAAAATTGTAATCCTCTTTCATGAATAATTTTTGGTTGAGAGAAAGGATATTGGACAACTATGCCGAGGATGGCCACTTTAAAATATGGGTTCATATATAGATTCATCAAATCCATAAATTTGACTGAATAGACTTCTCCCAAGAATGAAGTTACTGCTACCTGACAGACCCATATAGTGGTTTTATTATGCTGGGACAGCTAGGGAATATGATGCATAGCCAAATAGTGGAATCCAATGGATGACAGACCCATTATGTGGTTGACTTATGCAAGACCACATAGGGAAACATATTGCATAATCAGGAAAAACATATCTTAGGTATCTGACATTCTACCCCTAGAAACTGAAGAATGATTATGAATGTCTTAAAGTATTCCAGATTAGGAGTATGAAATACGAATGGGGTAAGGTTAAATGCAAAAGGAAATTTTTTGGACAGAAATTATCAATGATTTTAGAGTCACGTAAATAGATCATACTCATATGTATACATGGGACATATCTTGTTTCCTTAGTGGTCCAATATTTTATGAGATATATTCTATTTAATTTCTTTGATGTCTTTTATTGTACACTACACCAAGATTATCTTGTACTATACGCAACACTGTATTAGCTTGCAGTATACGCAACACTATTCTTGGATCGTATTACACACAATTTCAAGTTTGTTTTGTAGAAATTATTCTACGCAAAAATTAAGTATATATTTTGTTTAATGTATAAATTAAATATGTTTGGATTATTTTTTATGCAACACCAAAGGGAGATTTCACTACATGCAACCCTGACTTGGCTTGCATTACATGCAATCACAACTTTCCTCGATAGTGTGTGTAGTACGTAATAACGAGTTTCACTAAACAATGATATATTGATATAATATTATTATAAACTAGCCGTTATGAATAGTATTAAGTACATTTTTAATTTTATAACATTATTATTCATCCTACACATTTTCTAGAACATGTAATGGGAATAATTTAAATGTTTTGGGTAAAATAAGTATTTTTCTAAAAATGCATTTTTGCGCCCTTTTGATGTCGTATCAAAATTAAATCTAGTTATCAACATGTTTATAAGATCAATTTGAGAAAATAAAAATCTTATTTAGAATCAGGATATAAAAATATACTTTGTATAAAGTTTTCATATTATTCTGATAACTTTCATATTTTAATAAATAGTAAAAACACGCTATATTTTAATTAAAAACATCATTTTTTTTTTCATAATAATATATATGGCTAAATTATAATATTTTATGGTTTTAAAGTATAAATAGAATATATTTTTATCATTTAATATAATTTATATCATTGGCATTGATTTTACGTTGAATTCATAGGTAAAATCATTTCAATCTTTTGCAATGTTTTAACTTTTAAAACAGATTTTCTTAACAATGGGATTAATTTTAAATTAATTTCTAAAACTTCTCGGATTTGAATTTGGAAATATTGAATCCATATTTTGAATAATTAGGCCTAAATTATTTTAATAGGCTAATTTTTTTTGGGCACTATGAATAGTAACTATGGTAAGTTTTATTTACAATAGTTAAAAAAATCAGTTAATTAAGGGTAAATATAACAATACAAAATTACCCAAAAACATTTCTTAGTATAATTGGATTATTATATTTCTTCCTAAGTAATACTAGTGTCGAAATGGAATCTATTTGAACCCACTTAGATATGATTAAGACTTTTAATTTATGTTATTTAAAGGAAAGTGAAATATGTCTCACTCAAACATTAATAATTAAAATATATTAAATATAAGGTTATATAGAATATAAATTCAATTATAAATACTCATTTGAAAGCTAAAATGTTTTTATTTTTTGGGTAATTTATTTTTAATTTTTATGAAATATTTAATTACTTTAATAACTTATACATTAATGATGCAGAAATTATTAACTTAGTAAAAAATAAATAATTTAGTTTTTTTAAAGTAATAATATCCATCTGAAGGCCCAGACAGATGACCAAAACTTATTTCTCGAGTATATCTATATCATAATCATCCAATTGGCGACTTGGGGACCATTTTGAGCCGTATAAAATTGATTAGGACATTTATATTATTTTATTTTAAATGATATAAAAGTTTTCACCTTCATAATTTAATAAATATAAAAATTTATATGTTGTTATTTTTAGATGATAAATTAGAGTAAAATTATTAGTATGAAATATATTATATTTATATTCATCATAGTATTTTATTTTTTAATTTTTATGCACAAAATAAGTATATTAAATAATTATACAAAAATGTTGTATTAATTATTTCATTAAGATAAATATCAAAGAAGTGGTTTTAAAAATATTAAAATAAATATTATATGAACTAATTAATGTTGTAAAAAACTTTTCTAGATGAATATTACATGTTAAAAATCTAATAAACATTTTGGTTCAAAAATATCTTCTAGGTGGATTTTATTTAAATTAAAATAAATAAATAGTTTCAAAATTAACACTATATTTATTTTATAAAAATAGCATATTATTAAATTGTTTAAAAATCATAAAAATATTTAAAAATTATAAATTGAAATTTATATGGTCTGAAATGTCATAAAGTACCAAATTATGGATAATTCACAACACATAAGTAATTATTTATAACAATTTAAAATTTAGAATATTATTTCCACAAATAAAACTAAATAGATTAAATAAGGATAAATCAAGTTGATATGGTTTAAAATAATTTCCCAACATGTCTAAATTTTATTGGTTGATGAGATTACAACCCTATATCATATAATATTTGGATTTGAGTCTTTTTTGGTGGTTATTAAGTGGTGTTTGAATTTATTATAAATTATTATTTCTTATGTTTCCAGAGGTGCCTCTCTCCTCCCTTATAAAAGGGTACCTCCTCCCTCTCCTCATCCTCACACAACTTTGAGATTTCAAGATCAGAAAAACCCTTCCATTTCTCTTCTAATATTCCATAGAAATATACTAGAGGTCCTGGTCTTCTTCAAATACCAACGTTAGTGCTCTAGGAGGAGGTTTAGAAGAGGTGTGTCGAAGAAGAGGAAATATATTCTACTGATTCATTCAAGTTACTTTCTTCTTCTACTAACTCTTATTTTGTTGTTTCATAATAAATTAATTGAAAAAATATCACTCATATACTGATATGTTATTATAAATATGAACCAACTCTATTCCTGCTTCTATCCGTCCCATGGAAAACGAAATCACCGCGTGTGCGTACGTACAGAATGTCGTCTCCACGACATGGTGTAATCTGTTTTTCCCACCACCACCTTACATGGATGGTTATAATGGTGTAAATAATAAATTTATATTTTTATTATTACATGATAATAATTCTGAGATATTACATCATCCACTCTAATTCCATTCAATAATTATGGAAATGATATCATCGCGCGTGCGTACGTATGCATTGCCGTCTCCATGACGCTATGAGATTCATTCTCCATGTTAACCATTTAAGAATGATTATAAAGTATATATAATAAATAATCATCAAATATATGAAATATTAATGATACTGGATTTATGTATATGTTATTTACTTACTTCAATTCAATTTAATAAGGAATTGAAAACAGCGTTCATGTGTACGTACACCCTACCGTCTCCATGAATGGTGTATTACCTTCCATTTATTGATCTTTTATATATATGTCTATTCTGAATATATATTTTGTATAAATCATGTTTTACATTCTATAATTAAGTAATCATGATCTAAGTAATCATATGAATAATTACAAGTCAAAACACGGATGATAAATGAAAAGATTTTACACAAAACACTGCTTTAACATTGAATTGACAAATGAAGGAGTAATATGAAGTTATAAGTGAATCATATATGATATTATAAATAATATTATGGTTATTTTACAAGATAATAATATGTTTAAACCCACTATATAGGATTCTCGGACACATTTGGAAGAAATTGGACATAAGGTAAGGGATAATTTTGCAATCTCATTTTTATCCGGGTTTTCTTATAATTAAGTATTTAATGGAGTTATGTTTTTCATCCATTTACATAAAAATGTATTCATAAAGTGTTTAATATTATTCCATGTACCTTTAAAGTCATGTTTACCACTCTTTGACTTTTACTTTGGGTTATGTAAGCGATCTTTCTTTTTCTTACCATAAGTTGTACATTTTGACTTTTCCGTTAAAAGTGCGAGGAGAATGTTTTTTAACTTATACAGCATGAACAGATTTTTTTATGGTTTCATAACAACTAATTTTCATGAATCTTACTCTAAAATATTTCCTGATTATTTTCAACAAAATACTTTTCTTTTAAAATTGCATTTAATTTTGTGAAAAGAAAATGATTTTGAAGAAAAAAAGGATTTGTTCCTCAAGAATTCATTTCAAGTGTTTTATCAAAACTATTTTGCATCTAAGATGAGATTATTTAGTACGTTTATGTTTCAAGTATAATTCCTTTGTTATTTACATGGTTTTATTTTTCTTATGGTGAAATGAAATCAATTTGTTATATATGGATTATGTTATGATGGGATGATGTTTATGAAACCCATTTTATTATTTGGGTTATGATGAATGATTTATGTTTATTTTGTGGTACCCGAAAGAATGATTTCATTATAATATGGGTGAGACCTATATCTCCCTCCAATTAATCGGGTAAATATTTATATCTCATGAGATAGACAAGGATGGAATAAAAAGTGAATCTGGTTCAGTAATACAAGGCTAGAACGGCAAGTAAACCATGTTCAGTTATGGACATTTTCCACTATGATGGTCTTGGAAACAATGCCTTGGCTACTATGGAAATCATAACATGTGCTTAATGGTTTGGCACCATTACATGTTTTATTCTTATGGTATTTTATTATGATTAATATTCTTTTATGATCTATGCCTTTCGTACTTCCAAGATTTATTTCACCACTCAAGATTTTGATGTTTAATCATTATGTTCATGTTTTTAAGTTCAAATGTTTATGGTTTGATTTATTTTCTCCATGCTTACACTTAATGAGAATTTGAGCTCACCCTATTTATGTTTTCTTTTCACCAGGATATAATGAAATGTTTTAGGTAAGAAAAAAAGGGAAATATCTTTACGGGAGATGTTGAAGATCTTTCACCAAGGTTAGAATATTGTGTTCCAAGTATCCAAATACACTAAACTATTACGATCCTTGGTTTTCTATTTTTTATTAATTATTCCACAAAATTAATGTAATGTACATGTATGTCATGCATGGGTCTCTACAATTGGTATCAGAGCAAAGGTTTAGGAAACCTTTGGAAACATGGATGTGAACACTTTAGTGAAATCCATAGAGATATTTCTAAGGTATGTCTAGGGATGTCCCTAAGAATAAGTATAAATATAGGTTATAGTCCTAGAATTACGATAAATATCATAGAATTAAACCTAAGATGTTGTATATTGAAGGTACTACCCCTTTATTATGTTGTTTTCCTAGCATTATTTTTTCCTCTCGCACTGTTCTTTTTGGGTTTTAGATGATGGCTGGAACCCGATGGAACCGTGTTGATCAATTTAATGGACAATGCAATGATTTTCCTCCCGAACAACCAAATGTGATGGGTTATGGATTGAAAAATCTTATTTCTATACTTACACAAGATCTCAATCATTCTGGACTTCCAAATGAACAGAAAATGGAACAATATTCTATTGAGTCCTTCATGAGGCAACATCCACCTTCTTTCAGTGGGTCTTCTGATCCACTTGTTTCTGAACAATGGATTAATGCCATTGAAAAGATATTTTCCATACTTATTTTTACAGAGCATGAAAAAGTCATTTTGGTTGTTTATCAGTAAGAAGGTGAAGCAGACCAGTGGTGAACTCTAATTAAGATTACAAGGCCCCAAGATGAAATGAATCCATGGAATGGGGCAGGTTCAAGAACGTGTTTTTCAATAATTACTTCTCTTCTATTCTTCGAAAAAAGAAGGAAAAGGAGTTCTTTGAGCTTATGAAAAAGTATGATTAATCTGTTGGTATATATGAAGTGAATTTTACAAGGCATGCAAGGTATGCATCTGGCTTTATCATCCAACCTGAAAGTAATGTTGATTGATTATTCAGTGGCTTAAAACCTAGAATTTGAATAGAGTTAGCTATAAGAGACTTTAGTACCTATGAAGAAATTGTGTCTTGTGCAATAAAGGTTTAATTGGAAGTTGGTGTTATATATCCATATCATGGTTTTGACATGAAATGAAACATGGAGGTCATGGAAAAATCTCAGAACAGTGGTGAAAAGAAGGTGAATGTTTCTTTATTCTCAATGTGTGGAATGAAGCATGGTGGAGATTGTCTAAAAGTTTTAGAAAATGTTTCAACTGTGGAAAAGAAGGTCATCGAGCAGTTGAGTGCTGAAGTAATAGGAAAAAGGTTTCTAATGACGTGAATAGAGAAATTACTACATAGAACGCTCCACCAACACTTCAATGCTACAAGTGAAAGGAAATGGTGCATTATGCTGACCAACTCCCTAATCCAAGGGTTAATGATGATTGATATCAACAACCTCTAAAGGAAAAGGACAAAGGGAAGTCACATGAAATCACTATTGGCAATGTTGAGTATGATAATGATGTGGTGTAATGATTAAGTTTTTATTTAATTGGATTCCAAATTAATGTTGTTGTATCTCATTTATAGTATCGTGGCATATTGGAATATCTATGTATTGGTTTATTATGGTTTTCAATAATATTATGGAACCGGTAACCATGAAAAGTGATTGAAATATTTTTGGAAAGAAAATGAAATGCACATAATGAAGAGATAAGGATAAAATAATATGTATTATAGTATTCATGAGCTCAAGATTTGAGTATATAGAATTATGGGGATTTTGGTATGTGGAAAGAGTTACCTTTTGACAGAATTCATGTTTTGACTAAGGCTCTATGGTAATTTATGTTTCAATATAATACATGATTAAGGTATTCACATGTTTGGATTGAAATCAACATGATATATCTTATGATATATGGAGGACAAATGCTGGTATTCATGTGCTTGTTATGTGACCTTTCCAGTAATCATTTTCTTTATACTATGAGATTGGACAAATGTATTTTGGATAAGGTTGGAATAAATTATGTTGGACATTAGATATTATTTTTTAAGTATAGAACTTTTATCGATATTATCTCTGTAATGTTATAATAGTGTAGTTTTAGAAAAAGGACAATTTTTAGGACGGGCGACAACCCGTCATGTCGGACAAGGTTGCGGGAATCGAACCCACAACTGAAGTGTGACATTCCATTATCACCTACCACTAGACTACAGGAAGTCTCTGGTTAGAAGAAACTAGTTTTATTTTATTAAGCAGGATGATAGATGAAGAATAAGTCCATTTTTGGAACCATATACGATTAATCTCACCATAGATGGACTTATGTATATAACTTTTTCTAACCTTATTTTTGAGAGAGATAGAATGACCTATCTTTCTATCGTATGACCTTCTAACACTTCACAAAAGACATATTCAACTTCATTTCTTTATGATATAAAGTGGAAATTGTTCAAGGTATAAGCAACAGTGAGATTGTAACAAAATCAAGTAAGTATTTCTTTTTGAGAAATTCTTCACAATTTGGGAAATTATCATGAAAACCAAAAATGTTTTCCTTGTGCACTCATATCTGATGAATCTGATGGTAACATAGATCATCACAAATTTATGGCTTTGCGATTGTTGGCATTTTCATAGCCATGTCCTCCACCACTCTTCATCAGAAGTTGATGGTTATATTTATCTTCCATATCTATATTTTCAACTACGTTCTCCTATGTGGAAACCTAGTGATGCGTTAATTTGGGTAACTATTAAATTTATTACTTCACTTTTTAAAATTATGTTTTAGAATTCTTTTTTACGATTTGGGTTTCTGTGAATAAAACATTCAAGTAATAAACAATTTATTACACCAACGAATTTCGAGGGCTAAATTCATTTTAAGGGGGGTAGAATGTAACACCTTGAGACATTATGAGATATATTATTTTTAATTTCTTTGATGTATTCTATTTTACACTACACCAATATCATCATGTACTATACACAACATTGTATTATCTTTCAGTATACGCAACACTATTCTTGGTTCATGTTACACACAATTTCAAGTTCGTTTTGTGGAAATTATTCTACGCAACCTTAAGTATAGTTTTTGTTTAATGTATAAATGAAATATGTTTTGATTGTTTAATATGAAACACCAAAGGGTTCTTTCACTACACGCATCCCTGACTTGGCTTGCATTACACGTAATCACGACCTTCCTCAATTGCGTGTGTAGTACGCAATACCGGGTTTCACTAAACAACTATATATTGTTATAATAATTTTATGAACTAGCCGTTATGAATACTATTTACTACATTTAAAATTTTATAAAATTAACATTAATCTTACATATTCTATAGAACATGGTATGAGAACAAAATAAATGTTTCGGGTAAAATATGTATTTTTTAAAAAATGCAGTGTTGCACCTTTTGATGGCACACCCAATTTAAATCTATTTTTTGACATGTTTATAAGTTCAATTTTACAAAATGAAATTCTTCTTTGGAATTAGGATATAAAAATATACTTTGTATAAATTTTTCATATTATTCTAATACATTTCATATTTTAATGAATAGTTAAAACACGCTATATTTTAATTAAAAACAACTTTTTTTCATCGTAATAACTTAAATGGTTAAATAATAATATTGAATGGTTTTAAATTATAAATAGAATATATTTTTATCAATTAATATAATTTATGTCCTTATCATTAATTTTACATTGAATTAATAGGTAAAATCATTTCAATCTTTTGTAATGTTTTAACTTTTAAAACTCATTTTCTTAACGACGGGATTACTTTTAAATTAATTTCAGAAACTTCTGTGATTTGAATTTGGAAAAATTAATTCCATATTTGGAATCATTAGGTCCAAATTATTGTAATAGGCTACCTTTTATTTTTGGGCACTATGAATAGTAAGTACGGTAAAATTTATTTACCATAGTTAAATGTAAATAGTTTAATGAAGGGTAAATATAAAATTATAAAATTACCCTAACACATGCCTTAATATAATTGGATTATTATATTTCTTCATAAATAATACTTGGGTAAAAAATTGAATCTATTTGAACCCACTTGGATGTGATTAAGACATTTAATTTATTTTATTAAAAGGAATGTGAAATATGTTTCACTCAATATTTAATAATTAAAGTATTTTTAATATAAGTTCATATAGAATATATATTTGATTATAAATACTCATTTGAAATATAATTTTTTTTTCTATGTAATGGTAATTTATTTTTAGTTTTTAAGAAATATTTAATTACATTAATAGAATATGCATTAATAATGCAGAAATTATTTACTTAGTGAAAAATCAATAATATAGTTTTTATTAAAATAATAATACCCATAAAAATGCCAAAACACTTGACCAAAACTTATTGGTCGAGTATATCTATACCATAAGTATCCAATGGTCTACTTGGGGACCATTTGGAGCCATATAGAAGATATTAAGACATTTATTTTAATTTATTTTAAATGAGGTCAAAGTTTCCACCTCCATAATTTAATTAATATAACAATTTATATGCTGTTAGTTGAAGATGATTGTTGACGCTCCTTTCGTCACAGAATCTAAAGATCGAAAAAGGGAATATCCGAGCTCAAAGTGATTCATCCTTTGAAGAAAAACAAAAAAATCAACATAGGAAGGAAGAAAGGATCAACAGAAACCTCACCGCGCAAGTTATTTAACTGTCGTGCAAGTGTACTTGCGAGGCGACCTTGGTCGCGCAAGTGACTTGCGCGACCTAAGTGGTAACCGCCCGGTAACTGCCCAGGGCCTTCTTTTGCCTATAAATAGACCCTGTGGGCCCCCCATTCAAAAAAGATCTTTTTCCAGAAACTCGGATTGAAGCTCCCGACGCCCAAGTCTCTTCTCAAAGCTTCTGGAACACTTCTAAGGTAATTTCTTACCTAGAACGGAAGATCTAAAGAGAAGAAGGAAGGCCTAAGTGTTGAAACTTATCAAACACTTGCGCGCCGACATAATTCCTTCAATATAACTTGCGCGTCCCTTTTCTGTAAGAACCTCAAGGGGATTCTAAAGGGTTTTTTCAAGAGTCGCTCAAGTATTTCAATTCTGATTGAAAATCGCGCAAGTACACCATGTGTCATGCAAGTATACTTGCGCGGCCAATACTTGCGCGCCACCGCAGGACTTGCGCGCCTTTCAAGACTTGCGCGCCCCTATCTTTTTGGGTGCCCATCTTGCCCATTTTACCCCTCTTAAGCCATTTCACCTTTCCTTTTCAAGATTCAGTCTTCAAGACACTCTTCAAAGCCATTTATGGTATGATTTCTTGATTTGACTTTCTTATCTTAAAGGAATTCTGTGGAATCTCTCTCAAAGTCTAGTGATTTAAATATCCTTATGTCACTAAAATACGGAGAGTTCATTCATTCAACCTCATCCTTTAAGATGAGAAAATCCTAACTTGGGTCTCCTTTTCAGGAATAATCCCCAGTTATAAAACCTTCAATATGGGCATCTTCCTCAGGAGTAAGCCCCAAATTCTTAAAATTCCCAATCTTGGGCATCCTCCTCAGGAGTAAGCCCCAATCAAGTCCTCTAATCTTGGGCATCTTTCTTAAGAATAATCCCCAACCTAAAATATGGGAATCCTCCTCAGGAGTAAGCCCCAAACCTTAAATCCCTAACATGGGTCTCCTTTTTCAGGAATAAGACTCAGTCATAACCTTGGGCTTCCTTTTCAGGAGTAAGCTCCAAGTCCCTTAACCTGGGTCTCCTTTTCAGGAATAAGACTCAGTCATAACCTGGGTCTCCTTTTTTCAGGAATAAGACTCGGTCATAACCTTGGGCTTCCTTTTCAGGAGTAAGCTCTAAGTCCCTTAACCTGAGTCTCCTTTTCAGGAATAAGACTCAGTCATAACCTTGGGTCTCCTTTTCAGGAATAAGCCCCAAGTCCCCTTAAACTTCTCTTAACCAGTCATAATTTACCTTTGATTTGGGTTTCCTTTTCAGGAATAAAACCCAATCATAAGTCCCCTCCTAACTTGGGAATCCTCCTTAGGAGTAAGCCCCAAGATTAGAGTATTCAAATCTCCATGAAGCACATATATCTTTATGGACCCTGTTCATGGATTTTCTCCCTAAAAGTAAATCCTAAACCTTCATCTATCTGGGCAGTCATCTATACATAAGCCCCAAACAAATTCTTATGATTGCATATTTTATGGAACAATTGTCTAAATTTTATCAATACCTCTTGTTTCTCACACCGAGCATGACTCACGTGAGCTTAGAGTGTAAAAGTAATTATGACATTCATCTTTGAGCCATCAATCATAAACATCATACACCATTCCTCGAACTACGTGGGTTCTGATTCCTTTTCCAAAAGAAAGGATACGTAGGTAGCCCATTTATGGGTTCGATCCCAACTTTGAAATAATCTCTGTCCTTCTGAATGACGATAAACTTCAAGTGCCCCACTGAGTGGCTTTAAAACCATCCTGGTCATCATAATGACCAAGAGACTTTTATATAAATGTTTTGAAGGATACCATTGACCAAGAATCTCTAAACAGATATAGATGATTCTCTATTGATGAAGAACCTCGAATACATATAAAAGATTCTCTAAATTTCTTGCATATTTAATCATTTATTGTTAAAACTAAAGGAAAGCACATTTTATACTTGGTAATGTAATAAGGATTCACGAACATAACTTAAATCTATAAAGAGAGTCCCGGAGTAGACAATAATTCCCCTCAAAAAGGTGTGATGAGTCCGACCTCCCATCCTCTCGACCAATGCAAATTCCTAAGTCTCATTAGTCCACAAGATAATGAGTGCCTGCCTTTGGAAAGTAGGTCCAAACGGATGTGGAATCATTGGATGTTTCCGGTTCTACGAACAAACCCGTTAGAAACCGATCAGAACGTTTGAATCTCCCGTCCAGGAGGTCATCCCCAGATTCTGTGCGAAACAAAAATGGTGAACCCGACGTGAATCCTTAACCAAGTGAAAGTGATGTTCTTCTTATTTGTTAGGCCCCTTGGGCCAACAAGGCAATCATTGACATATGCTCATCCAATAGATACAGTGGCCGGATTCATCTTGATTATGTCTGTTACATGGAACAAGCACTCTTTTCTCAAGATTTTCTGCAAAAATGGCTTTCCTTAAATTCACCCCTGTGAATACTGCTGCTGTGAACACCTCTACTGTGAGGTCTGCTGCTGTGAAAACCAATGCTGCTACTCCTGCTGGAACGTCATCCGCTCTGAGGATGACATCACCAACTCGGCGTCTTCAACGCTGTGTTTCTAATGCACAGGTTAAGGAATACCGTCGCAACGGTACTATCCCAACTCTGGAGGCCGCTCGTCAAACCCTCCAAGTTAACAACTCTACCTGGTCGTCCGGACAACGGTGGCCAGCAATCAAGAAGAAGGCGGTGCTGACTACCGTCTCCAACCGTTTCGGGTCGTTATCCCCGGAACGCAATTTCCATTCACTCCCTTACTCTGAGGAAGTGAATGAGAAGGTCCCTCGGGGCCTTAATTCAAAAAGACAGGAGTCCTTCCCGAGGGCTCCCATCAACAATCGCCGCCAGAATCGTGCGGTAGTGCGCCCTCAACATGATGAGGGTACCGACTCCAGGCATTCAGCTCAGGTTCCTCGAACCCGAGCAGGCAAGATGAACCGCCAGAGACGGAATCCGGTTAACAATAGGCAGGTTGTCATCCCTGCCATCTCCGGAGAAGTCCACCAACCTAACTTGGTGGAAAACAACGAGAAGGCATACACACCTGCCCGTTTTAATTCAGCTGTCCAGCAGACTCGTCTGGCAGCATCAAGCCGATCCCGCTAGGCAATTCTGGCGGAGTACCATAGGCAGGAACATACATCTGCTTATACATCACCAGTTAGTCAGCAGGCTCGTCTGACTACATATGATGGATCTCTTCAACCGTGTTTGGCGAAGTGTAATCAGCAGGCACATACACCTGCTAATACTAAACAGGCCTACCAACAGTCTCGCTTGGTAGCACCCGGAGAAGTCAGTCGGAAAGTCCCGACGACAAATAGGGGGCAGACTCAACTCTCTTCCTCCACACTTGAGTACTGTCAGGATTCACTGACAGGAAAAGGAGTACAGGAGCAGGCACATACACCTACTCCAAGCCCGGAATGGACGTATATCCCCATTCCGGCGGCTGAAGTCACCAAACATATTTTTTCAATGGTGAAAGAGCAGAAGAAAATTCCTGCTCATATTCTGGATGCTTGCTAGGATATCATAACAGCTTCAGCATCATCTCAGGGACAGACACATAAATCTATCCCTAGCAATGGAGTGACACATCAACGATTCACTCCGGAACAGACACACACATCTGTTCCAGTCCAAGAGGGTTATGGGGCATACTCCCCCATATCATACGGACAACCAAGTCAGGCACATACACTTGATTTGAGTGGAGATCGTCAGCCTAACCTGACCATCTTTCCTGATCAGGCACATACACCTGCTCAGAGCAATCACTTTCGTCATCAAGTGGTTTCTAAAGAGAGTAAGAAGGCATCTAAGAAAAAGATCCACCCAGCACAGTCAGGATATCAAAGGCCAATCTGCAACAAGGCCTTGCTCGATGCTGGAGTTCTTGAAGCCCTCAGACATTTATCTGCCGGAATTCAAGATTCTACTCCCTCAGTTCCCAATAACGGGAACATTAATTCTGAAGGTCTTCAACAGACACTTCCTCATGAAGACTTGCTTCATGAAAATTCGGTCAATCTTGAAGTTTCTTCTTCAGATGAGAGCCACAGGAACCCTCTGTGTGGTCAGAAGACCAAGGAGCAAGAGATTTCATCTTTTGCTGTAACCCATCATGATGGTCCTCCTCATGGTGATGAACTTCGCTGCGAAATTCCTCTCCGCAGTAGTGATTCACATTGTCTCGAAAATTCTTCAGAAGGAAATGTAGTGACGAGAAAGCCCTCCTATCTTGAGGCACTTGCAAACGTAAAACCAGTCATGTCTGATGCTTTACTATCGGCAGGTGAAACTCTTTCTCCATCAGAAGATAGCCTGGGGTTCAGGTTATTCTCCGAACCATCCCTGGGTCATTCATCTTCCAGCATGAATAGTGATTTCTCTACCAATCTTGTTGAATCCGATGAAGCAACAAGGAAACACCAACTCTGGTCCAAACAGGTAGAAGAATCTTCATTTAATGATAAAGAGGAAATGCTGAACATGAGGAAAAAACTGGAAAAAGGTGAAGTACCAGTCATGTTTTGGCCTTTGGCTGATTCCCAGTACGACATTCCAAAGATGTTGACGGATGATGGAATCCATGATATTCGTCTCAACATATGGAAAACTCTTTGTCAATTAAAGAAGAAGGTATTATCTTATGATGAATATAAAAATCATCTTAAGATAATAGAAGGGTTACAACGCCAGATTGAGTTGGCATCTCTATCAGTCTCTCGGTATCCGAAGGCTGAAAAGCAACAGAGAACCCTTCAACGTTCAAGCCTTGGCGCACTAAGAAGATTGCATTAGTTAATTGCCAATGCTCCATCTGATGTTCATATCAGAGGATGGGGTGTTCACGGAGCACTACATTTCACAGTGCTTTCCGGTCATCAAAGCCCGCCGAAAATGGTCTCATGCAATGTTATTGCCCATGGCCGGCCACAGTCAATGGGCTTTGTTCAAAATCAAAAGCTTGCTCAAGAACAAGCTTCAACTAGTTCCTCTCAAAATCAAGTATATAGAGAACAGGTTGTTGAATTTCTCCTACATCAAGTAGGCGAGAATATTGCACAAGCCTCTCGTCTGGAGCAAACACGTCATTAAATGACAGAAGTTTCGAAAATCATCCAACGGTCTGTTGAACCAGGTGATAAAAGTGGATACAGGTTAATGCATCCAGCTAATTTCTGAACTAAGATTCGCAAGATCAAAAGAGATTTTAAGAAGATCTCAGACATAGCATGTCAAGAGACACCCCAGCTTGCCAGACTGGGGACTTCTCTAACCCAACCCTCAGAGTCAACAAATGGGATTCGAGGAGTTGAGCAGAAGCAGCAGGAACATCCCCAGTCCACCGGACTGGGGACTTTTTCAAATCCTCAATCCCTCCCTCAGAGAAAATCAGAATTCTCTCGATTAGGGAATAAGCCTCAAGAGGAACGAAGAGCCAAGCTGTCAGGAGATTCTCTCCAAGTGACGGTTCTCCAAGAAATTCCGGAGGGATCAAGTCAACGGAATGCCATGTCTCATCATGGACATGGAAGGAGACAATATCATAGAAATGCTGATAGAAAGGATTCCATGCAATATGCATTCATTAATGTCATCAATGCCGTTGCTGTTGATTCACCAGATGAGGCTCAATCAGAGGGATCAGACGAAGAGGTTCTTGCTCAAGAAGTTGCGCACACAGACCTAAATGAAGAAGGTGTGCGCACATGTAATCAAAGGCTTACCCAAAATCTGGGTATTCCTTCAAGTAACCCACTTCCCCCTCTCCGAAAAGGATCCAATAAGGGGAAAGGAAAGAATCAGGTTACTTCTCACCCTTCCTCTGAAGGAGGTCAATCGCTCTCATTAGAGAAAAGGTTTGCACAATAGGAGGAAGAAATGAAAGAATTAAGAAGGTTGAATGCAGAACTACTTCAGAGTAGTCTTCTTCTTAAGAATGCTGAAGTCCGACAGCCGAAGGAATTTGTTGTAACTACTGAGATGGATCAATAATATCCTCCTTTATCAGTACACCCACAGAGGTCTAATCCTACGGGTCAAACGCAACAACGGTTGGCAGCACTACCATCAGTTGCAGCACCAACCACTACGTCTGTCCAAGCTCCATTAATTGCACCTACCCAAAACCAAGTTCAACCTGACGTTTCTCAAAAGTTAATAACTACTATTGAGTCATTAACAGCTCGGTTAGAAACTATGGAAGGGAAACGGGCGCAAGTTCAACCTGAAAAGAATGTTTACCCTGAATGGGTAGATTCAATTTCTCCTCCATCCAGTTTTGGAAACCCTATTTTCCCTACTTTCAATGGATCAGGCGACCTCGAACAACATTTGACGCATTACATGTCTTGTTGTGATCCTATGATGGGAACTCCAGAGCAGCATGAAGCAGTGAAACTCAGATGCTTCGTGCGAACCTTGCAAGGACCATCTTTTGTCTGGTATACAAGCTTGCAATCCCGGTCAGTCATCGGATGGGAGGATCTTCGTCAAAAATTACTTCTTCAGTTTAGCTCAACTTTTCCAAAAACGACAGTTTTCGATCTTACAAACTGCAAGCAAAGGGAAAATGAAAGAGTCTCTGATTTCATTGCTCGTTGGAAGGGATTAACGTATTCCTTGAGTTTAGCACTCCCTCAGGAGGAATTGTTTCCAATCTGTGTGGCAAATTTTCATGACGAATTACGCACGCCATTGATCCCTGTGAAATACACAGGAGGGTTTCAAGACCTTACTTCAATCGCTCAACAGATTGAAGATTCCCTTATACAGGCTAAGTTTAAATCTCGTGTAATTCCATCAGCTCCAGGAAGAAGAATGGGTAAAGCAGAAACTGCTAAAGTTATGCTTAAACAGTAACCTGTACCTATTTCTACTTCAAAACCTTCATCTTCTCGAAGGGCTCCACCTCCTGAACGCCAACAACAAAGGCTGTTTCGTCCAAATGATCAAAAAGATCAACGACGAAAACAATTTGAGGATATGAAGAGTAAAACATACTCTTTCCGAAATGAACAAGTTCCTGGTTACTTCATTTCAGCTCTGGAAAATAATTTGGTTCAATTACTAGTGCCGAAGAGGCCAAACAAGGAAGGAGATGAAGACCGTCCCAATTATTGTCCCTTTCATCAAATGTTGGGGCATCCCATCCAGGAGTGTTTTGTCTTTAAAGACCTCTTGCAAAAGATGGTCGACTTGAGACAAGTCAAATTGAAGGGTTCTTCAGCTCATGTAGCGTGTATTACCGCTACAGATCCAGAAGAAGGAGGCGAGTGGAAGGAAGTCAAAAGCAAAACTGCCAAAAAAATATGATGATTGGATGGTCAGAAAGACAATCAATCGGACCCATTCCATTTTGCGAACACAATTGAAGAAGCCAATTGTGTCTCCTACAAAAGCTGCAGTAAAGCCTCCATCAAAGGACAAATCCTCAAAAGGGCAGCTCAATTCAAAGAAGAAAGAGGAATCAGGAGAAGATGAGTATGTATCAAACCCTAAATTGTCTTTGACTCTGGCAGATTTCATGCCATCTACTTCAAAGCCACAGGCACCGTCCCACCAAACGGCACAACCTAAACAGGCTAATCAGGCAGAGTCTTTATCAGACAAAGAGTTAATCTTTAATTCTGTTTAAGTCCAATGGATGGAGAACACATCACGACTCCAACTAATGCCAGATTTCTGAAGAAGTATTTTGTATAAACACAAAATATTGTTCCCAGAACCAAGACTCTTACAATTGGTTCATACAGTAATGGTCCAGTATGACCTTACTTCGTCCAACATGACGTTAAACTATGTCACCTTCAATGTCCGAGATGACATTAAACTATATATTGTCCAACATGACACTAAACTGTATTATGTCATATCTACATGACGTTAAACTGTACAGAAGTTCCTATATTTTGTCTGAGATGACATTAAACTATATTGTGTCCTAGCAACATGACATTAAACTGTGTGGCACTTCCAACATCCAGCATGACCATAAACTGTAAAAAGTCCCCAAAAACGATATCCTCATATTGGTTCACCTTAGTCCTAGCTACATGTCTTTAAACTGTACAGCACCAGTTCGTCCTTGCTATATGACGTTAAACTATACAGCAATGGTCCAGTATGACTTTAAACTGCAACTTCGTCCCACATGACATTAAACTGTGAAAAAGTTCCCTAAACCGTCCAGCGTGACCTTAAACTGCATCATCCCTGGTCCATGTATATGACCTTAAACTATTTTCAAATCCTTTATGTCCAGTAAGATGTTAAACTGTGACGTCCTAACTACATGACGCTAAACTGTATAAAAGTCCCTCACGTCCGGAAAGACGTTAAACTATATAATCTTAAAAGTACAGTATGACATTAGACTACACCATTCACGGTCCATGCATATGACCTTAAACTATTCGCACTTTCGTCCAACATGACGTTAAAATGGTACACTCTTTTGTCCTTACTGCATGACATTAAACTGCACAGTCCCCCTTTCGTCCAATATGACGTTAAACTGTATTGTCCCCATCGTCCTAACTACATGACGCTAAACTGTACAGAAAGTCCTTGATATGTCCTACATGACATTAAACTGTTATTTTGTCCCTGCTACATGACACTAAACTGTGCAGCACCAATATTCCTAACTGCAAGACTTTAAACTGAATAGTCCCCTTTTTATGTCCTACTTGACATTAAACTGTGCATCTTTAAGGTTGTTATTACCTTTTGTTTCTCACACCGAGTATGACTCACGTGAGCTTAGAGCGAACATCAACCATAACACTCCCTTTGGGCCACTAACCATGTGTAAGTCCCAACAATATTTTTTATTAGATCATTGTCCACAAGAACAACTTGATCATTGATTCATTCTTTAATTGAACTACACGGACTTTTGATCCTCGCCCTCCAGGCTGGGTATGTAGGCAACCTCCCAGGGTTCAAGCCCAAAAAACAATCTCTTCACATCGGTTCACCACAACCTCATATGATGTTGATTTGTGAAACCGCCCCTGGAATCAATATCTTTACATTGATTCACTTTCATCCTTGTTATATGACGTTAAACTATACAACACTTTTGTCCGGTACGACAATAAACTACAATATTCTTTGATTTCCTCATTTGAGAAGGAACTATTATTTACATTGATTTTTCAATCATGGTTTTCATTTTCAAAAGACTACGTGCATACATGGTAATGCCTAAACTTTTTATCTCAGGTTAAACCATCATTGCACTAAAGTCCCCTTTCACCCTTCACATGTACGAACAAAATTTGTACAAAGGGTAGTTCTAGAACTACGTGGACTTGATTCCCATCCTTATGGGATACGTAGGAACATTCGAGTGTCCCTCGAATCCAGTCCCAAGTCTTTTGGGCCTAACCCCAAATTTCACTTTCAGTCCCTTGGCTGAAAAGTCCTCATGAAAACACACACTGTGTATTCATTATTATGTTCCGAATTCTATGACCCTAAACTAAGATCACTCATACTTTCGTCCTGCACGACGTTAAAATGCATTTCAAGAACTACGTATGGCTTGATTCTCATTCTTATGAGATACGTAGTGAAGTCCAAGTTTCAATTCAGGACCTAGCCACAACATGATTATGGTTTTTCATTGACCTATATATCTCTATATACATTGGACAATACCCATATTTATGTGTTATAATCCTAACCTTAAATATTTTCAGATCTTCATAACCCTTTTCATGACTTCTAGTCACAAAAATGTCAAACTTCTGAGAATTCTTTTGCCTGACTATGCAGCACGTGCCCATAGGTGGCCTTGCATAAACAGTCCACATAACAGACTTGTTAGCCAAAAGATACTATTTATTTAACCATGCATCCAATGCCCATAGGTGGCCCGGCATATTTCAACCCCCTAACGGGTTTTGTTAAATATTGGTAACTTCATTCTTGGGAAGAATGCCTCTTTTGTCCTTATTTGTCTTAAACGACAGTATGTAGGGATCCGCAAAAAAATAGCAATCCTTAACATATTTGTCCCATATCATTTTTAATGATCTGAAAGTATTCAAGTCTATGGTTTATTCTTCTTCCCTACGTTTGGATCAGACCTTCGTAGGAGTGATATTCATCCAGTTCTTCGATATTCTTGTTCGGAAATATCTTATCCATATTCAAGTACCTCTTTCCATACAACAAACTCTATACTTTAGAAAATTTTAATCTCCATAAACTTTCACTGGCTTTTAGCATTAGGAAAGTAAATTTCTGGGAGTTCTTTTGCCTGACTATGCAGCACGTGCCCATAGGTGGCCTTGCATAAACAGTCCACATAACAGACTTGTCAGCCAAAAGATGCTATTTATTTGACCATGCAGCCAATGCCCATAGGTGGCCCTGCATATTTCAACCCCCTAACGGGTTTTGTTAAATAATAGTAACTTCATTCTTGGAAACTACTTCTTCTAATGCCTTTTAGCTCTTTTTCATATCATTCCTCAGATTCAAATATTCTTAATCCATAGTTTACATTTTTTCTCTCTCATACTTGAGTATGGTAATATGTTTTCAGATAAATTGTCAAGGAATTGAATCAATTTTAATCTATTTTTTGGTCCAAGCTATTTCGACCTTAAACATTAGCCCCTTTATGTCCGGCATGGATGACTTTAAACTGCCCACAAAAGACAAAGGAACTCTGAATAAAAGTCAAGTTCCAGCTCACTAAATATACATTTATGTGTAATTTAGGTAATATTGAGCAATTAAAAAGTTCAAAGTTTGTAGGATTATTTGTAATAATCCTAGTAAAAATCAAACTATGCTTACTAGGCCCATTGGCTTAAGTAAATTTGAATCAGGTAGTGAAAGAATGCAGGTAAAAATGATTGAAGATGAAAGTGTTTTTTCATTGATACACAAGAGTTAGAAGGACATCCACAGACTGGAGTCTCTTCTCTTTTTCAAGAATTACAAGAGGCTTTCAACATAACACTTCATTTGATTTACGGCATCCCGAGCTTCATCAGCAACCACCTGGAATTAATTAATTCAACTGGATACAATAAGAGATGTAGTGATACTAGCTCTTCTTGGAACAATTGTAAAAGGATGTTCTTGAGTGCGGTTTGAGAAAATTTTCTGCTGATCAAACAGTGACTCTGTTTCTGTCCAAGAGACTTGGAAGATGGATACATGGATTTGAGAATGGAGCATTGGAAGTAAAGAGCCATTTGAAGAGAGTACTCTTTTCAGATATTGCTCTAATACCATGTTTTTATTCTCTCCACCAACCGGCAGTGGAAAAAATTTCAGCCCATGGGTTTGCCATTTTCATATCTGCAAGGAAATGACATGGAGGAAGAATTTGAAAGTTCACACCATTGTTGTTGCTCTTAATGCACAGCATAACCGAAATAGAGGAGTAGCAGTGCAGCTGCATCTCAGGTGTATAATTATTTGCATTTGGAACATTGACTCCTTGCAGATGACCATGACCACATAGAGGCAGATGGATGCTCTGTGGGAAATTAAGATGATATTTCTTCAAGTACTTATCCAAATCTGGGAGAGTGTTGTCGCAGATATCATAGTAATCATGGCCAATGATGTTCATCATGTCATCAATCCGCTTGCTAGCCAGTTCATCAGCCGTTCCAATTCCCTTAGGAGCCATTGAATCTGCACAAAAGTTGAACAAATTTAACTCTTAAATGGGTTTATTTTTCATAAAATTTGTGAAAGAATTCGGGAAAAATGGCCAAGGCATTAAGTTGCGCAAATCTAAACAATGGCGCGCAAGTATTTCGTGTGCCGCGCTAGTTTTTGACGCACAAGTATAAACCACGCAAGTACGAATACCTTTACAGGAGCGCGACAGCGAGGGAACAATGGAAAAGAGACTTGCACGGCTTAGGTGACCTGCGCGGCGAGAGCTCGAGATGGTATGAAGTCCGGAAATCCGGATACTTGTACAGAGGTGAGGCCGTGTATTTATAGGCCAGGAAGCCTATCTGCGCGCCATGCCCAGAGCGCTTAAGGCCTGCGCGATGCAAACTTGCGCACTGCCCTCTGTGCCCTAAAGTCTTGCGCGCCCCTTTTCCTTTGGATGGATTCAATTTCCTCAGAGTCAAATCCTCATTTCTCTCCGGATCCCACTCTGAGGGGGGACTTTTGTTGACTCTCCTTTCGTCACAGAATCTAAAGATCGAAAAAGGGAATATCCGAGCTCAAAGTGATTCATCCTTTGAAGAAAAACAAAAAAAATCAACAAAGGAAGGAAGAAAGGATCAACAGAAACCTCACCGCGCAAGTTATTTAACTGTCGCGCAAGTGTACTTGCGCGACGACCTTGGTCGCGCAAGTGACTTGCGCGACCTAAGTGGTAACCGCCCAGTAACTGCCCAGGGCCTTCTTTTGCCTATAAATAGACCATGTGGGCCCCCCATTCAAAAAAGATCTTTTTCCAGAAACTCGGATTGAAGCTCCCGACGGCCAAGTCTCTTCTCAAAGCTTCCGGAACACTTCTAAGGTAATTTCTTACCTAGAACGGAAGATCTAAAGAGAAGAAGGAAGGCCTAAGTGTTGAAACTTATCAAACACTTGCGCGCCGACTTAATTCCTTCAATATAACTTGCGCGCCCCTTTTCTGGAAGAACCTCAAGGGGATTCTAAAGGGTATTATCAAGAGTTGCTCAAGTATTTCAATTCTGATTGAAAATCGTGCAAGTACACCATGTGTCGCGCAAGTATACTTGTGCGGCCAATACTTGTGTGTCGCCGCAGGACTTTCGCGCCTTTCAAGACTTGCGCGCCCCTATCTTTTTGGGTGCCCATCTTGCCCATTTTACCCCTCTTAAGCCATTTCACCTTTCCTTTTCAAGATTCAGTCTTCAAGACACTCTTCAAAGCCATTTATGGCATGATTTCTTGATTTGAATTTCTTATCTGAAAGGAATTCTGTGGAATCTCTCTCAAAGTCTAGTGATTTAAATATCCTTATGTCACTAAAATACGGAGAGTTCATTCATTCAACCTCATCCTTTAAGATGAGAAAATCCTAACTTGGGTCTCCTTTTCAGGAATAATCCCCAGTTATAAAACATTCAATATGGGCATCTTCCTCAGGAGTAAGCCCCAAATTCTTAAAATTCCCAATCTTGGGCATCCTCCTCAAGAGTAAGCCCCAATCAAGTCCTCTAATCTTGGGCATCTTTCTTAAGAATAAGCCCCAACCTCAAATTTGGGCATCCTCCTCAGGAGTAAGCCCCAAACCTTAAATCCCTAACCTGGGTCTCCTTTTTCAGGAATAAGACTCAGTCATAACCTTGGGCTTCCTTTTCAGGAGTAAGTTCCAAGTCCCTTAACCTGGGTCTCCTTTTCAGGAATAAGACTCAGTCATAACCTGGGTCTCCTTTTTTCAGGAATAAGACTCAGTCATAACCTTGGGCTTCCTTTTCAGGAGTAAGCTCCAAGTCCCTTAACCTGAGTCTCCTTTTCAGGAATAAGACTCAGTCATAACCTTGGGTCTCCTTTTCAGGAATATGCCCCAAGTCCCCTTAAACTTCTCTTAACCAGTCATAATTTACCTTTGATTTAGGTTTCCTTTTCAGGAATAAAACCCAATCATAAGTCCCCTACTAACTTGGGCATCCTCCTTAGGAGTAAGCCCCAAGATTAGAGTATTCAAATCTCCATGAAGCACATATAACTTTATGGACCCTGTTCAGGGATTTTCTCCCTAAAAGTAAATCCTAAACCTTCATCTATCTGGGCAGTCATCTATACATAATCCCCAAACAAATTCTTATGATTTCATCTTTTATGGCATAATTGTCTAAATTTTATCAATACCTCTTGTTTCTCACACCGAGCATGACTCACGTGAGCTTAGAGTGTAAAAGTAATTATGATATTCATCTTTGAGCCATCAATCATAAACATCATACCTCATTCCTCGAACTACGTGGGTTCTGATTCCTTTTCCAAAAGAAAGGATACGTAGGTAGCCCATTTAAGGGTTCGATCCCAACTTTGAAATAATCTTTGTCCTTCTGAATGACGATAAACTTCAAGTGACCCACTGAGTGGCTTTAAAACCAGCCTGGTCATCATAATGACCAAGAGACTTTTATATAAATGTTTTGAAGGATACCATTGACCAAGAATCTCTAAACAGATATAGATGATTCTCTATTGATGAAGAACCTCAAATACATATAAAAGATTCTCTAAATTTCTTGCATATTTAATCAATGATTGTTACAACTAAAGGAAATCACATTTTATACTTGGTAATGTAATAAGGATTCATGAACATAACTTAAATCTATAAAGAGAGTCCCAGAGTAGACAATAATTCCCCTCAAAAAGGTGTGATGAGTCCGACCTCCCATCCTCTCGACCAATGCAAATTCCTAAGTCTCATTAGTCCACAAGCTAATGAGCGCCTGCCTTTGAAAAGTAGGTCCAAACGGATGTGGAATCATTGGATGTTTCCGGTTCTACGAACAAACCAGTTAGAAACCGATCGGAACGTTTGAATCTCCCGTCCAGGAGGTCATCCCCGGAATCCGTGCGAAACAATGATAAATTAGAGTAAAATTATTATTATGAATGATCTTATATTAATCTATATCATAGTATTTTATTTTTAATTTTTTTGCATCAAATAAGTATATTAAATAATTATACAAATATGTTGTAGTAACTATTTCATTATGATAAATATCAAACAAATGGTTTTAAAATTTTTAAAATAAATATTATATGAACTAATTAATGTTCTAAACAAATTTTCTATATGAATATTAAATGTTAGGAATCTATTAAATATTTTTATTTGAATATATATTTTGTGTGTGTTTTATTTAAATTCAAATAAATGAATAGTTTCAAAATTAACACTATTGTGATTTTATAAAAATAACATATTATTAAATTGTTTAAAAATTAAAAAAATATTTAAAAATTATTCATTGAAATTTATATGGTCTAAAATTTCATAAATTATTAAATTATGTATAATTCACAACACATAATTAATTATTTTTATCAATTTAAAATTTAGAATATTATTACCACAAATAAAATTAAATAGATTAAATAATGATAAATCAAGTTGATAAGGTTTAAACATACTTTCTAACATGTCTAAATTTTATTGGTTAACAATATCACAACCCTATCTAATCCAATATTTGTATTTGAGTCATTTTGGGGGGTTTTTTAAGTTGGGATTGAATTTATTAAAAATAATTAGTTCTTATGTTTCCAAAGGTGCCTCTCTCATCCCTTATAAAAGGGAACCTCCTCCCTCTACTCCTCACACCACTTTGAAAGTTAGGGCTCGGAAAAACCCTTCCAATTTATCTTATCCACTTCCCTAGATTTATACTAGTGGTCCTGGTATTCTTCAAATACCAATGGTAGTGCCCTAAGAGAAGGTTTAGAAGAGGTGTGTCGAAGAAGAGGTAATCTTTTCTACCGATTTTTCATATTTTTTTTCTTCTTTTACTTATTGTTCTTTTTTTGTTTCATAATAAAGTAATAACATCAGTATCACTCATATAATTATTTGTTATTATAAATATTAACCAACCCTATTTCAACTTTTATCCATCCTACGGAATACGAAATCACCGTGCGTGCGTACGTACGGAATACCCTTCTCCACGCTGTGGTGTAATCTTTTTTTCCCACCACCACCTTACTTGGATGGGAATAATGGTGTAATGAATAACAATATATAGTTATTATAAAATGATAATAATTTTTGAGATATTATATCATCTACTCTAATTCCATTCAATATTTATGGGAACGATATTATCACTCGTGCGTACGTACGGATTATCGTCTCCACGACGCGATGAGATTCATTCTTCAAGTTTACCATTCAATAATGATTATAAAGTATAAATAAAAAATTATCCTGAAATATATGACATATTAATGATACTGGATTTATGTATATGTAATTTACATACTTCCATTCAATTTAATAAGGAAACAAAAACATCGTTTATGCGTACATACGGCATACCGTCTCCCTGAACGGTGTATTTCTTTCAATTTATCTATCTATTATATATATATATTCTAAATATATATTATATTTAAATCATGTTTTACAATCTAGAAGTAATTAATCATGATCTATATAATCATATGAATAATTACAAGTCAAAACACGGATGATAAATGAAACAATTTTTTCCCAAAACGCGACTTTAACATGGAATTGACGAATGAACGGGTAATATAAAGTCATAAGTGAATCATATATGATATCATAAATGTTATTATGATTATGTTACAAGTTAATAATATTTTTAATCCCACTGTACAGGAGTCTCGAACACATTCATAAGAAATTAGACATGAGGTAAGGGATAATTTTTCAATCTCAGTTTTTATCTGGGATTGCTTATACGTAAGTATTTACTGGGGTTATATTTTTCATCCATGTATATAAAATTGTTTTCAAAAAGTGTTTAATATTATCCCATGTATGTTTAAATCCATTTTTACCCTTCTTTGACTTTTACTTTGTGTTATGGGAGGGATCTTTCTTTTTTTACCATAAGTGGTACTTTTTTACTTTTCTGTTAAAAGTATGAGGAGAATGTTTTTTTTTAATTTATACGGCATGAACGGGTTTTTTTACAGTTTAATAACACCTGATTTTCATGAAAATTCCTCTAAAATGTTTCATGATTATTTTTAACAAAATAATTTTCTTTTAAAATTTCATTTCATTTTGTGAAAAGAAAATGATTTTCTAGAAGAGATTATATTTTCCTCAATAATTCATTTCATGTGTCTTATCAAAACTATTTTCCATCTAAGATGACATTATTTAGTATGTTTATGTTTCAAGTATAATTCCTATATTATTTACATGGATTGTATTTTCTTATGATGAAATGATATAAATTTGTTTTATATGGATTATGTTATGATGGGATGATGTTTATGAAACCTATTTTATTATATGGGTTATGATGAATGATTTATGTTTATTTTGTGGCACACATAAGAATGATTTCATTATAAGATGGGTGGGACCTATATCACCATCTAATTCATTAGGTAAATATTTATATCTCATGAGATAAACATGGCTGGAACAACAAGTGAATCTGGTTCTTAATACAGGGTTGGAATGACAAGTAACCCTGATTCAGTAATGGACTTTTTCCACTATGATGGTCTTGGAAACAATGATTTGGCTACTATGGAAATCATAACATGTGATTAATTGTTTGACACAATTACATGTTTTATTCCTATGCTATTTTATCATGATTAATATTCTTTTATGATCTATTCCTTACGTACTGCCAAGATTTATTTCACCGCTCAATATTTTGATGTTTAAACATTATGTTCATGTTTTTATGTTCAAATGTATATGGTCTGTTGTTTTTTCTCCATGCTTACCCTTACTGTGAATTTGAGCTCACCCTTTTTAGGTTTTATTTTCCCCAGGATATAAAGAAAGGTTTTAGGTAAGAAAACAAAATGGAAAGATCTTTATGGGAGATATCGAAGATCTTTCACCATGATTAGAAGATTGTGATCCAGGTATCTAAAGACACTAAACTATTATAGTCCTTGGGTGTCTATTTTTGTATTAAGTATTCTGAAAAAGTAATGTAATGAACATTTACGTTAAACATGGGTGTCTTGAAGAACCCAAAATAAATTCTCATGCATAGATTTTTAATTAAATGCGAGAGATGAAGAATTTTCAATCAGATTGTAGCAGGACACGGGAAAGTGATCTGATCATCACTAAATATCTCATAGCTATGATAATACAGACATATGTAGCTCTTTCAGTACTGCATAGTTTAAAATCATGCAACAATGGGATTAGGCTGTGTAGTTTAAAGTCATTCCATACGGACATTAGAGGCTTTGATATGAAGAGAAATTGAATATTGTAGCTAGACTAGGGTATTCGACCCTAGTGTCACTATATATATTGTCAATGAAGGAATCAAGACACACATAATTCTATTAGATAAAATATAATGTATGAGGTGAAAACCTATATTGGATCTCCTCATGTAGATATGACTCATACATGGGAGAAAATAAGATTTTTCATGTCTTTCTATAGTTGGGCCAAGGATTAAGTACATGGATGTCACTACATATCTCATATTGATGAGAATAAAGACACACATAGTTCTTGTTGGTCCATGAAAAGTATTTTCATACGGTGAGGAGATTTTTTGATTTCAACATGAAAAAGAATATTGCGGCAGGACTAGCAGATAACACCCACGTTTCAGTACATATATTTCTAGGGAAAGAATCAAGACAAACTTGGTTCTTAAATATCTGAACCCCACCCTAACTGAATTCAAAAGTTGGGGATAATGGGGGTTTCTTTATTACATCTTCATACATGAGATGAGATCTTGTATTGATCTCTTAATATAGATCTGACTCATACTTGGGAGAAAAGAGGCATTAATTACATGATAATCTGGATGGGTCCATGATTGAATGTCTGAATGTCATTACATATATCATATGGAGGAGAATCAAGAAATACATAGTTCATGATAGGGTATCCTATATAGGTCAGATAAATATATTGGGAGTGTGGGATTTTAACATTAAGGCTCAACTTTAGATAGGATATATGGGCATAACTAAAAATCACATAAGAATTAAAATGAAGCCACTTGTATATCATCAAATTATATATAGTTTAACGTCATGTCGAAAGGAAATCTATTGTGAATTATATGATCATAAAACTAGGAACATTGATAAACCATAATAAGAATGAAAATACCTTATATATACATAAAATCTATTTAACCAATTCTTAATCCCACATGAGATGTGCTAGGTTGGAGAAACAAGGGGTGGTGAAATATCATTTTCCAACACAAAGTTACAAATGTAAAAGATAAGTTCTAATGATTGAGTGGTGTTTGAACCAAGGTATAGGGATCATGCATTTCAATGTATCTTTGTCATGGAAAAATCAACCCATACATAGTTCGTGTAATTGTTCCATATATCATCATGTTTTTACATGGGGAAGATATATTTATATAATTTTTCGGCTGATGGTTTTGCCTAATGCATGAATTCTTGGAATTACTAATTATCTCATTGAAATTAGAATCAACTTATAAGTCTTGGAAGATGTCCCTATGCATATTTGATTTGAGAATGGGTAAATGGTCGGGGGTTTTCTTTTATGAAAATTATGGCTAGACACACTATTGGAAATAGGGGTTTCGTTGTGTTGGTCAAAAATCCCTCATGTTGTTCACTCAGGATCTTTTGAGTGGGATTGTGTTTGTTGGAAAAGCCAGATAACTGCAAATGAGAATGGTTGGTGTTTGTTGAATACATGTCTTTAAGGTGGTGTAGTTTTCCAGTATTTTTCAAATTTTTGGGCCCCAGAATCGAGAGTTTCATTTTGGAAAAAGAAGGATTTAGTCATAGGAGTGAAATGTATGAATAATGTTGATGAAAATCAGTATATGGCAAGAATCTCCAACCATAATTTGTGGGTTGTGTACTATGTTCTGGGAACAATTTGTGGATGTGGTTAACGAAACCAAAAATGATTCTCGGCTGAGCGGTGGTGAGGTAAACATATGGATTTATTTTTGGGGACAAAAATTGACCACTTTACAGAAAAGGGTGTATGAAAACGTTATGGAAACCAGTTTGAGGTGGTTTGCCACTCATGGTGGCAGAAGGATCAGTAAGCGGTGGAGGATGAATCGAAGATTTGATAAATCTTAGATTATCAGTTTTTGAGGATAACTTTTCTTATATAAGAATCGCTAATTCCAACATTTACTAAGGAGATCTAATATCATTAGAACATATTTTTGTTCTCGTATTTTGGAAATGTCCGAAGGTGGTTCGCAAGGGATAATCTCATGAATGCTAGAGTGGTTCATGCGGAAGAATTTTCGTCGAAGGATTTTAGTTGAAAGTTTTATCCTCTTAAGACTCAGTACGTGGAGGATGAATCTATGGTACATGAGAGACAGAATTCAATAAGAATTACATGGAGGGAGATCTCCGGTGCGTAGAAGCCAATGTAGTCTGTGAACAATGAACAGTTCGCGGACAGAGGGTGTTTCGCAGTGGTGGTTCTCAGAATCAGTACATGGTAGTGGTATGAAATAGAGAAGGTGGAGGTAGTCTACGTACAAAGGAGGTTTGTGGAAGAGGTAGTAACACGTGGAGTAGGCGGTTCCCATACCAAACCTAGTACTATGTATGTGGGAGACACAATACAGTTCACGATTTGAATAAGGAAAATTCAAAAGGCTTCAAATCAGTTTGTGAATGTATTTTTGGTACCTAGTAGTACTCGGGAAGGTGGACATCTTATGTGGGTGATAAAGGGACTTCAATAAAGTATATATCTATAGTTGAGGATGCAAGAATGTGTTCAAATTAAAGGAACAACATGTTCATAAATTGTGTTTTACCAAAAAGTTAATAAATTGTGCATGGATTCTTTTCCAAAAGTAGTTAGAGAAGGAAGAGGAATATGGTGACCCTTTACATAGGCAGTGAGCTATAGAAAGAGCCATAGGGAGTGACCATTGGGAGTTCATTGACCAGACCATATACATTGTAAAGGTAGTGATCCTGAGCATAGAAGATCTATCCTAATCATTGTACTCATTATTGGTCGTGATCATTAGTGAATTTGGTACATCGATACATTGTCGTTGTATGTTCCTTGGACATAGCCCAGTGAGGATGAACCAAGTAAAAATCATTGTGTCCTATGAATGATTTCATATCTATCTGTATATCGCTACGATATGAAGAGAGAATTTATTTTTGTCTAATAATGAATCTAGATCCAAAATGGAGAAAGATTGAATCTATCATACCCTGATTCACCCCCCTCTCTGTTTATTTGACCTAGTGAACCTAACACACTACATATCTCAATAAAATGAGATCAAGAAACACATAGTTCTTTAAATTTCCCCAATGAAGTTTTTATTCATACACACAGATATGAAAGTGTTTTTATAATTGTGGATGGACCCGAGATTGTAGATCTAGCTATCACTATATATCACATTTAAATTAGAATCATGCCGCACATAGTTCTTGAACATCCATGTATATTATCGTCATGCGTTATTGAAAAAGATGAAATACCCTAATAGGATGGAAATATTGCAAGTGGGATAGGTTTAAAACAAATGAAATTCTATATATCATTCTAGGAAAAGAATTTACCCACACATAATTATTGTTAAGAATGTTTCCCACACCAACTGATTTTTGATGTGAGAAATGGAGGGGCCATAGTATTTTCTAGAATAATGGTATGACTTAGGATAGACAATGGTATGAGAACCACACCATTTTTTCGTGAATGGATCCCAGTTTAGAATTGCATCATATACAGGGAAAGGGGAATTTGTTTCTTTTATGGTTGAGTTTTTTCCATAGATAAGAGATTTGGACGTCACTATATATCCAATTATAATGAAAATTAAGCCACACGTAGTTCATAAAACATTCCCCATGCTGATTTGATTCATACAAACATGGAATGAAGCCCCCATATTTTATTCATGGTGGGTCCCATGATTAGGTCTCTGATCATCAATACATGTCTCATTGTAATGAGAATCAAGACACACATAGTTGTTGAAACATTCTCTCTTTAGGTTTGATTCATACAAACATGTAATAAAGGGGAACATTTTTAATTTTTATCATGGTTGGGCTCAAGGATAGAGATCTGTGAGTTACTTTGTATTTCGATAGGATGAGGATAAATCCATAAGTAGTTCATGAAAATTTATATCCCCAAAACAATAGTGTTTTATGTGAGAGAAATGTTCTTTTGATACATTCTAGAATAATATTTATGCTCAAGACACTGGATGGTATGAGAATCAATCCTTGTATTCTAAAATAGTGATCTGTATTGGTTTAGTTCATATGTCAAAAAAGGGGAAATGAATTTCTTTATAGTTGTGGTTGGGCCCAAGATTGGAGATCCAGGGATCACTACATATCTCATTGAAATAAGAATCAAGTCACACATAGTTCATAAATAAAGATACCTATGTAGATCTAACTCAAACATATAGAGAAATGGGGATGAAGATCCACTAATGAGTGAATATGATGTGAGTAATACATTTGAGTGGAAGGTAATCAACTTTAAAAAGGATCTTAAGGAACACCAATTTTTGGTATCTTGGGGGAATTATTAACATCAAATGATAGAGATGTTAATTGTATAGATAAATTTCATGTAGTGAGGAAAAACAATGTCGTGTTGTTTAACATCATGCGATAAGGATTAAGGTTTTACATGGTTCAATTTTGAGTAGCATGGATGTGTGTGGTGCTATAAAGATTAACATCATGTAGTTAAGATCACTGTTTCTATACAGTTTAGTGTCATGAAACTAAGACATGAACTGTGTGGTTATAATAATTATTTCATCAAGAAAAATTATTTGTTTGTAGTTGTAATGATTTCTATATCCATTGAGAAAAAGGAATACTATCCATTATAGTTAAACTTATATATGGAGTAAGGCCCTTCCCACTATGGATCATGCATTAGAGGAATCTTTCCTAATATAATTAGAGCCCTGAGGACTAATACCAATTCTCCTTGAATAAATTAATGTAGTTGAACATTCATGTTAAATGCTCATACAATTTTATAATGATAGAATTATAGGTGATGAAAAGTATGCAATCACTTTTCATAAAATCAATCCAACTCATCTAGTCAATTCTGGGACTACTCATTAGTAGATAACCAGTCACATATGGAAACTCCGAGTAAAGGAAATTTTACTTCAATGGCCTGGACTGATTCTATTTTTTATACCAATGAGTATGGAGTTTCTCATGTGGAAGTACGGGTAGTAGTCACTACTAGAAAAGGGGGCATTGAAGCCCCCCAGACTCGGGCGCCCGCCATTGGCGGTCGCTATAGCTAACCAATAGCGACCGCCAATGGCAGTCGCTAACCAACATAAAAAAACGGGGGGCTTCTGCGCCCCCCCCCCCCCCGCGCCCCCTCGACCTCGATCTCCCTCGCCGCCCTAACCCCCTCCCTCCCTCGCTGCCCTCCCTCGCCGCCCTCCCCTCCCCCGCCGCCCGGCCTCCCCCGCCGCCCGCCCTCCCCCGCCGCCCGCCCTCCCCCGCCGCCCGCCCTCCCCCGCCGCCCGCCCTCCCCCGCCGCCCGCCCTCCCTCGCCGCCTGCCCTCCGGCCTCCGGCCGCCGCCCTCCGCCCTCGGGCCTCCGGCCTCCGACCGCCGCCCTCCGGCCTCTAGGCCCTCCCCCCCCCACCCCGGACGAAACCCGCACCCCGAACGCCTCCTTGCACCCCGGACAGCCCCCCCTGCACTCGGACACCCCCCTCCGAACCCGGACAGCCCCCCCCCCCCCCCCCCCCGCACCCTGGACAGGCCCCCCGCACCCCGGACACCCCACCCCGCACCCCCAACAGCCCCCCCCTGCACCCCAGACAGCCCCCCCCCCCCCCCCGCACCCCGGACACCCCCGCACCCCGAACACCCCTGCTCGCACCCCTAATAGGCCCCGACACCCCGGACACCCCTCCCCGCACCTCGGATAGCCCCCCTGACCCCGGACACCCCCCCCCCTCGCTGCCCGTCCCCCGTCCCCTCACCGCCTCCTCTCCTCCAGCTCCCCGCCGCCGCCGCCGCCCGTCCCCTCCCTTGCCACACCGCCTTTGGCTCCGGCTCCCCTTCGCTGCCTCCTCTCCCTCGTAGCACCGCCTTCGGCTCCCCTCCCTTTTAGGTTTGTAGCTCAATCAGGTAACATGAGCTTTCAGTTACATTATTATTTTATCAATGGTTCATAAACAAATGGTTAATATTTATTTTGAATATAGTTGATTTGAAAAATGTAAATGTAATAAGTATTGTGTAAATGTTTGTTATACAGATATTATTATGGATAAGAGTTGGATTGATCTTCCAAATCGAACGTCTAGAGAATATTTCAATGGTATTATGCAGTTTATTGACTTCACGAGAGGATTTGAAAGTGACTATATTAGTTGTCCATGTAGAAAATGTGCTAACAGATATCAATTCACACGAGATACTGTGAGGGAGCACCTTTTCTTTAATGGATTTATGAAAAATTATAAGAGTTGGACTCTTCATGGAGAAGAATATGTTCGTTGTCAAAATACAGATGCAGCTCAGATGGATGTTGATGCAAGGATGACTGATCCAATGCATGAAATGCTTACTGAAATGGTACGTGGGTTTGATCCTGAAGGCATTGACATCCAGAATCTTGAGACCGGTGAGATAAATCTTCACTCTGGAATGATATAAATATTATTCCTGAGATGTAGGAGGAGGCGGCACGTCCAGCGGACGTGCGGTGCACGCAGCACGTCTGATTGTGTCCTTTTCAGCAGCGCGGCGCGCGCTGAAATGGGGCGTTGGGGGGTCAAAACCACCCGAACGACCTCCGATTGCCACGAAACCGTACGACAACATCCGGGGCGTGAATTGTGAAATGGTCGGCCAGACAGCACCTCATTCGGAGGTGCCGTGTGACCGCGGCGGCCGGAAACGCGTTTCCGGCGCCATTAAACACCAAAACGGCGTGCGACGGTCCAATTCGGAGCAAACGTGCTCCGAACGACCTGAAACCGCACGAGAACGATAGAAATTATATTCCTGATATGCAGGAGGAGGCCGCACGTCCATCGGACGTGCGGTGCGCGCGACACGTCCAATTGTGTCCTTTTCAGCAGCGCGGCGCGTGCTGAAATGACACTTTGGGGGGTCAAAACCACCCGAACGACCTTCGAATGCCACGAAACCGTACGACAACATCCGGGGCATGAATTTTGAAATGGTCGGCCAGACGGTACCTCATTCGGAGGTGCCGTTTGACCGCGGCGGCCGGAAACGCGTTTCGGCGCCATAAAACACCAAAACGGCGTGCGGCGGTCCCATTCGGAGAAAACGTGCTCCGAAAGACCTGAAACCGCACGGGAATGATAGAAATATTATTCCTGAGATGCAAGAGGAGGCAGCACGTCCAGCGGACATGCGGTGCGCGCGGCACATCCGATTGTGTCCTTTTCAGCAGCGCGGTGCGCACTGAAATGGCGCGTTGGGGGGTCAAAACCACCTGAACGACCTCTAAATGCCACGAAACCGTACGACTATATCCGGGGCGTGAATTTTCAAATGGTCGGCCAGACGGCACCTCATTCGGAGGTTCCGTGTGACCGCGGCGGCCGGAAACGCGTTTCCGGCGCCATAAAACACCAAAACGGCGTCCAGCGGTCCAATTCGGAGCAAACGTGCTCTGGACGACCTGAAACCGCACGGGAACGATAGAAATATTATTCCTGAGATGTAGGAGGAGGCCGCACGTCCATCGGACGTGCGGTGCGCATGACACGTCCGATTGTGTCCTTTTCAGCAGCACGACGCGCGCTGAAATGGCGCGTTGGGGGGTCAAAACCACCCGAACGACCTCCGAATGCCACGAAACCGTACGAAAACATCCGGGGCATGAATTGTGAAATGGTCGGCCAGACGACACCTCATTCGGAGGTGCCGTGTGACCGTGGCAGCCGGAAATGCGTTTCCAGCGCCATAAAACACCAAAACGGTGTGCGGCGGTCCCATTCGGTGCAAACGTGCTCCGAAAGACCTGAAACCGCACGAGAACGATAGAAATATTATTCTTGAGATGCAGGAGGGGGCAGCACGTCCAACGGACGTGCGGTGCGCGCGGCACGTCCGATTGTGTCCTTTTCAGCAGCGCGGCGCGCGCTGAAATGGCGCGTTGGGGGGTCAAAACCACCCGAATGACCTCCGAATACCACGAAACCGTACTACAACATCCGGGGCATGAATTGTGAAATGGTCGGCCAGACGGCACCTCATTCGGAGTTGTCGTGTGACCGCGGCGGCCGGAAACGCGTTTCTGGCGCCATTAAACACCAAAACGGCGTGCGGCAGTCCAATTCGGAGCAAACGTGCTCCGAACGACCTGAAACCGCATGGGAACGATAGAAATATTATTCCTGAGATGCAAGAGGAGGCCACACATCCATCGAACGTGCGGTGCGCGCGGCACGTCCAATTGTGTCCTTTTCTGCAGCGCGGCGCGCGCTGAAATGGCGCTTTGGGGGGTCAAAACCACCCGAACGACCTCCGAATACCACGAAACCATACGACAACATCCGGGACGTGAATTGTGAAATGGTAGACCAGACGGCATCTCATTCGGAGGTTCCCTTTGACCGCGGCGGCCGGAAACGCGTTTCCGGCGCCATAAAACACCAAAACGGCGTGCGGCGGTCCCATTCGGAGAAAACGTGCTCCGAAAGACCTGAAACCGCACGGGAACGATAGAAATATTATTCCTGAGATGTAGAAGGAGGCAGAACGTCCAGAGGACGTGCGGTGCGCGCGGCACGTCCGATTGTGTCCTTTTCAGCAGCGCGGCGCGCGCTGAAATGGCGCGTTGGGGGGTCAAAACCACCCGAACGACCTCTGAATGCCATGAAACCATACGAAAATATTCGGGGCATTAATTGTGAAATGGTCGGCCAGATGGCACCTCATTCGGAGGTGTCATGTGACTGCGGCAGCCGGAAACGCGTTTCCGGTGCCATAAAACACCAAAACGGCGTGCGGCGGACCCATTCGGAGAAAACGTGCTCCGAACGACCTGAAACCGCACAGGAATGATAGAAATATTATTCCTGAGATGCAAGAGGAGGCCGAACGTCCATCGGACGTGCGGTGCGTGCGGCACGTCCGATTGTGTCCTTTTCAGCAGCGCGGCGCGCACTGAAATGGCGCGTTGGGGGGTCAAAACCACCCGAACGACCTCCGAATGCCACGAAACCGTACGAAAACATCTGGGGCGTGAATTGTGAAATGTTTGGTCAGACGACACCTCATTCGGAGGTGCCGTGTGACCGCGGCGGTCGGAAATGCGTTTCTGGCGCCATAAAACACCAAAACGGCGTGCGGCGGTCCCATTCGGAGCAAACGTGCTCCGAAAGACCTGAAACCACACGAGAACGATAGAAATATTTTTCCTGAGATGCAGGAGGATGCAGCACGTCCAGCGGACGTGCGGTGCGCGCGACACGTCCGATTGTGTCCTTTTCAGCAGCACGGCGCGCGCTGAAATGGCGCGTTGGGGGGTCAAAACCACCCGAACGACCTCCGAATGCCACGAAACCATATGACAATATCCGGGGCGTGAATTGTGATATGGTCGGCTAGACGGCACCTCATTCGGAGGTGCCGTGTGACCGCGGCGGCCGAAAACGCGTTTCCGGCGCCATTAAACACCAAAACGGCGTGTGGCGGTCCCATTCGGAGCAAACGTGCTCCGAAAGACCTGAAACCGCACGGGAACGATAGAAATATTATTCCTGAGATGCAGGAGGAGGTAGCACGTCCATCGGACGTGCGGTGCGCGCGGCACGCCCGATTGTGTCCTTTTCAGCAGCGCGGCGCGCGCTGAAATGGCGCGTTGGGGGGTCAAAACCACCCGAACGACCTCCGAATGCCACGAAACCGTACGAAAACATCCGGGGTGTGAATTTTGAAATGGTCGGCCAGACGGCACCTCATTCGGAGGTGCCGTGTGACCGCGGTGGCCGGAAACGCGTTTCTGGCACCATTAAACACCAAAACGGCGTGCGGCGGTCCAATTCGGAGAAAACGTGCTCCGAACGACCTGAAACCGCACGGGAATGATAGAAATATTATTCCTGAGATGCAAGAGGAGGCCGCACGTCCATCGGACGTGCGGTGCGCGTGGCACGTCCGATTGTGTCCTTTTCAGCAGCGCGGCGCGCGCTGAAATGGCGCGTTGGGGGGTCAAAACCACCCGAACGACCTTTGAATGCCACGAAACCGTACGACAACATCCGGGGCGTGAATTGTGAAATGGTCGGCTAGACGGCATCTCATTCGGAGGTGCCGTTTGACCGTGGCGGCCGGAAACGCGTTTCCTGCGCCACAAAACACCAAAACGGCGTTCGGCGGTCCCATTCGGAGCAAACGTGCTCCGAAAGACCTGAAATCGCACGGGAACGATAGAAATATTATTCTTGAGATGCAGGAGGAGGCAGCACGTCCAGCGGACGTGCGGTGTGCGTGGCACGTCCGATTGTGTCCTTTTCAGCAGCGCGGCGCGCGCTGAAATGACGCGTTGGGGGGTCAAAACAACCCGAACGACCTCCGAATGCCACGAAACCGTACGACAACATCCGGGGCGTGAATTGTGAAATGGTCGGCCAGACGGAATCTCATTCGGAGGTGCCGTTTGACCACGGCGGCCGGAAACGCGTTTCCGGTGCCCTAAAACACCAAAACGGCGTGCGGCGGTCCAATTCGGAGAAAACGTGCTCCGAACGACCTGAAACCGCACGGGAATGATAGAAATATTATTCCTGAGATGCAGGAGGAGGCTGCACATCAATCGGACGTGCGGTGCGTGCAGCATGTCCGATTGTGTCCTTTTCAGCAGCGCGGCGCGCGCTGAAATGGCGCGTTGGGGGGTCAAAACCACCCGAACGACCTCCGAATGCCACGAAACCGTACAACAACATCCGGGGCGTGAATTTTGAAATGGTCGGCCAGAAGGCACCTCATTCGGAGGTGCCGTTTGACCGCGGCGACCAGAAACGCGTTTCCGGCGCCATAAAACACCAAAACGGCGTGCGGCGGTCCCATTCGGAGCAAACGTGATCCGAAAGACCTGAAATGAGATTATTTCTTGAATCGAAGTTTTTAAATTATTATAGCACAATGATTTGATATTATATATATATTAAAACATTTGAAATATATTATATATATATATATATATTTAAAATATTGTATTTAATAGTATATATATGAATATTTTTATATATATATATTTATATATTCAATTCAATAAAAAAAATTTAAATTTTTTTTTTAGACTAGCGACTGCCATAGGCGGTCGCTATAGGCTGCCCGACAGAGGGGCTGTAGCGACCGCTTGGCAGTCGCTGAAGGCCGATCTTCCGGCCTTCTATAGCGACCGCCATTGGCGGTCGCTGAAAGCCTCTAGCGACGAGGCAACATCTACCGCCAATGGCGGTCGCTAAAGGCCGAATTTTCAGTAGTGAGTCCTATAAGCCCATAAATCATGCAAGAGTTTATCAGCCCTATATTTATTATCTAAATCCACCATCTTCTGAAGTATATTTTATAGGGTCTTGATGAAAGCCTCTATCTTCCAGTGGTCACTGCCTGATTGCAGGAGGAATGGTTGAATTGGATATTGTATTCCTCATATGACATCCCTACCTCATCATAATTGGAATTGGTACCTTTATCGATCAATATGGTATGTGGGAAATCAAATTTGGGGATGATATTATTTTTCACAAATCTAAATATTATTTTCACCCCAACAGCTTTAAGAGGTACTTTCACAACACATTTGGAGAAGAAATCATTAGTAATAATAATATACATGAACTAATTATCCATAGTTAGAGGATAAGGATCCCCTACATCCATTCCTCATGTAGAAAATGGACAGGAGTATTTAGATGTATGTTGAAAATTTTGGGGTTAAAGAATGAATTTGGCATACACCTGGCATGGATTGATCTTCAATGTGAAATCTATGAACTCTTGCATCCTAAAAGGAATGATGTATCCAAGCCTTTATATTTGATCAGAAAGCTTATTCCCATACTAGTGGTCACCACATTCTCTTACATGTACTTCATTCATGAAAATTAAAATCTCTTCTCCATTAATGCATCGAAGGTGGATTCCATCAAAGCCTCATTTCTTGTGGATCTTCTCGTGATTTAGTCCATCATAATGGGTGTTATTTTCCACTCATCACTGGACCTATTTTTACCTAGATCTATCCAATGGAATTACTCGGTTTTTATGAAATTCTATCATGAGTTTCATCAATCCTATGGAAGGACCACATGGCTCAATGATGGGACTAATTTCATTGATTTCCTCTATTATGATTTCAATAAAAGGTCAAACTACATGAGTATGGGAATCAATGATGATTTTTTTTCCTATTTTGGATCTATTGTGGATGTATTTTATTTTCCAGTGCATCATCTTGAATATTTTATGATCATTGAACGTAATATAATGTTGATTCTAAGGGAAATTCTTCCATTATCCCACAGAAATAATAACATAAGGGAATTAACTCTTGTTCTCTAAGAGTGTAATCATCATTGATCTATTTAATTACCAAATCATAATCAACTATTCCTTCTACGTGGCATACTAGTACATGGAGTGCCAATTCATATCCAACAATGAGAGCCTGATATTCTACCTCATTGTTGGAACCAACTTCTGGTTATAGGAAGAAGTGTGTAAATACTTCCTTTTCTGGGGAGATAATCCCAATTGCTTACCCAAATTTGTTGAGTTAGGGTATTCTATTCTCCTCCTTGTTGGACTTATGGAAGCACAAACATAGTTTATTTCCCATGTTTGGGAACTGTTTTGATTAGAGAAAAAGTATTCATTAAGAGGTTCACTTTTTAACAATTTATATTCCATAGATGGGTTCTTAGCAAGGAAGAATACTATGTCTTGGACTTTTACTACTTTCTATGGAAAAAATGAATTTAAAAATTCTAAAAAATAACCACCACCATTCGAAACATCCTGTAAATATAGGATGATTGAGGATAAATTTGATTTGGTTATTGGAGATGCAAAGTAGACCTCATGATTATACAGATAGTTCCTCAGCTATTAAACTATAATGATTAAGTCTAGTAATCTTTCCTCAAAATAATGAATATTTATTCTCGGCATCGATCATGCTTTGATTGAGATAGTAAAGGTTGTTTTCATTACATGTATCATTCTTTTGTGCAAGGAAGGCACCCTTTGATTTCTCTAAATCTGTGACATAAACAATGGGAGACTTTCCTTCAATAGGTGGCATTAATACTTGTTGTCTCTAGAGGTATTTAATTAGGGTACAAAATTTCATCTTGGCATTCATTGGTCTATTAACATGTTCCCCCCTTCGTCATCAATTTGGTGATGGAAAACACTTTCCTTCAAGATTGGCTATGAAGCACCCTATATAGGCCATGTGTCCGTTAATCCCTCTCAACTCTATCATGTTTTGTGTAGGGGACATGAGAAGGTAAGATTTTGTCTTCTCATGATCAACCTCAATGTCTTGATGGTGTACGAAATAATACGATTGTTTCTTGAGGTATCCCTAAAATAATATTTCAAATGGCTCATATTTTGATTATACTATCGTTTTTTTTAATACAGTCTCCAGAACAGCTAGATTATTAAAACGGTTTTTGCATTTGACCACTAGATCATCGATGTAGAATTAGAAATATTTACCCATGAATGGTTTGAAGATGTGATGTATGACATGTTTGTATGTCACACACACATTCTTCAAGGCCAACCACATTACTCGATAGAAAAATATCCCTTGTGGGGATTTGATGATTATATATTCCACTTATTATAGGTCACCAAAGATTTGATTATACCCAAAGAATCCATTCGTGAGTGAGAGAGCTATATAGCTAGCAATTGCATCAATCAAGAGTTATGTGATTGCATTCGGGAAGTCATCTGGGAAAAAATACATGTTGATATATCTAAAATAAATAAAAAATCCATTAGTCTAGTTTTCATTTTCACCGGGACAATATTATACATCCATTTGGGATATTTTACCTCCATGATAAATTCATAATTGATTCACTTGTCGACTTCATCCTTAATTCTGGAGGCATGTGTTGGGTGCATTCTTCTTTTTGCCTGCATAAATTCCCAAGTCTCTTCAGGAAAACATAAATGATGGGTGGCAACATTAGCTTCAAGGCCTAGAATTTATATATATTTCCAGGAAAACCCATTCCTATGTTGCTTAAAAAAGAATGAATACATTTCAATTTCTTTAGGAGTCATGGATACACTAATCAAAGTTGATCTTGGATCTTCATCTATACCCATATTTCATTATCAAAGTTCATCTATAGTGGTAGAGATGACTTCCTCATATGTTGGAAGGGATTCCTTGAGGTCTTTTTCGTCTACAACATCCTCATGTGTTACATATTCTTCCTCTACTTGGATGATGGATCATAGGATATCTGATGAATAAAGTGTTTCAGAGTTAGAGGATGAGTCAATATTTGGGTATCCTGATGAGGAGGTAACCATTCCTGAATAAGCTGATGATGGACAATTTTCCTAATGTTTTGGTGGGATAATTATGGGTTGAGAATCATAATCCATGTATTTCTCAATTAATATGACAACTTCTTCCATTCGGACTGATGAAGTAGAGTCTTGTTGAAGCTTGTGATATTTAATGAAGGTATTTTCATTTAGACCATCAACACTACAAGGAGAGTTGATAATTGATTCTATACTTTTAGGATCAATTTCTCTAACTAACATTATGGAGGTTACTGAATGAGTGCCTTTATTTAGTTCTACCCTTTAAATGATTTTAATAGGACACAAGTAATCTCGAATGAGGCGATTCAATGTGTTTGCTGGGATATTTTCCAGACCCTTCAAATCATTGATTCTTCATAGATCCATTTCCATGTACCGTTTTCACTTTTGTGTGACAGATTTATCCATCAATATACTAAGATTCACATGTTATGAATCGGACCCAGTCACCGTGCAATGTCTCAATATTTCCATTGAATAAATACTCAAGACATTGGTGATATGAATAACGCATGGACACATGTTGATGTAGCCAAGCCCGTCCTAATATAATTTTGAATGCTATGTCTTGCTAGAAAACCATAAAATCTTAATGAGATACAAGATCCCCAAACTATATTCCAAGTGTAATCCCTCACAGAGATTCTTATTTACTCTTATCATAACCTTGCAACATTAGAGTGGATAGATATAAGTCATATTCATTTTGACCTAACCAATGAATTGTATGGATGTGAATGTGGCTAACTCCTGATCCATTATCAATGAAGTATCGTCGAATGTCATATTCGTTAACCTTTCCGAATAAATAATAGTTCATGATGTGTCTATATACAACATCATCCTCATCTTGGTTTGTGAAAGATATGACTTCATGAAATTTTTAGGATTATTATCTATAAGATAGACCTCTGCTGTAGTAACCTCGGTTTCAAACTCTTGAGGACATAACAAAAGCCTTGATAAGTTCTTCCATGAGATCAATGGATATATATAGACAATCCAAGATAATAACATGCCTAGTTTCTTCAAAAAATAATATTTTTAGTCCATACATATGTGCTTCCCTATATGGATATATTCTTTTGATGATTCATTGGGAGATGATATACATGATGTGGATGGACCATCCATTGAAGTAGGAGATGGATGTACATATTCTCTTGGAGGATTAGGTCGGCTAGACCTTCCCACCTACTGAGGAGATGGAGGCATAGCCTATAACTGGTCATCCATGAGGATTATATTGGGGAAGACTCTATATTGTGTGGGAGAGTTTCCTCATTCCCATTGATCCCGATAGAGGGATATCCCACAAATTTATACTGCATAAATAGTTTGATAAGGGGTATGGTTGGAGTAGTGATTTCATGTACAACCACATCTTCCCATGTATCCTCTACCTTCTAGACCACTTCCTCTAGTTCCCCAATCATGTTTGGGGAACATATGTTCATAAATAAAATAATCATTCGCATAGGGATTCGATAAGTTAATGAAATAATAGGAGTCAAAAATCAATTATTCTTATGACAAAGTTTCTTTATGATAAGTCGACTCTTGTTGTGCTGTTAGGTGGGGTAGTTACCTTGATTTTGAGACAGTTGGAAAACAATATACCAATGTTATGGAAAAAATTGTCCTTGAAACAACCTCATCCTCTTCTAACTATTCTTTTTTACTTTTGACCATGTCCCTTCATTGAGGATTCTCCTTTGAAGGACTTATCTTTTGATGAAGACATAATTGCTACATTGGAAGTGGAAGGAAGCACAATCGGTTTTTTAACTATGTTCATAGAATAGTGTGATTCCTATTGATCATTTTACGGACTATCTAATCATTAAAATTTTACTCATTCTTTCTTATGACTTCCTACCATTCACCTTCTTCTTCTGAATCAACAACATAAATAGATGCTACTTGGGATAATGAACATGAAAATTTTACTTGTCCAGAGTCTACCATCATTTGTAGGAGATCATTGAAAAACAAATACTCTTTGATGGGGTGTCCCAACATTTTATGGAATGGGAAATAATTTTGGTGGTCGTCATTTCCTTCTTATTTAGTGATATTTTGCCTTGGAAACTAGAATAAATTGTTTTCCAAGGCTGAAATAAAATATTCAGGAACCATTTCATTCAGAAAAGGATAGAATATATTCATTAACTCCTCAAGATATCACCACCCACGATCTTTTTTATCTTCTAGATGAGGAATTCATTAATTTCGTTGCTCGAGCAGTGGAGTCTGATAGTATGAAGACCAATTTGAAGTAGGATCAGGTGCATGTGATTTCTGAAGCATATCTATACCAGCCTATGCTTTTCATATTATTCGTCTTGAAGCTGATGGTATTACTCAGGATTTTCCTATTGTATTTTCTAAGGAGGTTTCCACAAGTTTGGAAGTTGAGGCCAGGCCTTGAAACCCTCTTGTATATTTCATAGGGATTAATGTTGTAGGAAAGTAATTAGGTAGTTTTTTCTACAAAAATGGGAAACAATTCTTCTTGAATGATAATTATATTCAAGGGGTTTATTAATCCTTTCCACCATGCAATAAAATATTAAAATCATTCATTCAACCATTGCTTTCATTTTTCATGATCGAAGGATGTTTTCTCCTACACCGTCAAGCTGAATTGAAAAAGGAATTTCTGATGAAGATATTTCCAAAATAGTAATTGATGAAGACTAAAAACTTGTTTACAAGATGATGGTTGGCCCCCATAATGTTATTACGAAGCATATAAGTGTCACTGCTTTAGGTTTCCCAGGTCCCCATCCTGGGATTATAGTGGGAGATGAATAGTGTCAACTACTGCTATAGATCAATGGATCCAATTAATATTAGATATGTCGGATTCCCAATCTATGGAATACAAGGATTCAGACCGAACCGTTCGTGAAAACCATTCTTTTTTGGATGAATCAGAATTCATCATCCATCTAAACCATCCTATCAAGTCATCGATGACTCGACGGTGTTCATAAGAATTCAAGAAAAATATAGTTGGGCCAAGAACTAAATAGGTGTAGCAGATGATGCCTGAATGGGTATAGTGACCGGTAATAGCATTGGTGAAGTCACCATTTGAATCTTTTGTGGGTAACCCATAGGGATTGGCCAGTAGGGTTTTTCCTATTGCATAGGGAATTCTTGATATTCCTTATTCATTATGACCAACTCTCTTGATTGATGTGTGCCAACTGGATATTCCAGTTGGGGATCTGCTTTCAAATAAAATCTGGTAGGAAGAAAACCTCAGAGTAACTATTCATTGAGTCTTCATAACTCCTTCATTTCTTTTTCCTATTGGAAAAATATTTCTTCCAACTAAAGGGATTTATCTTCTCCAGGGAAATGTGATATATGGTATAACCTTTAACATTCACCTTATTAGGTTCCTTGAAAAACCATGGAAGTGGATTTGTTGAGGGGACAACATTATTCCAAGAAAGCCTTTAATTTATTGTACACCCAGATCCTTAATTTTATTCATTATTCAACATATCACGAATAAGAAATTCCTCTTATGATTCCCCTGAGTTGGACTCATGCTCTATATGATCTATAGTGACGACATTAATTACATTTACTAATTCATAATGCATTACGAGTATTCTGTTGGTATCTCTATGAGATTTTATTCTTCTGTATATTCATCGAGACTTGGTCTATCTTCCAATTGATCCTACATGGATTTTGTGGAGAATAGTACCTTGAAGATAATCCTCTAATATTTCTGTTCTGCTCTCATTTTGGTGTTTCTTCCCTAATTAGGAGAGAAATGACTTCGATCGAGGAGGGGATTCTGTATGTGAAAAATCCCCCATCCATTCAGGATGGGGATGTACATATTATTTTAGCTCAACCCTTCATTCTCAATCAGTTGTCACTAAAGGTTGGGTTAGAAATCCCCTAGGATGGCTAGTTGGGGTTTCTCTTGAAATTAAATGGTTGATATTTCCATAGCTTCTCTTCTTATCTGATGGATACTGGTTAGAAAATTGGTTGGGTGTATTATCCTGAATCCACTCAAATCCTATATTTTGGATTATCATTGTGCTATTTGAAACATTTTCTCATTATGTTGTTGGAAATTCTCTTAATAGGAATCCTGCTTTATATTTTCATATATTTGATGAAAAATTCATTCAAAAACCTTTTCTCTTTGGTCCTGACTCTTGTGAGGGTCAGTTGAGGCATATTAGAGCCGATCATATCTTTATTCATGCACCAAATATTCTTTTCGTAGCCATCCTTTGAAAATAAAAATGCATGACACCACTTTTGGAAGGCTTAGATGACTCTAGATCTCTATGATATATAATTCTCCATGTGAAACCCATCCCCTGATATGAACACTACATGCGGTATCTGCGATCAATTGTTGAAATTGTTTTACTGTATCGAGGAATTCACGTCGAAGGGCTTTAAGCTATTTCACTAGTTTTGGATGTTAGTAAATCAGGAGGGAATCTATGTCAATTTGGCCCTATATCTCTTCTATTACCTTTACATGAATTCAGAATTTTTCAAAAGGTAATACTCTTGCCTTTCGATGAAAAATAGTCTTACACATGTTGAGGAAGATATCATGAATAAAATATTTTGACAATATCTTTGGAATACTATATTGAGGAGTGGCCAATGCAAAGAACATAACTAGTACTTCATTTTTTCTAATTGATTCCTCACATTCAGCAAATTGTCTTTGTAATTCACTAGACGCTCTTCTACCTGATTATAACAAAGGTGGTGTTTCTTTTCAATTTCATCAGAATAAAAAATATTGGTAGATATTTCATCAATTACATTGGACGATAAGAGACCCAAGGGTGGTTTGTAGAATGACTGCCACCATGGACAATCTTCTTCCTGACAAAGTATTTCACATTTTAGTGACTAGTAATCTGACATGACTGGCCTTGTATTTCCATGTGCCTCAATATAATAGGTATTTCTCATTACTAAATTTATCATTAGAGAATTATATTGAAAATGTGATTCACTAATATAGATTGTACCTTCACAATGAATACCATCAAGGGGAGGACCGCCATAGTGGGTTACAGTAGGAGGTGAACCATCTTTCTCTTTAGTATTCTTTACACAATAAGGTTTATCGTGGCTCTCATCAAGTTATATATTCTATTTCTTGATCAAATTATCCTCAAAAAATCCTTCATGAGGAAGTTTCTATTGAGGAACTTCTGAATTACTGATATTGCTCCCATAATCTAGTAATGGGAGTGTAGGATCTTGAACAACAATGGATAAATGTTTGTGGGATTTAAGAACTCTAGCATTGAGCAAAGCCAAATTACATATCAGCTCTTGATTATTCAACATTGTTTGATAGGGCTTATTTTTATATGCATTCCTACAACTATTTGGGGCCACATGTTTGTAGAATTTTTATTATAGGAAGGTCTATCTTCCTGCTTTGGAGTGGCCATCAGATCTTGCTGATTATCTTTAATTAGTGTAGGTTTATTTTCTAGATCTTGTTCTCTATATGACACTAGGGAGGATACCTCATGACCCTCCAAGATTGGAATAGAGATATGTATCTACTCTGGGGAGACATGCTAATGGGAAACCCTGCTTATGGGTATACAATTATGTTTTTGTCTCTATGGTACTGTTGTTGTCACCTTGATGATATCCTGTAAATTTTCAAGGATATGGGAATGAATATGGGTCTTCTGTTTAACCATTTCTAAGATGTTTTTGGTGACTTCAGTAGTCAGAATGGGAATATATATCCATTTAATGTCTGGAGTAGGTGTATTTTCCTACTCCTGTCCTCCATTTCATGCAAGTGGATACTGACATTACTCATGTTTTGGGGAATATAAATGTGTCTACCCTCTTCCTATTATCATGTCTTTTCGATTGAATTCCCTGGGTGCTTCCAAATAATATTATTGGCAGGCTTGATGAATTATAGAAGTTGTATGTGCCTGTTGGATAATTGACACCATTTTTTGAGAGCTTCATTTATTTCATCTAGTTGAGGATTTTGGTTTTCAAAATGATTTTAAGCAAGTGTAAGTCCCTTCTCATGACACTCCACCGTAGATGAATCCTGATATTTTTTAGGTGCGGCCAGAATATTTTGGTATCTCTCTGAATGAAAGTAAATGTTTGTACAGACCAGCTTAATATTTTCTGCCAAACTAGGTTTTTGAGATTCTATGAATAGGGAAAACGTAGTAACCTTCTCCATGTTAGCCTCTTGTGTCACTAGGTTGGCCATATTTAATGTCCGGGTCTAAGGTACCTGGACTAGACAACAGAAAGAAACACCCTCATCATGTATACGGTTCACTACCATGATACATTGTTGGAAGAAATTATTGGTAGGATCCATTGTAAATTAACCATGTGTCTTCAGAATGAGTTCATCAGTGTCCTCTTCATCCACCTAACTTATATATTAAAGGGACTGGTTACTATGTTCAAGGTTTAATATCTTGAAAAGGTTTAAGATGATAAAAAGAGTTTTCTTTTTCTAAACCATAGGTCATTAATGACCGGATGATCGGGGGGTGTTATTGATTCAGAGATCATGTCGGGCATCCTCCATGGTTGGAATCTTACCTTGTTTATGGCACAATCGGACTAGTGTATTGGAGACCCAGTTTTGAAGACTCTGTGTTGGTTATGGAGTCTTTTGAGAGGATGAGGATCTACATTAAGTTGATGAAGGGGAATTCACAAGTGAAAACCTTAATAAATACATTTGGATTGTCAGAAGTTCATTAGAAAATAGTTCATGTTCATATGTGACAAACATAATCAAAACCCCATGGTAAAAGAATCATCTTTTGGATGAGTACATATGTGATCGATTTCGTTATCGTCCCTCCTTTATTGAAAGGTGCCTGACATATGGGTAAAATCTTGAAATGGTTAAGGATTCACGTCCGATTCACTATTTATGTTTCCATTTGAATGTGTGTTCTAGTTTGGAATCACTATTTATAAATAGTTTCAAACGGATTTGTATATGGAACTGGAAACACTCAATAGTTCAATATCAAATGGGCCCAACCTTCCAAAGGAAGTTGTTCATTGCGTTATTTGACCAACAACTCATTAGCACTTTCATTGGTCGAGAGGATGGGAGATCGGGCTCCTTAAACCCTTTTGAGGGTAATTATTTTATAATATTGGACTCTCTTATAGATTTCAAATATGTTCATGAATCCTTTATTTATTCACCATGTATGACATCAGTTTCCCTTGTAATTTAGTAATCCATTATTATCATGTTTGGAAATTAGAATCACATGTATGTATTTGAGTTTCTTCATTGATGGAGATAGTTATATGTATTCGAGTTTATTCATTGATGGAGAAACTTGTATGTATTCAGGGTATTCCATAATTCGTATCCAATTATATTCTGCATTGATATTCTGTATCCGTAATTATGATGATGCTGGTTTTTTTTGCCGCTCAGTGAGGTGCTCCGAATTTTATTTTCATCCAGGAAGATAAGAATTACTGTAGAGTTTATCATCATCAGGGGCGATTGAAGGTTAATTTAGATTTTATAGTCATCTTGAGAGATGTAAGTTACTTTGTTGTTGGGACAAAACCCATAAATGGGCTGCCTATGTTTCCACTTGAAAGGAATCAGATCCCACGTAGTTTGGAACCGCTTAATGGGACACATAAAACCTTTTAAGAACATGTGATAAGGGCCTAGCCATACAGTTTAACGTCATATGTTAAGGATGTATGGGTGGAAGGTTCCTAGACAATGAATAGTGTGGGACATACACCAATATAGACCACGGAACTGGTAAGGAATGTAATCTTCAATGTTGAATTATACCCTTATAGGAATGTGGCCCAATAATAATAGGGTTGATTTGGGATGTTGGGTTTGATCCTCAATGTTGCTTCCTATGAATCCCCCTTTAATGGGAATCAAATACCATGTAGTTCTATAAGTCTCACAGGTGATTATGGACCTTTGAGAGTAATAGGTTGGGGATTACTTATATAGAGAATGCACTTTTACTGGGTCCATGAGATATGCCTCAAATCCTGAAGTTTTTGGGGATTAATTTGGGGATTACTCCAAAGGAGGATACATGGATTAAGGGAATTAAAAATGTGGATTACTTCTAAGGTGGATGTCCTGATAATTTATCATTTCATTGATGAAATAACATTGATATCAGTCCAAATAAGGATTCCTATATATCCCAATTATGGTGGGAGTTAGAGTTCACATAGTTCTTTCAGTTGGGTGGATTGTGTGGATGTCGAGATCATTAAAAACCTCTAAGCCCATGTGATTCATGCTCAGTGCGGGAAATAAGAATATATGAGAAATTTAAAAAACCACACAAATGTTTCCTCCTCTACTAGTGGAAGAGGTTGGTTGTATGGAATAAGTGGTCGAGGTTATGACTTTTCCCTCTGTTCCCTTCATCCTAAAACAAAATGAGGGTTAGGTAAGTGGTAGAGGTAGAGAGTATAAAGACGATAATGTCATATTAAAAAGGATAGTGACTTACACAAGTATGATATCCCAAAAATGTTTCATATATTCCGGATAGAGACTTCTCATTTTTCTAAGAGGAAAAGAAAGTATGAACTGAACCCTCCCTATAAGGGATGGGGGGATCTAAGTCTTTATGATGAGAAAGGAAGGGAAAAAATCATATCCCTGAAATATGATTCTAGAAACTCCCTAACATTGTTCCTGGGATAATATCCCTCATGACTATGGAGATTCAAATCTACCGAAATTTTGGGGACGCCAACCCCCTTATATGAAAATTTCGTGGAACCTATGAATGTAGAGAAAAAATCTAAATGGGATACATGCCAATGCAACTTTCTATAAGATTTGGTAAATGATGAGGTATTGGTGGAGGTTTCAACTTTGTCCCTTTCAAACAAGGGAGACAAGGATGAAGATTCCAAGCCATGATTGGATTTAAATATGGTTGAAAGGGTAGCTCATGTAGGCCATGGGAGTATGTACCCATTATAGTTCTGTCACGTAGGTATTCTATGTAGATTTTATGAATGATTTAAGGTGCTTCACAAAGGGTTTTTATCCTGGGGATGTTTAATATGTGTAGGGAAATCGACTACCTGGACAACAACACTTAGGAGATGATTTAAACAATGCACTTTGGGGGTCACATGATGTCTTCGAAGAATCCCCCACATGACTTTTCATAAGGAAATGAACTTGAATAGGTGGATTCATGTTATAAAAAAGGCTCCTTAATCAAATGTTTTTTATTTCGTGATCGGAAAGGATGTTGAACTTATATATCCCATTTAATTACCTTTTCCCTCATGTTTTAGAGATCTGAATGTTCAAATTGGGGGGACATGGCCAAAGGAGTTATGCAATGGATGATTTGGGAGTTGTTTTGATTTTTTGTTCTTTAAAATGGGTATCCCAAGGGCCCATTTATAGGTAAGGATACAACTTGGTTGAATGAAGTCATCAGCGTAGGTTATTGACACAAATCCACATTATAAGTCTCCAGTGTAGGTCTGAAAAAAATACATGACCACAAATTTCCCTTGTGTAGGTCCTCGGAAAAGATCATCGATGTAGGAGGATGCACATTGTTCATAATGGGTAGGACCTGAACATGTTTTCTTATTTGCAGGTGTGATGCGTAAGTGTCTAATGTAGGTCTACTGTTGTAGAGGGGGTGGTCGAACAACCTCAGAAACCCTAATTCTCCATTCTGCAGGGGATACAACCCCACACCACTTCTCTAGATCAGTTTTGAGCTTTTTCCCCAACCCTTTGAACATGTTCCTTTTATACCCTCATAGACCCCAATGAAAAATGGAATGTCACACTGCAAAATTTTCGAATTCGGTCGATACCTTTTTGGGGCACTACATATGGAAATCCAATCTGCTTCTTATTCCTTTATAAAGATGTATATTACTCAAAAATAGGATTTTCTTTCTTAGGTTATTTTTACATATTTATATTGATATAAGAGATTATGGAACACATTTATTGGTGTCTAAAACATCAAGTTGTTTGAGCCTAATACCGCTATAATTGGGTATTCTCTATGTATCCAATAAAGAATGATGGTAACGATATTCAACATGAACGGAATATTTGTTAATAATAATGAATATTTAGTGACTTCATATCAATTTTTAATTTAATGTGATTAGGAGAAAAAAAAAATATAATCTATTTGATGCTATCAAATATTATAAGGTTTATAAGTCGATCCTATACTACTACATCTCTTCATAATTACTATGTGAAGATTATTTAAGAGTTAAAGAGTTATTAATATTTAATATCATAGAGAAACAATGTAAATAAACTAGGATGACATTTATGAATTGTTTTTATCAAATAATAATATCAGAAGACCAATTTGTTTTAGAAAATCATATTATGGTGATGTTCTGACATTTATTGTAAAAACTGGATCAAACAAAATGAGTTTGAGAAAGATTAATTATCAATATTGGTATATGGGTAAATAACTCTATTTAATACTATTAAAAAAAATATTAATCTCATTAGGATATGTTTAGGGACCACGTTTCGAATTGAGAGTTATTTCCATAATGAAAATTCTAATAATGACTGAAAATTACATTTTTATTATGTAACAGTTTTTAAGGGAAAAGTGAGAAACCACATAAAACAAAAGAAAACTATCGGACCACTCCAAACCACCAAGTGTTCCAACAACAAGACTTCACCGACACAGGACCCCTCGGCAAGCAGTCCCGTGCAGAAGCACGGGCACAGAACCGATGGGGAAGCCATACCCTCTCAAGCATCCAATTCCAAGAGACCTACATCAACGAAGACTTAATTCTCTAATCCCCTTCCAGAGCTGATCCAAAAGAGTTCTGAAAGAAAGAATAAACTAAACTGCATGGATAAATAATAAATGACCTGATGCAACCATATCTCACACAACCCATTCACTCACACCAGCCAACCAAAACCACTATCTTAAACAAAATCTCTAATGAGAGATTTAATATTACATGTGTCTATTTCCCTAAATAGTTTCCATGTTATGTATGATAAGATTAATTCTTCTTCTTCCAATATCTGCTTCTCAAAAATAGACACTATTTGGTCCCAAGTCTGAATGCATTCCTCAACACTGATCTTTCCATGATTGAATCCCCCTACAAAAATTGAGTCATGTTTGTCAATCAAAGAATATTTCTCCTCAATATGGGACACCACTAGAGATCTCCCCATCATTCTAGCAGCCGCATCTTAAGAATCATTGAGCAATAGTACCTTTTCAATGACTTCTTCTTCAAATCTTAAAATCAAGACCAAGGGCTGAAAATCCAAATACCTTGGCCTCAATTGACTCAAAGGATCCATAGAAGTTCTATTGTCAATCATCCTCTATGTTGAGCGAGTCTTCAGAGGTGGAGGTTGTGAAGAATAGTCCTTCCTCCCCTTCCTTCTCCTGGGACCCCTAGTGCTCTTCGGGCTTAGTGCCACGTCAGAAAAATGTCAGTGTACACTCCCTTTGTGAGCCATCCCACCGGCTCCATCTCCCTCACCTGCAATAATAAGATCATAACTCTCCTCTAATAGGTTGTCAAACCTGTTGATAAAGTTAATTAAACTCAGAACCCCCTTCCTCCCCCCCCCTCTGTTTGGAATAGTGTCATACATATCGCACACATGCCTCCCCTTTCTCATCATCACACTACCTACCCATGTCACCTCAGCCACCAAACCAGAGATGTCCACATTCTGTTCATCCGACGGCTGGTCCATGATATTTTTACCCCCATTCCTCTTGGCTTCCGCATGAATCGCCTATGGCTGGTAGTCAACCCCTCCATCCTGAAAACCAATGCTAGATGAACTGGAAAGATCTCTTTTCATCCTACTGAACACATCCACCACCATCGGGTTAACCTGTCGTGTTTCCACACTAGTTTCAAGGGTCTCCACAGCTGATGCTATGCTGCCTTCTGCCTCACTACCTATTCGCACCTCCTCCACTGGTCACAACGAATTTCCCCTAACTCTATCCTTCTTACCCACTGCATCCCAACACAAACTTGTTTTCTCACAAACCAGTCGAATTTTTTCATTACTCCTGATTGTTGTCCAAGTCATATCATGCCAGTATATAAGACAATAATCCCTTAATTGCAAACCAAATCCCCTACCCACCGATGATATAGGTCTTCGTTGATAGAACTCAGCAATGTGCCCCAACCGCTTACAAGATAAACTGAAATCCGTCCATCTTTTGTAGATTACTCTCTGCATGCACATATATTATTCTCCAATTGTAATCCAAATATAACCAAATTGGACCCTAGACACATCTATCTCCTTGCATATCCTTGGGAAAATCGGGTGATAGACTGTTGTTGTTCTGCTATATGAACAAATAAACCTACCAAGGAGACTGTCGAGCATTCAGATAATTGAGGGGTTTTGAAATAGAAACGGAAGTTTAGGGAAACTAACCCCAATCTCCGTGGACGGCAAGTCTCGATTCGTGTGGAAATTGAATGACCACTGGAACAAGAAAATGTGACTTCCATTACAACACCGGGGTGCCTATGAGTAAGGGCAGATGAGATCCTCCTCTAAAGAAAACTGGATCATAATATGATGATTATCAAGAAATCCCACCATTTCATGCTCCAAGAGATCCCATGTATCGAAGGAGAATCTATAAAAGGAATAGACTTATGGCCTTCGGTGTTGGAACCATTAAATCAGGGTGAAATTTAGAAGCACAGAGGCTTCAGTGAACTCCGCGGTTGAAATATAGAAATTTGGGCAGCCATCTATGAGCTCCAACACCTTCAGTCCTAATTCAGCATTAGGGAAAGGAGGAATATGGTCAGGGTTGGAGATGGGACGAAATGGGGACATTGCATTCCTTAAGAAGGATCCCTCTCCCGCAGATGGGGGAGGATCCGGCACGGTCTCCACCTCTGTCACCGTATGAGACGATTCTCGCTAGGGTACCCACTAAGGACCGCCTTACCTCCATGAAAAGTCTCATAAACTATCGAAAAATCTATTCCATGACCAATGTAAACATCAAATAAACATATAGACCTAACTCCATTAATGTCGCTACAATTAAATTCTATTAAAATCATATTAATGCACTCATTAAATGAAAAATAATCCCACATATTTTTTCCAATGGATAATCAATGTAAATATCAAGAAGATATCTCCCATGACCTTGTCCATTAGTAGAGTGGATTGTGTCACCCCTGAAAACCAATCAAACATTTGTATAAAAAAACACCAATTTATCATCTCAATTTATCCATAAGTTTCCAAAAAATCAATAAAAATCTCTAATGAATTCCACTATATAGAATAAATATAGACAATGAAAAAAGATGACATAAGTACTTCCTCCATGTACGTCCTTTACAAGCCATGCATGAATTACAAATGAATCATGAATATGCAACCATTCATCAATGGAATAGTCTCTTTGATACTCATGTTGGTTGAGCCATAATATTTATAAAGTAGGGATAAAGAAAAATAATGGAAATAGATTGATCTCACCTAAAATAAAAAAATATACACATTAATAAAAATTATCATAGGGATACAAGGGGGATAATGGCCGATAAGAGCTTCGCTACAAACTCTTTACATGTTATGAAATAATAAAATACCAATCATTGTTCATAATTTTGAATACATAAAACTAATATATCCTAAATTATTAAAAATATTTAAATAAGATATTACTATATAATGACCTATAAGGATAACGTCTTGATACCATCACCTAACCACCATTCATGAAATTCCCCCTTTTGGTCATTTCAACACCCAACTATCGCAAACAAAAGACAAAATTTTGTGGCAAAACTCTATGTCATCATCCACTAAGTCATTCGTTGGTTCACTATTTTCTATTAAAATTAACATTTAATCCTACAATAAATTATGGCCTGGACTATTTGGTCCCATTATGGAACCCTACATCCTTATGTACTGAAAATTATCCTATACAGACTTCCTTAGTGTGGCTTCCACCATCGATAACAAGAAGTGCATCCAAACCATTATCAACCATGAATCACTCTTAATATTGAATGAACCCTCACTAAACATGATGGAGTGAGTAATAGTCCACCATAATTCAAAATTATCATGTAAATATTTTTAATAAAAATAATCATGCATTTAAAAATTATGAATAATGATTTCCAAATGAAATATTTCTTCGTACTAGAATCTTTATTACAGTGTAAAATTCTATGAAATGGGTATGAAAAACCACATATGTGATCAACCTATAATTACATGATTCAAAAAATGTATTTAATTAAAATATATATTTATGGTGGATTTGGTTTATATTTTCAAGAATTGGGAAAAATATTTAATAAAAACCCCATTAATTTATAAAATAGTAAAAATTATTTACATTAAATAATAAACTACCTATACCATAAAAAATATTAATTATCCATTGTAGATTCTATATAAAATATACTCTTCTAGTCACATCATATATAATATTTTTCTGAAAAATCCATGGAAATGGAATCATTAGAATGGGGTGAGCTCAGATTCCCTGCAAGGGTAAACATTAATGATAATAATTAATTTTCATAAGTGATCACAATAAGAGAATTTGGGATAAAAAATGAGTCATAATAAAATCATGTCCAACTAATTTTATATAATAAAACATGATTCATGAAATTTGGCCTAGAATAACTTAATATATGAATCATAATATTTCTAGATCATTATTTAATAATCATATTCCCAAAATTGGTAGAGGTTAATCTTTCCAATGTGTAAAAAACATAAGAAAATGAATATATTATGATCAAATAAAAATATTTACACCCTTTATGTGGTGAAAAAATTATACTATGTCAACACTTTTACTTTTTAAATAATCCATGAATATACTAGAACAATAATTTTAGGTGATAAAAATCCATAACCAATTCATTTCAGGGTGATATAAAACCCCACCGATATTCATAAATGCATATGAGTTCTGTATAAATCCAACCATTAATCATATAATATTATTCCAACGGATAATAATAAGGTTTAATATCTATTTTAATTGGAATGATAATAGTAAAAATTAATATTTCAATCATTAAATATGATAAATCAATTGAGTGTAATTAGGTTTCCATGTATAGTAAAATTATAGGGAGATACAATTTAGTGATGTATAAGTTATTTGAAATATGTTGATAATTGTTATATATATTAATCAATAATTTACCCAATAAATAATTGTATGGAAACTAAGTGAGAACAAATTTATCATTAAAGCGAGAAAATGGAATTAACAATGCAATTCAACTAGAATAAAAGTTATGAATATTCGTAGAAAATAGTTAGAAATGAAATAAGTATTGATGGATCGCTAAACTAATAGAAAATAAAATTTTACATTCCATACAAAAAAATAATGATGAATAGAAACACTTTAATAATATATGAAGTCAATAATAAAATATTTTAGTACATGAGAATTAATTTGAAATTATATTTTGAGAACTATATATATAACTCTAGAATCAATTAATATCATTGACCATAGTAAAATAATTATTATAAAATAAGTTTTTTTTAAAACATAGTGGATTATAATTTACTTGCGTTTTTTTATTTAAGTTTCTATAAAAATAATTACTAGTGAAATGATGAAATGACATGAAAATTATTAATATATATTATTTTGAAAAATTGGTTCAATAGATACATACACAATAATAATAATAATTTATTTAAAAACATTTAATCAAATTAATAGAATATAACCTCAATAATTTTTTCAGGGATATTTGAGGACGTTCTAAAAATAATCTAATGAATAAGGACATTGAAAAGGTAAAACCCCAACCAAAATGATGTAGTATTGTATTTTCAATTAAACTATTAAAATAATTATTCAAGATGGAAAACGAAATATTGAGAATACATATAAAATAAAAATTAGGGAAGAGAAATATTTTTATGTTTTGTAAATAAAAACAATTCGACATCCCCATATGTATTATTAGTAATATAAATCATGATTTGACACTAAGAATAGAGAAGAAACTCTTATGGTATTATTAACACCAAAATCAAATGGACACAAAAGGGAGATCATTAAATGGAAATTCAAATATCTTTAAATGGAATGTATTTATCATACATTAAGGATATATGATAGTGAATACACCATATAAAATATATGACTGTGTCAAATATCAATAATTTCTTAGGGAGTTGAATATAAATCCAAAAAACCATTACCAAAGTGGTATCATGTGAATAAAAATCAATTTAATGATATAAAATGATATGAATCATAAAACACCATGGATTAAATAAATATAGTGAAATACATTAAATATGAATTAACCACACCATATTATTGATATGATAGTTCATAATGAGAAACAAGTCTTAAGGAATTAAATTTTAGACAATGAACCCATCACCTTTATCCCCCAAAACCACTAATGAACTTGAATATCCTATATAAAAAAATAATATATTAAACTATTTCAGAGTGAAATTTATTTCTATATTTTTTTTATAAACCGGGTTTTTTATTATTCACTTCATTTTTATAAAATAGTTATTATACATTATGATATTGGGTATGAGTAATATTGATAATTTTGAACTACTTTAAAAATATAAGTTTTCTAATAAATTTGAACCCCATAGATTATTATTACCATGTCATAATATGATATATAATATATTATTTTATTTATTTTTAATGTTTAAAGATAAATATTATTATTTTTTATGACCCTTAAGGAAAACATCAAGTCTAATAATGTTCCAGTGATTTATAATGAATGTATATTTTTATGTTAATTAATGATATTAATATTAATGATGTAATTAAATAATGAAAATTCATTCATTAGAAAAATAATAATTACTTATATTATTAGTTATTTATTTCTTGAATCAATCTCTGATATTATTTTATTTTGTTGTTCAATTAGTTTTTTAGCCATACCCATATATGATAATTCTTTAATTAATGGATTATTATGTATTGATTTAGTGGTAATATGATTACTATAGAATAATAGTTATAATTTAAATTGTTTTTATAAACAAATAAATCATAATATGAGCTATTTAAAAGAATATTTAATGGATATAAAACTTTTCCATAGTATAAAATAATTTTTTTCCTCATTGAAACATTATTTTAGAATGTTAAATTTATTAAAAATTCTTATTGTTCCAAATATTAATATAATGTCTAATTATTCATAACATAATCCTAAGAATTTCAGGAACATAACATTTATATATTAAAAACATTATAATTACTAATAATTAAAAGTGGTGTAGAAAAATACAATACACCATTCTATGGGTTGTAATAGTCTGCATGAATACATGAACGATGATTTCATTTTTCATGGAGTTGGATAAAGGTATAATGTAGCCTATATTTGAATAATATAATAAATTTTTTTTAATAGAATTATTACTAACTAAATTACACATTCATTATATTAATGAATAGAGGTAATTTAAAGTAAATTGTGATTCTTCATGGATGTGGAAGTCCGCAAAAAAACATAAGTTATATTTGTTTTACATATGTTAATAGGTGAAAGATTGTGAATTTTTATTACAAATATATAAATAAATTATATATGAATTACATACTAATGTAATATTATAACATTTAGAAAATATATTTGAAAGGTAATAATATAAAATAAAAAATACTATTGAAAATTTAGAAGTTATGTTGAGAATATTGAGTTTTGCAAGGAGGATTCTATAGAATGGGTAGATATAAGAAATAATAGTACAAATATAATAATAATGAAATTAAATATGAAACAATTAGGTGGAAAACAGAATAATTTCAAGAAAATTCCGAAATTATGGACTATTCTTGAAGGAGAAGTAAGAGGCCACTTTTAGTAATGGTGATAATGTCATTATAGCAAATATTTTATTTTAACATAAAGAGAGAACATGGTTTAGATTCTAATAACACTAAAAAATAAAAAATAATATTTTATAGAAAATAATTGGACATGAAAAAACATCAAAAACAAAATTAATAACATGTTTTTAAATTTTTAGGTCATTTACCACGTTGGGTTTACATTTTTACCCCTTTTCATTTTCAATTATACCATGTTTTACCTATGTAATTCATTTTTTATGCCAATGACTAAAATTGAATATATTAATTAATTTATACCGAATTATTCCGAATATGTAATAATGTTTTATATAAATGTTTATACTTTTTAGAATAATTAATTTTTATAAAATAACAAGTAATTTATAAAAAAATACTTAGTGAAATATATATTTTATGATTAATATTTCTTTTTACGATATAATAATCAATTTCATTGATTTTTATGATATAATATTTTTTATTATAAATATAATAATTACTATATTTATTTTAAATCAATCTAAATTTTTTTTCATAAAAATACTTTATATATGTAAACTAGAAAAAAACAATTCCATTTGATAGAAAAATTTCAATTAAAAATATAAAATATTAATTTTTTTTCTAAATACATAGTGGTATTTAAAATTGTATAGTTCAAAACCTTAAATAAATTTTATTATAATGTAAATTTTTCATATTTTCTTATGTTATAACTACATATAGAATGAGTCATAAACACCATTATTTCAGTAAAAACGTTTTTTACTATTCACTAAAAATTAATTCACAAAAAAAAATACTAAGAAATGATTTCATTTTAAATTCGAAGATGACATTAATTTTATCAACATAAAATTATAAAAATAATAATATAATATTTTAATAGAAATATAAAATATAATTAAAAACATATTTTATTAAAAATTATATGTTATGAATATTAAGTTTTCCTTGTTTTATTCAACAAAAATTGATAATTTTAAAAAATTTAATATATTATTTCATATACTTTGATTTCATATACAATCCAAATAATCATTTATTGTTGGATAAATTATTTTTTTCAGACATTCAATTGTTATTTGATAAAGTGAAATCATTCTGTATTGTCAACTAATGTTAATCGTTTATCAACTAAAAATAATAAATTTAAATTGATTACAATATATTTTAAGATCTTGAGGATATACAAATCATATATTTTAATAATAATTGTAATCAAATATGTTCTAACTCATATTTTTTTTCCTATAGAAAAAGTTGTTAAAATAATTTTTGTTTAAGGATAATAAAAAATAAAATCTTAGGTTATGACATTCTCCCCCATAAATAAATTAAATTCTAAAAATTTAAATTATTATTTTCTTTTTAAGAAATTAATATTTTCCATAAGATAGATGTGACCATGGATTCAATTTCGAATGATGTTTCATCCACACCATCCTTTTTATTTCTACAAAACCCATATTATCAACCATTTTAACAAAATTCCCCAATATAATGGGACTAATATTTCCAATGTTTTTTATTTTCATACATTAATTAACTATTGATCATGGGTTCATTTTTATATTCTATTTTATTATCATTGAACTTATTGTGGAAAATATATAGAATAAATTCCAATTAACACATCAAATGTTATTAATTGAATGATAATAAAATATTACTAGAATCGAATTATTATAAACATCTATTATAAATGAGTTATATAGTTGTGAAAAATTACCATAGCACTAATAGTTATTATTATTGATTCATCTTCTATTCATGATGGTGGAAGTTTTTTTTCATATGTACAATGGTGTAGGTTGAAGAAGACATTAATACAAAACTCATATACCATAAATGGTTGATTAGTTCTCCTCATTCATATAAATTTTTGAACAAACATTCATAGATTTGGATTACATGGAATTCTGTTTTCATGGATGATGTTGGTGCATATCATCATTTTTTCCAAGGGATTAGGGACTTAACATGGATAATTTCTATGTTCTATATATTTAATTAACTAAATTATTAGTCATAACTGTAGAAGAAATATGTTTCCCTTTATCAAATCCAACAAGTTATTCACTTTTCATCAGAAATTAGATTCACTATGACCTCTTTTTCCCCCACAAAACACACCTCCTATTTCTACTGAGACATATTCATTATTACATCCTACCATATTTTTTAAATGTCATAAATTGAAAATTTTTTAATTCATCATATATGTCACCCAAAATCCAATAATACTCTATAGTTCCATCTATAGGTTTTTTGAGAATTTAACTATTTTTATATTGTTAATCCAAAATCATCTTGGATTGTTTTACATAAAAACGGATTCTGACAATAATTATTTTCTCATTTGATTTATCTTTATTAAGGGATTTATGCTTTCAATTAAATCCATTTTTCACATGATAACTTTGGGTTTTTTCCATTACTAAAACCATAAAATATAAAATTGAGTGACAAAAACCACAAGAGATTTATTTTAATAAAATTATATAAACAATTAAACATAAAATGGATTACACTTATAAATTATTACATTATATTTTAGTTCATCCCAAATCTCTATTTGATCAGTAAATTATTATTTATTTTGGGATCCATCATATTCATACACTAAATTAATTATCATAATTAATTCTTCAAAGTGTATTTTAAAAATATTTTGATTAAAACACATTCATTAGGTATTCTCTATCTTGGTATACAGTCTTAGGCCCACTTATAGAGAACCATAGTGAATATTCATTTGATACTCAACAATTCTTTTCAAGGTGATTACCCATTTGTTATTTTATAGCATACCCGAAGACACATTATAATATCATGACAAGGGTGTAATTTTGAGGGGAACCACACAACATATACATTACCAAAACATCAGGATGTTATCATATAGTTTTACATACCCTTATACTTATCAGTAAGGTTATCTGTAATTTTCCATTATACTAATCCCTAAAATATTCAATTATACATCAATAAATAGAAATGGTTATCAACACCTAAAATTATTTTAATAACATTTACTTTTTTACCATTAATGAAATTTGCATCCTCAACTAATAGCATCCTGGTTCAAAAAAGTATTTAAACCCTTCTTTGAATCCAACTATAACTACTCACTAATATGAAAGTAACATAATTTAATGAATCAAATCAAATATTACATTAATAAAAATTGACATGCGTATTAATATCAATATTCTATGAAATGAAGAAAGATATTAACTAACAAAACCCTAGTTTTGATCAACCAACAGACATTTTGTAAACTATATTAGAAATTAATTACTCCATACAACCTATATAAAATATCAAATATATTCAGCACTCAAAATAATCTTTAAGGAATATTCTTCTAAAAACATTTCTTCAAAATCTGATTTAATAGTTTTTTATAAAAATTGGGTGAGTTAAGATTCTTAGTAAGGGTAAATATAATTTATAAAAATTAATGAACATAATTAAGCCTAAAATCACCCTATGGGAAAAATATTGATATAGAATAAAATAAAAACAAAAAACAAATTGATAATAAATAAAGGGTTATGTAATATTTAAGTGAATAACTTATCTAATGAATCACAAGACCCTATGAATAGTTTTAAGTAAACATGATCTATGAATGAAAAAAGAATTTTATAGATAGTGTGTAAATAACATAAAAATAGGAACGTATTGTTCACAAATCAAATTCAAACGATCGATTATATCGAGTAAACATTCATGTATGTCAATATATTTATTTTTTGAAAAAATTCAAGTACATCAACAGATCATTATATCATATGATAAAAATACATAAACATTGTTTTTTAGTGCCGATTAAGAAACAAACCATATAATTATCCATACATATGACTGCCACCTCAAATAAATTGTTCATCTTGTTATCAAGATACTAGGGGGGGAAAAATTGGTTCCAAGTCCCTTTCAAATGAAATAATATAGGGAAAAAATCATAATTATATCCAGAAACAAAATGATCACATGAAATATAAATCTATATATAATTTTATTAAATATCATACTAGGTAGAAACAATTTAATTTTGTATAAAGAATTTGAAAAATAAATATTAATGGTATATGGTTTAGTGAATAATTTACCCATTCTATTACAATATTTATACTTGGTCAACATCATATTATTAATGAATTTGAAAATGGGGTATTCAGAAAGAATTTTCATTGAATGAATTGAAATTCCTATTCATAGTTGAAGGTTAGACATGAATAAGGAGGTGACAGATGAGCCCTAATGTAGAAAATAATATTTCATAATCTTTCATGTATAAAAATATTCGTGGTAATATTTTATGAATATCCTTATCAATTGTAATATATTTCAAAAGATGTTGAGAAGGGTGAAAACCCTATTTAGGGTCACCATAAAATTCACTTCTAACATATAAAATATCATCGAATAATTATAAATACATATTATGAAAAATTTTTAATGAAACCTATAGGATTTAACTATCTTTTAGGATTCATAAATCTATATATTTTATGTTTTATTGAAAAAGAAAACAATTGTGTAATGTTATGTTCATAATAAAAAATATAAAAATTGATTGTTTTTATACATTTAAGAAAATGAATAATACCAAATATGTTATCAATTTTGTTAACATTTTTTTTGAGCATTTTAGAAAAATAAATAAATAAACTATTTATGCATATATAGAGGAAATAATAAAACAATTTAATGATTATAAACATGTGAAATTATAATTCAAGGACAAAAATAATATGTAGGTTTTATTTATATACAAAAGGAAAAAAATGACCCAATGAGGAAAATAGAATAGGGATTATACATAAAAATCTCCAAAAAATGTTGATAAGAAAATATTGGGAGTTTTATAAATAAAATATATACATATTTAACTAATGGATAATTTTGGTAGTGAAATATAAATTTGAAATTGATAATTTAGAAGAAATACTTATGGTATTGGTGAAATCCAATTTAAAAGGACATGAAATGGAGAACATGTGATGGAATTTAATTATTCAATAAAATGAATATATTTTCTATACATGAAGTCTAAATTTTAGTGAATTAAATATATAAAATAAATGATGGTGTGAAATATCATACTTTTCTCATAAAAATAAAAATTGATACAAGTAACCCTTACAAAATTGGAATATTTTGAATTTGAAACCTTTCAAATTGAGAACCTAATATAGATAATCTTACCCCATGGAATAAATGAATATTGTAAATTGAATTAAATAGGATTTAATCAAACCACATTAATGATATAATGGTTCATAACAAGAAATATAGCTAAAATTTTTAATGTTTACAAAAAGAGTCCACTTCTATAATTCCTAAAATCCAATAAATCACTTCAATAACTTTTATAATAGCATTAATTATTTTAATCATATATTAAATAAAAATATTCACATATACAACATCCTATAAAATTATTTTATAGTTTTTATATATATGAATATTAGTTGGTTATTATCTATTTTCGAGATTGGGTGTGTGTAATATTTATTGTTATGACCTTGTTTTGTGATAAAAGTAGTATTTATTCATTTTTATCCCACATTTCATCTTTCAAAGATCTTATATGGTTACAAAATTAATTCTTTATAATTATTTATAATACAACTATTTAAATAATTGGTAGTTATGGTTATAATCCATGATTCATAAATCATTCATGCCCTTTATCGGTTATTTTTAACAAAAAATGTTATTTTATTAATTAATTTGTTTAATATTAATTTTTCTGTTTTATAACAAAAATAAAATAATTTTTTAAGTACATATGCCTTATTTTATTGGTAATTATGTTATCCAGGACACCCCTTATATTATTTTATAACGTTGATCATATTTGATGATAGAATGACCCAAACATTAGCATACCTTAATTAATAGATGATTATGATATCCTTTTTTGTTATATCAATATTTAAAATGCATAATTTCTTTATTTTTGTTTTTATTAATGTAGAAAATATTAATTTAATATAAGTAGAAGACAAGTAATTGATATAATACTATTACACAGTATGAAATAATTTTTTTCCAACTTAGTCCGCTCTTTTTAGAAAATTTAATTTAAAATGATCTTTTATTGATAATTTTATTTATAGTTGGTCATAATTTTCAAACAAAAATCCAAATAATTTCATAAAGATCATGTTTATTTGTTAACCATGTTCTTGTGAATATCCATGAATAGATGAGATGAAAATATAATATGTACTTCAATGGTGCCGGTAGTCCTCACCTATGTATGGATAATAATTTCATTCACCATAAAACTAGATAAAAGTATAATATGGTATATCATTTCCAAATCTAAATAATTTTATATATACTGAACTTATTTATTAAATTTTTATTCAAAAATATCCATTTATGTTGGTGAAGGAAAATTAAAAATAAAACTTCATGGAGGTGTAATCTACACACAAGTATTTATATAATTTTTGTTTTCCATAGTGGAATATAAGAAATATAGATACTAGTTTTTCCACAATATAAAAAAATTAATTATACATTATATACTGATTTACTATTTTAATATATCGAAAATATTTCTTGATATTTTTGGCTTAGTCCAATAATACGCTTTTATTAATGATGTCAATACATGTTTGGTATGATTCTATGTAAAATAATATTTTAGGATATCAATATATATTATTGGAAAAGATAAAAATAACAAGATAATTACTGATTTACCATTACTATCCACCATTAGTCGAAATATGATTTGTCCAGTTTAAGTGAGTTACAACTCAAATCCACTTCTAGTTCAATGAATATAACATTAATTCAATCTACCATTATGTGCATCTGTCGGAACGACTATTTGTAGAAATGAATTTCTACTAAATATATTATATACCATGACTTGGTGCTAATATCTAGAAAATCTACTCCTAGTTAAAATAAATACACCCAAACATAAATACCGCATAGGAGACACCATCAAGGGTATATTCCATCAATGAGTTATACTTCTAAATCATTCAATTTTCAATACTTTATATCAGTACAAAGATTCCATGTCTATCTAGATTTAATATCAAAAATAAATATATAACCATTATTTTTTTTCAATAATTTCTAGATTATAATAGGTGGATATAATACAAATTATTCTTACAGAATCCTTGATAGTCTTAATTAAAATTTCATAGATTCCTTGTTTTTATACTCAGTATGAGGATCAATATAGTCTTACTATTTCCGCACAATAAGTAATTGAACAGGAATGCTATAATTTATAAAGATATCCTTTTTTCCATAAATTATGAATAGTGTTTTGTCATAGTTTTAAAAAACACACATATGATGATATACAGATAATTATTAACACCCCTAAGAGTTAAAGAATAATGACCTATTTTATGAAATATAATATATATTTATCAAGACATCTACAAAATTATGTTTTCCTTCAATTCTATGAAAACTATAGTTAAATCATCTGAAAGAGAATTTAAATAAAATCCAATATACAAAAGATATTCAGATTGAGCTACCCCAAATTTTATATCTCTAATTTCATGATCTCCCTATTTTAGAAAAAAAATGGCGATGTTTTTGACATTAGTTATATATCATAATATTATCCTATACTAAACTATATAGTTAATTACTCACTCTCTCATTTAATTTCATTAATATTCCAATCAACGAACATATCATAGGTCTGGTGTGACATAACATCTTTTTCTATCACACACATAACTATGGATGATTCTCTAAACTAGGGTTACCTTGTGTGATTTTTTTTATAAAACCCAATATAGGTTTAGGATCAGTTAATTTTAAAATAATCTACATTGAACTGGATGATTTCCATATGGAGGGGACTATGTATCGACCTGAGACTGAACCCCATGATTAATTTTTCTTATTCCTTATTTGATATTATTAAATATTTTTGTTTTCTTTACTATAATTTTTTTTTCATTCTAAACTTTTAAACAAAAGAGTACTATGGGTTTAAACATAAATTCTTGTTTTAATTTTTTTTGATATTATTAAAATTTTTTTAGAAGTTAAATTAAATTCAACAATATTTTGGATAAACTCTGATCATGATTTTGAGAAGGTTTTCAAAAGAGAAAATTATAATATTTTAAATTTTTTTCTAAATATGTTTATAATAAATTAGTTATATATGTTTTAATGATTTTTTTTAAAACAAATTATTTGAAATCCCATTTAACCCCCTTAATGAGTTGTCCACTATGACTAACATTGGACATCTAAGACTTTTAAAAATAAAATTTGTTATGATCTTATTTTTTCAAATGAAATAAAATTTATATTATGTCAAAATTTATATATTTATGGATAATATAAGAAATAATAAAAAATCATTAATCATCCTCCTTATTTTATTGGAACTAATTATGATCTATGATAAATAAAATTGAAAATTTATATTGAGTGTAAGTTATTTGATATTTAGGAATTTATTTAAGACAAATATTAAAAATTGTATACTGCTAGAAGAATTTAGAGTGATTTTACTAAGGAATAATATGATTTTAATTGAAATAATCCCAATGTCTTATATTGTTATTTAGAAGAATATGTGTTTAATATAATACTTATAGGTTTCATTTCATTGGAAATTTTGGATTCCATTTTTAAATATCATTACTGAATCTTAAATCTCATTTAGGATCATTTAAATTCCAATACTATTAAATAGTATACATTTACGATCAATCACAATGAATCCATTTATGAAAAATATTATAGATTCTATAAAAAAGTTATTTCTATGAATACGCTTAGAAATAAAATTACGAACAACGATCAGGTGATGTGTCTGATGTGATTTTTACCTGATAGATGGAGCTGAACATTAGTTTTCGTCAAAGGATCTTATGATATAATTATATTACCAATGGTGGAAATCATTAGAATTTTTATGAGGTTTGATGAGGAACTAAGTATAAATAATTAATAGTATAATGAACAAAAAAATGAGTCATTATCATTCAATAGTTTTGACTACAAAAAGATAAGATCACATATGAATGTTCATGCGATGATTAAACTCTATAAGATAATGATGAAGAAATGGATCATCTAGGAATAAGGATTGTGAAAATCAAAAAAAAATTAAATTATTCAAGAAGAATATTTAAAAATATAAGTACGAAAATAAAGTAAATTGGATAACATAATTGATAAAGGATGATTCCAAAAATAAGATCACATGATCTAATTATAAAATAAAAGTATATTTTAACTAATACTATCCATAGTAGAAATATAATGATAATTAGGATGAAATTTTTTTAGTCAGAAAAAATATTTGAAATCTACTATGATTACCTCTAATAGAACATGATCCTTAGCTCGGTTGGTAAAGACTCTATAAGTGCATTCGGGAGACCTGGGATCAAATCCAGGGGGAGACATTATTTCCGGGTACTGTAGCAGTAATGTAGTACATACTGTAGTAGGAACTGTCGCAGGTACTATTTGGAACTGTAACAGCCGGGAATATTCCCCCGTTTAGGCCTTCGAGCCACCGATTTGGTCCCCAATTCATTTACGGCCATCAGGCCACCTAGGTCTTTTGGTCAGTAAGGCATTCGGGCCACCTCAATGACTTCAGAACACCTTAAGTGATGATGAAAACCAGACGACCGATGAGGAATACGCTCTACATGGAGGATGAACAAGGATCTTTCACCACATGAGAAGCTAAAAGGATTGCAATAATGAGAGGGTATGACACCTACCATCGGGAAAAGTCCATGCGTGCACAAGAATTCCTAGCCGAACAACCATGTGACGGTGGGGAGTAGATTTCGCGATGAAGATGTTGGGGAGGAGAAGTTCCAAGTTGTTAGTCTGGGTTGTATGTAAGGTTTTATGCCTAGAGGCAAGTGAATTCCTCTAAAGGCTACATTCCCTGTAATACTTACGCCTACGGGCCTTGTAAGGGTTCCACCTCACCCCTTGAAAGATGGATTATCAACAAAAAAATAAAAATTGAAGGCCTTAGGGCCATTGGAGGAGGATGAGGAGGACTACCTGTAATGATATATCAATTCAATAAAACATGAATATAGAATAACAAAATTATAGGGCCAATATGTGACTTATGAGAAACATTTCTATGTTGTCAATTTTTTTTCTAAATATCCAAATCACTTTTTATCAATTCAAAAAATGAAATTTGAGTAGAAAATATTTCCTGGGTGGATATATTTGAATATACTAATATGATTGGAGAAACATTAAATTAACTAAGTATCTAAAATAAATATTTATAAACGTGACTTGGTTTGTCTGCTTACTTTAAAACGGATGTTATAGAATAAAATGACAAAAATACACAACTATTAGAAGAAAATAATGAGCATAAATTGTCTAATGATAAATTGAAAAGGGGGTTTTAATGGTTTTCTATGGGAATAAAAACATTATCCCATATGATTGGAATTAAAACAAATTAAAATATAATATATAAATTAGATTTCATTATAGAAAGAGAAACAATTTATATAGAATCATTTATATTCAGTTATTATTATATTAGTTGTGTTAATATTTTTTATCCTTCTAATACTAAAAAATTGATTATTTATAATATTTTAATATCTACTTATATGAATTGAATAATAAAATTTTGTATTCCTAAATCTGTTATTACTAACATTTTAGACCCATGAAAATATGTGTACAAAAATAATTTCTTGTTTAAATTTTTATTTTATGAAACCTTTTTGAAGAGTGCCAGTAATCACTTTTGTTATTGGGGTGGTGGATGTTCTAATAGAATAACTGGGAACAACTCTATATTTATGAAAAGTATCAATGTAGATGGTGGTCATGACACTTATGGTAATATTTTCCAATGAAAAAAATATTAGCCTCGGTCAAATCGATAACTATTTCTATTTTTATCTTCTAATGTATTATTTATATATGGATTAAAATATAATCTGGTTCGCATTTCAAAATTGTATGATAAAGGCTAGCATATAATTTTTAAAATAATTCAATAAACTAACTTATTCCAACCTTGATTTTGTTTTTACTGATTTTTATAATGATAATGTTTATTTGGTTGATTTAAATTCATTATTTTATCAAATTATTTCTTTTTAAGTTTCTTGAACAAAAAATACATATCTTTGTCATAGAATACTATTCTATTGCGACATGCACTCACATAGGATGATAACCTGGAATGAATTAGTCAAGGATTTTCCTACACTAATATTTTCAAAAATGATTATGTAACCCATGTCAAAAGGTAATGTGACAAAAAATATATTTAAAAACAAGGAAATATGTTTTAAATTCTCAAACTATATATTTGGTTCACATGGACCTGTTTGGACATTCTAGAGTTTCCAGTTTTTTAGGAAAACATTATATCTTATTTAGAGTGGATTACTGTTCTATACAAAATGGGTATTTTTCCTTACTCATAATGGTGAATATCCTTTTTATTTATCTAAATATGATAAATCTTTAGAAAATAAGTGTAGACATAGAATTATGACCTTAAGAAGTGATCAATTTCATGAGTTTTAATGTCAAGGTTTTGAATTATTATACTAAAAACATGAATATATTCACAATCTTTATACTATTATGACCCCAAAATAGAATGGTGTTTGTAACACTCATGTATTTTTATGATATTGTTCTTTTTAAATAATTCTATATCTTGCTTTGCATGCATCACTAAGAATAAAATAATGATGACACACTATTAGATTAAAATGACTGTTATAACATAGATAATAAATTCGAATGAATAAATATGAATAAATAATTTATGACCTATAAATATCAAAGTATTTATTAATACATCGGTTTTTGATTAGAAAATATTCAAACTATTTTAAGAAAAATAAATTAATTCATTAAAAAAATATGGTTTCTTCCAAAATGATTGCGCCTTTTTATTATGAATGAATAATTATTTTTAGATGTCATAGAAAATGGATTTTATATAATTAATTTCATTTTTGAATTCATAAATTCAAAATTACCTTAAAATTATTTTATTTATCAATTTCTAAAAACATAAATTTTTTAGGAATAGGGAGCATAGAGATATTTATTGAAATTTTTATTTAATTTTAAACTATTCATTAGGAAAAATTATGTTTTTATATTTTTTAAATTAAAAATAATTTATTATCCAATATTTTCAAAATTATTTTATACATGAATTCATTATATAAAATTTTTATGTTTTAAAATAGATTTTTTTAGAAAAACAATTAATCATGGAATTTTACAAGTTTTATTTTAAATTAAAATTTTAAACTTTTTTTTCAAATTTTGAAAAATGGTTTTCAAATTAATATTTTGAAGGAAATAATGTATTTTATAGGTCCCTTTTATTTTTTCCTATATAAATAGTAAACATTGTAAATTGTTTTATAACAATGAAGGGTAAATTAGGTAATTCATTTTAAAAATTAAATGATAAAGACTATAAAATAACCCGAACATATGGAAAAAAATTATGAATTTAATTTGAACGTTAGTACATAACTATGAAAATGAGGTTGTTTAATGGACTGTGGTTGATAGAAATGATGTATATAATATTTAAATCAATGGAGTTCACCAAATGTCAATTTAATAGTCTTAAATATCCCTTATATGAACACATGAGAAAAATTAGTGTTATGATCAAATAGAAATGAAAATTTTCAAATTAATATACATACTTTCATGATATAAATTCATTTATTTTTTGTTTAATTGAGATGTGATTATTATATTTATAATATTTTACATAATTGTTTGGAAAAAAATTGCATTCATGATTTAAATACTATAAAAGTTTTAATGAATGGTTATCAATAAGACATATTCAACTATAAATGTACTTATGAAATATGGAAGACTCATTTTCATCATGATGTTCTAGTTTTATTTTTTAAATAACAAAATATGTGTACCAAATCATTTTAGAACACTGATACGATAATTCATTAATTAATGGAAATATCAAATAAATGTTAATAACAATATCGAAATAAATATAATTTAAGGTGATTAATTTGATCAAAATACATTATAGATTACCTTAACCTATTAATAATATAATAAAGTATTTTTATCATAGTTAAAATTCTATATGTATGTTTTTAATGTTCCATATATTGAATAGTGTCAAAAATGATAGTAATTTTATTTTATAAAAATAATAAATTATTATATTATTTAAAAATAAATAAATTGAAAAATAAATATATAATATATTATAATTTTTTTAAATATTATATATATGTTCTAATGTAAATCCCATATGTTAAAATTAAATTCTTTTAATATTTAAATATTCGTCATCATAGTTAAGTATAAAATAAGACATCAAAGTATTAATCAAAATAATTTGGTTTAAAATAATACAAAAAAAGTATGTAATATTTTTTTATAAGATTGAATTTATTTTAACATATTATATAGAAATATATCTTATTTTGGAGGTATTATTATTGATATTAAATTTTTTATAAAATAATTTTTTTCCAAATTCTATAAGTTCCCCTCACATCATTTATAAAAGAGAACCTCATCCCACACTTCTTCTCATTGTATTGACCATTAAATCTCTAACAAACCCACAAAATTATATTATAAACTTCACTATACTCCTTATAGAGTTCTTGGTCCTCTCAAAAGTCCAACCCTAGTGTCCCTAAGAGGAGATGAAAAGGAAGTTCAATGAAGAAGAGGAAATCGTCTTTACCGACAATTTCTAGTGTATTTGTTATTCTACTTCCCCTTTACGTGTTGTTTAAAATTTATAGTAATAACATGAATATAACCTAAATTATATGATGTTATTATTACTATGGGAGAACTTTATTTGACCTAGTATACATCCTACATAAATCACTGTATGTGCATACATATGGATAATCATCTCCACACTGTGGTGTAATATTTTTTACACCTCCACTTTATTTGGATGAGTATAATTTTAGGAATAATGTATATATTTGATAAATATAAAAATATGTGTTTTGGATTAAAATTAATATACCATTCGATTTTTTTACATTTAACCATTATGAGAACATACCATTGCTTATGTGTACATAAGACTTACCGTCTCCACGACAAAATGAAATTATTTTTTGATTTTCACATTTAAAAAATTATAATATATATATATATATTTTATAAATAAATTTTATATTAATAACTTTAATATAATTCATGATATTAAATATTATATCTTGTTCATAAGAAAGGAGACTTTTATGATAAGAGACGCTTAGAAAAATGAAGTAGTTAACACCTGAAAGAAGGTTAATAATGGATTATAATCTAAAAAATATCATATATGATATCGTAAATATAAATATGGTTCTAGAAGAAATTAATTACATTAATTAGACCATTATTTAGTGTTATAAGATACATAAAATCGAAATGAAGCCTAAATATAAGGTTAATTTCATTGTCTCATTATTATTCTAGATTGTTTATAAGTATTTAATGGTTCATATTTATCTTCCATATACATGTATATTAAAAATGTTTTCCAAAATATATTTTTATTCTTCTAAATTTTTTTAATATCATTATTACAGAAGTGTGAATTTTTACTAAGTTATTTGAATGAAATAATTTTTTCATTTTCCAAATGAGGTGCTTTGTAAATTAAAAAAAAGCATGAACTGATTGTCTTTTACCTTATATATCATTAATGGGTTTTTTATATTTCACAAATAATTAATGAATTGATGATTATTTGACAATATTACATGGTTCAAATGAAAGATTTTTTTTTACTTTTGAATTTCATAGCTATATAAATTTTTTTCAAAATACAAAATATATTTTTCTCAATAATTATTTCAAGTGATATTTCGATATCATTTTCCCTCTAAGACAACGTTATTTTTGGTTAGTTATGTTCTAGAAGGGATACATTTTCTCAATGCCTTATAATTAGTATATTTTTATATATATTAATTCTGTTTCATTTCCATGGGTTATGTTATGATCTAATGTATATTAAACCCATTTCATTTCATGGGTTATGATATGATAAATGATATCTCTTCATGTGGAACATATATAAATGTATTTCAGTGTGTAATGGGTGGTCAACAACTCACTCAAATGTTTTGGATAACGATTTATATCTCAGTATATAGAATAGACTGGAATTGGATGTAATCTTGGTTTAGTAATACATGAAATGAATATGATTTAAGAATGGTTTAGTAATATAGGGCTAAAATAAGGAGTGAAATTATTTCAGTAAGTGACTTTTTTCCCTATAATGCTCGTGGAAGTGAGCCCTTAATAATACTAAAATTAATTTTTATTTTAATGTGTTTGAGATAATTTCATGTGTTATTTTATACTCACTTGAATTAAAATATTTATAATTCATATATTATGCATAACCAGGATTAATTCTATAATTAATATCATAATCATAGATATGCATGATATAATTTTCAAAAGTTATTTTCATGTTCTTAAAAAATTATATATATATTATCTCCCTTCATTACCCTTATTATGCATCTAATCCTACGCATTTTATTTTTTTCCCTAGGATAAAAATAAGTCAATTAAGTCAGATCTGTGAAAAACTGTTCTTGTTATGAAGGAATAAGTTGGATAGGATAATGACGTTTTATGAATCAGTTGTTTATGTTTCTATTATAATAAAGACACTTATCCTATATGATTATGGTGTGATTTTTTATGATATGTAAGGAATAATATTTTATATATAGGTAATATATTATTATAGAAATTATGGATTGGTATAGTTGTTATCAAATAATGGTTTTCTTACTATTTGGTAAATATGATGGTAGAAAAATTTTATAAACACCCTGTATAAAAATAATTATAGGCTAAAATAATTCATTTTTTTAAAAAAACAAGGATATCTTAATATTAAAACCAATATGTTATATATTGAATGTTCTTTACCTCGACTATATCATTTTACAAATTTGATAAGTGTTACTAACAATATATTTTTTGTTTTAGTCAATGGATGGAATCCAATGTAACTGTGTTAATGATTAATTCATTGGGATATGCAATGATTTTTCTCCTGAAAAACCTGATGTAATGGGAGATAAAATGTAAAATCATATTTATATTCTAACACAACTTTCCTAAAAAATAAATAATGCTAGTATTTTAAATGACTAATGGAGGTAAAACAATTCTATTGAGTCTTTCATGACATAGTGTTCACCTTATATTAGTATGTATTACGATCCACTTGTGGTTGAACGATATATTAGTACCAATGAAAAGATATTTTCAACTCTCTAATTTCTATAACATGATAAAGTAATTTTGGCAGTCTATCATTTTGAAGAATAAGAGTATCAATGGTTTAATCTCATCATGAATAAATGGAAACAGGTTAAATTGAATCCATGGAATTGGAAGAGTTCAAGAACATATTATTCAATAAGTACTTTCCTTTTAAGGTTAAGATGAAGATTGAGATGTAGTTCCATCAGATTATTCAAAGGTTTGATGAATCTTTTGGAACATATGAAGAAAAATTTACAAGACATTCAAGCTATATTTTTTGACTTATCATCCAAGATTAGAGTAACAATGATTGATTCTTCAGTGGCTTAAATCCATGTCTCCAAACGACGTTATAAAAAATGGACATTAGTAGCTATGAGAAAATTAGTCGATGTACTCTCAAGGATGATATGGATAATGGATTCACCCATAAATCATATGGTTTTGATAAGAATAAAACAACGTAATTCAATGAAAAATCTATAACCATAGTGAAACAAAGATGATCATTCCTTTTTTCTAAAAGTGTGGAATGAAATATGGGGTAAATTGTCTTAAGGGGACTAATAATTATTTTAATTGTGGGAATGGAGTTCATTGGTAAATTGACTACCTACATGATGGGAAAAGTTAGCTAATGATGTCAATAAAGATAAGGCTACATAGAATGCACCTCCCAGACATCAAAGTATCACATTTAAGTAAACTTGGAATTATGAAAACTAATGCACAAATTTATGGTTTATCAATGATTATCGACAAACAATACCTATTGAGTATAAAAACAATGTTGAATTTCGTGTGATCACAATTTTAGATGTGGAGTATGATAATTAAGTAGTGAAAAATAGTTGTGTCGTCTAATATCATATAGATAATGTTTTATTGTATTCTAGATCGACCAAGTCTTTTATTTCTAAATAATGTTTTATGATAATAATTGTATTAATACAAAAAATATATGTTGATTTAACTAGGATAACTTTTAAGGGAACAATGGTAACATCACAATATTATAATTCTTCTTCAATTAATTTTTAAGGGAAATATTATCCAATAAATCACATTATTCTCCTTATAGATGAATTCTATGTAACACATGGCAAGAATTTTCATTGACTATATGGTGTTCTTATCAATTTATGAGGAAGTTAAGTCACAATTCATATTATGAATACATTTATGATCATATATAAATGCATGGATGAATATAAATTTAATTTGGAAATTATTTCTATATTATTGGTATTAATTCCTAAAATGATTGTTATCTATCCCAAATCATTGGGAAACAACTCACCATTAAGTATACGAATATTGGAATAGATTTTGTTGATAAATTTATGGAATAATTTATAAGTATTACCTCAAATAATGAATTTGATATTTCGATTGAACTCATAATAGGCATTATTCTTATTTTAAATACTCTATATAGAATGACTGCCATTGAGATATAACAATTTTAGAAGAATGTCCAAGAAAATCATACAAATGGATTCATATGACCTAGAAAATAAAAATGGGGTTAAACAATTATATTTATTAAGAAAAATTATGGATCAATGATAATCATAATTGATTATCAAGATCCTAACAATATCACTATCAATAAAAAACTTTCACTCCCCCATATTGATGAATTATTTTATCAACTCCATTGAGCTCGTTACTCATTGAAGATTGATCCTCATTTTAGATATCATCAATTGATTGTTAGGATGGAGGATATGTACAACATAACATTCCACACAAGGTATGGACACTATGAATTTATTGTGATTCCTTTTGGTCTTATTATTCCCCATGGTATCTACATGGATTTAAGGAATAAAGTATTTAGACACCATCTTAATTAGTACATGGTAGTCTTTATGGAATATATTATTTTCTATTAAATTATAATTTAAGAACATTAATATCACTTGAGAAATTTACTAAATACTCTTAGAAAAGACAATATTTATGAATAATTTACCAATTGTTCATTTTGGACTTACAATATATCATTTTTGCAACACGTAATCTCAATATAATGGATATATAGGGATCTAAAAAATATGAAATTTATTGAACATTTTATTAAACCAAGTTTAGTATATAATATATAATGTTTTCATGGGTTGGATGGATATTATTAATATTTTTGGAATTATTTATCATGATTATATAATCAAATCATCATAATGATTTGGAGAGGATTTTTCGATTATATGGATAGAGGAATGTGAAGAAAATTTCAAGAAGTTGAAACAAAAGTTAGTTTGTGCACCATTGATCATACAACACTATAGTGGTGATATGATTTTGATCTATAGTGTAACATCCCAGGTAAATAAAGAATAAAGAATTTTCATATTTATTAATATTTACTAATTAAATATTAATTTTATTTTAAAGGGGTTGATATGTTCGATAGCGTACCCGATACGCAACGATGCGTTTCTTTGAAACTTACGTAGCACACTAGTAATAAAATAATATTATTTTAAATGTTAGTTAACGAGTAGCCGTTGTACTGGCGGGAATGGATAGAAATAACTAAAATATGATTATATATGTTTTTAAATGTTTATACATTTACCCAATAAAAGATAAAGGCTTAAAATATGGAAAGAGTTCAATTTTAGGGCATATATACTCTAATTTTCACTAAAGGTTCACTTATCACCTTTTAATGGTGAACCGTCATTAAATATTGTTTTGATCACTCTTATACTTTATTTTGGACCAAATATAACTCTTCTTTAGAATCGGGACATCAAAATTTACTTTGTGTAAATTTTTGGTACCTTTCTGATAAAGTTCATTTTTTTTATGAATAGTGTAAAATGTTGTATTTTAATTCAAAACCTCTTTTTAATCTAAATTATTTATATGATTAGATTATTATATTAATTGGTTTTAAAGTGAAATTATAAAATATTTTTACCAGTTAATCCAATTGTGGTCATTGGAATCAATTTCACTTTGAAATTGGACTTAAACTGGTGTCATTCTTTTGATACTTATTGTTTCACAAAAACACGCTATCTGTCATGACAACGGGAATTAATTATTAAATTAATTAATTTGACTTATATGTTTTGAATTTTGTAAAATGTTCTTCATTTTTGAATTCGGAATATCAAATATAGCTTAGGGTGGATTTTTAGTAATTTTATGAAAAACGTCAATTTTTGATGAATAGTGAAACCACTAAGTGGTAATCAAGCAAACTGATTTTTCAATTAAATGAAAGTTTACCACTAATGTGTATTGAATTTTGAAAATCCAACATACATGGTTGTCATTAATAAGTAAAATTTGGTTCAGTGACATTAAAATAATTTTTTGGTGAATAGTAACTTTTTTTCATTAATCGCGATTAGTGGTAATTAGTGTAGTTTAAGGTATAAATAATGATTTAATAATATGAAATGACCTAGACACATGTCCCAAACTTATTGGTTGTGTCATGGCCGACCAAGTCAATCCATGGGCCAACTTGGGGTCCCCATGGAGCCACTTTAGTTGGAAAATGACATTAATATATTTTTATTTAATGTTAAAGTGAAAATGACACTAACATAAATTGGTTTAGTAAAATAATTTTTGAGTGGGGTTATACAAGTCCAAATTTTGATTATAAATAGTAATTGGAAATCTAAAAAGATTTTATACATCATAGTATTTGTTTTATAATTTTTTGACATTAAATAAATTAAATTATATATGACATAATAATGATGCAGCGATGACATCATTATTTTACGATTTAAATAAAATGGAAAGATAATGTAAAATCTATGAACTACACATGGCCAAAACCAATTGGATGAGTGGATTTAGAACCCTTATCACCTTATCCACGAATTCTACCAATGTGGGACCTTTTAAAACCGAAACACATTTTCAAATAAAGTAATATTTCTTTACTTTCCAAAAGTGCCCCTCCTCTCCTCTTATAAAAGGCCCCCACCTCTACCCCATTTCACACACTTCTCAAGCCTTTGGCTCGGCCAACCCCTTCCCAATTAACCTCTCCACATCCCTCTTCTCATCCTAGAGGATTCCCTTTGGGCAGAATCCTTTCAAAATAAGCCTTTAGGCTCCAATCAAAAAAGAGTTACACTTTTAAAGGTAATCCATTCTCTCTTGTTCATTTGTTTTATTTTGCTTCTCCAACCCTCTAAACTCTTTTTATTTACTTATTTTGTAACGAAACCAGTATCTTCAATATACTAGGATGTTGTTATAATATTTATTTGAGCTACACTCTCACACAACTACATCAAATGGTTAAAGAACATACAGTTTCCGTGGATGGCGAAATTCTGCCTCCCGAAACGATGATTGTTCAATACTCATTTAACACCTTCAAGGGCGGCCATTATGATGTCACTATTTTTATATATGATATATAATATGTTTATGTTTTCTTTAAGCTTCTTTATTTTTCATTTTTGGCATACCTTTATGGTTTCCATTATGGGTAAACACGATATCTTCATTTAAGGAAGTGCGGACTACCGCCCCTCAAAGTGATGTGATTCGTTAATGCCATATGTGGGACGTGTAAAGGATGGAATTAAAGTTATTATATATGATGTTATACTGGAATTATAATATACATCTATATCATTATTATTTCTTTCCATTAAAGTATGAGATAGAAATGAAAGTAGCGTTCATGCATACGTACGGCTTACCGTCTCCATGAACGGTGCATTTCATTTCTTATCCCCAAATGTAATGTACTATTAAAATTACATGTATATAATGTATATATAAAATTAATGATATATCTAAATGATGAATATAATTCTGGAATTAAAATATACATACCTCTCATTTAGTTTTAATTCCACTAATATGACAAAGAAATGAAAGTAGCATTCATGCGTACGTACGACTTACCGTCTCCATGAACGGTGCATTTCATTTCTTACCTCTAAATGATTATGTAATATTATAAATACATGTATATGCTGGATATATATGATATATATGATATCCAAATCACGAATTTCATTCTGGATATAAAGAACTTTTGACCACACGAACAACATGTAATTGTAAGAAGTCAACTTTCGACTTAAGAACCAAATATTGACAAAACAAACATTATTAACATAAATGGTTACATAATGTTTATAACATGGAAATAAGTGATATAAAAAGAATAATGAACATTAAAAAGGTTCTTAATCAAGTATAAATTAACTCAAGTTTATTATTCAGGACGTTAAAGAACGATCGAGTCAAGTCGGACCCAAGGTAAGGGACTTCGTCTCAATCTCCTTCCATTGAGGCATATTTCGTTTTATACACAAATTTCTTTTATACGGTGTATAAAATCCTTTGACTTTTACTTTTATACAAAAGGAATCTTTTTCTACGAAGCGTTTTACTAAACGACAAAAAGGAATGTTTTTTTAACGTACGCGGTGACAACGACTTTTTCCGCCGCCGCGAGTATTATTTGGTCTTTGGCTTTCTCAACAAGCCGTAATGTTTTTAGAATAAAATAAATACCATATACTATTTTATGTATTTTGGTATTGAAAATGGTTTTGATAAAGGATTCTATTATGTCAATATATTTATGTTATATTATGATTGAAATGTGGAAATGTTATCATTCCTTTATTTTGGTTTTATGTTTTATGATTTTATATTGGTACTTGGACATTTTAACGGGTGGTTACGTTATAAAACATATGACGGGTGGTGCCGTGAATACCAGGACGGGTGGTTACGTTATAACCTCCAATGCATTGGGTATGGAAGTCGTCCGTATGGCTATTCCATTAAGTATGTATGGAAATTGGCCGTATGGCTATTCCATTAAGTGATAAGTGTGGAAGTCGACCGTATGGTTATTCCACTTAAGTATGTTTATGTCCCAAGTTACCTTTATATATGTTATGTGTTCTTTATATGGGTTTTATGGTTATCCTTTGGTTACAAAAAGGTAAGTAATGATAATTTATTCTGTGAAGATTTTTTACTACTTCATGAAGGTGAAGGTATTACTTTGATAGAGTATATATGGTTTACTTGATGTTCGAAAAACTAACAGTTTTCATTCTTTCGGTATCCCTTACTGAGCTTTTTATGCTCACCCCAAGTTTTTCGAAATGTTTTTCACAGGACTTAAAGTGGAATAAGGTCAAGGATGGGATCAAGGGAATGTCATTCTATCTAAAACATGGAATCTAGACATCTTTCTTTTTAAGAGTTTTTATTTTATGGATACTTAGTATAAGTGTCTACTTTGTAATCTTTTAAGATGTAATAGTTATGTTCTAATTCTCTAAAACTCTAAACCTGAAAAGATCCTCAATGTGAATTATTCATTTAATTCAATATTAAGTAAGGTTTAAGGATGGGGCCTTATAGTTGGTATCAGAGGTCAGTTTAGACAACTTTAGGAGTTAGAAAAGTGTTAAATTATAATATGATTGAAATGATATAGCATTTACGGATTACCATGTTGCTTCGTCTAAGATATTTCTGTGTTCAGAATGGTTTTCCGCAGAGGAAACAAAGCAGCTATGTTGGGACGACATCAGGAGGAAGATAACCTTCCAAATCAGCAACCTGAGATGGTTGGAATCGGAACTGAACAGTTTGTTGTAGTGATGGAACAGTTGACTCAGGCTATAAATGGTGGTGGTATCCATGCACGAGATCAGCCAGATCAACCGCAGAGGAACATGTCAGTGGTGGAACATTTCATGTGGCAACATCCCCCATCATTCAGAGGATCATCTGACCCTGTGCAAGCTTAAGGGTGGATTAAAGCACTGGAGAAGATTTTTGATGTCATGGGGTGTTCAGAACATCAAAAGGTTAGTCTTGTTGTTTACCATTTTGAAGGTGAAGCTGATCAGTGGTGGTCGATGGTGAAAAATATAAGGGATAGTGATGAGATTGAGGATCTTCACTGGGACGAATTCAAAGGTATGTTTCTTGAGAAATATTTTCCTAAGGTGGTTCGTCTTAGGATGGAAAAACAGTTCCAAGAATTGAGGTAGGAGGATGATTCAGTGGCTGCTTATGAAGAAAAGTTCACTCAATTGGCAAGGTATGCTCCAAACTTCATAAGAGATCTTGATAGTAAAATAAACCGTTTTTACTCAGGGTTAAAGCCAAAGTATCAAAGGGCTTTAGCTTCTCTTGAGTTCAAATGTTATGAAAAGCTTGTTCGATGTGCGGAGAAGGTAGAAATGGAGTTTGCCAATGATCAGGTGTTCTATGACAAACAACAGAATAAGAGGTCTAGTTGGCAGGAAAAGGGGAAGAATTCATCAAAGAAGAAAGGAGGTAAGAAAACCAAATATCCATCCTGTGAGAAGTGTGGTAAAATGTATCCTGGAGAATGTTTATCCAAGTCTGGTAAGTGCTTTCGGTGTGGTAAGTCTGGACATATTGCTCGTAACTGTATGGAAGATGATCAAGCAGGAAATGAAAAGCCAACGGTAAGATGTTTTAAGTGTAATTAAATGGGTCATTATGCAGACGAGTGTCCGACAAGGAGCTTGAGTGATGGGAACAGTTAGACTACAAGCAGAAAGGGGTGGTAAAATCCTTTGCGACAACTTCAGCAGATGTTGGGCCATCGAATGAAGTGGTATCAGCTCTAGGGAGCTTAGTATTTTTCGAAGATTGACTTGAGGTCGGGGTACCATCAGTTGAAAGTAAAAGAAGCAGACGTTTCGAAGACTGCGTTCCATACTAAATATGGCCATTATGAATTTGTAGTTATGCCTTTTGGGTTAACCAATGCACCTGCTGTATTCATGGACCTTATGAATAAAATTTTCCATGTGTTCTTGGATAAGTTTGTGTTTGTGTTTTGAGGTTTGTGAAGAGGTTATGTGTGCCTTGTGATTCACAGTTGAAGAATGAGTTGTTATGTGAGGCTCATAGTTCTCCGTTTTCAGTTCATCCTGGAAGTACTAAGATGTACAGAGATCTGCAGGAGTATTACTAGTGGGATGGAATGAAAAGAGACATTGCTGATTTTACTGTGAAGTGTTTGACATGTCAACAGGTTAAAGCAGAGCAGCAGTTACCGAAAGGGATGCTTCAGCCTTTACCAGTGCCAGAGTGGAAATGGGAAAACATATCCATGGACTTAGTTGTGGGATTACCGTAGACATCTCGAGGTAATAATGCAATCTGGGTTATTGTTGATCACTTGACCAAATCTGCTCATTTCCTTTCTATACGAGATACTTTCTCTCTTGATCAACATTCCCGTTTGTATCTTAAAGAGATATTCGGGTTACATGGAGTTCCTCTCTCCATTATATCTGATCGTGATCCCAGGTTCACATCCAACTTTTGGAAAGGCCTTCATAAGTCGTTGGGTAATGAATTAAATTTTAGTACAGCTTTTCATCCTCAATCAGATGGGCAGTCAGAACGAACAATTCAGACATTGGAGGATATGCTACGGGCTTGTTCTATGGATTATCAGGGAATTTGGGACCAACATCTTTCTTTGGTTGAATTTTCATATAATAACAGTTTTCATTCTAGTATACAGATGGCACTATTTGATGCATTATATGGGAAGCGGTGTCGAACGCCAACATTTTGGAATGAAGTGGGTGAAAGGAAGCTGATTGGATCAGAATTGGTAGAAGAGATGGCAGAAAAAGTTCAGTTGATTCAGAAAACACATGAGAACAGCTCAGAGCAGGCAGGAGAGTTATGCGGATAACCGGAGGAAGGATCTATCTTTCGAGGTAGGTGATCATGCTTTCCTCAAGGTTTCTCCTTGGAAAAGTGTGATGAGATTTGGTAAGAAAGGAAAGTTGAGTCCAAGGTTCGTTGGACCATACGAAATTCTGGAAAGAGTTGGATCAGTTGCATACCGAGTGGCTTTACCTCCGAGTTTATCTCAGGTACACAATGTTTTTCACGTTTCGATGTTGATAAATTATATTCCAGATCCATCTCATGTTTTGAGTCCAGAGGTAGTTTAGCTGGAAGAGAACCTATCTTGTGAGGAACAACCGGTCCAGATTCTTGACTACAGGGAGCAAGTGTTACGGAATAAGGTGATTCATCAGGTAAAGGTTTTGTGGAAAAACCATGTGATTTAAGAGGCAACGTGGGAATCTGAAAATGCTATGAGGGATAAATACCCCCACTTATTTTGATAAGTGAATAAAATTTAGAGGATGCAATTCCCAAAAGGGGGGAAGGATGTAACATCCCAGGTAAATAAAGAATAAAGAATTTTCATATTTATTAATATTTACGAATTAAATATTAATTTTATTTTAAAGGGGTTGCTATGTTCGATAGCGTACCCGATACGCAACGATGTGTTTCTTTGAAACTTACGTAGCACACTAGTAATAAAATAATATTATTTAAATGTTAGTTAACGAGTAGCCGTTGTACTAGCGGGAATGGATATAAATAACTAAAATATGATTATATATGTTTTTAAATGTTTATACATTTACCCAATAAAAGATAAAGGCTTAAAATACGGAAAGAGTTCAATTTTAGGGCATATATACTCTAATTTTCACTAAAGGTTCACTTATCACCTTTTAATGGTGAACCGTCATTAAATATAGTTTTGATCACTCTTATACTTTATTTTGGACCAAATATAACTCTTCTTTAGAATCGGGACATCAAAATTTACTTTGTGTAAATTTTTGGTACCTTTCTGATAAAGTTCATTTTTTTATGAATAGTGTAAAATGTTGTATTTTAATTCAAAACCTCTTTTTAATATAAATTATTTATATGATTAGATTATTATTTTAATTGGTTTTAAAGTGAAATTAGAAAATATTTTTACCAGTTAATCCAATGGTGGTCATTGGAATCAATTTCACTTTGAAATTGGACTTAAACTGGTGTCAATCTTTTGATACTTATTGTTTCACAAAAACACGCTATTTGTCATGACAGCAGGAATTAATTATTAAATTAATTAATTTGACTTATATGTTTTGAATTTTGTAAAATGGACTTCATTTTTGAATTCGGAATATCAAATATAGCTTAGGGTGAATTTTTGGTAATTTTCTGAAAAACTTCAATTTTTGATGAATAGTGAAACCACTAAGTGGTAATCAAGCAAACTGATTTTTCAGTTAAATGAAATTTTACCACTAATGTTTATTGAATTTTGAAAATCCGACATACATGGTTGTAATTAAGAAGTAAAATGTGGTTCAGTGAGATTAAAATAATTTTTTGGTGAATAGTAACTTTTTTTCATTAATCGCGATTAGTGGTAATTAGTGTAGTTTAAGGTATAAATAATGCTTTAATAATATGAAATGACCTAGACACATGTCCCAACCTTATTGGTTGTCTCATGTCCGACCAAGACAAGCCATGGGCCAACTTGGGGACCCCATGGAGCCACTTTAGTTGGAAAATGACATTAATATATTTTTATTTAATGTTAAAGTGAAAATGATGCTAACATAAATTGGTTTACTAAAATAATTATTCAGTGGGGTTATAAAAGTACAAATTTTGATTATAAATAGTCATTGGAACGCTAAAAAGATTTCCTACATCATAGTATTTTTTTATAATTTTTTGACATTATATAAATTAAATTATATATGACATAATAATGATGCAAAGATGACATCATTATTTGACGATTTAAATAAAATGGAAAGATAATGTAAAATCTATGAACTAAACATGGCCAAAACCAATTGGATGAGTGTATTTAGAACCCTTATCACCTTATCCACGAATTCTACCAATGTGGGACTTTTTAAAACCGAAACAAATTTTCAAATAAAGTAATATTTCTTTACTTTCCAAAAGTGCCCCTCCACTCCTCTTATAAAAGGCCCCCACCTCTACCCCATTTCACACACTTCTCAAGCCTTTGGATCGGCCAAACCCTGCCCAATTACTCTCTCCACATCCCTCTCCTCATCCTAGAGGATTCCCCTTGGGCAGAATCCTTTCAAAGGAAGCCTTTAGGCTCAAATCAAAAAGGAGTTACACTTTTAAAGGTAATTCATTCTCTCTTGTTCATTTGTTTTATTTTGCTTCTCCAACCCTCTAAACTCTTTTTATTTACTTATTTTGTAACAACAACAGTATCTTCAATATACTGGGATGTTGTTATAATATTTATTTGAGCTACACTCTCACACAACTACATCAAATGGTTAAAGAACATACGGTTTCCGTGGATGGCGAAATTCTGCCTCCCGAAACGATGATTGTTCAATACTCATTTAACACCTTCAAGGGTGGCCATGATGATGTCACTATTTTTATATATGATATATAATATGTTTATGTTTTCTTTAAGCTTCTGTATTTTTTATTTTTGGCGTACCTTTATGGTTTCCATTATGGGTAAACACGATATCTTCATTTAAGGAAGTGCGGACTACCGCCCCCTCAAAGTGATGTGATTCATTAATGCCATATGTGGGACGTGTAAAGGATGGATTTAATGTTATTATATATGATGTTATACTGGAATTATAATATACATCTATATCATTATTATTTCTTTCCATTAAAGTATGAGATAGAAATGAAAGTAGCGTTCATGCGTACGTACGGCTTACCGTCTCCATGAACGGTGCATTTCATTTCTTATCCCCAAATGTAATGTACTATTAAAATTACATGTATATAATGTATATATATAATTAATGATATATCTAAATGATGAATATAATTCTGGAATTAAAATATACATACCTCTCATTTAGTTTTAATTCCACTAATATGACAAAGAAATGAAAGTAGCGTTCATGCGTACGTACGGCTTACCATCTCCATGAACGGTGCATTTCATTTCTTACCTCTAAATGATTATGTAATATTATAAATACATGTATATGCTGGATATATATGATATATATGATATCCAAATCAGGAATTTCATTCTGGATATAAAGAAATTTTGACCACATGAACAACATGTAATTGTAAGAAGTCAACTTTCGACTTAAGAACCAAATATTGAAAAAACAAACATTATTAACTTAAATGGTTACATAATGTTTATAACATGGAAATAAGTGATATAAAAAGAATAATGAACTTTAAAAAGGTTCTTAATCAAGTATAAATTAACTCAAGTTTATTATTCAGGACGTTAAAGAACGATCGAGTCAAGTCGGACCCAAGGTAAGGGACTTTGTCTCAATCTCCGTTCATTGAGGCATATTTCGTTTTATACACAAATTTCTTTTATACGGTGTATAAAATACTTTGACTTTTACTTTTATACAAAAGGAATCTTTTTCAATGAAGCGTTTTACTAAACGACAAAAAGGAATGTTTTTTTAACGTACGCGGTGACAACGACTTTTTCTGCCGCCGCGAGTATTATTTGGTCTTTGGCTTTCTCAACAAGACGTAATGTTTTTAGAATAAAATTAATACCATATACTCTTTTATGTATTTTGGTATTGAAAATGGTTTTGATAAAGGATTCTATTATGTCAATATATTTATGTTATATTATGATTGAAATGTGGAAATGTTATCATTCCTTTATATTGGTTTTATGTTTTATGATTTTATATTGGTACTTGGACATTTTAACGGGTGGTTACGTTATAAACCATATGACGGGTGGTGCCGTGAATACCAGGACGGATGGTTACGTTATAACCTCCAATGCATTGGGTATGGAAGTCGGCCGTATGGCTATTCCATTAAGTATGTATGGAAATTGGCCGTATGGCTATTCCATTAAGTGATAAGTGTGGAAGTCGACCGTATGGTTATTCCACTTAAGTATGTTTATGTCCCAAGTTACCTTTATATATGTTATGTGTTCTTTATATGGGTTTTATGGTTATCCTTTGGTTACAAAAAGGTAATTAATGATACTTTATTCTGTGAAGAGTTTTTACTACTTCATGAAGGTGATGGTATTACTTTGATAGAGTATATATGGTTTACTTGATGTTTGAAAAACTAACAGTTTTCATTCTTTCGGTATCCCTTACTGAGCTTTTTATGCTCACCCCAAGTTTTTCGAAATGTTTTTCACAGGACTTAAAGTGGAATAAGGTCAAGGATGGGATCAAGGGAATGTCATGCTATCTAAAACATGGAATCTAGACATCTTTCTTTTTAAGAGTTTTTATTTTATGGAAACTTAGTAGAAGTGTCTACATTGTAATCTTTTAAGATGTAATAGTTATGTTCTAATTCTCTAAAACTCTAAACCTGAAAAGATCCTCAATGTGAATTATTCATTTAATTCAATATTAAGTAAGGTTTAAGGGAGGGGCCTTATATATAGTGATGCACCAATGAATTGGTTGGGATGTGATCTGATATAGAATTATATGGTGATAGCTTATGCATTAGCCGAATTTAAAATCAACTGAAAAATCTACCCCACTTGAGATTTGGAGTTAGATATGGTAAATTATTCATTAAATATATGGATCAATTATCTTTAAGGAGAAAGGTGTTAATTATAAACTAATCATTACATTTAATGTATATTATTACTCAAATAGAATTAAATATGAACCAAAGAATATGGTTGGAGTTAATTAAAAATTACAACTTCTCAATACATTACCACCCTTTGAAAGGAAACATGTTGAAAAATTATTTGAGTTGAAAGAAACATATAGACCTCTGTATGTTGAGGATAAAAAAATATCCAATATTTATGGATTTTACTATGATTGATGTGGAAATATTACTTGAAGGTGGGAAATATTATCTAGTTTAAATTAATGGCCATCTATCAATACGAGTGACAATTATGGAGTCACAAAAGTAAGTTATCGGGATTCCAGATAAGATAATATATGTTCTTGAGTTTAACATTTATTGTTATAAAATAATATGGTTTAGAAACTATGTTTTTATAACTCTCATACCATAATTAAAGAAGGTACAATATGATGGGAATTATAGTTCATCATTATATAATCATAATGTAAGTCGAAAGATGTATAGGGACCCGAATATGTATTTTTGGTGGAATGGAATGATGAGGGAAATTTTTGAAATTTTTTCATAGTGTTATGTTTTTTTGAACGTTATGGTTGAGAGACATAAGTCTAATAGGATTTTACAACTATAATCCAGAATAGAATGGATGAGGAATAGAATAACCATGTATTTTTTCATGAGACATCCCAAAACATTTAAAAACAAAAATTCTATATGGGTTATAGTAGATTTCCATACAAATTAAGTACACTTCATTGTTATCAGAGAATATTTCACTACAAGTATTATTCCCATAATATATAAATATATATATATTAATGAATTTGATATATTTAATGGAGTACCACATTCTGTTATAACTAATCAGGGGTCAAGGATTTCGTTATTGTTCTGTATATTTCATTCGTGGCCACTTCATACAGGGTTATGTTTTAGAACATCTTATCATCCTTAGACTAATTTTCTGTAAATACTAAGACGGTTATGAAAATAATTCCCCTTTTTTAATGTATTATGGATATATAATACAAATAAACATATATTTTTTATTAAATTCAGTTAGATTTAAATGACCGCTATGTATCATTACCGTTGATAACATTACCGCTGAACAGTGATAACATGACTAGTATAAATATTGGGTTTTAACAAATTCTTTTGTCATAGACAAAGGAACTGATGAAGTCAAATAGTAGGATAATTCCCTATGAAGTCAATTTATTAGAGCTCATAGAACAGATAGATTTTTTAGGATTTTTCCTAAACCAATCCCAAGAAGCGATCCAATAACTTAAGCACGAGCGAAACTATTTATGGGAGAAGTTCAAGCTCATCGAGATGACGACGCAAACCATGTTAACTAGATAGCCTCATGAAAGCCCCACCATCACAGACCATTCTTTAAGGGAATATGATGGTGAAATAAGGGGATATGTAATAAGACCCTATCATTATTATTTTCGGAATTATATTTTATAGGATAATGAATTTACTTTCATTCTATTATTGTTACACTGTAAATTATTTTTAGAGAACAAATAATATTTATGGTTAGTATTCAAATTCAATTAGAAGTCTATTTTTAATGAATTAATGGATTTTTGAAATAAATAATCTTAACAAATATTATTATTATATTACTTTTATTAAATATAAATGATCTTATAAGGAAGTCAAAAGTAATTTTAATTAAGGTTTAATTTTTTTTTCAAAACTCATAAATTTTCAATAAATGATTGATTTTATTTGAAAAGTGAAAATTCAAATATTTAAAAAGTTAATTAGATAAAATTAATATTATTTTTTGAATGAATATATCGAAATTATCCAATGGTTATTTCTATATATCTATCTGAGTCAGTCAAATATTTTGGTAAAAATTAAATATCATATAAATATATGGTGTATTTTATGACATCATAATGGACAAACAATTATGTAATAAATAATATAAAAGTTATATTCAAAGAAATATATGTTTTTCCATCAAAAAAATTATTTTAGGATTATTTGATTTATTTTATAAAGACTTATTGAATCCTCTAAATAATTTAAATATTTTATGATTTTAAAATCATTTCATTGAATGTGTGAATCACCTCCACATATGAAAGGGAAATATTTTAAAATCATCAGCCCTTTCCCTTATCAAAAAACATATTACACCCCCAATTTATATAAACCATGGTAAAAACTATTGGATGGTTTGTGGTTTTGAATATTTTATTATGTAGTGTCCAAAACAAAATTAATAAACAAATACAGATCAGTTCCTAAATAACCCCACCCATACTCCCTTTTATCTTCACTCAATATCTTTTATTCTTGACCACCCTCTTAACCCTTATCCATATAGTCATAAAAATTTTCCCCCAAGCTACAAAAATTCCCCTCCCATGCCAATAGAGTCACACATCCGTGTAAGCTATCATTCAATTTTTCTTTTCAACTGAAGACACTTGTTTGAAATTAGTCATTTTAATTTCAATTGGTTTTATAAAAGAAATTATAATAATTTCACTAATATAAATTTTTTATTTGAATAGTGGATCATTTATCCTCCATTATTTGAACTATTACTTAACCTGTTACTATGGAAAACTTCGGTAACAGATATTTGACTTCCCACTGTTATAAATAACTCCTTCTATTATATGCCATTAAATTTCAATTTTCATCTGTTGGGATATGTTCATACATAATCCTCATAATATTCATTTTATTGATAAATAATTATATCTTCCTTCCAATCTCATTAATCTATTCATGATCCTTTATATACAATGACAACCAAGCCGAAATTCCATTAGGTATTTCTGTCCCCTCATTCATATTAAAGTACTTCATTTATATTATGGATCATAAATTCCATTTCATATACTAGGATACTATGTTCCATTATCCCCTTACAATACATTTCACGAATAAATGAGGAGATAACCCTTTCTATTATCAACACATTTTCTGAATTTCCATATGAATTTGGTATGCTGCTGAAATTGCAGCACAATATTCCATGCCAAAATCATCATGGATTGAATACCATACCAATTCTTCTACGAAGGATATTCTCCATTATACACATATAATTTTTGATTTATTACATGTATGTTTTTATTATATATTCCTTAATGGTGGAATAAATTATGATGTTGAAAGGAAAAAATTTATATTATCTATGTGGAACATTTAAGCATGCGATTGAAATGATTATGAAGGTTGTTCCTTGATATCACTCAAATGAATTGGTTAATGTTTAGTGTCATGATACTTTTTTTGGGACATGGGTTTAAAAGATTTCTTTATTGTAATTTTTTCCACCATATTGGGACTAGGGTTTACCTGATTCCATTTTGTCTTTGATGTAGTGTTTTAAGTTATTTCCACATTTCCATGTTATGATTATCATGTTATATCTTTCCTTTATATTAGTGTTCCCTTATCACTAATTGGTATTACTTATCTAACATGTATTATTTTCCCCATGTTATTCCATGTTTATTCAATTACTAGGCTTTATAGCACATCCATTTCTTATGTATATCTTTAGGTTATCCCATATAGTGTTATGTACGAAGGAATGTTGTGGTCATTTAATTTTTTTTTTCAATAATGATGTTGTATTTAATGATTTAATAAGTTGTGTAATTTTTATAATTTCCCAATTAACTATAAATATCAATATTATGGGTTATATTAAGAAAAAATCGATGTAATAAATCATGTTTAAAAATTAAATAATGAGCAGGATTGTTATAGTTGTTATCAGAGGATAGGTTTAGTTCTTTTTGGGATTAGGATTATAAAACCCTAGTGAAAACCCTTAGGGATAATACAATGTGTATGAAAATATCCCTAAATATTGGTGAGTATTGAGTAACTGGTTTATCATGAAATTAAAACCATTTTAGCATATGAACAAATGGATATGGATATGAAACAGATGTATCTAAGGGTAAAACTTGAAAACGCTATTTTTAGCTAGACTCTAATGGGAACTGGTGCACAAAAATATCCCTTAAAGTAGTTATATTTTGACACACCTAGAGGACATGCTTTTATAAATTAATAAATTCATTACACACCATTATTAAGGGAAAAATTTCCCATAAGAATATTTTTTAGGATGTAGATCATGGGCGACAAAGATTGAATCCTAGAAAGTTCTATGTCATAGTGAGACATTTAATTTAAATGTTAGTCAATTGATGACATTAGATTCACCTTTATGTTGTTAATTGTTCAAGGTACTCATCCCAAAGAATATACTAATAAAATTATAACTAGAGTCAATAAGAGAAAGGATGGGTTATCATCTATAGTTATATGAATTCCTTTATATCAGGAACTCTCAGTAAAACTATTCAATCATCACCACAAACAATGCAAGTAGAGATGTCCTAGAAGATATAAAATGGTAAATTATTTGATCCCACAAATATTACTCCTCCCATATCAATATTTGTGAGTTGAACTTACCAACGAATCATATTTTACTTAACATGGTGGATTTTGATGCAATTCAGGGCAAGAATTGGATTTCCCTATAGAGAGACAACATAAATTTCTGTGAGAGGGAAATCACTCTCTATATAGTGAATAAACCTTTCGATTCTATACCAGATAATGGAGGATGGTGAATCATTTTTTGAACCATCATCTCAATAATTGATATTTTTTCCCTATAAGATCCAATGATTGAGTCTAAGGGATGATAAATCCTCAAAAACATGATTATTATGAGGGAATTCACTAATGTGTTTCTCGTGGAATTTTCTGGTCTTCCACGTAGCTGAGATGTCAAATTATCAATTGATCTTGTTCTTGGGGAATTTCCTATATCCACACTCCATATAAAATGGTTCTTTTGGATCTTTAGGAACTTAAGAAACTAATAAAGAAGAATCTGAATAAAGGGTTAATACACCCCACCACTTCAATGTGGGGTGATCATGAACTCTTCATCAAGAAGAAGGATGGGTCAAATCAACATTTCCCTGATTATCATGATCTCATAAAAATCATGACAAATAATAGGTAACCATTACCATGAATTGATGAGTTTTTAAAACATCTATGTGTAGTGTGGTACTTATCCAAGGTGGATTGGTTGTCAGGATATTACCATGTCAAGGTAAATAAGTAGGTTATCCCCAAGACTAAATTTCATATAATATATATACATTATGAGTACATTGTGATTCCATTTGGACTCCATAATTCCCTAGTAATATTTATAAACATGATAAAAATATTTTTTTAAAAAAATAATGGAATGGATTGGTAACACAATTCATTCCCCAATAAAATTTATTAAAATCAAGAGTAAAAATAGAGATATGAGGTATAAATGGATTTCACGAACATAGATTGTGAGGAATGAAAACCAAGATTTCAAAGAAAAAAAGTAAAACAAAAACGTCCAATCATCTTGTGGACTCCACTAAGGGGAATCACATAAGTTGTAGGAAAGTCAAATATACTCCCATTAATGAATTGATGTACCTAATATCTGATCTCCTATAGATTTAATAGTTCAGTTTCTAGAGCACATATTTTATCATATAAGGAAACTACCACCAATATCCCACTAAACCATTAGTTACTGTTGAAAAAGATACAGTATCATTAAAAACCTCATGATCTTGGACAAGTTCAGTTTTCTTCTCAAACACTTTTGTTAAGGATGAAAAAATAGGATCATAAATAAAACATCAATCAAAACCACACGTCATTACTAATCCTATAAACTAAGGGATCATCTTCAAAAATTAAATAGAGATGTTTAGGGAACCCCCAATGTGCTATTGGATGGTGTATTTTCCCACCAAGTCGTCTTCTTCATCTCAGCATTATTCATGAAAGTGGATTAACTTCATTAAAGAAAGGAAAATTCATAACATTTTTGTCAATAGAGTGGAATTGGGGAGAGTGAGAAAATAATCTTCAACATAAAACAATTGAAAACTCAAATCTGGGGGAGAAACACTCTGGAAATGGAAAATACAGAACAAACCATTAATAGAAGAAACAGAAAAATAAAAATCCAATGGGCATCTAAACCTAGAATGGTTCACACTTGATTTAGATCTCATATCTAAAGATATTATAAAAAAAGATACACCATCTATTGAATGACCGACCACATCAACGGTTCAATGGAAACCAAAAAAACTGTGCATCAGAATAAAGCAAAGATCATCAGTAATAAATGCTTTAAATTGGAAACAATAATTCCCAAGGATTGTCTTTAATGATGAAATCAGGTTTCATCTTATATTCATTAACTGTTCTTATTAAAATACACTCTCTAGTTTCATGGTACAAGTCAGCAAAAATATCACCATTGTTATATTTTTGTGAGACTTGAGGAATATAATCATTATATATTATCTCAAAATGTTTGTGGTAGTCTTTATATATGATATTACAATATACCCCAAAACCAAGGAGGATCATGAGGAGAATCTAAGAATTATTCTTAATAACTTGCAAAAGGATAAATTATATAAAATGTACAAAAAGTGTTAGTTCTGGTTGACATAAGTCTTATTATTTGGGAATATCATCACAGGAAATGGGATATCTATGGATCCTTCCAAGACAAAAGAAATTTATGGATGACTGAGGTTGATATCTATGAATGATATCCTTAGATTCCTTGGTTCATCTAAATATTATAACTAATTTGTGAGAACATTCACATGATTATAAAAACCTCTTAACAAGATTACTCAAAAAGGATTGAAGCATTTTGTAATGGTGAATGTGAATAAAGATTAACAGAGCTGAAATGTAGAATTATCACTGCACCATTTCTCACACTACCCACATGTGGAGAACATTTCCATATTTTATATGATGCTTCAAAGAAGGGTCTAGGCTATCTGTTGATGAAAAAAGACAAATTCATTGCATATTCTTCAAGGCAGTTGAAAATTCATGAGCCAAACTATCCCACACATTATTTGGAATTGGTAGCTGTGAAATTTTTGTTACAAGTATAGTAGAATTATATCTTTGTGGAGAAGTTTAAAATATACATGGATTAAAAAACCTCAAATATATATTCACATATAAAGATCTGAATATGAACCACTGAATATGGGAAGAGTTAATCATGAACTATGACTTCTCAATCCACTAGACTCCTAGAAATGTGAAAAAGGTGACAGATGATCTAACTGGAAATGAAACAATAATTCAATAATTTTTTATAATTGAGAAGGAAATAATCTTATTAGATTTGATGAAGATGAACATGGGAATCATAAAGAAGAGAAAATCATAAATCCTTTCACAAATGATTGCTCACCCATCAATTTTAGAAATGTTTAAGGATTCTCAAAAAGATACTGACATGATTTAAAAAAAAAGTGGAAACTATAATAAAAGGAAAATACTCAGAGATCAGTGTTAATGAAGAAGGAATTTAAATATTTGGATCAAGACTATGTCTTCCATCAAATCCTGTATTAAGTTAGGATGTTTTGGAAGATGGATATAGGTTAAATTTATCTTTTCACCAAGGAAACAGAATGATGTATCTAGATCACTAAGAGCACTATCGGTGGGATACCATGAATAAGGAGATCATTGAATATAAATATAAAATTGGCTGGTATGTCATAAAATGATGGTTGAGAGGCAGAAGTATAAGGGTATGATGCATCCCATAACCATACCAATTTTGAAATGGGGAGATGTCACCATGTATTCTGTCACCAGACATCTGATGGAATCCAATGGAAACAATGCGATCATGGTTCTTATGGACCATCTTACAAATACTATGCACTTAAATTTGATTTGAGAGGATTTATCACTCGATAAAAAGGCAAGAATTTACATCATAGAAGTAGTAAGGATGCATGGAGTACCACTATTTATTTTTCCCAATCGATATCTAAGATTCATATATATGTTTTGGAATAGTCTGCAGCATGTTAGACACTGATATTACCATTATTAGGGATTATCACTGTGAAAACGATGGCCAATTTGAGCATATTATCTGAACACATGAGGACATGATGAGAGAATTCTCTATGGACATCAATGGAATATGGGACCAATATCTTCCGTTGGTGGAGTAATCTTATAACAACATATTCCATCCGAGCATCCAAATTTCTCACTATGAATCCCTTTATGGGAAGTGTTTTACAAAAATGGAATGTTAGGATGATGTTGGTGAAAAAAACTTCTTGGCCCGGAAATGGTGGATGAATAGTGTAGAAGGATAAGACCTTCCAATAGCACATCAAATCTAGTCATAATTGAAAAATGATTGACGTGGGCACCCATCGATGTGACCTAGAGTTTGATGTTGGTTACATGTAATTCCATAACATATCTCCATGGAAGAGAGTGATGAGATTTTGGAAGAAGGAAAATTATTATTCCATGGTACATCGACCATTTTGATATCAACGATCGAGAGTTGCGGCTTATTGACTAGTACTCCCACCGAAACTGTCTCTATTATAGGATTTATTCCATATATCCCCCTTATGAAAATACATATTGGACCCATCACAAGTACTCAATCCAATGGTGGTACCAATTGCGAATGACCTTTTCTAAGAGGATTATAAAGTAAAAATCATTGATTTTAGAAAAAAATGTATGTGAAATAAAACAATTCCCCTTGTCAAAGTGTTGGGGAGAAACCACATGTTTTAATAATAAACATGGGAACCAAAAGAGGTGATGATGTAGAGTTACCCTTATCAGTTTCTATGTTGGGAAATGAAATTTTATGGGCCAAATTTGCTAAGGGGGGATGTTCATAACAACCCAAAATGTTCTTAATAAAATTACCCATTTTGAATGTCTTATGGATATAGATAATACAAGATCTTATATTGTTTATTATATACAGTTTTATTTAGGTGACTATTAGGTATCATTATAGTCCATAATATAGTTCTTGAATAGTGATCACATAACCTGTATAAATATAAATTTTTACAAATTCATTAGGCACAAACAATAGAAGTGATGTCAACAACTAGTATGATCATTCTCTATTAAGACCATTTATCAAAACGTTTGATGGATATTAAATTTATAGGATTTTCACTAGACCAATCCCACGTTGATATCCAATAACATAAGCATGATACAAAATCATTTATTGTATGATTACAAACTCATCGAGATCACGACCCAAACCTTGTTCACCGAACAAACCCATGAAAGCCCCACCATCACACACCTAATTCTTAGAGAGTATGCTGGTGTAATATAAGGATATGTAACAAGACCCTTCAATTATCATTATGTGCATTATTTATTAATATAATAATGAATATACTTTAATTTTCCTATTTTTACTTTGTAAATCTTTTTTAATGCATAAATATTATTATAGGTAAATATTTAAGTTCAATGAATAAATATATTTTTTATTAATTAATGGATTTTGGAAATAAATATTATTATAATAATATATTTTTATTAAAATAATTTAATTAAATATAAACAATCGTATAATTAATTCAACTGTAATTTTATTTTAGGTTTAAAACCAAAATTTGTCCAAACCTGTCAATTTTCATTAAATATCGATTTTTATTTTAAAAATGAAAATTCACATATTTATGAAAGTATTTAGATAAAATTAGTATTATATTTGGAATCATAACATCAAATGTATCCAATAGTAAATTTTTTATAATCTTTATAGATAGTCCAATTTTTTGGTAAATATTATATACTGTGTAAATATATGGTGTGTTTTATGTCATCATAATGGCCCAAAAAAGTAATAAATAATATAAAAAGGATATTATACCAAAATATATATTTTTTCCTTTAAAATAATTTAATTTTAAGATTATTTGATTTATTTTATAAATCCTTTGTGAATCCTCCAAAACCAATACAATATTTTATGATTTTAAATTCATTTCCTTGAAAGTATGACTCACCTCCACATTTTCAAGGGAAATATTTTAAAATCATAATCCCCTACCCTTATAAAATAATTTCATCCACCCCCTTTTCTACAAACTTTGTGGGAAAAAACATGTGAGGGTTTGTTCATTTGATTATTTTATTATGTAGTGTCCAAAACCAAAATAATAATGATATCCCCCTTCTTTCCAATATAAACCCACTCAAGCTCCCATTTAACTTCACTAAATCTCTTTGAAGCTTGACCACCCTCTGTCCCATGATACCTAGAGTCTTCTAAATCCACCCCAAGCTCCCATGAGGTCCCTCCCAAGCCTTTAGAGTCACACATCCATGTAAGGCATCCTTACATTCCTCTCCTCTTTTCAAATCACAATCCTAGTTTGAAATTATTTATTGTAATTTCAATTTTTTATATTTTAATTTTTTTATATTCAATTACATATTCTAAATTTTGTGTTATTTTAATGATCGATCGTTTATCCTCTCTTATATTAACCCTTAACTAAGCCCTTACAATGCCGAAATTCCATAAAGATTATTTCAGTTTCCTCTTTTATCAAACACTAATTTTGTGATATGCCTTTCAATTTCAATTTTCATGTGTTGGGATTTATTCATACATACTCCCCGTACGTTACATTTTATTAATAAATAATGGAGCTTCATTTCACCCTCATTAATCCATTCACTATCCTTTATATACATCAATTACCATGAAGAAATTCCGTAATGGAGTTCTCTATCCTTATTCCCATTAAAGAATTTCTTTTATATTATGCATCTTAAATTTCATTTCATATGTTGGGATATTATGTTCCCTAATATACTTACTATACATTTCATATGTAAATTATGATAGAATCCATTCTCTCTCATCAACCTATTTTTTGAACTTCCTTAAGAAGTTGTTATGCTGCAGAAATTACTCCGTAATTTTTTATGCCAAAATCACCATCTAGTGAATACCATTCTCATTCCTCTATAAAGGGTATTCACCTGTATGAACATATAGTTATTGATTTAGGACATTCATGTATGTATTCAACATTCATTTATTTTGGAATAAATTTTTATGTTGAATTAATTTATTTTATATAATATATAAGGAACACTTCAGCATGATATTGAAATAATTATAAAGGGTGCTCCCTGATAGTGCTCCAATCAATTGATTAATGATTAGTATTCTTATACATCAATTTTGGAAAGGGGTTTTCTTGATTCTTATATGGGACTATTTTCCACCATTTTTGTAAGTGGGTTTACTTGATTCCTTTTTTATGATGAAATGTTAATTTCATTTCCACATTTCCATGTAATGATTATCATGCTATATAATTCCTTCATATTCTTGTTCTTTTATACCTCATTATCATGCCTTATCTAACAAGTATTGTTATCCTCATGTTATTACTTGTTCATTTACTTAGTGGGATTTATATCTCCCCAATTTCGTATGTACTTCCTCAGGTTATCCCATGTAGTGTTTGGTACGATGGAATGTTGTGGTTATATAGAGGAAGTTTTCAATAAAGATGTTGTATTTCATGTTTTATGTTATTTATTTTTCATAATTTCCCAATATACTAGACCTATAAATCATCTCATTTATATTAAATGAAAATAGGTTTAATAAATCAAGTTTATATATGAAATAAAGATTTTTTTTAAATTTTAAGTCTGACATGACATTTCAAACACTAGAAGTCATGTTGAGATATTTATCAATGTATTTTAGAGGTCTATGGTACCAACACATACATTTGGTAGAATTTCCAAACATAAAATAGCGTTCAACGAATTATTCAGATGGCTCCTTATGAAGTCTTATATGTAAATAAGTGTAGAAGTTAAACCTTCTGGATTGATGATATGGAAAGAAATGTATTGGTAATAGATCTAGTTTATGAAATGGCAGAGAAAGTTAGATATAATTAATAGTATATAAGAGAAACAATGAGTTGAAATATAATTTATGCTGATAATAGAAGAAAAGGCCTAGAGTTCAAATTGGGGGTAAGGTATTTATATAAACATATCTATGGAATAGAGTGATGGTTTTTGGAAATAAGGGAATATTAAACCCTAGGAATATCAGTCCTTCTGAAAATCATGATGTTGTTGGGAAGGTAGCCTATATATTTGTTTCCACCGAATCTATCTCAAGTTTATGATGTGTTCCATGAATATATCCTAATGAAATATATACCAAATAATTCACATTTACTAAAATCAGAAGTTTTATAACTACAGAAAGAAATTTTTTATAAAGAACAACTGGTATAAAATTTGGATCATAGTGACTGGGGCACTCATGTGGTCAATGTTTTATGGTGAAACCATCAATTTGGGGAAGCTACGTGGGAACTGATTTATGTGATGAGGAATAGATAAACTAATATTTATTTATGAGTTCGATGAATTTGGAGGGAAAAATTCAATTTAGGGGGTTTAGAATATAGGATGTAAATATTTTTTAGAATATTTCTCTTCAAAACAATTGATAGCTTGCGTTGTAGGAAACACTACGTTTAAACAAACTACATGACACTATAAGTATGAAATTAATGTCACATACTATATATTATATTGTAAGGAGTAAATATCAACAACTAATTAATTTAATATAAAGGTCCAAATCAATATGAATGTATTGGTATGTTCTTAGGAAACAATCACGCAATTTTTTATAAAATCACTTTATTCTTTAAAAAATATGATTTCTTAAAGAATGAGTTTATCTTATTCTTATTAATGAATTTTACTTTTTATATGTTGTAGAAAACTGATTTTAAAAAATTAATTTCATTTATAATTTATAATTTCAAAATTATCTTAATATTTTTAAATTTTATGAACACATTATGTTTTTTGGAATAATGAAAATGTTGTTTTTTGTTAAAAAATATAATCTCGGTTAAATTATTGAAAAGGTAAAAACTTTTATAGAATATTATTAAGTTTAATTAATTCATATAAAATTATTGTTTTTTGAAAAGTATTATACATAGGAATTCGTTATATAAATATGTTATGTTTTAAAATGACATTTTATCAAAAAAAACTATTTGTCATTGCATTGTAATAGTGTTCTATTAAATTAAACTAAGAAACTTATATTTTTGTAATTTTGAGAAAATATATTAAAATTACATTCAAATGTTTTAAATTTATTGAATAGGTATATTTTATTTCATTTTATTATATTATAAATATTAATCATGGTAAAATTTATTACCACGACAAAGTGTAAATTGGATAATTTAGGTTAAAATTAAAATGGTAAATAATATAAAATTACCCTACCACATGTAAAAAATATATTTGATGAATGTAATTCGACCTCTAATACATATGGATCGAAATTATGTTTTTTAATGGACACATTCCCATGAAAATTAATTGTATAATATTTAATTCAAATAGAGTCACAAAATGTAACTTCTTTGACATAAATATTCATTTTGGGCATGCTTGGGGAAAAGTGTTTTTTTATGAAAAAAATATTTATTGGTAAATTAATAAAATAATTAACTTAGTTTGAATTATATAAATTTCTTTTTGACTTTTTCAGTACACATAGACATTATTATTAATTTTTTATTTTTTATATAAAAATTTAATGATGCCTCATTCATGTTTCAAATAGTATATCATTTTTAATGTGAAGTGCCCAGATCAGTGTGAATCACTGAGAGGGGGAGGGGGTGAATCAGTGATCCTTTAAAACTTTTTACTAATTGATTCTTTATCAATTAAACCTCTATGGCTTGTTAAGGCCTCGATCCACTCTTCTTGTATCTCTCAACCTTTCCCGAATGATGCAGTAATGAAAAGGCACATGACACAAGGATTTACAAGGTTCGGCACCAAAGGCCTACATCCTTTCCATGCTCTCCCAGCATGGATTCTCCCATTATAATCTGTTAGTATTACAATGGTCGATACAGCTTCCCACCGTATCTCTCCTGAGTCCCACAGGAGGGTCTTTATACTGCTTCACACAGTGTTACCAGAGTCCCACTAGCCTGCTCCAGAATCCCACTGAATACTTCTTCTCCCTGAGTCCCACATGGTCTTCTCTTGGCTGCTCGAGTCGCAAGAGTAGCTCTTCTCCTCTTTAACTTCTTCAAGTAACTTCAGCAGCCTGGGATAAAGGCTGCTGGCCTTGCTCTGTACCTCTGATCACTTGAGTTGATCAGGTCTTCTCGTCTTGCTCAGGATTTATCTCCTTCTTCTTAGGATGACCTGTCTTCTCTCCAACTACTGAATACTCAGACAACTGATATCTTTAACTTCAGTCTGGTCCAGTCTCACTTCACATCAACTTCATGCACTGAGTGCATGGTATCTCTACTTCCTCATGCACTGACTGCATGCCCTCTTAATTCTCTTCAAGAACTCTTGGTCTTGGACAATTCAGATGCACACAACCAGATTTGGCTTTGTTCACATGTGCACGTGCATGCATGCAAGCATGCACTTCCCTCTTTCTTCTCTTGGTGCAATAAACCCACAAAGGGTGTAGTATCTTTAAGCACACACCAGCTTCTCACTTCTTCACACACTTTATTCAATTTGCTTACACACTTGAATGTGTGTTATACTTTAGTGTGGATTTCCTCTTCCTTCAACTTCTAAATGTGTACACTTTGTACACACCTAGGTTAGGCCTTCTTTGTTACTTGTTCAAGTACAAATAAATTGTTCTTTGTTTTCCACACACTTGACTTGGGCCTCTTCCCACTTCTTGTTGCACACCCTTAACCCGTAGGTTGTTCTTCAATTTGCACACACAAAATGTGTCTTCACTTGATGCACACACAAGGCATGAAAGCCTCGGGTCCTCTTATTCACTTGGCACACACACAAGGTGCAATCCTTCCTTGCACTTAGCACACACACAACCTTCTTCTGTTTTTGCACACACATCTTGTTCTTTGAATTTGTTCTTCAAAGTGTGCACACACAAGGCACTAAAGGCCTTGGGTTCTCCCTCTTTGCACAAGCCACTGCCCGTAGGTGTTCTTGTCTTCTTGGCACACAAGCACAAAGGCTCGACCTTCTCAATGTTCACACACGAGGCACTGCCTCGGTCTTCACTTCCTCTTCAAGGCGCGCAGGTGCTTGGTTCGGCCTCTCCTCTACTCCATTGTCGCGCAGATGCACAAGGCACAAGAACCGTGCAAGCCCTTGGGTGCAAGGCAGCCGTGCAAGGCCTAGGGTGCAAGAGCACCACGTCGCGGGCGTGCAGGGTGTCAAGGACCTTGGCCACGCAAGCTCCTCCTGCCGCGCAAGTTTGCGGGCAGTGAGGGCTCCTTCTGCCGCGCGAGTACGCGGGCAGGGACCTCCTTCAGAGCCTCGGATGGCTCTGGAACATCAGTCGTGCAAGTGGGTTGCGCGGGGCTTCAGCTTCGCGAGGCACAAAGTGCTCCGCGGGACTTCGGGTTTTCAATAAAACTTCAGCAAGCAAGCCTCAAGGGCTCGGGCTCTCTTTTTATAGGCAAAGGAATGCCTCAAAACATCCGCGTGTTAAATCTTGAATCACCGAAGATTTTGGATCTTCAAAATCTTTCCAATCTTTATTTTTATCCTCGGTTCACGCGGGCTCCCCTTCTATATTTTTTTTCTCCTCCACGTGCATGAGACTTAGAACGCATGCACGGCTTCTTCTCTTCTATTCCATGAAAAACACGAACCCATGAAGCCTCGACAACTTCGTTTGCCTCGGCCGAACTCCAAAATCCTCATTTGTTGCATGCAGAGTCATTTTAATGCATGATCGTGTTCGGTGTGGACAGACGAGCTCAATGGAGCCTTCGGCTTCGGAAATGGTGGCCGGGAACTCAAAAACCATGCTCGGATGGCGCCTGGTTCGTCAGCAGTTCGCGGGAGACTTCGGACGCGCTCGGGGTTGAAGGCGGTCTCGCAGCCGTTGGATCGGCGATTCAATTGATCTCGGACGGCCTGGATCAGATCATCTCGCCGCGGATCAGATGTGCGGCTCGGATCTGGCGCGCGATCAATCGTGCGGCCATGATGCGCTCCCGAGAATTTTTCCGTGTCCCACATCGAAACGGGGCGCGGTTTTGCCGCGGTTTATCACCCATCCGCTCTCCGCTACTCCCCAGTTGAACTTCTCCCCTCACGGTGCCGCCCCGCACCATGTTCTCCCTGCGGGCGCGTTCTGCGCCCCCTCTGCTCCCTGCGGGCGCGCCACTGGCGCCCACTTTGCACGCTGATACTCTTGGGGGCTCGCTCCCTACGCCCCTGCTGCGCTCCTTCGGGCGTGCCCCAGGCGCCCATGCAGTGTCTTGGGTGTGCGCCCTGCCGCCCTGGCTCGCCCCACGGGTTCCCCCATGGGCGTGGTGCCCTAGCGCCCATGCCTTGGGGTTGAACCCTCAAGGTGCCTTGGCTGGCCATATTTTTTGGCAAAGGACAGTACAAATACTTTGTCAAAAACAAAGTAACCCATGAGTATAAGACAAATGCCAAGTGCCATTCAAGCCATTTCTTATTCATCATTTCTTCTTCAAATGGATTCCTCCTCTTCTTAATCATGTATTCAATATTTAAGAATGGATGTCCCGAAGGTTCTTCTTCATCAACCGAGCTCCTGAATCAATTAAATCTTCAATATTCTTCAATGATCCAATTAGAGATCAATTGGATCTTCTTCATGTTCACATGCACTAAGTGATAATGCATGGACTTTGTTAATCCACTTCATCCACTTAGAGATTGTGGATGGATCATTTTCATCTCCTCATGCATTGTCAATACAATGCATGGTTTTCTATCATTGTTGTGACATTGTATCTAGGTGATACAAGTTCTTGGAACATAAAGAGCAGCTCAACAATCGTCTGATATTCATAGAGAATGTTTCAACCACAACATCCTATGTCACTTAGTGAATCTCCTAAGTGACATGCATCTTAGTACCATGGCCATCCTCCATTCATCACCAACACCATCACATCCTTTGTCATTCACATATTGAAACTCCTTGACATCCATCCATTCATTCCTTGACAACAACATACCTCATTGACAACAAATGCAACACAGTGCACTTCAATCTCCCCCTTTGTATTTGTTGGCAATACACTAGAGCACATATGAATGGGTCAATATGTGTGCCAATATTTTCTCCCCCTTATTGGAAATCAAATGCAAAGGTGTGGTGTGGTACTCTTCCAAAAATATCTTCCTCCCTTCGAATAACATCTTCTTGAAAAACACTAGGAGCGGGATGATGTCACATGTTCTTCTTTAGCAAAGAACCTTTAGTTGATCAACTCTAAGTCTACTTGGGCTAACCCGGTGTAGAAAACAAGAGTGATGTAACCAAGGAATTCAAAGATGTCCATAACTCTCTACACATGTGAGATCATGCTTAGGGGTTTGAAATTTTTCAGATATAACAATGAATTTGCTAAATCCTGCACAACTTCACAAAACTCATTAGAAAGTTCAGGTACAAAGATAAAGCTCCCCCTTTCATCCATTTGTCTTCAATCCATACTCCCCCTTAATTAACAAGATAAACTCAATTAAGAAACAAGGGATGAAAGTATGATTGGAATACCTTCACTTTTCTCAAGATGGTATTAATCTTAGAATCCCATCTTCTTTCAGATTGGCTCCCCCTCAAGGGGTGCACTCCATTTTGTCCAAACCACTCTCTAGATGAGAATGATCATCATCTTCAATTCCCTGCAATGTTAGCACATGTAAATACAAGTGATTAGGGAATAAGATGGAACCTCCTTGGTTCATCAATGTGAACAACAAGGTTGAGAAGATTCTCTCAACCGAGATGTCCCATTTTCACCATTCTTCACACTTGCACATTTGATCTTCAATGATGTTGGTGCTGGTGTGGATCTCAATACATCTTCATGTGAAATCTTTTGTTTCCTTTTTGCCTTAGCAATTGCCAGTGCTTCATCTTCAGCTCTTTGCAGTTCTCTGGAAAGTTGCAACTGATTTGTCCATATGACTAACAAGTCATTTGGAAGTGAGGCCTCAGTTTTGGAAATCCCACATGGTTCTTTTGATACTGTTAATCCACCTTTCTTAGGCAACTTATTTTCAACCAATCCCTTCTGATTCTTCTGGATTGATTGTCTGTTTGAGTGCAGTTGGCTTCTATTAAATTTCACGGCTTGTTTACAAAGATCCATGGTATGTCCATTCTTTCCACAGTAGAAGCACTTCTTGGTGGTCCTTCTGGATGCATCACCCTTCTTGGATTTAGACTCCAAGGTCTTCTCTTCCTTTTTCAGAATCTTCTTGGGAGCATCTTCAACTTTCTTCTTGCTTCCCAAGGAATCTTTCTGAGCCAGGTTCTGTGATCTTTTCTTCTTTTGAGCTCTGGATACAGTTGGAGACTGACATGTATCTTTTTGACCACTTTTGCAATCATCCCAGATGTTGTCAACTAATCCAAATCTATTTTCAGTAAACAGATGTCTCGGGACCTGTGGATGTTGCTTCCTTCTGGCTTTCTCCCCCTTGGAATGGGATTCCTCTATGCTTTGGCATTCAGTGGATTGTACCAACATTCCTTTGCACAAAGCCCATACTTGTTACAACACCAGCATTGTCCCACGAATCTTGACCTCTTCAGTCCTTCTGATTGTAGGGTACTTTTCTTGACCTGTTGTGCTGTTTCAGGAGAGCTCTGCTTCTTTACTGTCTTCATCCATATTTGTTTGGAATTATTCTTCCATCCTGCACTTTTTGTGGAAACACAATTAGAAGCATCAGTACAAGATGGTATGGATGGTACCTTCTTTCTAGAAGATGTTGCACTTTTATTAGAGGATGTCTTTCTCTTAGAATCCTCCTGCTCAAAGCATACTTTAGTAGCAACATTTCTTCTTTCAGCTGAATAGGAGGCTTCAACTTTGGGTGATTGCAGATTTTTCAATATCACCTCCAGTTCTAAGCATTTCATATTGAGGGAGTTCTTCTCATCCTCAATAGTTATTAGCCTTCCTTCCCAATTTTCTTTCAGCTGTTCTAACTGGTCTTCATGCACCTTCTTCATTTCTTGTAATGAATTGTCAAGCTCCTTTACCCTGTTTACTTTGTCTTCAAGTTGAGCATCTCTGACATTCATTGAATCTTTGTGCCTCTTTTCCAGTGCATGGAAAACTTCTTTGATCATTATCATAAATATTTCTTTCTCAGAAAGGCTTCTTTGCAATTATTCACAAGTATCTTCATATCTATCATTGCAAAGAGAAACTGTTTCATCCTTAGCCTTCACCAGCTTTCTGAGAGTGTTGGTTATGCCAACCCTTTTAGCCAATTGGAATTCCAGAGAATTGGCTTCATCTTCTAGCTGTAATTTTTCTTCTTGAAGATCAAGGAGGCCTGTAGCTATACACATTGCCACTTCCTTGGGGACTGTCTTCTGAAGATATTTTATTGAATTTAGAAGATCATTGTTTCTTCCATCATCATCACAGCTAGAGTAGGCTTCATCAGAAGAATGATAAAAGGAATTGTCATCTGATGTGACTTTCACATTTCTTTCCATAGAAGGAGTTTCTCTGATTGCAACAACCTTCTTCCTCATCTTCTTTGCCTGTTTCTTCATTCTGTTTTTCAGAGTCTTGGCAGATATCTCCATTTGAGGCTGTTCTTTCATTTCCTCAAATCTGCACTCCATATAGACTCTCTTGGATATTTTATAGGTAACCTTCCCTCTGATACCAATTGAAGTGCCCAGATCAGTGTGAATCACTGATAGGGGGAGGGGGTGAATCAGTGATCCTTTAAAACTTTTTACTAATTGATTCTTTATCAATTAAACCTCTATGGCTTGTTAAGTCCTCGATCCACTCTTCTTGTATCTCTCAAACTTTCCCGAATGATGCAGTAATGAAAAGTCGCATGACACAAGGATTTACAAGGTTCGGCACCAAAGGCCTACATCCTTTCCATGCTCTCCCAGCATGGATTCTCCCATTATAATCTGTTAGTATTACAATGGTCGATAAAGCTTCCCACCGTATCTCTCCTGAGTCCCACAGGAGGGTCTTTATACTGCTTCACATAGTGTTACCAGAGTCCCACTGGCCTGCTCCAGAATCCCACTAAAGACTTCTTCTCCCTGAGTCCCACAGGGTTTTCTCTTGGCTGCTCGAGTCGCACGAGTAGCTCTTCTCCTCTTTAACTTCTTCAAGTAACTTCAGCAGCCTGGGATAAAGGCTTCTGGCCTTGCTCTGTACCTCTGATCACTTGAGTTGATCAGGTCTTCTCGTCTTGCTCAGGATTTATCTCCTTCTTCTCCGGATGACCTGGCTTCTCTCCAACTACTGAATACTCAGACAACTGATATCTTTAACTTCAGTCTGGTCCAGTCTCACTTCACATCAACTTCATGCACTGAGTGCATGGTATCTCTACTTCCTCATGCACTGACTGCATGCCCTCTTAATTATCTTCAAGAACTCTTTGTCTTGGACAACTCAGATGCACACAACCAGATTTGGCTTTGTTCACGTGTGCACGTGCATGCATGCAAGCATGCACTTCCCTCTTTCTTCTCTTGGTGCAATAAACCCACAAAGGGTGTAGTATCTTTAAGCACACACCAGCTTCTCACTTCTTCACACACTTTATTCAATTTGCTTACACACTTGAATGTGTGTTATACTTTAGTGTGGATGTCCTCTTCCTTCAACTTCTAAATGTGTACACTTTGTACACACCTAGGATCGGCCTTCTTTGTTACTTGTTCAAGTACACATAAATTGTTCTTTGTTTTTCACACACTTGACTTGGGCCTCTTCCCACTTCTTGTTGCACACCCTTAACCCGTAGGTTGTTCTTCAATTTGCACACACAAAATGTGTCTTCACTTGATGCACACACAAGGCATGAAAGCCTCGGGTCCTCTTCTTCACTTGGCACACACACAAGGTGCAATCCTTCCTTGCACTTAGCACACACACAACCTTCTTCTGTTTTTGCACACACAGCTTGTTCTTTGAATTTGTTCTTCAAAGTGTGCACACACAAGGCACTAAAGGCCTCGGGTTCTCCCTCTTTGCACAAGCCACTGCCCGTAGGTGTTCTTGTCTTCTTGGCACACAAGCACAAAGGCTCGGCCTTCTCAATGTTCACACACGAGGCACTGCCTCGGTCTTCACTTCCTCTTCAAGGCGCACATGTGCTTGGTTCAGCCTCTCCTCTACTCTATTGTCGCGTAGATGCACAAGGCACAAGAACCGTGCAAGCCCTTGGGTGCAAGGCAGCCGTGCAAGGCCTTGGGTGCAAGAGCACCACGTCGCGGGCGCGCAGGGTGTCAAGGACCTTGGCCACGCAAGCTCCTCCTGCCGCGCAAGTTTGCGGGCAGTGAGGGCTCCTTCTGCCGCGCGAGTAAGCGGGCAGGGACCTCCTTCAGAGCCTCGGATGGCTCTGGAACATCAGCCGCGCAAGTGGGTTGCGCGGGGCTTTAGCTTCGCGAGGCACAAAGTGCTCCGCGGGACTTCGGGCTTTCAATAAAACTTCAGCAAGGAAGCCTCAAGGGCTCGGGCTCTCTTTTTATAGGCAAAGGAATGCCTCAAAACATCCGCGTGTTAAATCTTGAATCACTGAAGATTTCGGATCTTCAAAATCTTTCCAATATTTATTTTTATCCTCGGTTCACGCGGGCTCCCCTTCTATATTTTTTTTTCACCTCCACGTGCATGCGACTTAGAACGCATGCACGGCTTCTTCTCTTCTATTCCATGCAAAACACGAACCCATGAAGCCTCGGAAACTTCGTTTGCCTCGGCCGAACTCCAAAATCCTCATTTGTTTCATGTAGAGTCATTTTAATGCATGATCGTGTTCGGTGTGGAGAGACGAGCTCAATGGAGCCTTCGGCTTCGGAAATGGTGGCCGAGAACTCAAAAACCATGCTTGGATGGCGCCTGGTTCGTCGGCAGTTCGCGGGAGACTTCGGATGCGCTCGGGGTTGAAGGCGGTCTCGCAGCCGTTGGATCGGCGATTCAATTGTTCTCGGACGGCCTGGATCAGATCATCTCGCCGCGGATCAGATGTGAGGCTCGGATCTGGCGCGCGATCAATCATGCGGCCAGGATGCGCTCCCGGGAATTTTTCCGCGTCCCACATCGAAACGGGGCGCGGTTTTGCCGCGGTTTATCACCCATTCGCTCTCCGCTACTCCCCAGTTGAACTTCTCCCCTCACGGTGCCGCCCCGCACCGTGTTCTCCCTGCGGGCGCGTTCTGCACCCACTCTGCTCCCTGCGGGCGCGCCACTGACACCCACTATGCACGCTGATACTCTTGGGGGCTCGCTCCCTACGCCCCTGCCGCTCTCTTTTGGGCGTGCCCCAGGCGCCCATGCGGTTTCTTGGGTGTGCTCCCTGCCGCCCTGGCTCGCCCCACGGGTTCCCCCATGGGCGTGGTGCCCTAGCGCCCATGCCTTGGGGTTGAACCCTCAAGGTGCCTTGGCTGGCCATATTTTTTGGCAAAGGACAGTACAAATACTTTGTCAAAAACAAAGTAACCCATGAGTATAAGACAAATTCCAAGTGCCATTCAAGCCATTTCTTCTTCATCATTTCTTCATCAAATGGATTCCTCCTCTTCTTAATCATGTATTCAATATTTAAGAATGGATGTCCCAAAGGTTCTTCTTCATCAACCGAGCTCCTGAATCAATTAAATCTTCAATATTCTTCAATGATCCAATTAGAGATCAATTGGATCTTCTTCATGTTCACATGCACTAAGTGATAATGCATGGAATTTATTAATCCACTTCATCTACTTAGAGATTGTGGATGAATCATTTTCATCTCCTCGTGCATTGTGTATACAATGCATGGTCTTCTATCATTGTTGTGAAATTGTATCTAGGTGATACAAATTCTTGGAACTTAAAGAGCAGCTCAACAATCGTCTGATATTCATAGAGAATGTTTCAACCACAACATCCTATGTCACTTAGTGAATCTCCTAAGTGACATACATCTTAGTACCATGGCCATCCTCTATTCATCACCAACACCATCACATCCTTTTTCATTCACATATTGAAACTCCTTGACATCCATCCATTCATTCCTTGACAACAACATACCTCATTGACAACATATTTAACACAATGCACTTCACAATGTATGGTTAACCCAAAGATAAATTAAAATATAAATATTATTCTATATTATTCAAGAATATATTCATGATGGTATCTTCTTTTTATTTTTTAGGGAAGAAATAACTATATTACATAATTCCACAATGCTGATGTGACAATTATTTATTTAATGAAAATATCAAATAAATGTTATTTAAAATATTGAAATTAATAAAAATTTATAAACTTAATGTGGTTAAGGAATTTTATAATTTTCCATTACATATTTGTGATATAATTAAATATTTCATTGAAATTAACTTGCTATCTTAATGTTAGTAAATTTTATTTAACTATATCATTTATGGTGAAATTAATAACACATTAGTAAAAATTACATCCTTTTATTACTTATTTCTTTTTCATCGTAGTAAAAACATTAAAATATATTAATTAAGGGTTAATAAAAATGATAATGATTAAAATAATGTCAAAACTGGAATAAAATATATTAGATTATGATATTACAACAATATTTCATATTATCATAAAATCTATGGAGTTTTGGTGGTATGTTTATAGAGATTGTATTTATTATAAATAAACGTGTCTTGAAATTCCAAAAATACCCCTCACCTCAATTATAAAAGCGCACCTCCTCCCTCACTTTTTCATATCAAATTGAACATTTAGTATCAACCATACCCTGAAAATATCTCCACTAATACTCCCTGGAGAGGTTATTGTCTTCTCAAAGGACATTGCATAGTATCCATAAGAGTGTTGATCTAAAGGAAGTTCACTAAAGAAGAGGTAATCATCTTTAACGACACTTTCATGTTTATTTATTCTAATAATTTATATTCATGTGTTTTTTATATAATAATTTAATACATCTAATATCACCTATATTAAGATATGTTATTATAATTATATAATATCCATATCCCACCTTTTATCGATCCCATGTAAAAAAGAAAAAGTTGTGCTTACGTACACCATACTATTTCCACGCAATTGTGTAATCTTATTTCACCACAATTTTATTTGTATGGGTATAATGAATGGAAATAAATATATGTGTGTGTGTTATTGTGTTATTATTATGAAATTATAATGATTCTAGAGAAAAATACCATCCACTTCCATACCATTTTTCCATTAAGTGTCGACCTATAGTCTCCATGACATGATGCATTTCTTTTTCAATGTTCAGCATTCACAAATGATTATATAAATATATATAAATAATAATTAAGATACATATTATATAAATATTATTTTTGATATGAATAAACTATATCATATTCACAAGAACTCGAATATTCATGTCGAAACATGAAAAAAATGAAGTAGTTTACTCCCGAAAAATGGGTAATAATGAAATATTATTAACAAACGATCATATATGATATTATAAATGTAAATTTGGTTCTAGTACAAATTAATAGAAGTATTTAACACATTATACATGTTTTTAGATATTTATGAAGGATATTTGGTTGAAGGTAAGGGTTAATTTCACAATCTCATTTTTATTATCGATTGTATATACATATGTATCTACTAGAGAATATTTATCTTCCGTGTCAATATTTACTAAAAAAACCTTTCCAAAATATATTTAATATTCTTAAAAGAAATTTTAATGACATTTTTAAACATTTTGGAATTTTTACTAAAATTTTTCATTGGATTCCTTTTTCATTTTCCAAATGAGTTTCTTTTTGATATTTCCTTCAAAAGTAGGAACATAATTTTTTAACTTATATGGAAGAAACATATTTTTTTATTTCATGAAGCCTTAATGCCTTGAATATTCATTTATTTGATTAACTGATTGCTTTCAGAGAAAATTATTTTCTTTTTAATTATCAAACTACAAAAAATGATTTCCAAATGGACCTGATTGTTTCCTCAAGAACTATTTAAAGAGATCATTCCAAATAATTTTCCATGTAAGGAAATATTATTTTATTTTACTTATTTTTAACCGGGGATATGATTCAATGATTCAATTTCATTTATCTCACTAAAAGGTTTATGTTTATGATAGATTGATAATTATTAATTTTCAGTCTTTTCCTTGGGTTATGGTATGATCAAATGTACATGAAACACATTTATTTTCATAGGTTTTGATATGATGAATAGTTTATTTTCATATGGAACAAATATATATAGTATTTAGGTTAGGATTGGTGGGAAATATATATCCCTCCATTTCATTGGTTAAATGTTAGTATCTCATGAGATAGACTTAAAATCAAGGAGAAGTGAACCTAGTTTAGTAATACAGGATTGGAATGATAATTAGACCCAGTTGTGTAATATAGGGATGGAATGAGGAGTGAAATTGGTAAATTAAAGGACATATTATGCTATGATAGTCTTGAAATTATGCCTTTTCAAATATTAAATGATTTTCTATATATATTTTTTGGCCTAATTTCAGGTCTTATGTTACATGATCATGAATTATTTTCATTACAATTTGTGTCTTATAAAATTATAATATTTATTACATAACTTAATATAATCATCTATGATATTCATGATATAATTTTAAAAAGTAATTTTCATGTTCTTAATCCCATATGCGTTTTTTATCTCCATTAATTACCCTTATTGAGAATATGAGATAAACAATTTATTACGTTTATTTTCCCTAGGATATGATAAAATTTAATAATTATAATGTATTAAAAATGGTTCTATTTATAACAAAATAAACAATAGATGGTGTAGGTGTTTTATGAATCCGTATTTTTTGTTTCCAAGTACCAAATGAAAATAAAACTATATGGTTCAAGAATGGTTTTTTAATTTTATGTAAAGAAAATTCTTCTATTTAGATTTATTTTCTATGTATGAAAATCATGTGATGTTATAGTTTTGTGTAATTAAGAAATAATACCCCTCCTGAATTAAACATAGAATGATATATGAGTATGTCTAAAAAGTTTGATTGGGTACATGATTTGAACAGATTTTCATATACAATTAATATAGTTATAAATAGAACACTTTCAAAAAAAATTATGAGTAATGGAATGGTAAACATTAATTGGTTAATTACATAAGTCTTTTTTTGTTTTGTTATTATTCAAAATTTTGAATAGAATTTTTAATGGATTTAAATGAAAACTGATAAATTATTTTTCCATTGATATTCTACTTCCATTAAATCATATTGGGTATTTAACAACAGGACTAAGGTTTTGTATAAATTTTTACAAGTCATATTTCATAAGAAATACCCACATGAACCTAAAACCCACTTTTATAATCATGTGGATGAAATTTCTAATATTTAATCAATATAAGACCATGTTGTTCATTTTTTTAAAACTAATTTCCAAAAACCTACAAATTTTGAGTATCTTCATAAACAAAACCCAATTAAAGAAAATGAAGTGTAAAATACTTATATTCTTAGATCCATTATGACTCATATATATCATCCCATAAATTATATTTTAGGAGAACTAGATAAAGAATCAAAATCAATAGATTCGCTTAAAAACCAATTTGAACATCAAAATTCATTACCACACCTTGAACTTAAATGAAGTCAATACCATTTTCAAAATAATGTTTTTAATTTAAAAAATAGAATTATCTGATCTGAGGAAAGTTCATAGATCTTGGTATGAAAGGAGAAGATTATTTTTGATTTCTATTGGTTTTACTAAGAGAATAGTTGATCCGAAATTATTTATTAAAATAATATCAAAATAAATTGTATTAGTACAAACCAATGTTGATGATGTTAATTTTTGATCTACAATGAATTCTTCAGTAAGGAATTTTCAAAAAAATATGATAAATGAATTTAAAATTTTTTAATGGGTGATCGTAAATTCTTTCCTCATTTTTAAAATATTTAAAATAAATATTGAATAACTTTTAATCAATTAATATATGTTAATGATTTTTTAAAATATTTTTAATTAGATAGTATAGAATTTAGTGATACTATAATGCGTATAACCTATAAATTTGATCTTCATGAAGCCATGAAACCATTAGATAAAAACACATACAGATGTATGATTATGAGTATAGATTACATAACCTCTTCCTGTCATGATATTATGTGGCCCCAATTTCAAGAAATCCCAAAAGAGTCACATTTATATTCTATGAAAACAATTTTCAAATACATCAAATATAAAACAAATTTCAGAATTTTCTATTTGAGAGTACAAGTATTTTATTTATTCAATTATTCAAATATAAATTTTGGTTTTTATAAGTAAGAAAGGAAAAAAAGAACCCTTTGAAAAATAAACTTTTTGGGAAAGTAAATAGTTTTATGGTGTAGTGGGACAAAAAATTCTCTTGAATTATCAACTACTGATGTTGATTTCATAGCTATAGGTATATTTTGTGATTTTATTATCTAGTTTAAGGACACTTTGCCCCAAGATGTATATTTCTTTTGATATTTCCCAATAAATTTTTAAAATTAATGTGTGATACATATTTCCCTGAATCTTGTTTCTCCATCTTGGAAAAAAAATTAAATATGACAATAATATTTTAAAGGTCATAATCAAAAAGTGGATATAACTATGGAGTTATTATTTAATAAACATAAACATTCACTTATATTCACAAATCCTTTGTATTTGAGAGAATAAGATATATTAGATATGAAATTGTAATAATAAATTTTGGTTTGTATATTATTGTTAAATTTTCATCAGTTATGGTAGAGATAAATGACTGAAATATTACTACCATTGGTCATGACATCATTCATTATCAACCATTCCACATTCTACCACTGAATTATCTACCAATGCTATAATACCTTGGGGGTCTTCCTTTTTATTTATATTGTGTCCCTCCTACCATGACATACTATTGTGTCTTTGTTTTTATTTGAATAAATCAATATAATGCTACATTATTTAAATATTCTTCTTTTATTATCATTAAATATATTTATTTTTTGATTTATTTTTTATTTTCAATATTATCATTATTTAAATTATCATTTATGAATCCTTAAATAATAATTCAACCTAAATATGAGTTACCAAAACCCATTCTCATGTTTTCCTCCTTTGGAACCCTTCACCTCATCTCTTTCTACCTCTTACCTCTATTGTCTTTTTCCTTCACCAATCTAAACCTTACAAAAATGCTTTTACTAAAGTGAACTATAGTTTTATTTATTATTTGTCACCATAAATGAATTCAACTAGTGTTTCAAATTATTATATAAAACTAAAAAATAATAGGCTTGTTTCAAGAGCTTTTTTTGATGAAAATAAGATGATTTTACTTGGGTGACATTATAAAAATCACATTTGGGGTACCTGATTCAGGTCCATAGATGGGTTGAATGGTTTTTGTGGAATAATCAACCATTATAGCCTAGTATGATTGATGATTACTACATTTTTCTAATTAAGTGTTTAAAAAAGAATGGTGTTATAATAATAGTAGTGAACATTAACTAAAATGTTTCTCATCGAATTAGAGTGATAAATGTATTTGAGTTACTCGCAAATTCATTTATGAATATTATAAAAGATATTTTCCTATTATCTCTATAAACATTGTAATAGAGGATTACTTTCTCATGATGACTGGAAATGAAACTGTTAGAAAACCTACTTCCATTGGCATAGAAGAAGAGTTTTTTTATTTAGTTTTATAAAACATATTTTATATCTCAAAAAGGGGGGAATTTAGAATACTAAGATATAAAAATATATTCTTCATATTTTTTATTTATAGAAGCAAAAAAATCATTCACTGTAGATATAAGGTAGTACATGTGATAGAGGACTGTAAATCGTAATCAATATCAAACTCTCTTTCCTACCTAATGATGATATCATCTATGTTTGAATCTTGAGTTCATGAGATTAAGGGAGGAGATAATGTGACTATCAATGGTTTTTTATCCTTAAAAAGTCACATGAAAAATTATAAAAGGGAATAAGAACCCATGGTAGAAATGGTGGGTGGTGGATAATGGAAATATTTTTAAATGATTAATCTTGTAATGTACCCTTCTATAAAAACATATTTTTTTTCTTATATTAGGGCCATATGTGGTTTTGGAATAATGTCATGGTGTTTCTAGTGCTATAGTTGAATAGAATAAGCTATAAATAATGAATAATAATATGAGCATATTTATATATTAGAGGGGAGAAATCTTTATTTTTATAATAGAACCATAGTTTATTATAAAAAATATAATACATCTATCTCTCATCATGGTAGAAAAATAATTATAGATTTAGAATAAATTGAAGAAGATAATTTCTCGAATGGGTCACAGTTTGAATTGATTACTTTAAAATTTTCTGAAAATATTTATTTATTACATAATGATTTATAACCCAGGGATGTTGATAAGAATCAAGTGTATGAAATTCATATTGATCTAGTTCATTTTGGAAATTGTTTAGGATGGATCACTCTCTAGGTTAGAGAAATACCCAAGGTATAGTAATCATGGATTGGAATACCCATAATTAAAAAATGATCATGGTGATAAGTGTAGCACACCAGGTCATGGAAGAAAAACATCTATGTAGAGAAAGGGGTATTAAGGTTCCATTATAATAGATAATTAATGAATATGAATTATTGGAGACATTTTATTTTGAGGTAATTATTCAATAATAGAGACTTTTAGTTTATTACTTACCAATCCAAGAAAGGTTTTCAAATCCTCAACCATCATATCCTCCTCATTTCAGCTATTTGACACAATCATATCTTTATTCCTTTAGAATTGATCTTTAATTAGATAATAATTATATTCTTTGGTCTTCCTATATCTAGGAATCAATGATCAATGAATCTAAAACTATGAAGATATAATCGTGGGTTAATTTTCACCTCAAACCAAAAAATATCTTGATATTGGGAGTCATGGAAATGGAAAAGGTGAGTTTTTTGGAACATATGGATACCACTCAATCCTCAGTGGAGTATATGATTTTATAGATTCACATGGAGATAGTTGTTTCTTATTCAGAGGATGACATCTTTGAATAATCATAGATATTTTTCTTTTAGAGATCCACCTCCCACTGTTCCTAATTATATTTATGTTGGTATGTTCATACCCATAGTTAGTGAAGAGATAAAAGCTATGATGAGTAACTTTAAACCTCTAATTAGAATTTTATTTCTTACATTAAATCTCATGGTGAGAAAATTTATAATTTTTTTCAACGTTTTTTAAATAAGGATTGAAGTTATAGGTAAAGAATCAATAATCATATAAAATTTTATCTCTCAATGATATATTCCATGAATTATAATAACTCTCAATTTATTTTTCTAATTGATAATATAGGAATGCCTCCTATCACTAGTTGATACAGGGAGGATGTAACTAGTAAATGTCATTTAAAACCCAACAAAATTTATTCATTGAAAAGATGGAATTATTTTTCAACGATATAGAGAATCGTTTTTGGGTGAATAATTAGTTTTTGAGTTGATGTGAATGTTTGTGTGTATTACAATGATAGTAGTTATAGCACCACATGTGCCTTAAGAGGACATTTTCATTATAGATTCTTCATGTACCTTTATCGGTACCCATAAAGACTACCCTAATTTTAGTTTGTAAATTTTATCTTAGCCTTTTTGAAGATGTTATAAATCTTGGGTTGTTGGATTCTAATATTTTCTTTCAACCTCATGATCCTCATTCCCCCCACCTCCTAATATAATCCTCATGTTTTAGTAAATAGAAGAGAGACAGTGGATCCTGCCTCTACCAAAGGGAAGGATTATTGTTCTAAATCCAATTAGGCATTGATGTGGATTTTATTGTTTATACTTTTCCCAATTAATATAAATAATAAAATGGTTAATGTAACTAATTTCTCTTTTAATTTTTCATATTTATTAGTATCTTACATATCACGTTCTGATAATCCCAAAAGGTGGAGATGTGTATTACTATATGAAATGGATGTATGACATGAATACATATATGCACTTTAATGAAAAAACATATTATTTTTAAGAATATTATATTTCTATTAATGATATGTTATCATTAAATTAAATATTTTTTTATTTTAAATTCCATAAATTTATGTAGTAAAAAAGAAGGAAATTTTGGTTTTGTTAGTGGACCTCTTTTTTTAATTTTCAAAAATAATGATTCATTTGATTCAATTGAATTTATTTTATTAATATAGTCAACTATATTATTGAAAAAAACTATCTAAATATTGATCTTCCATCTCTATATTAATATAGTGGAAATAAGCCAGAATTATGTGAAGTGAGCTATAGCTTTCAGATACTATCTATTCAATGTTATTGATGATATGTCAATCCAATATTCAGAACACCTACCAAAAGATGATATGATTTCATGAATTGATACTGCTATGAGTATCTACTATAACTCAGTTCCTCCATAAATAAAACATACCAGTAATTCAAAGTGATACGAATAGACATATCAATGGACGATGAGTTACCACCCAGGGAATATACTATCATATTTTTCTACCCCTAAATCTCACAACCCTAAATCATGAAACTACTACATCATTATACTTCTTGATTGCTAATATAGTTATCCAAAATTATATTCAAAATTAATACAACAATTTCTGGTCTATTAATTTAATACTAGAGATAAGAATTTGGATTTAATAATAATAATTATTAACCAGCTCGATTATTTCCTGATGAAAAATTTAGAAATTCTAAAACATTCTACTCAGCGTAATGACCCATATTATATTATTATTTTTATGTAAAATATATTTATCCTAGATAATTATAAACTTATAATATATCCCTCATGCATAGTAGACAATGAATGTTATGTGGACATAGTATAATTACATGTCCTTAAATATTAAATATTCTAGTGAAATAAAACTAGAAATCACTTTCTCACATTCCCAATAAACATATTGTTTTATATTTTTGTAGATTTAATTTATAACTACTAAATAAAAAAACAACATATATATATATATATAATGGGTACTTCTAATCAGTCTACATTTTCTTCTAAATATAAAAATCTAACGTAAAACATGATCATCTTATATTAGAAATGGTCACCACTTTAAATTAGACTTCTTCTATTCAATTACATGTCCTTACACTCTATGAAAAGAATTTTAAAATATTGGATGAGAAAAAAGTTCTATGTTATAGAAATTAATGGAATTAATGAAATTGTTTGAATATGAATAGTTTTAAAACCATTCCATTATCAGAATAATAATTTTTCATAAAATAGAGAAACATTTCCCAAGAAATCACCTTCTCTAAAATAAATTCATTAAAATTTAAAAAACAAATATTAAAAGAAAAAACAAAACTCTTTAGTTTTCTTTGATATCATGAATTAATCAAAATAATTTGCTTCAAAATGTTATTATTTTCAATATTATGAAGTAGCATATACAATCTCTTACCTTGTTAAATCATAAATCATACATAAAAATAATGAAATTGTAGAAAAGTCATGTAGAATACTTGAGAAATCATTTTCATACCATTTTTAAATATACATGGTATAACCATGGTGGTTATACTTGGAGTAAAAATAATGATTAAAATTGTAATATTCATCATTATTATACTTGGAATAATCATCATAGGGTTAAACTTATTCATTTACATCATTCATTTACCCGACGCACTAGGGATATGTAATAGGCTCAACCACATTTGTTTTCAAACAGAACCACCCATCCTTATAAAAGTTTCTAATGTAACATATCATAATATATAACATATTATATTGTAGTAAACTTCATTACACCTATAAGAAATTATTTTCAAATATTTTTATATCCATTATGTTTACCCAATTTTCAAAATTAAAATTTCCAATAAAAAGGTAATGTTGGTATTTACATGAAAAATAATGAAATATATAAATAGAATATGAACATGAAATAACTATTATAGGTATGAGAAAAGTCATTGTCACCATATTTATTAAAAAAGATCATTCCATTTCTCTTTTGTAATGAAAGAGAAAACATTATCTAATAAGATTAATTTTGAAAAAAAAATTAAGAAATTAAATAGAAATATAAAATTACCTTTATCATTAATATATGTCCATATAAATAAATCCATAAAATAATTTAAACAATATATAATAGGAATAAAAAATTATTTTTAAGGGAATCATTAAGATATGATAAATAAAATAAATTATCTTATATTGAGACTAACTCATAACGTATGTTCATTGTTTTTTTAGAACAACAATAACATAAAATTAACAATATAATTACATAATAAAACTATCCAATTTTAGTATTATTTTTATATTATTTATTACCATGTTATGACATGTTGTAGATCAATTATGTTAACGTTTGATGTTTTGATGATAATCGTCTCATAAGTCCATAATATATTTTGTAGTTTAACTATAGTCAAAGAGATCTTTATTCCATTATATAAAGAATAATAATCCTAAAATAATTGTAAATTTTAGGAAACGGTTATAATTTTATATCAATAAAATAAATATTGTTATGAAAAATGTTATATGTAACAATCATGGAGATGTTTGGCCTTAGGTGTACATGAGTAATCATTCAATTTTTCAAAGAAAATTCTGGAATAAAGGTATGTATTATATTATCTTTAAATATTGATCACAATATTATAAATATCATATTAATTCAATAAATATGACTTTATAAATCCTCTATGTGATGTAGTGATGAAAAAATAATCATGTAACTTCATTGATGGGGTATTCCAGACATACACAAAATGATGTTATCATTTTATAGTGAAGAATTTGGAATGAAGTTAAATGATATATTATTATTTTATAATGATATATATGCAATGAATATCGTGTATATACATTATATACAAGGTTATAACTATTATATATAAATGGTGAAAAAAACAAATTGCATTTGTTCATGAGATAATAGTCTTTTATACACATATAGGATGAAGTCCATTCCCATTTGATAGAGGTCGATGATCGGTATAGGTTATTCCATTAACATAATTTTATATCATTACATTGAGATTGCTAATTTTATTATTTCATTGTCGTGAAAAAATATTTTATAGAGGTAAAAGAATTAATAAAACAAAAACATGTGGTTGAAAACTATTCCACCTTTTTTAGAATGTCTCCATTGATTGACACTATAAAACCTCTATCGATTGTATTATTCTTAAAAAAATACCTATATAATTTGGTGAGGTATTATATTAAGGGAATTCAGAATATCATGGCCAAAAAAGGTTTTTTTAAGTATAATGAAATGAGAATAAGTGGTTCCCTTTTATATGAGAGGTGGTGAACTCTTGGAATTTATCCAAATTAGAAATTAATATAAATTAAATTTTATTTAAAAAATTATCCAAACTAATTTATTTAGAATATAGGACGGATATGTATAAAAATAATCTCTTCTAATAAATAATAGATAAGTTTCAATAACATTTTAAACCTTATTTTTTTATTAACCCCTCACTAACCCCTTTTAAACATTCCATAACAACAATGATTTTTACTATTTTTCATTACATATAGTTACTATAAATGGAAACAATTCCCCTAAATATACCATTAATAATTTTATAAACTATATATCAATAATAATGAGGAATATATCATTTTTTTAATTTCAATTTCATTTAATAAAATAATATTTATAAAAATATATCATTAATGTAAATCTTTAGAACTATCCATTTCATTTATTTTAATAACAATAGTAAAATAGTTAATGTAACATCCTTTATTTTTCATGGTACATCCCTCCTTGTGTATTAAATTGGATATTTTTTTCTGAGACTTCTTCAAAGATAGAGAGCCTTATTGGGGATTATTTCCTAAAATATAGCAATGTAAATTTATTTGAAGTAATGGAGTGTGGGTATAAACATTTTAAATGGAATTATAAGGGGTTTCTGTGATTTTTTAATGCTTTAGGTGTGGTTTTATAACATTCATAATAAGATGGTAAGGATCTGTTGGTTGTGCAATTAGATGTAGTGTACATGTTACATGGCATGTAACTTTCACCAGACATAGGTCATGAAATGGTTCATTACGTCATGTTGTAAATTTTCATGAACCAAAATCACACCATTAAAATTTTGATCGTGATAAATAATAACCACATGTGATGTTTTTTTGATTATCTCATATATTGATAAATACACAATGTGAAATTGTTACTCTCTATATAATTATTTTCTCTAGTGGTTTATATCTATCATTAATATGATTACTTCATTATTTAGGGAAATAATTTCCTCTTCTAGGAATTATAACTATTTCTAGGAGATTTTGGATTATCTTCTTCTATTCTGGAAGTACCAATTTCATATTTGATCCCTAGTAATACGTTTTTCATAGGATTATGTTATCTTACAATGTTACTTATCATGTCAGTAGATATTTTTTACCTCATTTTTGTTTTGGGGTTTTGATCTAGACATGTGTTGATCTCGATGCGTCTTATAATTTTTCACACATTCATCATTGTTGGAATTTGACAATGGAAGTGGTACATTAGAATCCAGTTGAAGGTATGAGGTCTAAACCTATCCCTATTGGATTTTAAATTCAAATGAAATATCTCAATTGTGATCATTCAAACATGAAACACACTCTAATATATAGGTTTATTTATCGTAAATCATGGATTATAAAATTGGTTAGATCGCCTTTGGATTCATATTTTAATGATAATTGGCTTATGGATACCCAATTGTTGATAACACCTTTGAATAATTAGTACTTGGACGATGGTTTTAAGTATGCTTAGCATGACATGATACATTTGGTGATTAATTTATGTAGAATACATATGTAATGGAATATTTCACGTGGACATGGTTTTGAAAATTTGATATATAAATGAATGTGAAATTGAAAGGAAAATCTAAATTTTTATAATTAACCATCGAGACTTATCATTTGATATTGCGATATCCTAACTATTAAGACATATTTATTTCTTTCTGAAATTATTATATAAAGGTATTTGCATGGAGTTTGAAATACTTATATAGTGGGTGTGTCCTAGTGACACAAGATGAGATTATTTTATATTGAGATATTCCTAGTGATATATGATGAAATGAATATATAGTGTGATATTCCCAGAGATACATGCCAAAATTTGTATATAGATGGATCTGTCTATTTTTACTTGCTGAAATTTAAATATATTGGAAAATTCCAATTGGATAAAATTATTTTACATCGGTCTTTTCAATGTTATCTAATTACTTCATGGTTTATGTTGATGTTTTAGATGGTTTTTCTACATTCAAAGAGAAATTACATCATGGTGCTAAAGAATATTCATTGATGTGTTATATTAATTGATCAATACACTTAATTTTTTTCGTATTGTATACACTTATTGTCAAACTAGTTTTTTATAAGTAGTGTTGTCGACCAAATGAGTTTTACTCCCACTCTATTTTGTCCATCACTTGGAACCTCAGTAGATTATATGGATAGATTTTTTTACAATGGAAAAAGACCTTGTTATTGATTATTTTGTTTCTTGCATTATGTGATGTGTGTGGGATAGGGTTCTGACATGGGATTCAGGACCAATGACTTTTGGGATTATTTTTTGTTATATGGTTAATATTTTTTTCTGTTTAACATTTTGATACATCTCACCTTCACATTACATGTATCTTCAATATTGGTATATTGGATCCTCCTTATATATTCTAGTTTCATTAATATATGGTTCCCCTGTCCTTCATTAATACGATATTTTCATTATTATTTGATTATTTATAATTTATTGTACTCTAAATTTTTAGATAAAGACTTCACACTATAAAAATCAAACAATCACTGCTAGATAGTCACTTTTAGTATACATGGTGGAGCTGTTGAGGTATCATAACCAACCTATTTTAGCCATGTGAAATAGTGTTAGATCTGGGTACATAACAAAGTGGTGTCAATTTGATGTGTTTTTTTTTTCTATTTCATTTATATTTAGAAAAGGTATAAAAGAAACTAGGATGTGTTGGTACTTGGTAATAATATTGTGCAAGAGAGTATCTAACCCATGTATGAGGAAAAATACACATAAAAATTTGTTTTGAATGTTTTTTTATGTTATCTTGTTATAGTTGATGTTATTTCACCCACAGTGATTCAGATGTTGTGTGTTATTATTATATCATTATTTGGTAATTATTAAAATTTACACTCATGGATTTCTATAATGTGTGATGAGTATGAATGCATCATGATAGTAATATATAGATATATATTGACATGCATTGATAGGTACATAATTATTTAATGTGTTATATATTAACCAATAAAAAATTTGATATCATATACATGATATATTTTACAAATGAAAGAAATCAATTTGTTATGTCACACAAAAATAGTTTCAAACCATGTTTAGAAAGACTCGGAGTAGTGGTTCTCTATTTTTGTCTATATTGGGGTTGATTTTTTTTTGAAGTTATATGGAGTGTGTTTATATTTTTCAAGCACATGCATCCCTGGAATCTATGAGTTGAGTGTCAAGAGAGTGGAAATCAACAATATCTTCACATAGCTTAACCTGAGCATAAAATGGATCCCAAGGATCACATGGATGTTTACATTTTTCACTACATCTTGAAGGTAATATTATCCATTGAATGAGAGTCTTTCAACATCATGCCATTAATTTCTGAGCTAATGGGAGAGTTTTAACTACAAAGTATTCCAACGTTCACTAGGGAAGGATGGCCCTATATGGAAAGTCCTACATTGAGTCATTTAGATGAAAATTAAGAACCTTGAAACACCCACATAATTCAGGGTAAATCAAATTGCATTTATCATCCATGGAGTTACCTTGTATTGGTGGGATAATATATAGCATGATGAGACATCATGGAAGGATATCAAGGTGAAGTTCTTGAGAAACATTTATCTAGAGATATTGAGGGATGAGAAGGATCCTGTGTTTATGAACCTGACCCATGAGGTCTAGTTAGTGATGTACTACGTTGAAAATATTTAGGACCTATAGTGATTTTCACCATCATTAGCAACTAATAAGAACTCAATTGTGAGACATTTTTAAGATAGGCTTTGCTATGGGATATTTTTTCTAGGGAACATTTTATTTTTGAGTACGTTTTATGATGTGATGAATCATGGAATCATTATTGATGGAAACATGAGGGACACCCAGAGTACAGCTAAGGATGATTCTATAGGAAAAAATGGGAGATATTCTTCTAAAGAAATAAGTGCTGCTATGACTATATCCACTAGTGAAATAGTGGGAAGAGAATTTAGGGTAGTGGGAACCCATCTCAGTGTCATGTTCCATTATAGTTCTATCAATTTTGAATATTGGTGTACAAGTGGCCCCATTTTCTATACCACACTTCATAATTTCATGCATTTAGTGGGATGGGTTATCTTCAAAAATAAATTCTAAACATCTCACTATATAGTAGTGGAAGGGGATAAGGACAGGTACCATGTTTTTGGATAGAATCATCTACTCCATATAAAAAATGTATCCAGATTTTCATTTGATGTAATTTCCGTTGAATTAGATGTGGTACCAAAATGGAGGTGTTGTAGTACTAGGAATAGGGGATAACTCACGGGAGTTGTGATGTATCCCATGGTAGAGGGGCTAGTTAGCTACACATTATATAGACTACTCTGACTATTGTTGATATTTCATCTTCTACAACAAAATGTAATATTCAAATATCATCAACCATCACATAAAGATTATTCAATATAGGAATGTTACATTAATTTAGATATGATATTTATGAGAAGAATTCGGGGTTGGTTCATGAATTCCAGGATGGTTCTTTGACGGTCAACACCCATTTGGGAGTACGGTAAGAGAATATCAAATGTTGCAAGGTGAGTTCTCTAGTGATCATTGATTAATGTTTCTTATGGGAACCATCTGTTCCTGATATGATATAATGTTATTTTAATCGTGTTATTGATTGGTTAGTCATACAATAGTCTCATATTGACTATTACCAGATTAGATTTTCCTCTCCTTCTCTAAAAGGAGGTAGATATTCTCACTAGGGTTGGTGTAATTTTCATGTTGTTCATATTGGATCAATTCAATATAGATTCTATTTTCTCAAGGATAATATAGAAAGTATTTTCCTATAACATGTAGGCATAGAATTGGTTTATTTTCCTATAGTAATATACCATTTTTTATGATGTCTTTCCTAATGTGTTATATAACTTTTTTCCTGGGTGGGATGTTACGTTCATGATTGAGTTGGTACTGGTAGTTGACCTAGTATAATACATCCTTATAAAATTTCAAAAAAGCATTTTGAGTTAATAGAATAGTTGGATTTCCAAGAAGATAAATGTTTCATACAAATTACTACATCTCAATGGTGTTCTCCAATTCTGTTTTCCATGAATCCTTATGGTACCTTGCACTTATGTGTGGATTAGTAGTGACTGAACCAGATGGTGATCAAAAACAATTATCCTCTTCCATACATTGATGACATCTCAAATAATCTATGAGGAGATACTATCTACCCCAAAATAGATTTGAGCATAGGATATAACCATTTTAGTATGTGACATTAAGATGCATATATGATATCTTTTAGGATAAGGTATGGCATGTAGAAATTCATAGTGATTTTGTTTGGTTTTAATAACACATGGGACATACTCATGGTATTCATGAATTGTATCTTTCATCCATTTCTAGATCATTTATGATTTTTTATTATTTTTTGAAATCATAGTTCACTCACAATCTGGAGATGATTATTCCAATCAACATGATATCAGCTTCAATACATTAAGAGTGAATCATCATTACACCAAGCTAAACAAATGTTGTTTTTATTGATATAGTGAACTTCATCGTACATGTCATCTCAGAGGTATGTTTTTAGTGGACCCATTGAAATCTATATATGTGGTATCTTTGGAGTTCCCTAAGAATGTATTCATGATCTAGAATTTTAGGGTTATATCATGTCATTATCGATACTTCATCATGGATATCTCCTGTCTCATTGAACCAATGTTATTGTTGATCCCAGAGTTATTTTTTTGGTCTGATTATTATTAGATGGAATTTTAGTAGACGAATAGAAGGAAAAAATACACCACATATCCTTAATTGAGATATTTTGGGTAAAGAATTTATCATGTTTTATAATGTATCCAAAGTTATACTCGGAGAAGTTCTGATGTAGGAGGATCGAGTGGTTTCCTATTTCACCATAATGATGAGTTTAAATGTGAGAACTATGTAACACCCAGAGATTTTATGAGAAGTATTATTTTTAATTACATTGATGTCTTGTGTTGTATGCTACACTAAGATTATCTTGTGCTGTACTCAACACCGTATTAGCTTGTATTATACGCAAACACTACTCTTTGCTTGTGTTGCATACAAGAGCGACCTTCTTCAATAGCATGTGGTGTTTTGCAATATCGAGTTTCACTAAACAATGATATATTGTTATCATATAATTTTGAACTAGACATTATGAATAGTATTAACCACATTTTGAATTTCATAACATTATCATTCATCTTACACTTTTTATAGATTATGGTTTGAGAATAAAATAAATTTTTCGGGTAAAATAATTTTTTTTTCAAAACATGCAGTTTTGCCGCATTTTGATGGTGTGCCTATTTTAAATAAAATTTTTAACAAGTTTATAAGTTCAATTTTACAAAATATAATTCTTCTTGTCAATCAAGATATAAAAAATTACATTGGATAATGTTTTGATATTTTTCTGATAACGTTCATATTTTGATGAATAGTAAAAATACTCTAAATTTTAATTAAAACCCACTTTTTTCATCAAGATAATTTATATGGTTAAATTATAAAATTGAATGTTTTTAAAGTATAAATAGAATATATTTTTACCATTTAATAAAATTTATAACATTATCATTAATTTTACATTGAATTAACAGATAAAAACATTTCAATCTTTTGCAATGTTTCAGATAAATACACGTTTTTTCAACAACGAGATTAATTTTAAATTAAATACTGCAAATTATGTTATTTGAATTTGGAAAAATAAATTCCATATTTAGAATCCTTAATTCCAAATTATTTTAATAGACTAATTTTTGTTTTTGCTCATTATGAATAGTAACTACGATATATTTTATTTACCACAGTTAAAGGTAAATTAGGTAATTAAGGGTAACAATAATATTATAAAATTACCCTAACACTTGTCTTAATATAATTGGATTATTATATATTGTCTTAAAATATACTTGGGTCGAAATTATATCTATTATAAACTAATTTTATGTGATTAAGACCTTTAATTTAGTTTATTAAAATGAAAGTGAAATTTGCCACACTCAAATTTTAATAATTAAATTATTTATAATATAAGTTTATATAGAATATAATTTCGTTTATAAATACTCATTTGAAATCTAAAATGTTTTTCTTTATCATGTTAATTTATTTGTAATTTTTACGAAATATATAATTACCTTAATAGCTTATACATTAATGATGCATAAATTATTTATTTAGTAAAAAATCAATAATATAGTTTATATTAAACTAATAATACCCTTAAAAGAACAAAAACCTTCCCAAAACATATTTTTAGTGTAAATATATACCATAATAATACAAAGGTCTATTTTTTGACCATTTGGATCCTTATAAATGTGATTCTGACACTTATATAATTTTGTTTAAATGATGTCAAAGTTGTCAGCTTCATAATTTAATGAACATAACATTTTAAAAGTATGGTTTTTTTGAAGATAAATTGGACAAAATGTGTTATTATGAAAGATAATATATTTATAATCATCATATTATTTTATTTTTAATTTTTATGAAAAAAAGTATATTAAATAACTATAGAAAAAAGTTTTAGTAATTATTTTATTAATAGATATATCCAGTAAATGGTTTTAAGAATAATAAAATAAATTTTATATGAACTAATTATTATTATCCAAGAATTTTATAGAAGCATATGACATGTTAGGAACCTATTAAATATTTTGGTTTGAATATATTTTATGTGTGTATTTTATTTATATTCAAATAAATGAATAGTGTCAAAATTTGCACTATTGGTATTTTATAAAATTAACATATTATAAAATTATTAAAAAATCACAAAAATATTAGAAAATTAAAAGTTGAAAATTATATGGTTGAAAAGTTTATAAATTATCAAATTATGGTAAATTTATAACATATAAGTATGTATGTATTATAATTTAAAATTTAGAATATTATTACCATAAATAAAATAAAATATATTAAATACGGATAAATCAAAATGACATCGTTTAAAATAAACATAAAACATGTATAAATTATATTGGTCAATTATATTACAACACTATATCACCTCATCTTATAATTGAGTTTTTTTTGGTGGTTTTTAAGTGGGTGTTGAATTTTTTATAAATTAATTTTTTTTAGTTTCCAAAGGTGCCCCTGTCCTCTTATAAAAAGAAACCTCCCCCCTCTCCTCCTCACACCATTTTGAACCTTCATGCTCGGCCAAAACCTACCAATTTCTCTTATAAACTTCCCTGGAAACCTACTACAAGATTTTTTCTTCTTCAAATACCAACTATAGTTCCCTAATAAGAGGTTTAGAAGAGGCGCGTCGAAGAAGAGGTAATCTCTTCTACCGATTCTTTCAAGTTTCATTCTTCTTCAATATCCTATTTTTTGGTTGTTTCATTATAAATTTATACAATAAGTATCAATAATATATATATATGATATTATAAATATGAAACAACCCCATTTCAGCTTCTATTTATCCTACGGAAAATGAAATCACCACGCTTACATATGTACGGAATACCGTCTCCATGCCTTGGTGTAATCTGTTTTTCCACCACAACCTTACTTGGATGGGTATAATGGTGTAAATAATAATTATATATGATTATTATAACATGATACTAATTCTGAGATATTCAATCATCCTCTCCAATACCATTTAATAATAATGGGAACGGTATCATCGCTCGTGCGTACGTACGGATTACCGTCTCCACGACGCGATGATATTTATCTCCATGTTAACCAATCAAGAATGATTATGAAGTATATATAAAAATAATAATCACAAAATATATGAAATAATAATTCTACTAGATTTATATATATATATATATATATATATATCCACTACTTACTTCCATTCAATTCAATAAGGAAATGACAACAGTGTTCATGCGTACGTACGGTCTATAGTCTCCATGAATGGTGTATTTCATTTCATTTATCTATCTATTATATATATATACTGAATATATATGATATATAATTCATATATTTACATTATGGATGTAATTATATAATTATATAAGTAATAATGATATCAAGAACCACAAGTCCAAACACTAACGATAAATGAAACGATTTTACCCAAAATGCGGCTTTAACATGGAATTGAAAAATTAAAGGGTAATATAATGTCATACGTGAATCATACATGATATAATAAATTTTATTATGGTTCTGATACAATTTAATAATATTTTTAAACCCACTATACAAAAGTCTCGGACACATACCAAAGAAATTGGACAAAAGGTAAGGGATAATTTCGCAAATCTCATTTTTATCTGAGATTGCTTATACTTAAGTATTTACTGGGGTTATATTTTTCATCCATGTCCATAAAAATGTTTTTAATAAAGTGTTTAATATTCTTCAGTATATGTTTAAACTCATGTTTACCCCTTTTTGACTTTTACATTGTGATATGGAATGAATCTTTCTTTTGTTTACCATACGAACAACGTTTTGACTTTTCCAGCAAAAGTACCAAGAGAATGTTTTTTTAACTTATATGACATGAACGGATTTTTACGGTTTCATAACACCTAATTTTCATGAATATTACTCTACAAGATTCCATTATTATTTTAAAAAAAATCCCTTTCTTTAAAAATTCAATGTCATTTTGTGAAAAGAAAATGCTTTTGAAAAAGAAAGGATATTTTCCTCAAGAATTCATTTCAAGAGTTTTTTCAAAACTATTTTCCATATTAGATGACATTATTTAGTATGATTATGTTTCAAGTATAATTTCTCTATTATTTACATGGTTTGATTCTTCTTATGATGAAATTATGTCCATTTATTTTATATGGATCACATTATGATGGGATGATGTCCATGAAACCCATTTTATTCTTTGGGTTATGATGAATGATTTATATTTATTTTATTCCACAAGCAAGAATGATTTAATTATGAGATGGGTTGGACCTATATCTCCCTCTAATTCATTGGGTAATGATTTGTATCTCATGAGATAGACAAGGCTGGAATGACAATTGAATCTGGTTCAGTAATACAGGGCTAGAATGGCAAGTAAACCCGGTTTAGTAATGGACTTTGTCCACTATGATAGTCTTGGAAATAGTGCCTTGGATACTATGGAAATCATAACATGTGCTTAATTGTTTTCCACAATTACATGTTTTATTCCCTTGCTATTTTATCATGATTAATGTTTCCTTGTGATATTTTCCTCATGAATTGCCTATATTTATGCCTTTACTCGTGATTTTGATGTTTTACGTTCATGTTCATACGTTCAAATGTTGAGGGATTGTTTTATGTTCTCCATATTAACCCTTATTAAGAATTTGAGCTCACCCATTTTTTATGTCTTCTTTTCCCTAGGATATAAATAAAGGTTTTAGGTAAGAAACTCGAAGGGGAAGATCTTTATGGGAGATGTTGAAGATCTCCAACCATGATTAAACGATTATATTCAGTGTTTCCAAAGACACTAAACTAATACTGTATTTGGGCTTCTATTTTTGTAATGTATTATGTATTCCGAAAAAATAATGTAATGTCTATATACGTCATGATTTGGGTCTCTACACTTGGTATCAGAGAGAAGGTTTAGTCATCCTTTGGAAACTAGAAAGAGAAAACATGAGTGTGATCCCCAGAGATATTTCTAAGGTATGTCTAAGGATGTCCCTAAGGTTAAATCTAATTATAGGTTATAGTACTATAAATATGGTAATGATCAAATAATTAAACCTAGGATGTTGGATATTGAATGTACTCTCCCTTTATTATGTTGTTTTCCTAGCATGATTTTCTCCTCTCACACTATTCTTTTTGGGTTTTAGAAAATGGTTGTAAATAGGAAGATTCATGATAATGGAGAATATGATGTACAATGGAATGATATTTCTCATGATAAACCAAATGGAACAGGATTTGGAAGTCCAAAATTCATTATTATTCCCAATCAGCAATCTCTTAATATGATCAATAATCACAAATTTGGTAAGTTTCTCGACTTATCTAATAAGAGAAAGATGGAGTTTCATGATGACCATAGATGAAATATAGTTCAATTTCGCTCATGTAAATCATGTCGTAAGAGGAATCAGGTAGAATGTTTCAAAGGAACTGGATGATGCTTTGGGTGTAGAAAGGAAGGACACAAAGCCAGTAAGTGCAATGGAAAAGGTTTTATTAACAAAATGGACAGGGATATGGTATTGTTAAGACATGAACAATGGTTAGATGTTTTAAATGTGGATGTACGGGCATTATGCAAACCAATTCCCTTAGCGAAAATCTCATGAAGAGATTCAGCATGGTCGTATGAATACTATTTATGTTGATGATGATGAAGAGACTAAAAGTGATATATGAGATGAAAGAAGTGTTGAGGAATAAAATAATGAAGCTTGGTCAATGGTTTATGAAGGTAGTGGAATGACTGCATGTTTATCAAGAGTAATGTTTTATAAGTATTATCAAGGTACTATGGAATAATGAAACATCTAAGGATTGTTACATTATTGTTTTTCCTAATGTATTTTAAAGTATATGCTTAATGGTACCGGTAACCATGAAATGTTTTTCAGATATTTTTGGAAATCACCTAATATGTGCATAATGAAGGGATAAGGAGATAATGATATGTTTGATCATATTAATGAGATCATGATTGATATAAGGACAAAGCGATATCAGGGTTTGGGTATATAGAAAGTTTTGGATTTTGGTATGTGGAAGGAGTTAGCATTTGACATCATTCATGTTATCACTAAGGTTCTATAGTAATTCATATTTGAAGAATACATGATTAAGGTATTCACATGTTTTTTAATGTGACCAACAAGATATATCTTATGATATATGGTGGATAAATGATGGTATTCACATTTTTGGTATATGAACTCCCTAGTAATCGTTTTCTTTATACTATGAGATTATATAGAATTATTTTTATTGATAAGACTAAAGGTTGTAATGGATTAATTTAGACATCAGATAGTATTGTTTTTGGATAGAACCTGTTTTTTTAAAATATTTTTAGAATGTTATAATAGTATAGTTTTAGAAAAATGACCACCCGTAGGACGGGTGACTACTTGTCATGTTGGACAAGGCTATGGGAATCTAACCCACAACCGAAGTGCGACATGCCTTTATCGACTACCACTAGCCTACAAGAAGTATCTTCTTTGTAGAAATTAGTTTTATTTTATTAAGAAGTATGATAGATGAAGTATAAGTCCATTTTTGGAATCAAATATGACTAACCTCACCATTGATGGACGTATGTATATTTGATAACTTTTGCTAACCTATTGTTTGAGACAGATGGAATGACCCATCCTTCTATCACATGATTTTATAACACTTCACGAATGACAAATTCAACTCCAATTCATTAAAATATGAAATATAAATTGTTCAAGAAACGACCAACGACGAGATTGTACCAAAATCAAGTAAGTGTTTCTTCTAATTCAAAATTTTCAACTTTTGGGAAATGATATTGAAAACCAAAAACATTATCCTAGTACCCTCATATCTGATGAATCAGATGGTACCTTAGATCATCACAAATTTATAGCTTTGTGATTGTTGGTTTTTTCTTATCCATGTTCTCTTCCACTCTCTATCAAGAACTTTATGGTTATATTTCTCTTCCATATCCAGATTTGCACTTATATTCTCTTATGTGGAAACCCAGTGATGAGTTAATTTTGGTGACCATTGTGTTTCACAATTTAGTTTTTAAAATAAACTTTTAGTATTCCTTTTTACGATTAGGGTTTCTATGAAAGAAACTTACAAGTAGTAAATGACTTATAAGCCCAACTGATTTTGAGTGAAAAAATCATTTCATGGGGGGTAGAATGTAGCACCCCAAGATTTTATGAGAAATATTCTTTTTAATTAATTTGATGTCTTATGTTATATGTTACACCAATATTATCTTGCACTATATGAAACACCATATTAGCTTGTATTATATGCAAACACTATTCTTGTCTTGTGTTGCATGCAAGAGGGACCTTCCTCAATAGCGTGTGTTTTACGCAATATCGAGTTTCACTAACCAACGATATATTGTTATAATATTATAATGAACTAGCCGTTATAAATATTATTAAACAAATTTTTAATTTTATAACATTATCATTAATCATACACATTTTATAGATCATGGTATGAGAACAAAATAAATTTTTCGGGTAAAATATGTATTTTTAAAAAAAATGCAGTTTTGCTGCTTTTTGATGGCGCACATATTTTAAATCTAATATTTAGAAAGTTTATAAGTTGAATTTTACAAAATATACTTCTTATTGTGAATCAAGATAAAAAAATTTACATTTGAAAAAGTTTTGATATTTTTCTGATAACGTTCATATTTTGATGAATAATAAAAATACGCTAAATTTTAATTAAAAACAACTTTTTTCATCTAGATACTTCATATGGTTAAATTATAATACTGAATTGTTTTAAAGTATAATATAATTTATTTTTACCATTTAATATAAGGTATTACATTATCATTAATTTTACATTGAATTCATAGGTAAAAACTTTTCAATTTTTTGCAATGTTTTTAATAAAAACCCTTTTTTCAACAATGGGATTAATTTTAAATTAATTACTGAAACTTATATGCATTGAATTTGGAAAATTTTATTCCATATTTAGAATCATTAGGTCCAAATTATTTTAACATGCTACTTTTTATTTTTGGTCATTATGAATAGTAACTACTGTAAATTTTATTTAGCATAGTTAAAGGTAAATTATGTAATTAAGAGTAAAAATAATATTGTAAAATTACACTGACACTTGTCTTAATATACTTGTATGATTATATTTCTTCCTAAAATATACTTGGATAGAAATTATATATATCATAACCCACTTGTATGTGATTAAGACCTGAAATTTATTTTATTTAAATGAAAGTGAAATATGTCTCACTCAAATTTTAGTAATTAAATTATTTTTAATATAAGGTTATAAAGATTATAAATTAGGTTATAAATATGAATTTTAAATCTAAAATGTTTTTATTTATCATGGTAATTTATTTGTAATTTTTAAGAAGTATATAATTACCTTAATAGATTATACATTAATGATGCTGAAATTATTTATTTAGTGAAAAATCAACAATATAGTTTTTATTAATCTAATAATACCAAGAAAAGGCCCAAAAACCTGGACAAAACTTATTGGTCATGTGAATATGCACCATAATCATACAAAGGTATAATAGTTGACCATTTGGAGCCTTATAAAAGTTATTATGACAGTTAAATTATTTTATTTTAAATGATGTCATAGTCGTCACCTTCATAATTTAGTAAACATAAAATTTTAAAAGTTGGGTGTTTTAGAAGATATATTCAACTAAAAGTATTATTATGAAATATATTATATTTATATTAATCATAGTAGTTTAGTTTTAGTTTTTATGAAAAAAATAAGTATATTAAATAATTATAGAAAAATGTTGTAGTAATTATTTTATTAAGATAAATATCAAATAAATGGTTTTAAAAATATGAAAATAAATATTATATGAACTAGTTAATATTCTCCACTAATTTTATAGAATAATATGACATGTTAAGAACCAATTAAATATTTTTTTTGAATATATTCTCTGTGTGTATTTTAATTAAATTCAAATAATGAATAGTGTGAAAATTTAAACTATTGGTATTTTATAAAATTAACATATTTTGAAATTATTTAAAAATAACAAAAAATTTTAAAAATTATAAATTAAAATTTATATGGTCTAAAAAGTTATAAAGTATCAAATTATGGTAAATTTACAACATTTAAGTATTTATTTATTAAAATTTAAAATTTAGAATATTATTACCACAAATAAAAAAAATAGATTAAATAAGGATAAATAAAACTGATAAGGTTTAAAATAAACATAAAACATGTCTAAATTTTATTTTTTGATGATATTACAACCCTATCTCATCTCATCTTAGAATTGAGTCATTTTTTTGGATTTTAAGTGGGTTTTGAATTTATTATAAATTAATATATTTTAGGTTTCTAACGGTGCCCCTCTCCTCTCTTATAAAAAGGAACCTCCCCCTCTCCTCCTCACACCATTTTGAGCCTTCAAGCTCGGCCAAACCCTTCCAATTTCTCTTATAAACATCCCTATAAACAAAATAGAGGTCCGGGTATTCTTTAAAGACAATCTTTTGTGCCATAATAGGATGTTTAGAAGAGGCGTGTTGAAGAAGAGGTAATCTCTTCTACTGATTCTTTCGAGTTTATTTCTTTGTTAACATCCTATTATTTAGTTGTTTAATTATAAATAAATACAGTCAGTATCAAAAATATATTGATATGATATTATAAATATTAAACAACCTCATTTCACCATCTATCCATCCTACGGAAAATGAAATCATCGCGCGTGCGTACATACGGAATACCGTCTCCACATCTTGGTGCAATCTATTTTTCCACCACCACCTTACATGGATGGGTATAATGGTGTAAATAATAAGTATATATGATTATTATAACATTATTATAATTCTTATATATTCTGTCATCCTATCCAATACCATTTTATAATTATGGGAATGATATCATTGCTCGTGTGTACGTAGAGATTACCGTCTCCACGACGCGATGATATTCATTCTACATGTTAACCATTCAAGAATGATTATAAAGTATAAATATAATAAATACTCATGAAATATAAGACATAAAAATTCTACTAGATTTATATATATCTATGTGTGTGTGTGTGTCATCTACTTCAATTCAATTCAATAATGAAATGAAAACTGCGTTCATGCGTACGTACGGTCTTCCGTCTCCATGAATGGTGTATTTCATTTAATTTATTTATCTATTATATATATACTGAATATATATGATATATAAATTACTTTTTTACATTCTATAAGTAATTAAATCAATATATATGTAATAATAATATCAAGAACAACAAATCCAAACACATATGATAAATGAAACAATTATACCCAAAATGCGGCATTAACATGGAATAAAAAAATAAACGGGTAATATAAAGTCATAAGTGAATCATATATGATTTAATAAATATTATTATGTTTCTGTTAAATGTTAATAATTTGTTTAAACCAACTATATAGGAGTCTCATACACATAAGGATGAAATTGGACATAAGGTAATGGATAATTTTTAAAATCTCATTTTTTATCCGAGATTAATTATACGTAAGTATTTACTGGGGTTATATTTTTCATCCATGTCCATAAAAATGTTTTTCATAAAGTTTTTAATATTCGTCCATGTATTTTTAAAGTCATTTTTATTCCTCTCTGACTTTTACATTGTATTATGGAAGAAATCATTCTTTTGTTAACCATACGGGGAATTTTTTGAATTTTCTGAAAAAAGTTCAAGGAGAATGTTTTTTAAACTCATACAACATGAAAGGATTTTTATGATTTCATTAGGCATAATTTTTATGAAACATCATCTACAATATTCCATGATTATTTTTAACAAAATCCATTTCTTTTAAAATTAAATGGAATTTTGTGAAAAGAAAAATCTTTTGAAGAAGAAAGGATATTTTCCTCAAGAATTCATTTAAAGTGTTAAATAAAAACTATTTTCCATCTAAGATAAAATTATTTAGTATGATTATGTTTCAAGTATAATGTATAATTTATTTACATGGTTTTATTCTTCTTAGGATGAAATGATATCCATTTGTTTTATATGGATTACGTTATGATGGGATGATGTTTATGAAACCCATTTTATTCTTTGTGTTATCATGAATGATTTATGTTTATTGTGTGGCACAATTAAGAATGATTTCATTATGATATTGGTGGGACATATATCTCCCTCTAATTCATTGGGTAATGATTTATATCTCATGAGATAGACATGGATGTAATGAAAAGTGCATCTGGTTCAATAATACAGGGCTGGAATGGCATGTAAACCCAATTCAGTAATAGAATTTTTCCATTATGATTGTCTTGGAAACAATGCCTTGGATACTATGGAAATAATAACATGTGTATAATGGTTTTCAAAAATTACATGTTTATTCACATGTTATTTTATCATGATTTATGTTTCCTTATGATCTATTCCTTATGCTCTTCCAAGTTTATGTCATTACTCATGATTTTGATGTTTTACGTTCATGTTCTTACGTTAAAATGTTTAGGGATTGTTTTATGGTCTCCAGGTTTACCCTTAATGAGCATTTAAGTTCTCCGTTTTTATGTTTTCTTTTTCCCTGGATATAAATAACAGTTTTAGGTGTGAATTCCAAAGTGTAATATCTTTATGGGAGATGTTGAAGATCTTTCACCATGATTATAACATTCTGTTCTGAGACACTAAACTATTACAGTATTTGGGCATCTTTTTTTTCATGTATTAAGTATTCTGCAAAAGTAATGTAATGTCTATGTATGTTCAGCTTTGGGTCTCTACAAATTACCCTACTAATGATATGGATTTGGAGGCAGTGGATTGCACCCTAAGATGATGGATACATTATTTTAAGGGCAAGAGGGTTTTGGAATACATGGACCACAATTTCCTTAGGAACATATTCTCTCTAAATTACATGAACCTTTTGTTAGGAGGTTGACTGATTATCAGAATACATTCTAAAATGAGTTTCATTTTAAACTAGGAAGTTCAATTGAAATCGTCAGTGTTGTGAGCTTGAAGATACAGGTAGAGGAGCGTAGGAATCCTTCCACTAATGGAATATGATGGTAGTATTTGAGGGCATGAATGTTGATATTCAAGACTCAAAGGGATAAGCATCTTAGACATTGTCATCTATTATACCCAATATTTTGGACTAGATCAACATATAGATTTTAACTAATCCAGAGGGCCTAGTTTTGAGATAAATCATACATAGTGGAGAATAAAACATTATAATGGACTCTTAAATGGGTAAATTCTCTTATTTTCTATGACAGATCATGGTTTATTAAGGTATTATATAATGATTGTATAATATATGATCATGCAACTTGATAGGAAGTAAAACCTTGATTGAAAATTATATAACATGATCTCAATAGACAATACTAGTTGTTTGGACTAAGGAATGATGTAGTGGACTCTATGGCTAGATGTTTAATCTGTCAGCAGGTGAAAGACAAGCATTTAAGGCCACATGTGCTATTACAACCACTTACCACTCCTCATTTGAAATGGGTTGATGTCACTATGGATTTTTTGATAGTATTACACATGAAAACACTTATTAATGATATAGTATTGGTGATTATGGATTGTTTGATAAAGGTATCCCACTTCTATCCTATCATGGTATCCTATATTATATATTATTTGGGTAGTTTGTACATGGGTGAAGTAGATGGTTTAAAACATGTCCTAATGATTATATTTTAAAATCGAGATCATTATTTCACATTATAGTTATATTAGGTTTTTCAGAAAGATAAAGGATGATGGATCTTCAGAGAATATCCCATCATTATCAGGCTGATGGTCATTATGAGTGGACTATTCAGTTGCATGGAGATATTTTAAAATCCACATTCATTAATTTATGAGGTTAGTGGGAGAAAAATATTGTGCATATGGAGTTTCATATAATAATAGCATTGCTGAATTGATCCCGATGGAATCCTTTGAGGCATATTATGGAAGGTTTTTTTAATTTTCTCTTTGATAGTTTCATGAATGTGAGAAAATGCATGTTGGGACTATTCCTATTCAGGAGAATTTTGACTATGTTATGTTTACAAAGAGATGTTTGGTGACCACAGAGAGTTGGAAGAAATCATAAGCTACCAATTGAAGATGACCTATTGAGTTTGAGGTTGTACATTATTTTCCTTTAGGTGGTGCATAAGATGGGGAGATATTGTATCAGGAAGCATGGGAATCTAGTTCACAAGAATTTTGGGATGTTTGAGATAGTTTATAGGTTCAGTCTAATGGCGTACTAAATATCCCTTACACAATGTTATATTGCGAGGTGTGATCTGCTTCACATGCCACATCATCGGAGATGTAAAACTAAAACTTCTCTTATGGAAAACATTGAAGAGATCATGGTCTATTATAATGTATCCCTTAAGTAGTACCCAATAAAAATTGGGGACTTTAGTGAGAAGTATCTCTAGTGTTGCATTAATTTATTGGTTCTAGTGTAGTATAAACATGCCCATTTTCACTAGGAGTCCTAGGGGGAGAGTCTGATATGCGATCACAGAGGCTAGAATTGTTCACCGAGAACCCACATTGATGTTTAATGTTGCTCGAGGACAAGATTTCTTATAGTGGGGAGGTTGTATGATTTTGTCTTTTCCCAGCCACCTCATTCATTGATTTTTTCATTGACAATAATAGTTGAGTCATTCTTGGATGTGGAGATCCTTTTTGAGAGAAAATTACTTAATTTTTGGTAATGTAATTTTAAATGAATTAATAGAGTATAGGTATAAACATTTGAAATGATCATAAGTGGGTTTTCTTTGGGTTTAGAATGATTTAGAGGTGGTTCATGCACATTCATAGAAGATGGGATGAAAACTGTTTTCTAGACAAATATTCATTGTGTACATGTTACATAATGTTTAACTAACACTAGAAATAGGTAGTTAACTAGTTAAAGATTTGAATTAGTTACGATAAATTAATTTAATTTACACTATTTAAATTTTCATTTATATAAATATTATACCGTGATGATGGGTTTTTTGTGTATCTTATAAATTTATAAATACATGATGTGAAAGGGTTACACTCCATGTAATTCATAGCCCATGTGGTTTTAACTCTATCATGTGTATGATTCATGATTTTTTTGGTGAATCAATTCCTACTACTGGACCTACGATGATTTTATGGTGATTTTTGAGTCTCTTATTTTCTTATAGATGTCTTAATTTCACATCCAATCCACAGTAAGTGTTTTCTTTAATGTTTTCATACTCAATTATATTCCTTATCAAGGTAGTGTAATGCTTTTGACGGTATGTTTTTTGGGGGTTTTATCTTCACCTAGATATATCTAGGTTCTTCATGAGATCTTCTATTTGTTTTCCATTCTTGGTTTTTTCCAATATAAATGTTGGGTTATTCATATGTTAAATATTGGGTTTTAAACCTAACCATACCTTATCTTAAATTTAGAAGTATATGTAATATTATTATTTCTCTATTGTGATGTGTTCTATAACTGATTTTTGGATTAATGGTAAATAATTGATTAGAATATTGGTTGGATAACATTGGATTCAATTGTTATGGAGACCTGGCATAGGTCTACCCATAGGGAGAGATAACCTTTGAATAATAAGATCATAAATAATGGTCTGATGTTTTTTTGAATGAAATGGGAACTTAGGTGAATGGTTGATATATACTCCCTAGGAAGTGGATTATTTCTTTTTAATATGTTTCTGATCATTTCATATATAAATTAATGTGTAATTGGAAAAAATTGTAATATGCATAATTAACCATTGGGGATTATGATGTTATTTTGTGATACCCTAGATGTTATGATTTGGTGAGATCATACATAAATTCTTATATATAGGTATTTTCCTAAGGTTAAAATGATTATATAGTTGGTGTGCCCAAGTGATACATGATTAAATTCATATATAGTGGTTTACTCCTAGTGATACATATTGAAATGTAATATAGAATGTTCTAACTAGTGATACATGCTAAAATGCATATATAGTGTCCTATATACATTGTTACATGCTAAAATGATTTTATATAGGGCTATGGATGGAATTTAAAATTATTACATAGAGTATATTCGAAGTTTTTTTTAATATTCCATGTTATTTGGTTATGGTTGGAATTGTTATTTTACAAGAGCAGAGACATTCGAGAATGGTGCTAAATAAAGTTTATTGATTTATTTTATTAATCACTTTATTAATTAACATATTTATTACTCAAATAGATAAACTTATTATTATGTTGGTCTTTTATATGTCGGTTTCATTATTATGAGTTTTACTCACACCCAATACAACCCATCATTGGTTACCCAAGAATATGACAAGGATGTAGATTTTCATCGGGAAAAAGACCTTGTTCCTGATGATTTTATCGCATGATGGATGGGATAGAGTTTGGAGATGGGTCTGAAAATGGTTTCATGAATGGGGGTTTTTCATAGAATTTGATGTTAGTTTAATTTTTTTTATCATTTTTACATTTAGTTACATATCATCTTTTCATTATATGATTCATCATTATTTGTTTATTGGATCCAATTTTTTTTCTTTTGACTTGTATGAGATAAAAATTCAATGTTATTCATTACATTGGTATTATCATTATTATTTTATTATTATTTATATGGTCTACTCTATACCATGTGATATAGTGTTCCTACAATACATATCACAACCCTACTTCTAGTTAGTTGCTTCTAGAATATGGTTAGGTGAACTTCATGTCCTATAAATAACGTGTTTTTCCATATGAGAGAGTTCCAAATTGATTGATGTTAAATGTAAAATTCTAAAAAATATAATACATCCCTATAAGGTCATGTTCATCAAAAAAATTTAGGTATCACATTAATTTTCTCTAATAATGTTACATTTTAAATTTTTATAATCTTTTATTTGATTTCACCATTATTAGAATAATTACAGCATCATCATCTTATTAATATTTAGGGAAATTATTTCTTCCCTAAAAAATAAAATTAAATTACCATGATTAAGATAAATCACTGATTTTTATAAAGGTACATTTCATGTGGTTAATCCTTTGTCCAAAATTTTATAGTTTTTAAAAATGAAAGTGTGACATTTTTTATTTTTCTTTGAATAGAATATGGTAAGGGTTTTAGTCACATATAACTGGATTCCCAATCTTATATAAAGAAATAATTAATGAATAAGGATGACATTGAATCTTCCAATGAAAATTAAATAAAGTTTTAGGTTCCTTTTATAATCTATATAATTTTTTATTAACTTTATTAACCATATTTTATCATTACTGTGGTTAAAAAAATTATTACGATTATTATTCTTATAGAACAATGATAAAATGGACCTATTTACCAAATTTGTACCCATTTATTCCAAAAATTGAATAATTTTTTCATAATTAATAACACACAAGTTTCTGAATTAAAATTGAAAGTATGTCATCAAAATGTAATAAAAACCAATTTTTATAAATATATCCTATTTAAAATATATTTTGTATACTAAATTCAATTTTAAAATTAATTAAAAAATTACTATATTATTTAAATCATAATAAAATAATTAATATTTTAAAAAAAATCCAAAATTTAATTTATACTGTAAGTAATTAAAATAGTCATACAATTTTACATAAAACTATGTATTATTTCTTATTCATGGAATAATAAAACTTTTCAAAAAATTCTTACAAATTAACCCCAAGATAATTTTAACATGATGATTTCAAAAATGAAATTAATTTTTATGAAATAAAAATTAAATGTTCTGTAAATTAAATTTTTAAATAAAACATTATAAAAAAATAGTTTAATAAAAGTATTCTTTTTTAATATAATATTTATTTAACATTTTTGTAATGAATATAACTCTATAATATCTTATTAATGAATATTTATAAAATATGAAAATTATTTATTCTAACATTATCGGCGTTGAAAGATTCCTCCCTGTATTTCAAAATTCTTTCCTCACCATTTTATTCACTTATTAAACAAGTGGTCATACCTTTCCATTGTATAATTTTTGGACACCCATGATGCTTTCTCAGAAAAGTAGTATTTTAAAAAGAAGTTAACCAAGTGAATTTCCTTGTTCCGCAATAAATTCTCTCTATGGGTAAGAAACTCAACATGTTGTTCCTCATAATAATGTTTTCCATCAAACAGAACTACCATAAGGATAAAAACATGAGATAAATTTGGAACAAAATTTATTAGCATCGAATCATCAAAAACATTATATACCAAAGATAAAATCATAGGGTAGGTAACTCTTTATGAAAATGATCCAACATTTTCTAGTTTTTTATGTTATCGAATGAACCATGGAGAAAACATACCATTTTAAAAAAACATATATGTAATGGCGCATAACTTATTGGGCCATTATATTTATGTTTTTTAGATTTGGAGGAATTTTAGAGGAGGCTTGAGGAGAATTCTTGTTAGTTGGAGGTGCAACAGAGCTGTTGTAGGAAACTGAAGTCATAAAAGTGGCAGAAAATGTAAATTAGTGGTTCATGGCTTGTGAAGTTGGCCAATATCTTAGATTTTATGTGGATATGGGGGGATCCCATGAAATAGATTTACATCATGAAATGAATTCATTACATGTAATTAAATAATGCCATATGTCAAGTGAATTTCTACTAATTTTGGAATTTTATGAAACCCCATGATTTATATTTCGCGAAATGGTTTCACGACATGAAACATGTGGGATCAATGTTATTTTATATTGATTATAGATCATGACTCTTAATTTTGACGCACCAATCATTATCTTTTTTCATACAAACCCTATAAACCCCAAGGAGACCTTATATCCTTCCTCATGCTGCTTCAATCTACTGGTTCTAGTGGGTAGCTGTTAGAAATCCATTTTGAATTTTCATATATTTCCCATTATTTTCTATTGTTGTTATATCTAAGTTCCACAATAGTAGTTCTATTTTGTTTTTTGGTTTTATTAATGGATTAATTTTTAATTACCCAGGAAAAAGTGCAGGTTTATCAATTTTTTTCATATGGGTTGTGGTATATGGGTATTTTTTTCACTATTTCATGTAGTGAGATTGTAATGTATTATTAAGATAGTTAATCCCTTGTTTCTAATTTTTTTTGAATAATGTGGGAGGTTTTATAACTTTTTATAAATGGGGATGGTAGTTCTATATTAAATAATTATAATGAATTGGTTAATTAAAATTTAGTGTGTAAAGGAAAAAATTTATCATGCTTTTAAAACATTGATATTATTTATATGTAGTGTTTTTATGAGATGAATTCCCTAGTAATGATCATGTCTATTTTGGAGCCTTTTCTTGAATTGTTGATATTGTATTTTAGATCCCTTTTTGTTCTATATTTATTATTATACTCTAAAATTTAAATTCGGTAACAAGTTATATTTGGTTAAAAAAAATGGTTTCCCATGGTTTTATGGATTTTTTGATAACAACACTAAAATAAAGAATAATGTGATAAAATCCCCTTTGTTTAATCTTTAGAAGGATATTTTATGTGTTTTTATTTTTAAAGATGAAGTTATATGGTGAGGTTATGGTTTTTTATGGGCTTTTGAGGAGGTGAGGTGATGGTTTTTTTCCAACATTTGGGAGGTGAGGTGATATTTTATTTTTTGTTGCTCCTTTTAAGAGGCTAGGTGATGGTTATTTCCATATTCTATTAAATATGGAATTTAAAGGATTATTGGATATGATTTTTGGGCAGTGAGTTGATTGTTCATTTGGGAATTCAGTTTATATGTCTATGTGATAGTTTTTTCCCATTCTTTTAGGGTAGCAAGGTGATGTTACAATGGGGATGACGACTACTTGTGAGGTGTGGTTTTATTATACTAGATTCCATGGTAGTTATGGAATAATTAATCAATAACTATTGAAATGGTTGGGGTTTGGTTTGGTTTGGTTAATGGTATGGAAATTACTAATTAAAAAATAAATGATGGTTTTCATTGTTACATGTGATTTTTTCCTAATAATGAATTAATGGGGTGAATAATGGAATTTATTAGTTTTGTGGATGGTGTGGGGTTATGAATTTAAAGGTGGCATTGAATGTGGGGATTTTTTGAGTTGGTTATTGTTTGTTTGTGTATCCATAGGATAGTATTGTGTGTGACTATATGTGTATACATGTATATTCACTATAATTTGCATGCATACCCCACCTTCAAAATTCACTATGATCCAACACCTATATTTTCAAATTGTTATTGTTTTTTCCAACATTTGCATGATAAGGATGTATAGATGGATATGTTCTCTTTCTTTTTCTCTATCCTTGGAGAATATTTATGCACAATCTATGATTGGTGGAGGTATTTTAGGACACTATGTGATGGAAAAAGTGTATTTTAGGGAGATATGATATGATCATGCTATGGGGAAGTAACCCAAGTGTTTTCATGTTAGATGTGATTTATATATTATCTAGGGTTGATCATTGTGGGGGTAAATATTGGTTAGATGTGGGAATAAGTATGGAATCCTTTATGTTCCTGATACTATATTAATATCATTATGGATGTCTTCCAGATGTGATTTCCTAGTTGTATATGGGTTCCATGTGGTGTGACATTACTTTGGGTAAATGATATATGACATTCAGAAAAGATGAGAGTGCCATGACGTAAGATATTTGAATGTGAGAATGGAAAATAAATAGAAATGTAGTTTGGGTTTTCTTTATTGATATTCTTCTTATTTTGTTATTATAGACGGATTTTCTCATTTTGTTGGAATTACATGGTGTGTTTGGGATGGATAATTGGTCTGTTTAGGTGCTTTGGGATCTATATTTTTCTCATGGGTGCATTAGTATACTTCATGAACTAATAGACAAGAGACATTGGTATTCCAAATTATTCTACTTGTATGGATTCCTTACATATATTATCATATTTTCACGTTTCTAGGAGGACTTCGTGGGTCATTATATACAGTACTAGCTAAAAAAATTAGATAGTTATTGTAGCACTACTTACTAATTTCTTATAGGTATTTACTTTTCTGAATTTAATCTGTTGGATTTTCATTTATAAATTCATGTGGGTTCATTTTCTATTACTTTAATATTATTTAATAGAGTTTATTGTTGATAATTCAACTTATCTCATGATCTAATATTATTGTTGTTGTTTACACATCCCATTTCATGATATTTTTATACACTTGGTTCCATTCAACAACATGGGGACTTTTGAGGTGGGACTCGGGGGTGTTATCAACATCCCATCATTTGGGTGTATTTGGCTACAGGGGGTCCTGATAGAGTGGTATCATGGGTGATGTTTGATTGATAGGATGGGGTTTTATTTCTCCATAGTGATGATATCATAGATCACTGTAGAAAATTTTCTAGTTGACCATGATTCATGACTTAGTTAAGGGATACTATCCCGAATATGATATTTTCGGGCCTCATAATCCATGTCATGGAATCTATGATTATTGAATGACCACGTTAGTAGGATATGTTTGTAGTGTATAGATGTGGTAGAGGTATATTTATTTTGATGAATTGTGTTCCTATTGGAGTTGGTATTTTTTATAAAGGATAAAATGAATAATTTTAATTTAAATGGATATAAATAAAATTTCATAATACATGGGAAGGTGTTTTCAAAGTGTATACATAGATTTGGATGGAGGATCTTGACATTGAATATAGTTTAATATAAAACCTATTGGGATATTGGGTACCATTATCAGTTACTCATATGTGGGGATATACATGTTTGTGGTGGATGTTGTATCTAGTTGAACAAACTGATTCATAATTTTTGTTGGTTGACATTCATAAAGAGCTCTGGGAAGAGTTATTTTTATCAGCCATTATAGAAGTGAAGATGTAGGAGATAATTTATATTTATAGGGGTAATATTTATGTTTTTGATTTGGGAATCAATTTAAAATACCTTTTTCTAGATATTTTTCCCAATGAGGAGTGTCATGCGAGTTATATTTAGGGGGAATTCAGTCCATATATCTAGTTTTTGGTTACTCTTTTTTGTTTCCTATGTATTTGTAGATTCAAAAGAAGGCGGAGGTGATTGATTGGATTCACTCATGAGAATGTATACCATGACTGGGGTAAATATGAGTTCCATTATATAAAGATTCGTTTGTAGTAGGTCTCATGTAGTTGGACTTTTGAGGATTGGACCATCAAGGAGTAGACCACAAAATCCTCCCATATGGTCTTCTCGGTCTATTTATTTTTATACATTTCATAGAGATATTAGACTATTTTTTTCCTCATGGATTCATATAAAACTATAGAATAAGTTCCCAACTGTTCTATAGGGTCAATCATGTGTAGCTAGACATTTTTACTGCCAATCTAAGTAGTAGTTTCTTGTGGGGCCATTTTAGCATCACGAGAAGAGGGATTATTCCCTAATAAGTAGATATGGATCAAGTAGAGGATTCCCTTTGGATGTTCCTAGTTCTTGAGGTCCTTGACATAGTGCGGTAATAGATCTTTCCATTAGCAGAGTTGTATGGGATCTAAACATGGTTAGTTATAGGTAGTGTAGGAAGAAGAACTAGAGGTGATATAAACCATTTGAGGTATTCATAGTTTTTCATCTACCCTTATTTGTGTATTTTATGATTCAAGAGAATTTGACTCTATTATTTATCCTTCTCAACTTCGTTATCTTGGTATTGATATAGAGAGGCTTCCATTTCCTCTAGTGTTGACAACATGATTTGGAGGGTAGAAAAGCTTTTTTGATGTATGTTAAGGGTTTAGAGTAATGATGGGGCCACATAAAAATAATGGGGATATTTTATTTCTATATATTTATCCATAAAATGTCTTCCTAGGCATAAATTAGTTTTATTCTGTATGATATTTTATAACTAGGTACCAAAGGACAAACGTGTTATGGAATGTGGATGTAAATCATGAGGTTTTTTTGGTTGCCGATAGGGGTTGTTAGGTGGGAAGTTAGAAAATAGAGGCCTTTTTATTTAATTATAGAGATATTCATATAATCCTATGTTGGGGGTGTTCTCATGGTTATTTATGTGCTCCTAGATTTGTTCGTAGAGGTGTTTATCACAAAATCTCCTCAACATGGTGTAGAGTTTGGGATATAGTTGTAGCTATGTGAATCTCCAATTTTGATAGAACCCACTCAAATGGAACCGAGAGAGTTACCGATGTTGAGTATGTTGGTGGATGATCTGATTCATAAGGTTTTAATCTAACCTAGTGTATCACTCTGAGATTCAATCTTCCTGTAATCAAATAAGGAACATAGTAGATTGATGTTATGTATATACTACTGGTGGTTTAACTAGGTGATGATCAAGAACCATAAGCCTATTACATTGATAAATACACATTTCCACTAACTTATAGAGACCGTTGATTATCTATTCTCAATTTACGGTATGTATATTACACATTGAGGGTGAAAGAGGTAGATATACCAATGACTACTATCATATGTAGGTATACCCACTTTGGGACTGTTATCATGTCATTTGGTGTTACAAATGAACTAGTTGTTCTCATGGGACTCATGAACCCATTGTTCTGCATATTCCAAGGCCAGTTGGTACCATTTTCATCAATACAATATTGATTTACTAAATTTTATAGGAGGATAATTCTAATCATCTCAGATATATTTTGTAGATCCTTCGACAACACCATTTATATTAACTGATTTCTATGTATGATTTCAAGAAAGAAGCGATGAATTTACATGGCCATGTGGTGTATCCTCAGGGTCTGGTAGTGGATCTGTCTAAAGTCAATATAGTTTTTTCCTATGAATGACCCAATTTTTTTGAATAATTTCTTCTTAGTCTAGGACTTACAGAATATTATTGGAGGGTTTTATTCTATTTATTTCTATTTTCATCACCATTGAAATAATTGACCATGAAGGACAGGGATGTTGTCTGAACTAATTAGTTCCCGCCCGCATTCAACTATATGATGGGGATATTGGTCGGTGTTTTAGTGAATCAATTTCCTAGGCTATTTGTGATTTTAAATTGTTATGCGACACTTCTATCTGGTCTTCTTAAGCGCTTTTATGTAGTAGAGGATAGTGATATCTAATTTTTATAGGAATTTTGATACATATGACCATAACTATGGTACATATGTTCTCAAGATAGAAGATGTTGTGTTTTCATTGATGTTATGGAATAATTACACTATTATATGGATCTTTCATTATTGAATGATCACAAAAGTTTTAGTTATATCATTTCCTATGAGATTTGAATTAATATTTGTTGGTTTTTATATATCTTCATGATGATTATGATTTTTGAGATATCATACACCTCTATAAATATGAATTTTTTTCATTATTATTTCATAATAAATACATGGAAGTATTTTTCAAATGATTCTCAAAATGTTTGGAAAGGATCAAGGGTGTTTTCATTAATTAACATAGTTTCAAGGGTTCATTATTTTAGAGGCTATCTATTTCAAATTATAGTTCAATTTTATCTAATGTGGAAGGTATAGGAGTCTTATTGGGGTGACACAAAGGAATAGGTGATGTGAAATCATGTGGAACATTTTGATGTCCTATAGGGATAGTTAGAGGATGGTTGATACTAGATGTTATTTCATTGGATTTTTTTGCATTTTTTATTTATGAGGGAGTCTTTCATGAGTTTCACATATCACCATTGATGGTACACATAGGATGATCCATGATGTACCATGACCTAGAGAAGTAGTTTTTTGTGGTCGGGGATCAAATGGGATGTGAAAGAGTTCATTGAGAGGTGCTTGTTTTTCCTCTGGGTAGAGCTCAAGCATCATGTTACTATTAGTTTATTTAAGCCATTGGATTGACCCGAGAGGAAAATGGAATGAAATATGTTTTGATTTTATCATAGGGTTACCCTGAGCTCTAGGAGGATGTGGTGATACCTATGTTATCATGGTTTGGTTGATGAATTCATCCCACATTATAGTTATCAAGGAGTTAGGCATAATAAATTCTTTATCTAAGAAGTATGATGATGTGGTGTTGCACTTTCATTGTTCTATAAGATCTATTTTCTCATAATGATATTCATTTTTTACCTCAAAATTATAGATGGTATTAAATCTTTCTTGTGGAACTAAGTTAGGATCATCCCTTCATCCTACACTCAGATAGACGAGCAGATGGAGAGGACCACACGGAAACTATAGAACATGTTGTGGGTGTTCATATTAGTCTTCATAAGATCATGGTCACAACACTTGAGCTTAGTTGAGATTTCATATTATAACAGTTATTACTCATCAATCAACATGGCCCCTTTTAATCTTCATACATATGATCATGTTGTTCTCCATTGTGTTGGATGGGGGATGTGGAAGTAGTAGATTATTGTCATGATGTGGTACAGGTCATCAAAGGGATGGTAAAGCTTGTTCATGAGAGGATTAAAGCATAATAGGACTAGAATAATTATTATGATTGTCAAAGGAGGTGGCACGTTGATTTTGAGTTTGTGGGCTGTGTGTTCATAAAAGATTCCCCTCTATGTGGGAAGCGATGTTCTAGTAAGGGGACTATAGTTTATCTCATGTTTTGTTTTTCCCTTTCAGGTGATGGGGTGATTTGTAAAGGAAGAATATTTTCTAGCATTACCACTATAGTTGGAGAGGATCCACAATGTGTTCCGTATTTCTTTTATTTTTTGGTGTCTTCAAGATGAATCCCATGTCACTGATTGGAGATATTTTGATATTAATTATGATGAGAATATTGTGTAGTTTCCCTTTGAAATCCCATAATTCTAATAGAAGTCACTACGTGGATGAACCATTCCCATGGTTCAGGTGTTTTGGAGATATTATATCCAAGATGAATGTACATGGAATTTGGATACATAGATGCATGCTCAATAAGCATAGTTTATTTTGAGTTTTTCCATTCTCTTTTTTCTTATGATGTGAAAGTTGGAGATTTCTATATTATGATTTTGTTTTCAAAATGTATGATTGTGATAACGTTATAATGTATATAAAGAGGGTAACTATTTAATATTTGAGATATATTAACTGGGATGTGACTAAACTTGTTTGGGTGAGTCATTTCAACCAAAGAGTGGATAGTATCTTGATATGGAGGATTGAATTCCCTAATTCATGTGTTCAAAATGTTGTGGTTTTGAAACATCACACACCTCCTCAATGAATTCAGTTTAGTAGGAGTTTCTACTCGTCCTTAGTTGATGTTCCCATGGTTCCAAAGGCTGTCCATAAATGCCGAGGGCTTCACAAACAACTGGTGAACTATTTTCCCTTATAGAAAAGAAACCAGCCAAATGAGCTATAACCTACTACCACAAAATTATGCATTTCAATAATGTCATGAAATATATAAATTACAAAGAGATATACATGAAACCAAGAAAGATTCATAACAATGTCAAACTACCAAGATAACCAAACCACAATAATCCATGATTATAGTACCACATGGGAGACTAAACAAAAAACCCCAAGAAGATATGGATCCACTCCATTGCTCAGAACCAAGCTTCATGCTCTAAGAACCATAATAAAGTATAATCATCAAAATGAACAACTAAGGAAATGATATTACTTACAATTACCTCTATCTTGGAACACAACATCTCAAAAAAAACCAATGTTACAATGCAGGGGGTGAGTAATAATAATCCGTACATTTTCCCCAAATGACATACCTACACATGCTAGTAGGTTATAACAGATAGAACAATTAGATAAACCAATTTATATAAATCCATTTAATTAATTTACAATTCTTAACTATACAAACACAACCTTTCCCAAAGGAACTCACCCAAACTATAGCAAATATAAGAAATGAAACAAACCAATGGAACCAAACATGTCATTTACCCAAGACCCCTTCACAATATCACAACCCATTCATATAGCATATTAAAACATATATCTTGACCATGGGCATGTGTTTCACACACATAATCAAGCTCATTGTTAAATTTGATACTAGAACATTACGTCTGAACCCGTTAACTTTTTATATTGGTACTTCACTCCCACTTCCCTATGATAGTGGTTCTTCATGACCACTATCGATCCATTCCCAACCATGCTTAACCACTTATGAAAACAACTAGGCCATTCACCTATACGAAAAAAAAATTCAAATTTCCAACTCATATCCACCATAATATTTCAATCCATAATAATCTACAAATTTCATGCAAAACAATCCCTTAAACACATCAATAATTCCGACAACATTCCAAATTGCTTCAATAAATCACCCATTATCTGAAACCCCATTAAATATTTTTCCATGCCAAACCACATTTTAATTAAAAACATTTTCATTGAAATCCATCATTTAGAACCCATTTTCCATAATAAACCAAGGCACCAATTTAAAAATCCACATTTTAAAATCAAACAATGATTCCATTTTCAAAAAAATAACACATTTTTCAAAAATCCCAAAATTAGAAAAGAAATGAGTTTCCACTAAGAATCACACATCACAATGAAAAAAATATAGAAACCCCATTTCATTTGAAATTAAATACTTAAAGTTCAATCAAAATAGAAATGAGGGTGAAGCCACCTACTGTGGATTTCTGAAAAAATTAAAAAATTCTTAACCACACCCCAAAACAGGGTGAAACATTCCCAAAAACACCATAGTTTTCTTTACATAGAATCAACATGACCAAATCTCATAATTTTAGGAAACAGAAACCATATATCTACAAGATATAGATATAGATTAAGAAAACTAAGAGAGGGGTAACTATATATCTGTGGTAGTCCAAAAAACCAATAGAGGAGAGTAACCGGAAGATAATCTCTTTCAAACCACCATGAAAACCTTTTTATTTTATTCAAAAATGGTTTTGAGAGACCTTTTATCCAAAGAGAAGTGTCAATTTTGAGTGGTGTTTGAGTTGGAAGAGAAATTAAATTTGTTTTAAATATCATGAGTGCTCACATTTAAAATAAGATCAAATTTTTTCCCCATGGTTAGCTGGTACGGTTAGACAAAACATATGAAAACTGTGCAAATACCATTGTTCGAAGGATTCCCTGTATGGTGTTCTTATATGGTAAAACATACTATGCACAAACTATGAAAAATCCCTCTACCTCATGGAATATGATTTATCTAGGATATCAGCATGGTTTGGAAACCACATACCCCAATCTTGTGCCCAACCTTTTCCCTCTACATCACTAATCACAATCACCTGGAGGTTCTCGATGGCTTCCACTAACAATTCTCATATTGTGTTCCCTTAGACAATTTCCAAAACCATCCTAAAACCATCCCAAAATTTCCTAAACATTGCCCAACAAATTTTTATACAAAAAAATACATAAAAAAGGGTTACATACCTCAAAATCTGGGTACTACATTCTCCCCACCATTGGATTTTCAATCATTGAAAGTATTGAACCATCACATTTTCGAAAGAGTTCAGGACATTTCTCGACCATCTATTTCTACCACTCCCTTATCTCCTCCTAAATCTGAACATGTTTCCACAAAATGTAGACTATAATGATGATTTTTCAATGTAAGACTTTTTCATTCCTATCCACATTCCAGAAAAGAAATTGAACCAATGAATCATCCAACTCTAGCTCAACATGTTCCCAACAAATCACATTTTCCTGATCTGGATCATACTTTTTCAACTCAGAAACACGAAACTCATTGAGCACCACCCAAAATTGTCATGCATAAGCAACTGATATGACACCTCTCCAACCTGGCCATGTATCTCAAAGTACCTAATATACCTCATATATAACTTTACCCTTCTCTCAAACAAATGATTTCCCAATCTCAACTGGATTTTCAAGAACAAGTGATAACCCACCTCAAATAACAATGAGCGTGATGATAGTTCGCATATGATTTTGGGGGATTCTATGTCATTTTCATTCTCTTCCTGATCAACTTGATTTTCTCCATTGTCCCATGGAAAATTCTCACCCTGTAAAAATACTTTTCCCCTACTTTCACCCAATAAAGTGTAAAATGACATGGACACCCATAAAATTCATCCAACAGATCCATATATGTGGAGGATTAATAACTATAATTGTAGGATGACTCCGTACCTAGCATGTTCTCCACCCATGATCTACCTAAATCCATGACACAAGTGTGCAACATGTCTTCAGATATTTTTATAATCCTATCAAATTTCCCATCTATTAGATGATGATATTTCATGCACATAATCAACTATGTCCTAAGGGCTTGTTGCATGGATTTCTTAAAATGGTACGTGAACTAAGGATCCATCCCCAATACAATCTAAACGTGTCCTCCACACATACTCATAACATCATGGATATGTATTTCAAAAATATCTTAAATAGTATGGGATTAAAAATTTGGGATGAAAGGGGATAATGTTGTGAGTCGATCAACTATCACCCATATGTCTTCGTGTTTGTTGTTATTCATGGGAGACCTATAACAAAATCCATCTCTATTTATTCACATTCCCACACAGGGATAGGTGAAGACTATAACAGACCTACTGGATGTTAATTCTCTACCTTCACTTGCTGGAAAGTCAAACATCTCGAATCAAACTCGAACACTTTCCTTTTCATACACGCCCACAAGAACTGGGCTTTTAACGTGTTATAAAATTTATGAATTCTAGGAATACAATACCATAAGAAATGATGACAAGAACTAAGAAGTTTCTCCTAAAATTACACTGGTACAACCATCTGATTCTAAAAGCACAAAACTGAATTCTCATCATGTTTTCAGCACTCAATAGTCTCCCCACAATTGATTTCTTACCTCATTGAAACACACTTTGAATTGGAAATATACTCCTCTTTAACCAACCCAACAAAGTCAGGGACCAACAAGAGCAGAATGAAAATTTCTACATCACCTCGGTATTTACCTTACAAAATCTTATCAACTATGCACAATATCAACCACCACTAATCTGATGCCTATTTCAACACCTGAGCATACAACTTTTTAATTAATGCATCTTCCACCGAATTCTATTTACCCAGTGTTTTCATTAAGTCAAATTCAAAAATCTGTAGATACTTTATCTATATATTTTTCTAAAAATTTATATCTCCTTGTGAGAAAATATGTTTCAAACTCTTATGATCGGTATTCACTTTGAATTTATCACTGAAGAAATAATGAATCCACATTTTCGAATCATGCACCATAGATACTAACTCCAAATTATTTGTCGGGTAGTTATTTTCATTCAACCTAAGATGTTATGATCCATATGCAATATCATGACCTCGTTTCATGAGAACCCACCCCAATCTCGGTCCCAATAAATCACAATACACCGTGTACCCTTTCCCTGGTCCAGTAAAAACCATGATTGGTGCTAACATGAAGATATCCTTAAGCACTTCCAAATATTTCTAACACTTCTGATTCCATTGAAATGGAACATTATTTGTTTTCAAACCTATCATAGATGATAAAAATTCTGATAATTCATGAATAAATAATCGATAATACCCAGTTAGACTATGGAATCTTCATATCCCCAAGATTTTATTTCATAATTTCCAAGAAATAAACACCTCTATGTTATCTATATCCATTGAAACAGCTCCCTTAGAAATAAAATGGCTCAGAATATATACCTCTTGTATCCAAACTCGACACTTTAATAATTTTACAACAACGGATGATGTCTCAAGGTTCCCAAAACTACTGCCATGTGTTTCTAATGTTCCACCCTTATCTTGGAATACAAGAGTATATCATGAACCAATACCACCAATAGAGAATCCAAATATCTATCAAATATCTATTTCATCATTTTCATGAATTCTTCTAGTGAATTTTTGTGACCAAAAGTCCTAATAATACACTCATATTTCTCATATCTACTCCTAAAATATATTTTTGGTATATCCTCCTTCCGCACCAGCAATAGATGGTACCCTGATCACAAGTCATTCTTGGAGAACCACTAATCTCTCATCAAATGATCTAATAGTTCATCAATGCATGGAAGTGGATATAGATTCTTTATCATAACTTGGTTAAGATTATGATAATACACTCATGAACAAAGAGTCACATCCTTCTTTTTAATGACCAAAACTGGAACTGCCCATGGGGGTGTGCTAGGCCAGATGAACCCTTTTATTTAAACCTCCTCTAATTGCACATTCAATTCACACAATTACACACTGTCCATTTGTTAAGATGGAATTGAGAAAGGACTTTTCATTAAATGTAGATTAATCATGAACTTCACTTATCTCATGGGTGGAAAACCTACTAATTCTTCAGAAAAGACATTCATAAATAGATCAAAAACTACTGGAGAACTGATTCTCTGATCATTTCACATTGATTTCAAAGAAAAATACAATAACTAATATGATATCATCTTATCTTCTAGTAGCAGAAACAATTTGCACCAATTTTTTAATTTTTATCCCCAAGAAATATATGTTCGGTTCCCTCACTCATCTTGAAAAGAACCATTCACATATAAAAGTGGGTGTGGGTCTTAAACAATATCAACCAATCTGTACCCATAATTATATCACGAACATCCATCACAAGCATTGAGAAGTCCCACATCAACTCAAACTCATCCAGAACTATACAATAATCTCTACACATGAAGACTTGAAAATCTCTTTTACCCAATGGAGTTTGGGGTTTTAAAACAGATGGAATCATTTGTGCACTAAATCTCAGAAAATCAATAACACATGAAGAAATGAAATAATCATAAGCACCCATTTCAAAAGACACATTTGTAATGGTCAAATTCAGAAGAATCATACCTCTCACAATGAATGGTCCTGCATGATCATCTACCACAACCTACTCATCTCCAAACATCTTCTTTCATGCCTGATGTTTCCCTTTGTTACCCTACTGAAATATCCCCTACTTAGGAGTAATGGTATTCCTAGAATCACCATCATTAACTCATATCTTTTGATGAGGATTATGTCATTGTCCCCATCCCATCATGGTATAGGATGCATGTGAACCATGAGGAGTGACACGAACACCTGACCTCATAGAATTATGATAATAATGATGAATAATCCCCACCTTCATGCAATCATTACATGCTCGAGTTTGTGTTGTAACATCATACATTATGTGTCTTGTAGAACCAAAATAAAAACATCATAGATTATTTGGATGTTGTAGAGGAATATTTACTGATCCACCCATCAGGTTGTGAGACATACTCCCACTGTGGAAGTAATTTTCCTTCTCTCTCTTTATCCTCGCGATAGAGAACCCACAATTCCCCCTAGGTTCCAACATTATTTCCCCACCTATAGCACACAAGATATCCCTTTTATCGACTGATTATATAATAACCGTTTCACTATAATCACATATACATAGAACCAAAATTTTAGAATGAATTTTGTACCTCTAACATGATTCAAAGATCTATACCATCAAGGACGCACTAGCTATCAACATAGGTGAAAACTATACTATGGTTATAAAAATAGATTAATATTATATTACTAACATGTTCTCATTATTGAAGTTGAATAAATCCATTATGTGCTGAATCTTGAACATGTGAAGGTGGAATTGCTTGTTAAATAATTCCTAAAATCTCTACCATGTCATTCCTTGGTACGTTCTAGGCTAGACATCTAAATCTAACCACTGTTTTGAAATATCTTCTAACATATACGTCACTAAATTCCATTTTAACTCTTCCATTATTCCCCGTAAATCAAATATTTAGATCATCCTATTCAACCAAACCTCTTCCATTTTCATCTCCGAATCACCTAAAAAATATGTGGATTCTACATTTGAAATTGAACCGAGTGATCCACATTCATTGTATCCTCACCACTATTCCCACATTCCATAGCTAGGAAATCATGAAATATAGTTGACACTAGATTCTAGTTCCCTCAGGGCTCAGGTGTAACAAATGTTTCCACCGAATCCTTTGGTAGGTATCTATGATGTCTACCTGGAGAATTTCAATCAACATAACAATAACCATAAGGTTAACTTTCAAATAACTGAATTCTTAAAATTTCAAATTCGGTCAAATTATGCTATCAAAACCATAATTTTTCAAATTCCCAATTTACCATTTTCAACAGTATTTTAAAATTCTATTTTATTTTGAAAATTGAGCCATTTTCATTATACCCCAACTATACTATTTCAAATACTTAAATTTGAAACCAATATCTAGATTTTTTAAAAATAATCACATTCATATCATAACAAAAATAATTATGTCCAATGAAATATGAATCCAAGTTGGAATTCATTTTTACCATGAATTTCATACTTATCAAATTGGCTATACCCATGACAATGAGATCATTCTCCTATAATAATTTCCAAAAAACTTATGTACCCAACTCCATGGTAACATGAAATTCAGAATAAAACAATTAGCTATATCATTTTACGCCATAAATTTCATTTTCCAACAGTATTATGCCATACTACCATCCCAAATCAAGTAATAAATGAAGAAAAAATTTCATCACTAAGACCAAAAATCGAGTGAAGACCAATAATGTCCAACAATACTTATACATAAAGGACAGTGAAAATTGATACTACATGTATCTTCCCAGCCTTAGTCATTGTCTTGAGTTGAGTATGAGGTGCTACTCAGCCTTAGTAAATGTTACCAAGGTTCCAATGGCTGTCAATAAATGTTGAGGGCCTCAAGAACAATTGGGGAACAATTTTCCCTTATGAAAAAATCAGCCACCCAAACGAGCTATAACCAACTACGACTATTTGATGCATGAAAATAATCTAAATCATTACATACATTATGAACAGAAAACCATACAACCAAACTAATTTCCAAAAAATAATAAAGGACCAAGAAACCAAACCACAATAATCCATGATTAGAGTACCAACAGAAATACTAAACAACAAAACCCAAAGATGATATGGAATAACTCCATAGCTCTGAACCAAGATCCATGATCCAAACACCACAATATTGTCTAAGAATCTATATGAAAAACTAATGAAATGAGATGACTTACCTTCAATGGTTTCTGAGAATTCAATATCTACAAAATCACCAATGTGCCAAAGCAGGGTTTGAGTAATAATACTCGGTAGTTTTTCCAAAACAGACTTCCCTACACACCCGACTAGGATTGAACTGTTTGCAAAATTATAAAAAACAATTTATATAAATTCATCTAAACAGTTTAAAATTAACTAAAATACAAACACAACATTACCCAAAGAAACTCACCCAAATGATCATATTTATAAAAAATCAACCAACCAATGCAACCAAATATTTCATTTACCCTAACCTCATTCAAAATTTCATTACCCATTCAACTAGTTTGGTCGCACGCATATCGTGAACATGTTCCCAAGATTCACACACACACTTGGGTTTTTTGTTACTATTATCGGTGGAACTTCATGTCTGAACCAGTGCAATTTTTATAGTGGTACTTCAAGACCACTCCCCATTGATAGTGGGTTTTCATGCTCACTATCCATCCATTCCCAAAAATTCTTAGCCTCATAAGTCAACAACCAATCCAATATAATATACCCAAACCAATAAAATAATATAACAATAATTTCTAACTCATTTGAACAGTTCTGTGTCAATCCATAGTACCCATTAATTTCCTAGACATAAAAACCCTTAAACACATAAAAATTCCAACAACATGGTGAACTTGTTCAATAAATCACCTATTTATGGAAAGACCATTATACAATTATCCATGATAACCTACATTTTAATATAACAGAATTTTCATTGAAAACATCATTTATAACCCTTTTTTTATAATCCAAAAATCCACTAATTTTGAAATGTACATATTAGAAGAACCCCACAAATAAATTTTGACAACAATACCCCATTTTCCTAAAATCCCCAAATCACTACAAAATGGGTTTCCACCATGCATCACAAATCACAATAATAATCAATTTCAAGAAATAGAATTTAATATAAAATTTAAACATCTAGCTCTTTCAAAATGGACATTTCAGTGAAGCCACTAACGTTGGGGTTCTGGTGAAGTCAACCAACACCCAACCGAACAACAAAATACAGTGAATCATTCACAAAAAAACATTCAAACTCTTGGCCTAGAATCAATAATACCCACAATCATTAATTTAGGAACCACAGCTCTATATCTACATGTCATGGATGTAGATCCAGAGAAATGAGAGAGAGGGAAATCTATATCTAAGGAATAACATGAATAAACAAATATAAGAGACTTACTATCGGATAATTTCCTTCTAATAACCAAGACGCTGATTCAAGTTTCTTCTAAAATAGGTGGGAATTCCCCACTAACCCTAGAGAAGAGTGAATCCCATGCGGGGTTTATGTTGGGAGAGAAATGAAATGATTATGGAAAATATGGAGTGATACCCTTTTAGAAAACCAATTTGAAGGTCATGAAAAGTTAGCTCGCATTGTTAGAAAAACTGTGCACTAATCATGAAACTGCCACTCTCTGAAGGGTTCACCAGACAGTTGGCCCTCACGGATAAAGATACTGTGTGCTGACCATGTGAAATCCATTTTCCTCAAACCACATAGATTACCTAGTCTGGTCTTATGGTTAGAAATGTGTGCACCCTAACAGTTCACCCACCTCGTTTCCTCTACCTCACTTACCATTGTTACCTAGAGGTTCATCATGGGTTCTACTAATCATGATCTAACTGTGTGCCCTTAGAAAACCCCAAAACCATTATAATACCATCCCAAAATCTCAAAAAAAAAATTACCCAAACCATATACAATCAAAAAATTATATAAATAAGGGTTGCATTCCTCAAACTGGGGGTATTACTTGTTTTTTGGTTTTAGCATTTGTTTGTATGGAATGAATAGAGGCTGACATGGATGTGAATTTATTGGAAAGAAGGAATTTTTTGGATGTGAAATTTTCTTCTTGGGTATTTATGTGGATGGGTTTTGCTGGTGGTATTGATGAGGAGTAGTGAGATTCTTTAGAGGTATATCATGGGGTGGATATTTTTACACCTCTCTTTCTGCACATCATTTTGAATTCTCAACCATTAAATTCCCAGTTTTTGGTGTTGTAGGTATTATAGATAAGGTTGGAGAACGTTTCTTGGTGGTGTGAGATGTAGTAGAGTACATACAGGAATTTGCATCATGGAAGGGGTACACTGTATAAATTGGTGGTTCAAAGCTTGTGTGGTTGTCCAGTTTCATGATATGTTTATGGCTGAGTGAGGAACTCATAAAATTGATTTATGTTATCAATTAAATTCATAACGTGTAATTATATAAAGGAATTAGTGAAAAAAATTACACCAGTTTTTTTTCATTTTTTTCATCTATTTTTGGCCTATGTTATTGCATGGGATGTTATAAATATTGTTTTTTTACATCAGTTATTTTAAAGACGACATAAAAAATAGAAATATGAAGCCATTTTCTTGTCAGTTTCTAAACAAGTGACGGGGAAAACGGTTCATAGTCGTGATTTATTATGTATATTTTTTTGATAACCAGAATAATATGTTGTTTATTACCTCAGTTATTTAATAATAGATGTAATAAACAACTCCTGTAAAGAGTTTTTCATGTCGGTTTTCTAATAACCGACATGAAAACCAAATTTTTCAAGTTGTTAATTTTCATAAATGACATGATAAACCAGTTTGTGAATTAGTATTTTACATCGATTGAAAATTAACCTATGTGAAAACATATATATTACATCTGTTAATAAATAATTGATGTAAAAAATCATCCTTGTTCATTTATTACATCGGTTGTAAAATAAGTGATGTAAAAACAATTTTTTTTAATAATATGGTTCAAACATTACAATGTGCTTCCAAAGAGGTCCTAAAACTAGCAGAAAAAACACCAAAACATGACCAAAACAACTAGACAGCCCCCACCCCTAGACACGCCCACCCCTTTAGACAGCCCCCACCCCTGGACACAGCCAACCCCCTTTGACATCCCACCCCACCCTCTAGATATCCCCACCCCTGGTCACCTACAACCGAGACATCATTTATTTTTCCACGCTTCTACAATCATCATACAAAATGAATACTTTTTGTTTACCCTATGTTGATACAACACTCATAAAATATTTTGCATTTGGTCCTCTATGAATATCTTTCTCATCAAACTCATCCACTATCCTCTGGTCCTGGCAACGTGCAAGTGGTAATTTTAGTAAACATGTGCAACCATGTTTACTAACTCTTGAACTCTTCTTTGTCATTATGGGAGAACATGATGATGATTGGGGAACATAAAGCGAAACATGTGAATGTTCCACCGTAGAGGTATGATAATTATTATCATCTCTAAAATCATGTAGTTCATCAACTGATTGATCTGTGTTATCCTTCAAATCAAAAAAGAAAACATTAGTTAAAAAATATAAACATTAAAATATTATAATAGTAATGTAAAAAATTGGAAAACTGAACTATGTTACATAATTGTAAACATGGTAAATTTGGTAAGCATGATAAACAATGATAAAGATTGTAAACATGGTGAAAATGGTAAACATGGTAGTGTGATTTTCATTCAACAAAATCAATAAATATATAAGTTACATAAAGGAAAACTATGGTAAACATCGTAAACATCGTAAACATGGTAAACATGGTAATGTAATTTTCATTCGACAAAATCAACAGATATATAAGTTACATAATGGAAAACATGATAAACAAAACTAAACAAAAATAAGATAGATGAAAATTTCTACTTATTTGTTTTATTACAAATTTTATTAAATAAAAATTACAATATCCCACATTTTATGAAAATAGTAAGTGTAAACAATAATTAAACATATGTTACCTATAAAATTAGGAATGTAAAAATGGATTGTTTTCCCGAATTCATTCGTCATGATCGTTCCATATGGCACAAAACATGTCTACAACATGCTCATCATTATTTTATTCTAATATTTATATAGATGTAGGTATCTCTCATAAATCAAAATCATCATAATGTCGATCATCACCAACATATTGTTTTTTTCCTTGTAAATCAACAGATCACGACATATTTGATTGATCAAATATATAGAAAATCTATTTTGCATGTGCTTATATTATAAAAGAATCTGATGTGTCTTCCAATCTATTTATATTAACAACTATAATTCCAAATTCATAATATCTGACACTATTACTACCGATAAACCATTTGCAGTTAAAAATATGATCTTTAGTTTTAAATCAATCAACCTCCCATATTTCATCAATGACCCCATAATATGCACTTGATGCATAAATTGGTTTTTTGTCTTTAGCACTTGAAATATGCATTGCTTCTAGAAACACCAATACATCACTATTCTGAATTTCACTTATATTTTCTCGAGATATTGTACAAAATGTATATCCATTAATTTCATACCCAGACCATGTTATCACATTTAAACTTTGACCACCCACTAACCATATTAATGTACCTTATACATATAATCTACCGAGCAAGGTCTTTTTAGACCATGGAACAAATTTTTTGTTGTGCTCATTCAAAATCCACACTTCCATCTTCATTTGATGATATTGTGTCAACTCATTAATATAAAATGTGATATACAGTTGAGAATCAGCTTTTTTATTCAAGATGTATAATTATACCTTATTCATATGTTTAGCTAACAATGGTTTGACTTACAAGCCATGAATTACCCTTCCCTCATTATTAACTCGTTCATGGTGAGATAGAGGCAAACCTATGTTCTCCACCACATCCAAGTAGCTCATACATAACTCTACAACCTCCTCAGAAATAAAATTTTCAACAATGGAGGCTTTAGGTTGATATTGATTCATAACATACCCCTTCAATAATTTCATACAACTTTAAAAGGATATATCCAACAAAGATAAAATGGTCCCCAAAGATTTATTTCTCAAACTAGATGAACCGTTAAATGCAACATTACATCCAAAAAAGATGGAGGAAAATACATTTCAAATTGACAAAGTATTGAAATTGCACCCTTTTCTAAAATGTTCAAATCATTCACATTAACCACCTTCTTACAAATTGAATTGAAAAAATAAAATAACATCATTATAGTCTTTCTAACACGGATGGGAAATATTCTACACAATTCAACTTGTAGGAGTTGTTTCATCAAGATGTGATAATAATGAGATTTCATAAGTATCTACATAAATTCCTTAAAAGAGACAAATTTTTTAACATTGGAAGCATAAGCTTGAGGAACATTGATTTCATGAAGACACCAAAAAAGATATTTTTATCTCTCTTGGATAATGTATGACAATATGGGGGAAGAAATGTTCATCTTCCATTAGGAGTGGGAGCCAACTCCAAACATATTCCCATTGATACTATATGAAATCTTGCATTCAACCCATCTTTAGTCGTTCCTTTAATATGTAACAATGTTCCAATCAAAATGTTATAGATATTCTTCTCCACATGCATGACATCAATATTATGTTTCACGTCAAGATATCTCAAGTATGGTAAATCAAAAAATATTGACCTTTTCTTCCAAATATGTATATCAATAACTAATTTATATGTCTTTTCCAATAACACATAAAGGTTTTTCACCCTCTCAAAATACGCATCAGTGGATAATGGTATTGGAGTAATATAAAATTCTTGTGATCGATTTAATTCCTTTTTAGTCTTCTATAAGAGTGATCCATAGGCAAAGACATTTGATGACCCATGTATACTGTTTCTCTCCCATGATGAAATTAAAAATATGAAGTTTGTTGTTCGTAAATGGACATGGTTTATTCCCCTTAACACGGTATCCATAAATATTTCCATACCCTAGAAGTCATTTATAGGGAATAGAAGCACTTAATGTAGTTGAAAATATTTCATTTTATATTAATCATACTCCCTAATAACATCATCCCATAAAAGTTTCAAATTATCAATCAATAGTGACAAGAGAACATCAATTTCATTTCTAGGTTTCTTCGGGCCAGAGATCATTATACTCAATATGATATATTTGTGGATCATAAAAACTTCAATAGAGAAGTTTTAAATTACCAATAAAGTAGGTAGTGAAAAATGTTTTTTATTGTGGGTTCAGTATGGATTCATTCCATCTATGCACATCCCAAGTCTGATATTTATAATTTCATTTCCAAATGTAGGATAATGCTCATCAATTTTCTTTCATTGTGGACAATCAGTCGGATTTCGTATTTTTCCGTCACATATCCGCTCATCAGCATGCCAACATAACCTTTTTGAATCATGTAAATTAGCAATTAAATGTTTTTAATGATAAATTATAAGATGATACCAAATACCTTGAGAGGGATCTTTGTTTTCTCTAAATCATCCTGTAATTTTTCATTCAACTTATATCATGATGTCCTACATTTAGGACACTCTGACATATATTCAAATTCCTTCCTATATATCATACATTCATTCAGATATGTTTGTATTTTATTGTATCCAAGTCCAATAGGGCTTAATATTTTTTTGGCCTTATAATGTGAATCTTGGAGATCGATGACTTTTGGATGAATGTCTATCAACAATTGAAGAAGCTATGTAAAACATTTTTTCACTCCATCCACGTTTCACATTCACGTTAATCTATCTTAACATCACCGAAAAAACCATAAAATCTATATAACTAGGATATAATGGTTTTTCTGCATCACCATATAGACACGCAACTGTCGGTTCTATCTCAATGAGTTATCCTACAATATCACGAATCATTTCTTCAATTCCATCAAAGTTACTATCTTACAAATAATCATCATCAGTAGATTTTACATTGTGTATAGTTTCACCATGACAAATACAAGGGCTATAACTCAGATTAAAACCACAACAAATCAAATAATATTTGATGTATTTACTTTTCAACTTCATCATATTCAATATTTTTATGCATGGCCAGAAAAACATGTCACTTCGTGGAACATTTTATTTAGGAAATTAAAAAAAGGCATCAACACCTTCCACATTTTCATTACTCATTCAATGTTTCATAATCCAAATTTGACTCAATATTACCTATAAAAAATATCAAAATTATACATCTTGTTATGATAAGCCAATTTTATATTTATATGATAAACATCATAATTAGAATGTAAAAAAAAGTTGAAATATAAAACATATCTATTCATATTTGAATAATGTTTGCATGAAAATGATTTTAAAAGGAAAATATATTTTGATATAGTAGTTTTAAATTCATCTTTGATCCATTCATAATAGGGAATAAAAAGAATATATCCTGGTGCAACTGGATACCAAATTCACCCTTTCGTAAATAATAAATGTAAAGTATAAATAATAAAATAACTATACATTCACTACTTAAATTTAATCCGATCAAAATTATTTTAAACTATTTGAATATCCCCTTAAACCGTTGGGGTAGAATACCCCAACGGTTTCACACACAATTGGAATGATGGTCACTGCAATTGCCCAATACCAACGATTCTACAGGAACCATTGGTATAGAATACCTAATGTTAAAAAATGAAAATGGTTTCAATGAAACTATTGGGATATATATATAGGGGGTGTCCAAGGGGATATGGGGATGTCCGGGGGGTGGGGGATACCCAAGAGGGTAGGGTCTCTCTAAGGGGTGGGGTGTCATGAGGGTGGTTAAGACTATCCAAGGGGGCGGGGGTGTCAAGGGGGTGGAGGAGTGGTTTCCAGGGGTGAGGGGGCTGCCCGACCCCCTACCCCATTGGACACCACCCCCACCCCTTAGACACCCCTGGAATCCACCACCTCTTAGATAACCCCCATCCCCTAAATAGCACCCCCACCCCACTGGACACCCCCACCCCACTGGACACCCCACCCCCTGGATCCACCCCCACCCCCTTGGACATCCCACTCACCCCCGACACACCAACCACCCCCTAAACACCCCCACCCCCTGGACACCATCCCCACCCCTACCCCCTGGGACACACCCATGCCCCCCTCCCCGACAGCCCCTCACCCTCGGGACACCTCTTCCCCCTTCGAAAGCCCCCTCACCCCTGGACACCCCCACCCCCTTCGACACCCCCTGGACACCACCGCCTCCTTGTATATCCCCCCACCAATTGGACATCCCCCCCCCTCTAGATTTCCCCCACCCCATGGATATCTCCCCACCTCTCTGGACAACCCCCACCCACCCCTTTGGATATCTCCCAACCCCTGGGCACCCCCATCCCCGTGGATACCCCACCCTTCTTGGACATCCCAATCACCCCCTGGACACCACCATCCCACCCCCTAGACACCCCCACCCCATAAAAATCCACTCCCACACCCCCGAGGACCCCCCCCCCCCGACCGCAACCCACCCCACTGGATAACCCTGACCCCCTTGTAAACCCGCTCACCCCACTGGACACCACCCACCCCCTAGACACCCCACCCCAACCCCCTTGGACACCCCCTGGAAAACCCCACCCCTAGATATCCCCTCAACCCCTGGACACTACCCCCTCCCACTGGACTCCCCTACCCCCTTAGAAATCCTCCTCACCCCCCTGGACACCACCCACACCCCCTGGACACCTCCTGGGCACCACCACCCCCTTCAACAGCCCCCACCACTAGACCACCCCCCACCCCTCTTGACAACCCACCTAGAAACCCCCACCCCCTAGACACCCATAACCCCTTAGACAACCCACTCACCCCCCTGGACACCACCATAACCCCCGTGGAGTCCCCCGACCCCCTTCGACATCCCCTACACCACCTAGACACCTCCCCACACCCTTGGACTCCCCCTAGACACCCCCACCCCCTGGACAGCCCCCCCCCCCCCCCCACAACCATTGACACCCCCCACCCACTTGGATATCCCCCATCCCCTTGGACACCCCCTGTATGCAAACACACATATGATTGAACACACAAAAAATTTAAACATTCATCATATCACATTCAAGGTTGATTTTACCAGAAAATAATTTATCACGGTATAAATGAACACTATAAAACTTACCATTATGGAAACAACAAAGATTGAAAAATAACGCCTCTAAAAATTCATTTAGGGAATCGCAAAAAAAACTGAAATTGAGCTGTATCAGGATTACTTGAGTCTTTCGAGTCGACCTGATAGATCTGGTGATAATAAAGAAGGTGAATGATGTTGTTAAAATGAGCTTGGAGGGTACTACTTCGAAGAATTTTTTCTATCTTTTCTGTGCTAGAGAGATGAGTCGCAGGTCGCCTGATCAAAGAAAATAGAATGACTGAATACGGGGCACTATAAATCATTTAAAAGCATTATCACATTAGTTATTTAATAACCAACATGATAAATTATTTATTATGCTTATAACGTCAGTTATTTAATAACCGATGTTGGAATTAATTTATCATGTCAATTATGTTATAACCAATATTATAAATGGTTCCTTATGATATCGGTTCTTTTGATAACCTATGTGATAAATTACAGAGATTTTCATTATCAGGTTAGTTATTTTAAAACCGACGTGATAAAGTTCCAAGATTCAATATTTTATGTGGGATATAAAATAACCGAGGTGATAAAGCTAATATCAATATTTTTTATTTCGGTTATAAAATAACCGATGTAAAAGATAGATTCTCAATGATTTATCACATCGATTTTAAAAAAACCAATGTGATAAATCAGTTTTTACATCATTTCATGTTGGTTATATAGAACCGACAAGAAAAATTCCGAAGTGTTAAATGTTTTTCCACTAGTGAGGATGAGGTGACCATATTTATGGAAGATGATAGAATTATAGGAAAACCCAAAAATTACACATCATGAAATGTTTGCATGAAATGAAACTGGTGGGATCCATGTTATTTTATAACCCTTATGACCGATTTATTTTAATTCATTTGAAACTATATATATATCTCTCTCATTCTGGAAGAAAACCCAAGGAACCTTGAGGAGACCATCAAGACCTCTTCCTCCTTCTCCAGTCCACTGGTTTGGGTGGTTCCCCAATTGTGATCTATAGGGAGTTCCCCTCAATTTCATATTGGTTTTTCTTTTTCATATCATAGGGATCTACTATGGTGGTGTGCTTTTGGTTTTGGGTCTGATTGTGGGATGTTTTTTTGAAAACAATTTATTTGGGGTAGTATTATCTATTGTTTTTTCAGGTTATTGTGGTTTATGGGCATTTCTTCTTTTCATTGGGGTGTGTAGGGAGGTCAGAATGCTCTTTTGAGATATGGAATCCCTCGTTTCTCATGGTTCTGTATAATAAGAGAGGATTTTATCTTTATTAAATATGGTAGATGGTTTTTCTATATTGATAAATGAAAATAGTTATACAATTAAAATTCAAAGGTGGAAGTGTAATGTTTCACCTGATTTTTTGATTTAATATTATTGTGATGTTTTTTTGATTGGACTAAAAGACTGACTTGAAATCATGGTTGTTTGCAGCCATATATTTTCTTGTATTTTTAGGGCCCTATTTGTATTGTCATTGGTATTAAATTCTCAAATGGAAATTGGCTAACCAATTATTTTTTGTTACTAAAATACTTTCCTTTTTTGTCTATAGCTAGAGTGACAAAACCCATAAATTAAAGTGAAATGGAATTAAAAAAAACCATTGTTAAATATATATAATTATCTTTGATGTGTTGTGATTTTTAGACATGAAATTGGAAATTACATTTTCCACTCCTAAGTGGAGTCTTCCAAATAGCTAAAAATGGAAATCACCCACTTGGGGGAAACACCCTACCATTGTTGAAACATTCTGAAAAGGTATATATTATATATAATGAAACAGTACCTCGAATCGATGCACATTTTCCAAAACATAAAATATAGTCTCAAGGTGAATAAAAGGAGAAAATAAAAATCGAAATTCACACAAGAAATTTACCATTTTAATCATTATAATTTCATTTGAAAATGAAGACCTCTTAACTAGGTTTCCCCATAGTCATTTCAATTTAAAATTAACTCTCAAAATTGAGAAAATTAGTTAATAAAAAAAAAATTATTATAAAATAAATTTTAATTTTTTAACAAATCAAAATCAAACATTTTATTATGTCATGGTTTTTATATAATATAACCCCCTTCAATATAAATTAACTATTTTTGAAAATATTATTAAAAATTAACCACTTCATTTTTATTAAATGAAAATTTCACGACCTGACCCCCTGAGTCTCAAGTAGTTGGTGGAAAACTTATAATGACAGCCAAATACCACCTCAATGTTGAAGTGGGATGAAAAAAAGAGGTGATTAATCATATCAGCCATCTGGTAGGTCATAAGATTATCCACCAATACACATGCAGACATATCCATAAACCAATATAATGTAAAAAAAATAATAATTGATACATTAAATTAATTTATAAAAACTAATCCCATATAAAACTATAATAAAGGTTTCAATAAATACATAAGATCCAAATACATGCTTGAAAATTGTAAACCTGTCAAACCTACAACCAATAGGTTATTGTTATGAAGATTAAAACTCTTGTAACCCTCCACTATCCCTCTAGAATAACTAATTTCTACCTAATCTTGGTCCTCCTTGGACTTTATCAAACTATATGTCTTATAAATTTGAAACCACGTTTATAGGATGTGATAATGAGGTGGTTAGTGTAATTATACCTAGTATGACACACAAAAATCATCAAATATAAATCATTAAGTTTGAATTATTATTTTAATCAATAATCCAAATGAATAAACTAGATAAACTAGTAATGCTCAAAAGAAGACTATACATCTCAAGGTGAGTTAACATCATCTCTACCACTGTATAATTATATTCAATGCTACATGTGAACATTAATATAAGGGAACTAACTCACCATGTCTCACTTTACTAGTGGAACTCATACTATATAACATGCTCATCAAGTAATTAAATGAAAATAAATGTATTAACGTAGAGTGTTCAACAAAGATACACAATAGATATGACAACACCATATTGTAAGACAACATATATCAGTATATCTACATGGTATCAAACCTAGGGACTATGTTTGATACCTTATCCAATCAAGTATAACCTACTACGAATGGAATCACATGCCCTAGATGTCCAAAATCAGATACATGAATTATACAATGGTATAATAATAGTGGATCACACCTTTTCTGAGACATAAGTATACCTGACTCTAACTAGGACTAGCTATCGAGGGAATCAAAAATACAATGCTCATGATGGGATGCCTCACTACACCATTTCATGGATGAACCAAGTGTAATAGTCATAGCTTCCACAGTACGCTTCTCTTTGAATAATACAATAGCTTTTGTTGTACGCGACATCGAATTCTAACACACCATGACCAATCAAACTTGTCGTTATGAATATTATTACCCAATTTTTGAAATTTGATAAATTTTACATTTCAAAATGGACTTTATTTCTGGATTTGGAATATCAAAATTATCTTTGGATGAATTTTGGGTATTTTTCTGAAAACATTCAATTTTTTATGAATAGTATGAAACACTACGTTATTGTTTAAAACTGACTTTTTAATTAAAAGATTATATATTTTATTTAAATTTATTTTATGTCTAAATAGATACATAATACCTATATTAGTTCAATGTAATTCATTGGAGTCATTTTATAATAAGATTATATTTATAAAATTTTATTGAACCTTTTAATGGATTTTTCCCTCCTACTACGCACATTTGCAAATTTGCATAAAAGGTAATTTTACAAATTTTTTGTATTGAATTAAAAAAATATGAGAGACAATATTGACATCAAAATGTGAAATTTATTTCAATAGGATGAAAATAATTTTTGGTGAATAGTAGATTTTGAATTTTGTTTACCATTTTTAAAAGTAAATAGGGTAATTAAAGGTAAAAATGATTTTATAATTACCCTAACACATGTCCTAATTCTATTGGATAAGTTTATTTCAACTAAAATAAACCATAGTAATATAATATGATCTTATTTGATCCACACAGATTATATTTGTAAATTTATTATTATTTTATTTAATGAAGAGTTAAAAGTGTTAGATTCAAATTTAAATAAATAAAACATTTTTAATATAGGGTAATACCTAAAAACAATTCAACAATAAATATACATTATAAAGATAAAAATACATTATACATAATTATATTTTAATAAAAAAAATTAGACAGTAAATAACTAAATTAATTAATGACACAATGATTATGTAGTAGTTACCTTATTAATGAATGATTAAAAAAATCGAAATTATATATATCCAAATAAATATAAATTGAGGCTTTTTATGCATTCCAATAATTTTATAGGTTAATATGAAATGATATGATTGATTTAATTTCTTTTGTTCGAAGTAATCTTGTTTTTTTCACCAAAACAAAATACTAAATGGTGTCAAAATTGACATAAATGAGTTTTTCACACAAATACGATATTATTAATTGTTATAATATTTCTAAATATATAAGGATCAGGAAAAGTGATTATATAAGGATATATATAACAATAATGAACCACTTGAGGGTTCTCTTGGATTTTTATAACAGTTTTATTAACAATTTATTATAAAAATACTAGAATGCATGGAAAAAGTTAAAATAGCTAACAAAGAGTTAAATCTAAAAGATAACGTTAATATCATGACCTAAACCTATATAAATCCTATCAGTTGAGAGTTTTTCGACCCAGAACCATATTATCCTCAAAATAAATTATTTATGATCCATTATAAACTGTACATGATTGTAATATAAAATTATATTTCAAACTTTTCCTAAAGAGACCATTACCTCTTTTATAAAAGGGTACTTCCCAATCTCTCAAAATCAACCTCCAAATCAATTTGTCTCGGCCAAAACCTACTCAAATATCCTCCCAAATAACCTCAAATCATCTTATATTCCTTACATTGATCATAAAGCCATCCTATAGAGACATTTAGATCAAATCAAAAGGAAGCACTCGAAGAAGAGTTAATAATTTCAACACCTCTTTCAAAGTTCTTTTTTTCTTCCACTTCCTATTTCTTTTTTGATTCCATACCAAAATAATAAATCCAACACCTTCTATATACTATGATGTTATTATAAATATTTTACAATTATATTCATTATTTTATTAGTCCTATGAATGAAAAATTCACCATACGTGCGTACGTATGACTTACTGTCTCCATATCATGGTGTAGCTTGTTATTCAACACATCATTGATTGGATGGGTATAATAATGTGTATAATTTATTTTAATAATAAATATAAATTTTTATGTATTCTATATATTTTATATACCATCCAATTACATACAATTTTACCATCAAAACAATGATATTGTCGCTCGTGCGTATGTACGGATTACTGTCTCCATGAACGTGATATGATTCATTTCCATATCGTAACCATTCAAGAATTATTTCAATTTTATTATTAAAATTATGATTAAAAAAATTATATCATTCTGAATATAAATCAAATACATCCTATCCGTAACAAACATGAGTTATGTAACAAAACATATAATGGATAAAAAATCAGTTAACACCCGAAATAATGATACTACTGAAATATTATTTCCAAAACAATAATAGAGGATAATATATAATATCATATTTATTTATATTATTCTTCTTTAATTTAACAAAAATTATTTCACCATTATAAAGGAGGTTAACCTACCCTTGACTAAGGAAACGTACAAGATATGGGTTAATTTTACAATCTCTTTTTTATCTAAGGATGTTTATACATGAGTATCTACTAGGACCTCTTTATCATCCACATTTGTGTTTCATAAAAATTAATTTCAAAACATATTTGACTATTTAATTGACTATGGATTAAATTCATTTATACCATTGTTTGAATTTTTATAAAAAGGTTTGAAAATAATATTTCTGTCGATTTCCAAACAAGTTAGTTTGTAACTTTTTCAACAGAAATTAAGGAAGGAATGTTTTTTAATGTATATGGTGGGTATAGATATTTTCTGATGTTATAACACCTTCTAAGCTTCCCTTACAAGCTTATAAGAATATTTTCAAAATAAATTTTATCTTTAATTTTGACTGTTTTCAGTGTAGAATGAAATATTTCAGTCTAATAGTTTTTGGATTGAATTCATCTATGTCAACATCCTTTTTTGGATTTTACGTTTGTTTGATGTTGATTTATTAGGATATAATAATCCATATGGTATTGAAGGTTTTGTGATATGTTTGGCTGTGGATGTTCTATTTTTATACCACTCATGGTTTATGTTTAAATTATTGACATTTCGTAAGATAGTTTTAATGAGAATGTTTATATAATGTTTCAACATTTTCATATGAGGAATAAATTGTACTTATAAAGTGATGGGTGGAGCCTGTTATATGTCCTCGATGCATCGGTAGGTATCATAAGACAAACTAGTGTCTTTGCACAAGGCCTTGAAAAAATATAATTGTAGTCTTGGCATGAATCCTTGATTATGTGGTTATGATGTGGGCATTACACATTCCATCATTATGAAATTAGCTATTGATATTACATGTGAATAGGTAAATGGAATTATTTGATTTATCTTTTCTATATTATGTTTAATTTTATGTTTAAAAGGTTTGTGGTTTTATAATACTTTTCCTTAAATGTTTGTGCTTATTTATGATAGTTTCTTCTATATTGTTATCCTTACTGAGCTTATGATCTCACCGATATCTATGTTTTATTTTTCCCAGGATGCGATGAATAATATTATGATTGACCTATAAAAATAGGCTAATGGATATAAGTATGTTCAAAGGGGTCCCAATGTTGTTGTTTTATCATTTTAGGATGTAATTTAAAACTTATGTATATATATTATACATACAAGGGTTCTAAAACAATCAATATTTCAAGACATGATCTATAGTGTTCATGAAAATGTTATGTAATAATGCACAGACTCTTGGTAACTATGGTCGGGGACTTACAGTTTGTATCAGAGGAAGTTTTGTACAAAATTTGAAAACTAGATTTATAAATACTCTGATTAGAGAACATTACCATAAGATAGACTTTGATGATTATAATTGAATAACTTCCTAGAATTATGGTAATGTAGATATTTTTTTAATTTTTCAGACAATACAACCCTATCTCTATACGAGAAGGTAGAGGCGGCTCTGGAACAAAGTTACATAGGGATGAAAACACTTACAATGAGTTTAGGACAAGACCCAAGGTATCCTGGTACACAACAACAGGCTTGTCTATATTCTTGTTTACGACACTCTCAGGGGATATCCTTAGGATAATTCACATTTTCATTACTAACCATTATTAAGGGTTTATTAGTAAATACAACCTCAAAAAAATTATGATTATGGATTATATGGATAAACTGTTCAATTTATTTTAGGTAATTTACTAGTTTGGAATTATGTATTTGATTCATAAACTAATCTAGTGTATTCCATTATATAGAAATGGTTACTAGTGGAAGTAATTGAAACTGTATCAATGCATGTAATCCATGTAGGGATTTACCTCCTACTCAAGATAATTATAGTGGAGCTGGTGATACAACTGGTGGTGAATAGCTCATAACCATACCGGGAAAACTCACTCAGGTTATGAATAATTACCTTACCTGTATAGAGCACTGTGATCAACAATGAAGAGGATAAATGTTAGACTACATCATGAGGCAACAAACACCAATATTCAATGAGAATAGAAATATATTTGTAGCTGATTAATGGATAAGTTCCTTAGAGAAAATATTTCATTCTTTCGGGGGTAGCCAAATGAAAAAAAAAGAATTCATGGCAGTTTATCACCTCACAGGAGATGTAGATAAATGGTGGTCTTTAATTCATAAAACAAAGGAGGATAAACAAGGTCAAATATGGAATAGAGGGAGTTTAAAGATTTTTTCATAGAAAAATACTTTCCTCTTAACCATCAATCGTATATGGAAAGACAATTTATGGGTATAAGGAAAAAGGATGATGAAAATGTTGCAATGTATGAGGCTAACTTTACAAGGATTGAAAGGAATGATTAATATTAATTACATAACCAAAGGAGTAATATTGGTCGATTCAATGATTGGTTAAAACCATATCTCTGACGATCATTATTCTCATAATCCCTCTAATCATATGAAGATATTGTCTCATGAGCTATCAGGACCAAAAAATAAATTCTATAAGTCTTACGACATTATAGAAAATAAAGATAAGAAGAGAACTGTTGAACACACTAAAAATGGAAATAAGGGAAATAAGGGAAATTTAGAATTTCCATCCGCCAGTAAATGTGGGAAGAAACACCACAGTACTAGCTTGAAGATAATCAAAGTCTCTTACAAGTGTGGTGAAAAGGGAAACAAAGCTCTTGATTTCATGGGAACGAATGAGGATTTCAATATTTAATGCTATAATTGTAGAGAAATGAGGCATTATGCAATTGAATTTCCAAAGAACCCATAAAACATACCAAAAAAAGACCAAGGGAGAAAGGAAAATCTTATGTGATCACTAATTCTGAGGTTGAATATCTCAATGATGTGGTGGCAGGTAATTTAATGGTTTCCTCAAATTTAACCAATGATTTATTTTATTCTGGATCATTGCATCACTTCATATCATTCCAGTTTTCTATGAAAATTATATATTTCCAATTTTATTTAATAAAGGATTTGTAAGTTTAATCTCTTAAGGGAAGTACCATTGCAACAATTTTTTGTGAATCAGTTCCCATTATGGCATATAAATAGGCTTTATTTTCTTATCTCATCATCATCCCCATGATTGAATTTGATATAATCCTCGATATGGATTTGATTTCGGACCATGATGATAACATTTATTATAAGAAGAAGGAGGATAAAATTTCTTATGATGATACAGAGTACCTTATCATTAGAGCAGAAACATGACCATCAAATTCTTATATAGATCAACAACCAGTAGCTCTACTAAATTCAGTTATTGGGTAGGAAGAGAATGAAAAAACTAAGGGTGAGGAAAGGAATTTTCAGATAGAGGATGTACCTATTGTACATGAATATGTTTATGTGTTTTCATAGGATTTACCTGGACATCCTCCAGAATGAGAAATTGAGTTTTCCATTGATTTAATTCCTGGTTCATGGCTGATATTGAATACCCCTTATATAATTGTCACTATGGAATTAGTGTAACTAAAGAAAAAACTAGAGGAACCGAGTAATAAAGGATTTATTTTTCTTAGTGTTTCTCTATGGGTACCCCCTGTTCTTTTGGTGAATAAGAAAGATAGATCTATGAGGTTGTGCTTTAACTATAGGGTGATCGATGCTATAACTATAAAGAAAAGGTATACCCAACCAATAATTAAGGATTTATTCAATAAAAATCATTGATCTCAATAATATTCAATGATTTACCTATAATCTAGATATCATTATTTGTGCATGAAGAAGGAAGAAATTCTACAAACAAAATTTCAAACCCTATATGGGAATTAAGACTTTACATTAATGCCTTTTGGACTGACTAATGCACCCTCTATCATCATGGATCTAAAGAAATGAGTTTTCATGTTCTATATTGATGAATTTTTAGTGGTATTTATTGATGGTATCTTGGTATACACTAAAATCTACGAAGAACATGAAAATAAATTGTGCACTATTCTAAATAATTTTATAAGAAATTATTTATATTGGATGTTTAGAAAGTGTGATTTATGGGTTTAAAAGATTTCTTTTGTTGGAAATATTTTCACTAATGATTGAATATATGTTGATACTTCTATGATAATAGCAATACAAGAATGGCCATCACCAACAAGTATTACTAAGGTACGTAGTTTTATTATTTTAACAGGTTATTATCTGTACTTCATCTAGAATTTTTCTCGATTGGATAACCCATTAACCTATCTAACATATAAAGGGGTTAAATATATTTCGACAAAAAAGTGTGATGAATGTTTTGAATAATTGAAGAGAAGATTTTTCAATGATCCTATCTTGTCTCTACCATCGGGGAATGATGAGTTTGTTGTTTATAGTGATTATTCAAATAAATGACTTGGTTGTATCCTTAAATAGAAATATAGAGTCATTTACTATGCATCACGACAACTAAAAATTCATGGACAAAACAATGCAACTCATGATCTTGAGTTAGAAGCTGTAATCTCTTCTTTGAAGATATGGAGATACTTTCTCTATTGTAAAAAACGTGATATTTATACTGATCAGAAGAGTTTGTAGTATATTTTCTCACAAAAAGAACTCAATATGAGGCCGACACAATGGCTTGAACTACTCAAAGATTAGGATTTCACTATACATTACCACCCGTGGAAGGAAAATAAGGGGGAAGATGCCTTGAGCAAGAAAAGATCATGGAGTTTTAAACAAGATGTGATTTGAAAGGGATCCTATGTTCTTGGATCTAGTAAAGATGGATATGGGAATAATCAAGGAAGGTGAAACATCAAATGTTTTTCAAAATGGTTCCCTAACCATCATTACTAGAAAGAATAAAATGTTCTTAGACTAATTATAATGACTTTCAAAAGAAAATTAATGCTAGGAATGATGGGAGATAGTTTGACTTCGTATAAGAAGATGGAATTTTGAAAATTTTTAAGATACATTGTGTTCCGGATATTCCTGATCTAGAAAGGGAATTATTTGATGATTCTTATAGCTCCAACTTCTCAATAATCCCTGGTACCACTAAGAAGTATAGATATTTGAAGGAACATTTTTGGTGGGGAAACATGAAGAGGTATATTGTTGATTATGTTTCAGGATGTATGGTTTTTCTACAGGTGAAGGTTGGAAGACAACAACCTAGAGGAGTCATACAACCACATCCCATACTAGAGTGGAACTAGGATGATATTACGATGGACGTTGTCATGGTGCTAAAAAAGACTCCTAGAATGAATGATGCAATATGGGTCATTGTTAATCGTTATTCCAAGTCATCACATTTTCTTATCTACAAGAGAAGATTTAGCAATTGAACATTTCACAATACTATATATTAATGGAGTTGTAAGACTTCATGGTGTACCCCTATCGATTGTTTCTGATTGTGATCCCTATTTTACAAAAAGATTCTGAAAAGGTGTTCAGAAAGCCCTCAATAATGAACTTCATTTAAGCACTTCCAACCACACTCAAACAGATGGACAATCAAAGCGGACTATTGAAACCTTAGAATACATGATGAGATCTGGCTCCCTTGGCATTCAATTTATTTTAGATAAATATTTAGATACGGTAGAATTTTCTTATAATAATAGATTTCATTCATGTATTCAGATGGAACTATATGAAGTCTTATATGAAATGATATGTCGCACAATAACATGTTGTGATTATGATGGTGAAAGAAAACTCATAGGCCTATAACATGTTGATTAAATAATATAAAAGGTGAAGATTATCCAAACCCACATCAAAGCAGATAAAAGTATGAAAAAGATCTACGTAGATAACCGATGGAAGTATTTAGAGTTTCAAGTAGGAGATCATGTTTTCTTTAAGGTATCTACATGGAAGGGGGTTGTAAAATTTGGTAAGATGGGTAAATTATGTCCCAGGTACATCGGGTCTTTTTAAATTCATGAAGTAATTGATGATGTATCTTACCATTCGACAATTTCTTCAAGTCTCTCCAAATTTCATGATGTGTTCCACATATCACTATTGAGAAAATATATGCCTGACCCAACGCATGTACCCATATATAAATAATTAGAATAGGAACCTGATCAGTCTTATTAAGAAGACCCTATTAAGATTCTTGATACCAAAGAACCAGTGTTGAGAAATCAGATGAATCATGTTGTAAAAGTTTTATGGAGAAACCATTAGATGAAGGAGGCAATGGGGGAACCCAAGGAACATATGATGATGAACCAAAAAAATCTTTTTATGTCATAATATTACAGAAATTTTGAAGAATAAATTATTTGAAGGGGGAAAATGTAACACCCCAAGCTACCACAGTACGCTTCACTTTGAATAATACAATAGCTTGTGTTGTACGAAATATCGGTTTCTAACACACCACGACAAAAAAATAGCCGTTATGAATAGAAATACTCATTTTTGAAATTTTAAATATTTTATTTTTTAAAATGGACCTCATTTTTGGTTTCGTAATATCAAAATTATCTTAGGGTGAATTTTGGGTATTTTTCTAATAATATTCAATTTTTTATGACTGGTGAAAAACACTACGTTATTGTTTAGAACCTAATTATTATTTGAATAATAATTTATTTTATTTTATTTTATTTTAAGTCAAAATAGATAAATAATACCTATATTATTTCAATTTAAATTATTGGAGTCGTTTTATAATAATATTAGACATATAAAATTTTATTGAACTTTTTGACATCTCTTACCAACCTTCTAGGCACATTTGCAAATTTGTATAAAAGATAATTTTACTACTTAGGTGTATTTAACTACAAAAATCTAAGAGACACAGTTGACATCTTTAAGTAAAATATGGTTCAATAGGATGAAAATTATTTTTTGTGAATAATAACTTTGGACTTTTATTTACCACGGAAAAATGTAAATCCGGTAATTAATTGTAAAAATGATATTATAATTACCATAACACATGTCCTAATTATATTTGATAATTGTATTTAGACGAAAATCAACCATAGGAATAAAATATGATCTTATTGGATCCCCATGGATTATATAAGGACGTTAATTATTATTTTATTAAAAGTAGAGTTAAAAGTGTTAAATTCAAAATTTTAATAACAAAAACATTTTTAATATAGTGTTATGAATAAGATAAATGAGACTATAAATATTAATTAAAAATATATAAAAAATATCCTACATAATGGTGTTTTATTTATAATTTTTAGACATTATATAATTAAATTTATTTATGACACAATGATGATGCAGTAATTACCTTCCCAATGAAATATTAAAACAATAGATATTATAAATAACCCAATAAATATAAATTGATACTTTATATACGTTAAACTAATTTTCAAAGTAAATATGAAATGTTAGTATTGATTTTTTTAATTTTGTTCAAAGTAATAAGTTTTTTTTACTTTCACAGAAACTGAATACTAAATAGTGTCAAAATTTACATAAATGAGTTTTTAAAAGAAATACTATATTATTAATTGATATAATATTCTTAAAATTTTAAGGATCAGAAAAATGACTTAGATAAGGTTAAATATGTCAATAATAAACCACTAGGGGTCATATTGTCCTCTTATTATAAGTTTATTAACAAATTATTATAATAATACAAGAATACATGGTAAAAGTCATAACATTTTACTAAGACTTAAATTTCAAAGATAAGGTTAATATGGTGACCCAAACCTATCTAAAACCTATTTTTTAGAGTTTTTCTACCCCACCCTACCATATCCTTGAATAAATATCCAATTTTATCCATTTTAAACTGAATATTATTCAATAATAAATTAATATTTCGAGCTTTTCTTAAAGTGGCCATCACCTCTTTTATGAAAGGGTACTTCCCATTCCATCGAAATCACACCTAAAAATCCATTTGGTTCGGAAAACCCCTAAGGAACTATCCTCCAAACTGCCCCAACTTCATCTTAGAGGCCTTAAATTGATCAAAAAGTCATCCTACATAGCCCTTTTTATCAAATTAAAATTAAGAACCCAAAGAAGAGGTAATAATTTAATCACCCCTTTCAATGTTATTTTCTTCTTCCACTTCCTATTTTTCGGTTGTTTCCATACCAATATAATAAATAAATTACCATCTACATAATGTGATATTATTATAAATATGGTAAAATCACCTTCATTATTTTATCCATCCTATGAATGACAATGTCACCAAATGTGCGTATATACAGCATACTGTATCCACGTCGTGGTGTAGTCTGTTATTCAAAACATCATTAATTGGATGGGTAAAATAATGATTATAATTGATGTTAAAAATAAATATAACTTGTTAATCATTCCTTATATATTATATACCATCCAATTACATATGATTTTACCATCAAAATAATGATATTTTCGCTCGTGCGTACATACGAATTACCGTCTCCACGAACACGATAAGATTCATTTCCCCTCGTAACCATTAAATACTAATATTTATTTTATGATTAAAAATAATTTATATGAACATAATATCATTCTTCATATGAATCAAATACATCTAATCAATAACAAAAAAGACTTACATACAAAACATATAAATGAAAAACGAATCAATTAACACCAGAAACAATGATACTATAGAAATATTATTAACAAGACAATATTAGAAGTTCACATATAATAACATATTTATGTATGAGGTTCTTTTATAATTTAATAAAAATTCTTTCACCATTATACAGGAGGTCAACACACCCTCAACTAATGAAATGTACAAGTTAAGGGTTCATTTTTTAATCCCTTTATTATCTGAGGTTTTTTATACGTGGGTATCTACTAGGAATTTTTTATCCTCCACATCCGTGATTTATAAAAATGTATATCAAAACATTTTTCACTATTTAATAGACTATGTTATAAATTTATTTATTCCCTTGATTTAATTTTTATACAATGTTTTTTAAGGAATCTTTTTTTATCTTTCCAAACAATTTAATTTATGTCCTTTTCAAAAAAATTAAAGAAATAATGTTTTTTTATCTTATATGGTGGGTGTGGTTGTTTTACGCTGTTATAAAACCTTTGAAGATTCCCATAAAAGCTTAAAATTTTCATTTCAAAATAACGTTTTTCTATTCTTTTTAATGATTTTAATGTAGAAAAAATATTTCACTCAAATAGTTTTTGGATTTATTTATTCTATATCAACATCCTTTGTTGGATTTTATGTTTCTTTGAAGTTGATTTATTATGATAAAATATTCTATATTGTATTTATGGTTTTGTGATATGTTTGACTGTGGATGTACTATTTTTGTACCATTCATGGGTTATTGTTAATGTATTTACATTTCGTATTCTAGTTTTAATAAGAATGTTTATATTTTGTTTCCACCTTTTCATATGAGCATTGTATTTGACTTAGTAAGTGACGGGTGGAGCCCGATATAGCTCCTCAATGCATCAGAAGGTATCATGAGACAAACTAGTGTCTTGGAACAAGGCCTTGACAAAATCCTATTCTAGTCTTGGAACAAGGCCTTGACTATTTTTTTAATGTCTCGAATTATGCATTCCATCATTAAGAAATTTTCAATTAATATTAAAGTGATTATTCTACTAGTAGAATATCCATTTGAATAAGTAAATGAAATTATTTGATTTATCATTTCCATATTATGGTTATGTTTATTTTTAAAAATCTTTTGTTTTAGTCATATAGAATCCCTTAAATTTTTATTCTTACTTATGATAGTTTCTGATATATTGTTAGCCTTACTCAGCATCTGAGATCACCCCTTCATATATTTTATTTTTCATATGATGCGAAGAAGAATATAACAATTAACCTATAGGAATATGACATGGGATATGAGTGTGTTCATGGGGACACAATGCCTTTTTTTTAATTTCATGATGTAATTTAATACTTATGTATATATCGAGTACTTCAAAGGCTACAAAACTAATCGGTCATTCTAGACTTGATCTCTTGTGATCATGCAAATGGTACGAAATAATGCACTGAATCTGGGTTACTAGGGTTGGGGAGTTACACTAAGTGAATTCACATGAACTTGTGTAGTTTTATTGAATTCATCACATATTATAAAATAAATTTTATTAGGAGGACATGGGATCTCTACATCCTTATAATGAGTAAATGTTTTGTCTGTTGGGTTACTAAACAATTATCTTTGAAGTTGGAACTACCAATGTCCTTATCCAATATAAGGAATTTATTTCTCTAAATACATGATGATTTTTTATTACACATGATGTGTATTGGTTAGTTAGTTAATTTATGAAAATCTTCTTCTTATTCATGTACACTTTACAAAAAATATAATGGGTATTTCCAGTAAAACAAGGAATGTAATTTCACATAGGTTCATGGGAGTGTACTCCCTGTACACATTGGGCTGGTTTGTTGAGGGTCACAAGACATGTCAGTCACCCACAAATTGATTAATATATAATTCACTATATAAAACCAAACCATCACACATATGGGTTAACACAATATAATTTTAACTGAACTACATTTAATATATATACGTTTTTTTCAAAGAACATCTAGTCAATTCATGCATCTTTTCCATTGTTGACTTGACAATTAGATCTACCATAAATTGCATCCATAGCTATCATAATTAATTTTACCCCATCAAAATATATATTTAAGATATATTGTGTTCATCCTTTATTAGAATATATATAATCATTTTCCCACCAATGATAACCACTTGATTTGGAACACAAATCCACTATCACCCAAACAACATTCAAATACATTTTTTTGTTCCCACACATCCCTCATTTCTCTAAAACCCATAATTATCCCTCATATAATAATCCATTACATGAAATAATTATTTCACTATGATCTATTACTTTGGTTTCGTTTAATCATCATCTAATAGGAATATTGATGTAGAATGATAAAGAATATAGGGGGGAAATGGACAAAAAATGAGGTGATAATCAAATGATGGTTGTGTTTCTTTATAAATTGTTGATGGTACACAATGTATGGGGTAATAAATGAATCAACAATATCAAAAATTTATAAATATAAAATTCCAAACTCAAGTAACAGAAAAATAATCAATGATCATTTTAATGGGAATTAACCAAAATTTAATTTTTTTTATAAAGATATTCATGTTTATTTTAACTATAATAAACATGGAAAAAAACTACAATGTCAAACTCCTTACCTAAACTTTAGAATAATAATTGGAGAAGAATGAATATTCAATGATTCTATTAATTAAGTCCACTATTTTTCTTATTGGCTACAAAAACCTTTTCATGTGTTCATTGTCGATTCCGCATATTACATCACTCCCAATGATTACACCCTATTATTTAAATTTCTTAGTTTTACAAGAATATAGATGGATATTTTCCAATATAATGATTTTATATTGAAATTTATATGTCAAATAATATTTTGATAGTTAATTTATTTATTAATTAATTAATTCTATTTTTTCTAATTTTCCTCTAGAGATTTTGCTAAGCCCGACCACCTAACACCAACAAAACTAATACCCATGCTATGGTATAACCCTTGTTACATATTTAATGGAAGTATCAACTTTCCCATATGAGAAACATTTTTAATTGTTATTAAATTATTTCAATGAAATATTTCAAATTCCATATAATAAATCTAATGAATATAATATTTCAAAATTAAAGATAGTGGATCCTCGAAATCTAGTACTAACTCTGGACCTTACAAAAGAAATATTGTTTCAAATATCAAAAATTGTAACATAAACATTTATTAGTCACTATATTATACCAACCTCTAATAATTATTATCTTAAATAGAGGAAAACTACTAAAATAGGTAAGGATAATGAGATCACATCAGGTCCTCCAACTCCCATGAGGTCTCCTAGAGTTTATTGTGTTACTAATAAACTCCCAAAAGGGGAATTATCTCCCTAAATGGATCATATCTATGGGGGTGGAACATCATGATAAACAAAAATTGAGTAAAAAACCTCCTATAATACTCCCCATAACCATTATGTAAATATATAATCACCTTTTGAGTTTATCATTGAGTAAATCCTTGAATCTATACTATATCCATCACATACATGTGTCCCAATATTTTCACTATTTTTTCAGTAAGTTGCCTAGTAAGTAGGATGATTTGGGGAAACAATATATGATATCCTTTATATCACTGTGGCCACTTTTAAATTCATGATTTCTCATCATGAAAGCCATGGAGATACATTCCAACTTCCACTTCTATACCGGAAACATGACATTCGGCTATTGGTATTTCAAACATTGAGAGTTAAAATTTGGAATACAACACTACATATTAATCTTCCAAATATATATAATTACTTTCCTAATATATCCCCCCATACCTATAAATATCATTATTTGGGATGTGTGAAATTCCCTCATGGCCTCCTCTTTCAGCATGACTTGTACCATCATTGTTCCTCAGAAAGGATGACATGCTTACCACTATTAGAAATCCCCAAGAGCATGTCAAGTGGATATAAAGTCATAAATGATCTTACTTATGTTAGCATTGTGAATAAATCTAGGTGAAATATACAAATTATGAGACTAATTCTTGGGTCACATATTTTATCCCATGGGGTATAAACATCTAAGACCGATAAAAATAAATATGTGGATCTAAATGAAAACTATTCCAATACCATATCTAGTGGAAACATAATACAAAAAACAATCAACATAATCCTATGGTAGTCTCAAGATGCGGGAGCTCATCCATAACAAGTGCAACTCATAGAAATCATACTATAACTTCCCTATACAGCCAAAATGATTACCCTTTTTTAAGTCAAATATATTATAGGTTCACTATTACAAGACGAATCAGTCCGAAATCCCTGTTGAAATTATATGAACCCAAGGATCCTCCTCACATCGATCACACTCTTGGGAAGATCCCATGATTGAACTAGCCCAAAACATTTTCCATCCAGAATTACTCCCTCTTCTATGTTTACATTTCTGTAGATGATTACCTTTAAAATCTTAAACTTATACTTTACGATAATACCATAATGGTGGTTCTGACAAGGTATGTACAGAACCATTCTCAAATTTATTTCATTGTTTTTTGAGGATGTCAAGTACTCAAGGAATTGATTTATGAAGACAATCAAAATGAATTACATGAAGTGATGAATTATTTTATTTATAATTCATTAATAAATTTTTGGTATTTTCAACATGCCAAAAATAATAAATAATAACTCACTCCCACCATAAATGATCCGCAAAGGTACCGTTGGAATATCCTCCTATCAAAATGATAGATAGTGATAAAAGACCATGAAGTCAAACAAAAATAACCAATCATCCCATAACCAACAGTATATGATATCATAGAATCTCTTAGTTGGATATAAAATCGTTACAAATACATAGTTCTGGAAAGTCCAGTCAAATAAAAACCTCACACTCTAATATTCCATCTTATAAAATGATACTAAAGAATACTAGGGGAACAGACATGGTCTCTTGATTCCCTCCCACTATAGATCCACCAACTAAACAATTCTATGTTGAATATCTATAGGGGTCATCCTATTTTCTAATGTAGATATTAGGTTCATCCATGTGTAATGGCATTAAGAATATTTTTCTAGTTAGATAGGGTGGTACTCCTAGAACATCATTAGGGAAGAAAGACATATATTACTCAACCACCTAATGAAATGAGATACCATTATATCCACTTTTCAGAGTGTCATAAAATCCAATAAATGATAAATCCACTATAACATTCTTTATACAAGATCATCATTCTCTTTTTAGTATTTACTCTTTCCAAAACAAAAGGGTAATGTGCCCCACCTACTCGAACACACATCAACTCTCACTAGTAACAATCAATCATGGAATATAAAATAATAAACCATTCTACATTGATGGAAACATTTCAATTCTTCTTCACCATAATGAAGTTATACATCATGAATCTCCCAACCAAGATCCATGTAACATTATTATATGATATGTTTGGTATTTAAAATATTCTTAGTGGCAGTATCTAGGCACAAGGGTTGAGAGAAGGCTCCAATAGAAACCGAAGGTCTCCAATATGGTATGAAGAAGAAAAATTGTGGCACATATCTTCATCTACCAGAATTCAAGGAAAAGTATAGAATACATATTTTGAACCTTAGATCACACCCATATCATCTTAGTTATTTTTCTTTACATCCTATACTAGTCCTTCAATTGTTTCACCCGGTCAGTGAGAAGGAGAACTTTGAATCCTTATCACATCCAAAATGCTATCGAACATACATATCATGTAACTAATCAACCACACATTGATATTATCGACATTTTAAGAAATGTATACTCTTTCATTGAATTGAACCTCTTTATTATAAAACACATCATTGTTGAGGAAGCATTCCTCATAATTTCATATCAAAATCAACATCAAGAATAACCATCACATAGGTTCCCTATCTTACATTTTCACCTAGTAGAAGTACTACCATTATGAAAACCTTTATGAGGTGTCCAAACTATAAAATCAAACTCCCTGGAGAATATAGAAATTCATTACCTTTTTGAGAGCGGTTATGGGTCAACACAAAACCTGGGATATATCTATATTTGAAACAAATGTAGAATAGTCAACATAGTTTCATTAGATACTAGGGTTATTATAACCAGTTTATAATATCCCTTTTAGGGAGAATCCATGTCAACTATAATATTTGGGTCTGCATGCTTCTCAACAGTTGGTAGCCCCACTGTCTATTTACCCATATGAACCATCTCCTACACGAGTGCCACAATTAATTCTTAATCTCTAGGATGATCATATTTTTAATCCTACAATAGAATCTTCAGTAGATGACAATGTGGAGGAATCCTATAATAGACAACTGGTACAATGGTCAAAATATTATACAATGGAATTTGAATCATGAATGACATGAAATGAAAAACTCATTTGTATATGATTCATGTATAATTTTTTGACAGGAAACCTGTTCCTATTTGTGTCAAGTCATTAATAAGTTTATCAGACTCATGTTGAATTGATACAATAGCCACTACCCATCCCATGATTCTTTGGACTGAAATGCAAACTCAAGAAACCATCACCCCATTTCCATATGTCCCATGATAATCTCACACCTATACTATCTCTAAACATTTTCCAAGATGACTTTATTTAACACCACACTCTCAGAAGATGATTGAATTGGGAATACATGGTCGATGCTATATCAAGAAGGAAAACCCAATACCACCACCAAAATTTCATATGTTAGTGATTATATCATTATAGTAATATCTCATACATGTGGTGACTCATCCAAAACTTCTTATATACACAAAATAATTTTCTAAAAAACAATTATGTGCACAAATCTGTTTTACATCAATAAATTAATATATTAAATTTTATTGATTTATTTTAATTAAAATTATTTATTATAATTTCAATAAAATTATTAACATTATTCATATATGTTTTCTATACAACAGATACTAATTAATCTATTTTTATTTCTAAAACATTATTTCATAAAAAGTATTTTTGTCATCTTCAGAGACCATATTTTCTAAATTAATTTTTTTACACATTTATAAATTTAATCTCAAAAATTATATTTCGTTTTGAAATAATAATTTAAAAATTATAATATGGTTAATATTTCATATTTTTTTTGAAAAGAGTAATTTTCTTAGGAATTGTTAAAATAAATGTTTTTATTAAATCTTTTCATTACATTTAAATATTTTAAGAACATAGAATTTATTTTAATATGGTTTTAAATAAAATATTGGTTCAATTATATATCTATTAATCCACTTTAGTTCACTTAATTCATAGTCATGTTGAATTTTGGTATAAACCCATTTAAAACTTTTGAACATTTTCTTTTTGAAAATCTATTTCCTCAATATGTATGCATGATTACTTTTAAGATAATAATTTTTACATTCATTACTGAAAATAAGGAAAATTAATTCCCTTTAATTTGAATAATTTGTTTTGATCTAATATAGTAAAATTATTTTTTGGCCATAATGAAGAGTAAAAACCTCAAAAATTACTTAATGCGGTTATGGTGAAAATGGGTTTACAGATGGTTAAACTAAAATGAAAAATGATACAAATGACCCAAAATTTGTTCACCAATAATTAAAATATTATATATAGAACTTATATATTCCAAGATCTTGAATTTACAATTTTTGAGACCTTTGGCGTGTGAAAAACAAGGGTACAACAATTTCTTTTAAAAACATACAAGTGTCTTACTCACCTTACTTATTAAAGGCCACTACCGCTCCACTCCACTTTAAACTTATTACATGAATTGATTTGGAAAATTATGTTCCAAAATAACATCATTATTTCTACCCATTAATTCTATAAGGATTATTTTAGTTACAAATCAATCCTAAGAATCCTTTTGGTGTAAACCAAACAAAGTTGTCTAAAGAAGATGTAATGTTCCAAATAAAGAATTTTTTAAATTTATTCCTCCACCTCCATAAATTATTATTAAACCATGATGATATAATAAAAAATTATCATAATTATACTAATATTTTTTTTAAAAGATTACCTATAACCATATCCAATTACATAAAATGTGTTATACAATAATTATTCGTGAGTGCGGCCGACTCCTGCCTTGTAAACATATGTCATTCATTTTCCCATGGACCTCTCTAATGACTAGATATAATTATGGATTTACTAGTTATATATTGTATATATGATTTTATTATTCTTATTTAATCATTATATCACATATTTCTTCTTACATTCATTTCTATGGGAATATGATCACATCACCCGTTTGTTTGACAAACTACCACCTTGTGAAATGATGTGATTCATGAACGCTTTATATGGAAATTAATAAGAATGAATTTGATGAAAATATTTAATAAATATGAAATAAAAAATGATTATTAAATTTTAATATATTACTTACTTTAATTTTTTCTTTTTTTGAATTCTGAAAATGGAAGCAATGTTCATACGTAGGTACGACCCCACGTCTCTATGAATGGTGTATTTCAAATTCAAACTATTAATTTTATGGATCACTATAAATAAATTTTTAATAAATATATTTGATATATATATTTGAATCAATTTAATATTCTATAGGTTATGGAACAATGATCTAATTATGGGGACAAAAATAATAAATTAAAACATACACGAAAAACAATGTTGTAATTTCACTAAACGCGACTTCAACATGGAATTGTAAATGAATAGGTAATAAATATATAAAAAGTTAATAATATACTACATAATATATATATTAATTTTACTGTAATAAATTTATTATAAAAAAATATTTATTATATAGGTGGATTGAATTTTTAGGAATGATTTTGAGGCTTACAGAATGGTATTTCAGTATTACATTTTTACTTTTGTAAGAAAAATGTTAGATTCACCACCTATTTATTTTATGTATTATATATAAAACCCATAAATTTATTTATTTATTATTATCCCTAACATTATGAAGATTTCAATACATATTTTATGATATCTCTTTCATTGGGTTTATATTTCAAAATATACCACAGAGGTAGGTAATTTTTATCTCAAATTCCCTTCATGGAAACATAAGTAATGTTATGAAACAATATTCATCAATTATGTGTATATAATACACATTGAAAGGTTTTATCATTAATAAAATTATATTCATGATACAATATGTTTCACTTAATTTTATTTTTTAGGGGGATTGGGATTCAATGTTACCATATTGGTTATATTGTTATGTTATAATCGCATTGTCTATTAGGATTTTTTATGATTATGCTTCTAATGAAAATATATAATAATAAATGTTTAAATAATCTTAGGAATTTTTTTTAATATGTTTATTTTTGTTGAATTTATTTTTCCCATTAATTTTCCTCTATTTATGTACTCAATATTTAAAGATTATGTTTTCAATAAATACCAATTTATTTCTCTCTTTGGTCGAAATCCCTTTTTCATCCAAAACTATGTTTTCTAAAAAAATATATTTTTTTTTAATTATATAGTTGTTTTTTTAATATATTTTAAGCCATTTTATAATTTTTAAATTCACTTTTTAATATAATGAAAATATTTTTTCCAAAAAAATCCATGTTTTGATATTACATATAATGTTAATGAAATATTAGTTTTAACATGTGTAGTGTGGACATTATTTCTGATCATAAAACCCATTATTTTCATTGAATTATAATTTTTATTTTTCCAATTTTATTTTCAAAAAAATATGTTTAAATTATTTTTATGTTATAAAAATAATTTTGACAATTTGAAAATGATTTTTCATTGAAAAATGTTTTAAATGATTTTTATACATTACTTTATATGTTTTCAATGATTTTTTTTTGAGAAATGGATATCCTAACTATTTAATGGGGTTTTGTAATATGGTATCTTCATATAAAGGCTATTTTACTCAATAAATATTAATTGAATTTTTTCTTTCATAGTCATTCCCCATATAATATTATATCCATTAGGATACATAATCATTACAAGGTATATAATAACAGGAACCCATTTTTATTATATATATGCATGGTTTATGATTATGATGAAATGATGTTTCTGAACCCTGCTTATTTTTCAATGATTTATACAATGCTAGAACTACTACGAAACACTATTATTTTTATACAGGTTATTCAATTATTGAATTATTTTGAAAGCATGTTGTTATTTATATTATAAACAATAATATAATTATTATGAGACCTTATAAGTTTTATATAGGTTATACCATGAAAAAATTATTATGAAAGCCACTTATTTTTTCATGGGTTATACCATGAAGTAATGTTTATGAAATCCTTATCATTTTCAATTGTTTATACTAAGATATAATTAGTAAAAAAATTAATTTTTTTCTATGGGTTATACCATGATAAAATTATTATGAAACCCTCTTCTTCCTCCATTGGATTTGCTATAAAGAAATAAAAAATTGTTATAATCCTATTTCTCTTAACACATGCTATAATATTATAAAATGTTAATGAAACCAATTTAATTTTATTGATTTGGATTGATTTGTGTTTTATGATCCTGGGGGTATCATGTGTAGGATTCACATTATGTGACAGGTGGGACTTATATCACTATTTAGTAAATTGGATGATAATTAATGTTATTTTAAGAAAAAAACCTCGGAGGTTATCACATTCTTGAATGATGGTAAAAGAGACGTTATCTAATTTTTGAGAGAGGGTATGTGTGATTTTATCCCAATACTAAAATATGGTGTAAGGGAGGTTATCCCAAGATCGATAGACCATACATATGATGTTATAACTAGATTAAAAGAGGTTATACATGAGGTTATCCTAAGACCGATGCAGGTACATGGGTTTTTATCGCACACCGAACATGTTATAAATTTATTGGTGGGTTTCTATGACATAATATATTCTCAGACTATGTAGATTCAAAAAATCAATGTTTTATGCTAATGTTTTTTCCCATAGATCGGGATCTCTGATTCCATTTTATTCATTACTTATAAAACAAGAACATTTTTTTTGGTGCCCATGTATATGTTCTATAAAACATAGGGAATAATATTCATATGTTATTTTCATGTTCTCATAACCATATTCCCTTGTTATATTAATATCTATGTTGTTTATACTTACTAAGCATTCAAGATCACCCTTTATTATGATTTCTTTCCCAAGGACATAGAGAAAGGTATTATGTATGATTTTTCAAATAAGGGTTTTTATTGTCATGTTTTGGCCATGTATTGTCTTAATAATACACTATGTTTTTTTTTTTTTTATCCTCAAAAATACATTTGTATCTTTTACTAATGAAATCATTTTAAGAGTTTTTCATGAATATTTTTCATTATAAATTTATCTTCTTTATATGTTATTTATTTTCTAAATTGTTATGGATTTGTATATATGTAATATGGAATACCTATTCATAACCCAAATGTTTTAGTAGAATGTATGGCATGGGAACCCTATGTTAAGAATAAAACATATGGATCATGATTCGTACATTTTTAAGAATGTATGGACTAGTAACACTACATTTGCAAGAAAACCTATGTATGAGGAACACACCTAAAGTTCATTGAACATAATTTGTAAACAACCATAAATTTTCAATCATTCTTTTGGAGTTCATTACTATGTAGAGAGACCATATGATTGACTTGGTCAAAAATGAGTTTTAAATTCAATATATTTTCTTGAGTTTTTGTGATTATCTCATTATAAGTTAATAAATCTTGAAAGAAATTTAATGATAGATTCAAAGTCTTTTATTAAATTTATTAATCATTCATCTATTAAGGGATGTTATGAAATTTTTAAAAAAATTTAAAATGCAAATGATCATGATAAATTAGGAGGTATTTAGTAATCTATTAAATCCAAAAGCAAGCCATGTTTCTCTTGATAAATATGACGAATGATATCATATTCAAGTAGTGTTATCTTTTTAAAAAACTAAATTCTAATGAGAATAAATTAATGAATGTATATATTATTCTAACGGAGATACACTTTGGAGACATAATGGTTTTTGATCTTCATATGTGTGACTATCAATCATGTATTGCATGTATAATTATTTGGTTGCAATATTTCATGAAGGTCATTTGGAACTCGGATCTCATTGAATCTATAATTTATTATATAATTTTATCCTTAAAGCATAAGATCTATTTTATGTCAGTTGATGTTAAAACTGTGAACAAAAATAATTTTTCTCAACCAAATCAATATCTATAAAATTATTAGAATATCAGCTACTCAGAATCGGTTGTGGTAGAGTATTATCATCATGGGATATGATTTGGATTTTGTGGTTTATTGTAAAACAACCATATAGCCTTGTAAAAACCATATTTCAAAGGTGCCAACTTCATGTACACACTTTTATTGTCTGGGTATAAGAGGGATTCTCTTGAGAAAATCACATTACTCACATAGAGAGCATTGGTGGAGTGGAGTATGGGATTTTTTGTAACGACCCAGATTTCTATCAATAAAACAGTTCTTCTTATAATTATTTCATATAGTATAATTCAAATAAAATCAAATATAGAACCTAATACAAACATTAAAAATTAAAAATTAATGAAATAAGGGTTTTTTTAAAATTAAGGAACATATTCTAATGGAATTGTAACCTGACCTTCAGAATAGTAATATGACCCTTGTGAATAGTAAAGTAGAAAATAGAATGGAAACATCGCCATTAAATGTTTAAATAAGTTTTGGTATCTTATAAATGAAAATATTATATTATTATATCATTTTATAACTAAATAAATGTTTTGAAATGATAAATTATGTTGGGGTATTTTTGTGAAAAATACATTTTTGTTTACAAATTTTTCATTTATATATTGATTTAAAAGAATATCTATTTTCATAAAATATATTGATAAAATAATATTTTGTTTTCATATGATTATAATATTTTTTAACACCTTAATTAATTATTCAAAGTGATATAAAATATGTTAAAATTTTAAAATTAGTATTTTTTATAAATGATGATTTGAATTAAACACAAAATTTATTATTTTTAAAAAATAATTTACATATAATATATTAATTTTTTCATTATTATCATTTAAAAGTTATTAGGGTGAATTTTTGTATATTTTCTAAAATATTTTATTTTGTTGTTGAATATTAAAATAGGGTAATTTATGGCTTGTAACATTATAAATTTAAATACACAATTCATTGACTCATTTCTAATGTATTGACCATAATATCAAAATACATTTATATATTTAATATATTTATTTATAGGGATAAATCCATTAGTACCATTCACCCAAAATAATAAAGTACTGAATCAAATAAAACAACACCCTTCTCATCCACTATAAATATCACACATCACCACCACTTCTACAAACACCAATAAAGCCTTGAATCATTTAAAAATAATTCTCAATAGAATTACATTAATATATAAACATGTCTAAGAGTCTTTGTTATCGACAAAATATCTACCTCATGTTCCTCGAGGAGGCTCTCATGTTGGAGAAATTCATGAGGTAAAATCCCTTTTTGTTCTCTTTTAATTTATTTTCTTCTTTTATATTTTTATTCTATCGTCACATAACCATAGAAATGTGACATGATAAATACACTATAATTTATATACTGCGTTCTTATTGTGTTAATTTAACAACCTATCATTATTTCTCTTACCCAGTACTTATGAATAAGAAATTAAAACCTCATCTATGATGTGTTGATTTATCGCATTGGAGGATGAAAGGTTTTCAATTTAAATTACCAACATAAATTCTGGTCATAAAACCATTTCATGGTTAAAAAATACTATTATATATTTATTAAATCCTATTGAATTTTATGGAACCAATATATATACATATTATTAATTAATAAAAAAGCTAGTTTATGATGATCAAAAAATGCCAAAATAACCAAAAAGATTATCATTAATATTTTCCTAATGAATCATACTCAAATATGTAAAAAATGATATATAAGACCATTTAATATTATATAAATTAATTGATAACATATAATTTTAATTTTTTAAAAAATAATCATTTTACATTATTTTTCAAACACATATACAAGTGAAGTAATACTGAAAACTATGGAAACGAAAACTTCTAAATGATAAAATTCAATATCATAACTCATTACAAGGAAATAAAAGAAATTAATAAAATTATAAAAAATAAAATAAATTTGAAATTTTGTTTGATTATGTTAATTGATGGATTTAATTTTATCATCAAAGACATTAATTAGAAGTGAAGAACACTTTCTGACATAATGTAAGGGATTTTTTCTGAATATCTATTTTTCCTTTAAGTTTACCTTTATATGTCTTTTTACCAATTTAATTCTCATTTATTCTTATGTAAGACTAAAATTTGTTTTCCAAACATGATTTACTATCCATTTTCTTATTTACTTTATGGGGAAGTACTTTTATATAATGTTCTCTTCCCATTTCCTTCTGATAATCAATCCCGATTAAATGGACTTTCTCAAATCATTGATCAGTTTCAAGTACCACAAATAATTTATTTTAATTAAATAATATTTTTATAAAATCACTCATCATATTATCAAATAAAATGTTTGTTAATTATGGTTTTTATATAAATATTTATGACTTTTCCATTTCAATGAATCTTTATGGTTTTCCCTTAAATCGTATTAAAGTGAATCATTGATAAAATTTCTTAAACACTATTTTTAAATGTTTTCAAATAATTTACACATTATTTATCATTTTCTATAAATATCTTCCATTATTAATGTATGATTATATTTTAAATTCTTCCATCCATGCACTATTTTATGATACACATTTGTGTTATGAATTTTGACTTGTTTATGATACCCAATTAATTGCTTAGGTATCCCTTATGTTTATACCTCATGTTTGATTTTTCTTATGGAAAACATATACATGTACATTTTATGATGTATAAGGACCCGACCTTATTACTTACATATTCTTTAATTTATACAAGAAAACACTTCACTTAAATTGAGTATCATTTCATGCTTATAGCATTATAGAATTGGGACATAAAACATTCATAACATTACACATTGTTACATTGTGGATACAATAAAAATAGATTCCATTTTTTTCAAAATATAAAACATTATAACATAAAACCTGACTCCTGGAAAATTCTTCAAAATTTAACATGGATTCCTTCATTGCATGCACATCCATTAACCAGTGAAAAACATTTTAAAACTTGGGATGAGCACAACATATCAGTAATGGAGGGAAAATAGGGAATGATCGCATAAGTCCATGAATACTCGTAACTTATGAAAGCATTTTCAAAAGACATCCTTGTCACCCATATATACTTAATTTGTGTAACATGAGATTAAAACATGATCCAAAAAAAACATGAGAACATCAATATAATTATAAAGGTATATTGGGGAATTACTTATATAACATTGTAACCCTCCTGGCTATGTTATAATTTGTAACCCTCATAACATCCTTACTATTTGTGTAATCATCGCGGTTATAATTGGAGTAACCATACGACCGAACTCCAACATACAAATAACTAATGCATTGGAGGGAGATATAGGTCTCACCCATCATCAGAAAAAATTTCCATGAACCATGACATAATCATACAACATGAATTATAGTAAAAACACATTGCTTTTGAATTTTGTAAAACATATTTTTAAAATAGAATTTTAAAAGAAAATCCCCTTATAAATGTCATACAGTTGAAGAGATGCATAATAGAGTGGATAGAATATGTATATAAACTATAACTACACATAATTAAACATAATATAAACAAAACCCTATCAAACAATCAATTTTAATACCACATAAATAACGAAGTAGAAGGTTAGCCCAAAGAATGGAAATCAGGTTAATAATTCCCTTACCTCCAGTTTGACTTACTTCCAACTTGGTTAATCCTCCAGTATAATTTTTAAAAGATTGTTTTTAATATTTTACAGAAACATTTTCATTTTTATAAAATCTTGTATGATCATTTCATAACTTCATTTTACCCTTTAATTGTTAGTATTTTGTTCCTTGTATTGTTTAGGGTGAGTTCTGTAAATAAATTTCATGATCGGTTCATGATAGATTTTCTTGTCAATTAGAATTGAAACTCCAGAATTAGAATGGAAAGGTATTTACCTAATTCAGGAACCATAATTTTTACCATTTATCAATTTGATGTTTTATATGAAGAGTAATCATAGGATAATACATTAATGATGTTTGTTTACATCATTTTAGTGGTTCTTTGATAATAACAACCTCATTTTGTCTTATAACTTAAAACCATGAGTACAAAAGAATTAAAGAACCATGGATTATACATAATAAATATATTATAACATGGTTCAATAATAAAAATGGTTTCATGATCAGACTTGAAAGAGTTAATTAAAATTGAAATCACATTGTCCACGATGTCGGTAATTCAACAAATCACGAACAATGTTTTTATTCCATGAATATGTGGGAGAGGATAAGAAGACTGGTGATAAGTTTTCCATGAACATGAGAACATCCATAATATACATGATTTATGGAGTTTTCATTCCTATTCGGTAAGTGGTGATGAGAAAATAATATGAAAAGAAAGGAACTCAAAATAAAAGAATAATTGAGAAATCTGTTATTAAAAATTCGGCAGCCTAATGGATATGCCACATGGTTTTAAAAAATATTTAAAATACAGGGTACAAGAGTCACCCATCCAGAAATGAATCATAATATTGAATAGATCATTAATAAGAAAGAAATAATAACATGGTGTGGAAACTTGAAAGGTATACCACCTAAAAGAGATCTTGAATGGAAAAATAAAAAAATTGAGAATTTTCTTACCTTGTTGAGTAACTCCTAGAACATGAAGGTTGGGACGTTGGGTGGTTTAGGAAACCTTGGGAGGACTAATAGGGAGGTAAGAAGGCCAGAGATTTATTGAGGAAGAATTGGTAATGATGTTAATGATGGAATTGGTTGTTAATTATAAGAAAAGTAAGGGAATATTTTAATAATTTCAAGGGACACCTCATTAGTGGTTTTTGGAAAACCATGGGCTTTCCCATGGTATTTTCTCATTGTATATGTCACTTGGGACACGTCACATCATATTTAAATATAGAAACATCGAAAATATTTATGAAATCATTATTACATCATTAATGATGTTATTGACACACCGAAACTAAAAACTGTATTTTTTACTATTCATTAAAAAATCAACTGTTTCAGAAAAATCCCCAAAATTCAAAATATCAATTTATCGACATGTAGAATTCAAAAATGAATTCCATTTTTTGATAATAATTTTATAAATATTTTATTATTTATTTTTAAATAAAATCACACTTAATTCAAAAATTAATTATTTAAAAACTATAACTGCTTTTATATCACATTGAAAAATTAATCAAGATACCATTATCATAAAGCCTTATGAAAAAAAACTAATAATAAAATTTACTATTCATTAGGGTCATAATACTCTTCATAATGGTATGTTACTATTCACCAAAAACAAGGTGGTTCCAATAGACTCCAAATAACATAGAGAACATAATTATAGACGACCATATTTTAAAATTCAAAACATATAAGCAGCAAAATTATGTTTCAAGGCTACTTATAAATATCTACTATAAAAAAATTCAAGCATTTCAATTTATTTTTAGAAAACCATGGGGTGTTACCATATCTCCACCTTCAAGAAATTGCATCCTCACAATTTTATTTACATATTAAACAACTGAAGGTACTTTTCCCTCATAGAATTTTTAGACTCCCATATTTCTTCTTTAACCAAGTGGTTTCTCTACAAAACCTTCATCTGGTGGATTTCCTTATTCCGCAATACATTTTCCTTTCGATCAATAATCAGAACTGGTTTCTCTTCATAAGAAAGGTACTCTTCCTGCTAAACTGGTTCTGGGCTTAAAACCTATGATGAATCTCACACAAACTTCCTCAACATGAAAACATGAAAAACACTGTGTACCTGAGACAAACATAGAGGCAAAGATACTCGGTATGCAACTAGTCAAACATTCTCCAAGATTTCAAATGTACCGATTAACTGTGGACTTAGCTTTCCTTTCTCACCAAAATTAATCACACTTTTCCATATAGATATTTTAAGAAAAAAATGGTCACCAAACTCGAAAGAGATGTTTTCCTTCCATCATCTGCATAAATTTTCTACATGTTCTAAGCTGTCCTCATGTGTTGCTAGATCATCATCACTTTCTCATCCACTTCTTCTACTAATTCTGGCCCCATCAACTTTCATTCACCGAATTCATAAAAAAATAATGGAGTCTGACACCACTTCACATACAATGCCTCAAAAGGTTCCATCTAAATACTGAAGGAGAACTTTTATTATAAGAAAAATCATCTAAAGAAAGATGTTGATCCCGAATTCCCTGGTAGTCCATTGAGTAAGATCGAAGCATATCCTACGTTGTCTGAATCATTCATTCTGACTTCCCATCTGATTAAGGATGAAAAGTTGTTCTTAAATTTAATTCAAATCCCAATGACTTCTGAAGTCCCATCCAAATGTTAGATGTGAACCTGGGATCCCGATTAGATACAATTAAAATAGGAACTCCATGTAACATGAAAATCTCATTGAGGTATAGTTGAGAAATATGATCTAAAGACATTGTATCTCAAATAGAATGAAAATATGTAGACATTGTCAGCCGATCAACAACAACCCAAATTGCATTGTTACCTCAAGAATTCTTTTGAAGTCCCACCATAAACTCCCCTGATATATTCTCTTATTTCTACTATGGAACAAGAAAAGGACGAAGCATCCCCTTCCATAATTGTCTCTCTTCTTTAACTTGTTGACATATCAATCATTTCATGGTAAAATCCTTGATATCTATTTTCATTCTATCCCACCAATAATAATACCGAAGGTGTCTGCACATCTTAGTACTGCCAGGATGAACTGAAAATGGAGAACTTGGAGCATCACACAACAATTATGTCTTCAACTTGGAATCACAAGGCATGCACAACCATTTACCAAATCTCAAAAGTCAATCTTTATTGAGATTAAATTATAGAAACTTAACCATTTTAACCAATTCAACCTTTTTCTATAGCTCACTGTATTGCTTCCATGCTTTCTTAATTCTGTCTAACAATAAAAACCGCATTGCAACCTAAAGCAAAACACATGTATTCCATGCACCAACAACTTCTAAGCCAAAAATCATCAAATCATCAATCAAGAGATCATGATTCAAACGTAGCATGGTTAATAATTCATGATGTTTCTGACTCAAGGCATCTTCCACTTTGTTTGATTTTCCAGGATGGCAATTGATCATGAAATCATAACCCTTTATTAGTTAAATCCATCTTCACTGCCTCATGTTTAATTTCTTCTGAGTGAATATATACTTCAGAATTTTATGGTCAGTTTATATTTGACATTTTTCTCCGTATAAATGATTCCACAAAATTATAAATGAAAAAACCACAGCTTCTAAGCCCAAATTAGGTGTGATATAATTTAGATCAAGAGGTTTACATTGTCTCAATTCATAAGAAATTACCAGATCATTCTGCATCAAAACACAACCAAGTCTCTTCAATGAAGAATCATTGTAGATGATGAAATCGCCATTTATGGAAGGAAAGTCCAAAACTTGAGCATTCAATAGTGTCTTCTTCAATTCCTAAAACCATACATCACATTCCTCTGTCTAAAAAATTTTAATTCCTTTTCATGTTAACTTAGTTATCGGGCTAGATAACCATGCAAAGTTCTTAACAAATTGTCTGTAATAACCTTCTAACCCAAGAAAACTATGACTCTTTATTACATTTGTGGGTCTTGTCCATTAATCAACTACATTTGTTTTGGTAGGATCAGCTGTTATTCCATCCTTATTTACAATGTGCATATAAAAATAACTATGTTTCCACCAAAAGTCACACTTGGTGAATTTTCCATACAGTTTTTTCATTTAAGGTTTATAAAACAACCCTTAGATGTTTTGCATGCTCCACTTTGTTTTTAGAAAATTCAAGAATGTCATCAATCAATAAAACAACAAACTTATAGAAGAAATCAAGAAATGCTCTATTCATATGTTTCATGAATATAGAAGGAGTATTAATTAACCCAAGGGGCATAACAAAAAATTCATTATGGCCATATCTAGTATGAAAGGCTATTTTCGAGATGCCATCCTCCTTCACCTTTAGGTGATGGTATCTAGATCACAAGTCAGTCTTGGAAAAGTACTGAACTCCATGGAGATGATCAAACAAGTCATTGATATGAGGAATAGAATACTTATTTTTAAGAGTGACTTTATTCAAAGCTCAATAATCAATGAAAAGTCTCATGGAACCATCTTTCTTTTTAACATTCAAAAAAAGGGCTCCCCATGGTAAAGAGTTAGGACAAATGATACCTTTATCAAGAAAATCCTACAACTGATTTTTAAATTCAAGATGTTATATTATAACCATAAGATAAAGGAGTATTTAAATTGGCTTAGCATCGATAACTAAGTCAATTGTGAATTAGACTTCCTGAGCAGGTATGACACTGGGTAACTCATTAGAAAAAACATCAAGGTATTCATTTACCACTAGCACATCATTAATTTTAACAGTTCTCTTGTTTCCAACATTATGATCAAGATAAAACTAATATCTATATTTCAATAGTTTCTCAAATTCCTGATATGTTATCAATTGTATGGGTTCTTTCTTATATAAAAACTGAAACTCATTCTGAAAAACAAGTTCTTTAGCTCTACAGTCAATATTTTCATGATAAACAGAAATCCAATCTATTCCCAGAATAACATCAAACTTGAATAAGGGTAAGAAAACAAGGTTTTTAGTTTAAGTCTTTCCACAGAACACAACAAAAAGATTCTTATAATGGCTCTTTTTTGTAATATTTTCCCCTAGTGTTTTAACAACAAGTTATGGTCTCATTTATTGAGGTGATATTTCCAATTTACAAGAAAATTTCTAAGAGATGAAGGAATGTGTAGACCCCGTACTTTAATAAAATATGTGTGAATAAACAAAGTACCTCATACAACTTCATTGGATGGACCGACATCTAATGTTGTAGTTTTAAAGGATCTCATTACTCTTTTATGCTTATAGTCCATCTTCTTTTCATTATTTCGATCACTCTTTGTCCAGAAATTTTCATAATGACCAATCTCGCCACATTTAAAACACATTACGGTTTGCTTATCAGGATTAGTCATATGATCATTTTTATTGCAATATCGGGTCATATGTCTAAACTTGCCACATTTAAAACACATCCCAGTTTTGGTAAGACATTCCCCAGGGTGTTTCCTACCACAATTTTCATAAATTGAAATTTTTATTTTCTTACCATCATATTTTTTTGGTTCATTCTTACCCATCACTTTCCTCCTAGACCTCTTCTTCTCCATGTTTCAAAAAATGCACATGATCATCAAAAAATCCATCTATATCGTGTCTACAAGTCAGGAAATTTTCTCTTAACCTTTGAATTCATGGGTGGCCAACGACCTTCAATACCTTAGCTTCAATATTGAGTAAAAGTGATTGATTTTTCTATCTAGATCCAAAACAAGATTCCAAGCATACCTCACCAGTCGGTTGATGTTCTGTTCATACACAGCCACTAAATCCTCCTCCTTTTTCATCAATTCAAGGAATTTCTTTTCCATCCTATGTCGCACCACCTTTGTAAAATATTTTTCAAGGAAATAGTTTTTAAATTCATCCCACTCAAAGTCATCAATATCATCTCTATCCCTGATATTCCTTACTATTGACCACCACTACTCAACTTCACCTTCAAACTGATAAATGGAAAGACATAACTTTTTATTGTCAGATCATCCCATAACATCGATTATCTTTTCAAGTGATTTAATCCATCCTTCAGCCACTATTGGGTCAAAAGATCCATTTAATGAAAGAGGGTGTTGCCTCATAAAATGTTCCATTATTGTCATGTTTTGTTATGGTACCTCTGGTAGTTCTTTACCATGGATTCCACTTCCATCAATTGCTTGTGTCAGCTGAACGATTATAGTCACAATGTAATCACATCCAATCCCTACCATTCCAGGCTACGGATTCAGAAGGATGTCATTTTGTCGGTGCCTCTCATGTTCAGATTCCCCATTTATTCTATAGAAAACCATTCCAAAAAACATATTGTAGACGAAGAAACATGGTATTCTTTAAATTATATTACATTTTAAATTAATAATAGAGTAAAAATAATTAATTTTATTCTTTTAACATCATCCTAATCCCTAATCCATTCTAAACCATCCTCAGATACCAACTATAAGGACCTGGCCTTATTATATACACAATCACGAATTTATCCTAGAAAACACTTCTCTTACATTGAGGAACTTTTCAAGTGAATAGATTTAGAGAATTGGGATATAAAACATTTATAACATTAAACATATTTACATAGTTGATACCATAAAAACAGTTTCCCTTTTATTCAAGATTTAAAACATTAAAACTTAAAACATGACTCCTTGACAATTATTCATCATTTAACATGGCTTCTTTCTTTTTCTACACATCCATTTACCTGTGAAAAACATTTAAAAAATTGGGATGATCACAAAATGTCAGATTGGTGTTAGAAAGAAGGAAATATCACATTAGTCAATGAATACTCGTAACGTGTGAAAGCATTTTCAAAAGACATTCTTATCACCCAAATATACTTACTTTGTGTGACATGATTTTTACAAAAGATCCTTACAAAACATGAGAACATAAATATAATCATAACGGTATTTTGGGGAATTACTTACATAAAATTGTAACCCTCACAGCTACCTTATAATTTCTAACCCTCATGGCTACCTTATAATTTGTAACCCTCATGGCTACCTTAAAATTTGTGTAACCATCGCAGTTACACCTGGAAAACCATACGTAAAACCGCCAACTAACACATACCCAATGATTGGAGGGAGATATAAGTCCAAAACTTCATCATAAAAAATCCCCAAGAACTATAACATAAATATACAACATGAATAATAGCATTAAACCATTTCTTTTGAATTTTTTATAACATAATTTTAAAAGAGGAGTTTACAAGAAAAGCCCCTTATAAATATCATACAATTGAAAAGAGACTTAATAGAGTGGATATAATAACTATATAAAATGTAATTACACATAATTCAACATAATATAAACAAAACCAATAACACAAACAATTTAAATAAAACATAAATAACGATGTACAAGTTTAGCACAGTGAATAGAAATCTTGTTAAGAATTCCCTTACCTCGGGTTTTTCGTACTTCCATATTGTTTAATCCTCCTATATAATGGTTAAAACAGTGTTATTAATATTTTAAAGAAACATGTTCATGTTTATAACATCTTTTATGATCATTTCATAACTTCATTTCACCCTATAATTGTTAGTATTTTGTTCCGTGTTTTGTTTAGGGAGACTTCTTTAAATGAATTTCATGATCAGTTCATCATAGATTTTTTTCCCGATTGGAAGTGAAACTCCAGTATTGGAATGGAAAGGTATTTATATATTTAAAGAACCATAATTTATACAATTTATCAATTTGAAGTTTTATATTCAGATGATTCATAAGTTAAAACATCAATGATGTTTCTTTAGATCATTTTAGTGGTTCTTCGATAATAACAACCTCATTTTGTCTTATAAATTAAAACCATGAGTAAAAAATAAGTCCAAAACCATGGATGATACCTAATATATATATTATAATTTGGATCAACCAAAAATGTGGTTTCATGACCATAAATGAACGCGTTAATGAAAATTGAAATCACATCATCCACGATGTCAGTAATTCAACACATCACACACAATGTTTTTCTTCCATGAATAAGTTGGATAGGAGCAGAATAATGATGATGAATTTTCCTTGAACATGAGAAAATATAGAATATACATGAATTCTAGAGATTTCATGCCTCGTGGTTAAGTGGTGATGAGGAATGAATATGAAAAAAATGGAACTCAAAATAAAAGAATAATTGAGAAATCCCTTACAAAAATTCGGCAGCCAAACAACTATGCCAAATGGTTTTTGAAAATAATAAAAAGAGAGGGGACAAGGGTCACCAATCCAGAAATAAATAATAATATATAATAGATCATGAATAAGAAATAAATAAGTACATGATATAGAAACCGGAATGTTATACCACGCAAAAGATAACATGAATGGAAAAAAGAAAGAAATTGATAATTTTCATTCCATGTAGAGTAACTCCTAGAACGTGAAGGATTGGGTCTTGGGTGCTTGAAGAAACCTTCGGAAGACTACTAGGGAAGTAAATATGCCATATCATCATTGAGGAAGATTTGGGAATGACGTTAATGAAGGAATGGGTTCATATTTATAGGAAAATGTAAGAGAATATTTTAATAATTTTCATGGGACACCTCATTAGTGGTATTTGAAAAACCATGTTCTTTCCCATGGTATTTTCCCACGGTATAAGGTACTTGGGACACCCCAAATCTTATTTAACTATACACAAGTCTACCAGAATTTTTAGATCATTATTACATCATTAATGTTGTCATTAACACACCAAAACTAAAAAATGTATTTTTTACTATTCATCGAAAATTCAACTATTTTAGAGAAATCCCCAAAATTCACATTAACCATTTATCAACGTGTATAATTAAAAAATGAAGCCCATTTTTTGAAAATAATTTTCTATGTATTATTAATTTAATTTTTAAATAAACTAATACTTAATAAAAAGATTTATTATTTAAAAACTATAACTGCTTTTATATCACATTGAAAAATTATTCAAGATGTCATTATCTTAAAGACTTAGGAAAATAAATTAATAATACAATTTACTATTCATTAGGGTCATATTAATATTCATACTACTATTCATAAGGGTATGTTACTATTCCACTAAAAACCATTTTTCTCTAATAGACTCCAAATAACATACTGAACACAATTGTAGATGGCCACTTTTCGAAATTCAAAACATATAAGAAGTAAAATTATGTTTAAAGGCTACTTATAAATATCTAATTTAAAAAAATTCAAATAATTTCAATTTATTTTTATAAGACAATGTAAATTTAAATGATTTTTGTACTCAGAGAGCACTATAATGTATTGGGTACTATTTAGTATCATGAGACATCATGTTGGGACATGGAGTGAACTCGATTACATTGTGGGACTATGTCCTCTATGTGAAATCGTCTTGGAAGATAGCTTTGACTCATTATTATATTATGTTGTGTGTTTTTTCAACATTCCTATAATCCCATAACTACATTTCACTGCTCTCAACAGTGTATTCTTCCTTCTTCTAATTCTGGAACCATACCTTTTTATGTCATCATATTATGCCTTCTAAACCATGTTCTATGCATTATTACTAATTTTATAACCATATTTTGACACTCTAACACAAGTTTCCTAGATCTGGTTTATTATTTTATTACATTGGAAAGATTAAAATAAATTTGTATCTTGAACGAATGTGTGTTTTATGAGTTTCAGAATACTAGAGACATACCAAAGATAAACATTACAACTTGAAATGAAATACAGAATAGAAATTCAATTTGGGAACACCTATGCCTCCTTGATTATCCCTACAATTCTTTCATAATAATAATCCTCTCATCCTTGGGAAAAAATCATAATTGTTGGGTGAGCTTAGATGACCATTAACAGTATGTAATATAGTAGATTTTATCATAAACATAAACACTAGTCCCTGTGAACTAATAAAACACATGCCTTTAAAAATATACTTGAGCATAATATGGTAGGAATAAAAGATGATAAATAGTTTCACAATAATTGATCATATGATTATGAATCATAACCATTGATATTCTACTAGTTGAATAATAACATGTTTTATCAATTTATAAAATCTCAATGGGGGAATGCATAATGTTGAACAACTAAAACATATCACCAAGGCCTCATCCAAGACGGTTGAAAATACTACAGTAAGGCCTCAGCAAAAAACCCAATTCAGTTTCTACTCATGATAGTGACTGATGCAGCAAGGGTCTGTATCAGTCCCCACCCATCACATACTAATTCCAATACATTCCTTATATGAAAAGGGTGATACATTGGCAGCATAAACATTCATATTGAAAAACTATCATATGAAATGTGAATACATTTAATATAACCCTCTAATGATATAAAATTACCACATCCATAGTCAAACTAGTCGTCATCCCATTATGAAAATATTTTTGATGTTATCATAAGAGATACACATCAATGAAATACAATATTCAACAACAGATGTTGACATGTAGGATGATTCTTGTAAATGAAACCATTGAAAGTTCTTGAGTAAATATTAATTAAACATTCTGAAGTGTCCCATAATGGTACGAAACATTCTAATAATAATCCATTATCATATCAATAGAATAATTATACTCATGAAATGATATGTAAAAGGGTAGTACATACACCACAATTAAGTAATTAGTGTTGAATAAGGAATATATTTCACAATAGTAAAATTGAGACTTAAAAACCGTTTTGACTCTAGAAAGAAGAGTTATTGGGGAAAAATATGTATTTTTCATAAAATATGATTGTAAAAAATTGTATCCTAGAAAATAAATGTTATTGAAATTGAATTTATATTTTAGGAACAAATTGATTCATAGTAATGTGGAATCATATAGAATGATTTTTTAAAGAAGCTTTAGAAGTAAAATATTTAGTAGTGTTTAAGGAAATTAATAAGGTATTTTAGAGCAGAAATAAATGTTTTCATTCATAAAAATAGAAAAAAACCAAGATATTTTTTCATGATAATTTTTTTGATTTATGAAAATTAATTATGTTTTAAAATAGATTATAAAGTGCACTTGAAAATAGGTAATAATTTGAGAAGTTCTTTTTAGTCGGGATTGTTTTTCTGGGATAATTTTTTAAAGATCCTTTTAAAACATTTATCTCCATATAACATAAAGAATTATTATGTTTTCTAAACATGTATAGAAACTTCTCATAGAATTTATGAAGATTACATAAGAATATTTAAGAATTTAATTGAGGTGAGTAGAGTATAAGAGTATCCTGAAAGAAAGAGGAGGATTGGGTGGAAAATCCATTTCAAATTGTAACCAATAAAATCATATACCCAAAAATTTATAACCATAAAATGATACATAGAATACCATAAAAACAATCATAATACTAATATGATAAAAAATGAGCAGTATAAAAACACCGTACACAAGATATAGTGGTGAATAATGTATATCTCCAAAAAATGCAAGTGATATGATAAACCACTTACCCCGTGTCAGAATGTGTTATGCACTTGATATTATCATCTCGGATAATCAAATTAATACCTTTAATTATCTAATAAAGAATCTTATTTACATGTTTATGATTTTTTAGAATTTTATTACATTCATTTATGGAATTTTGATGAGTTATAAGATACCAAATTAGCACTCTGGATCATTTTCTTTCTTTGTTTTTATGATCAGTATAATTGTATATGATAATGGATGTTCATGTAGGTAATGGAGAATTATACAGAATTTAATTTATATGATATTAATGAAAATATTTAGTTTTATGTTTTTATATATATCATTTTGATATATATTATGAGTATTAATCATTAAATAATATGTTTAGTGATAATCATTTACATTATTATGATAGTTAATGATCATAATGAACTAGTTTTATTCTATTATTTAATACCATGTATAATTGATGGTTCTAGAATCATTAAATTAGATATAATATATATTTCAGAATATAGTTGAACCATAAAATAGATTCATTACCATCCTTGAAGACGAAATTTAAGAAAGAAACTTTAGCATCCACGAAAGTTGTAAATTGGTATCTCCAAGACGATGATTTCGTATCTAAACAAAAAAGAGTGTGTAAGGATAATGATGATGGTTCTTCAATTAACATTATATAATTACATTATAAAAATGATATGGTGGTATAATGATAATTTTTACATAGGAGGTGAGGATATAACAATAAAATTATGACCTTAATAGAAATTAAATGGAAAAGGGAAGAGGAATTTACCTCTTGAGTACTCTTCCTTGAGAACCTCAATAAGGGATTGGTTTTGGGTCTTATGGAAAGACCTAGGGCTCATGGACACAAATATTGATAAGGTAATAGTATTTGGCAGAACTTTTAGAATCTTCAAGGATTATAAGGTTGAAGAGATGAGGAACTGAGGGTGGCTTTAATATTTGAGGAGAGGGGTGATTTTTGAATATGTTTTTTGATTATTTTTTTAATTTTCTAAATAAAAAAATCAGTGTCGATTATTATGAACCTAAAATGCAATAAGTGAATTTTATTTTGAACTATGTGTTCTTAAATCATCCATGATGCAAGTAATACTGTATTTAGCTTCAAATGTATTCATACCTTAAACAACTGTATTTTATTATTCAAAAAATATTCATTTATTTTAGAAAATTCACAAAAATTAACAACCAAAATTTTTCATCAAGTAGAATTAAAAAATGGACTCCATGTTATCAAACTAATTTTATAAATAGGTGAAAAATAATTTTTAAATAAAATCATAATTTACGTGAAAAATACATATTTTAAATTTAAAACTGATTTTATAATACATTCAAAAATTAGTCGAGCACTCTTAAAAATCTCCTAAAATCATAGGAAAAAATATTTATTTTTGAATTATTTTTATAAAAATTTATTTAATTTATTTTTTAATTTAAAATTATAATTAAATCTTTATTACTCTCAAAAATACCAACACTAAATATAAAATATTTATCCACATTTATTAGGTAGGTACGTTTAATTTATTCTAACATGGTGAGGTTACTATTCATAAGGGTACATTACTATTCATAAGGGTATATTACTATTCATTATGGTAAGTTACTATTCCATAAAAAGGTATGTTGATCCTATCAGACTCAAAATATCTTACTAATCACAATTATGTATGTCATTTTTTTAAAATTCATATCTCAGAAGAAAACAAAAAAATTTCATTTTCTAGGTTATAACAAAGTATTGTTTTGTAGAGACTCATTCTTGGGTTCATATAAGCTATCTAATGAATTGAAATTATTTATGAATAAATATACCATAAAATATATGGGTGTTATATTAATAGGAAATATATTCATAGTATAATTTCTTATTTAACAAAATAATTATAATTGTCAATATATATAGTATTCTTAAAATATTTTGTTTGATAATATATTGATAAATGTTAATGAAATACATATATTCATCATAAAATATTCTTTTACAAAAAACAATACTATAAAATAGTATTTTTTTTGAACATTAATTATTTAATTTGAAATTTATAAATTATAAGTATTTATACGTATTATTGTTAATTAACACACTAAATTTGAAATTATTAATTTTCATAGCATAATGTATTTAAAATTACAAAACATCTTACTAGGGTGTTACATTATTCCCTCCTCAATAGAATCACTTCCTTGTAATTCGAAATTTCACTTTGAATGTTAAAGGTGGATACTTGAATACTCACTTGTGTGATTCCCATAAGGGAAATAGGGTCAATATAATATCATCATAAAAAGATGTTACGGGAAATGATGTGTGCACCATAAAAATTATTCTCTCTAATGGGGGGAAATTATTCAGAAGTAAAAAAACATGGACGTGGGAGAAAAATAAAACATCGACATTCTGATTGAATGTGATGGAGAACATGTTCTGATGAATGTTGATTGCTACAAAACTATAGACTACTATAATAAAAGAAGAATTGACATTATGAACGATTATGATAATACGACATATTTTATTTAGAACTATTTTCCATGAGTTTAGGAATTATTACACTCTGTAAGAGTGTAAATATAAATTTTTATTTCATAAAAATAATATTATCATTTGGTTAAGTCTTTAACTATGTATACTTCTTCTCTTACGACATATTTTGTCATGTGAAGAATTAATACATTAACTTGTAAAGCCTTATAAAATGATAAACTTATACCATTAATAAATGGTCAAACATTCTGAAATTTAATGATTTAACACTTTAGAAAGAAGGTCACCAAATTTATAAGATGAAAATATCATTATAACTTAATCATCATGAACCATCTCTCAATTTTCACATTCGAAACATGTGAATAACTACATCACGTATCATATAGAAGTATGGTTATAACTTGAATTATAATAATACTTATAGAAAATATTCATTCTTCTGTATTCTTTATGTGGATTTATATTGTTGGATATATTCCGTAAATCCAAAATTATTGTAAACTCCATCGATGATAGCAAATAGAACTTGTCGGGAATTCAATAATCAGTTCCAAGGTAGTCAGTACTTATCAGAATCAATCATTTCTTCATCATTACCTCAACATCTGAAATATATTAAGGGTTATCTTTCACTCAATTGTGTGTTTTCTAAAAAGTATAAATTTATGATAAATACATTTTGTTGGTACCATTAAATATATGGTCTCAAAAATTTAATGAAATGGTACTATAGTAGAATCCCCATATATTACATAATTCTTATAACCAATACATTTCTGATAAAATATTCGAATGAAATAATTCCTAAATGGACATTCTAATTATTCCTCTTCATCTGTGGTAGTAAAATAACTTGATTATCGTCTAATTGCATCATTTGAGGTATGCCTCCTTGATTCCTAGTATATTGATTTAAATAACGTCCCATCTCCAAACATCCAAAGCATTTCTCATTGGGAAACATATTATTACCCTTGCACTCATGAACTCGATGTCATTTTCCTCCAAACATATACCAAACTCTTATTCCCTTCAATCATTTTCCAGGGTGATTCTTTCCATAGTCATAACATGTGTAAAAAACCTTCATTTCCATCTTCCTTTTATCCATATTTTCCTCTTCCATCCTTTTCTTACCTTGATTTTCTTCAAAGACATTAGACTTATGGAATTATTTTTTTATCTTGTTAACATGTGATACTATTTCCTAATATATTAAGCATACATTAGAGATTATTTCCCCTCAAAAAAATTTATTAATCCCATGAAAGATATGATCCTATTTACTTTTGTCATCACGTGCATTAGTGGAGTTCTCATTACTTCTACAAGAATCCATTTATAAATAATTCTATGTACTAGATTATCTCATAAAATTATGAACATTATATAACATTAAATATTTTATTTCATGTAACATAAATTTATGCATCATAAATCCTTGTTCCATATACCGTGTTTACATTGGATGCATAAATCCATCATATTAGTTTGTAAACATAATATGAATTATCCTATGCATATCCCCCAAAAGTGTTAATCTAGGGGCATGGGAAGGCATGTTCTCGTGTACTAGGCTACCCCAAGTCAATCCTAGAACAAATTAATGGGCTTGTTACTCTAATTTACATCTATTCCAGAACCTTGTCCCCTTTTATTATCCGGATAGGGATGTATTTCTATGAATATCCACATTATCTCTTCCTTATGAAAATTATAGGATGTTATTATATACTTATCCTAAAATTTTATCTTAGGGTTTTGTTCCCTAATATTTGTTTTCTAAATCTACTTTCCTAGTTTTCTACTAAAATTCCTCTAATACCAACTATAACGCCTCTTGCCCAATTTTCAAGAGAAGGTGCATTATTTTATTACACCGGTATGATTACAAGAAAGTTTTATCTGGAAGGAATTAATAGTTTAGTTGTTTTGGAGGACCAGATACATACATAAGTTCTAAATTACAACTTAAAATGAAATACCTAATAGATATTTCATTTGGAAACATCTAAAACTCTTTGAATATACCTACAAATCATTCATAATATCTATCTTAATAACATTGGAAAAATAGAACATAAGATAGGGTTGAGCTCAGATGCCCAATATGGTTTGTAATACATTATATTATATCATAATGATAAACACTACTCATTTTTAACAACTAAAAAATTTCCTTTTAAAATATACTTGAGCATAATATGGTTGTAATAAATGTTGATAAATAATTCCTTAATAAAATATCATAAGAGTATGAACAACAACCATTGAAATTTTATTATTTTATTAATCACATGGTTTATCAATTTCTATTATCATAATGAGGGAACTCTAATTCCGTATAACAGACACATATCATCGAGGCCTCAACCAAGGTGTTTGAAAATACAAGCATAAGGCCTCAACCAAAACCCAATTCTACTTTGTTTCATGAGACCTACCGATTCATCGAGGGAATAAAATGGGGCCTTCTCATTACATAAATAGTATAATGAATTCCTCATATGAAATGGGTGATACATAAGAAGCATAATCATTTTTTCTGAAAAAGAGACAAACAAAATATGAAATAGTTTACTATAACCCAAGAATGATACCAAATTAGAACATCCATAGACAATATGATCATAAAACCTTTAAAAACATGCTAGGTGATATCATAATAGATTCAACTAAATGATTACCAAGATTAAAAATAGTATTTTGACCTGTATGATGATACTTTTAAATGACACTATTTAATGATCATGAGGAAATAATTAATAAACATAACAATGTGTCTCGTACCACTTTGAAACATTCAAATAATAAATTCTTAGAATATCAAGAGAATATGGAGACTCTTGATTTGATATATCATATGCTATTATATACCCCATATTCAATGAATAATTTGTGATCATGGCATATATTTCATAAAAGTTAAAGTGAGATGAGAAAAACCTTTTTTTAATTGGGAAATTGGAGTTATTTTGGGAACAAATTTTTATTTGTAATTAAATTAGATTAAAAACATGAATATTACAGAAAAGAAAATGTAAGTATATATAAATTTTAGGAATATATGTCATCCAAATTAAGTGAGATCATATAAAAAGTGTTTTTAAAGAAGCTTTACAGGTAAAACATTTTAGTGTTGTTTATGGAAATTATTGAAGGGATTTTAAAGCCGAAAGGAATAATTTCATTCATAAAATGAGAAAATAACCAAGATATTTTATCATGATAATTTTTTTTATAATGAAATAATTATGGCTCAAAACTTATTATAAAGTGTAGTTGAAAATATGTAAGAATTTGAGAGGTTCCATTGATTCGGGATTGTTTATTAGGGATAATTTATGAAATATCCTTTTAAACCATGTAAATACCCCTAAAACAAATAAGGATTATGATTAATAAAAATATATAGAATATTAAAATTGTATTTATGAAGATTACATCATAATATTTATTAATTTAATTGAGGTAATTAGAGTATAAATGTAACCAGAAATAAAATGGTGGTTCGAGTAGAAAACCCTTAGCACTTCATAGCAAATCACATCATATGCCCAAATAATAATAACAGTAAAATGAAAAATTGAATAAGATGAAAATAAAGAGACTCATTATTTGATACAAAAATAGGTAGTATATATACACCATAAGAAATAAATTTATGTGAATAAAGAATGTCTCACAAAAAATGGAAGTGAGATGAGAATATGCTTACCTTGAGTCCGAATGTGTTCTGCATTTGATATTATCATCCTATATAATCAAAATAAATCCATTAATTATTTAATTTAGAAAATTATATACATTTTTTCATTATTCATAATTTTATTAAGTTAATTTATGGCCTTCTAATGTGTTCTGAGAGATAAAATAATCACTCAGGAGCTATCGTTTCCTTGCTTTTCACGATCTATATAATCATATATTATAATTGAAGTTCAGATAGAATGGGTTAAATTTTACAAAATTGAATTTATATGATATTAATGAAAATAAATATGTCTAAAAGGCTATATATATTATTTGGTTATATATTATGATGATGATTTATTATACAATGCAATTAGTGATAATCGTTTAGATTATTATGATGTGTATTGATCATAACGAACTGAATTTGATTTATTAGTCAATATCGTGAATAAAATATAGTTATAGAATAATTATAAAAGATATTATACATATTTTAGAATCTGTTTCATCCATAAAAATGGTTTCATGAACATACTTTAATAAGAAATTGAAAATTGAAACGTCGTCGTCAATAAAGGTTGTAAATTGGCAAATACCGTGTGATGATTTCTTTTATAAAATAATCAAGAGAGAGTAATAAGATTGATTATTTTTATTTCATTAACATGATTTAATTTCATTATATAAATGATACTAGAGGTATCATGACCTTATGTACTAGGGAGGGGATGATAAAACAATAATAAAAGGTTCATAATAGAAATTAAAAGGAAAAAGGATGAGGAATTTACCTCATGAGTACTCCTCTATGAGAACCTCCTTAAGGGAAGGGGTTTTCTTATTTTGGTAAGACCAAGATATATTATACATGGATAGAGACTATTAAAGTGTATTTAAGAATATATATAATAATATTATATGATTAGATGAGTGAAGAGAAGTGGAGTTGATGGTGGCTTTTATAGTAGAGGGGAGGGTTGATTTTTCAATACATTGTTTATTATTTTATTTTTTGTCTCATGGAAAAAATATTGTTGATTCATTGGACCAATAATATTAATAAGTAAATGTGATTTTTAACCATTTTTTCTTACATCAACCATGATTCATGGAATATTGTATTTACCTTCTAATGTTTTTATATCGTAAATTACTGTATTTTACAATTCACAATAATTAAAGTATTTTTTAAAAATCCCAATAATTCACCATAACCATTTTTTGACATTTAGAACTAAAAAATGGACTCTATTTTTTCAATATAATATTCTAAATAGTTTAATTTTAATTTTTATATAAAATAATTATTTACATGAAAAATAAAGAATCTAAATTAAAAACTAATTTTATAATACTTTTAAAAATTAACTAAGGTCTCATAAAATTATCCAATATTTATAAGAAAATTGAATGTTTATTTAGGAATATATTTTATGAAAATTAATTTTATTAGGATATTAGTTTAAAATTTTAATTAAATATTTATTACTCATAGAAATACCAACACAAAATTATAAAATATTCACTGTCATTTATAAGGTGCCTAAATTTTATTTATACTTATATGGAGAGATTAATATTGATATGTGTTATATTACTAATTATAAGGGTATATAACTATTCATATGCGTAAGTTACTATTCATAAGGGTATGATTCTATTTGCAAAAAATATATGTCAGTCGTTTCAGACTCTAAATATCTTACTGATCATAACCGTGTATATAATTTTTTTCCAAATTCAAATCACAGAAGCAGAAAAAGTATTTTCATTGGATGGGTTATAAAAAAAATAATTTTTAGAGACTCATTGTTATATACATATAATCTGTCTAATTAATTGAAATTATTTATAAAGAAATATACCATAAAATATTGGGGTTTCATATTAATAGTGAATATATTCCGAACATAATTTAGTATTCATCAAAATAATTATAATATTCCATATGTATTTTATTCTTAAAATATTTAATTAAATAAACTATGGATAAAAATAAATCAAATATATATATATATTCATATTATATTATTGTTATACAAAAAATAATACTGTAAAATAGTATTTGGTTTTCTGAAATGTTAATTAATTAATTTGAAAGCTATAAATTATAATAATTTATAAGTATTGTTATTAACTATATCAAAAAATTTAAAATTATAATTTTTCATATCATACTGTATTTAAAATTATAAAACCAGTTAATGGGATATTACACTTACTCGGGTGTTTAGTTCATAACTTTTGTTCATGTATTCCCTAGTTTATCCTATTTAGATATAGGAGGTAAATGGATGATGGGATATCTTTATCCATGTTTTCATTTTTAGGTACATAATCATACTAATACACTAGACTTTAGGATCCCTGGACATTAATTTTATGGTTAATTAAGATAAAAATCATAAAGTAATATGTGTAAAATGATATGTTGACTATAGTGGTTATCAGAGAAAGTTCATGTTATTTTATGTAAATTAGACTAGAGAACTTTAGTCAGAACCCTCAGGATTATTCTGTCACCCAGGATAACCTTGATTAAAACATTGTGAATCACCAGTTAGAATATTCATTTTATTTACTAGTTTATCCTATTATGTTTAGTGTTTTCTTTTTATATTCTTCTTAGCTATGTATTAAAGACCCTGTAATTGTAATTTCAATTATTAGTTAATGGTTAGAAATAGGAGAACCCATGCCAACAATCAATGTGATGAGAAATGTGTCAATTTCAATAATGAATTGAAAAGTATGATGGGTACATGTGGTAAAAACATCCAAATTGTACTTTCTCAACTGGATCTTGTTATGGATAGTATCTTGAGTCGATTGGAAGACCCTCCATCTCCTAAGAGAGAAAATGTTCTTGTTTAATCCTTTCTATGTCAAATTCTTACCAAATTTAGTGGATCCTCTGATCCACTCCTTATAGAAAAATGAATTAACACTATTGAAAATATATTCGCTCTCCTCCAATGCTCATAAGAGGATAATATTGTTCCTATTTTCTATCATTTTTATGGGGGAGCTAATCAATGGTGGAAACTAATAAAGAAAATTATTTCTAAGGATGAAGTTGATTCCTTGTACTATGAGGAATTGAAGAATATATTTATGAGTAAATATTTTCCCCAGACCCACCATCTTAATATATAAATGGAGTTCCTTGTACTAAAGCAAGTAGAAGATGATTCTATTATATCGTATGAGGAAAAATGACATGGCTTCCCTGAAATGCATCTGGCTTTATCAGGAACATTGAATTCAAGGTGGATCGATTCATTGGAGTGCAAAATGTGATTCTGTGAAAATCATTAGAGATAGAAGACTTCAACAGTTAGGAAGAAATTTTCAGTTGTGATCTTACCGTTAAAATGGAAATTATGGACTCATAGTGGTATCATGGTTCTGGTGAAGAAGAGTTTAATATGGATTTTATTATGGGTGGATCTACAAATAAATATCATGATGGAAAGAAGAAAAAACATCCCATGTGTTAATATTTTGTCAATGAGAAACATGGAATGTGCATAAAGGGAACTAAGAGATGCATCAAATGTGAACAGAGGTGCATATGGATAATAAATTCTCAAGGGATGTGAATAATCCCATTAATTACAAAGATTAAAGGAATGTTTATATCAATACCAAACATATATTGAAGTGTTTCAATGGAAGAGAATATTGGAAATCAAAAATAAATTTCTATTAGCCAAGTATTGTTGGACGTAGTCAATAACAACAACCTCCATAGAAACATGGAAGGGAATATGTTATCACTACTATCGGGGAAGAACCTGAAAATGATTTGGGGACTGGTCCATTGGTTGTTCATTCATGAATATGGAATGCATTATTGGATTATGGTTGTACACATTATTTCATATCATTCATTTTTAATAGAAATATTCAAAAACCACCTCAAAATATGGTCGTTGAGTAATCTTTGAGAAAATAAAATTTCAAAATTGTGGCATCCAAAGTATCACTAATAATACTTTAGACTATAGCCACTATCTCAAACCATGGATATAAGCTCAAAAACCCGGACTATAGGTTATATCCATGGTTAAATGGACCAAGCCTACTATTGGCATGGTTATATGTCAAGTCTTATAGCCACTATTTGAAACCATGGTTATAGGGATTTAGCCAAGGTCTAAACCGTGCCTATAGGCTTATAACAATGGTTGGAACCACAAAAAAAGCCCAATGAAAATGGTTTAAAACTATGAAAGAATATTAATCCATATAGGCTGTATTTCAATAGTTTATACCGATGTTATGGGCATTTATCCACGGTTTAAACCATGGATGCATCTTCAATTTTTATGGAATACCCAAAAATTCCCTATAGCCACTATTATAAATTATGGATATAGATTAAACATTAATAGAATAACACAACATGAATACATGACTGCCTTCCACCCATGCCAGTCCCTCTACCTTCAACACACCTACTAGTACCCCAACCACACCCACACCGCACACTACATGTCTCTCCTACTTTCCATCTGGCTCTGGCCCTGCCAGTCCCCCTACTAATTTTCCCCCAATTCCCCACCACTACCTGTCCCCCCTATCTTCCACTCCTCCTGGACACACACCACCCCCAAGACAGACCCCCCCCCCCATATAGATAGACACCATAGGACACCTCTCCCATGTACAGACACCCACCCCTTGAACAAACACCCCCACCTAGGAAAAACAACCTAGACACCCCCCGGATATAGAACACTAGACACCCCCTAGACAGAAAGCCCTAGACATTCCTTCTTTGGGCAGAAACATGACTCCCCTTGATAGTCACCCCGAGTAACACCCTAAGCTTCCACGGTTTGTGTCCCTTTCAATAATTAAATAGCTTTCATTGTACGCAAATTCTAGATTCTAACACACCATGACCAATCAAATTAGCCATTATGAATAGTAATTCCCACTTTATGAAATTTAATAAATTTTATCATTCAAAATGGAAGTCATTTTTGGATTTGGAATACTGAAAATAGTGTAGGGTGAATTTTTGGTATTTTACTGATAACATTCAAATTTTGATGAAAAGTAAAAAACACTGAGTTATTGCTTAAAACTGGCTTTTTATTTAAATAAATATTCTCTTTATTTAAATTAATTTTAGGTCAGAATAGATAAATAATACCAATATATGTTCAATGTAATCTATTGGAGTCATTTTATAATGAGTTTAGATATATAAAATTTTATCGGAATTTTTACCGTCTTTTACCCACCTCCTGGGAGCATTTCCAAATTTGTATAAAACAAAATTTTACTACTTCTGTGAGTTTAATTTTAAATCTCCGAGAGACATTATTCGTATCAGTAAGTAAATTTTGGTTCAATAAGATGAAAATAATTTTTGTTGAAGAGTATATTATTACTTTTATTTACCATGGTTACAAATAAATAGGGTAATTAAAGGTAAAAATTATATTATTATTACCCTAACACATGACCTAATTCTATTGGATAAGTATAATTTGACAGAAAACAACCCTAGGAATAATATATGAACTTATTTGATCCATTAGGTTTAAAATAGACATTTAATATTAATTTATTTAAAGAAGAGTTAAAAGAGTTAAATTCAAAGTTTACTAACTAAACATTTTTAATATAGGGATAAATAAAATATAAATTCAACTACAAATATGAATTAGAAATATAAAATAATTTCATACATAAAGGTATTTTATTTTTTATTTTTTGACATAAAATAATTATATTTATTTATGACACAATGATGATGCAATAATTAATATATTAATGAATTGTTAAAGTAATTGATATTATAAATGTCCAAATAAATCTAATCTGAGACTTTTAATGAATTACACTAATTTTCTAGGATACTATGATATGTTAGGGTTGATTTAATGTATTTATTGCGATGTAGTAAAACTATTAGGACTTTAACAAAACTCAATTATTAAATAATGTCAAAATTGGAATAAATGAGTTTTTAAAACAAATATAATATTATTGGTTGATATAATAATCCTAAAAATCTATGGTTCAGCCAAAAGACTTATAAAATTATAGGTTTATCATTAATGAACCACTTGGGGTTCTCCTGGAGTTTATAGTATGTTTATTAACCATATTATATAAAAATACAAAGAGACATAGTAAATGAAAAACTATTTAACTAAGAGATAAATCTAAAAGATAAGGTCAATATAGTTATCAAAACCTATCTAAAACGTATTGGTTGAGTGTTTTTCGACCCAGACCAACTTTACACTTTATATAATTCATTTTTGAACCATTATAAACTGAAAAGTATTTTATTATAAAATAATATTTCAATATTTTCCTAGGCTTCCCCAAACCCCTTTTATAAAAGGGCACTCCCCCTTTGTCTCAAATTAACAACTTCAAAGCCATTCGACATGGAAAAACCCTGACCAAATTTCCTCCCAAATTTCCTCCCTTCATCATAGTGACATTCCTGTATTAGTAAATCCATGCTAAGGAGCCCTTTTTATCAAATCAAAAGGAAGAACCCAAAGAGGATGTAAATATTTCATCACCACTTTCAAGTTCTTTTCTTCTTCCACTTCCTCTTTATTTGTTGTTTAAATTCTAAAATAATAACTCCATTATCTTATATATACTGTTTTGTTATTATAAAAATGGAACAACTATTTTCATTATTCTATCCATCCTATAAATGACAATGTTACCATACGTGCGTATGTATGGATTACAGTATCCCTAGTGGTATAGTTTGTTATTCAAACACTTCATCATTTAGATGGGTATAAAAATGAGGATAAATGATGTAAATAATAAATATAATATGATAATTGTTATTTATATATGATATAACATTCCATTATTTATGATTTTAATAACAAAATAATGATATTGTCGCTCGTGTGAACGTATTGATTACCATCTCCTCTAACGTGATGAGATTCATTCCCTAATGAATCCATTCTAAAATAAATTTCATTTTTTGATTAAAAATAATTTCTAAAGACTTAATATCATTCTGAATATGAATAAGATAAATCATATCCATAAAAAACATTACTTAGGTAACAATGAATATATAGGAAAACGAATCAGTTAACACCAGAAACGATGATACTACTAAAATATCATTAAACAAGAAATATTATAAGATCATATATGATATCCTATTTATGTATATAGTTATTGTATAATTTATTAACAATGATTTAACTATTATACAAGAGGTTATTGTACACTTGAACAAAGAAAATTACAAGGTAATGGTTAATTTCACAATCACTTTATTATTCGAGATTCTTTTTAAGTAAGTATCAACTAGAATATCCTTATCATCCACAACCAAGTTTCTTAAAAATTTATTCCAAATAATTTTTACTATTTACTAGACTTTGGGTTAAATTCATTTATACCCTTGTTTTAATTTTAATAAAATTGTTTGAATGGATTATTTTTGTTGTTTTCCAAACAGGGTACCTTATGACCTTTATGAAAAAATTAAGGTAAGAATGTTTTTTAAAATTATACGATGGGTGAGGAAATTTTCTAAAATTATAACATCGTCAAAGATTCCCTTAAAAGATTATAATAATATTTTCAAAATAAATGATTTATTTTATAATTATATGAATTTTAAAAGATTTCAAAAAATAAATAGATATTTCCCTAAAAATGTTTTGATTTCATCTTTGTCAACATCCTTTGATGGAATTTAAGATCAATTGAAGTTAATTTGTTATGATATAAAACTTCCATATTGTATTGAAGGATTGTTGATATGTATGACTGTGTATGTTTTGTTACACCGTTCATGGTTTATGGATAATGTATTGACATTTCATAAGATAGTTTTAATATTAAGGTTTATGTTAGGTTTCAACCTTTTCATATGAGGAATTCATTCGACTTAGTAAATGATGGGTAGAGCCCACTATAGCTCCTTGATGCATCAATAGGTCTAACGAGACAAACTAGTGTCTTTGCACAAGGCCTTGACAAAATCTTATTTGTAGTCTTGGCACCAGGATTTGACTATGTTGTTATGAAGTCATGCATTATGCATTCCATCATTATGAAAGTGGCTATGGATATTGCATGTGATTATGGGACAAGTAGAATATCCATGTGAATAAGTAAATTTAATTATTTGATTTTAACTTTACCATATTATTCTGAAGTTCATGTTTAGAAGGCTTTTTTTTCTAGTCCTACATTGCCTTAAATGTTTATGATTATTTATATAAGTTTCTGCCATATTGTTATCCTTACTGGGAATCTGAGCTCCCCCCTTTATATGTTTTATATTTACTAGTATGTGAAGTATATTATGACTGACCTTTAGGGATAGTCTAATGGATAAGAGTGTGGCATATGAAGACTATTTTGTTCTAATTTTTCATTTTATAATGTAATGTAAAACTTATGAGTGTATCTAGTATTTCCAGTTCAACTAAACTAATCGGTCTTTCGAGAATTGATCTTATGTGATCATGCCAATGTTATGTAATAATGCACTGACTCTGGGTAACTAGTTTTAGGGCAATATAGTTGGTATCAGGGAAAGTTTAGTACAAAACATGGAAGCTAGATTTAGAAAAACTCTAATTAGAGAACATTATCCTAAGATAAACTTTGGAGATTATTATAGGAAAACTACCTAGAATTTTGGTGTTGTATAGATTTCATGAGCTTTCCAAGAAATACATCCCTTTCTGGATACAAGCAGGTAGAGGCAGTTCTGGTGCAGATGTACCTAGGGGTAAAACCTAAAAACAACGCTTTGATCTAGACTCGAATGGGACCTGGTGCACGATAATGAGCCTTGCTGCACTCTCGGTTACGACACTCCCAAGGGATATGCATAGGATAATTCTAATTTTCATTACAAACTATTATGAAGTGTTTATGAGTATATAATTCCTCAAAGAAAACATTTTTATGATTATATATTATATCCATAAACTATTCAATTTATGTTAATTTTTTCAGAAGTTTGGAAATGTGTATTGTGATTCATAAACTAATCTATTGTATGCAATTGTTTAGAAATGGTTCCTATTGGAAGGAATGGTAACTGTATCAATGCATTTAATCCATATAGATATCTCTCTCCTGCACAAGATAATTATAGAGGAGCTGGTGAAGCAACTTTTAGGGATCATCTTATCACCATACTAGGACAACTCACTCGGGATATGAATAATAAACATACTCATATAGAGTACCTTAATCCACAACATGGAGGATGAATGTTAGAATGCTTCATGAGGAAACAACCACCAACATTAAATGGGAGTATAATTCCATTATTAGCATAGTAATGGATAAATTCATTAGAGAAAGTATCTCTCACTTTTGGGAGTAGAAAAAGGGAAAAAGTTGTCATGGCAGTTTATCGCCTCACGGGAGATGTAGATCAATGGTGTTCATTGAGTCAAAACACAAAGGAAGATGATGAAGTTTTGAATATGTAATGGATGGAGTTTAAAGAGATTCTCATAGTAAAATACTTTCCTCATGACCATCGAGAAGATATGGAAAGGCAATTTATGATTCTGAGGGAAAATGGGGAAGAGATTGTCGCAAAGTATGATGCTAACATTACAAGGTTAGCAAGGCTTGTAGTATATTATATACATAACCTAAGGAGTAAGATTGATCGATTCTTTGAAGGGTTAAATCTATTTCTCCGGTGAGCATTAGTCTAACAATCCTTCATGTCATATGAAGATATTGACTCATGTGCTATCAAGACAGAAAAAGAAATTCTCTAAATCCAACGACTTTGAAGAAAAGAAATAGAAGAAGAGATCTAATGAACACTCTATAAATGGAAATAAGGGGAAGAAGGAAAATTTTGAATATCCATCCTGCTATAAATATGGGAAGAAACACCTTTGTACTTTCTTAAAGGGAATGTGAGACTATTACAACTGTGGTGAAAAATTCCACTAAGGTCATGATTACATGGGGAAGAAATAGGTTGTCAATGTTGAATGCTTCTATTATAGATAGAGGGGGAATTATGAAAAATAATGTCTAAAGCGCCAAGGAAAAGTACCTCAGAAAAGGCCAAGGGATCAAGGACAAGCTTATGTTATCACTCCTGCCAAGGTTGAAGCTCTAAATGATGTGGTGGAAGGTAATTTAATAGTTTCCTCAAGTTTAGAAAATTTTTTATTTGATTCTGGATCATCACATTATTTCATATCTTCTGAGTTAGATAAGAAAATTTGATATTTTCAATTTATCTTAACGAGGGGGTTGTTAGTGAAAACCCCTAAAGGAGGTATTATTGCAACAAAGTTTTGTGAATCAGTTCCCATTAGGGCTTATAAATGTTTTTTATATGCTGATCTCATCATCATACCCATGATTGAATTTAATATAATCCATGGTATGGATTGGATTTTGGACCATGATACAAAATTTTATTGTAAGAAGAAGGAAGTTACAATTCTCGATAATGATAAATAGTACCTTATCTTTAGAGCAGAAATGTCACCACCTAATTCTTATCTAAATCCACCCCCAGTAGCTCAACAAAATTTAATTATTTGGGAGGAACAGAATGAAATAAATGTGACTAATGAAACGAATGTTCAAATTTAGGACATACCTATTGTGAAATAATATGTTGATGTGTTTCCAGAAGATTTAGTTGGACAACCTCCATAACGAAAAATTTAGTTTTCTATTGATTTAATCCCTAGTTCAAGGATCATATCGAGGACCCCTTATAGAATGGCCATTGTAGAATTAGTTTAACTAAAGAAACAACTAAAGGAATTGAGAAATATGGAATTTATTCTCCCTAGTTTTTCTCCATGGGGACCCCATATTCTTTTTATTAAGAAGAAAGATGGATCTATGAGGTTTTGCGTTGACTACCGGGAGTTCAATGATATAAAAATAAAGTAAAAGTATCTCCTACCTCTCATTGATGATTTATTCGACCAAATTCATGGAGCTCAATAATTTTCAAAGATTGAAATTCAATCTGGATATCACCAGTTGTGTGTGAAAAATGAAGACATTCTGAAAACAGCATTTCAAACCAGGTATAAGAATTACGAGTTTACAGTAATGCATTTTGGATGGACTAATTCACCCTATGTCTTCATGGATATAATGAATATAGTTTTCTAGGAATATCTTGATTAGTTTGTAGTGGTATTTAATGATGATATCTTGGTATACTCCAAAATCTACGATGATCATGAAAATAACTTGCGCATTATTCAAAAGACTCTTAGAAGAAATTAATTATATGGGAAATTTAGCAACTGTGAAATATGGATTCATGAGATTTTTTCTCTTGGCCATATTTTCTCTAAGGATGGAATCTCTATTGACCCTTCAATGACCAAGGAAATCCAAGAATGGCCAGTACCAACGAGTATAACTGAGTTACATAGTTTTATTGATTTAGGAGGTCGTTATTGATGTTTCGACTACAATTTTTCCAATATGGCTAACCCATTAACAAATCTCACATGTAAAGGATTCAATTTCTTTGGAAAAAAGATTATGAATTATGTTTTGAAGAACTGAAGAGAATATTAGTCTATGCTATTTATCTTGACACTACCATCAGGTAATGATGGGTTTGTTATTTATAGTAACACTTCAAATAAAGGAATTGGTTGTGTCCTTATGTAGAATGATAGAGTTATTTTCTATGCATCATGGAAGCTAAAAATTCATGAGCAATACTATCCTACTCATGATCATGGGTTAGCCGCTGTAATATTTTCTTTGAAGATATGGTGACATTATCTCTACGGTGAAAAATGTGAGATATATACTGATCCCAAGAGTTTGAAGTATATTTTCTCACAGAAAAAACTCATCATGAGTAAAAGGGGGTGGCTTGAACTAATCAGGTATTATTATTGCACAATACACTACAACTCGGGGAAGGTAAATAAGGTGGCTGATGCTTTGAGTATAAAGGATCATTAATTTTTGAACAATATGAGAGTTGAAAGGGATCCTGTTTTCATAGATCTAGTGAAAATGGATATGGGAATAATCATGGATGGTGAAACATCAATACTTTTTCAAATGGTTTCCAAACCATCCTTACCACAAATGAAAAAAATTTCTTAGGCTAATGATGAGGAGTTTCAAAAGAATATTAATGCTGTGAACGATTAGATATTGAGTGACTTCATATATGAAGATAAAAATTTTAAATATGGGAGTATAATTTGTGTTCCTAACATACCTGATCTGATAAGGGAATTGTTGGATGATGCTCAAAGCTCCAATTTCTCTATACACCCTGGTAGCACTAAGATGTATAGTGATTTGAAGGAAAATTTTTTGTGGGACAATATGAAGAGGGAGATTGCTGATTTTGTGTCACGATGTATGGTTTTTCGACAAGTGAAAGCTGGAAGGCAACATCCTGGAGGAATCATGAAACCTCTTCCCACACCTAAGAGAAAATGGTATAATATTACGATGGACTTTGTCATGGGGCTACCAAATACACCTAGAAGGAATCATGCAGTATGGGTCATTGTTGATCATCTTACCAATTCAACACATTTTCTTGCTATAAGAAAAGATTTACCAAGTGAATGTTTACCAAAACTATATATTAAAGAAGTTGTAAGAATTCATGGTGTACCACTATTGATTTTTTTCTGATTGTGATTCCTGTTTTATATCAAGATTATGGAAAAGTCTTCATAAAGCACTGGATACTAAACTTCATTTGAGCACTGCCTACCAGCCTCAAACTGATCGACATTTAGGATGGACTATTCAAACCGTATAAGACATGTTGAGATCTTTATCACATTACGTTCAAGGTATGTGGGATCAATATTTACCTCTGGTAGAATTTTCCTATAAAAATAGTTTCCATTCAAGTATTCAGATGGCCCCATTTGAAATATTATATGGAACGAGATGTCACACACCAGATTTTTTGGATGATGTTGGTGAAAGAAAAAACGTAGGCCCAGAACTTGTTGAGGAAGTGATGGAAAAGTTGAAGGTTATCCAAACCCACATCAAAATAGCACAAAGTAGGCAAAAGATCTATGCCGACATCTAAACGAAGGAATTGGAATTTCAGGTATGAGATCAAGTTTTATTGAAGGTATCTCCATGGAAGGTAATTATACGATTCGGTAAGAAGGGTAAACTAAGTCCCAGGTACATTAGACCTTTTGAAATTCTTGAAAGAATTGGGGTTATAACTTACCAGTTGGCAATGACACCAAGTATCTCCAAAGTTCACGATGTGTTCCACGTATCACTGTTGAGAAAATACATGCCTGACGCAACGCATGTACTCACCTATGAGAAAATTGAACTGGAACCTGATATGTCTTATTGTGAAGATCCTGTCAAAATTCTTGATAACAGAGAACAATTTTTGAGAATCCGAATTACTCATCTGGTAAAAGTTCTATTAAGAAACTATAGGATGGAAGAGGCAACGTGGGAACCCGAGGAACATTTGACGAAGAACCACCCAATTTGTTTTATGAAATAATATTCTAGACATTTTGAGGAAAAAATTATTTTAAGTAGGGAAGAATGCAACACCCCAAGATTCTACAGTACATTTCCCTTTGAATAATGCAATAGTTTGCATTGTACACAACTTCGAGATTATAACACACTGCGACCAATCAAACTAGCTATTATGAATAGTAATACACAATTTTTGAAATTTTATAAATTTTATCTTTCAAAATGGACTTCATTTTTGTATTATGAATATTGAAATTAGATTAGGGTTAATTTTTGGTATTTTTCTGAAAACTTTCAAATTTTGATGAATGGTGAAAAACACAAAGTTATTGTTTAAAACTGAAAATTTATTTAAATAGTTATTTATTTTATTTAAATTTATTTTATGTCAAAATAGATATATAATACCTATATAAGTTTAATTTAATTTATTGGAGTCAGTTTATAATTAGTTTGGATATATCAAATTTTATCGAACTTTTTACCATCTTTTATCCACCTCCAAAGAGAATTTCCAAATATTTATTGAACACAATTTTACCGCTTCTATGAGTTGAATTTAAAAACTCTAAATGAAAAAGTTGAATCATTAAGTAAAATTTGCTTCAATAAGATGAAAATATTATTTTGGTGAATAGTAACTTTTTACTTTTATTTACCACAGTTAAAAATAAATAGAGTAATTAAGGGTAAAAATGTTATTATTATTACCATAACACATGTCCTAATTTTATTGGATAAGTATAATTTGACCAAAAACAACCTTTGGAATTAAATATGAACCTCTTTGGTCCACTAGGATTTGATTAGAAAATTTATTATTATTTTATTTAAAGAAGAGTTAGAAGAGTTAAATTCTATGTTCAAAAACTATACCATTTTTAATACAGGGTTACACACAATATAAATTAGACTATAAATATTCATTATAAATATAAAAATATTTCATACATAATGGAATTTTATTTATTATTTTTAGACATTAAAAAAGTATATTTATTTATGACACAATGATGATGCAGTAATTACCCTAAAAATGAATGATTAAAATAATTGATATTATAAATATCCAAATGAATCTAATTTGATACTTTTAATGAATTCCACTAATTTTATAGGTTAATATGACATGTTATCATTGATTGAATGTTTTTAGTTCGAAGTATTAATGTTTTTTATACTTTAACAAAAATAAATTATTAAATAATGTCCAAAGTGACATAAATGAGTTTTTAAAGAAAATACAGTATTATTGGTTGATATAATAATCCTAAAAATAAAATGATCACCCAAAATACTTATATAATGAAAGGGTTATAATTAATGAACAACTTTAGGTTATCATGTAGGTTTATAGTATGTTTTTTAACCATATAACTGAAAAATACAAAGAGACATGGTAAATGTAAAACTATTTAACTAAAAGTTAAATCTAAAAGATAAGGTTAATATAGTGATCAAACCTGTCTAAAACCTATTAGTTGAATGGTTTTCGACCAATAAAAGGGAACATCCCCTTCTCTCAAATTCACACCTTCAATGCCATTTGTATCGGCCAAAACCTCCCCAAATATCCTCCCAATTGTCCTACATTCATCCTAGAGGCATTACTTTAGTCAAAAATCCATCCTAAGGATCCCTTTTATCAAATCAAAAGGAAGAACCCAAAGAAGATGTAAATATTTCATCACCTCTCTCGAGTTCTTTTCTTCTTCCACTTTATCTCTATTAGTTGTTCCCATTATAAAATAAAAACTCTCATACATTCTATATACTGTGATGATATTATAAAAATGGTACAACCATATTCATTATTCAATCCATCCTATAAATGACAAAGTCACCATACGTTTGTATGTATGGATTACCGTCTACATGTCGTGGTGTAGTTTGTTATTCAAACACATCATCATTTTGATAGGTATAATAATGATTATAAATTAAGTAAATAATAAATAGAATATGATAATGATTCTGTATATATGATATACCATCCAATTATATATAATTTTAATATCAAAATAATGATATTGTTGCTCGTGCGTACGTACGGATTACCGTCTCCACGAACGCAATGACATAAATTCCCCATCGTAACCATTCAACACTAATTTTCATTTTGTGATTAAAAATAATGTTGAAGGACAATATCATTCTCAATATGAATAATATATATCATATCCATACCAACCATTAATTATGTAACAAATCATATAAAGGAAAACGAATCAGTTAACAACCAAAACAACGATACTACTGAAATATCATTAACAAAACAATATTATAAGATCATATATGATATCATATTTATGTATATATTTCTTGTATAGTTTATTAACAATTATTTAACTATTACACATGAGTTTAGTGTACCCTTGACCAAGTAAAATTACAAGATGAGGGTTAATTTAACAATCTCTTTATTATCTGAGATTGTATTATGTATGTATATATTGGGACGTATTTATTATCCACATCCATGTTTCCTAAAAATGTATTCCACAACATATTCACTATTTACTATACTATGAGATAAATTAATTTATACCCTTGTTTTAATTTTTATAAAATGTTTTAAAAAGAATATTTCCGTCATTTTCCATACAAGGTACCTTGTGAACTTTTCGACAAAATTAAGGTAATAATGTTTTTTTAACATATATGGCTTGTACAACTATTTGTTTCCGTTATAACATCGTCGAAGCTTCCCTTACAATATTAGAAGAATATTTCCAAAATAAATTATTTCTTTTATAATTATATGACTTTTAAATGATTTCTAAATAGAAATAGATATTTCTCTAAAAAAAATTTATTTCATATAGGTCAACATACTTTGATGGATTTTAGTCTTAAGTGAAGTGGGTTTATTATGATAAAAAAAGTCCCTATTATATTGATTTTTTTTGATATGTTTGACTGTGGATGTGTTATTTTCACACAATTCATGGTTTATGGAGAATTTATTGACATTTCGTATGATAGTTTTAATATGAATGTTTATGTTATTTTTGAACATTTTAATATGAGTAATTCATTGGACTTAATAAGGGCCGGGTGGAGCTCGCTATAGCTACTCGATACATCAGTAGGTCTCATGAGACAAACTAGTGTCTTGAAATAAGTCCTTGAGAAAATATTATTTTAGTCTTGGTACATGGCCTTGACTGTGTGGTTATGAAGTCTTGCATTATACATTCTATCATTATAAAATTGGCTATTGATATTTCTTGTGATTATTCGACTGATAAAATATACATGTGAATAAGTAAATGGAATTATTTGATTTTATCATGCCATATTATTCTGAAGTTCTAGTTTAAAAGGTTTTTGTTCTAGTATTACTTATCCTTAAATGTTTATGCTTATTTATGAAAGTTTTTTCTATATTGTTATCCTTACTAAGCATCTGAGTTCATCCGTTTCTATGTTTTATTTTTCCCAGGATGTGAAAAAGTATATTATGACTGACAAGTAGGGATAGTCTAAGGAATTGAGTGTGGCCTATGGAGACTATGTTGTTGTAGTTTTTCATATTATAATGTAAAGTAAAACTTATGATTGTATCTAGTGTTTCCAAGGATACTAAACTAATCTTTCTTTAGAGACATGATTTTTTGTGATCATGACTATGTTATGTAATAATGAACTGACATAGGGTAACTAGGGTCGGGGGGTTACACCCCTGGACAGACCCCCCTGTGGATTATCACCCCGGGACACCCCCTAGAAGGACACCACCGTTGAAAGACCTCCCCTGGATAGACACCCCTGGACACCCCCTAAACTGACACCCCCCACACAGACACCCCTGTACACCCCATCCGCTCAACAGACAACCCCCCTGATGGAAACCCCTAGACACCCCCATGGACATACTCCCCCTCCCCTAGACAGACACCCCCACCCCGTACAAGCCCCCTAGACACCCCATAGACAAACACCCCATACCCTAAACATACACCCCCACCCATAGACATACACCCCCACAGGACACTCCCCCACCCACCTGCACACCCCCTAGACCCCTCAGACACTCCCTGTACCCCACCATTTGGGACACCCCCCATGAACACCCCCTCCATTGGACAGACACCCCCTAGAATGTAAATATAGTTGTCCCTAAAATTTGAAATCAAATACAAAAACTAAAATAGAACACATTGCAATATACCCTCAAAACATCCATGGCTAACATTTGTAGAGAAAACTAGTAAAAAAAATTGGATGTAGAACCATCATACATAGGCCTTGAGCTATCCAAATAACTTCATGTTGATACACATAATTGATACTAACATTGTCTACAGAATGAAGAACCATCCTCAATGGTGGAATATATACATTTAGAATACAAGATATAGTGGGAAAACAAGTAGGAGAATCCTGGATGGTCTGGAAAAATATAATGGGGAAAATCTAGCAACATGTGGTTAATTTAAATTTTTTCCTCTAAAAATGCATAAACAAAATCCTACACAAACCCATAATGTAAAATTTCTTCTAATACCCATCATGCGCCATCTCCACCCCTAGCTGGACACCCCTCCTTCTGAAACTCCCACTCCACCACCCTAGACATCCACCTTCTGGACAACCATCCCTCTACAAAGCCCCCCCTCCACCCTTGTTAAACCCCTCAATATTCAAATTCCCCCTCTACCCCCTCTCCCCCTACAGAGCCTCCTGGACACCCCTCCCCCCTGGACCCCCTACTTCCTTAGCACCCCCTACATGGACAACCCCCCTGCTAACCCCACTCGCACCCCCCCTACATACCCTCCTAGACACCCCTCCACCCCTGCCAATCCCCCCTCCCAGCCCCCACCCCTGCCATCCCCCACTAAAGACCCCCTTAGACACCACCTACCCCATGCCAGTCCCTTTCCCCCACCTTCCAATCCCCCATTACTGCACCCCCACTCCCCTGTAGACCCTCCTGAACACCGCTCCCCATGCCAGTCCCCCCAACCATCCAGTTTCTCTAGCCACCCCCTACCCCCTTGGCAGCTCCCCTACAGACCCACTTGTACACCCCTCCCACTTTAAGTACCCCTCCCCCCATGTAGGGTCATTTAAATTTGTTTTTTAAATGTGGAACCATGTATTATAGATCATCCATGTCCATTTTCTTGGAGGGTATGATTTCATACAACTCATAGTGGTTGACCATTGTATTGATAACCCTCCACAGCATGATCTCAATAAGGGAAATTGGGTGAGGGAGATAGTAGTAATTTAATCATAATATGGGTATGAAATTTCCATTTTTGGGTGATCATGGGATTCATTAGGGTAACGTCCCAGATCCGGGTGCCACTCCATGGGTGCCCCGAACCCGGTTTGTCACATGACCTCTAGGGAATTTCCCCAAACACCAGAGGATTACGACTAGTAGTGAGGGCCCAGGTCTGATAGTGGGGAAACTGTGCCTTCATTTTTAAAAGTGTAGCGCAGTGGAATAAAATATACAACATACAACAACAGCGGAAGAAATAAACCATACACATTTAAAATAGAAAATTGTAGTAAATATAACCAAAATTTATATAGATAATGATGTAACAAGTCTCGAGTTCTAAGAAAATAGCAAGAACATGTTACACAAAAATACAGTACAATACAAAGTACAACAAACAAAACAGAACATCTAGCAACATCTCAAGCCTAAGCTCGGTCCCATGCTCCCCTACTCCTCAGCAACAATCATGTACCTGTATAGGGACCCTTTCCCTTATCCACACCTTCATCAACATAGTTTGTTTGGGCCGAAGACATGACCCAAAAATGGGGTGAGAAATAAATCCCATTAGGCACCCACAAAAGGCCCATACCCAACTGTGTGAAAATATGAAACAATAGTGTGTAGTAGTAAAATGCAATAAACTAAGCAGCACTCAAAAGAAACTAACCTTACCAGTTATATTTCCATTTTATTTTTCATTTAACCATTTAATTTAATAACATTTTGTTCTCATCATAACCATGCCCTTAGGCTAAACATAATCTCACCATCAAGCTAATATAGTAAAACCACGCCTTCCGGCTATATAACATCCACACCCTCAGGCTATCTAATATCTCGCCCTCAGGCCACATAATATCTCACCCTCAAGAATAATAAATAGCCACTCCCTCAGGCATATAAAGTAACGATGCCCTCAGGCATATAACCGGGCCGAGCCCAAACCATAAAAATGAAATTATTTACAATTCCTCTCAATGAAAAAGTAATGCACAAAATAAATATGGCATACCCTCGGGTATCCTGGACAAACAGCTAAACAGAGGAATGCACCCCTGGGGTGGTCTTGGATCCAATCAGTGATCCCAAACAATAGTTTAATATCACATTTAATTACCTATACAATTTTAGGTATTTAAAACAGTCGAGGAATCAGCCACACGACACCCCATTATGGGTTCGTATCACAATGTTACACAAAAACGCACAATAGTTGGAATTTAAACACCAAGCCACCAACCTTAAACGCCCCTGAATGGTATACACGAACGACGATCCTTGAATCTTCCAAGAACGACATAGATCTAACGTGAAATAAAACCTCTTTCAAAATCAAATAACTTCACTTAGAGGAAGAATTGGCAAGAACTACGCAATGATTAGGAAGAACTCACCTGTGCGGTTCCAGGGAGATCGACGGTGCTGAAAACAGATTCCCAGTACTCGATCGGGGGATCTCCAATGGTTCGGCCCTCACTTCCGACACCATACTCCCTTTCTAAGCCAATCATGTGAACAGGGTTGGCTACTGCTCATTTTATGTGAAAAAAACAAACCACACGGCAGGTAATTCTCAAGTACACTTCGTGTACTTTTCATTTAATTGTTCCTCTGGGGGATACTAGGAATTGTTCATCATTCGACATGAGTACACGGCATGTAATGATGCCCAAATGGTGGCTGCCTCCACCGCCTTACTGTATGCTTTCTGACTGACTACACGGCGTGTACATACCCACTACACGGCGTGTAGTCAATGTTTACACCCGTCATTGCCAACAATGCTACACAACCTGTGTACTCATTCCACAAGGCCAAAGTACATGGCATGTGGAATAGTACATGGTGTGTAGTCCTAAAATTTAATATTTTCCCACTTTCCTTATTTTCTCAAAAACACTTAAGGAAAATAGAAAATAAGAAACTTGTACCTCAAAAATAAGAACCATGTTCTTATAACCGAATCCGGGTGCCACTCCATGGGTTCCCCGAACCCGGTTAGTCACATGACCTCAAACGCATTTCCCCAAACTCCAGAGGCTGCCGACTAGCAGCGAGGGCCCAGGTCTGATAGTGGGGAAACTATTCCCTCATTTTTCAATGTGTAGCGCAGCAGAATAAAATATAAAACATACAACAACAGCAGAAGCAATAAACCATACACATTTAAAATAAGAAACTACAGTAAAGGATAACCAATAGTTATATAGATAATGATGCAACATGTCTCAAGATCTAAGAAAACAGCCAGAACATGTCAAACAATAATAGAGTACAGTACAATACAGAGTACAACAAACAAAATAGAACAGCCAGCAGCATCACGAGCCTAAGCTCGGTCCCATGCGCCCCTACTCCTCTGCAACAATCATTTACCTATATAGAGACCCTTTCCCTTATCCACTACGGCAGCAACATAGTCTGTTGGGGGCAAAGACATGACCCAAACAGGGTATGAAAAATAAATCCCAGTAGGAACCCACTAAAGGCATGTACCCAACTGTGTGAAAATATGCAACAATAGTGTGCAGTAGTAATATGCAATAAACTAAGTAGTACTCAAATGAAACTAACCTTACCAATTATATTTACATTTTATTATTCATTTAACCATTTAATTTAATAACATTCTGTGCTCATCAGAACCATGCCCTCAGTGTATCTAACATCCACACCCTCAGGCTATCTAATATCTCTCCCCCAGGCCTTGCCCTCAGGCCACATAATATCTCACCCTCGGGCTTAATAAGTAACCACACCCTCAGGAATATAATGTAACCACGCCCTCAAGCATATTATCGGGCCAATAAAAAAGCCTAAACATTCAATTATTTAAAATTCCTCTCAAGGAAAAATTAATGCACAAAATAAACATGGCATACCCTCGGGTATCCTGGCCAAATAGCTAAACAGAGGAACACACTTCCGGGGTGGTCCTGGATCCAAGAAGCGATCCCAAACAACAGTTTAATATCACATTTAATTACCTATACAATTATAGGTATTTAAAATAGTCAAGGCATCATCCACACTACACCCCAACATGGGTTTGTATCACAAAGGTACACAAAAACACACAACAGTTGGAATTTAAACACCAATCCACCTACCTTAAACGCCCCTGAACGATATATGTGAACGAAGATCCTTGAATCATCCAAGAATGATGTAGATATGACATGAAACAAAACCTAATTAAAACTCAAATAATTTCTCTTAGAAGAATAATTGGAATGAACTACGCAAGGAGGAGGAAGAACTCACCCGTGCGGTTCTAGGGAGATCGATGGTGCTGAAAATGGATTTCCGATACTCGATCAGGAGATCTCCAATAGTCCAGCCTACTCTTTTGACTCCTTACTCTGGTTCTAATCCAATCCTATGAACAGGGTTGGATACTTACCATTTTAAGTGAAAAAAACAAACTACACGGCATGTACTTCTCAAATACACAACGTGTACTTTTCATTTAACTATTCCTCTGGAGGCTACCCGACACTATTCATCAGTTGACATGAGTACATGACGTGTAATACATGAGTACACAGCATGTAATGATGCTCAGCAGGCAGCTGCCTCCACCGCCTTACTGTATGCTTGCCGACTGACTACACAGCATTTACATACCTACTACATGGCTTATAGTCGGTATATACACCCTTCATCGCCAACATGGCTACACACCCTGTGTACTCATTCCACACGGCCAAAGTACACGGTGTGTGGAATAGTACACGGCGTGTAGTCCCAAAATTTAGGATTTTTCCCACTTTCCTTATTTTCTCAAAAAAATTTAAGGAAAAGAGAAATGAAGAAACCAATAACTCAAAAATAAGAACCTGCTTCTTACAGAATTCCCCCCTTAAAGAAATTCATCCCCGGATTGCCCTTCCAAGGGTGGTAATGATAAAGCTCAGAACAGCTCTGGCCACGGAGCACGTATGTTGGTCTCCCGCTCCCAAGTTTCATCCTGCACTTGGTCATGCTACCATAGTAACCATACGAGAGGAACTGACAAGCCTCGAAGAACCATCATGCTCCTATCCACGATACGAATTGGATGCTCCTTAAGGGACACATCAACGTAAAGCTCAACCTACTCTGGCTGAAATACATGAGACGGGTTTGAATGATAGCGGCACAATTGAGATACATGGAATATGTCGTACATAGCCTGGTACCTCTGTGGTAACTACAACTGATAGGCAACCAGCCCGACTCTCTTTAGAATCTCAAATATCCCCACATACCTCGGTGAAAGTTTACCCTAACTCATGATCCTTCAGTGTCCCAACCTCATGGAAACACGCAAGAAAACCTGATCCTTGACCACGAACTCCATGGGTCGTCTGTGGCGACCAACATAAGATTTTTGATGAGACTGTGCAGTAGCCATCCGCTTTTGAATCAACTGGACCTGCTCATAAGTCTCCTGCACAGGACATGGTCCCAGTAAAGTTGCCTCACCCACCTCTAACCACCATAAGGGTGATCGGCATGGCCTTCCATATAAAGCCTCGTAAGGTGTAATCTCAATAGTTTCATGAAATCTGTTATTATAGGAAAACTCAAATAGGGGTATATGATTCTCCCAAGAGCCCCCAAAGTCCATGATGCATGCATGAAACATGTCCTCAAGCACATGTATCGTACGCTCGGACTGGCCATCGGTCCAAGGGTGGTATGTTGTGCTCAGAAGCACCTGTGTACCCATTACCCTCTGAAAACTCTGCCAGAAAAGAGACGTAAAGTGGGTGTACCTATCTGAAATGATAGAACAAGGAACCCCAAAGAGATTTACGACCTCTAAGATATACAGCTTCCCAAGCTCGTCAACACCGAATGTCTCTTGATTGACAAAAAGTGAGCTACCTTTGTGAGTCTGTCCACAACAACCCACATTGCATCATTGCCTTGAGGTGACCTCAGAAATCCGGTCACGAAGTCTATCGCAACATCATCCCATTTCAACTCCAGAATGATTAACTGCTATAATAGTCTAGTTGGCCTCTGATGCTCTGCCTTCACCTACTGATAGGTGGAACACCTCATAACAAAACCAGCTACTTCTCTCTTCATACCCTGCCACCATTACTGACATCTCAAGTCACGGTACATCTTGGTAACTCCAGGATGATCTTACCAAGATTAAGCATGAAACTCCCGAATCATATCCTCACGTATATCACCTGGAACCCATACTCGTCCATGGAAACGTGGTACCTCATCATCGCCTATCGTCCAACCAGAAGGAGGGTCCTCACTTTCCACCGACTCCTATAGAACTGGGCCTTCTGAATGATCTAGTTGTCTCATCCTCACTCTATCCAGGAGGGTAGAGGTCACAACTAAATAAGAAAGATAGGCCTTCCCCTGACTGGTGTGCACCTCCAAATGCATCTCAGAGAACAAAGCCATAAGCTGCCACTCACCACTGGCTCCTGCACTGCCTGCATCTGAGTCCTCCTGCTCAGTGCATCAACTGCTACATTACCTTTACCAGGTGTATATGCAAGCTCAATGTTGAGGGATTGAAGGTACTCAATCCACCTTTTTTTCTCATATTCACGTCATGCTGAGTAAAGGTGTACTTGAGACTTTTGTGATCGGTGAAAACCACAAAATGCTCTCCCAAGAGATAATGTCTCCAACAGCGCAACACATGAACACCTGCAGCCACCTCGAGATCATGCGTCGGGTAATTCCTCTCATGCGGCCTCAACTGCCAAGAACCATACGCAACAACTCGATCACCCTACATCAACACTACTCCCAGTCCAATACCTGATGTGTCAAAGTAAATTGTATAGCTCTTCCCTTGCTCTGGAAGTATCAGGACTGGTGCTGATGTCAACTTTCCCTTCAACTCCTGAAATGCTGCCTCGCATGCTTCTGACCAAAAGAACTTCACACCCATCTTAGTCAAACCCATCAACGGCACTGCCAATCGGGAGAAGTCTTGGATGATGTGTCTTTAGTAACCAGCCATACCCAAGAAACATCAGTATCTCAAACAAATTCTTAGGCTGCTCCTAGGAAACTATTTCTCTCACCTTCTCTAGGTCTACTGCAACTCTTTCCTATGAGATAATATGACCCAGTAAGTGAATCCGGTCCATAAAAAAGTGGATCTTTGAGAGCTTAGCATATAGATTATGCTCTTTCAGTGTACTCAATATGATCTCAAAATGGGTGGAATGGTCATGTCGAGTGTGAGAGTACACTAAGATGTCGTCCACGAATACTACCACAAAAAAATCCAGATATGGATGGAACACACGATTAATTAGAGCCATGAAAACTACTGGCACGTTCGTGAGTCCGAACAGCATAAAAAAGTACTCATACAGACCATATCTACTCTGAAAAACTATAAGAGCTATATCCAATGGTCTCACACACAGCTGATGATATCTTGATCTCAATTCAATCTTTGAGAACACCTGTGCTCCATGAAGTTGATCAAAAAGATCATGAATCCTCGGCCAAGGATATCGGTTCTTGATCATCAACATGTTCAACATTCGATACTCCAAACATATTTTGAGGGTATCATCCTGAAATGCACGGCCTATTGTCGCCTATCGATAGGTCAATGTTCTGGTGCTCTGCTTTGTGTATAGCAGCACTCGGGTCGAATCCTCGACGATGATACTTTGTAATAGTTATTTGTTTTTAGTTGATTGTATTTTGATTAGGGGGTTTGTTTTCAAAGCATAATTGAAATGATTGATTGACTATAATTGATTTGAAAAATTGATAATGATTGGTTTGATTTCATCATTAGGTTAGTTAATCTTTTGATATCCTTGATATTTTCTTTATATTGAATTTAAATTAACACCCATGTCACAAGTTGACGTTGATTTGAATTCCCAAGTGTTAAGGCTTTAATCCAAGGCATAACTTAACATAAGATTCTAGTCTTGATCATATAGTGTTTAAGGTATTGTATTTATGGGTCCAATAATCCATGGAAACCACACATTAGACAAAACAAGTCATTAATTCATGACATGCTAAGTCCAACATACACAATATTAATTCAAAGAATACTCATCGAGAAAAAGCTCTCAATCGCTTAACATACCTAAATTAAAACTCACCCCAATGAGAGATTTACTCAGCCATTAAGATGGTTATTAATCTGGTAATATAAGTTTATGGTGATGAATTATAAAGAGAAGAAAAATAAAGGGATTATAAAAGAGTGGTACGTCGAACACACACACACAAACAATGATAATAATTAAAAACGAATTTTTTATTGAATGAGAAAGAAAAATAAGAGAAGGCGATTCAACTAAATTTAAACTATTTTAAGAACATTAAAATAAAACTATAGAAGGTGGATGAGAATAAGAGATTTTGATGAAGAAACTTTCATTAAAATAGAATTACAAAAGAAAGGACATACAAAATTACAAAAACGAAGAACACGAAAGTAAGTGAAAACAAAGAGAGGAGGAAAGGTATCTCAAGTGAAAACATGAGTATGGAAGATCCTACCAATATTTTGTAAAGGCTTTGTTCGTGCCAATATGTTCTCCTCTCTTCTGAAATTCCAACCCCTCTCAAGGAGAGAAGGGGAGAGTATTTATAGCCCAAGGAGTGGACTGTTTTCATTCCCAATTTTTCCCTCCACTTGCATCACCATGTTGTCTATTCCGATATCTTAATCTCCACATATCTCTTTCTTCAAAGTTTTAGATAATAAATTTGGATGAGTATTTTCAAAATTTTAAGGCATTTGGACCAGTGGAGCAAAGTTATGGCGGTTTTATTAAACAAAGCTAAATTGACCATTGTTATCCATGCTTTTTAAATAGCCAAACTGTGAATGGATTTTTGAACTGGAATATGCCTTCCAATACGAATTATTTCATCAACAAAGTCGGCCACCTAAATCGCCTCTTTCGCACTGAAAATTCTCAAATCTATTTGAACCTTACATTATGAGATATTTCATTAATACTATACTGATTGTATTTTCCGGCCAGAATGGTGGGATGGAATTAAATGCTTCATTTGGGCCCCTTGTTCTTAGAGGTGGGCCTTGAAATTTTTATCCAAGACTAATTACATTTTTTCCCCGAACTAGGGTGGAGAATAATGTAATTTGGACTTATTTATTTATCCCAGTAAATCAATCTTCATGAATAGTCCAGTTTCATTATAGATTATTTGGTCTTGTTTGTGAGGACTATATGACCCTTAAAATGGAAGAATTAGATCATGGTACCTTCTAATGAAATGTTTTATATTTAATTATGAGTTCTACAAAACAAGAACCATACGATTTGGATCATTAGGGTGAGATTTATATATAAAATAGTAAAATGACACAATTGGACTACTTCTAAAAATGCTCAATAATTATACTTAATATTATAACATTAATATTTCACACAAATTATGCACATTTCATATAAAATAAGTAAATGGAGTATATAATAAGTCATGAAAATATTAATAACATCAACTGCCCCACACTTAGTTTTGTGCATGTCCTCATGTGCAACAAATATAAAAACATGACAAAATCATTTTTACTCACCAACAAATATTAATATTTTGTTTTCTCCGATCATGGGAGGTTTAGACTATTTCACTCAACCATTTTGAATTACCCCAAAAGTTGTTACATAAACAATTTTCCAAAACTAATTCATTTTTTCATGCTCAAATTTAGAAATGGAAAATGTGGATACTCAGAACTCTCACCTCTCAAGATGATATAATTCATTTGTGGAGGTTCACTCTTTCACCAACCAAAAGTGAAAATCTTAGAGTTTTAAAATAGATCTTAGCTTATTATCCCTATCCAAAGTGCACAGGAATCAAGAAGTATTATTTAAGGGGTTTTTCTGTGGATATGGGACGATAGACATATAATGTACAAGATAGAGAAGAAGAGGGTTAAAACACTAACATAGAAAAGGCAATGCACATTTTTTTTTGAAATAAAACATGGAAGTAAATGAGAACACATATTTACAAGGGAATGATTGTGTGAAGAAAGAAATAATATAGGAAGAAAATATAAAGGTAATGAGAAGATGTAATATTTACAAAACACAAAACTTCTCCCAATAAGAATATAATGCAAGTGTTCTTTTTTTCTTTTCCTTTTTTTTGTTTTTTCGAAAGTTGACCTTAAAATAGATCTCACACTCATATCCCAACCCATATTTGATCTCCTCATGACACTAATTGTAATAGTTATAAAAATATCAAATGCTGGGGAAGAGTGATTTTTTACCTACCCAAGACCCAACCCATTTTTTCAATTTTTTTTTGATTTTTGTTCATCATTTTTTTGGAACACTTGTTAATAACATTTAAAAAATTATATAAATGGAAGTAAATTATATTCCCCAAAACACACTGAATGAAAACCTCTCCTCCACACTGAAATAGATGATTTCCCTTAAGCAGATGATAACTTGTTGAAAATCAATAAAAGATTACCCAAACAATGAAATCCATCCCCCCCACACTTAAATTTCAAAAACTTATGCAATGAAAATCCATGTTGCTATTGGGTGGGAAAAGGTATTGGAATTGTAATGTGGCTATCAAGGAAAAGGTTTTAATAGGCACGAAGGGGCTTTCAAAAGGAGGATTAATGTATGGTTAATTGTAGGTTATTTGGCTATTAAAATTCTCATGTGGTTTAGAAAAATGACTCTATCATATTAATTCTCACTAAAGTAGGAAATTCATCTCCAAGGTCCACAAACTCAAGACTCACAAATGGAGGTGAAAACACACATTTTGAAAAGATGGCCATAGGTGGCCTTGGAATGAATTCAAATTTTGGTTCTCATAGTTGGGGAAAATCATTTTCCAAATCAAAAATTGAGCATTCAAAATGTGTTGGATTTGACACAAGATTCATTATTCAAAGTCATAATGAAAATACAAAATTTTTTAGATGAAAAAATTCTTGTTAACTTGCAAAAATGGTAGGACAAAATTAGAAAAGTGGAATGTGAGTAATCATGACTCTTGAATTTTCATTTGTTTTAGTTTTTTATTTTTTTTAGATTATTTTATTATTAAGTCACACCCACACAAAAGGGAAAGAGTAAATAAAAGGGGTTTATGAAGAAAGTGGTAAAGAAATAAAATAAAAGAGAGGGGAAGAATAATAAATAGGTAGAGGGAGGGAGGGAGGGAGATATAGAGAGAGTTAAAGGGAAAGTGGTGCCCCCTAGTTTGGATTTCGCGGGTCGCCATCTCCATCTAGTGGTAGGTTGGGTAGAGAATTTAGGGATTCGGTGGAAGTCGAGGTGGTTCTAGGATTGTGGGAAGTTACCTGAAAAATAAAATTCATTATTCATCTAATGGAAAACTAAAAAGAAATTGAAATTTATTAAAAGTAAAAGAAAACATGGGTTTCCTCCCAAGAAGCACTGCATTTATTTGTCTACGGCTGGATAGTTGTAGTGGACTACCCATAGTCTACTGGTGGCCATCGTATTTTCTCAACTCTAGTGTGCTTCCAGAAAAACTTTTTCTTTGGGAGGCCTTAAGATTCACTGGATAATTTCTTCCTATCCTTGTTGGTGTCCTTGCAATTCAATGGGGGAGGAAAGAGAATACTTCTATCCTCACTTTGGTCTTCAACCTGAGGAATGATGTTATCCACAATGTGCTGGTTTTCTATGCTTCTAAATTTAGGAAGATGGATCAATTATGATGGTTCATTTTTTTAAGGATCAGATAACACAAAACCATAGTATGAGATCACAATTATTTTTGACTCATTTATTTCATCACTTACCGATGTAGAGTAATGAGGATTATTGGCGTCATAAGATTGAATAAAATTTTCAATATCCTTTATATCAATGTTGATCACTGAATAATTGTCAATTTCAACCTCACCAGTGATCACTTTATTAATTAGGGAACAAATCACACAACCTTAACTCTCATTGGGACAAGATAAACACATTTGTTTAGGGATAAAATCACATATAACAGAATTTTCAGAATCATGGATAGGAAAGGATGAATGTGTGATAATCAGATTAGAATCAAAAAATGAGCATTCATGTTTATTTTATTTATTACCGTTCATGTTGGAGCATTGGAGGTCAGGGGTGAGATGATATTCCAAAGAGTTTTCAAGATCCTTTAGGTCAATGGAGTCTAAATTTGTAATGTCAACATCAACTTCTCCATTTATGACTTGGTTAATGAGGATACAATATTCACAAAATCCTCTATTAGTAGAACATGAAGAACATGATGGATTGTGATTCACTACCCTCTCAGAGAGATTTTCAGAAGAATGGATAGAGAATGTAGATTCATTATCTGATGGGTATCTCATGGATTGAAATATATTGAACTTGACCAGTTGGTAACCAAATTCCATGGATAAGATGCCAGTATGGACATCAATTTTGGTTTTAGATGTCATGAGGAAAGGTATTCCTATAATTAAGGGAGACCAAGGAGAGTTTTTCTCACCTTCCAGGTCAAGGACATAGAAATCCGCAGGGAAGATACGATCATTCACACGAACAAGGACATCTTCAATTATTCCCTCAGGACGGGCTGTGCTTCGATTGGCTAACTGAATTACAATACCTGCTGAATATAACGGACCTAGACCAAGGTTGGAGAATATGGATTTGGGCATGACATTAATTGAGGCTCCTAGGTCTATGAGTGCATCATCAAAGTTGGAGCTTCCAATTTGGCATGGAACACTAAAGTTCCCTGGATCTTTTCACTTAATGGGTATGGACTATTGGGTTGAAACATTTTCGAAGGTCCTAAGTTGCCTCTTGTGGGAACACAACTCCTTGAGAAACATGGCATACATAGGAATTTGTTTTATGGCCTCTAAGAGGGGAATATTGACTTCAACACGTCTAAACATGTCGAGAATTTCAGGATCAGGTTCGAAGGACTTCCTTGGTTTAGAAACAGCTTGAGGAAAAGGAATTGGATTCCTAAGTGGAATTGAAGGAGGTGGGGGAATGGTTTCAGGTTCCTTTTCAAGTTTCTTTTTCTTTTCATTTTCAAGGTCAACATTTAAAGGGTGGTTGGAGGACTTATCTTGAGGCATAGCAATTTGCTTTCCCGGTCTAAGTGAAATTGCACTTACATTACCCTTGGGGTTGGGTAATGGTTGAGCTGGAAGTTGGGAAGAATTGGATGGTTGCTGCTGACTAAGGTGGGATGCAAGTTGACCAATTTGGGTTTCAATGTTCTTGAGGATAGAACGGGTAAAAGAGGCAAGATCTTACACTTCACTTTCCCATGGTTTATTAGAAGAAGAGGCTTGTCCCTAATTGGGATTACCGTGATTTTGGTTCTTGGGAAAGAGATTGTATTGGTTTTGGAATTGGGAAGGCTCACTAGGATAATGGAATTAAGGAGGAGGATTGTTCCTTTGAGTTGGAGGAAGAAAAGGATAAGGTTGTTGGAAGTTACCAACACCTTGACCATATTGAAAAAAGTTTGGGTTTTGAGGAGGGAATTGAGGGGGATGAGATATGGGATTACCATACCTAAGGACTTGGATATATGAAGAAGAGAAGGGCTCAGAGTGAGGTTGGTTGAAGTTTCTAATGAAATGACCTAATAGTTGAGGATTGGTGTTCCACTGAGCATATGTTGCATTGATCTCCATTGGTCCAGATGAATCAGATTGATCCTCTTGAAGTTATGGACATGTGTCAGTTGGATGAGATAGAGAGTTGTAGATTCCACAGTTTTTGATAGGTTCAGGAAACATTGATTGTGGAGAAGACGAGGTTGGGGATTTGGTAGCCACAACTAGTTGTCGCACAAGACCTGTAAGTTCACTCATCCACTAGGTCATCATGTTTGGCTCAATTGATTGATTATCTTGGGCTTGTTTGACTTGATCATGTGCTCGAGTATGGAATTTTTGGGTGTTTTCAGCCATGTTACTTATGAGATCTATTGCTACTACAGGAGTTTTATCAACAAGAGCACCGCCACTTGCGGCATCAATGAGAGTTTTCTCCATAGCCAACAACCCCTCATAGAAGTATTGGATCAATAGTTGGTTAGGTATTTGGTGATGTGGATAGGTTTCCACAAGATTTTTGAACCTCTCCCAGTACACATGGAGTTATTCACTTGAGAATTGATGTATACCACTTATTTTCTTTTCAGATAGAAGCAGTACGAGAAGCAAGAAATAATTTCTCTAAGAAGCGTCACTACATGTCATTCCATGTGGTTATGGAACCAGGAGGTAGGTAGTAAATCCATGACATAACAGTGTCATCTAGGGAGAAAGGGAATTCTCAAAGTTTTATTTGTTCTTCAGAAACCCCTTGAGGCTTTATGGTAGAGAACACCACTTGGAACTCTTTGAGATGGATATGTGGATCCTCACCGGCTAGCCCGTGGAAATGAAGAAGAAGATGAATCAAACCCGATTTGAGTTCAAAGTCAGCCTCTATGTTTGGATATTGAATACCAAGAGGTTGGTAATTCATATCAAGGGCAGAAAGTTCTTTAAGTGTTTGTTCCCTATTATTGGACATATCTAATTCAATTGGTTGGACAAGTACTGGTTATTGAATTATTTGATTATCTCTTATGTTCCTCCTAAGTTGGCGAAGTGTTCACTCAATTTCAGGGTCAAAAAAATCAGAGGGATTGTTTGGGAGGCTACGGGGCATTCAGAGAGATTTTCTAAGAAAGATTAAGAATGGTTTTTCTTTGTATTTTTTTTGGTGTATGAATTTTAAGAGGAATATGGGTTTTTCCTTGTGTTTTTTTTCAATTTTTTTTTAAATTTTGTTTTTTTTTTGTTTTTTTACAACAACCAGAAACGAATGACTAATTAAAGCACCATCCTCGGCAACAGAACCATTTTAAATGCATGGACGATTGTCGCCTATCGACCGATCAAAGTTCGGGTGCTCTGCTAATGTGTATAGAAGCACTCGGGTCGAATCCTCAGCGATAATACTTTGTAATAGTCGTTTTATTAGTTGATTGTATTTTGATTAGGGGGGTTTTATTGCATAGATTAATTGAAATGATTGAATGAATATAATTGATTTAAAAAATTTATAATGATTGGGGTGATTTTATCATTAGGTTAGTTAAGCATGTGATATTTTTGAGGTTTGCATTATATTTCATTTAAATTAACACACATGTCACAAGTTGACATTGATTTGAATTCCCAGTGTGTTAAGGCTTAAATCCAAGCCTTAACTTAACTTATGATTCTAATCTTGATCATATCTTATTTATGGTAGTGTATTTAGGGTTTCAATAATCCATGGAAACCACACATTAAACAAAACAAGTCATTAATCCATGACATGCTAAGTCCAACATACACAATGTTAATTCAACGAATACTCATCAAGAAAAATCTGTCAATATCTTAACATACATAAATTAAAACTCACCCCAATGAGAGATTTACTCAGACATTATGGTGGTTATTAATCTGGTAATATATTTTTATGGTGATTAATTATAAAGAGAATAAAAAGAAAGGGATTAGAAATGAGTGGTACGTCGAACACACACACACGAACAATGATGATAATTAAAAATGGATTTTCTATTGAATGAGAAAGCAAAAGAAGGGAAGGATATTCAAATAAATTTAAAATATTTTAAGAAAATTAAAATGAAACTACCGATGGTGGATGAGAATAAGAGATATTGAAGAAGAAACTTGCATTAAAACAGAATTACAAAAGAAAGGACTTACAAAATTACAAAAACGAAGAACACAAAAGTAAGTGAAAACAAAGAGAGGAGGAAAGGTCTATAAAGTGAAAACATGAGTATGGAAGATGCTCCCAAGACTTTCGAAAAGCATTGGTCGTTCCAATATGTTCCCCTCTCTTCTAAAATGCCAAACCCTCTCAAGGAGATAAGGGGAGAGTATTTATAGCCCAAGGAGTGGACTGTTTTCATTCCCATTATGTCCCTCCACTTGCATCACCAAGTTGGTTATTCAGATATTAGAATCTCCAAATATCTTCTTCTTCAAAGTTTTATATAATAAATTTGGTCGACTACTGTCAATTTGGAGGAATTTGGACAAGTTGATCCAAAGTTATGGCGGTTTTATGAAACAAAGGTAAACTGTCTATTTCTATCCATGCTTTTTAGATGGCCAAAATGTGAATGGATTTTGGAACAGGAAGATGCATTACAATATGCATTATTTCTTCAACAATGTCGGACGCCTAAATCCTCTCTTTAACAATTAAAAATATCAGCTCTAGTTGAATCTTACATCATGAGTTATGTCATGAATACTACACTGATTGTATTTCTCGGCCAGAATGGTGGGCTGGACCTCAAAGCTTCATTTGGGCCCCTTGATCTTAGGTTTGGGCCTTGAAATTTTTTTTCCTGGACTCCTTAAATTGTCCCCCAAACTATGGTGTAGAATAATGGAATTTGGACTTCTTTAGTTATCCTAGTAAATCAATCTTCATGAATAGTTCAGTTTCTTCACAGATTCATTGGTCTTGTTTGTGAGGACCATATGACCCTTCAAATGGAAGAATGGGCTCATGGTACCTTCTAATGAAATGTTTTATATTTAAAGAAAAATAATTAAAAACAAGAATCACACAATTTTTATTAGTATAGAGAGAGTTATAAATAAACTAGTAAACTGACTCTATTCGACTACTTCTAAAATTCTCAAAAATTATACTTAGTATTAAAACATTAATATTTCACATAAATTATGCACATTTTATATAAAATTAGTGAAGGGAGTATTTAATAAGTAATGAAAATATGAATAACATCACATCCGCCTTTTTAGAAAATAGGATAGGCGAACAACAAGGAGAGGTACTAGGTCAGATAAAACCCTTTGACTATAACTCCTCAAACTACCTCTTGAGATCCTATAACTCTGGTGTAGCCATCCTATAAAGAGGAATGGACACTGACGCTGCTCCTAGAACAAGATCAATAGATAAGTCCACCTCACTCTATGGAGATAGAACTAAAAATTCATTCTGGAAGACAACCCTGAAACAATCAACCACTGGAGGGAATTCTTTCTGACGAGTCCCCTGATCATACAGATAAAAACTCGCAATCTGAGCTATGAATCCACCTTACCCACGATGCTCTGGTCCATCTCGACTCACTTGAACATCCCATTCACCCTTTTATATAAACTCTCCACCCTATGGTGGCGTGAACCTCACCCTGCGACAATAGCAATCCACAATGGCTCAAAAGGGAACCAACTAGTCAATCCCGAGAATGACATAATAGCTCGTCATCTCTACGACATAGAGGTCCCATAGAAAGTGACCACCAACAACCTCAAGGGGGAACTCATTGCACTGATTCACACCAGCCGTTCTAGCTCCCAACAGAGTTTCTAGCATCATAAAATCAGAAGAAGAAGAAACATAGAGCCCAAGGCTCTCCACAATGGGCACAGATATGAAACTATGTGTAGCACCCGTATCGAAAAGTACTGAAGATAAGACAGAAGCTACTATAATAGTACCTCTGACAGTAGAAGTTCTGGGATTCTGCTATTGTTGGGTATGTTGCATTGCATATGCCTGCCCAGTGCTGTAACCCTGCAACATATCATGGCTACCCTGAGTTGTCCCGCCCTACTACCTCTGAGATCCTGGTGTCTGGCTACCACGGCCATGACCACCACCTCCGCATGTACGTCCTGGTGTATCTCAGTTGCCCGACTGGTAAGAAGCTGCGGGTCCTTCCCCCACATTCGGATTCTAAATGGAACCCCTATAACTATCCACTGGTAGTAACTCCCTACAAAAGCACTACAGATGACCCATCTTTCCGCAAGCTCGACACTCTACTGGGTCACGTGGACACTACGACCTCTTGTGCCCCTCTTTACCACACTGGTAGCACCTGACCGGGCCACCTGAAGTAATATCTTGGCTATTACTTCCACCATGAGTGAAACTCATCTGTCACATCCTCTTCCCAGTAGAAATGGTACCAGAAACTGGTGACAAAACGCCCTGGACCACACCACTAGCCTCCTGAAGGTTCCTCTCTGTAATCCTCACCTGGTTTATAATCGCATGTACTGTAGGCAACCTGAAAACATTCAACAGTGCTCGAATGTCATATGGAATACCATCCTTAAAGTGTATGGCTCTCAAAGTCTCATCACCGACCAGAACGGGTGCAAAACTCTGAAACTCAGTAAAGCGAGCAGAGTTATCCATCACCGACATAGCGCCCTGTTGCAGATTCCTGAACTCTCGAGATCTATCTACCCTCAGCGTCTCAGGGAAGAAGAATTCATAGAATACTATCTGAAAATCTTCCCACGCCATGTCTCTATGCTTCTCTATCTATGTGGTACCTTCCCACCACCTCTTAGCGGAATCACACAGCATATAAGTCGTGAGCTTTACCCTCTGCCCTGGAGGCGTCTCAAGATGCTCAAAAATAGTATGCAGAGAATCCAACCAAGAATCCACAACCTATGGTCCGCCATCCCCTAAAAACATAAGGGGATGCTTCTACTGGAATATACAAGTCAGCTCAGCAATAGATGTGGTAGCCGGCGGTGCTCCCGGAAAGTTCTGCATGAACCACATGAAGCCTTCATGGAAGTGCGCATCCGCGCCTGTGTCCGGTATAACGGCTGGCACCGGATCTAGCTCTGCTGGTGGATCCACTAGTATTCCATGGCCCATCATCCCTAGAGTATAATCATTTCCGCTCTCCTGGAAAACAACGTGTGGTTCTCTCGGCGGCATGACTCTACAAGGTCAAACGTGCACCTTATATCAAGATTATCAAAGATTGAAAACAAAGGGACCAAAAAGGGGACAGGAGGAAGAAGGTATTTCAAGATTTTAAAAACATGTCTACATGGCATGTATACTGGCTACATGATGTGTAATTGACTTTTCTTCCCCTTCCTGGGTCCTCTTACATGACTAAGCCACACAGCTCCCTTTGAACTAGACTACACGGCGTGTATGACATCTACACGGCGTGTATGGTGTAAATTCCAACTTCCCTTTTCATTCGTGACATGGCCGACTACTCGGCTTAAACTACATGGCGTGTTACACCTGAACACGGAGTGTACACCACCCTGTTTCCCCAGCCACGGCTAAATCCACACGGTCTGCCCTCGGACAAGAATACATGGCATGTCCCATTGGTAAACGGCGTGTACTAGAAAAGATTTGTCATCCCGTGTTAGTTAGTTACACAGTCAAATACACGTCTCACACTACATAGCGTGTTCCAGATGGACACAGCATGTACACGAAAGGATTACACTGACTCGTGTTGTTAGTTACACGGCCGAATCCCAGGTCAGACTACACGGCGTGTACTATAGTGTAATGACCCAAAGTTTTTCAATGGAAATTACCTTCTTATATTTATGTCATAAAATGACATAAAATCAGAACATAATGAACTACTAAGTGATAAGTGAACTTTAAACATAATTTTGTCACTTCTATGTTTGGAATTTTGAAAATATGACATACATGGTTGTTGTCAAGATGATTTTTGTAGTCTAATAAAACAAAAATAATTTGTGGTGAATAGTGACCTATTCTTATGAATAGTAACATATCCTTATGAATAGTAATATGACCTTTATGAATAGTAAATCATCCAACATAAGAGTAACACTACCTCTGAATAATTAAATAATATTTAGACATCTTGGAAAGTGACAATTTGACCTTAGTATTTGTTTTGGTATTTGTAAGTCATAAATAGTTAATTATAATTAATTAATTAATTAAAAGAATATTTATTTCCCTAAATTGTATTCATAAATTATTGAATAAATTTCTTATAGTTTTTAGATAATTTTATAAGATCCAACGTAATTTTTTAAAGCACTATAAAATCAGTTTTAATCTTAAAAACAGTTTTTAAGTAAATAATGATTTTAATTAAATATTAGATTAATAATATATAGAAAATTATTTTTGAAAAATGGAATTCATTTTTGGATTCTAAACATCGAAAAATTTTCTGGGTAAATTTTTGGGATTTCTCTAAGATACTTGAATTTTTTATGAATAGTAGAATCCGATATTTTACAATAAATGCTAAATAATGGATTAATTGAGTCATCGATGAAGCTCTGCTGATGTAAAACAACTTGTTTCGTGATCACATGACAAAATTACTATTCTTGGTCATTCAATACTCACTATTCCTTGTCTTAGGAGAAATTAATAAACTATTGAATTTTATATTAAGGAAACCCCTCTCCCCTCCACTATAAAAGCCACCCTTCACACCCTCATTTCCTCACACCTCTCAAGATCCAAACCTTCTCTAAACTCTGCCCAAACACATTCTCTATCCCCTCCCCCATGTCCATGTTCTTCTGGTCCCATCAAAAGACCAATCTTAGGCCCTTAAGGAGGTTCTCAATCGGAGGATTCTAGAGGTAATTTCCCTCCCTCTTCTCATTTAATTTCCTTTCAAGGTCAAGTTCATTTCTTGATCTCTCCCCACCTCTCTTCATTCAAATTGTATTGTAACTCTAGTATTATACATATAATATTATTGTATGATTCTAATGGGATATTATATCATCCAACCCCCTTTCCCTCTTCAATTTATTTTATTAAAGAGAACATTGTTCGTGAGGTGTTAATTTACCACCTTCAAGAACGACATGCCTTCTTCTACCATTTCTACCTTCAGATATGGTCATGAAACAATTTTTATGGTTGAAACAGAATATTTTATATGTATTATGTTCTATTTAATGTTCTGGAAATAACTTATGGTCATATTACTAAGTGATAAGTAAAAACAAGTTAGGTGTCATCCAAAAAACCGCTCAAATTAACCCAAATAATCATCTTTTAATTCTTATCTAATGATTCATCCACATGGATATAATATAATTCATTATAAAATAATTAAATCTCCTATAATATCATTAATAACATGTAATATCATTTCTGTAGGTTTTCCCATGTTCTACCTGAACTTCAATTTAGGAATACAAGTGAACCACCCAAGAAAAACCATAAAAACAAACATCTCTGAACAATGTTTTTAAACTCTATAAGTCATTAAATGGAACATAATATGACATAATGAAACCATAATGAACCCTATTAATTTAAACATGGTTTTGGATTTCTAATTAATGAATATAATATCATTATACAGGACATTAAAGAGAAGGAAGCATTCGGGTACAAGGTAAGTGGAAATTCTCGAACCCAACTTTCATCCTTCGGGGTTTCCCTCTTTCAATCCTTTTTATATGGTTACTCCTTAAACATATTCTGTTCATCATTATCTTTACACTTCTTGTATATACATTTTTTCACTGGTATTTATGAAAAACCAAATTTTTTCCAAAATAACTCTTCTTTCAAGAACACACCTTTTACTTCTCATTCAAGATTGATGGTTCATGTATCTAGTTTGTTGTTTCCTATTTATTTTAGGGACCCAAACCATATGATTGTATTATAATGAGATGAAACCCGTTCCTTACCATGGGTTATTTATGTTCAGTTTTGATGTATGTTTCATGTGGAAAGCTTGATAATGATAATGTTATGATGTGAGAGGTGCGCCCGGAATTATACAACGCTCTAATGAATTGGTTAAAGTGATGAATCTCATTAGTAAGTGTGAAATGATGCGTGAAAAAGATTCTAGATTGGTTCACATGTATGTGTGGTAGTGAACCACTAAGACATGATGTTTTTTATGCATTTCAACATTTCAATTCTTTTATTTATGCTCATCTCATGTTCATGATCTTTTGCCAATGTTATGATTATGCTCACCCCATGATATATTGTTCTTATCTATCGTCTTACTGGGATTCTAGCTCACCCCTTTTGATGTATATCCTCGGGTGGCTACATGTACTAAGGAGAGGACAAGTGCCACTAAGAATCTAGAGAAGAAGAAATTAACTAAATGTTTATGGTTGATGTTGTATTTGTGGTCCTAGTTTTCCCAAGACACTACTATTATGTTTTTCATCATTGAAATTATGTAAAAGTTATGTAATAAAAGGACAGGTCTCTATAGTTGGTATCAGAGGCAAGGTTTAGTTAATTTTGGAATTAGGATTAGTGAACCCTAGGGAAAACCAACAGCATGAGACTAAGTACAAATATGCACACAAGATTATTTACCTAGGGATCCCATATGTTATGTTTTTGGTATAAATTGTTTAAATGAATAGGTTATTCATGACTTTTTTACTTATGTTTTTTAGAACCTTTTCTATTTTATAAAATAGTGGGGACCATGAGAAATCAGGCCAACAACTCTTGCGAGAGCTAATGCAACGATTGCCCGAACGACATCCCCAATGATTTTGGAGGTGGAGTTCAGAACTTCATGGTGATGCACACCCAATTATCCCAAGTTATGAATAATAACCATAATAATGGGGAACATCCTCCTTCACCAAAGAGGTAACAACTAGCTATCGACTATTTTATGTGGCAACGACCACCGACGTTTTGTGGATATTTACGGAGCAGTGGGTTAACTCCGTGGAGAAGATATTTTATGTTCTTCACTCTTCTGAGATGGAGAAGGTGACCCTAGCCATTTATCATCTAGATGGAGAAGCTGATCAATGGTGAACATTGATTATGAAAACCAATCCAAGGGATAAAATTGAAGAGTTGGAATGGGAAGACATTAAGATAATGTTTCTTAATAAGTATTTCCCACGAACTCTTTTCATGAAGATAGGGAGATAATTCATAGAGCCTAAGCAAAAAGAATGAGAATCTGTCACAACCTATGAAGAAAATTTCACAAGGCTCTCATGGTATTCTTTGTGTTTAGTTATCAACAATGATAGAAAAATTGATAGATTGTTTAGTGGATTAAAACCACACCTTCGAAAGGCTCTTGCAATTCGAGACTTTGGGAGTTATGAATAAGTTTCTTGGTATGCTCTTAAAGTGGAGATAGAGTTTGGAGAATGGTCCCATGGATATGGTGATAAGAAAAGAAAGATGGACTTTCATGCTGTTGGATCTAATGAAAATGGTGGGAAGAAAAATCAACGACTGACATGCCAAAAATGTGGGAAGTTGCACCATGGGAAATGCCTCAAAGGGACATGGAAATGCTTTAAGTGTGGGAAACAAGGACACCATTCTCAAGAGTTTCGAAAAGAAATGAAAAGGAAGGAGAATGTAGTTGATGAAAGGAGAGAACTACTCATGGTTCAATGCTACAACTGTAGGGAGATTGGGAACTATGAAAACCAGTGCACTAAACCTCAAGTTGTTGAGGGTAATCAGCGTCAGCAGCCACCAAAGCCAAAGGAACAAGGGAGGTCTTATTCCATCACTACTGCAAAGGTGGAGCATGATAATGAAGTCGTACAAGGTACACTTCCTATTCACTCAAAAATGGAAAAAGTATTATTTGATTCTAGTTCTACGCATTCCTTTATATAATGCAAGTTTTCTTGAACTATATGATCAAAGCCTCAAAACCTTGAAGTAGAGATATCTGTAAAAACACCAAGTGGTGCAATCATTGAAACCCAAGTGTTTGACTCTTCTCCTATTGGCATATTTGGGAAGATTCTTCCGGCAAATCTCATAATACTTCCCTTTGTAGAATTCAACTCTATAAAGGGCATAGACTGGCTATCATTATATAGAGCACATATCAACTGTCGGGAAAAGGAAATATCTTTTCATATTCTAAACCATACCATTCTCCTCTAAAAATTCAAGGAAGATCGTGAATCTCCTTTGAAAAATCCTTCAATGGTGTGGGTGTTGATTCCCTATGAAGAAGAATACCTCTCCCAAATGGTCAAGTCGAAGGAAAGTTCCAACCTTGAGGAAATGACCATCATGAGGGAATACAAAAATGTATTTCCCAAAGTGTTACCCAGAATCCCCTTGGATCGTGAGGTAGAGTTCTCAATTGAATTCATACCTAGAGCTACTCCTATCTCAAAGTGTCCCTATAGGATGGCTCTTATCGAACTGGAGGAGTTAAAGAAGAAGCTCCAAGAGAATCCAGACAAATGGTTCATACACCCTAGTGCATCGCCTTGGGGTGTTCCAGTGCTCTTTGTGAAGAAGAAGGATGGAACAATGCTGTTGTGTATCAATTATCAGGAACTCAAAAAGATCGCCATAAAGAAGCAGTATCCTCTCCCAATGATTGAAGACTTGTTCGACCAATTAAGAGGATATCAATACTTCTCAAAGGTGGATCTTCATTTTGGATATCATCAGGTAATGGTGAAGAAGGAATATATTCATAAGACTTCCTTCCAAACATGGTATGAGAACTATGAGTTTTTGGTGATGCCCTTTGGACTTACTAATGCCCCTTCAATCTTCATAGATTTGATGAATAAAGTCTTTATAAATTACCTTGAAAAATTTTTGGTAGTGTTTATCAATGATATTCTCATCTTCTCCAAGAGAAAGGTGGAACATGAAGAATATCTACAACTTGTGTTGGTGAGATTAAGAAAAGAGAAGTTGTACGCCAAGTTCAGCAAGTGTGACTTTTTGATGAATCAAGTCACGGTATTGGGACATGTGATCACAAGTGAGGGAATTTCTGTGGATCCTTCAAAGACAAAGGTGATTGAGGAATGGACCAGGCCCTTATGCATCATAGAAATCCGTAGTTTTCTTAGATTAGCTAGGTACTACCTACATTTTGTGAGAAACTTCTCATGATTGTCAAGATCGATAATTAAGTTAACAAGGAAAGGGGTAATGTATTTCTGGACGAAAGAATGTGAGGGAAGCTTCAAGGAGATAAAGAGAAGGCTGATCACTGCACCTGTACTCACACTACCAAAAAGTTGATAAAGTTTTGTGATATATAGTGATTCTTCAAAGAAAGGCTTGGGTTGTGTACTCATGCAAAATGATAATGTGATAGCCTATGCCTCACGACAATTGAAGATCCATGAGCAGACCTACCCAAGGCATGATCTAGAGATGGCAGCTAGGATTTTTCCATGAATATCTGGCGGCACTACCTTTATGGCGAGAAGTGTGACATATACACCGACCACAAGATCCCAATGTATATATTCACACAAAAGGATCTCAACATGCTTCAAAGGAGGTGGTTAGAGCTAATCAAGGATTGCGATTTCTCTAGTCACTATCATCCTGGAAAGGCGAACAAGGTACGTGATGCTCTAAGAAGAAAATAACATGCTACTCTATCCATGTTGAAGATTGAAAAAGACCATATCTTCATGTATATGCAAAGAATAGATTTAGAAATCATAAGGGAATGGGATACATCCTACCTTGCCCAAAGTATTGTGAAATAATCCATCCAGGAGAAGATTAAGGGAGCACAATGGGATGATGTGGAGATACAAAAGAGGGTGAATGCAGCAAAGGAAGGGAAGCTTCAAGAATTCCATATCGACGATGATGGTGTGATTTGGTTTGGAACATAGATTTTTGTACCTTCATCAACCGGGATAAAGAAGGAGCTACAGGAAAATGCACATAGCTCAACTTTCTCTATCCATCCTAGGAGTACCAAGATGTACCATGATCTTCGGGAACACTTCTGGTGGGATAACATTAAGAAGGAGATTGTGGAATATATATCAAGGTGCTTGGTATGTCAGCAAGTTAAAGTTGAGCGACAGAAGTCCAAGGGTATGATGCTGCCATTACCTATACTCATGTGGAAATAGGAAAATGTTACTATGGACTTTGTCACGGGTCTCCTGAAGACGTCAAAGGGAAATAATGTGATATGGGTTGTGGTTGATCAACTCACCAATACTTCCAATTTTATTGCAATTCGGGAAGACCTCTTTCTTGAACAACTTGCAAAGATATATGTGATGAAATTGGTGAGATTTCACGGTGTTTCCAGTATCAATTATCTCTGACTGTGATCTAAGGTTCACATCTATGTTCTGGAGGAGCCTTCAACATTCTTTGAGTACTGAGTTAAATTTCAGCATGACCTATACCCCCCAAACTGATTGCTAGTCTTAAAATACTATTCATATTCTTGAAGATATGCTAAGAGCCTGCTCTCTTGAATTAAAAGGTGGTTGGGATCAGCATCTCCCATTGGCTGAGTTCTCATACAACAATAGCTTCCACTCGAGTATTCAGATGGCTCTGTATGAAGCGCTTTATGGGAAGCGATGTAGAACTCCAACCTATTGGGATGATGTTGGAGAAACAAAGCTACTTGGGCCCGATCTTGTTCAAGAGATGACATAGAAGGTTCATGTCATCCAGAGAGACATCAAAGCTGCTCAAAGTCGGAAAAAGAGCTATGTTTACAACCGTCGAAGGGACTTGGAGTTCGACGTTGGAGATAAAGTCTTCCTTCAAATATCTCCATGGAAGAGAGTCGTGCGATTCTGGAAGAAAGGGAAGCTAATCCCAAGGTACATTGGCCCCTTTGAGAGCCTTGACCGCATAGGAGCCACGACCTATCGTCTTGTACTTCCACCGAATATGGCTCAAGTTCATGATGTGTTTCAAGTATCACTACTGAGGAAGTACATACCAGACCCCTCACATGTACTAAACTCAGAGGTGGTGTAGCTGGAAGATTATCTCTCCTATAAAGACCAGCCAGTAAAGATTCTTGATCAGAGGGATAAGGATCTACGCAACAAGACAAACCATCTTGTCAAAGTGTTGTGGAGGAACCATAAGTTTGAGGAATAAACTTGGGAACCAGAAGAGGAAATTAAGGAGAAAAACCCTCACTTGTTTGTGTAAAGTGGTATTTCGGGGGCGAAATTTCTTAAGGGTGGAAGAATATAATGACCCAATGTTATTCAATGGAAATTCCCTTCTTATATTTATGTCATAAAATAACATGAAATCACAAAATAATGAACTAATAAGTGATAAATGACTTTTAAACATAATTTTGTCACTTATTTGTTTGGAATTTTGAAAATATGATATACACAGTTGTGTTCAAGATGATTTTTGGAGTCTAATAAAACAGAAATAATTTTTGGTGAATAGTGACCAACCCTTATGAATAGTAACATACCCTTATGAATTGTAATATGAGCCTTATTAATAGTAAATCATACAACATAAGAGTAACATTACCTATGAATAATTAAAGAAAATTTTGATATCTTAGAAAGTGACAATTTGACCTTAGTAAATGTTTTGGTATTTTGTAATTCATAAATAGTTAATTATAATTATTTAATTAATCTAAAATAATATTTATTTCCCTAAAATTTTTTCATAAATTATTGTATCAATGTATTATAGTTTTTAGATAATTTTATAATACCCTATATAATTTTTGAAAGCACTATAAAATCAGTTTTAATCTTAAAAAAAAATTTTAAGTAAATTATGATTTTAATTAAATATTAAATTAAAAATATTTATATTATTATTTTTGAAAAATGGACTTCATTTTTGGATTCTAAATGTCAAAAAATGTTCAGGGTAAATTTTTGAGATTTCTCTGAGATACATGAATTTTTGATGAATAGTTGAATCCGATAATTTAAAATAAATGCTAAATAATGGATTAATTGAGTCATCGATGATGCTCTGCTGTTGTAAGCCCATGTGGTTCGGGATAAAATGATAAAATTACTATTATTGGTCATTCAAGACTCATTATTCCTTGTTTTAGGTGAAATTAATAAACTACTGAATTTTATATTAAGGAAACCCCTCTCCCCTCCACTATAAAAGCCACCCTTCACACCCTCATTTCCTCACACCTCTCAAGATCCAAGAATTCTCTAAACTCTCCCAATAAACCTTCCCTAGACCCTACCCCATGTATAAGAGCTTCCAGAATCATCAAAATACCAATATTAGGCCCTTAAGGAGGTTCTCAAGAGGAGGATTTTAGAGGCAATTTCCCTCCCTCTTCTCCTTCAATTTCCTTTCAAGTTCAAGTTCATTTCATGATCTCTCCCCACCTATCATCATTAAAATTGTATTTTAACTCCAATATTATACATATAATGTTATTTTATGATTATAATGGGATATTATATCGTACAACCCCATTTCCGTCTTCCTTTTATTTTATTAAATAGAACGTTGTTCGTGAGGTGTTAATTTATCACCTTCAAGAACAACATGCCTTCTTCTTCCATTTCTACCTTCATATCTAGTCATGAAACCATTTTTATGGTCTATCCATAATATTTTGTATTTATTATGTTCTATTTAATGTTCTGTAAATAACCTATGGTCATATTACTAAGTGATAAGTTAAAACAAGTTCGTTGTGATCCAAAAAACCGCTCAAATTAACCCAAATAATCATCATTTAATTATTATATAATGATTCATCCACATGGAACTAATATAATTAATTAAAAAATAATTCAATATCCTGTAATATCATTAATAAAATGTAATATCATTTCTGGATTTTTACCCATGTTCTTCTCGAACTTCAATTTAAGAATACAAGTGAACCACCCACGAAAAACCATAAAAATGAACATCCTTGAACAATGTTTCTAAACTCTATAAGTCATTAAAAGGGAAATAATATGACATAATGGAACCATTATGAACCCTATTAATGTACATGTGGTTCTAGATTTCTAATTAATGAATATAATTTCATTATATAGGATATTATAGAGAAGTAAGCATTCTGGTACAAGGTTAAGGGAAATTCTGGAACCCAACATTCATCCTTCGGGTTCTCCCTCTTTCACTCCTTTTGATATGGTTACTCCTTAAAAATATTATGTTCATCATTATCTTTAGTCTTTTGGTATATAAATTTTTTCACTAGAATTTATGAAAAACCAAATTTTTTCCAAAAGAACTCTTCTTTCAAGAACACACCTTTTACTTCTCATTCAAGATTGATGGTTCTTGTATCAAGTATGTTGTTTCCTCTTTCTTTTGGGTAGCCAAAGATTATGAATGTATTATTATGAGATGAAACCCATTTCTTACCATGGGTTAGTTATGTTCACTTTTGATGTATGTTCCATGTGGAAAGCATGATAATGATAATGTTATGATGTTATGGGTGTTCCCGGAATTATATAGCGCAATACGAATGTTCCAAAGTGACGGGTGCGCACGGAATTATATAGTGCTCCAATTCATTGCGTAAAGTGATAAATCTCATGAGTAAATGTGAAATTATGTGTGAACAAGATTATAGATTTTTTCACAAGTATGTGTGGTAGTTAACCACTAAGACGTGATGTTTAATTTTTATGCATTGCCACATATCAAGTCTTTTATTCATGATCATCTCATGTTCATGATCTTTTGCCTATGTTATGATTATTCTCACCCCGTGATATATTTTTCTTATCTATCATCTTACTGGGCTTCTATCTCACCCCTTGTAATGTATATCCTCAGGTGGATACATGTACTAAGGAGTGTACAAGTGCCAATATGAAGCCAGAGAAGAAGAAATTAAATAAATGTTTATGGTTGATGTTGTATTTTTAGTCATAGTTTACCCAAGACACTAAACCTTTGGATCCTCTATGTGTAATACTATTATATTTTTTATCTTTGAAATGATGTAATAGTTATGTAATAAAAGTCTAGGTCGCTATATACAGTGGAAAGGACTTGTATGTCATAAGGTCCCCTCCGTCCGTGTTTTTAGTTACACGGTCGGACTTCGGGTCGACACTACACGACATGTACATCCAGTACACGGCGTGTTTTCCCCAAGAATTTCCCTTCCCTGTGTCCCCACCCACACGGTCCATGACACAGGGAGAGACTACATGGCGTGTACTGAGGGTACACGGTGTATACTAAAAAAATCTCTTTTCTTCCCGAACAGAAGAACACACGACGCGTGTCTGAGGAACTACACGGCATGTATACTGGGTTTTCTAGACAGTATGCCTCTGAAACTAGTCTGGAACCCAGAAAATACTGAAAACAACACCTAAGTGCCAAATTTGTCTCTTAAGGTCCCATACTCCCTGTGAATCAATGTTTGACATCTAATATGTGTTATAACAAGATAAACATTCAATGATCCACCAAATTCAGGTCAATGAGGGCTCATACTCCCCGAAAACCAAAGTTTGGCATCCATTCTATCAACATACTGACACGAAAATACCCTATCACATAGCAGGTATTTATCAAAGTACATATCACAACAACATGCTTTTCTAGCACAACAAATATCACAATAACATGCAATTTATAATGCGCCTACATGGAATGGAACTATGCATGACATGTGATTTCTAGCATGTTCCTAAATGATGCATTAGACAACATACCCACATCTCATCAGGTTGCAACTAAATAGAACCCATAGATAAAATATAAACAGCACAATCCCAAGTATGTCACCCAATGGTGAAATCAAATCAACTGTAAAATTTACAGAATCAGAATAAATCACAAAAATACGAGGAAGACTGGATTTTCCCTGTACACGGGTTAGCTACGCTCGAGCACATCTTATTACCAACTACCATTTCTGTCCTATCCCTGACTAAGGATCCGAATAGTAAGTCAAAGAAAAGAACTCATTTGATACCACTTTGTAACGTCCCAGATTCGGGGTCCATTCTACAGGTGCCCCGAACCCGGTTGGTCACATGACCTCAAGCACATTTCCCCAAACGCCAGAGGTTGTCAACTAGCAGTGAGGGCCCAGGTATGATAGTGAGGAAACTATGCCCTCATTTTACAAAGTGTAGCGTATCAGAATAAAATATAAAAAATACAACAACAGTGGAAGTAATAAACCACACACATTTAAAATAAACAACTGTAGTAAAAGATAACCAACAATTATATAGATAATGATGAAACATGTCTCAAGATCTAAGAAAAAACCCAGAACATGTTACACAACAATACAGTATTGTACAATACAGAGTTCAGGAAACAAAACAGAATAGTCAGTAGCATCGCGAGCCTAAGATCCATCTCAGGCTCCCCTACTCCACAACAACAATCATGTACCTGTATAGGGACCCTTTCCCTTATCCACACCTAAAGAAACATAGTCTGGTTGGGCCAAATACATGACCCAAATAGGGTGTGAGATATAAATCCCAGTAGGCATCCACCAAAGGCCCGTTCCAAACTATGTGAAAATATGAAACAACAATGTGTAGTAGTAAAATGCAATAAACTAACCATTACTCAAAAGAAACTAACCTTATCATTTATATTTCCATTTTATTATTCATTTAACCATTTAATTTAATAACATTCTGTTTTAATTAGAACCATGCCCTCAGTCCAAACAGAATCTCGCCCTCATTCTAATATAGTTAAACTACGCCCTCAGGCTATATAACATCCATGCCCTCAGGCTATTTAATATCTCTCCCTCAGGCCTTGCCCTCAAGCCACATAATATCTCGCCCTCAACCATAATAAGTAACCACGCCCTCATTCATATAAAGTAACCATGCCCTCAGGAATATAACAGGGCTGATCCCAAAGCATAAACATGCAATTATTTACAATTCCTCTCAAGGAAAAATTAATGCAAAAAACAAATATGGCATACCCTCGGGTATCCTGGACAAACGGCTAAACAGAGTAACGCACCCCCGGGGTAGTCCTGGTCCAAGAAGCGATCCCAAACAACAATTTAATATCAAATTTAATTACCTATAAAATTCTAGGTATTTAAAACAGTCATGGCCTCAGCCACACAATACCCCAACATAGGTTTGTATCACAACGGTACACAAAAATTCTCAATAGTTGGAATTTAAACACCAATCCACCTACCTTAAATGCCCCTAAACTATATACGCGAACGATGATCCTCGAATCGTCTAAGAATGAAGGAGATCTGACCTGAAAGAAAACCTCTTTCAAGCTCAAATAAAATCCTATAGAGGAAAAATTGGAAAAAACTACGAAAGGAGGAGGAAGAACTCACCCATGGGGTTCCAGAGAGATTGATGGTGCTGAAAACGGATTCTCGGTACTCGATTGGGGGATCTCCAAAGGTTCGGCCCTCTCTTCCAACTCCTTCCTCCGATTCTAAGCCAATCCTGTGAACAGGGTTGGATACTGCCCATTTTAAGAGAAAAAAACTACACGGAGTGTACTTTTCAAGTACATGGCATGTACTTTTCATTTAACTATTCCTCTGGCGACTACCCTTCACTGTTACTCAGTCGACTTGAGTACACAGCTTGTAATACATGAGTACATGGTGTGTAATGTCTCTCAGCTAAAGGATGCCTCCACCACCTTACTGAATGATTGCCGACTGACTACACGGCTTGTACATACCGACTACATGGACTGTAGGAAGTTTTTACACCCTTCATCGCCAACATGGCTACACAACTTGTGAACTCATTCCACATGGCCTAAGTACACGGTGTGTGGAATATTACATGGCGTGTAGTCCCAAAAGTTAGGATTTTTTCCACTTTCCTTATTTTCTCAAAAACACTTAAGGAAAAGAAAAAAGAAGAAACCCATACTTCAAAAATAAGAACTGGGTTCTTACAATTAGAATTAATGGAGCTTATTCTACCCTACACCTATTAGAAATGGTAGGGGAACCTAACCTATCATATCTATTTCTTAGAATTCCATAAGATAATTTGAATCAAACTTTGAGTATAGTTTTATGATTATGTTGACTAATATGATCTATGTAACTCATTATATCATTTTAAGGATATAGAATTCATAAAGGGTTCACTAATCCATGAATTTGATGCCCAATGAAACTCATTCTCAATAAGTTGAAGCACAATGAATTCATCTCAGTTTCATAAAATGTTTTTCGGAATCTTTATTTCAATACCATTGTGATAGACTACACTAGGATAGTCATGATCCCTGACTCACATGCATACTTTTTTAATGAAATCATCATGTCACCAAAAGATTGATGATGACAGAACCTTTCATTGAAATGGGAGGATGGAAGTTTAAAACCTATCATTATGGTTTTCATTTCCCAGTACATATTTCTCTTATATAAATAACACATTCCCTTGAATATTACTCTTGATTCCATCTCCATGTGGACATCAGTTAATAATTTACCTTTATTTCATATCATAGTGACAACCTGATTATCAAAACCGACTATAATTTCACTTACATTGTATATTTAGGCAACCCCATAAATATCTTTCTCATTTTTTGAAGTGAGGGAATCTTATTCTTTCCACATATAAGAAAAGTATGGATCTTCTGCTATGATCTAGCAGGAAGGATATTATATCATCTCATGTCAAATCATATATACATATTAGGCACATAATAAAAGTAATAATATTCTCATTACCTATATAATTCTATCTTCATCCAAAAACTCATCATAGGCTACTCACCAGAGGTCTTTTAGGCTCATCACCTAATGACCACTAGGCTCATCACTGAAGGAATTCCATGCTCATCAAATGAGTATGGATATGAATATGATTTATTAGGAAATTTTATTCATCATATTATTATCAAATAATGAATATTATACTTTTCATATATGGAAAGGTAGGGTCCTCTTATGCTCATCACATAATTTTAGCAATGAATTTCGGTCAAGTGGGGTCTATTCCCCTTATGATCATCACATGTGTCTAGTCGCGATATAAATTACAGTGGGGACTAATCACATTATACTCATAATATAAGAAATGTAATGGTTTAATGACTAGTGGAGACTGCTATGAGGTTTAGTGTACTCTTGTAGGATGGCCAGGAATCAGATATATTGCCTCAAATTTTGTTGATGTGATGGTGATGATATTGGGATGTTGTGAATGATCCTTGAAGAGTTGTACGATGTAACCTATGTGAACAGAAATGAAAACCCCCATTATTTGATTTACATAATTTATGTTCATATGATATGATCATCGATATTGTTCAACATCATGTGGTAAAGATGATTTTTATTGAAATAAGTGACAATATGTGATGTATTAGGGCTACACATTAGTGTTTCCAAGTATGGTTCAATGTGGTATGTGGATCAGGTGTAGGAAGATTGTGGGGTGTAAACCTAGTATGAAGCTCACTTAGAGGTATATCCAATTGATTGGATAAGGTATATAACACTCCAGGTGTATATGTTATATTCCTTCACCAAATATTATTACATGAACATTAATGAAAACTGTTAGGATACATGTGGGGAATGTATGTTGATTTTTCATTTCCTTATTTAATACAATGGAATAAAATGTGGGATAAAATAATTATATCAGGCATATTTAGTTTTCATGAGTAGTCTGGAATTAGGTACCTATGAGTCCCATGGTCTATAAACCTTTATGAAAATTGTTATCCTAGAGGATACAATCCCATAAATCTATAATATTAAAAATAACCTAGTAACCTATAGAGTATTAATCGATATTCATTCTGTTTAGTACCTCTTTGTATGGTAATAAACTAAAATATGAATATATCCCTATTGACTTGATAATTTTTTCATATTTCATTGGAAGATGTACGATTCTATAAAAAAATAATATATAATTTATAAGCCTACATCGAGGAATCTTGAAAGGATTTATGGAAATTTTATGTATTAAAATGAATGGGTACCCATCACCACAACACCTAGAATAGCTCGAAGATATGGAAGTAGAAATTTTATTTTATTTGTTCTTTAGACACCAATATATCATGGGATGTATTAACAACCTTAGATGGATTGTTTTTGACTCCTCCAATGATGACACCATCACAAAATTCAATTATGTTTCCTTGCAGATGCAGTCCTTATAGTGTGATATGTTCACACCATTCTTTATGCATTATTACAAGAGTAAAACATCGATTGAGTTCCATGATACCATAGAATATGTGAGGAAGCCTGGTATTTGAATTAATATTTCCATAAATTATGTAGTGGTATATTATGATGAATTTAATGGGATTTTGAATGTGATCATGACTCTATCTAAGGATGATCAATGTATTGTTTTTAGATCCCTTGTTCTAGTGTCTAGAAACTACTAGAATTTGTTAACCTCTTTAAACAAGGCCTGTAAATATGTTAGGGGCTATATTCATATTCTTCCTTGACAAAGAATGTGGTTGTTAGAAACCCCTTTTTAAAAACAATAATGAAATTATGGAAAACATTTTTTAAAACAATCAATCAATTATAGAATTCAAATTAATGCTTTATGTAGAAAGAACCTACCTCAACCTTTAGAAGTGTTGCTTTTTATGACCACAACGAAAATCTTATTTTTTTCTTCGTGAACACATATGAAAGTTCACATATATATAAGGACACCTCCCCTTATGTATATATTTTCATGGCCATATATATATAATGGGCCCTTAGATATATTTTTATACGTTCACATACCACTTTACACTTAAACATGTATGCATTTTTCATATCTATATATAAGCACACATTGACCCGATATATATATTCATAATGCCATGAGTGAATATAAATAAAGGGAGAACTAATATATGTATATGCCTATTTATTCATACACATGTAAGCCTTATTCAACAGTGACTCGAATCCACCTCAATGAAATCAAAGACACAGTACAAAAATATATGGAACCTAAAAATAAAAAAACCTAGTTAAAATTTGAACAATGAATTAAAATGGAATAAACCTTACCCCAATCCAATGTTGAACTCACTGACTTAGATAGTGGTGGATAGAACCTACCTCATCATAAGAAACCACCTATAAGAAAATAGTGGGAAATGAAATGAGATATAATGACTCATTATATATATGGGATCAGTGTGTCAGATCATCATGGAAAATGATACATGAATCCATAATGAACAATTAAAAAATAATATTCAAATTTATATGTACATCCCAATACTAAATAACATGATCATCAATAAAGCTCTTTATTTTTAAAAAATCACCTTAAATTTTCTATACAAAAACCAAAAATCACCAAAATAAGGGAATAAAGTAAACTTCCATGATCACTTTAATGCAAGATATTGGGATTAGAAATTGTTCTTAACCTAGAAAATCCATTCATTGAATGTATAAAATACCTAAAACACTTCGTGCATATATCCTTTTAATTTTATAGATTGAGATCTCATTTTTAATAATGTTCTTCTACTAGAATTCACCTTTATTCATAGTTTATATATTTTTGTCAATTTTTTAATGTAGATAATTTTCCTTCTTTTATTCTTACTCGATCTTCTTGGATTTTTCAAACTAGTTTGTTAATATGGTTTGACAATCATTTGGTGCATGATATTCCTTCATCTTGATTGTATATTCTTTCTTTGTACAAACTATTTCTGAACATGCGGTAATTGGTTATTTCCTTTTACCTTTCAACATTTATTATTTTTATGGAATCTATGTAATAAATTCTTAAAACATTGTACAACTTGGATTCCCTTCCACACACACCTTAAAAATCCTTTAGAGTGCCCTTTTTAGGCTCCCATTCAAACCCCGCACTAGAATATTCAAGCACTATCCCACTTCAATATTAAATATTGATACATAACCCAACACATTTATCTGAATTACATATTAGAAATACGGAATCTCTAAATAGATTACTTGCCAATATATAATCCCCATAATTAACTGAACACACTGGTTATACCAAGCACTATCGATAAATCTTTAATTTTGGTGCGATCTTGGAACCAAATATGGTTCATCCAACATCCCACTACAACCCCCAAATTCATCAATTTACTCTCTATGTTCATACATTTCACAATGTTGATAATGATCCCCATCCTTTGACATGGATTTTACTCAAAAAAGACAACTATGAATATCCCTGATATAGTATTATAGATAACATCATCAATCCCACATACACATGTCCAGTTACTCATATCACATTATGGTCAATATATAAAATCCTATCCCAATAATCGCAAAAAAAAATTCATTTATAAAATATCATCATTCAAACACACATTATATCCAACAGAAATAAGACACTAAAATATATTAGATAGATAAATCCAAATTATACAAAAAATAAATAACATTACGAATCCTCAAAATGTATGATACTAAAAGACCCTCCACATAGTATGACATATCCAAATAGATTATTATCTATAGAAACCCACATATTGAGACATATATGAAACATATTTATCCCATCCCAATACTATGGTAATGTTCACACATTCTTGATATGAGAGACAGACCAGGGTTAATTTTTTTTAATATTGAGATGAGATATTAATCATTCAATTTACCCTGTCACCCTCATACTGAGGCTCACCAACCAACATTAATTTCTTCCCAGTATCCATCCTTGTCCATGCACCTTCCTATGAAATGGATGTATCTACATAGATAACATAGTCTTTCTTGAATATCCCCTAGTAGTTGTCTAGATAAAATAAACCTACTCATATCCATGATGAGTACAAAATACCATTTAGAAAATATAATTTTTTTTTGAATAAATTTCATTTGAAGTATGGCATAAAATTTATAATCCTTTTAAATTTAGTGGCATACTCTATTACTAATTCCCATAATAACATAGCTCTAAGAATTCCCAAAACATGCTCTTATTCTGTAAATTTACCATAAACTATCATATAAGTGGGAATGAAACTCGATCCATAGAACCTCTTCATTCCTTATTTCACGATAAAATGTATTTATACAATATGATTCATCTCCTTTTAATTTGGAAACATTTAGTATCACCCATATATCCTCTACCGTTCAAATCATTTAAAATATGGACTAAACATTAATCAACATATTCTAAACATCTTATGATCCCATGTCAATACTAAAAATTAGATACAACTACTCCTGGAACTCGTGGATAACTTAGAAATCAAATGATTTTTCTTTTCTAAGGCCTTGGTAAATTGATAAAATAAGTTATACCATTATATAAGGGAAACAAAAACTTGATAATATTTCCCATGAGAACACAATTCCATCATAATTAGATTCATTGTTGATGAATTTGGGATCAACATCATCATGTAATAACAAAATTACTAATTATAAACCCATCATGCCAAAATCCTAAGCATGCATTATTACCACAAAATCATTAAAATACCTTTAATCCTTACTTCATAAAAAATATCATTTCCAAAACAATAAACCCTAAGTATTATAATAATATCCTAAGGGTTACTATCCAACACACCATGCATAAAAACCACTCACCACACATTAAACACTAATAATAAAAACCATCCACCCCCTTTAATAATCTAACATGCAACTTAATGATAAAAATACGCAATCAAATCACCACAAAATCACAAATATTACCTATATCGAGAGTTTTACATCAAAACATTAATAAAAACCCCAACATGATCCACCAATATAATGACTACCACCAACCCAAACCACTAAATATAAATCAACACCATACCCAATACATAGCCATCATACTTCAAACTACTAGGAATCTTGTATACTGACAAACCAACTAATGGTTTTCATCTACCATACAAACCTGATTAATATATCATAAATCAAATGAAAACTTGTGAAACATGTTATTTTAGATTCTATTAATTAATACACCACCAATATGTCATTCTAGAAAACACTAATTCATCTATTATAGATGTTCTAATTTATCAAAATAAAATTCAAATTAATTTTCCATTAATGATGATCACAAAAATTACATTCTCACAACAACTTTCAAAACTAACTTTCCTTATTTAATACCATTTTTCATAGACAAATAGTCATGAACTTTTAGGAAAATCCCTATATTTCAAGTAAGATTAATTAACTTAGATTCTTTTTCCACCCCATGCCAAGAGTAAAAAACATTAACAGTCTCAACCGAAAAATAATACTTGAATAAATAGCTCAATGATAACAATGTAAATCTATAATGGAAAACTACACCCTCAGTGACTTGGTTTTCAATCGTACATGTGTTATTAAGGCATAAAAATGATGTACATCCTTATATACAACCAATTAAAAATTTATCTACTAAATACCCCAAAGAATAAAAAAACAAAAAAATGTTTTGATAACAATTTATAAATCCTGAGCATGGTTTTATCTAAACTGTGGTCATGTGGAAGATATTATAAAACCTCTGGTGTACATCCCTGCTTTTCAGATGATTTCAACTATTGGTGAGGGTACATAATTTGAATGGTTAGACTATAATATCAGTATCATCATATACAATAATATTTAAATAACTAAATAATCATAAAATATTATATTATGTTCAAGGAATTACAATTACAGTAAACCAATAATATTAATAAAAATAATACATAATTAATTTAGAAAAAATGGGATCATATCAAAACAGATATACATACATCAAGAGAACTAAAAATTAGGTTGATCAAGTACAAAATAGACTAAATAATAAATAACTAGTGATGATATGACCAAATCACCCATGTCCATCCCTAGTCTAGTCTCCCAATCCTCATCCATCACCTCTGACTGGGTTTCCTGTATGACCTGCTACCCAAAATACAATCATAAACTCTACACCAACACATAGTGACCCATAAATTGTATTTTAAATACATATCAGTATGGAACATTCAATTGGGTTTCTCAAATATATCATAATATTTCATTTGACCATTCCTAAAAAATAAAAAACAGTACAAACAATATACAAGAAATCACATCTAGCCATCAAGTGAAAATTATGCCACCCTTACAACAGAAGTCATCTGATTTGAAAAACACACATTTACTTGGGGTTTCATCCATCATATGATATTTTAAAACACCATAAATCTCATAAACATATAAATTCCAACCACTGGAGAAATTATATATGAGTGAAATTTAAGGGGTTAAATCCCTAAATACCTATAGTGGGTAATCAGGAGGTCTGATTGGATGAGGAGGAGGATGATCCCAAGGAGGTGGGGTAGAAATATCTGAGGCGAGCCAGAAGAGGAGGGGGGTGGCTGTTTCTGGGCAGCAACGGTGGGAGGGAAATTTTGGATGGTAGTATCGGGGGAGGACTCCACGATGAGGATACTGCTGTTAATAGTGTGAGAGAGGTCAACAGTTCGGAGAGGAGGGTCATGGTAAGAGAGGTCGATGGTGGTGAGAGAGGGGGAGTATATTGGAAGCATCATGAAGAGGGTGCCGTGATTAGAGAAGTAGATAGTTTGGATAGGAGGGTCGCAGATTGGGGGAGCTAGAGAGCCCGACACATATAAAAAAACACAGATCACTAGACTTGGATGTTTCATTAAATCATTGATACAAAAACTACCTATATCCAAAGACCTATAAAATTGTGGCTATTGGTGTGTGGATATAGTTTAAATTTCTAGTATTTTATATAACACATCCTGATTAATTTTGTGGAGATAACCTCCGAGAAAACCATGTCTAACACTCTTTAGTGTAGTTAGATGCAATATTGGGAAAGGATTATCTATACTTATATGAATCTATAAGAATTATTAAGAAAGGCATATCACTCTTCACAACCTAAGGTGTCCTCAATTTTATACAAGTTTAATGGGTAAGATGAATCTCCTTTAGAATCAACATATCAATGGTGGATATGGTATTCTTATGACCAGTCGTATCTATCTCAAATGATTAAAACAAATTAGAGAGTCGTTATTGATGAAATTGTCATTGTGAGGGACCACACCGATGTGTTCCCCAAAGAATATAATTATGATTCACAAGACTGAGAGGTTGAATTCACAATGGAATTTCTTACCATAACACTAATCATATCAAAAAGACATTATACAATTTACTCAATTGAGTGGGAATAATTAAAGAAGTAGTTATATTATAATATAAATAAGGGTTTAATAAGCCTAATCCCTTCTCCATCTGGTGGGAAGTATTTTTCATCAAGAAGAAGGATGGATCAATTCGCCTATGTATTGAATATCATGAGCAAAAAGAAAATAATGATACAGAACAATTATCCCCTTTAATAGATAGGTGACTTGCTCCATCAACATTGTGGGTCCAATATATTCTCTAAGGTAAACCTTTAGTCAATAAATCACCAATTGAAGGTGTCGAATGATGATATTCCCAATAATTCCTTTCAGATGATGTATGAGTACTATGATTTCATGGTGATTCACTTCGAACTCACTAATTCTCCAGTGATAATTCTAAATATAATGAATTTAGTCATTAGATATTACCTCAAAAAATTTGTATTATTTATTAATGATATTTTGATATACTCACATTTCAAAGTGGAACATGATGATAATTTGAATACTATACTAAAGACTTATTGAAGGAAAAAAGAATATGAGAATTACAATATGTGTGTTTTGGATGAAATTAGTTTCATTTGTGAGAAATTTTATCACCAGAAAATGAATATCGATGGACCCTTCTAGGATAAAGGAAATTTAAGAGTGGAACAGACTAATATTAGTAATGGAGATCTGTATTTTCCATAATCTAGGTGGGAATTACTAATTTGTTTTAAGAAAGTAACATGATTGTCAGATACAATAACTATGTTGACATGGAATGGTGTGATTTTTTTCTGAAGCATTGAATGTAAAGAAGACTTCAATGGGTTGGAAATGAGGCTTATAATTGCATCATGGCTCACACTACTGACATGTTGGGAAATATTTGTGGTGTAAATCCTTGATTCAAAGAATTTATTAGGTTGTGAAGTCATGAAAATGATAAAGTGATGGCCTATTCCTCAAGGTAGTTGAAAATTCATGAGAAAAACTATCCCATGTATGATTTGGTGTTGATGGACATAATTGTTATATTGAAAAGCTAGAGAAATTATTTCTATGGAGATATATATTAAATATATATTCATAATTAGATCCTAAAATATATATTGACATAGAAGGAGCATAATATGAACTGGTGACGGTGGTTATAGATCATCGAGGATTATGACTGCACAATACACTACAACCTCATTAAGGAAAGTAAAGTGGTGGATTATCTATATAGAACGAATCCCACAACATTATCAATGAATATAATTGATAAGGATCCAATTTTAATAGGAATTTAAATTATTGAAAAGGGAATCATTATGTAACATTATTAATCCATTCTCAAATGATTTCTCAACCATAACTCATTGAGAAAATGAAGTATTCTCAGAGAAATTATGTGAAAATTTTTAAGAATGGGGAAGCCTCGAGAAAGGGAAAATCTTCTAGTTTCAAAATTGATGAGAATGAGTTTTATGATTTGGGTAACAACTATATATACCATCCATTCCATTGACAAAGAAATTTATTCTAATCGATGCAAATAGAGCAGCCTTCCTTATTCACCTATGGAAGAAAAATATGTATCGAAATCTCCAGGAGTACTACTGGTGAAAAAATATGAAAAATGGGATCACCAAGTATACATCATTTTTCTTGCTCTGTCAACATGTGAAGGATAAGAGGAAAAAATTATTGGGGTATGATGAAACCATTACCCAAAACAATATTGAAATAGGAAAACGTCACCATGGACTTTGTCAGTTCTCTTTTAAAGACATCCAAATGAAAAAAATTATATATATATTTTTGGACTATCACACAAAGACAAATCACATTATCACAATTCAAGTAGAATTTTTAGTAGAGAAAATTTTGTTGATATACATCATAGAAGTGGTAAGCCTACATGGAGTACCAATTTTTTTGTTTCTAATCAGGATATGAGATTCACCTCCATATTCTGGAATAGACTCCAAAATTACCTAAACAATGAGGTGAATATTTGTATGGAATATCATCCTCAAAGTGATGGAAAATCTAAATAGACTATTCATACACTAGAATACTTATTGAGTTCATGTTTTATAGACTTAAAAGTATAATGGGAAAAACATATTACTCTGTATGAGTTCTCTTAAAAAAAAATTTCCACTAGAGTATCCAAATGGTTCCATATGAAGTCCTTTATGGGAAAATATCCTAAACAATGGAATTATGGGATAATGTTGGTGAATGTAAGCTACTATTACCTGATATGGTTGAAGACATGTTAGAGAGGGTGAAAACTATTCAACAACGCATCAAAGAATTCTAAAGTAAATAGAATAGCTATGAAGATAATCATTGATGAGAACTTTAGATTAAGGCTAGAGACATGGTATTCCTATTCATAACTCTGTGGATGATGGTCATGATATATAGGAAGGAATAAAAGCTTAGTTACTTGTATACATGCCACCTCTAAATCCTTGATCATGTTGGTGTTGTGGCCTATTGACTAGCACTTACACCGAAAAAATCTAAAATACATGATAAATTCTATATATCCTTCCAAAGGAAGTACAAGTCAGGTCCCTCAAATATACTGAATTTGGAGGTGGTACAGTTGGAAAATGAACTCTCTTATGCGGAGAATCCAGTTAAGATCATGGATTGTAGAGATAATGTTTCACATAATAGGACCACTCACCTACTACAACATTACCAAATTTCTGAGGATCCGACATGGGAACTGGAGGATGAAATGAAGGAGAATTACCCTCACATGTTTTCACCATAGTTTGAAAAACACAATCAAGGGAAAAATTTCATAATGGGGAAGATTTTATTCCTCATAATTTTATAAATAAAATTATTCCATATTATAATAATTTTATATTTTATAAATCACATTAAATCACTTAGAGAAAACAATACCAAAATTATAAATGATGAATGAATGAAATAAGAAATATTTTTATAAAGTACCAAACTTATACCAATTGAATAGTAACTTGACCTTTAGATTAGTAATATGACCCTTATGAATAGTATATCATACAATAGAATACTAAACAAACCTAGGAAAGTATAAATAAATTTTGATGTCTTGTAAATTATAATATTATATAATTATATCATAGTATAAGTAAATAAATGTTTTGAAAATTATATATTGAGTTTTGTATTTTTTGTGAAACATAAATGTTTATTTAAAATTTTATATTTAATATAATGATTTAAAATATTTATTTTATAAAATATATTCTTAAATTAATAGTCTTCAGTATTATTATTATAATATAATTTTATGATTACATAATTAATTTTTCTAAGTGATAAAAAATAAGTTATCATTTAAAAATTTGTACTTTTTTAATATATGAAGATTTTAGATAAAAATTATATTAATCATATTTAGAAACATATTTTCAGAAAATGAACATAATATTTTAATTCTGCATGTCTAAAAATGTTAAGGGATGATTTTTGGGATTTTTATAAAATAGTTGATTCTTTGTTGAATATTATGATTTAGTAATTTATGGTATATAACATTATAAATTAAAATATATTATTCCTTGGGTAACTATAGGTATAATAACCATAATTAGATTTATACTTATTTATATAACAAATTTATTGATAAGGTTCAAACTATTCATAGTCTTGATCCACAAATATAATCTAATGAATAAAATAATTAAAAAACACCCCACACATCCACTATAAATAGAACGCCTCACCACCATGTCTTCTCACCACTCGAAATTCTTAAATCTGGTAAAACTTCATCTCAAAAATCTCCCAAGCCTCTCCCCCCACATCCAGGCTCCTTTCGTCTCTCTAAAATACCAAACTCAAGTTCCTCAAGGACGTTCTCTTGGAGGAGAAATTGAAGACGTAAAATCCTCTTGTTTTAATTTTAAATTTATTAAATTTTATTTTCTATTTTTATTCTCCCCTCACCTCCCTGTATCCACGTGACATGATAACTCTACGATCATTTATGTATTGTAATGTTATTGTGTTATTAGTAAAAAAATCATCATTTCTCTTCCCCTCTCTATTTTCACTAAAATTTAAAACATCATTTGTGATGTATTGATTTATCGCATTCAAGGAAGAAGTGTTTTCAATTCCCATCACCACCTTCAAAAAATACTCATACAAAAATTTCATCATTAAAAAATATTAATATACATGTTTGAAAGAATATTTAATATTCTGGAACTATTATATATTCATGATATTAATTAATAAATAAAATCTTGATTGTGATAATAATAAAATACCAAAATAATTCCAGAGGTTATCAATAATATTTTATCTAATGAATCATAATCAATTCTAAAAAATTATATATAAGAAAATTTAAAAAAATTAATGTTTATTAATACCATATAATTTCAATTCTAGAAAAATATTCACATTTTCCCGGATATTCCATACACGTATAGAAGTGAACTGATATTGAAAACCAAGGAAACAAAAACTCATGAAGGTTAAAATTGTATCTTATAAGTCACCCAATATTCCATAAAAGAAAGTAATAAAATAAAAATAAATAAAATAAATTAAAAAAGGTTATGAAATAATTAATTAATTAATTTAATATGATTATCCATTGCATTATGTACAATTACAGAACATATTCGCATATAAAACAAGGGATTATTTTTTAACCTCCATTTTTCTTTCGTGCAACATTTTCTCTCCATTTATCATAGTTTAATTCTTATTTAGCCTTATATAATACTCCTAAATTCTATTTTAATGTTCCAGTATTACTTTCCTATCTCTATTACTCTTTCATTTATGATGAAATAAATTTCTTATAAGGTCCCCTTTCCATTTCCCCCTAATAAGAAATCCAAATTTAAGGGGATATCTCAAATTCATACTTATTTTCAACTACAATAATTAATATATTTCAAACAAACATTATTTTTATAAAATAAATAAATTTATCATGAGATACAATCTTTTATTATTCCTGATTTTTTACAAACAGTTATAACTTTTGTTATTTAATCATTCTCTAATGTTTTCCCTTAAACATCACTCAAGTTTCTCATTTATAATGTTTCCTAAACACAATTTTAAAATATTTTCATATAATTTGGACATCATTTACCATTATATATTCCTATTTTCATTTATTAATATCTATTTTTGGATTAAATCAATTCTTACAAGATCTTTTGTTTGGTATGCCCTTTGGTTATGCCTTATGTCATGTTTATGATACCCAATTCATTCATTGGGAAGACCTTATGTTTATAAATAATGTTTGATTAATATTTGTTCACACATATTCATAGAAATGTTATTATGGGGGCACCTAAATAGCAGCCCAATGCATCAGGTAATGTTCAATATCATGATATGACATGTTTTGATAGAGATTAAACCCCATTCCTATATGGGGCTTTGTCCACCATGTGCAATAGTCTATGATGTTATCCTTGACTAATTCTTATGTCATGTTATGTGATGTTTCCACATTACTCTTATTTCATTATTAAAATTCCCCATGCTATATATTTTGTTTCTTCATTTTGTTTATTCATGATACAATCATTTTTATGCCATCAGGTTGTGTCTTCTAACGAGTGTGATTTTATTTATTCATATGTTTATACCCTTAATGTTCCTTTTATATTTTCAATGTTGTTTATTTATTCCATAGGTTATCCTATACAGATGTTGGATATCTATGGATGATATGAGATTTCATTAGATTATTAAAATAAAATTGTTTTATTCTATTTTCATTTTTTCTGTTTTATTTACATAATCATCAAAATACACTAGACATTAGGATCCATAGATTCTAATTTTGTGGTGTATTATTCTTATAACCATGTAATAATATTTTTGAATGGATAGGGGTGAAATATTTTTCCCATAAACCACTATAAAAAAATTTGTGTTCATCTTCTCTGTTTTTTTCTCTATTAATCTTACTAAAATAAGAGAACACTGCATATCTACATTAATAAAAAATTATTTTAAAATTTTGAATATTTATATATTATTGAAATGACACAATCCACCCCATTTTGTTTATCTATGGATTTTTTCAACCCAAAATAAGTAACTGAGTTATGATTTTCCATTATGATAGATAAACACTAGAAAGATCAAGTAAATGTTTTATTAAAAGACACATGTATATGATATAAAAAAATGAGGTATGTTAGTGATCCATGATCCTTACATTGATAGTGATAATAATGGATTATGGAAACTCGTATGATTATCTTTTTGAAAAATCCATGATTTGAAATTTACATAAAGATTATCAATATGTATGAAATCCTTGTAAACCTGGAAACTTGGGATGCTACTAAATAAGATGAGTTTGGTGTCAATTCAACAGAAATTATTGTAATTATATCTGGACATGGCCTAGATCAATACAATATATTATTTAAATTTTATACTTCGTTTGTGATATGGTAAAATAGTTTTGTTGGATATTAAGGAACTGATAATGTGTGATAATTAAGGTACACTAATTCAAAGCTAAAATTTGATACTATTATATTTTATAATGGTTAGTGAATCACTCAAATGATTGGAGGATTTATTGAAATCATTTATGGTGTTTCTTCCATAAAAAATTCAATTTCATAACTTGGAAAACTGTTAAAAATACATATATCATTACCCTATATGTGGAATCAAATATCTATAGCTATATGACAATCCACACAAGTTAAAAATTTTACAATGAATGAATTAATCAGAACATTAATGACATTTTAAGTAGAAATGACAGAAAACTTTGATGACAATAAGGTTATAAAAATGGAAATGATAACTCTCAAATTTATTTCTTATAAATATGAAATGTAATCAAAGTAATATATTATATTCTAAAAAGTTTTAGAATGTTTATATTCTGAAATAAGATTATCTCATCATGCAATAAGATTCAGTAAATTTTAGAAGAATAAGAAGGTATTGAGGAATTGTTTCATGAAATATGATCGAGGATCGAGAGAATTATAATTCCAAGAATGTAATTAAGTGGATAATAGTAGCCCTAATTTCCCATATATGGAAAAAATTTATAAATTAACAGAATAAATAAAATGAAAATCTTAAAATAACATATTATTATAGGAAATAAAATAATGTTGTGAAGAATACATTGAGTATATCAGAATATTCCTTAAGTTCTTCTGAAGATAAATTATAAAAATATGCAATAAATATAACAGAAAATATTTTCTTTATGGATAAATAAGAAGATGATGTACAATACTATTATTTTTCTTCTTTCTGATTGTAAAATATTCTCTATCATAAGAATATCATATTATGTCTTTATGTTTTTTGAAATATTTGACTCATCAATAAAAAATACTAAATCCAAAAAATTCATAATTTGGTTTTCATTAAAAAATATTTAATGAAAAAACAACAACTTGAATTAAAAGAAAAATTTAACCAATCTATCACAATCTGTGATGTTCATGAAAAATATAAAATATAATTACAAGAAGATGTAGAGCCATTTAGAATTTATAATATCATATTACCTAAAGCATAAAATCATTAAAGAAGATTCTTAGACAAAATAATCTCAAAAAAAATTAGAATATGAAGCATTGGAGAAAAATAAAAATTATATTAGAATTATTTAGTACCTAGTATTTTTTACTCTTGTAATCTCATTTTCTTTAATAAATATGTTATGTTCTACCTTTTTGAAAAATTAGTTCCTAGTTCTAAAAATAAAAACATATTAAGTGTCACAATGTTTTATTTTAAAATTATGGGACATTATTCTAATTAGTTTTTAATGAAATTCTCATATATGTGGAATTAAATAATAATTTATTTCCAAAAATATTTTTGAAACATGTATTTTAAATTTTTTCAAAATAGGGAAAATCTGGTTTCCCAGACATTTTCATTCCAACACATCTGACCCTAGAAAATATGGGTAACAAAAAAACATTTAACTAAATTAATTTTTAACGATAACGGTCCAAAAAATATTATTTTATATGGATAGTGGCTTCTCAGGAAACCGGAGTGAAGACCCATCCAATTTACATACATTGGAAAAATTAGATGCAGTGATAATTACCTTCAGTAATAATGCTAAACGGAAAATAGTTAGAGGTATATCAAATAGAGATCCAAAATAAATTTTGTTAAAAAACATAAAATTTTTTCTATAGTAGAAGAATAATATGATAAGTATCTCCCAACTATGTGATGATGGATTTTATGATAATTTTTTTAACAATTTGTAATCTATTTTTAAAAGATAAATTGCATAAATTTAGATTACATAGAACTGATAATGTAAATACCTTGAATCCTAATTCCATGTGGGAAAGAAGATTTTTTTGACTGAAGAGAAAAATGAATCAGAGAATTGGAAAAATAGACTTTGCATACTTTAATGTGTTTACATTACATAAATATAAAAAGAAACACTTAATTTTTATTTTACATCATTTAAATATGATAAAGATATATTATGTGACTCCTTAAAAATAGGAAAGAAACACAATTCATAAATATAAAAAATTAACAAATTATCTACATACAAACCAGAAGAAGTTATTCAGAGGGTTTTCGTAGTACCCTATAGTGTAGAAATCAGGGTTGGTTAATCCAATGTTTTTTGTTATAGGGAATACATTTTCATGTTTGTCATTGGTTTATTTTCTAAATATTATATTTTAATTTTCTTCAATTTTTTATGATATTGGTAATATTTTTAAAATAAAAAATTATTTTAAAGAAATTCTATTAAGAAGTGAACTTTGATGATAATTTCATAATCATGAATTTAATTGTTTTTTCTCAGACTTACATTAAAAAAAATTAATATATGAGGAACCAAGAAAATTTATATTTTTTAGAAATAAGAAATATTAATTTTTATGAAATATAAAGAAATATATAAAACTAATATAGTTTCCTACAAAATATTGGTCAAAATCTATAAACCCAGCTTATAATATCATGAGAATAGTTTTAATAAGTCCCTTTCCAAAAACAACACCTTATAAATAGTAAAATAAAATAACAAATATGGTTATATACATTAAATTTTATGGATGAAAGGTTTATATCATTAATACTAAGTAAACTATTCATAAATATGATGCATATGCAAATGATGAAATTTTTCAAGGATATTATTCTTCCTCTCAAGCTTATAGAGTATATAATAGAAATTCATGGATATTTGAAGAATTTTTTCATATAATGGTTGGTAAATGTATACATTATTATAAATATAAAAATAATATAGGGAATATTTCTTATTTTTAAGACATCATAAGACTTGAATCAACTTAAAATGATTTCTAAAACCAAATAGATTAAATTCAATCTTGTACAGAAGAACATACAATTGAGGAATGAAAAAGTCTCAATCCTATAAAATGTATATCAATAATGGATCATCCTTTAGATACTATAATAGGATATCTAGATAGTTCAATAATAACTACATGGAATGCAAGAAAACTATTTTAATTTTATTCAATCCTATCTTAATTGGAAACTAAAAATATAGAGGAATAACTAGACGATGAGAGTTGGATAATTTTTGTGCAAGAAAAACATAACAGGTTTAGTGGGAACAATGTCTGAGAATTATTTGATAGAATATGTAATTATCTAGTAATGTGAAAACATGGGTTCTTTGAAATAAATTATATTACCATGGGATGATTACAGAAAAGGCCAGATTGCAGTATTATGGACATAATTAGGAGGAAGTAATAGATTGAGATGAAATATTTGAACTTTTCTCTAGATTGTATTATTTTTTAATCCTTCTATCATATGAATCATAAGTTAATTTTAAATTAATTTAAATGGATTTAAAATCATCTTTTCTAAATGGATATTTATTAGATGATTTTTATGTTGGAAAACCCCAAGGATTTGAAAATCCCCAACTACCAAATTCTGTTTTCAAACTAACCAAATATCTTTATGGCCCTAAAAAATCACCTAGTGCTTGGAATGAGATATTAATATATTCTCCATTATAAATGTATTTAATGTAGGATCAGTATATCCTATTCATAATAAGAAAATAGTTTGTTCTATTATATTACAAGTAAATATTTTTTTAGATAATGTTTTTTCAATAAAAACGTCCTTCCAATTATTTTTAAAATATTATGAAAAAGGAATATTAAATTTATTTATTGGGGGAATTAAATTTCAGTCAAGGTATTCAAAACTTCAAAATATTGGAAATTAGTTAATAAAAAATAAAATAAATAATTGATTTATTGAAAAAAAATCATATAAAATAGTAAGAATACTGTAACTCCCATGTGTACCAATATAAAACACAATTTGGATGAATGTAGAAAACTTATTTAGAAAACAATTAGAGGCCTGATGGGCAGTTTTTTTATAACATTATGTAACCAGATCATACATTATGTTTTCTATATGGCTATCTGGAAAATTTCAATCAATTCTATAAGAATCGAATATTCATGTTGTTAAAATTATTTTTAGATATCTAAATGAAATATTTTACAATAATTAATTTACCAAAACACAACTAATTTTAATTTAATCTCATATATTGATGTTGATTTTTGATTTTGTAGATTATATAAAAAAAGTATATCATGAACCTGTCACTTTTTTGGGATGTCGTAGTTTCATTCCCAGGTATGAAATATCATTTAGTTGATATGTTAATAGCTAATGTTGAATATATAACTACTAGATGTTTCTATACACATGTGCTGTAGAAATAACACACACTACATGACTTTGAAATTAACATCAATAATATTTCTTCTTTATGTGATAATAAAATTACAATTAACATATCAAAAACATGTATTTCACTCAAGAACCATGAAAATTGAATTAAGGAATTATTTTCAAAGAGATAATGTTATAAAATAGGATATATCCTTATAAGTTTTATGTATCTAATATCAATATTGTAATATTTTAGTAAAATAACTTCCCGAAACTTTTTTATAATTTATTTAGGATTTATATATATGGTTTTTTGGGTAATATTTTTATTAAATATTAAATTACTTCTATCAGGTAATTTATTTGACTAATTATTAATTAAATTATTAGATTTAACAATATTTTTAAAATTTTATTTTTTCCAAATTAAAATAACTAATTATTTCTCTAATTATTTGGATCACGATACAAAACAGATGCTAATAATATAACATCTAAAACTCTCCCTCTATCTCTTTCACTCTTTTCCTCGTTTTTAAACGCTTTAGACTTCCATAGCTCTCATTTTCCCTTTAGAATAAAAATAAACTGATCCTCAAACCTTCATATTGGGAGTAATTTCATAGACGAAGAGGATAGATGAATTTAGAATGACAGAATCAATGTGCCAATGCACAAAAAGATGTGATAGATGATTTATCCATGGGAAAGTTGTTGATTTAAGATGGTTATATCAAAATAATCTTCTATTCAGTAAATCTTTCACCATTCAAAGTTTAAAATTTATTTTAAATGGATAATATATTTAATATATGTTCGATATACAAGGAAATGAATTATATGAAAATGACTCATTTAGATTTTGAGATAACAATTATGTTGTTGTTTCAATGGTAAATGGATTTGAATTTTTCTTTTCATTAGTAGAGATAGAAAAGTTTGTATGTGTCTCTATGAAAAATTTCTCACTTTGATCTAAGATCCATTACATAAAAAAGACATTATATATAAATAAATTATGTAATTTTATTTTTCATCAATGCTGGTTATAATGATTTTTGTAAAGGTTCTAGAAATTGTCCAGAAGTTTCCAGTTAAATTCATTTAGTTATCTAGATCAGTAAGAAATAATGGTGATTAATTTATCAAATCAAGAAAAGGGATTTTTATTGAGACTATAAGAAGATGAATAGGGTTCACATCAGTAACCCTCTTCCTGAATATAAGTGTCAATTATTTGGCTGAAGAGCCCTTAGAATATGCTAATATTGGGGCCATTGTCATGTGGTGTTTACAATTTGATATACCACAAGTTCATGCTCAACAAGATGCAATTTCTATAATAAAATAATCTGGACATAAAGTGTTTTTAGGAGTATCAACTACTGCCATAGAACATCAAGATGATACAGGAGATGAGAACAAAGCATAAGAAAAACAGTGAGATAATGAGATTGTTGAAGATGGAAACAAAGAACAACCATCAGTGGTTGAAACTATATAATTAATGGAAAGTGAAATTTTAAGTGATCTTGTAGAATATTTAGGAAATGTTTCTTTTGATTCTCGTGAGAATATATATTTTCATGAAACTATTTCATTATCTTATATTATATAATATAAATATCCTTCCTAATCATTTATAGAAATAGGAAAACTATCATCAATTTAGATGGAATAATATTCTAATTTTCCAAATGAACATATTCACAATTTAAATATTAAGTTTAATAAAATGAAATAAGATAATTCTTCCTTGAAACATTAGTAGGTGTTTACTAGTAAATATTTAGAGGACTTCCAAATAAAAACTATATCAAAAAATGAACTGGAATTAGTTCATTTTCAACATGAATTTTCCAATAAATATTCTATTTCCAAATGCGATTTTGGGGCCTTTCATTGAGAAATGGATGTTTAAATTGGGAAGTTGAAAGGAGAATCCTTTTAAATGACTCAATTTATTGATTTAAATAAATATTTTGGAAGTCAGTTCGAATCAGTAAGAAATAGCTCTAATAAATAACGTGATTCAACTTCTCCTCTAAATTATGTAGATTTAATATGAATATTACAAAATATTACTATAATTTTTTATTTATTGAATTACTGTCTTCATAATATTCATTATGATAATTTTCCTCTTCGTTTTTTTGGAAGAAGAAAAATATCTTGTTGAGAAATATCATCAGATGCGCAATTATTAGATATCATCTATAATGACCCAAAGTTTTTTATAAAAATTTGTTTGCTAAATATATATATATTATAACATATTATATTATATTATATTACACACACAAATATAAAAAAACATAGATGTTTTTTTTCATTATTTAACACTATTACATTAATCAACAATAAAACCAATTAAAATTAAAAACATTATAAGAGGACAGAAAAATATAAATTTGAAAAGCTAAACAAGGAAAATACAGATTTTCCCAATATCTGAGAATCACCTCTACCAATGAAAACGCTGTAAATAAGAAATGAAATATTAGTAAACCAAGATAAATTATTGAAAATTGACATATAAATTCTTTAATGGAATTAGGTTGAATAATCAATAAATAAAAGTGGATGAATTTATAGGAGGTAATGTAACAGGAATAATAGAAATGTGACTATTCAAATAGTAATGATAATGTTGAAATCATAACCTAACCTTTGGAATTATTATTTTAGTGCAAATTAATAAATAAATTTTTTATCGTGAATAATTTAAATAAATTTATATATTATAATACCAAAAACTAAATTTCATTATTTAAAAAATCAAAGAAAATATAAGATATTTTTAATAAATTTTATTATAAATTATTTTATAAAAATAATATTTTCTAAAATGAACATTAAAAAATAATATTTAATAAATATATATTGATAAAATTATTTTTTATTTTTTGAAATCATCATTTTGTAACTTTCAAATGTTCATTTTTTTGGTAATTGTCTAAAGTAATTCAATTTTATAGTGAATAGTAAAAATACATTTTCTCACATACCTGTGTATCATAAATTATAACATTAATGATGTATTAATGACATAATACATTATAAAACATGAGGTTCAGACATGATATATTTTATTTCATTAATTATACATTAAATAACAGTAAAAATTATATCAAAACCTATAAAATAACATTTTGAAACATAAATTCAAAATTGATTCCTTAAAATAAAAATTTCTCTTTTTTCAACATTCTTTTTTAATAGAATAATGAATTCAAATTATAATGTAGATTTAAATTCATAAACCCATTATATTATCTTTTTATATTTTTTCTATTCTAAAAAATTAACAATTAAAAGTCGTTCCATTAATATATTATTTTATTCAATATGTTGTTCTACAAATACCCCACCCCTCATATATAAATAATCCCTCTACCTCGCCCTTGAAAACAACTCATTCTCACCATTCCGAATCTAATGATCTAACAAAATACTCCCTCCCGGTACCCATAGAATACATAGGGACATTTTGGATAATTAGATCTTTATCCACCAATGGAGTTCTAGTGTCGTAAATGATATCTGGTCTAAGGAGAGAGTAAGGGTCTATTAACTCTTCCCTCTTTTCTTCTTCACCTTCATATTTTTTCAAAATTACATTAAAAAATATACAATTAAATTAATTATTCAGTAATTTAACATTAAATTTATTATGATAAATTACTGTAATTATTATATTTAAAACAAATATAATTTTCATACCTCCATTTACTGATATTTCAATAACTCCCCATTAAATGTTTGTTAACCATTGAAAGAGAAATTTCCATGTTAAAACATATATCCTTAATCATGTAATGATATTATAAAAAATATATAATATATAAATATTTAATTATATGTATTACAATATTATTCAATTAATAACAATATTGTATAAATTACTTTGAATGAAAATTGAGAAATCAATGGGAAACTGTAAATATTACAATCGATCACTACCCCATCTTCTGTAGCAATCAATGCATCCCTCCCATTCTATGATTTTCACAAAGGCACCAAATGTGGAGAACAATTATGCTGCAAAGAAGTGGAATGTGGAGAAATATTTTTTCGAGAAGAAACATAGATTTGAGAAGTGGGTTACAAAAGGCACAATCCCCAATGACAAGAATAGGATGAAGGTGAAGATCAAGGAGATGTACAAGATATTCATCTTCAAGGTGCGTAGAAAGTGCATCCGGACATCAAGATCTCTAGAAAGGCCATGAGTTTAAGGAACATATTCATCAAAAACATTTTTGATAATATGACCTCAGAGGATTTGAGGCTAGTGAAATACAACAAGAACCTAATGATAACGTTGATGGAGATACAGATGGTAGTGAGGCTCGTTCTTCTTAGAGATCTGGTGAATTATGACGTGCCATAAGGGATGAAGGTGGTTACGAAGCTTATCAAGTCTTATATGCTATTTTTTTTCTTGAATTAGTGATTTCATTTGACATGAAATTTGTTAAAATTGGGTTATAATTGTTTTATTTATAGTTCTCCAATTTAATATGAAATTATCTATGGCTTAAATAAAGGGAAACTGGAATTATTTAAGAAAAAACAGATGTCAAAATTCAAAAAATTAATCAAAGGAAATTATGAAATATATTCAAATATGTAAAATTCATAAAAGGTATTATAAATGAATACAATTCATTTCTAGATCAATGTTTTAATAAATATAATACAATTATATAGGAGGCAAAAATCAATAAAATAATTTTGAAATTATCGTAAGGGGATTCTCAAAACCAACTAATTTTATTCGAGTTATCCCTCCTTAATGAAAAAATAATTATGAAAATTATTAAATATTTTATTAAACATAAATTATTTATTCTTATACTTTATATTATTGGATATACATGTTTTCTACATGACTTTATGACAAATACTAATATTTTAGAAATGAACCCTTCTTTCCAAAACACAACATTCAATTCACTTGAGTTGTTTCTTCTTCTGTCAATAATGATTATTCATATAAATTTTTTTTCCACTTTTGATTGGTAAACCCCAATTTTTTTAATGATATAATTATTTAGGAAATCTTTATAAAACCCATTTTTTTAAATGGTTTAATTCATTACTTGATTACAAAACGTTCTATGTGGCGTGCATGATTATGTAAATTTTATGATGTGATGGGTGGGTCCAGAATTTTATATCCCTCTAATACATTTGTTAATGTGATGTATATCACAAGATAATGTGTATTATGATTGTACATTATGTTAGATTAATTGACATGATGATGTTATGATTATTAATATGTCTTATACATAAACATGATTCTATCTCTCGGGACAACTATGTGTTGTATTTTAACACTATTACATGATGTTTTATTTTTATGAATTTCCATATTCCATTCCATTATCACATTTTTTACTAATTATATTAATGAAAATCCTATTCTTATAATATGATTATTATTCTCACCAATCTTATATTGATTCATTTTATTTATTCATCTTATTTTTGGGATTTTGGCTGACCCATTTAATTGATGTATATCATTTGCTGATTATATGTACAATAGAGAATATCATCATTAAAATGATAATGAAGAAGTATTTAGATAAATGTTTATGGTTTATTATTTAAAATTATTGTATCTGACTAATCTTTCCAACAAATCGATATTTTGGATCCCAGATATGTATCTCTGTTATGTAGTTTATCTTTAAAATCATGTAACAATAATTTAAGTAAATGTTGGGTCACTAAAGATTGTATAAAATAACAGTTTAACAAATTTATGAATTAGGACTAAAGAACCTGTATGAAAATCCTAAGAATAAGTCTAATTATATATACATATCAAATAATATTGTTTTTAAAAAAGATAAAAAATAGGGATTTCAGAACATATTAATCTAGTGTTAATTTCCACAACAAATAAAATACTCATGCATTCGTGATTTATGATAAAAATATATATTTTTGAAATTGGTGGGACTATAGAGAATTCAGGACAAAAAATCGTGTGAAGGATAATGCAGCAATTGAAATAATAAAATCCCCAATTACATTTGAATTGTACTATAAAACATTATGTGAATGATTACCCGGTATTCTATCTCTATGCATAATAATATGAACTATGTAGAAGGTATCACTTCACCTAAGAACAAAAAACTATAAATTTATCCTTTTATAATGAGATTCCCACCTATGTTTAGTAGAACTTATAATCCAATTGTTATGGAATAGTGGGATAACACATTATAGAATATCGTTTCAGTGATCAATTTTATAGAGATGGAGAAGTTGGCTTTGGAAATCTATTATTTAGATAGAGAAGATGATAAACTATGGAAGTTGAAAAAATAATTCCATGGAAAAGGATCAAATAGAAGAGATAGTGTTGGAAGACGTTAAGAAAATTTATTTTCAATATATCTCCCTTTAACTCTTTATAAATATGTTTATATATAATTCATACACATAAGTCTAGAATGAGGTAATTATTTCATGGATTTTTGGGAAAACATCACAAGACATTCCCGAAAAACCTCAGGTTTTGTTATTAACAATGATAGGGAAATTTATATATTTGCCAATGGTTTAAAATAACACCATTGAAAGGAAATATCTATCTAAGAGTTTGGGAGTTATAAATAAGTGTTTCAATGTGTTCTCAAAGTAGATATGGCGTTCAGAAAATTGTCCTATGGGTTTGGATATAAGAACTAATGAATTTAGATTCACAATGGTGGGACAAATGAAAATGGTGGAAAGAGGATTGAACTTCCCACATGTAAAAATTGATGTAAGGTGCATTATGGGAATTTTCTCAATTTGATATGGAAATTAGTCATGTGTAGTTTATAAGGATAACATGCTAATGAATTTCAAAGTGACATGATGAATGTGACCAAGATGATAGAGAAAAAGTGGGAACCTCCTAATGTACCCACTATGGTTCAATGATTCAATTTTATGGAGAAGACCCTTGTTAAATATAGTGAAATAAATCCTGAGTCCATAAGGTTAATCAACATCAAAACCCACCAAATAAAATAAAGTAATGGAATGATTATCCCGTCACTATTGATGATGTGGAAAAAGAAAACCCAGTCATACAATGTAAACTTCCTACTAACTCAATAATAGAAAATGTTTTATGTGATCCTACATCTAAAAATTACTTTATATCTTTCATTTTTTCAAGAGATTTTTAATCAAATCCCTGATACATTGATGTAGAGATATCAATAAAGTACCTAGTTGTGCAATCATTTAATCCAATGTTTTGGGTATTCTCCTATGATCTTTTTGGGAAGATTCTTCCATAAAATCTCACAATGAATACATTTGTAGAAATCAATGATATATTGGGCATGGATTATCTATTATTGTAGAGAAAAACATATAATCTATGAAAAATGAATTCTTTTTTCATATTATGAACCGTACGATGCTCCTTTACAAATGAATGTATGGTCATAAATCTACTATGAAAAATCCTTCAATGGTGAGACTGTTGATACCATGTAAAGAATCACACCTTTTACAAATAATTGAATCAAAGGATGGTATAATCTTGATGTAAATTCCTAATCTTAGGAAATAAATTTATGTATTTCTACAATAGTTAAATAGAATTATTCTAGATCATGATATAGAGTTATCAATAGAACATATACTTAGAGACACTCCTATATCAAAATTTTCATATGAGATTCCCCTTCACAAACTGGAGCAGATAAATAAGAATTTGGAAGATAATTTTTAAAAAGTGTTCATATTCCATAGTTCATCACCTTGGGGGTTTTAGTTATTTTTTTCAAGAAGAATGATCGATCCATGCAACTTTGTATTGATTATCAGCATCTCAACAAGATAAACATAATAAAAATGTTTCCTATGGAAATGTATGATGAAAAATTCGATCTACTATAATGTTATAAATACTTATCAATAGAGGTTCTTCATTCTAAATTTCATCAACTAAAGGTGGATAAGCGAAATATTTAGAAGAATTTTTTTCACACAAAGGTTTCCCGCTATGAGTTCATAGTGATGCCCTTTAGCCTTACTAATGAACCTGTAATATTTGTGGATATGATGAATTGAGTATTCAGATACTAACTCATCATATTTTTGATAGTTTTTATTGATGATATTATCATTTACTCCAAGAGAAAGGAGAGACATAAAGATCATGAAAGGATTGTGATGGCAAAAATATCAATTGAAAAAATGCATTCTATGTTCATAATATGTGATATTTGGATGTAATAAATTTTATTGTTGTGGAACATGATCATAAGTGATTGAATTTCTAAGGACCCTTAAAAGAGGGAAATTGGGGAATTCCCTAGACCCACTATTGTCATGAAAATCCATAGTGTTCTCTAGATAGATGTGAACTACTGATGTTTTGTGATAAATTTCTCATGAATATCCAGACTTATAACAATGGTAACACATAAATGGGTAAAGCATGTATGGAAGGATGAATTTGAGGAATGGTTTAAGGATAATATAGATATCCCAATCACTTCTCCTACACTGACACTACCAACAAGTGGATAAAGAATTGTGATCGAAAATAATGATTTGAATAAATTCTTATGTTGTGTACATATGAAGAATGATTAAGTGATAGCTTATACCTCACGAGTTTTGAAGAACCATGATGAGAAATAACTAACACATGATCAGATGTAAGTAGTTTTTATCATTTCTCTGATGATTTTTCGGAACTACCTTTATGGTGAAATGGTGGATATATATTGATCATAATAGTTTGAAATATATATTCCAAAAAATGGATTTGAAAATGCATTAAATATTTCTATTAGATATAATAAATGACAACAAATAATCAATTATATACAAACCTAGATAAGTGAAAAAGCTAGTTGATGATCTATAGTAATGTGAAACAGACTGGTTGTGGTGGGGTGGGATAAGCCTGCATGGGTTTCAGCCCATGCAGGTTTTTCCGCAAAATACCACATATAATGTGAACAAAAAAATCCAATCCCACCCCGTATAAGCTCTAGGAATGTCTGCGTACTGCCCGCATTTAAAAAAAATACTATTTATAATCATTTTAATATTTTATTTTTTTCTCATTACTAATTTTAATTATTGATAGAATTATCACTTTACAATAACTAGAGTTTTAAGAGATGTGATGAAACATTTTTCAATGGGATAATGATGTCATATTCTGATGTTGATGTGGTGGCGAACTGTTGTAATGCAAAGTAGGTGAGTGATTAATGAGGGAGAAAAATGATTATGTTGATTATGTAGTGATGTGAATGGCTAGAACTATGAATGAACGATGAGACTTCAAGAAATGACTAGTTTCAGAGTAGTGTATTTGGGTCACATTAGGTCCTTTTATGTTTTCAAAATAACAAATTAAAAATAAGTAATAAAAAAATTAAAATTGTCCAAAAAAATATTATAATTAGAATAACTCTTTTATAATTGAAATCAGGTGCATGAGAGATGAGTTCCATTTTTCGAGAGGAGTAATGACACACCATATAAATATGGTTAATAATTACTATATAAATATTATAATATCATATTAAGACAATAAATATTGATATTTTTAAAATTCACATGTAAATGAATGTGGAATTTGTATAACCATTACGGTGAGAAGTCCTATGTCATTGTTTAATCATGTTTTTTTAAAACTAAAATTACAAAGAATCATATATTGTACAAAAAAATTAAATTAGGCCCACTGGCTCAACCTGCATTGGCCCACTCTCTTTACGGCCAAAATTTTTAGGCATGCCCCACCCTTATCTGCTCTATACCTAAAAATCTCGTAGGCTATGGGCCCATTTTTCATCACTAATGATCTTAGCAGAAAAGAACCCTCTACTCTATCAATTCAGAAGATTGAGAAAGGCCTTATCCAAAGGGATATTCGAAGGTAATATTTTGATATCATAATGTAATGGAATGTAACCAACCATTCCCAAAAAAATCTCAACCATATATCCAATTGATGATCACGGAGGCATCGAGGGATGATCTGGAGCAAATAAATATGGTTAATGAAGTAAATTTTGGGAAGCTATTTGAGTTATATATCTATGATGATGGTGCGATTAAAATTGGAATTTTTGTTCTATAATCATCAGTGATAATGAATGATCTATTGGATAATGCACATCGCTCACCTTTATTTATCCATCATGTAAGTAACTAGAAATAACATTATGATTGACAAAAACCTTGCTGGGAAAAAGGAAAGATGGAATACACGACCACTCACATGTACAGAATCTTGAGGTGGTCCAACTGAACAGTTACCTCTCATATGAAGCGATTACGATAGAAATACTAGGTTGTAGAGAAAAAATTATATGGAACAAGACAAATAACCTTTTTTATGTGTTATTGGGGAATAATGTGTATGAATATGTTCCATGGGAACTAGATGAAAAAATTAAACAGAATGACACTAATCTATTTTAAAAATAAGAATATGATTTGAAATTTCTCGGACAAAATTTCTATAGTGGGGATGAATGTAATTACACAATGTTTTTATAGTAATTTTTTCCGGCATAAATTTGTGTTTTGTTATATTATATAATATTATACATGTAATAAATTTGTAGAAATAAAAAAACATTATTTCAATTTAAAATAAAATTACATTAATTAGAAATGAAACCATTTAATATTATAATCAATTTAATCTGAAAATATATATATAATTTAAATATCTAAATATAGAAATAATGGATTTTTAAAATCTACTATAACCATCACCATCACTAAAAATATTAAAGAAAATAAAAAAATAATAGTATAATATGAAATCTTATTGAAAAGGGAAATATAAAACCTTAATAGGAATTGAGTTGAATAATCAATGAAGGAATGTATAGGGGGAGGGACCTTCCTCAACCTTCACGGAGGACCGACATCATTATTTCATCCCCTTATAGAATCCCAATTTCCATCCTTACTTTTCCCATATTTCATTATTCCCTAATTATCCTGAACTCATTAGTGGATTTCTTAAGCTCTCACTCTCGAATTTATAGTTTACTGAGAACTCTTCACGTCATAACTTGATGCTAGTTTCTTGATTTTAGCACTGATTCCCATTGGACGATCTATTTGATAGATTGATCTTTGATACATTTTGTTTACATTAGTGAGAAATAGTCAGCCTTTTTGGATAATTGGAATATTTTGATTCAGTTTCCATCTGAGGAGGATCTTATTGTGGCATGGTCTAGTGCACCCTAGGATTGCAACATTATTTGATTCTCCTTTTACAGATGGTCTTATGACTTCCATTCACTATAGGATACTTCTACAATGGTGATCTGGGTAAGCCTTACCGAACTCCCACTTATATTTGAAAACCCCTTAATTACATTGAATTTTATGGAATATAGTGGTTTGGTACTTGAGTTCGGATACTAAAACCTGAGAGGTTTTTTCACCATGTTTATCCAAGAATATTCTTTGATGTTGATGTTTCTTCGAATACTGTAGAGTAAGATTTGTAATAGGAGGGATAATAACAAAAATATAAAAAATCAACATATTTTTTGCATTGGATTCAATAATTATCTTCATTCATGTGCCTTGGTCATCAGGGGGAATAGTGTAGGCATCAGAACCGATCTCAAAAGGCATTCAAGGAGGGGCCATGTGCTGGATACAATAGTTGATTATATATTCCTGATGCTAGCCAGTGGGATCTAAATGTCGGTGTCCATCTGGAATGAAGAACCAATATTTATTTGGAAGAAGCTGGTCATCTGGTCTTGGGTAAGGCAGTACCATTCCAGAAAGGGGTGTGTCTGTGAGATATGAACCATAAGGTTGCATATATGTTCAGAAAGTTGAAACACGATTTAGCAATTCCAGGTGTGCAGGGTGCTTCTGGGTTAGGGGTTAGAAGGATTCTATGGATCTAGATCCCTTGCCTCAACATAGATTACCACCACTGATGAGGCAATTCATGGTGGAATTGAAGTAATTGTTTTCCATCCAATTGATCATACTCTTTGGAGGTCATGGGGACCTGATGTGTTGACTATAGTTTAATATGCATAGGTGGTGTGGGCCGGTAGTGGAGACGAAACTGAAGGTTTTATCCATGTAGTTGACATGGATGTTTCACTAGTGTTTATGGGTTAGCTGAATCAATTAATTTTTTAATGGTAGGAATAAGGCTAAAAATGGGTCTCCCACAAGGTTGTTTTCGTCTACTTCAAAAATGTTCAATAATTTAGATGGGTTGGATGATAATGTGGAATGCATGGATCAAAGTGACCCTACTAAACTCTTAGAAGATAGAAAATATTTCTCTAAAGATGAGTGAATTTATAAAGAATATGGATACCAATTTTTATGTTTCTGCAGGGGGACAACTCCATAGAGGAATTCAATGTTTTCAGAGGAAGGAATTGATGAAGGTGGTTAAGGGCTTAGGGAAATACATCCTTGACAAATTGAAGAAATATAAAGGAAGAAAAGATTACTAGTCCATCCCCAAAAAATGGAGACATGATATGTATCTAATTTGAGGGCCAAATAAAAGGATAGTGTCTGCATTTTAAATGTGAAAGATCCTGAATGTGGAGTTACCAAAGAAAATGTGCTTCCTAGTGGGGTGATGTGAGACCCCATCCAGTTATTATGTGACACTATGGTAGAGGATATTTCTATTAGTGAGACTCCTAATAGGTTGTATGATTTACCTGGAGATGGAGGGGTCCCATTGGAGGCTTAAAATTTAAAACTGGTAGGTTTAGAGGGTGTTTAGGACTGAGAGTTGATTGTTCATTCAGAGGATGAAATGGTGGAGTACATCCTTCTGATCAAGGACACACATGAAGAAGCCGACATGAAGATGGATTGATATATTTTGGTGTATACTAATAATGAGAAGGGTGTTTGGATTGATATGTAGGACCTAATACTAAACATATGATTCAATGAAAGGAATATCAGTCAGGAATAATACATTGAATCTTGGGGCAAGTTGGCATATCACTTTAATGACCTTAAAAATGATGATCTAGCTCTTCAGGGGATCAATCGATCTTGTATAATATTTAGGAAGAATAGTTCCAATAAGCTTATTTTTTATTTAAATAATTATTTGATTCTTTCTCTGTTTGAACCTTTTGGTTTATAAAATTTTCCTTAAGAGTGTTTTGATGATAATAATGTTAATTTTTAGTCAATATGAGGTATTGTGACTGTTAGAAAAGTAATTTGAATAGTAAAAATACAGTTTTCTCAAAACTGGGGTATATTAAATTTCATAATTCATGATGTAATAATAAAATTATCCTTTCTAAAATTTTAGTGTCATTATTGAAATATTTTATTTCATAATTTATTAATTCAAATACAATGAACTAATTTTCAAAACCTAACAAGAACATTCCAAAACCTGAAGGCAAACCTGACTTCTTAATATAACAATTTCACTTATTTTCTTTTTCATTTTTAATAATGTAATTAATTTGAATTATAAATTGGATTAAAAGTCATAAAACCATTTTATTATATTTATATATGATTTATATTTTCATAATTTTACTGTTAAAATTTTTACTTTTGGTGTATTATTTTATAGTAACAGTACCCCTCTACTGAAGTATACATTACCTAACCCACCCCTGGGAAAAACTTTTTTCATCCCATGAAAATCTCATGATCTACTGAAATACTCCCTCTAAATCCCCATAAAAAACATATGGGCATTCAGGAGCTATCAACTATCAACCACCATTGTATTTATAGTTTCATACAAGAGAAGCTATATCAAAGAGAGAGAAAGCTTTATTAACTCTCTATTATTTTTTTCCTCTTGTTCTTATTTTTCCCAATTAGATTGAAAAATATATATAATAAAATTAATTATATTGTAAAATATCATTATATTAAAAAATTTATCATAAATAAATTATCATATTTATGAAAATGATCGATGAAATACATCCCTTTCTCTCTCATTTGACAATGTCTTTTTAAAGGTTGGTTAACCGCATAGAGAGAAATTTCAATGTCAATATATATAACCATAATCATGTATGGATATTTTAAAAACTATAATTTATATAAATATGTCATTTTATGTATTATGAGCTTCTAAAATTAGTTATTCTAATGTATAAATTAATTTGAATGAGAATAGTGAAATCAAAGTGAAATGATAATTTTTTAATAAAAATTTGATGTCAAAAAACATAAAATTCATCAATGAAAATTTAGAAATATCAGGAAATACTTATAATTTAAATATATTTTAGTAATTAATAATTCTCCCTTTTAGATCAGTGTTTTAAAAATATATGATTATAATCTAGGAGGTGCAAAAGCAATGAAATAAATTGGTAATTAAGGAATGGTGATTCTCAAACCCAACTCCATTTCATTGGGTTATCCATATTCCATGATATCTTTGGTATTAATACTCATTTAATTTTTCTTAAACATATTTGTATTATTATTACAATTTCATAATAGAGATTAACATTGATCTTACTTTATTTTATGAAAAATACAATAATTTGACAAAAAACTCCTCTTTTCCAAAATACATAATTTACATCACATGATTACTTTCTTCTTAGTTCAAGAATGATGATTCTTATACCAAATTTTTTTTTCATTTCAAAATCCCATGTTTATTAATTAAATCATGTTTGATGAAATCCTTGTGAAACCCATTACATTCCATGGTTTAATTCATTACTATGATTGTAATACCTTCTATGTGGCGTGCAGGATTATGTAAATATTGTGATGTGATGGGTGGGTCCATAATTATATCGCCCTCTAATTGATAGGGTAATGTGATATATCTCATGATATATTTTGTAGCATGCATGAACATGTTGTTATTTTTGTTTAGAAGATGATGTTATATTTATGCACATATGTTGTGCATGAACATGATGCTAACCATGATCCAAACTATGTGTTGTATTTGAAAATTATGACATGGTGTTTCATTTTCAGGCATTTTCAAATTCTATTCCATTATAATATTGATAAGGATCACATACTTATGATATGATTATTATGCCGACCAATGTTATATTGATTCTTGTTTTTTATTCATTATCTTATCGAGCATCAAGATAAAACCTTTTGTTTATGTGTATACTTAGGTTACTACTTGTACAAAGAAGAATACAAGGTTTAAATGAGAAAATAAAAATGATTTATGTTCATTTTTATGATTTATTATGTATAATTTATGTATGAGAATAATTTTTCAATTATACTAAAACTTTGGATCCTAGATTTTTATCTCAATTATGTTTTTTATTTTAAAAATAAACTAATAGTACTTTAAAAAAATATATGGTTTCTATTTCTTCTGAATAAGTTAAGTAAAATATCATCAAATTTTGATTAGTGAGAAGCTTTTTTCCTGAGTTTTTAAAATTCAAAATTGGTTGAATGTTTGAAATTTGTTTAGTACACAAATATTTCGATTAAATAGTGGGATGATTTTTTAATGACAAATTTATAGTGGTGATGGAGTAACATGTGGATATTAATTAAGTTAATTGGGATTATCCTACTTCTGACACTTCATAAGAACAAGAACAATAACCTTCATCCAATATTTCATCTTAAAACTACATAAATAAATTTTTATTATAATATAAACATATTTTAGTTAAATTATATAATAAATTAATTTTTTTCTCTTCATTACTTATCATTTCTCCTTCTCTAATTCATATAAAAATACCACTTGTCTTTCAAAATATCCTATCATTGAAAAACAATTATGTGCTTAAATTAATATTTTATAAACCCATATCTCTATATGAATCTTGTTGATTTTGCGTCTCATATATTAAATTGTTTTCTAAATTAAATTCCATTAAAAAAATTTATGGAATATAATTATTGATAAATTTAACTTATTTACATCTTAATGTTTGTTTTAATGGGTTATATATATGTTTGTATGTAATTTGGAAACAATATTCATACCCTATGTTTCTATGTGGTATATATGACTTTGGAACCCTATATTTGAAAAAACAAATATGGATCATGAACCCTGTGCTATTAAGATGGAATGGATCAGAAACCATATATTTAGATGAACCCCTATGTTTGAGGAAGAACCATATGGTTCATTAACCCTACATTGGTAATCTACTATACATTTTCAACCATAATTCTGGAGTTTACCACTATGTATAGAAACCTTATGATTGACTTGGTCAAAGAAATAGTTTTCAATTTAAGATAATTTTGGTGAATTTTATGATGGCATCTTCAGAGTTAGATATCCCTTTAAAGAAATTTTATTACCATTTCAAAGGATTACATTCAATGGATTACATCATTCATACATTTAAGGGATAATACCAAATTGTTCAATATGTTTAAATTTCAAATGATCAAAATTCAACCAGTGATATTTTTGGATCTATTAAAACTAAATGCATTCCATTTCTTCCATGTTAATTACCAAGTGTAATTTTTTTTACTAGTATTCGTATATTTTTTCATGTAGAACTAATTTCAATGAAAATGGAATAAAATTATCTATTATTTTGAAATAGATAATAATTAAATACATACTTGTTTTGTTCTTGAGATGTATGACATTCAATATGGTATTGTTACTCATGGTGTTCTGGTGGTTTATATCTAGAAGATCATTTGTAACCAGGATATCATAAAATCTGTTCATTCTAGAAGATAATTATCTTTTAAACAGTTGATCCATTTTCGATTAGTTTCAAATTAATCTATAAAAAAATATCATGGTCTCTAAAAAAATCAAACTCAATTGATTTATTGGAGTATTGGATTCTCAAAATTAGACATGGTAGAGTGTCAGCTTCTCAAACTGAGTTATAAATTTTTTTAGTTCATTATAAAATAACAATATGGCCCTAAAATCCATAATGTAATTGTGTCAATTACCTGTACTAAATTGTTAATTTATTCTGGTATGAGGACCAATTTAGTAAAAACCACAAAGATCACTGAGAGGGAATTGTTGTGTACTCTAGGATCATTGTGCCCCAGACTACTGTTAATATTAATGTGTTATGGTACTATATTTTTTCATCCTATCAATTTATATAAATAATATAACACTACATAACTACATTAATCATGAATGGGGATAAATTTTTAAATTTAACAATATTATTGAAAATTCAAAATTCACCCTACTCTTATTTATCATTCTATTATTCTAACCTAATATAAATAATGTAGTGTGATATAATGTAATTCACTTATGGCCCCATTATTCCTGTCTCCATGTTTCTAATGGAAATAAACCATTAGGAACCTCATGAATTTTTTTGTTTAAAGTAACTAATATTCATCAAAAAAGATGTTATATCTATATATGAAAATCGTGAGTTGCAACAATAGCTATCAATAAATACGTCTATTTGTCAATTGGAAAAAACAATGATACAACATTAGTGAAATACCTTGGAATATTACTAAGGATATTTCTAGGGATTTAAGTGATGATATATATAAGGATTAGTAAATTTATAGGAAAATATTTTAGAATTTTTTTAAAGTATCAATTGAGTGGTTTTTTAGAATTTATTATCCTTTATGGATAATATAAATGGATGTGACTCTAGAATGAGGTTCCTAGGGTTAATAAATCTATAATGGGCGCTTTTCATAAGACTCAATCACCACCTAGTGCATGAAAATGGGCCTTTCTAGACACACGACATGTTATTCCTATGGAACATCCCTTATAAATTCACAAACACTTCATAACCATCACGAAGAATTTAAATCGATGGTGACTATGAATGTATTTGGATAAACCTATGGTTTCATATATTAAAAATAATGTGTAATGTTTTAGCCATCCTATATGTTATTTGTTATAATTATGTGGATTCAGATAATGATTACTGTTTTTGACACTATGATTTTTGATTTTAGTCAATTGCATGAACCTGAAGGAATTTGGTTAACATTCAACATGGTATACAATGTGATAATGAAAAATCATACATGATAATGAATAGGTGAAATATAAACTGATTATTCCAAATCATTTAACAATATATATGATAAAAAATTACCTTAACAAACTCTCAGACTCACCAAAAATGTGACTTACAGCATTCATTAATATTTTTGGTGGTAAAGAGCATAATGTAAAGATGCTTAAGTTTCGTATTTTTCTATAATTTTGTAATAATAACTCATGGTATGGTCTCAAATGAATTAAAAGATTTTTATAGAGTGTAAAATCATAACATAAGTCAATTATTAAAATTGAAAAGTTTAGTTAATGAAATATATCAGAATATTGGCCTCCCAAAAGTATTATCAAATGATCAATGTTTTAAATATTTTAAATATTAGAATTATAAAACTCAATGTGCATGGGAGAAATATCATGAAGAGAATTACAAGCATGGTATGAATAATATTTATACTACTAATGATTAATATACCACAAATAAAATATTAATTGTATGGAATGTTATACCTATTTTGTTGATACTAAACATGAGAAGCATGATTAAACAGAGAATGATGAACGATAATAAATTATTAATGTTTCTTATTTTAGGAAATATGATACGAGGAATGAGATGATGAATCCTATTTAATTGTTTTAGAAATAAGTTGGGTGATTAAAATGTTTATGTATTATAAATCCATAACTATGTTATATGAATCGTCAAATATATATGGATTATTCAGTATAAGTATTTCATTATGTATTTGTTATAATATATTGAATAGTTTTCATGACCTATAAATGTGGCTTAATGTGAAAGTAATATTTTTTAAAAATATGTGACTAATGGAAGATAAACCTTAACACATTCGTGATGTTGAGTAAATTATGTTCAGTTTAGTTAATGAGATGATTGATATCGATAATGTAAACTAGATATTATTGATGGCCCAATAACTGATTAATTATTTTTTTGAATTGTGTAATATGTTATCAATGATGTAGTTTACGAAAATATTGGACATATAAAATATATATTAAATAAATTGTTGTCTTATTTAAAGAATATGGTTTCATGTATGTTTCTAATTTGGATATTTGGTAATTTAGGTTATTAACATGTTACAAGATATTACCTCATGAAGGTATTCACATGTTTGGTATGTGACAATTAAGGGCGAATCCATGTTTTCTATGGGATTAATGAAAATTTAAAATTTTAAAATTAGTTACCATATATCTAATGTTTTTTATTTTCAATAATACGAAGGGTTATAAGGATATCCATTTATGAATTTATTATGTATAACATTAGAAGGGTTTTTAGAGATTATAGTTTTACTTCACCATAAGAATATTTTTGTGTATTTGATAGCTTGTACTAACAGTTTTAATATGATGATAATTAAATATAAAAGGACTAAATTATCATTATATTCTGGATCATGTAATTGGATAGTGGGTTGGGAATAGAATATTAATCTATATTTCCTAGAGAAATAAATGATGCGGTAATCGAACAAAATAAATCCAATGGATTAAATTATGATTATGGTACAATAGAGAAGTTATGTCCTAGGTATATCAGTCCCAGTAAAGTTCATTATCACATCATGATAGTAGACATATTATTGGATATTCCTCTAAACCTCCATTAATTACATGATGTTTCCCATGTAACAAAATTAAGGAAGTACATGTATGATCCTTCATAGTTATTGATATCCGAGTTCGTCCCACTAAATCATGAACATTCATATGAGGAACAACTAGTGGAGATTCTACATTAGGAAAAATTCAAAAAAAATATTACCACTTACCTGGTAAATGATTTTTAGAGAATTGACCATATTGAAGAAGCTATGTGTGAACTTCTGAGTTCACTAAGGGAAGAGTATAATCATTTTTTAGAACCAAAGTAAAAAATTTCAAGGTTTAAATTCATTTAATGGGGGGTACAAAAAAACTCCCAGAGAGTTTTTAAAATATAATTTCCAAATAAATTTTTGTATTTTAATTTCTTTGTTACATTCAACAAAGGGGTTAGTTTTTTTATATACAATATATATTTTACAATGGTTACACTCAACGTTGAGTTTAAATGAAACATGACATATTATTAAAATTTGATTCTTTATTAAATAGTTATCACCACTGTATTATAATTACAAGTATGAATATGATTAACTAAATGATGAAAATATTTTTTTACACATGAATACAAAAATAATTATTTCGCGACCAATTAATTATTAATGAAAATAAAATCTATATGACCATAACCAAAATCTATTTTAAGAAAAACAATTTATGAAAAAATGTGTTCTTCTTGAATAAATGAAAAAAATTATTTTTAGTGATTTGCTTTCAATAAAGAAATTAATTATTTATTCAATTAAAATTATTAATGTCTTCTTAGGTGTTTTCTGAAAATGATATGTCACTAAAACTAATTTTATACTTAAAAATGACGTTTTTCTAAAAATTAGTTTTGTTGCCATTTGAACAGTTAGTTCTAACATTTATTGTTAAAATTTTTGGAAATGTAATTTTATAAAATAAACTTAAATTTTTTAATAATTAGGACAAAATTATCATAGGGTTATTTGTTTTTGGTTTTTTCTAAGAAATAATAATTTTTCAATAAATCGATAAAAATACAAGCGTTTTATAAGAATTTTCAATTATTTTAATGATTTTGAAAACATAAAAAGTGATTTATTAGGTTTTAACAAAGTAGGTTCAATTATAAATATATATATATATATGATTTATGTAATTTTAATAATTTCAATATGGTTTTTTTAAAAATAATGTTTTAAACTATTGAGCATTTTCTCTTTCATCACCCATTTTCTCGACGCGTAAGAGTGATTAATTTTAACGTATAATTTTCCACATATATGAATTGAATTTAAAAACTATATTAAATATTTTAATTAATAATAAATTATATTATATGAAATGTTAAACATAATTTTTTTCTTTTTTAATAGTATAAAAATTTAAGAATTATTCGACGTGGTTAAGGTAAAAATTGTGTTAACCAGAGGGTCAAGCCAAAAATATAAAGGAAAAACCTAATAAAAACCATATAAAACATATATTTTATCACAATATTTATAAATTATATATTATAAAATTTATAATGGGATATTTTGGAGGAATTGTTCATGTGAGGATCTTGGGTACACCTTTTTATATTCAAAATTGAAAAGTTTTCCACTAACCTCCCTTATAAAATGACATCCCATATCATGTCCTATTAACACTTGTAAAACCATTTGTATCATAAAATGCCTAAGAAATAACTTTACTAACTCCCTAATGTTATAAAAATGGTATTATTTATGTCATAAATTCAACTTATGAATCCTTTTGGTGCAAACCAAAAGACGTTTTCCAAAGAAGAGGTAACGTCCCTAATCGACCATTTAATTTTATTTCATTCTACAACTCCTTAATTTATTATTGAAATTTTATGATATAATAATATATTTATTTATGTTATGTTAATTACCAACTACAATATACTCTTCCATCAAATGTCTTACAAAATCATCATTCATGTGTACGTCGGACTACCACCTTACAAACTGATGTCTTTCATTCGTACATTACCACATCTCATGTTTGTATGTTTATATATATACATATATATTATTTATATATGATATAAATTATATTATTACACTTATATAATCATGATATAACATATTACATCTTTCATTACATTCTATGTGAATATTGTATCATTACTCCTATGTACTGCAGACTACCACCTCAGGAAAGATTGTGATTCGATCACGAATTTCATTAAAGGTAATAAGGATGATTTTAATGAAAGTATTATATTTATATGTGGTAAAAATTATTTAAAAGTTAATATATTACTTACATACCATTATTTATTTCCTTTAAGAAAATGTATTCAACGTTAATGTAAATATATGACCCTCCATCTCTATGACTAAAGTGTTTTATTATCTATCTCTAACATGTGTGGATCATAGGTAATAATTTTTTATCAAATATATATTATATTTGTATCATTTTTGACCTTATTTATATGATTAATCATTAATAAACTATATATTATATGAAATAAAAAATTAATACATACATGATAAACAAAGCAGTTATTGCACAAACTTTTACTTTGACATGGAATTGTTAATAAACAGGTAATAAAAGTTCATAAGTAAATCATATATAGTATAATATATATATATATATATTAATAGACATAATGTAAACTTATATGAATTATATTGTTTTTAACATATTAAAGAGAAGTCAATTCGTACAGTAATAGTTTTTTATGTCAACCATTACTTATGTGAAACACATATCATATTCACAACATGTTTATTATGTGGTGTATATACATCAAAATATTGGATTTTATTTTTATTATAAATAATTTTTTGGTATTTTCATACATATTTTATTATCCCTCATTCAATTGGTTTACTATTCAAAGGTTACCAAAGTTGAAATGGGGTTTTCTCCAAAATTTCCTTCATAGTGGCCTATGTTATGTTAAGAACCTTTGCTATTTTTTGATGTGTATATAATGAAAATTTGACATGTTATATAATGAATATTATTTTTTTAATTATATTCTATGTTTTATTTAATTTTATTCATTAATGTGTAATAATATTCATTTTTAACATAATGGTAAGAGTTTTTTGTTATAATCTCATCGTTTATTAGGATTATTTATGATTATGATTCTAATGATGAAATATTATGATATACCACTCATGAAGATTTCAAAATTTATTCTCATATTGTAATTAATATAGAATATATTTTTCCATTAATTCCCCCTTATTTATTATTGAGTTCAAAAATGTTATTTTTATTAAAAAAATTATATTTTTCTTTATGGTCAAAAAGATGTTTTCTTTAAAAACTATTTTATCTAAAATCATTTCCCAGAACATTTTTCACATTAATTGAATTAATAAGTAAATAAAATTTTGAATTTTGAATTTTTTGTTTTTTAATGTTTATTCTAATAATTTTTCCAAAAATTCTTGTTCTAATTTTACAAATAATGTTAAAGGAATATTTTTTCTTTCTTATACATAATGAATGGAATATACTAACTTCAGGTAAATTATTTTCATTTAATATTCACTTATATTTTTAAAATTTTATTTGTAAATGAAAGAATTATGAAAAAAGTTCATTTTATAAATATGTTTTTTAGTATTTAAATGATATTTCCATCAAAATATTTATAAATTTAGTTGTAAAGATTACTTTATAAATTAACAAGGATTATTTTTAAAGAAAATTATTTCTGAAATATTTTATAATTTTTTAAGTAAGTATAAATTATTGGTTATTTTCATCAGAAAACATTCTAAGGGAATTCTCTTTTAAAAACATTCTACATCTAAGACAACTTCCTTTGAGTAAACATATTATTTAATAAGGACATGATCCAAGTATATGATTCTTCTTCTTTATTCGAATGGTTTATATTTTTGATGACCTACATTTTATAAAACACAGTACTTTTTCATGGGTTATAACCTGATAGATTTTTTTTGTAACACTTATCATTCCATGGGTTATACCATGATATAATTTTTAATAAACTCTTTTCTTTTTTCAATGGGTCATACCATGATATAATTATTATGAAACCCAATTCTAAATCCACATGTTATACAATGATAAAATTCTTATAAACCCTGATTATTTTTTTACAGTTTATGCCATGATATAATTATAATGAAACCCATTTATTTTTCATTGGGTTATACCATGATTGAATTATTATGAAACTTTCTTCTTTTTTCACAGGTTATACCATGATAAAATTATTATAAACTCATATATATTTCTATGAATTATTCTCCAATAAAATGAATAAATGATTATGAACATATTTATTTTCCCACAGATTTTTCAATAGTGTAACTTTTATGAATTCTATTTGTTTTAATGGTTCATGATTTGATGATTTTTTTAGGATCATGTGGCACACATGTGTATTATTTTAATTATATTTCTGGAGGTATATATATCACCTTCCAATTCATTGGGTACTGATTATTATTATATTACCTGGAAGGGCACACATGAGGTTATCCCAGGTCCGAGAGATGGTATATGGTAGTATATTCTAATCCCAAATGATGGTATATTAAAGGATATCCCAGGACCTAAATTTTATACATGGAAGGTTATCCCAAGCCAAAAATATGGTTCAAGGGAGGTTATTCCAATCCCAAAAGAGTGTACATGGGAGGTTATCCCATTCCTGGACCAGGTACATGGGTGGTTAGCCTAATCCTAACTTTTTATTAATATCATGGTGGGTATCATTGATATATTATTTTATATGTTTATATATTCAAAAAATATATGACTTATATGAATGTTATAAACTCATTGATAACATACTTTGACTCAAGTTTTATTCTGGTATTCTAATCTTACAAGACTTATTTCATGAGTCATGTTTACATTATCTGAAATGTAGGGTATGTTTCTCATTTTTTATTCTCATGTTCTCATACCAATATGATTATGCTATATGGATATCTATCTGGTTTAAGCTTTTTGAGGATATAAGCTAACCATTTCTTATATTTCCTTTCCAAGGGATGTGAAGAATGTTATTATGTATGAAGTTTATAATAACAGTGTTATTTATTAATATCATTTTGAGAAATGATGTAGCTCACTAATGGATTAGCTGTCTAACATTCAATATTTTCAAAGGCATCATGCATTTATGATCCTTAGGCTTTTATTTTTGTAATATAATGAATATTAATCTAAAAATATGTAATATATATGTAGGAAAATTTTGGGTTTCTATAACCAAGGTCATTAAGGGATACTTAACACTATTAAGGATAACCTACTAGGACGGTGATCACATTATGTGGATGTTGTAAATAGTTTATATAACCCATAATATATAGGATTGACAGTGTATCACATCTTAGGCCACATTGAGGGTAACTAAAGCAATATAGGACTAACCTAAAGTCTGTATCACTCATCCTATGATTAGGAAAAGATGCTTCATTGTACCCACTTTTAGATATACCATGGAAACTCACTCCCACTTCTATGGTTTGAGTGAGCACAGGGAAGATCTTATCAAATTCGGTTTAATGGGAATAGTGTATTAAAACTGAACTAGTTGTATTACACATTGTGTTTACTAGGGTACACAACATGTCCAACATATCCTAGCCCAACCATTGTCCTTCCATCTCACATGTAATATAAATATCCCAATATTTGGGGTGTTTTTATGACACACAATGTGTAGGGTTTTGGATTGAACTCAGTGTGTGGAATCCACTCATTCTGATTCACTTTTAAAATTACATGTGGTGTACCCCAAAATACACAATGTGTAAGGCTATCCAAATTCCAAGGAATGTACTCCTAATACAGGTTGAGCTTACTTGATATGGGTTACACAACATGTGTGTCACACATATTTCATGTGATATTGAAATCAGCACCTAAACCCTATCCACCATTTAGATTTGTCCACAAGAGATGGGATTCTCAAAACTACAGACTATGTGAAATGGTTATTCGAAGATCGTTCATTCTATTCTCACATCTCCAACCATACATCCACTAGATTCAGATCCACTGAATATCATGATCTTAACTCCCATGACAAATTTAACTACCATCAATGATAAAACATATGACATACTTTGTTAATCCATTTATAGAAAATTTATCATCATTATCCCACTAGATACTCCCACTTGATCTGGAAAGTGAAACAACTATGGCCTAAATATCATTTGGATTATATTAATCATTTTAATGCCAATTTCACATCTATAATAAATTAATCCCTTAATAAATATCATTTTCACCAAATAATTATTTTATAATGAAGGGTTCCCTGATTATAATAAGATCACTATAAAATTGGATAATAAAGGATGAAAATTGAATAATTTAGGGGGAATGGTACAAAACTCAAACTCAGCATCCAATAAAAAATAATCTCTCTTGGTATTCACTGAAAAAATTCATCGGATCGGGAAAAAATTCATAAATTAAAAAATAGAATAAATCGTATTTTTATTATTTTAGTAATAAAAAATATAGAATGATCATTTCAATGTGAACGACTTGGAATTTTTTTTTAAATGAATTAAATATTATTTAGCTAAATCAATAATGAACGATAAATTAAACTATAACATCAAACCCCCTGCCACATATTTCGATCGATCATTAGAGAATAAATATTATAAACTAATTTCATTGACCAAACCCCTCAGGTTCTTCATTAGATCCAAAATAAAATGTGTTCATTCACATTCGATTATCCCAACAAAGTCCCTCACAAAGATGCCACACTCATTCATCTCAATCACCCAGGGTTATGAGAAATACCCATGATATTTTCCATAATGATTATTTTTTTAAGAATATTTCTTGTATAATTTATTTATTATATTTTTAATAAAAGAAAAAAATTATTAAATTTATTTATTCTAATAATTTTAAAAAAAATAAACTAAGATAAATTTTCTAAAAATAAATGTATAAACCAATTAGGGTAAAACCTATTATTTGAATTTAATATTAGTTTCATATTTCCTATCCATGAAACAATTAATGTATTATTCCATTAATTCCAAAAAACAATTCAGGTTTGATATAATAAATTTAATTTTTTTTATATATCAAAACCAAGGATCCACATGCCCTAGTACCCCATTCCAAATTGACACCATACTAAAAAAATATTATTGGAAATCTTTCAAACTAGAAATATAAAATTTTATTGTCTCTATACCTACAATCCAAAATAATTATCAATAAAACTATGTACCCCCCTGAATTTAACTACATCACAGTGTTTCACTCCAATGTGGCATAAATAACAAAAAAAAACGGGATATGGAATGATTTTATGATATATCATATGGTTTTAAGGACTAATATATATCCATATAATAATTCCTAATACATATTATGGTAGTAAATTTTTCACTTCCTAGTTTTGTTATTGTTTAATATTACCTAACACCCCCAAACCATTTTCTGTTTTCACCCCAAAATCCTACGAAAACATCAAAGGTAACTCGAACCTTCCAATGTGGAATTAAATCACAAATAATTATAATCAAATAAAATCCAATATTTGAAATTAATATTGAACTTTCCATAGAAACATGAGGCTCATGGAATCCATGATTTAACTAGACTCTCCTAGTATCTCCCTCATAACATATAATGAAAAATTATATCTCTATCATAAAATGAAAAAACTATAACAAATATAGTAGTCATTAAAATAGTAATCCATCACATAACCTAGTGTCTGATATAATTTTTAATGAAGTTATCTGAGATCCCTTCTCAACCAGCACCATACCCGACTGACTACATGCCCTAAGGGAATTTTCAATCCTCGTGTTCCATAAACTAGTTCATAGTAATCACTAAACACACATTGGAATTTAGTTCCCCATTAAATAAAATTTAATTTAAACTCTTAATTTTTCCAGAAAACCTTGAATGAACTATTTTCATGTCACACATCCATGCCAAAAATTGATTAGTAGAACAAAATATTTTAAAACTGAAATGATAAAAAAAAATATTGAATTTAATCCCTCTAATCACCCTCAAATCCATCTATAGAAACAACTATAAAAAATTTACAATGTATCCAAATATATAATGGTTAATCACCAATAAACATATCTTGAGGAAGTAAAGGTCAACATTTTCATTTTAGAAATTCAAACAAAATTAAACAAAACTGACTGATCTCTATGTTACAATATTACACTATCTAGTCCCAATAGAAACAATACATTAGAAGAAACATTATATTATCCAAAAAATATAATGGATATACAATATATAAGTGAGAATAAAAATACCTAGTTGCCCACCCTACCCCCCAATTACACATTCCAATCATTTAATCAAATATCCTCTTTCATTAAAGATTGAAATAAAAGTTGATAAAAAGGGTCCTCAAATTCATTTAAGATAACACAAATATCAATCTATAAATCATTTTACAAATCATATCTAATATTTTAAATTATGGGAAATAATGGATTAACCCAAATAAAATTTCCTCATCTAGGGTAAAATTATTTTGTAAAAATAGGTTCATGCAGCATAAAATAATAGTTTCTGTCCAACCCATAAACCAAATATTTTCTTTAAAATTCATTAAAGGCCATGAAAATAATAGAATTAAAACACATAATCTAAAAAAAATATATAATTATTTTTTTTCATAAAATATTTGGAAATATAATTTCAAAAAAAATATTTATATTTCAAACAAACAAGGATTTAAAAATCCTATCCGAAAACAATTAATGGAAACCCAACATAAAAAATGGAACATGTATCAATAAGAACCCACACATCACAACCACAAGAAAATGATAAAGATAATTTTGTGAAAATAACAAATCAATATGTTGTAGATATAATTAAAGGAAAAAATGACTCACAAAAATCATCTTAAAATATAATCAATCATCGTTGAAATTTTTCTAAGGCTCCTAAAATAAGGCCCTATTTTTTTGACAACAACCCAAGGATGGAACGATAGAAAATATTGATATTCCTATTCGTACCATAATACTATTTTATTGTAATTTTCCAAAGATGAATCTCACTAATAATGGGTATAAAAAGTTGGATATCATTTAATACTAAATAACCCTATATGTTTAATTGATATAGTATTGTCCGGAAGCATTTCATAGAATCAAAATTTTAATACTCTTGGTCTTATCTTCCTATAGTACACCTAATATATTTTTAATAATATCAGGAAAATTCAAATAGAGGTGATTAATAAATTATCATATACAATTATCCTAATGAATGTGAAACTAACTCACATCACAAATCAAAAATCATCACAAGAAATATAAATTTTTTATATCTAAACATGAGAAAAACTAATATGAGAAAAAATCAAAACATCCCCCAAGGGTTTACCAGAAACAACCATTACCACAATAATTGGGTAAAAATTTTGTTCTCACTCAAATTGATAAAAATAAATAGAGTTCCAAACTAGAATATGTAACAAAAATACTATGGATTGCATGGGAATACATAATGGATTAATGCCCGATACTGAACCATTCATTAAAACAAATCCATTGGAATAAATTTAATAAATGTATATGAAATATAATTTGTCTATACCATTTGAAAATATTTTAGGATATGAAATTAATTTTTCACTAAGTTGAATCCCTAAATGATTAACAGTCACTAACCACATTAATTTGAATGCCAAATAATGATCAATAAATATAAAATGTCTCATTTCAATTAAAAAATATTATTTATAGAATTTATAGATACCAGAATATCATTTAAAACATGAAATTCTAGGTTAATGATTTTTTATAAAAATTAAACTCATCTAAAAATTGAAATAATGAATAAAATATTGTTTGAATAATGGTTTCCATATCATATAAATAATTATCATTTTGAATAACTTCAGACACCATATTTTAAATCATTCAAAACCTTAATTTTCATTTATATCACTTGGAACTTTACCCTAAAGACATAGTATAAAATTAGAAAACCCAATATAATTTTAAAACTTTGAACTAGGAACAATTCAGAACTGCTTATTACATTAAAATTAAAATCTTTCTTAAACTATCCATTCAAATAAGAAAAATACTTTTCATTCTAAAAAACAATAGAAACACATGTTGTCATCTTAAATTTTGAATAATTTTAAAAAATGATGAAATTTTGATCCTTCTCCACTTAATATAATCATTATCATCATCACCTCATTTTTACATCCTTCTAGTGTAGGACTACTGGAAATCAAAGAGTTCTGGTTGTTTTCACCAGTGATAAATGGGTTGTCCTCTAATCATTCTATTTTGGGATAGATTCCAGACAACAAATTTGGACTTCTATATTGTATTCCCTAAGACTCCAGTGGGTTGACTATAAAGTTCACTACATATATATAGTTGTTTAACTACTTGGTTGATTTATTCTTATGTTTGATGGGACAACTGATGGGGTGGGATGCACGAAAATAGATAGGTAATTAGCGGTGCATGTTTTTTCTCAACTTCATATGAAAATAATTCAGTTGGAAATGATAAATAAGTGAAGAAATGTTTTGGGGTTTATGGTTGGTGGAGGTTCATTGTGTTACGATAGTTCCCTTGGTTCATTCTTGTTAACTATGGGATAATGTTTTGGTGATAAGTCATCTTGTATGAATTGATAGAATCATAGGAAAATATTATTGATTCATATTCTAGACATTTTTTGTTTCTATTTTTGCACAACTTTAATATACATTTCCTACTTTTGTTTTTACCAAATATGGGGTTTTTGGGATTTTAATTTTTCTTGGGATTTCATGATCAAGGAATTAATCCCACATACTGATTTGGGAAAAATTATTTTTAATGGATTCTCTACCAACCTAATGAATAATGGTTTCATTTTTATTATTAATACAAGGTCTTTTTATAAAAACGTTAGAGTTAAAAGTTTTGAACATTATAAAATTTAAATAAATTCAACAACACATGTTCGTAGACATTGATAAAAAGAATAATGAGACCCAAATGTGGGATTAAAACCCCTAAAATTATTATTAAAACAAAAATATATTAATCTATAATTGTTATGGTTTTGAAGAATCATTCCAAGAAAGTGGTATGAGAAATCAAGGGAATAAAATGAGTTAGAATAGAAGAGTATTCATTACCTTTATGTTTTCATCCTCAATCATGGAAGGTTCATGAACATATTCCAATAATATATAAAACTATTGGAGGGTTGTTTGTGAAATAGATTGGGAATTGACAAGGCTATTTGTGTTGTAGGGTTTGGGGGAAGGAGTGTTTACGAATGTTTTTAATGATATATAATGACCACAAAACTCATTAATTTAAAATTATACTTGCTAAAATATTTACTTACAAGGTTTACCAAAATGTGATGTTCCCATGTAGTACCATATAGACACACCAAACTCCATATATATTAGTTAACTAGGACCCACATGATTTCCAATACAACATACTGACAATTCTAAATTGTACCACCTAATTAAATACCAAAATAAATTCTATCTATATCGTTTAATAATTTTTGTGTGCTGACTATTATAAAATAAATAATCACCAAATAAAACTCTACCTGAGAAAGTATAAAAAATAAAAGTTAACATTAATATTTTAGAAAAATATTAAATAAAAACAATGATATATTAGGCATAACAGTTCTTCAATATGAAATCAACAACACACTTGTTTAAGTAATTTAAAATGAAGAATTTCTTTTAATGTAATAATAAATAAATTATTTATACTCTCATTCAATAAAAATAATAATTAATTATTATCTTAGCTTTGCAGTAATTATTTTTCATCACCATCCATCATAAAAATTAAAGAAAAGTTCATCTGGCTGGTTTAGAAAAAATCAATCAAAACTGACTGACCTTTGTGTTCCCATATTCTACTATCTGGTCCCAATAGAAACAACATTCTTGAAGAACTATTAGATTATCTAAAAAATATAATTGATATGTAATATAAATGTGAGCATAAAAATAACTAGTGGGCCCCCTCCAAAAACGAAATATGCCAAACATTTAATCAAATATCCACTTTCATTATATATTGTAATATATGTGGGTAAAAAGAGTTCCCACATTCATTTTAGATAACACACATATCATGCTATAAATCATTTTACAAATCATAGCTCATCTTTTAAATGATGGGAAATAATGGATGAACCCAAATACCATATCCAAAAGTATGGTAAAATCATTTTGTAAAAATACCTTCATACAACCTAAAATAATATTTTTATATCCAACCCTTAAACCAAATATTTTCATTAAAATTCCAGGAAATCCTAGAAAATAATACAATTAAAACACATAAACTACAACTACTATATCTTTCTTTTTTTTCACAATACATTTTAAAATATAATTTCAAAACAACTCAACATTTTTATTTTAAACCAACCATGAATTAAAAAATTATATCACAATAAAAAATTAAAGGAAAACCAACATATAAAATGGAACAAGAAATAATTGGAACCCATGCATCAAAACCATGAAAAATGAAAAAATATACTTTTTTGACAATACAAAATCAATAGGTAGTTGATATAATTTAAGAACAAAAGGAATCATAAAAATCATCCTAAAATATAATCAATCATTGTTGAAATTTTTCAAAGGCCCCTAAAATAGGGCCTTAATTTTTGGACAAAAACCCTAGGATGGAACTATAGAAAATATTTACATCCCAAGTAGTACCGACAGAATATTTGATAGTAATTTTCCAAGGAATTATTTCACTAATAATGGTTATAAAAAGTTTGATATCTTATAATACTAAATACCCTTATATGTCTAATTGATGTTGTGTAGTCTGAAAACATTTCATAGGAAGATAATTGTTATACACTTGGTTTTAACTTCCAATAGGTCATCAAATATATATCTAATACTCTCATGAAGAGTCAAATGGAGGTGATAAATAAATTATCATATATAATAATCATAATTAATTTGCAATTAAATCACTCATCCACTAAACACCATCATAAGAAATATAAAATGTTTATATCCAAATATGAGAAAAGAAATATAGAAAAAAAATTAAAACACACCCAAGGGGTTAGAAGACACTACCATAACAACAATAATATGATTGAAAATTATGTTCTCACCCAAATTGATAATACTCATAGTGCTCCAAACTAGAATATGTAAAAAAAAAAATTGGATTACATGGGAATCCAAAATAGAATAAAACCCAATATCGAACCATTCATTGAAACTAATCCATTGGAATAAATTTTATAAATGTATTTAAAATATAATTCATCCATACTATTTGGAAATATTTTATGAAATTAACTTAATGTTTCACTTATTAGAATCCCTAAAATTTTAACCATTACCAACCACATTAATTTCATTACCTAAAAATGATTAAAAAAATATAAAATGTATCATTACAATTCAAAAAATATATTTCTAAAATTTACAGGCACTTTAATTTCATGTAAAACATAAAATTCTAGGATAATGTTTTTTGATAAAAATGAAACATATCTAGAAATTGAAATAATAGTTTAAAATAGGTTTGAATAATGGTTTCCCTAGTATTGAAATAATTATCATTTGGAAGCAATTTACAAAACATATTTTATATCATTCAAAAAATTAATTTTCATTTATATCAATTGTAAATTTACCCTAAAGACTTTGTATACAATTAGAAAGCCAAATATAATTTTGAAAATTAGAACTAGGAATAATTGAAAACTGTCTGTTTCATGAAAATTAATACCATGCTTAAGAAATTCATTCAAATAGGAAATAGATATTGCATCTTAAAGAATCAAAAGAAACACATGTTGTCATCATAAAATTTGAATAATGTCACATAATGAAAAAAATTTATATCCTTATCCACTTTATCTAATCATCAGAATCATCACCTCATGTTTTCATAATTTTAGTGCAGGACTACTGGCGATCGGTGAGGTCTAGCTGTTTTCACCGATGATAAATGGGTTGTCCTCTCATCATTTTATTTTAGGATAGATTCAAGAAAAAAAATTTGGACTTTTGTATTGTATTCACTGAGACTCGTGTGGGTTGTCTTTACAGTTCTATACATAGATCAAATTTTGTTACTATTTTTTTTGATGTCTTTTGAAGTGTGATGGGACAACAGAAGGGTTGGGATGCACAAAAATAGATGGGTAATTAGAGGTGAATGATTTTTCTAAACTTCCTATGCAAAAAATTCAGTTGGATACAATAAATAAGTCATGAAATTTTGTTGTATTTATGGTTGGTGGTGGATCTCTGTGTTATGATAGTTCACATGGTTCATTCATGTGATCTATGGGATAATGTTGTGGTGAGATGTCATTATTTCTAGATTGATAGAATCTTTGGGGAAGATTATGGATTAATATTTTATACTTTTTGGTTTCGGTTTTTTGGCCATTTAAATATACATTGTCCAATGTAGTTTATCCAAAATGTGGGGGTTTTGGGATTTCATGATCACGGTCTTCATCCAACATCCTTATTTGGGAAAATTTATTTTTAATGGATTCTCTACCATCCTAGTGAATATTGGTTTCACTTTTATTATTAATAAATTGTCTTATCATAAAAAATAGAGAATTAAAATTTTTGAACAATATAAAATATACGTAAATTCAATAAAATATTTTCCTTGCTATTGATAATAAGATGAATGAGATGCAATTGTGGGATTAAAAACCCTAAAAGAGTGATAAATAGAAAAATCAATAAACCTATAATCTTTATGGTTTGGAATAATTGTTCTATGAAATTTGTAGGAGAAATAGAAGGAATAAGAAGAGGGATAATAGAAGAGGATTCATTACCTCGATGTTTTGATCCTCAATCATGGAAGGATCATGAACATATTCAAATAAGTTTGGGAACTAGTGGATGGTTGGTCATGAAATGGAGGGAAAATATACAAGGATATTTCTCTATAGGGGTTGGGGGAAGGAGTGTTTAGGAATGTTTATAAAGATAAGTAATGACCACATATCTCAATAATGTAAACCTAGGATCTACAAAAGATTTACCTACACGGTTTACCAAAATGTGGGGTTACCATGTAGTACCCTATGGACACCTTAAACTCCCTCTATATTGTTTACCTAGGACCCCACATGGTTTAGCATACCACATACTAACCATTCATAATTTTACCACCCAATTACATTCCATAATTAATGTTATCTATGTGGTTTAACAGTTTGTGTGCACTAACTATGATAAAATAAAAAATAATCCAAAAAAACTCCACCCGAAAACATATAAAAAATAAAAGTGGACGTTGATATTTTTTAAAAATATTAAACAACACAACAATGATATATATGGCATCACAGTTCCTCAATATGAAATATACAACACACTTTTTTCAGTAATTTAAAATGAAAAAATTATTTTAAATCAATAATCCTAAAAATATTTATCTTACCGTTCAAAAATTATAATAATTAATTATTATTATCATATATTTTTAGTAATTATTTTTTATCACCATCCATCATAATAATTAAAGAAAGTCCATGTTTCTGTTTTAGAAAAAATCAAACCAAAGTCACTGACCTCTGAGTTACCATATTCCACTATTTGTTCCCAATATAAACAATACACTAGAAGAACTATTAGACTATCCAAAAAATAAATAAATGATATGGAATATATATAGTGAGCATAAAAATACCTAGTAGGCCCCCACCAAAAAATGAAACATAAAAAACATTTAATCAAATATCCGCCTTCATTATATATTGGAATATAAGTAGATAAATAGAGTTCTAACATCCATTTTAGATAACAATTATATCATGATTTAAATGATTTTACAAATAATATCTCATCTTTTAAATGGTGGGAAATAATGGATGAACCCAAATACAATTTCCAAAACTAGGGTAAAATCATTTTTTAAAAATTGGTTCATGAAGCATAAAATAATAGTTTTAATCCAACCCATAGACCAAATATTGTCATCAAAATTCCTTGAAAGCCTAAAAAATAATACAATTAAAACAAATAATCTAAAATTAATATATCATTCCTATTTTTTCATATTATTATTTGAATTATTATTAAAAAAAACTCAACATTTATATTTTAAACAAACCATGATTTAAAAATCATAACACAAAAAAAATTAAAGGAAACCCAACACATAAAATAGTACAATTAATAATAAGAACCCACACATCACGAACCGAAAAAAAGGATAAAGGGAATCTTGTGACAATAAGCAATAAATAGGTATTTGATATTATTGATGAACAAAAGGAATCACAAAAATCATCCAAAAATATAATCATTCATTGTTCAAATTTTTTAAGGCTCCTAAAATAGGGACCTAATTTTTGGACAACAACCATAGGATAGAGCTATTGAATATATTTTCATCCATAGTAGTACTATCCGAATATTTTATAGTAATTTTCCAAGTATTTATTTCACTAATAATGGTTATAAAGATGTGGATGTCATGTAAGACTAAATACCCTTATATGTCTAATTGATGTAGTGTAGTCCGAAAACATTTCATAGAAAGAAGATTGTTATAATCTTGGTCTTAACATCTTATAGGTAACCTAATAAATTTATAATACTCTCATGAAACGTCAAATTATGGTGATAAATAAATTATCATATACAATTAGAATAATGATTGTGAAAGTAACTCACATATCAACTCAAAAACCATCACTATAAATCTAAATTTTTTATATCCAAACATGAGAAAAATAATATGGAAAAAATAAAAACATCCCCCAAGGGGTTTCATGGCACAACCAGAACCCAAATAATTGGATAAAAAATTATTGTCACACTCAAATTGATAAAAATACAAAGACTTCAAAACTAAAATATGCAATTAAAATACTCTAGATTTCATGGGAATCCATAATGGATTAAATACCAATATCTAACAATTATTTGAATCCAATCCATTGGAATAAATTTAATAATTATATTTAATATATAATTCATATATACCGTATGGAAATATTTTATGAAATGAACTTAATTTTCTACTTAAAAGAATCCCTATAATTTTAACCACCACCAAACAGATTCATTTTCTTGCCAAAAAATGATTAAAAAATTTTAAATATCTCATTTCAATTAAAAAAAATTTATAAAATATATAGATACTGGAATTTCAAGAAAAACATAAAATTCATGGTTAATTATTTTTGATAAAAATTAAACTCATCTATAAATTTAAATAATGAATAAAAACATGATTGAATTAAGGTATCCATAGCCTATAAATAATTATCATTTTGAAGGAATTAACACACCATATATCAAATCATTCAAAACCTTACTTTGAATTTATATCAATTGTAACTTCACCAAAATGACCTAGTATACAATTAGAAATCCCAATATAATTTTTAAAATTTGAACTCGGAAAAATTGAAAACCACCCATTTCATGATATTTAAAATCATGCATAACCAATCCTTTCAAATAAGAAAAAGACTCTACTTCCTAAAAAGAAACGCATGTTTCCATATTAAAATTTGAATAATGTTACATAATGAAGAAATTTTGAACCTTCCCCACTTCATCTACTCATCAGTATCATCACCTCATGTTTTCACCCTACTAGTGTAGGACTACTGGAGATTAGTGGGGTATCGATGTTTTCACTAGTGATAAATGTTTTGTCCTCTAATCATTATATTTTTGGATAGATTATAGAAAACTAATTTGGATTTCTGTATTGCATTCACCAAGACTAGTGGGTTGTATTTGTAGTTTTAAACATATATATAGTTTCTTAACTATTTGGTGCATATCTTCAGTAGTCTGATGGGACAACTTATGGAGTGGGATACAAAAAAATCGATAGGTTAGTAGTGGTGCAAATTTTTTCTCAACATCTTAGGAAAATAATTTAGTTGGAAATGATAAATAATCCATGAAATGTAGTGGTGTTTATGGTTGGTGGTGGATCTCTGTGTTACAATAGTCCCCTTAGTTCATTATTGTGACCAATGGGATAATTTTGTGGTGAGAAGTCATTATTTCTAGATTGATATTATCCTAGAGGAAGATTATGGATTCATATTTTAGCCTTTTTGGGTTCGGTTTGTGGACCACATTAAAATACATTGTCCACTATGGTTTTTCTAAAATATGGGGTTTTTGGGATTTTAATATTTGTTTTAATTTCATGATCAAGGTCTTCATCCCACAAACTGATATGGGAATATTTATTTGTAATAGATTCCCTAACAACCCAGTGAAAAGTAGTTTCGGTTTTATTATTAATAAATGGTCTTATCATAACCAATTTAGAGTTTAAAGTGTTGAACATTATAAAATATATGAAAATTCAATAAAGGAATGTCCTAAAAATTGATAAGAAAATGAATAAGACCCAAATGTGGGATAAAAACCCCAAAATTTTGATAAGCTCAAAATCAATTAACCAATAATTGTTATGGTTTTGATGAATCGTTCCAAGAAAGTGGGATGAGAAATCTAAGGAATAAAAAGAGAGATAATAGAATAGGATTCATTACCTTGATGTTTAAATCTTCAATCATGGAATGATCATGAACATATTCCAATAATATAGATATATATTGGGGGGTTAGTCATGAAATGGGGGGAAATTGAAAAGGTGATTGAGCTATAGGGGTTGGGTAAGGAGTGTTTATGAATGTTTTTAAATATATGTAATGATCAAAAGTCTCAATAATTTAATGCTTGGCTCGCCAAAATATTTACCTACATGGTTTACCAAAAATGTGAGGTTACCATGTAGTACCCTATGGACAACCCAAAAACCCTCTATATTGTTTACCTAGGACCCAACATGGTCTAGCATACTATGTACTATCCATTCCAAATTTTACCACCCAATTACATACCAAAATATATGTTATCTATAAGGTTTAACAATTTGTTAGTGCTAACTATGTTAAAATAAAAAATTACCCAAAAAACTTTACCCAAAAACATATAAAAAATAAAATTTAACGTTAATATTTTTGAATAATATTAAACAACACAACAATTATATCTCAGGAATCACAGTTATTCAATATGAAATCTACCACACACTTGTTTCTTAAATTTAAATCGAAAAATTAATTTTAAATTGATAATTCAGAATATATTTATCCTACAATTCATAAAAAATAATAATTAATTATTATTATCATAGCATTGAAGTAATTATTTTTCATCATCCTCCATAATTATAATTAAAGAACCGTTCATGTAGCTGGTTTAGACTAAATCAAAAAACAGCATGATATAAAAAAATATTTATGTTTAATTATAAAGGTATTATGTAATAATATATTAATTTTTGATTCCTAATTTTATAATATATATAGTCATAATAAGATATAAAAGACTTAATAAGGGATGGATAAAAATGTACATGGAATATACAAGTTATAATTTATTACTTACCAAGTTTAAATAACATATCCTCATGGGAACCTTCTTGGTTCTGATACAGTTTCTACAATACTATGTGATAAAAAGATACCAAACATTCTGAATTAAATTTTATAGATTATGTAGTTGAATTTAATGTTTGGGTTTTCATTTTAAGGGGTTGTTGTGGGATCCTTTTATATGTGAGATGATTGAATTATTTTTTATGTACTTATTATAAAATATGAAAAGACTAGTCATTTTCTTGGAAATTGGATTCAAATTTTAAAATAAATGATGAAAAGATGAGGGGAGGTCTATAAATTACCCATAGAAATATTTCAAAGAAAAAATAATCATATACTTGGTTTTGACACCTTAATTTAACATATTAAATTTATTTTATCATATACCATAGTTATCATTTTTACCTTGGTAACTTATTTTTATAAGTAAAAATGATATTTAAAATATTACATAATTTTAAAATGATGATTTCAAAAATGAAAACCATTTTATTGTATTAAATTTTAAATTGTAAGAAAACATAATATTAATATAAAAAAATAGTAACCCTTAAAAATAATATTTAGAACAAATGTATTTTTAGGAATAAAATAGAATTTAGACTTATTTAGATCAATAATAAAGAATAGTGTTTATTCCCATGAAATTTATTTATTGATAATTAAATAATAGAGGATTATGTGTCTCTAAAACTTGGAGAAATTGAATATCATTTTCTTAAATGGTTATCAAAATAAACTGTTGAAAAATCGTTTTTGAATATAATAAAATATTGAATGGTTTTGAAAATTTCAAATATATTATTATGAATTAGAAATTTAGGAAAACGAATAATTTCATACATAAAAATTAAATAGTAGTAGTTTAATATTCATTATATATCATTACAATGAAATCCAAAACCATATAGGTTAAGTTATATTGGAAATATGGATACATAAATTTACAGTATGTTAAATATTTATAAAATATTGCATTATTATAATCACACCCAAAAACCATCTTTTTAATTACATAATTAAAATATTTATTCATATCTAAAGACAAAGAAACATTATAAATGGTGAGAATGGGTCCTAAATAAGGATAAATATGGGATATATCACTCAATGATAACATGAAATAATTCCATGAGAATAATTTAAGAAAATTACACCCTATAATTTATAGAACATAATCATTGTGATAAGATTTGGAAATCAAAAATACATGAATCATATAAGAACACTATATCATGATCAATTATATCATATCAATACAATAATAACTATTAATTATTAGTTGAATATAAATTTTGGCATTAGCATAATCAAATAAATCATTTGACAAGGTCCAATATAAAGATCATCGTCACATAGAAGAAGTAATCTTATAGTGAAAAATACAATGCGTTAAATTAAAAAATTATATAATGTTTATCATCATCATATAATACTCCATCATCATTTTACAATGAATTATAGGGTTATAACAGACTGATAATCCAAAAAATCTTGGTAAAATCATATCTGTTCTAGAATATAATAAAAAACATTTAACATTTCATCATAACATATCATGCCGAAATTAAAATGGTATTCATTGATATTAAAATTTCAAAATCATAAACCATAAAGGGAGTGAATTTTGTTGAATCATAGGATTGTATCCCCATTCAAGCATGTGTATCATAAATGGAAGTAATAATATATGAACTTGTCTTTAAAGGGCCTCTAAAATATTTCATGTGAATTATACCTTTTCTATTTTGATTTCTGTTATTTAAAATATAAAAATTATAAAAATATTGTGGAATGTTTTTTAATAATAACCATGGTGACCTATAAATGAATCCTCAGAGAAAATAAATTACAAAAAATTACTAAAATTATTTTTTATAGTTAATGTTGTTGTGGTGATTCCATTAACATTCTTACTAAAGTGTCTCAGTTGGGAAATAATTTGAAGATATCATTAGAAATATTTTTTAGAATGTATAATATTTATAATACTACAACTCAATAATATTTGGGGTTTGGTAAAAACATTCATTAAAACATTTTTTAAACACAAGTATATAAATGAAAAATGCTTCTTAACCAAAATTGAGAAATAAAATTAGTTTTCTTTGAAACATTCATTTCATACAGTTGAAATATTATAGGGATAAAATTGAAAGTAAAACTCGTAATATTTATAAATAATCATTGGATAATAAAATAAATTATATTTTCGAGGTATATGTCATATAATTTCATCATTGGAAAGGTATAAATAAATAATCCCAATAAATTGTGAGACTGTAAAATTAAATATTTACCTCATGACTGACTTTATTTATACTCCCTCTATCCTTATGTGTTATAAAATTATATATATTATAATATAAAAAACAATATTCAGACTTATAATGTCATATTGAATCGAATTATGATATATTAACATCAATTTATTAATAATTCCTTATTTAAATCATCTTTTTTCGGTGTTAACTACTTCATTTATTTATAGGTTTGTTGACTCTCCTTTCTGTCATAGATTCTAATGACTAAAAAAGGGGAATACTTTAAGTACAAAGAGATTCATCCATTGAAGAAAAATAAAAAAATTTCAAAGGCATGAACAAGGAATTATTTAAGCAAGGTCCATGCATGTTCCAAGATGGTCGCACAAGTATACTTGTGCGCCGCATATGGGTCACACAGGTGACTTGCACACCCAATTTTATTTTCTCCCAAGGCCCTCAATGGCCTATAAATACCCCTTGTGGGCCCCCCATTTTGAGGACAAAAAATCCAAGTCATATTTAAGTTCTCGGCGCCCTAGTCTCTACTTGAAGTCTTACGAACACTTCTAAGGTAATTTATTACCTATAATGGAAGATCTTAAGTGGAGGAACAGGGCCTAAGTGTTGGAATTCATCAACACTTGCATGCCTAAGTGTCTAACCCTTAAGGGAAATGAAGAAACTTGTGTGCCACATTATCCCTTCAACAGAACTTGTGTGCCATCCATTTGGAAGCCTCTATGGATAATAGTAAGGGCTTGGGCCAAGCCTCTCCCAAGTATTACCTGATGTGCTAACCATCGCCCAATTACACATTTGTCACGCAAGTATACATGCGTGACCAGGACTTACGTTCCCAAACAGGACTTACGCACCTGCTTTTTTTTGGGTACCCCTCCTTCCTATTAAACTCTTTTCTTCAAATCCACCTCTCCTCTTCAAGATTTAACCTTCAAAACCCTCTTTAAAGCCATTTTTTGGCATGGTTCCTTTGTTGGGTTTCTTATCTGAAAATAATTTTGTTGAATATCTATCAAAATCTAGTGATTTACATATCTTTATGGTTAGATATTTCCTCCATTCAACCACATCCTCTAAGATGATAAGATCTTTAATTTGGGCATCCTCCTTAGGAGCATGCCCCAATTTCCCTAACCTGGGCCTCCATTTCAGGAGTAATCCCCATTCCAAGTTCCCTTAAAATGGGCAGCCTCTTTAGGAGTAAGCCCCAATCATAATTTTCTTTAACTTAGGAATCCACCTCATGAGTAATCCCAAATCTCAAATTTCCTTAATATGGGCATCCTCCTTAAGAGTAATCCCCATGTTCCCAAATCTGGGCATCCTCCTTAAGAGTAATCCCCAAGTTCTCAAATAAGGGCATCCTCTTTAGGAGTAAGCCCCATGTTCCCAAATCTCATCATCCTCCATTCGAGTAATCCCCAAATTCCAAATTCCCTTAACATGGGCCTCCATCTAAGGAATAACCCCCAGTCATAATTTCTTTTAACCTAAGCCTCCTCTTTGGGATTAAGCCCCAGTCTTAATTTCTTTTTATTTGAGCTTCTTTATCAGGAATAAAACCCCTTCATAAGTCCCATCTAATTTGGGTATCCTTCTTAGGATTATATCCTAAGTTAAGTATCCAAATATCTCTAAAACACATATACCTTTATGGAATTTTTTTTCGGGTTTCTTTCCTGAAGTAATTCCCAATCCTCATCTATCTTGGGCAGTCATACATACATAATTCCCCACATTATTTCTTATGATTGCATCGTTTGTGGCACAATTGTCAGGTTTTACTGATACCTCTTGTTTCTCACACCAAGCATGACTCACGTGAGCTTAGAGTGTAAGAGTAATTATGACATATTTTCTTTGGGCCATCAACCACGCATAAACTCCATATTTATTCACTTTAACTATGTGGGTTCTGATTCATTTTATAAACAAGGATACATAGGTAGCCCATCTATGGGTACGATCTCAACTCTAAAATAAACCATGTCCTTCTGAAAGACAATAAACTTCAAGTTCCCCACTGAGTGGCTTTAAAACTAGTATGGTTATCATAACAGCCAAGAGATTTCCATATAATGTGTTGAAGGATAACATTGTCTAAGAATCTCTATCAAATATAGATGATTATCTATTGATGAAGAACCTCTAATACATATAAAATATTCTCTACATCTCATACATATCTATCATTTATTGTCATATCTAAAGGAAATCTCATTTTCATACTTGTTAATTTAATAACGATTCACGAACATAACTCAAATCTATAAAGAGAGTCATGTAGTAGACAATAATTCCCCCCAAAAAGGTGTGATGAGTCCAACCTCCCATCCTCTCGACAAATGAAAATTCATGAGCCTCATCGATCCACAGCTAATGAGCACCTACCTTTGGAAAGTAGGTACAAATAGATATAGAATCATTGGATGTTTCTGGTTCTATGAATAAACCCATTAGAAACTGATTTTAATGTTTGAAACTTAAAAAAAATAAGGTCATCCCCATTTCCATAAGAAACAAAAATTTTGAACCCAACGTGAATCATTAACCAAGTTATATGATGTTTTACTTATTTGTTAGGCCCCTATTTAATTCAATGTGAGGGCCAAAAAATCAATCAATAACCTATGTTCTCATAAAAAAGATGCAGTGGGAAAAAATATCTTCATTATGTCTGTTATATCAAATAGGCACTCGTTTCCAATATCTCTCTGCGTTACAGAAATGGCTTCTCTAATGTTCACACCTATGAATGCATCTGCTGCTACGCTTGTTGGATCCTCGTCTGCTCGAAGGAAGAAATCACCTACTCTGCATCTTCAAAACTGGGTCTCAAATGCACTGGTTAAGGAATACCATCAACATGGTACCATTCTAACTCTGGAGGCCGCTCGACAATCCCTCCAAGTCAATAATTCACCCGGGTTGTCCCGAAAGCGACGACTATTTATCAAGAAGCAGATGGTTCCAACCACCATCTCTAACAATTTTGGGTCGTTATCCCCAGAACACAATCATCAGTCCCTCCCATATTATTAAGAGGTGAATGAGAAGGTCACTCAAGGCCTTAATTCAAGGAGACATCAGTCCTTCCCCAGGGATCCCATCAACAATCGTTTCCAGACTCGTGCGGCAGTACACCGTCAACATGATGAAGGTATCACCTCTAGGGGTTCGGCTGAGGTTCCTCAGACCTGAGCATGCAAGAAAAACCACCAGAGGTGAAATCTGGTCAACAGGGAGCAGGTTCTTACTTCTTCCCCTCTGGACAAGTCCATCAAGCCAACTTGATTGCAAATAACGAGTGGGCATATACACTCGTCCGTCCATATATTACTACCCAGTAGACTCATCTGGTAGTAACATGCCAATCACACCAGGTAATTCCAGTGGAGTATTATAGGCTGGTATATACACTTGTCTATAACTCATCATCTAGTCAGCAGGCTCGTCTGACTACAACCAAAGAATCTTGCCAATCTAATATGGTGGCAATTTATAAGCAGGGACATACACCAGTTTACAATCAACAATTCTGTCAGAAGTCTCATCTGCCTTTATTGAAGGAAATTAGTCAACCATACTTGATGAATAATACACATCAGGCACATACACCTTCCAATATTCATCCAGCCTACCAACGGTCTCATTTGGTAGCACCCGGAGAAGTCAGTCAGAAAGATCTGACAACAAATTTGGAGCAGACTCAACTCTCTTCCCACACACATGAGTACTGTCAGAATTCACTTACAGGAAAAAGAGGACAAGAAGAGGAATACACACTTACTCCAAGCACAAAATAGACGTATATTCCTATTCCAGCAGATGATGTCACCAAGCACATTCTGATAATTCTGAAAGAGCAGAAGCAAATCCTTGCTCATATCATGGATGCCTGTCAGAATATTGTAACAGCTTCAGCAGCATCAAATGGAAAGAAATAAAAATCTTTCCCTATGAGTGGAGTGACACATCAACATATCACTCCGGAACAGATACACACCTATGTTCCAGTCTAGGAGGGTTGTGGGGAATACTCCCCCATGTCATACGGAAAATCAAGTCAGGCACATACACATGATTTTTATGGATATAATCATCCTAACCTGACTATTTTTCCTGAGCAGGCACATACACCTGCCCATAATAACCACTTTTTTCAACAAGTGGTTCCCAAAGTGAGTAAGAAGGCATCTAAGAAAAAGACTCGTCCAGCATAGTTAAGAAATCAAGAGCCAATTTATAATAAGGCCTTGCTCAATGATGGAGTTCTTGATGTACTCAGACAATTATCTATTGCAACTCAAGATTCTAATCACTCATTTCCCAACAGTGGGAACAATAATTACGAAGGACTTCATCAGACACATCCTCATGAAGGCTTAATTCATGAAAGTTCGGAAGATCTCAAAGTATCATCTTCATATGAGAGCCATGATAACACTCTTCATGGCTAGAGGATCAAGGAGAAAAAGGTTTCATCTTTTTCTATAACCCACCATGGTGGTCCTCCCCATGATGATGAATTTAGCTGTGAAAGTCTTATCCATATTATTAATTCAAATTTCCTAGAAAAGTATTTAAAGGAAGATGCTGTGAAGAGAAAGCCCTCTTATCTTGAAGCACTTTCAAATGGAAAGACATTCATGTTTGATGCTTTACCGCTAGTAGGTGAAATACTTTCTCAGCTAGAAAATATCCCAGGGTGTAGGTCATTCTCTGAACCACCCCTGGGTCATTCATCTTCTAGTTTGATAAATTAATTCTTTACCAATCTTGTTGAATCTGATGAAGCAACAAGGAAGCACCATCTCTCGTCTAATCAGGTAGAATAATCTTCATCGAATGATAAGAAGGAAATGTTGAATATGAGAAAACAACTCGAGAAAGGTGAATTACCAGTCATGTTTTGGCCTTTGGCTGACTCTCAATATGAAATTCCAGAAATGTTAATGGAAGATTGTATTCATGATATTCATCCCAAAATGTGAAAAACTCTTTGTCACTTTAAAGAGAAAATATTATCTTATGATGAATATGAAAATCATGTTGACATAATAGAAGGGTTACAGCGCCAAATTGATTTGGCATCTCTCTCAGTTTTCCGATATCAAAAGGCTGAAAAGTATCATAGAGCCCTTTAGTGTTCATGCCTTGGAACGATAAAAAGATTATGCCAGTTAATTTCCAATTCCACATTTGGTATTCATATCAAGGGATGGGGAGTTCATGAAGCACTAAATTACACTATACTCCCCAATCAAAAAAATCCCACCAAAGGTGGTCTCATTCAATGATATTTCCCAGAACTGGCCACATCTATCTCATTTTGTGCATAATCAAAGGATTGCTCAGGAATATGCCTCAACTAGTTCATCTAAAAGTTAGTCATAAAAATAACAAGTGGTCAAATTACTCTTGCATCAGGCAGATGAGAATATCAAACAGGCTTCTCCTTTAGAGTATCCACATCATCCGGTTACTGAAGTGTCATAAATCATCCAACAGTTATTTTAGCCAGGTCATATGAGTGGATGTAGGGTGATGCATCCATCCAATTTCTAGACTAATGTCTGCAAGATAAGGATAACTTTTAAGAAATTTGCAGATGTAGCAGCTTAAGAACCACCCCACCTTGCCAGACTGGGGACTCTTTTAACCCGACCCTCATAATCAACCAATAGGATTCGAGGAGTTGAGTAGGAACAGCAGGAACAGCCTCAATCCACCGGACTGGGGGATTTTTCAAATCCACAATCCCTTCCTCAGAAGAAGTCAGTCTTCTCTCAATTAGGTAAGAAGCCACAAGAGGAACGTAGAGATTAATTATCAGGAGATTTCCTCCAAATTATGGTTTGTCAAGAAGTTTCTGAGGGATCAACTCAACAGAAGGTAGTGTGTCATCAGGGACACGGAAGAAGACAGTATCACAGAAATACTGATAGAAGGGATGCAATGCGTTATGCCTCAATAAATGTCATTAATGTTGTTGTTACAGATCCTCCAGAACATGAGTCTCACTCAGAGGGATCATATAAAGAAGTTCATGCTCAAGAGGCTGTACACAGAGAGGAAAATTATGAAGGTGTGCGTACACGAAATCAAAGGCTTACCCAGAATCTAGTTATTCCTTCAAATAACCAACTTCCCCCTCTCTAAAAGGCGTCCAATAAAGGGAAAGGAAAAGAGTCATGTTACGTCCCACCCTACCTATGGAGAAGGATAATCAGTCTCACTAGAGCACAAGTTTTCACAACAAGAGGAAGAAATGAAAGAATTAAGGAGGTTGAATGCAGAACTACTTCAAGGTAGTCTTCCTCCTAAGCATGCTGGAGTCAGTCAGCCAAGGGAATTTGTTTCAGCTACTAAGATGGATCAAGAATATCCTCCTTTACCAGTTCTCCCTCATAGGTATAATCCTGCGGTTCATGTGCAACAACAATCAGTGGTGCTACCATCAGTTGTAATACCAGCCACCACACTTGTCCAAGCTCCAGTTATTGCACCTGCTCAGGTCCAAGCTCAACCGTATGTTTATCAAAAGCTAACAACTAAAATTTAGTCATTAACAGATCGGTTGGAAGATATGGATGGAAAGTGTGCACAAATTCAACTAGAAAAGAGAGCTTACCCTGAATGGGTTGATGCAATTCCTCCCCCTTCAAATTTTTCCAAGTACCACATTCCCAATCATTAATGGTTCGGAAGACCCAGAACAACACTTAACGCATTTTGTTTCTTGTTGTGATCCTATGATGAGAATTCCTCAGCAAAAAGAATCAAATAAGCTCAGATGTTTTGTACAGTCATTACAAGGGTCTTCTTTTGTCTAGTATACAAGCTTGTAATCCCGGTCAATTACTGGGTGGGAGGATCTCCATCAATGATTCCTTCTTCAATTCAGCTCAACTTTTCCCAAGACAACAGTTTTTTATCTTACAAATTATATGAAAAGGGAGAATAAAAGAGTTTTAGATTTAATTGCTCACTGGAAGGGATTGAAATATTCTCTAAACTTAGAACCCCCTCAAGAAGTGTTGTTTCCAATCTCTGTGGAAAATTTTCGTGATGAATTGTGCACACCGTTGTCCCCTGTGAAATACACAGGAGGGTTTTCAGACCATACTTCGATCACTCAGATGATCGAAGACTCTCTTATAATGACTAAGGAAAAAACTCATGTAATTCCAACATCTTTAGGATGGATAATGGGTAATGTAGATACTGCTACAGTTAGGCTTAAACAAGCACATGTACATAGTTCTACTTCGAAATCTTCATCTTACCGAAGGGCTCCACCTCCTGAGTGTCAAAAACAGATGTTATTTCGTCAAAATGATCAAAGAGATCAAAGACAGAAAAAATTTGAGGAGTTAAAGAGAAAATTTTATTCTTTCCGAAATGAACAAGTTCCTGGTTACTTCATTTCGGCTTTGGAAAATAAATTGGTTCAGTTGCCATGGCCCAAAAGGCCAAACAAGGAAGGAGATGAAGATCATCCCAACTATTTCCCATTTCATCAGATGTTGTGGGATCCCATTCTAGATTGTTTTGTCTTCAAATACTTCCTTCAAAAGATGGTGGACTCAGGATAGGTATAACTGAAAGGTTCTTCAGCTCAGGTAGCATGTGTTACTATTACAAATCTAGAGGAAGAAGGTGAGTGTCAAGAAGTCTGAATCAAAAATTCAGAGAAAAATGATGATTGGATGGTCAGAAAAATGATCAACCGAACTCATTCCATTTTATGAATGCAATTGAACAAACCAATTGTGCCTTCTTCTATGAATGCCATAGAAAAACCCCCTTCATCAGAAGGAAAATCCTCAAAGAAACGACATAATTCAAAGAAAGAAGAGTAATCAGAAGAAGATGAGATCGTGTCAAAGCCCAAGTTGTCTTTGACTCTGGAAGATTTTATTCCATATACTTCAAAGCCATGGGCACCGACCAACCAAACGGAATAGCATAAATTGGATAATCGGGCAGAGTCTCCATCAGATGAAGAGTTGATCTTTGGTTCTGTTAACATGATTCACTTAACAGATCCTTATGTCAGTGACAGTTTTTATTGTGATGAGCAAGAGTTCCCCGTATCAAACAGAGGAATTATAGGGAGTTCCCAAGGTCTAGGATACAGAGGAAGATGTGGATATTCCAGAAGCCACTATTCCAATTCTACCCCTGCTAGAACTATGTAAGCAACAGAAACTAGTGGTAGAGGCCTTCAGTGGGCTCAACAAGAACAAGAATGTTTTTCCATGCATGGAAGATTTAGTCCAGGAACAATTATTTTGGAGGATCGGTTAGAGGTTACACCTTCTTCCTCCCAGTATGTAAATAGACTTATTCGGTCTAATTTCCTAATGCTAGGATTATTTACAACTCCTACCCCGATACAAGATGCATCTACTTCCAAAGCATCAACTTCTAAGGCACCTGTGAAACCACATGTTCCTATTAGGAAACAGAGACCTGTTAATCAAAAATATGATGTCTTAAAACATTTGACCCAAGTATTTTCCATGTTATCAATTATGGATGCCTTGAATATATAAAAGGATCTTCGGGAGGCACTCGTTGAGGCTTTTTCAAGTCCTCGGGATTTCACATCTGAAATTATTTCGGCTAAATTCAACCATGTAGAGAATGATCCTATAGAATTCCATGCAGTGATATCTTTTACAGATGAAGATAAAGATGATGTTTTTCATGGACAGATTAGACCTTTGTATTTATCTATCAAGGTCAATGATGTAGATATACAACGATATTTCATTGATAATGATACATGGGTCAACCTCATCCCCATTCATACACTTCATCGATTGGGCCACACCAAATCTGATTTATCTCCTTATACATTGATGTTGCAAGGATTTGATAAAAATGAACAAGAACCTCTGGGTGAGATCACACTCAGAACTCAGTTTAGAGATCTTGTATCCAATTCAGATTTCATGGTTGTTTGTCTTGAAATAGCCTTCAACATTTTGATTGGAAGACCTTGACTACATCATCATGCGGTTGTCCCTTCATTATGCCATAAATGTCTCAAATATTGTTTCAATGGTAAAATTTTGAAATTGTATGGTGATAAGGACACATTCAAAACATGGGAATCTCAATACATTGAGGGGGAATTCTATCATATGGAGGGAAATTAGAAATCCACAACAAGGGAGGTTACCAAATTTAATGCTACATATGGTTTGGAAAAGATAATAGTAAACCCATTCATACATGTGAGTACATATTATGTGTTACATATCATTAAAATTGACAGGATAGGCACAAATCCAAATACTCTTATGGAAACTTCCATAATTTCAATTACAGGAACTAAGCCAGACAGCATGGGAGAAATTGGTGATTCACCAAGCAATGATGAAAACTCAAATGGAGATGTCTTCATTTCATCCACTGAAATCCAGAAATTCTATACTTCGTTAACCAGGCCAGAAGAAGTTATACCAATGTGAGAGGTGAACGATGATGTTGATTCTCAATCCATCATCTCATCTTTATTACCCAAGGAAGACCCTTCATCATCAATATGGTAAGAAATGGAAGCTTCTTCTTCAATATGTTCAAATTTAGTCTTCTCTTATGATCATAGAAACTCTTTTTCATCATCTACTATGCAAGTAGAAACTGAAGAAATAACACATGTTGAATAAAAAGAGGAAGATCTTAGTGATTCTCCTCCAGCTTTTGAAGAGGGTATCTCTAGCACTACGGATGAACTCAGAGAAATAAATCTGGGTACAAAAGAAGATCCACGCCCAACTTTAATTAGTCCGGACACGACTCTTAAAGAGCCAGAAATTTATATTTCATTTTTAAATCCAAATCAAGATATATTTTCTTATAACTGTACAGAAATTCTAGGGCATGATCCTGATTTTGCTACCCATCATTTGGGTTTTCCAGAAGAACATCATGGATTCAAGCAAGCTGCAACAAGAACACACCCATCTTATGCTTACAAAATTGAACCTAAGGTGGATAATCTTATCAAAGCTAATTTCATCAGAGAAGTTCAATATCCCAAATGGTTGGCTAATATTGTCCATGTGAAATAGAAGAATGCAAAAATTAGAGTTTGAATTTATTTCAGAGATCTTAATAAGCATTGTCCTAAGGATGATTTTCTAGTTCCGATCACAGAACTCTTAACTGATGAAACTGCTAGCTATGAAGCACTTTCCTTCATGTATGGATATTCTGGGTATAATAAAACCTGAATGGCTCTAGAAGATGAAGAATCTATAGCCTTTAGAGCCCCTCAAGGTGTGTTTTACTATCGGGTAATGCCCTTTGGCCTGAAGAATGCAAGTGCAACATATCAGTGTTCCATACACCATATCTTCAAACCCTTTTTAGGGAAATTTGTGGATTTTTATGTGGATGATTTGGTGGTTAAATCCAAACAATGTTCTAATAACTTGGCGGATTTGAAAGTCATATTCCACAACCTTCGACAACACAATTTGAAGATGAACCCCTTAAAATGTGCTTTTAGGGTAACCTCAGGAAACGTTCTGGGCTTTTTTGAACGCCATAGTGGTATTGAAGTCGATATTGAGAAGAAAAAATAAATCCTTGGTATGTCACCTCCTTTAAATTTGAAAGAATTGAGTGGACTTCATGGACACTTGGCCGATATTCGGCGTTTCATCGCCAATATGGCAGGAAAAATTTTACCCTTCACCAAATTGATGAAGAACAGAGTCACTTACCATTGGACTGAAGAATGTCAAGAAGAATTTAATATTCTCAAGAAATATCTCTTGAGTCCACCGGTATTAATTCCACCTATTGAAGGAATACCACTTATTCATTATGTGATAGCTTAAAAACGGTCATTGGGTGCCTTCCTTGCCCAAAATAATGATGCTGGGAATGAAAACAACCTTTATTATCTCTGTCGGACTATGCATGAAGTAGAAACCCGATATTCAAGTATTGAAAAGTGCTGCCTAGCATTAATCTTTGCAGTTCAGAAGTTGGACCCTACCTGCAACATCATGAGGTCCAATTGGTATCTCGAAATAACCCTTTCAAATTTATCCTTAGTCGTCCAATGATTACAGGACTTCTGGTAAGGTGGGAAATTATTTTGAAGCAGTTTGATATCTAGTATGTGTCTCAAAAGTCAATAAAGGGAAAATCTCTGGCTAATTTCCTTGCGGAACATGATTTAGTTATAAGGCCCTATCCTTAAACCTTACTCAATCTTGAGTTATTACAAGATTAAACATTGAGTATCTTTCTAGGTTTAGAGTTTTAGAGAATTAGATCATAAAAATTGCATTACATTCCACATTTAAACAAAGTGGTTACATAAGAGATAGTATTCATTTTTTCCATCAACGGAAACATATTTAAAATAAAACATGCATTCTTTCTTGACACTTCCTTGACACTATCATCATATCATGTACCATTCCCTTGACCTGTGAAAAACATTTCAAAAACTTGGGATGAGCATATAAAGCTCAGTAAGGGTTACAAAAAGTATGGAAAGGAAACATAAGTACATATATACATAATAATGAAATTATACTTTACCCATAAAACATAAGCACTTTAACATACCTCATAAAATCAGGAATAAATCATAGAAATCATAAGACATAAAGGTAAATTCAGGCATTTATAACATTATTACGTAGGGAGTAACCCTCTTGGTTACGTTTGGAATACCCATCACAGTATATTCCCTAAATCTCTTCAGAGAAACCTTAACGTTTAACTCCTTCACGTTACCCAATGCATTGGAGAGCTATATCGGGCTCACCCGCCCTTAGTTTATCACTGAACCACCCATCTTCATAACAATGCCCAAGAACCATAACATAATCATAGCACATAACTTAAGCATAAACGAAAGATAACATTCCCACATTGCAATAACAATATAACATTTTAAGATATTGAAAAAATGAATCCATTCTAAAAACCATTTTTAAAACCATTTAAAACTTTTAATAAAGAGATTTTTAAATCAAAGTTTCCCATACCACATTGAAGCTTTTAAAATTTTAAACCATTAATTTCCATATAAATAAATCCTTAAAACCATTTTTAAAACATGGATATTAATGAGAAATATTTATAAGATTAAATCATTAAAACATTTAAAACGATATTTTAGTTAAAGGGTTTTTAACAAAATGAGAGACACTTGAATACAATAATTTAGGAATAACATTTAATAAAAACTTTATAATATCATGAGAATAAAGGGATTCATGAAAAAATATTCCAAAGGACAGTAGATACACCATATAAGAGTGAATTGGTGTATAACAACAATGAAGTCTCAATGGAAATGTAAATTGAGATGAAATCCATTATAAAGATTGTATCCTTAAATTAAGGATAAATCAATCTCATAATTATGTGCGACAAATATAAATACACCCAATATAAGAGGATATTAATTGTAAAATAATCAAAGGTAATTTGCACATATTCAAAGGATGACATATTCAATAACTACATGTTGAACCCAAAGAAATCGAAATTGGGTTAAGAAGTTCCTTTGACAGCCTAACAGCGTCACATCAAATTTTAGAAACAGAGTTGATGAGAGAGATAAAGGGTATCTCATCTCTTGGACATAAAATTTATGGCAATAAGGATATTTAAGAACATATCCCCTCATAATAAGATGAAAATTAAAAGATATAACAAAAGAAGTCTTTTAAAAAGAGGAGGGTGAAAGGTTCCCTTACCAATTTGGGTAACGTTCGAAACATACACCCCATGAAAGAAGGACTATACAACATTGATGTAAATACTCATAAACGAAAGTATGCTACACAATGAGTATAATAATTTAAAGTACATACACCACTCAAAAGGAAATATTTGCAAATGTATCATGAATCTCACGAAAACACAAAGTGAGATAAAAAGCCCCTTATGAAATTTCGGCAGCCTAACGGCGCCATTTAAAACTTCCAAAATGGATTTATGAGAGAAAATAATGTCTCTCATCAAATGAACATAAAAAGTACAGTAATAGTAATATAAAAGAACATCCCTATCATAAGAAACATGAGCTTAAAATGAATGACATAAAAGAGTGTACTTAAAAAGAATGAGAGAGGTAGGATCCCTTACCTCGGGTCCGCTTGACTCGATCGTTGTTTAACCTCCGGAATAATAAACTTGAGTTAATTTATAATTTCTTAAGAACCTTTTTCAATATCATTATTCCTTTTATATCACTTACTACCATGCTATGAACACTATGTAATTATTTAAGTTAATAATGGTCGTTTTGTAGATCATTGCTACTTGAGTCAAAAATAAACTCTTTATAATTACAAGTTGTTCATGTGGTAAAATATATATTATATCCAGAATTATATTAATTATTTAGATATCATAAATATCATATATATCTATTATATACATGAATTTATAATATTACATAACATTTAGAGGTAAGAAATGAAATGCTCTGTTCATGGAGACGGTAAGTCGTACGTACGCATGAATGCTACTTCCTTTTCTATTTCTTATTTAATGGAATTAAAACATAATTATACATAATAGTATTATAATTCCAGTATGGTATCATATATGATATCACTAAATCTATCCTTTATGTGTACCACATATGGTATTAATGAATCAAATCACATTGAGGGGGCGGTAGTCCTCACTTCCTAAAATGAAGATATCGCGTTTAACCATAATGGAAACCATAAAGTTATTCCATAAATGAAAAAATACAGAAGCTTAAGTAAAACATAAATATATTATATATCATATATAAATATAGTGACATCTTAATGGCCACCTTTGAGAGTGTTAAATGAATATTGAACAATCATCGTTTCGTGAGGCAGAAATTCACCATCGACAGAAACAGTATGTTCATTAACCATTAGATGTAGATGTCTGTATGTGTAGCTCGAATACATCTTATAAAAACATACTAGTATATTTAAGATACTGTATTAATTACAAAATAAATGAATAAAAAGTGTTTAGAGTGTTAGAGAAGTGAAATAAAACAAAAGAACACAAGTGAAGACATTACCTTAAAATCGGGTATCTCTCTTGGATTTGAGCTCAAAGGCTTCCTTGGGAAGACTTCTGCCCAAATTGAGGCTTCTAAGAGTAAGAGAGGGATGTGGAGAGACAAAATGAGTAGGGTTTGGCCGAGACAAAGGCTTTATAGGTGTGGGTAAGGTGGTAGAGGTGGGGGCCTTTTATAAGAGGAGAGGAGGGGAACTCTTGGAAAGTTACAAAATGTTACTTTATTTTCAAATGAGTTTTGGATTTTAAAGGTCACACATTGATTTTTTTCGAGGATAAGGTGGTAAGGGTTCGAAATATACTCATCCAATAGGTATTTTACAAGTGTAAGTTATAGTTTTAACATTATATTTTCATTTTATTTAAATCCTTTATTAATGAGGTAATCGATGCATCATCATGATGTCATAAATAATTTAATTTATTTAATGTATAAAAATTATAATAAAAATATCATCATTTAGGAAATCTTTTTAGATTCCTAATGAATATTTATAGTCAAAAATATGACTTGAATAACCCCATTTAAAAATTGTTTTATTAAAACAACTCATGTTTGTGACATTTTTATTTTAACTTAAAATAAAAAGTTATTTATGTCATTTTCCAAACAAAGTGGCCCCATGGGGTCCCCAAGTTGACCCATGGATTTTCTTGGTCGTCCATGACACATAAAATGAGTTTATGACATGTGTATAGGTCATTTCATATTATTAAAACATTATTTTTACCTTAAATTACACTAATTACCTCTAATCGCGATTAAAAACGTAAAAGTTACTATTCACCAAAAAATTATTTTAATCCCATTGAAACACATTTTACATCCTAATGACAACCATGTATGTCAGATTTTTGAAATTCAAATAACAGAAGTGGTAAAGTTTCATGAAAACCCGGTTTTTAAACTACCACTTAGTGGTTTCACTATTCATTAAAAATTGAAGTTTTTCAGAAAAATACCAAAAATTCACCCTAAGATATATTTGATATTCCAAATTCAAAAATGATGTCTGTTTTACAAAATTCAAAACATATATGTTGCATTAATTAGTTTAATAATTAATTCCCGCTGTCAAAACAAATAGCGTGTTTTTAAGAAACAATATCTATTAAAAGATTGACACTAGTTTAAGTCCAATTTCAAAGTGAAATTAATTACAATGACCACCATTAGATTAAATGATAAAAATATATTCTAAATACACTCTAATATGAATTAAAAATATAATCTATGTATATAAATAAATCAGATTAAAAGGTGGTTTTGAATTAAAATGCCACATTTTGAATAAAAATGATCTTTATCGGAAAAATAACAAAATTTTACACAAAGTAAATTTTGATGTCCAGAATCTAAAGAAGGATTTTATTTTTACAAATACAACATATAAAATTGTAAAAAGTATATTTAAAAAGGGTTCTCCATCAAAATAAGGTTAATCGATCTTTTAAAGAATATTATAAGATTTATGCTTAAAATTGGATTCATTTGCATTTTAAGCCTCCAACATTTATTGGATAAAAGTAAAAATATTTGACGAACATATATAATCATTCTGTAGTTAGTTCCGTTCATTTCCTCCATTACAACAGCTAGGCATTAACTACCCTTTAAAATAATATTATTTTATTATTATAGTGCAATGTAAGATTTCAAAGAAACTCGTTGTTGCGTATTGGGTACTCCCTCGAGCATAGCATTCCCTTTAAAGTATTATTAATATTTTATTCTAAAATATGGATAAATATGAAAATGTCATATTCTTTATTTACCTAGGGTGTTACATTCTTCCCCCCTTTTGGTAATTACGTCCTCGTAATTTAAAAATCTGGCTTGGAAGCTTCATTGAAAATCCCACATTGGAACAATAGTCAGTAAAACTATCACTTTAAAAGAATGGGAGAGAAGTACAAATGTCACCCGAGTAAACCCATACTAGGATTCCAAGTATGAAAATATGGATATGGAGTAAAAAACAAATGGTCATGTTCTGATGTAGAGTGATAGTAAACATGTCTAGGAGAAAGTTAACAGTAAGAAAATCACAAACTTGTGATGGGTTAAACGGTATTTGATTCCCCAGTAGGAAAAATTAACAGACAACATTTTTGTTTTAAGTTACTTTTTATTGAGGAATTTATTTATGAGCTTAACTAAAACATAAGGAATCATACTTAATTTTCATGTTGACTTTCAAATTTTACTCTATTTCTTACACGAACTCATATTTTCTCTAAAAGAAGAGTATTTAGGATGACTTGTTCACATTAAGAGAGATATAATCAACTTATAGAGAATCACCTAATCCACAAAAGAGAACTATATACTTCCCATGTCTTTAGAACTTAACCAAAACTAAAACCCAATGTTCAACAAAGACCATTCAATAAACATCTATCCATAAAATTCTACAAAGTAAACTAAACTAATATTGAAACCCAATTCTCTGAAGGATTTAATCACATAGTCTCCTAAGATAAATTTTAACATTTTTCTCCAAAATAACATCAGCTACTCTTACAGTCTCATACTGAAAAGTAATTAACCTAATCACATATCCTCCATGATAGGCTAATCATTTCCATTTATAACAAAAAAAATCAACTTACTCTTAATTAATAAAATCATCTAACTAAAAATAATCATTCAAACTGACCAGGGACTTTACATAGTCCAGTGGTAGGCGATAAATACCAGTTGCAATTTGGTTGTGGGTTCGATTCCTGCAGCTTCGTCTGATGCGATGGGTTGTCACACGTTCTGTGTGTTGTCCATTTTCAAAAACTATATAATTTTGTAAAATTCCTCAAAAAGAGATAAATTCATAAAAAATAACCATAAAATATTTTAACCACAAAGTTTTTTTGATAACTTCCATTTTGCAACCCAAAAGTATTAACCAGTAATTGCCTCAAATTCATGGATCATATAAACCCAAATGGTTCTTTATAACTATATCCACAAAAGAAAGGAAAATTATTCCATGAATAAAATTTTCGTATATCAAACATTAGGGTTACTATAAAAAGTCTTCTAATGTAACCCCATCATCAAAAGAGACTTAATACATCTATGAATTTCACCATCCTAAAATCTACTATAACTCTTGAATCCCTTATATGATGACTTCTTACTCATTCAACATTCTTCATGATCCATTAGCCATTCCTTTTCAACATATTCTGAAATAATTCTTTCCTACAAACAAAATCATGAATCATATCCTAAGATTCGAATAATAGGAAAGCATATGTTAAGAAATATTCCATACCTTTCATTCTTAATTTTCAGTTTCTCCATCCCCAATCAAAATGGAATTAGGTATTGGTAAATAAATATTTTTACGATCTTGGTGACCCCATTCTCAAAACTTCTTCTTAGGACATATGTTTGCATAATGACCATGAAAACCACATTTAAAACATTCAATTGATCCTTCAGAAAGAACTTCTTTCCCTTTCCTAGAGTCAACTAGATGCTTCCTTTCTCCATTGGAGGTTCTTGCTTTATGACCTTCATTTCCACATCTATATCATCTTTATGTCCCTTTGAAACATTTACCTATGTGTTTATTTCCACATATTTGACACATAGGTTTTTGAACATACTTACCGTTATGATTATTACCTGAACTTCCGTAGGGATCAGTTTCTCACATATACGATGCCTTATAAAAATTACTATGGTTCAGGTGATCAATCATGACTCTAGATAGTTGGTTAAGGATAACCACAAGAGTTCTCATTGCAGCTCCCATATCATTCAGTTGTTCTTTCATAAAACCGTCACAGTTTTCTTCAAATCCACTGTTACTTTGGTTCCTGCTAGATCCATCCATTTACTAAAACCAAAAAGGTTAGTGTGAGTATATCAGTAAAAGCATCAAATAAAAAAGAAGAAGATAAACACCAAGATATATTTATCCAAGTTATATCAAACTCATTATAACTTTCAAAAAAATGATGACTCCATCTAATATACTAACCATTGTGGTTATACAAAACTTGTCACTTTTTCTTAAACAACACTCTAACCTCCTAAGTTATCTAAACAGACCTCTGATACCAACTATAGGGCCCCAGCCTTAAACCTTACTTAATCTTGAGTTATTACAAGATTACACATTGAGGATCTTTTCAGGTTTAGAGTTTTAGAGAATTAGATCATAAAACATGCATTACATTCCACATTTAAACAAATTGGTTACATAAAAGATAGTATTCATTTTTAAAATCAACGGAAACAAATTTAAAATAAATCATGGATTCTTTCTTGATACTTCCTGGACACTATCATCATATCATGTACCATTCCCTTGACCTATGAAAAACATTTCAAAAACTTGGGATGAGCATAAAAAGCTCAGTAAGGGTTATAAAAAGTATGGAAAGGAAACATGAGTACATATATACATAATAATTAAATCATACTTTACCCATAAAACATAAGCACTTTAACATACCTCATAAAATTATGAATAAATCATAGAAATCATGAGACATAAAGGTAACTTCAGGCATTGATAACATTCTTATGTAGGGAGTAACCCTCTTGGTTACATTTGGAATACCCATCACAGTATGTTCCCTAAATCTCTTCGGAGAAACCTTAACTTTTAACTCCTTCGCGTTACCCAATGTATTGGAGAGATATATCGGGCTCACCCGCCCTTTGTTTATCACGGAACCACCCGTCTTCATAACAATGCCCAAGAACCAAAACATAATCATAGCACATAACTTAAGCATAAAGGAAAGATAACATTCCCACATTGCAATAACAATATAACATTTTAAGATATTGAAATAATGAATCCATTCTAAAAACCATTTTCAAAACCATTTAAAACATTTAATAAAGATATTTTTAAATAAAAGTGTCCCATACCACATTGAAGCTTTTAGAATTTTAAACCATTAATATCCATATAAATAAATCCTTAAAACCATTTTGAAAACATTGATATTAATGAGAAATATTTATAAGATTAAATCATTAAAACATTTAAAACGATATTTTAGATAAAGGGTTTTTAACAAAATGAGAGACACTTGAATAAAATAATTGAGGAATAACATTTAATAAAAAATTTATAATACCATGAGAATAAATGGATTCATGATATAATATTCCAAAGGACAGTATATACACCATATAATATTGAATTGGTGCATAAAAACAATGAAGTCTCAATGGAAATGTAAATTGAGATGAAATCCATTATAAAGATGGTATCCTTAAATTAAGGATAAATCAATCTCATAATTATGTACGAAAAATATAAATACACCCAATATAAGTGGATATTTAGTGTAAAATAATCAATGGTCATTTACACATATTCAAAGGATGACATATTCAATAACTACATGTTGAACCCAAAGAAATAAAAAATTTGTTTAAGAAGTTCCCTTGACAGCCTAACGACGTCATATAAAATTTTAGAAAAAGATTTTATGAGAGAGGTAAAGGGTATCTCATCTCTTGGACATAAAATTTATGGCAATAAGGATATATAAGAACATATCCCCACATTATAAGATGAAAATTAAAAGACATAACAAAAGAATTATTTTAAAAAGAATTGGGTGAAAGGTTCCCTTACCGATTTGGGTAACTTTCGAAACGTACACCCCATGGAAGAAGGACTATACAACATTGATGTAAATACTCATAAATGAAATTATGTTACACAAAGAGTATAATAATGGACAGTACATACACCACTCAAAAAGAAATATTGGAAAATGTAGCATGAATATCATGAAAACACAAGGTGAGATAAAAAGCCCCTTATGAAATTTTGGCAGCCTAACGGTGCCAATTAAAACTTCCAAAATGGATTGATGAGAGAAAATAAGGTCTCTCATCAAATGAACGTAAAAAAGTACAGTAACAGTAATATAAAATAGCATCCCAATCATAATAAAGATGAGCTTAAAAGGAATGACATAAAAGAGTGTACTTAAAAAGAAAGAGAGAGGTAGGATCCCTTACCTCGGGCCCGACATGACTCGATCGTTGTTTAACCTCCTGAATAATAAACTTGAGTTAATTTATACTTTCTTAAGAACCTTGTTCATGTTCATTATTCCTTTTATATCACTTAATACCAAGCTATGAAAACTATAAAATTATTTAAGTTAATAATGGTCGTTTTGTAGATCATTGCTACTTGAGTCAAAAATAAACTCTTTATAATTACAAGTTGTTCATGTGGTAAAATATATATTATATCCAGAATTATATTAATTATTTAGATATCATATATATCATATATATCCACTATATACATGGATTTATAATATTACATAACATTTAGAGGTAAGAAATGAAATGCACCATTCATGGAGACGATAAGTCGTACGTACGCATGAACGCTACTTCTATTTCTATTTCTTATTTAATGGAATTAAAACATAATGATAAATAATAGTATTATAATTCCAGTATGGTATCATATATAATATCATTAAATCTATCCTTTATACATACCACATATGGTATTAACGAATCAAATCACTTTGAGGGGGCGGTAGTCCGCACTTCCTAAAATGAAGATATCGCGTTTAACCATAAAGGAAACCATAAATGTATGCCATAAATGAAAAATACAGAATCTTAAGTAAAACATAATAATATTATATATCATATATAAATATAGTGACATCTTAATGGCCACCTTTTAGGGTGTTAAAATAATATTGAACAATCATCGTTTCGTGAGGCAGAAATTCACCATCCACAGAAACAGTATGTTCATTAACCATTAGATGTAGGTGTGTGTAAGTGTAGCTTGAATCATTATTATAACAACATCCTAGTATATTGAATATACATGAGTTTTTTGAAAAGAAATTAATAAAAAGATTTTATGGGGTTGGAGAAGCAAAATAAAAAAAAGGACACAAGTGAAGACATTACCTTAAAATCGGGTATCTCTCTTTGATTTGAGCACAAAGGCTTCCGTGAGAAGAATTATGCCCAAAGTGAGGCTTCTAGGATTAAGAGAGGGATGTGTAGAGACAAAATGAGCAGGGTTTGGCCGAGCCAAAGGATTGAGATGTTTGGGTAAGGTGGTAGAGGTGGGGGCCTTTTATAAGAGGAGAGGTGGGACACTCTTGGAATGTTACAAAATGTTACTTTATTTTCAATTGAGTTTCGGGTTTTAAAGGTCCCACATTGATGTTTTTCTAGGATAAGGTGGTAAGGGTTAGAACTATACTCATCCAATAGGTCTTTTCCAAGTGTATGTTATATTTTTAACCTTATCGTTTCATTTTATTTAAATCCTTTATTAATGAGGTAATCGCTGCATCACCATGATGTCATAAATAATTTAATTAATTTATTGTCTAAAAATTATAAAAAAAATATCATGATGTATGAAATATTTTTAAATTTATAATGAATATTTATAGTCAAAAATATGACTTGTATAACCCCATTAAATTTTTCTTTTAGTAAGACAACTCATGCTTGTGACATTTTTATTTTAACTTAAAATAAAAAGTTATTTATGTCATTTTCCAAACAAAGTGGCTCCATGGGGTCCCTGAGTTGACCCATGGAATTTCTGGGTCGTCCATGACACATCCAGTGAGGGTAGGACATGTCTCTAGGTCATTTCATATTATTAGAACATTATTTTTACATTAAATTATACTAATTACCTCTAATCGCGATTAAAAACTTAAAAGTTACTATTCAACAAAAAATTATATTAATCCCATTGAACCACATTTTACATCCTAATTACAACCATGTATGTAGGATTTTTGAAATTCAAATCACATAAGTGGTAAAGATTCATGAAAAATAAGTTTTTAAACTACCACTTAGTGGTTTCACTATTCATCAAAAATTGAAGTTTTCAGAAAAATACCAAAAATTCACCCTACGATATATTTGATATTCCGAATTCAAAACTGGTGTCTATTTTACAAAATTCAAAACATATATGTTACATTAATTAATTTAATATTTAATTCCCACTGTCAAAACAAATAGTGTTTTATTAAGAAACAATATCTATTAAAAGATTGACACTAGTTTAAGTCTAATTTCAAAGTGAAATTAATTCCAATGACCACCATTAGATTAAATGTTAAAAATATATTCTAAATACACTCTAATTTTAATTAAAAATATAATCTATCCATATAAATAAATCAGATTAAAATGAGGTTTTGAATTAAAATGCAACATTTTCAATAAAAATGATCTTTATCGGAAAAATAACAAAATTTTACACAAAGTAAATTTTGATGTCCAGATTCTAAAAAAGTATTTTATTTTGTCAAATAAAAAATATAAAATTGTCAAAAGTATATTTAAAAAGGGTTCTCCATCAAAAGGCAGTTAATCGACCTTTTAAAGAATATTAGAATATTTATGCTTCAAATTGGATTCATTTTCATATTAAGCCTCCAACATTTATTGGATAAAAGTAAAAATATTTGACAAACATATAAAATCATTTTGTAGTTAGTTCCGTTCATTTTTGCCATTACAACGGCTATGTGTTAACTACCTTTTAAAATAATATTATTTTATTATTAGAGTGCAACGTAAGATTTCAAAGAAACTCTTTGTTGCGTATTGGGTACGCCCTCGAGCATAGCATTCCCTTTAAAGTATTATTAATATTTTGTTCAAAAATATGGATAAATATGAAAATTTCGTATTCTTTATTTACCTGGGGTGTTACATTAGTAGAAGATACATCTTTAGATATTGAACTTCTTGATGAATAAGTATTCTCTATTCAAGATAATCTTCAATCATGGAAAATGTATTTTGAGTGTGCTTCCAGAAGTCGAATAGGGAAGAAAATGGAAGATCCTAAATTCAAAAAAGTTGGGGTGGGAATTGTTCTCATTTCCCCAGAAAAGGAAGTGCAACCCTATTCCTTCTTACTGTTGGAAGGTGGTACAAATAATGAAGAATAATATCAAGCTCTCATCACAGGATTGGAGTCGGTGCTTTAGGCACAAGTGAATCACTTAAAGGTGAAAGGTGATTCAGACCTGGTAATCAAACAAGTCAATAGGTATTATGCCATTAGAAAAGAAGAGTTATTCCCTTTGTATGATTACGTGAGAGATTTAATGGCGGAATTTCCTTCGGAATCAGCATTTTATTATGTCCCACGATCACAAAATGTCAAAGCTGATGCACTGGATAATATAGCCACAACTCTAGTAGATCCAAATCGAGATGAGAAAATCATCAGTATTGCCCACTTTCATACAATTTTACCTTATTTTTAGACTATAACAGAGGTAATCAATGATATTAGTCCCATTTCTAAACCATATGGTCATACTACTGGATGTATGACACCTATCAGAGAATACCTTCAAAATGGAACACTCCCACCTGATAGAGCCAGGAAAGAACAAGTCTGTCGATGTGTGGTCAATTTTACTCTTTATGAAAGCCTAGATCACCAAGAGAAAATTCTCTACAAGTGTGGTTTTGATGTAATTATCTTTATATGCATTTATGTTGAAGAGACAATGGCTTTCATGAAATAAGTACATGCATTAGTCTGTCGTGCCCATCAGTATGGACAGAGACTATCTGATCAAATTCGATGGCTTGGATACTTTTGGCCTTCAATGATACATGATTGTGTTGATTTCACTAAAAAGAGTCATTCTTTCCATGTATATTCCAATTTCATTCATCAACCCCCAGAGTTGCTTCATACAGCTAAATACTCATGGTCATTTGCCACGTGGGGAATGGATGTAGTAGTACCTTATCCTTCGGCTAAATCCAAGCCGTTTAAGTATATTCTTACTGCTACTGACTTCTTTTCCCAATGGGCAGAGGCAATACCTCTCAAAGAAGTCACTTCTAAAAGCATTTTTAGCTTCCACAAGTCTAACATCATTACCAAATTTGGTGTCACTCGTACCATATTGACAGACAATGGCACCAACTTTTTTTCATCCAAGGTAAATAAGATGTATCAAGAATACAACATCAAATCCAACCATTCATCTCAGTATCATGTAGCAGCCAATGGCCAAATAGAAGCCTTTAATATTACTCTTTCAAACATACTGCAAAATATGGTGGATAAAGATAAGAAGTCATGGCTTGATAAACTTTTTCATTCTTTATGGGATTATTGGACCACCACTCGCAATGTTACGTGGTCAACTCCATATTCATTGGTATATGGAACAGAAGTAGTTTTTTCCATTAAGGTTCAATTACCCTCACTCAGAGTATCCAGTTTTGATCAGTCATCTACAGATTAACAATCTCAAAAAATATTGGATGAATTTGAATGATTAGATGAAAAAATATTGTACACCCTGCACCACTTAGAAGTCTATCATAATCGAATAGCATGAGCTTTCAACAAAAAAGTTCATCTTCGTTCATTCATTCAAGGAGAATTGATATTGGTTCTCAGAACTCTAATGATACCAGGAAACAAACCTCCCATGCTTGAGCCAAAGTGGGAAGGACCTTATTCATTACATATGGTCTACTACAATGGAGCTTATTCTTTAATCTCAATAGATGGAGAACTCATCATGACTCCATCCATCGCCAGATTTTTGAATAAGTATTTTGTGTAACACAAATACCCTTCCACATCCAACATGATGTTAAACTTTGTTGTCATCCAACATGACGTTAAACTGCATAGTCCCCCCATAGTTCTTACTGCAAGACTTTAAACTGTGTAGTCCCTCTTCATCCAACATGATGTAAACTGTGTCCCCTTTATCGTCTTTGATATATGACATTAAACTATAAGCCCTCATCCTTGCTATATGACTTTAAACTATACAGTCATTGTCCTAGCTAAATTATGCTAAATTGTGGAGCATTGGTCCATACATATGACCTTAAACTATTATTGTCCTTACTGTAAGACTTTAAACTGCATTGTCCATATTTCGTCCAATATGACATTAAAATGTGTCTTGTCCCTTATGTCCTACATGACATTAAATTGGGCATTGTTAGGGTTGTTTCTACCTCTTATTTCTCACACCAAGTATGACTCACGTGAGCTTAGAGTAAACTTCAACCATAACACCCTCTCTAGGCCGCTAACCATGTGTAAGTCCCAACACCATTTTTCAGGTTGTTGTCTTCAAGAACAACTTGATCACCAATTAATTATTCAATCGAACAACACAAACATTGATCCTTGCCTTCTAGGCTAGGAACGTAGGCAACCTTCTAAGGTTCAATCCCAAAACCAATATCTTCACATCAGTTCACCTCCATCTCATACGATTTTGATTCGTGAAGCCGCCCCCAAAACTAATATCTTCACATCGGTTCACCTCCATCTCATATGATGTTGATTCATGAAGATACCCCCAAAACCTATATTTTGTACCTTGGTTCACCATCGTCCTTGCTATAGGATGTTAAAATATTCGTACTTTTGTCCTGTACGAAAATAAACTACAACATTTTTTGACCCCCTCACCTGAGAGGGATTCATTATTTACATTGATCTTCAATCATGTTATATTCCGAAGACTATGTGCATACATGGTAATGCCCAAACCTTTAATCTCCGGTCAAGCCATCATTGCCCAAAAGTCCCCTTTCAACCTTCACTTGTATGAACCCAATATTTACATAGGGTATTTCAAGAACTACATGCATCTTGATTCTCATCCTTATGGGATACGTATGAATGTCTGAGCATCCCTCTAATCTTTCCCCAAGTCTTTGGGCCTAACCCCAAATTCCACTTTCAGTCCCTTGGCTAAAAAGTCCCCATGTAAATGCGTGAATGTGGTATGAAAACCCTAGTCTTTGTTCCCATCAGGTTTATATGTGTATTTCTCATTATGGTCCGAGCTCTATGACCCTAAAAAAATATCTCATACACTCTCGTCCTACATGATGTTAAACTGTATTTCAAGAACTATGTATGGCTTGATTCCCATCCTTATGGGATACGTAGTGAAGTCCAGTGCCTCAATTCAGGACCCATCCACAACATAATTATGGTTAGCATTGATCTGTGTATCTCTACATCCATTGGAAAATTCCCATTATGATGTGTCATACTCTTAAACATAAATACATTCAGATCTCCATAACCCTTTTCTTGACTTCTAGTCACAAAATGTCTGATACCCGACAGTTCTTTTTCCTGACTATGCAGTATGTGCCCTTAGGCAGCCTTGCATAAATAGTCTACATTATGGACATGTCATCCAAAAGATGCTATTATTTGAATATGCATCCAATGACCTTAAGTGGCCCTATATAATTCAACCCCCTAGCAGGTTTTTTAAATAGTGGTAACTTCATTCTTGGGAGAAACCCCTATTTTTTTCCTTATTTGTCTTAACAACAATATGTAAGGATCACACAAAAATAGCCATCCTTAACATATTTATCCCATACTCTTTTTCATTATCTAAAAGTAGTTAAGTCTATGGTTTATATTTTCTTTCCCTACGTTTGGGTCAGACCTTCGTAGGAGTGACATTCATCTAATTCTTAGACAATCTTGATTTAAAATATCCTCTCCATATTCAAGTACCTCTCTCCATATAGCAGACTCTAGGCTTTGGAAAATTCGAATCCCGATAAACTTTGATTGGATTTTTAGCAATAGAAAAGTAAAATTTCTGAGAGTTCTTTTTCCTGACTATGCAGCACGTTCCATTAGGCGGCCTTGCATAAATTGTCTAAAAAATGGACATGTCAGCCAAAACATGCTATTATTTGACTATACAGCCAATTCCATTAAGTGGCCCTGCATAATTCAACCCCCTAACAGGTTTGTTAAATAATGGTAACTTCATTATTTGGAAATACATCTTCTAATTCCTTTTAGACCTTTTTCATATCATTCCTATGATTCAATATTTCTTAAGTCATAGTTGACATATTTTCCCTCATACTTGAATATGGTAATTTTTTTCAGATAAATTATCAAGGAACTGAGTCAATTTTAATCCATTCGGTGAAAGCTATTTTTACCTTAAACATTGTCCCTTTTATGTCCGGCATGCATGACACTAAACTGCCCACAAAAGGCAAGTGAACTCTGAACAAAAGTCAAGTCCAAGCTCACTAAACATACATTTTTTATGATTTAGGTAATATTGAGCAATAAAATATTCAAAGTAGGTAGGGATATTTTTATAATCCTGGAAGAAATCAAACTATGCTTACTAGGTCCATTGGCTTAAGTAATAAAAAAATTAAAGCAGGTAGCAAAAGAATGCAGATAGAAATGATTGAAGGTGAAAGTGTCTTTCATTGATGCACAAGAGTTAGAAGGACATCCACAGACTAGAGTCTCTTCCCTTTTTCAATATTTAGAAGAGGCTTTCAACATAACTCATCATTTGATTTAAGGCATCCTGAGCTTCATCAGCATCCACTTGAAGCTCATTCACTCGACTAGATTCACTCTTATCAGCTTGATGGAGTGCTTTCTTGGAATCTGCAATGGCTTTCATACCATTCGTTTGAACTCCTTCTAGTGAATTGTTAAGATGGTCAAGTTCCCCAGTAACATCATATAACTATTGTTGGAGGTTCATCTGCTGGACAACTTTCTCTGGGATCTTATGCCTCTGCTCCTTCAACTTGGTAGCATGATCAGCCTCAGCTCGGGACACCGCAACCTCAAATTCTCTGATATTTTTCAGCAGCCTTGCTCTAGTAAAATCTTGATGGTACTTTTGCTCATACTCCCTTCTTAAGATGACATGTTTCACCGTGGCATAGATCTCTTGATATCCAAAACTGCGAAGTCCCAACATGACGAAAAATTATGACAGTCGCGGGATCTTCAAAGACATCTCCTCAAGAGGCACTTCAGATATGATCTTCCATATGTTCTTTCATGCCTTGAGACGTGAAAACTGGAGCGCCTTTTGTCTAGTTCTGACTCAGCATCACTGTCACAGGGGAGAATATAATCTGGGATTAATGCACTTAGAGAAGTTCCATGTTCTTCTCTTTCCCCCCTAACCCTTGTTACTTCACTTTCTATTCTCGTTGGGGTGGAGGCTGAGGCTTCAGCTCCAGATCTAGCCACTGAAATTGATGGCCTTGCATGGTCAATTGAAGGATTTGGTTAGTTCAAAATGATAACAAAAGTTGATTAAGCTATCTTGAAAATTAATTGCAACCACAAATATTACTATATCTTACCCAATAGTAGATCAACAGCATGATAAGGATCCTCCCCATCTTTCCTAACTTCAATGGGATTTTCAGTATGGGTTTCCAGAAGCTCTACCGGGTTAAGCTCCACTTGAGATAGTGTCTCTGCAATAGTATAATTGTCTATACCCCCTTCAGGCATTGGAAGTTCATCAGCTTTCATAGATGGAACTACACATTTCAACTAATCAGGGTAAGAGATGTAATAAAATGTTATTTTAACAGGATGAAGGATAACACCCACATCCAAAATCTTCTAAATTACATGGTAATTTAACATGATATAAAAAATATTCAAATTTTTTACCAAGTTTCATCATTTCTTCCAGTGATATCTTAGTTTCTTGGTTAGTCTCACTAGTTGGAGTATTCGATGTGTCTTCTTGGTGACCGTCATCCTGTGGCCTCTGACCCCGGACAGTTTCTTCAAATAATATTACTACATCAATTGTAGTGGCCGACAAATGTTCCGGTGCCGGTGTTGAACCTAAAGTATTATAGAATGGAAGTCAGTTGATGTTTTCATTTAACATTTTATGAAGCATTGTTAAATTACCAGAAGTAGGATCTTCTCTACTTATAGTAGTGGTAGGAGCAGTACTAGGAACAAATGCTTGCTCTTCTTCAGAAGTATCCAAATCAGCATGAACTTATGATTGTTCAGCAGCACCATCTATTGTTCTCAGAGGAGGGTCATTCCTCTCCCTAAAAGGGTGAATTTAAGAAGCCCCTGCAATCCCAAGAAGTATGATCAATCTTTTCATGGGTTAAGACTCATGACTATCCAAAGGACTTAACACTTCTGATGAAGCGTTTAGCTGTGGACTTCTTCCTTCAATGCCTTTGCTTCTTTGGCTTTTTTGGAGTGTTGGCATCATCTTCTCCAAATACAGGATTTGGAGAATGAAAAGCCATGTCTAACTCCTTCTCCATGACTTGTTGTCCTGGAGATACCTCACCTGGCTCGTGAGGAGATTCATTAGCCCCGATGGAAGTACCAATAGAGCTATACTGGGGTGAAAGAACCTCAGTAGTTACTTTCTTTGCAAGATGAAGAATGATGAGAGTAATATCCTTTAGTAAAAAAACATTAATTGAAATCATGTTGAAAAGAAAATAAGGAAAGAGACTTACATATTCAGGAGCCACGTAATCATGCCACTCCTCATCTCCGGAAGCACCGGCCCCCTCAGTGGTGCAATGATCTATCATTTCCTTCAACCACTTGTAGACATGAATGGAATCATTGGTGGAATATATCAGCATCTCCAGCTCTTTAATGTAATACCGCACTTCATTAGGGTTATCCTCGAAATGGATATCGGTAGAAGCTCGAAGATTCCCTACTCCATGGATGTGTAGCCCTTCACATAGGTCCATCCTGGCAGTTTCAGCATCGCAATATGAACTCCACCATGTCTGGACATCCTATGGTTGTAGATATTCAGCATGTGTACCAGAAGGCTTTGAGAAGGTCCTAAAATCTTGGACATCAACTTCTTCCCAGCTCCTACAATCATAGATAGAGAATACAAAAAAAACTTTTTGATCTATAAAGTAATGGTGATTAAATTTCCTTAATGAAGTAACTTAGCAAGAGTCGATGGAGTGGGTCTCTTGATTCTGAAAAGAGGATTATATATGGCATGAGGCCGCTTTGACACATGTCGTACCTCATCATCCCCATCCTGGGAATCCGGCGAGTTATCCCTAGGTGAGGAACCTGGTGAATCAGCTCCTGGTGTGCTAGAGTCACCTTCCAGATAAAGGGGTTTTTTCTCTACAGTTCTCTTCTTCCCCCTGATGAATCGGATGATTCATTACCCCTTTAGGGTATGATGCTACCCAGTTCTTATCATACCATGTAGTCAAGTAACTCGTCGCTCCAGCAACTGGAAGATCAAACACTACCCTAGTCTTCTCTATAGATGTCAGCAACCATAGTTGTCAGGAAACCATCGGATTCTGCTCTGACATGACATGCACAGGAGAAGATACAACAGTCTATTGCATGCACTTTAATTGGCGTGGAAATATTTATATAGCATAGGCCTCGCATATAATCTCTCTGTCAATCACGGTGGCCAATACCCCATCACTGAAAGCTAGCATGTATGACCTCAATTCCAGGTCGGCTAATCCATCATCAAAAAACCACCCGGTTGTCGGGTTTCCATAAGGAACAAAATATAATTCCTCGAACATGCTCAGCCTCACCTTCCTATCATAGGATTTGAGGGATAATGGAAAAATTCTAGAATATTCCTGCACTAATGGCCTGAAAGAACTTCCAGGAACCTTTACTCTGATATTTACAGCATAAGTCCTAAAATGAGTGGCGATCCATCCCCACAAAATAGGGAATTGTCCCACTATTATCAAAGGAGACTAACTTATAAAGATATGGAGTAAGAACCTATGAATCTTCTCCAAAATAGGGGTGTCCAACCCAACCATTTTCCTCTCAGCCAACTTGGCTACAACAACGAAGGTCCCTGGCCTGATGCCTCCCTTCGAATCCCTAACTGAAAGAAGATAAACACTGAGCCACAAGGCTATGAATCCTTCCATACATGTATTTTCTAGGATTCTCTGACCACTTCGTACCCCCACTTTTCAAATTCTCCTACTTCCAGGGTCAGCTAGAATGTGCCAAGAACACCCCTCTTCTCTGTTCTGGGGCAGGTAGTAGGACGTGTACATATTGTCCCCTTCTTCTACTTCTTGGTAAGAAACATATACATCCACTCCTCTGGATGAATATCTATTATAGAATGAGTTTTGGAGGTCTTTGAATTCTTGAGCTTGTAGAAGGTTTTCAATAATTCTCGAGCAAAAGTTGTTGTCTTCTCGGAATCATTCCAAGTCTCCTTGGGGGGGATGAATTCATCATATATATCACCTAAAATTGGATCCCCTGAGATCTTGTAGACAACCCAAAAACTGATTCCTACTTCTACATGAGTGAGATGGAATGAATTGGTTTCTAGGCTTCAGCGGCTAATTAACTTGGGCACAAAGTCATCATTCCTGTAGACATATGTCTGCCCATCCCAGACGGCTTCATATATTGCAGCTCCCTTCAGATCTTCAACAAACTATGCACTGGTTTGTCGCACCCAATATGCCCACATCCATGTTAGCTTCACACCTCCTCCATGATGGAATTCCCAACTCTTCTTCCCGCCTTTGGATTGATCCATCATAGAATTTCAGAAGATTGAAGGTTAACAATGTGGTTTCAGCTTAGGCTTGTGAGGTTTCAAATCTATAGCACATGGTCTATGATCCATTATAAACGCCTTCCCCAATGTTCTAGAATTTACGAATGATCCTCCAACTAAGACATTTCCTGAAGCAAAATTGGTGTAAGTCTGAAACCAATAATGCGGGAGATAGTTCTTTGGATATGGAATGTTGACTTCTTGCAGATGATCATGCCCATACAAAGGCAGGTAAATAATTTGTGGGAAATTAAGATGATACTTCTTCAAGTACTTGGCCAAATCTGGGAGAGTGTTGTTGCAGATATTGTAATAGTCATGACCAACAACGTTCATCATATCGTCAATCCTCTTGCTAGTCAGTTCATTAGTCATTCCAATTCTTCTGGGCGCTATTAAATCTGCACAATGGTTGAATAATTAACTCATAAGTAAGTTTATTTTTCATAAAATTTGTGAAGAAATTACAAAAAAATGGCTAAGGAATTAAGGAGTGCAAGTCCCATATTGGCACACAAGTCTAATTGTGTCGCGCAAGTTTGGGTGCGCAGGTATCACTGCGCAAGTCCAAACACCCTTGCATAAGCTCGACACAAAGAAACAATGAACCGAGGACAGCAGCACTAGCATGAACGAGGGACCACTTGTGCGACGAGAGAGAAGTTCTTTGAAATCTGGTTACTTTTCACGAGAATGGAATGCATATTTATAGGCAAATCTGTACCCATGTGCGTCGAAGCCTGCACGGCTCTCACCTGCGCCCTAAAGACCCATGCGCCCAAATTCCAGGGTTTTATACTTTACCTCTAAGTCAAATCGTCCTTCCTTCTTTGGATCCAACTCTGAGGGGGGACTATTGTGGACGCTCATTTCCGTCACAGAGTCTAAATACTGAAAAAGGGGAATACTTTAAGAAAAAATAGATTCGTCTTTTGAAGAAACATCAAAAATTGGCAATGGAATGAACAAGGAATTCATTAAGCTTGGGTCATGCGAGTTATAAGCTGGTCGCGCAAGTATACTTGCGTGCCGCATATGGGTTGCATAGGGGACTTGCGCACCCAATTTTATTTTCACCCAAGGTCCTCAATGGACTTTAAATACCCCTTGTGGGCCCCCCATTTCGAGGATGAAAAATCCAAAAGTCATATTTAAGCTCTCGGCACCCAAACCTCTACTTGAAGTCTTCCGAACACTTCAAAAGTAATTTCTTACCTAGAATAGAAGAACTAAAGGGGAGGAAAAAGGCCTAAGTGTTGGAATTAATCAACACTTTCACGCCTAAGTGTCTAACCCTTAGGGGAAATAATGACACTTATGCGCCACATTATCCCTTCAACGGAACTTGTGTGCCACCCTTTTGGAATCCTCTAGGGATAATACTAAGGGCTTGATCCAAGCCTTTCCCTAGTATTACCTGATGGGTTAATCGTCACCCAAGTACACATGTGTTGTGGAAGTATACTTGGGCAGTCAGGACCTGCGTGCCCAAACAGGACTTGTGGGCCTGCCACTTTTTGGGTTCCCCACCTGCCTATTCAACTCTTTTCTTCAAATCCACCTCTCCTATTCATGATTTATCCTTCAAAACCCTCTTCAAAACCATTTTTTTTCATGGTTCCTTTGTTGTATTCGTTATCTAAAATGAATTATTTTGAATATCCCTCAAAATCTAGTGATTTACATATCATTATGTCACTAAGTTTAGATATTTCCTCCATTCAACCTAATCCTCTAAGATGAGAAGATCATTAATTTGGGAAATCTCCTTAGGAGTAATCCCAAAGTTCCCTATCCTAGGACTCCTTTTCGGGAGTAAGCCCCGGTCCAAGTTCCCTTAAAGTTGGAATCCTCCTTAGGAGTAATCCCCAATCATAATTTTCCTTAACTTGGGAATCCACCTGAGGAGTAAGCCCCAATCTCAAATTTCCCTAATATGGGCATCCTCATTTGGAGTAATCCCTATGTTCCCAAATCTTGGCATCCTCCTTAGGAGTAAGCCCCAAGATCCCAAATATGGGCATCCTCCTTAGGAGTAATCGACAAGTTCCCAAATCTGGGCATCCTCCTTAGGAGTAAGTTCCAAATTCCAAATTCCTATAACCTGGGCCTCCTTCTCAGGAATAAACCCCAGTAATAATTTATTTTAACCTGAGCCTCCTCTTTAAGAGTAAACCGTAGTCTTAATTTCTTTTGATTTGGGCTTCCTTCTCATGAATAAAACCAAATCATAAGTCCCCTCTAATTTGGGCATCCTGCCCAGGATTAGGTCCTAAATTAAGTATCCAAATTTCCATAAAGCACATATACCTTTATAGACTTTATTCCCAGGTTTCTTCCCTAAAGTAAATCCAAATCCTCATCTATCTTGGGTAGTTATACATACATAAAGCCCCACATTATTTCTTATGATTTCATATTTTGTGGAACAATCGTCAGGTTTTACTGATACATCTTTTTTCTCACACCGAGCATGAATCACGTGATCTTAGAGTCTAAAAGTAATTATGACATCTTTTCTTTGGGCTATCAACGATGCATAAACTCCATATTTATTCACTCGAACTACGTGGGTTCTGATTCCTTTTCTAAACAAGGATACGTAGGTAGCTCGTCTGTGGGTACGATCCCAACTCTGAAATAAACCATGTCCTTCTTAACGAAACAAAACTTCAAGTGCCCCACTGAGTGGATTTAAAACCTGTATGGTTATCATAATGACCAAGAGATTTCCATATAATGTGTTGATGGATACCATTGACTAATAATCTCTGACAAATATAGATTATTCTCTATCGATGAAGAACCTCAAATACATATAAAAGATTCTGTAAATCTCATACATATCAATCATTGATTGTCAGATCTAAAGGAAAGCTCATTTTTATACTTGGTAATTTAATAAAGATTCACGAACATAACTCAAATCTAAAAAGAGAGTCCCATAGTAGACAATAATTCCCCCCAAAAAGGTGTGATGAGTCTGAACTCCCCTCCTCTCAACCAATGCAAATGCTTAAGCCTCATCGGTCCACAACTAATGAGAACCTACCTTTGGAAAGTAGGTCCAAATGGATATAGAATCATTGGATGTTTCCGTTTTTATGAATAAACAGTTAGAAAGCGATTAGAATGTTTAAACCTTAAACAAAACAAGGTCATCCCCATTTCCATAACAAACAAGGTTGTGTTTGAGAAAGTATAGTATTTGAATATTGGTTGTGGTTACATCATATACATAATGATATAATTGAAATTATATTCATATTATAACATAATACTATCAATATATTATATTATTTAATAATTCAACTCATAATAATTACAATATCATTAATGTTGTTGGTAACACTAACCTAAAAGGTGAATTCTATAAAGAACAAGTAATTATAATCATGCCAATATATAATCATAATATGAAATTTATCAAACATAATCATGTCATATATATAATATTAATTAATTGAATATAATTTTAGGACAATCCATAGAATTTGGATATTGAAAATGAAAAATATCTATCATTGTGATGGTAGTCTGTAAATACGTATGAATGATAAGTGGATTTTTTAATAAATAAAATAAAAAAGAGTTTAGATACTATTTTATCATTATAATTATATTCATCATTATAACCATCCATGATAGTTAGTTATGGAAACTGATTCTTATTTCTATGAGTAGGTTGTGGTCCACACATACCCCTAATAAAAAATTTTATCCTTATTTAATGGAAAAGAGTTAAATAATGGTTATGATATAATAACAATAAATTATTAGAATATTTTTAATACTATAATCATAATGATATTATGGATAAAATATTATAATAATTTGAAGAAAAAGAAATAAAATTGAAATAGATCATGTAATCATTATACAATATTTCTAAGAAACCTATGTCGTCTTACAATTTATGTCTTCAATGATTTTTAATATAAGAAGAAAATGTGATATTGGAATAATTAATTGAATCATGGAAGGTTTTGAGGTATATCTAGATAATATAAAAGGCTAAAATTTAATTAATAATAGAGTAGATAAGTATCCCTTTTATATTTGAGATGGAGGGAACACAATGAAATTCATAATAGATTTACATAATAGAATTTCATTTTCATGTAAAAGTTGAAAAAAATAGAAATGGATTCAAATAAAATAATAAAATAAAAGGGATCCCTTTTATTATTTTATTTCCAAAATATAATGAAATAATAAATATAATACTTGTTTATGTGTGTCTTTTAACATTATCTCAAATATTAACCCTCCAGTAAACCTATTTCATCCCCAACCATGGTAAGATAATATTATTGTTTATATTATTGATTATTTTAAAAAATAAAGTTTACACATTTGAAAATCTTTAACTCATGAATCAAAATGTTTAATCCATTTTATCAAAATAAATTAGTATAGTTTTCAAAAAAAATATTTCTAATATACACGTGAAAAACACAATAGAATCCCATATTTATAAAAATGAATTATTATGAATAGAACTAAATTTTCATTCATTCCATTCGATGATTAAACTGTAAAATTTACATCAAAATATTTTATTGAACAGATAATATTCAATTTTAATTAATAAAAATAATATGTAGTCTTTTATATAATTTTATAGCTAGAAAACACATTTCATATTTAAGAATAATATTTTGAAAATTAACTCTTTAACCTTTAAATGATTTAGTCATAATTAAAAACTATTTAGTAAAAAGTTTATTTGATTTTTATTAATTTATTAATATAAATTATTAATACAATTAATTGAATTAATTTCACAATAATGATAAATATAGAGTTTTTAATTAAGAACATATTCAAATATCCTTTTCTTAAATATTTATTTTAATCATTAAATGATTTTAGTAAACTTTATTTCTAATTTTAGAGATATAAATCCATAAATTTGAATTATTTAGAACATTTATATATATATATATATTCTATATTTTCATTAATCCTATTTTTAATCTCTAATCAAATGATTAGGATCCAATGGTATACAATATCATCATTCATATAGACTCAAGGATCCACATAAAATTGTTTATCAAATACTTCATGGCTATTAAAATGAAAATACATATATCATGGTATGGTATTACATCTTACCACCATTAAATCTAAATTATCCCTTGAAATTACATATTTACTATAAAAAATTAAAATATCTTTTATGCTTCCCATCCTCTTGTTTTGATGTAGATTTCATTAATTTATAATTCCTCTAGAGAACTTTAACAAGGTTGGTAGTCATTTTTTCTCATATTGTCATTATGATCCAACATTCATATATGTTTTTCATCATAAGAATGATAATTATTTTTTCATACAAACTCTATGTTTATTACATATCATGGATCATTATTGTAAATATTTAATGGAGAAACATAGAACGCACCATGATTTTGATAGATTTGCGGTGAAAAGAAGAAAAAAAACATTCTATTCTGATTAAAATATCAAATGGGATGATATATCCAATGATACACATTCCATTATTTACAAATCTCAACACATTGTTACATTGACAAATTCACAACAATACCATCTCACCAACATCGAAATCTAGATCTCATCCATGATTTTCAAAATAAATCTAAAATAGACATTGATTTTCCTTGACGTGATATTGAATTCATTTAAAATAATATTCCATTTACACTTCTGTATTAGGTACCAATATCTTTATTTCACTAAATTCATCATAGTATGTTAAAGTTCATCACTTTATTCCTTAGAGGAATTCATAATTATCCATATTAATACTTGAGTGAATGTTACTATAATAATAGAATTTTATAGGAGGAATGTATTGATCCCAAAAATCATTGGAATATAGAGAATATGATCGTATCATATCCTCAAAGGGTTGAATTATTTTATCTGACTACCCATATATCATTGGATGATAAGTAATTTTGAAACACAATGTTACATCCAAAGGTTTCTAAATACTTCTCCATAACATCTAGATAACTGAATATATAGATAAGATAAAATATATCGTTTTAATCCAAGCATTATTGTCTCTTACTTTGGGTATATCCTTGAAATAAGGAAAAGAAAATAATATTCTAGGATAGCTATAATATTTAATGAAGTTGAAAGGAAATAAAAAATTACCATAATATCATTATTTCATTTGGATGTTTTGGGATACTTGATGACTAAATCCATTTTAATGTTGTCATATTTCCATTCATGTATGGCTAATGTTTGTAATATCCCCTTATACTTCAATCTCTTATCCAAAACTTTTTGATTTTCTATGAAATGGGGTTCATAATATATAATATCATTCTTAATGATATCTCATTTGAAATAATATTTCAAATTTATATAAAATTTATTACTTCCTATGATAATAAAGAATAGTGATCTATGACATTCTTATAACAAACCCTTTTATGAGTCTAGTATTAAAAAAACACATATATGGTTTATGAACCATATCCTCCCATCATAATCTATATAGAATATATAAATTTTTATCACCTTACATTTCAACTCTAGATCTCCCTTCTATGCCTCTTTAATCATAACATGGATATATAGTTTGAAAATAATTTGAAAAAGATAATATGTCTCCCCAAATATCATGATTTTACGTTAAATCCTTTTAAAATATAATTATATAGGACAGTTTTTTATCATCTTCATGGAAAATCTAGTTTCATCGTTTTGACTCAAAACACTTCCACCATGTTCACTTTCCTAAAATGTTAATTTATTGAGTAGTCATATCCATTAATAAAACACAAAAATATTCTCTTGAACATATTAATCAATTTTTGAGGGAATATATACTTTATATTTTTTTGATACGTATACATGTCACATATTTTTCCAAAAGATTAATAGCCCCAAATCTTTTATTAAAATATTAACAAAACCAACTCAAGGTCATGGGTCATGTAATTATTCTCATTAACAGTTAATTTATAAGAGATATAATAAATAACTATTAAAAGTGACATATGAACACATCTCATTATCCTTTTCATGGAATCTCTAAGAAAAAAACCTACAACACTCTAGGGTAGTGAGAGGATAGGTCAACTGACCAAACATTTCATTAATTACTTGACATTTTATTCAAATTCATCACCCAAATGGGACATATATCTATTAAAGATTAACATCATTATTGAAATATCCATCCATTATAAATTATTCACATTGAATCAAAAATATAAATGAAATCAAATAAAATATTGGATCTCATTCACAATGGTTTGATGGAGCCAATGTTCAATGACTCAAATTTTGATGGATCAACTGATATATCATATCTTGAGATTATTTGACATAAAAATGAATATTTATTGAACTGTAATTAATTTTTTTTGAATTTAGCATATTTTTTCACTTTCTCAATGTATTAAATTAAATTCTCAGGTGATTTCATTTCCCTTCCATTCATGATGTATTAATTATAATTTCATTTATAAATACTTCTATAAATTGATCAAAATAATATAAAGTCGCTATTTATGAGATCCATGTAGAAAATAGATGCATCAGTAAAAAATGTATTAAATATGAATACATATTTTACATACCTATTACAGAAGTACATTTTGGGTATGTCTTCACATTTGAACAAATATTGATAGTATCTTCATCTAAGATAAATACTTGATACAATTAATTTCCTTGTAATTTATCAGAAAAATGTTTAATATAGGGAATATGGTACATAATCATGATTTTAAACTTTTTATGTTCCCAAGAGTCAATAAAGAGTATCACATATCCATATTTAGTAAATAAAATAATATGTGCACCACATAATGATTCACTTGGAAAAATGAATCCCAGGCCTGTATATTTTTTAATTTGTTCTTTTATCTCATCAATTCAATTGAGACAAATATTTGTGGAGTCATCGTTATAGATATATCACCAGGTATGAGTGATATGGAAAACTTAACATCATAATCTGGTGGAAGGTTATGAAACACATCCAGAATTACATAAACAAACTCTTGTACATTATTTCTATCTTTTATGATGATTTTATCACAAAAAATATGACAAAGATATGCTATAGGAATATGAATCATGTCCCCTAAAATGGATTTATTTTTTATAATATGTCTAATGTTTATACTCTCACTTATATAAAATCATTTTTTAATTCATAATATGAAATTTGACTCCATATACGTGACAATTAATATGGGATATATATATATATAAATACAATTAATGCTAAAAATAACATCAAATTAAACTAAATTGAGAATAATGATATTTTCATGTATCACCATGATAGAAAGATCGATCAGATAAGACTTAGAGAATTGACATGTTATCATCAAACCATTATACCTTTTCACTATAAATTAATTATCCAATTGAGGAGTTGGTATTGTGACACCCTTCAGAAGATATTTAGAAAGAAAATACTGGGTAGGAAAGAAAATTGAAATGGAATTGGATGTTCTATAGTGTATTGTCTGTTTCCCATTAACTAAATCATTTCCATAATGCATATTTCCACTTATACTGACATAATATTTCCCTTTCATTCTAGACTAGAGAGTTTTTTATGTTACTCATTTTAATTAACCATCAGATACATGAATTATTAATCAATATCCATATACTTAATATAATCAAAATACTTGATTGTGGGGTGGGAATTCTATGGGAAATTCACTCATTTTTCATTATTGGATAACTTATTCCCTCTAGTTCAATATTTATGTTCCTGATGAACATCATTACACATATTTATAATTTTGTATTACCATTAAGGTAAATTACTTAATTTTTCTTCCCACAATTCCAGAATAAAGGTCGAATCATATTCTACCACTTAAAATTTTAATTATTATCATTTATTTTTAACTCCATCCTTCTTGTCATATAAAAACCAAGAGATTAATGGAGAAAACCAATTTAAATTTCATCATTGATATCACTATAAAATATTACATAATTGATATTGGGTAATCTTTTGTCTAGGTCCCTTAAGGGAAATGTTTCTAATCCATGAATGAAATTATAAATTTTTATAGAATAAAGAATAATACTATAATAGTTCATTTGAATTATTGTAATATTTTATTCAATTTTAATACTATATTCATTTTATGTATTATTAAAATCATATAATTCCATTACTATTCATGTTGGTTCATGTTGTATAAAAGAGAACACTGTTAATGTTCTTCATCTTCCAAATGATAAATATAAAAAAAACATTTCTTCATTTTTGAGAACTGGTGGATGGGAAATGATTATTCAAAGGTATAGATCCATAGATAAATAATTTTAGTATTAGTGGACTGACTAAAAGATGGTGAATTTACCTCATGAAGGACTCAAAAGAGCTATGTTCCCTCTACTTATTATTTCTATGTTCATTATGATTCATTTAATGTGAATGATGTGTAAGTATATCCATAATATTTATCATTAGAGATCCAATAAAATATGGGTTCTCTTAAGGAAAATCATGGAATTATCTAAAAAATTTATCACTGACATGGACCATTATACCTTCATCCATTGGCTAAAACCAGAAATCATTGTATGAGTCAATTAATCATTATAAGAAATCATATAATTATGAAAATAATTTATCAGATTTCTAAATCCTGAAAACATATATTAAAAATATGACATTTTAGGTATAAACTAAATTATCTATATTATTCATCGACAGGATTCCAATATAAAGGTTCACATGAAAATGAAAATTAGCCATGGAATATACTCCAAGAGTTTCAATCAATGTTCCTAGTCTAAGGGACACTAATCTTACACTAGTGATGATCATGTTAGCATCCAATCCACTCTATTCAGAGTTTCTACGACTAGGTGAATCTATACAAAATTACCATCTACTTTTTAGTATCTATAAATTGATATTATTACCACAAAAATCACACAACATTGTTTACCATAACATAGAATATTATCCTACACACTGGATTATCCTAGGTGTTCTGACATTTATTTTCTCATTTTTTTCTTCAAAAATAATAATAATTTCTCTGCTACAAATATAGGTGACCCAAGAATTTCATAAATAAATGTAACATATTATTATATTAATATTCATTCTATGTCATTTTGGTTAATTCCAAAACCATAATATTTTACTTTCTTTAGAATAAAATATACATAACAAACTTGAAAAAATTGACTTACAACATCTGTCATTATGTTCATCACACGTAATACCCTACATTGGATTTACATACTTAATGTTCTTCTTCATAACCCAAGGAAAAGGAAATAACACAATGGATATGTTTGAGAGTTCTGTAGGGGTAAATAATGGATATATAAGTTAATCATCATTTCCAATCATGTCTTGAGAATAATGGATTTTTGAAAATGTTCATAAGATTATAAAATTTTACCCAAGAATATATAGATCATAATCATGTAAATGATCCTTAAATGTTCATAAGACCATAGTAATAAAATAACAGTATATATTGAGATACAATATAATGTCTTTTTAATAATAACAAGTCATATAGAGTGGAATAAAAAGTGTATCATAACCATATTTATATAAATCATATATCGAGACTCATCATTTTGAACACCACCACCATGTGGACATAACATCACTATGGAAAGGACTACATTGAAAATTATAATATTATATTATGATAATATTACGCCATCTTAAAGTATCCATCCCTACCAAATTTATTTGGGGGTAATAAAGGACCCATAAATCAAGTAATCATAATCCATTCACATGTATTCCAAAAGATAATAAAATCATTTATCCTTACATAAAAACTTATCCCATAGAAAAGATATCGAACATCATTAATATTTCTTCATCATCGTAATAAACCATCCTAGGAAAGAATTAGGATTGAATGGTCTCATTTTTTACACATTTATTTATAAGAAACATCATTCGATGTTATCTTAGATATAAAAATACATTAAAATATTATTGGAATATCTATTGAAAAAAAAATTAATTTTGAAATAACAAATATATAATATAAAAACATATACACTCTTAAAATTAATAATTATTTGAATATATTTTTGGTAAAATGAAATGGTTGACTAAAAGGAAATATTTTTCATGGTGGTGGAAAAATAATATTTTATAATTAATGTTAAATAAATTATCCCTTTTATTTTTTTGTAAAAATTAAAAAAGTTATTTATATTGGGAAGAAATAAAAAGTTGCATTTAAAAAAATTATTTTTTCAAAAAATTGTAAAAAAAATATTTTTTAGAATCATCCAAGAATAAAAAAATATTATATAAATTATTATTCTAAAACATATATATATGAAAGACAAAATAATCCCAACTAAAGAGAATACTAAAATCAATTTTAATTTAAATAGTTATTTTAAAAATTTTGAGTTAATAGAGAGAGAAAATTCAGTGTAAAATATATATTCACCATAAAACAAAATAGTATCATAAAAATGATTATTTTTATTATAGATAAAGCATATAATTTTTTCATCAAATATTAAATCCAAAATAATCCTCGTATACAATATATTGTAACATAAATTCCATACTCAAGACTGACATACGTCAAATGTACTATGAAATATTTTTTATTAAATTTACAATTATAATACATATTATATATATATAGTATAATTTATGACCCACATATAACATCTTTTCACCTATATATTAGATATTATCTATTAATGTCTCCATTTTGAGAGTTAATTAGTATGTTTTCAATATAGGTTTTGGTTCATAGGTAAGGGACCTTGCTTATTGGTTTATGTGACATCATCTCCAAAATATTATAAATGATATAATATGAAAATTATTAAATTGTATCAGATGTATATAACATTATTTAATCATTTATTTCAAACACATTACACTATTATTCATGTATGTTGAAAAAACAAACATAATAAGAGCGATTTATATGGAAAGAATGAGTAGCCACATGCCAATGTATAATATTAATATAACATTTATAAAAAAAAATTATGTCAAATTTATAGTACATATTCATTATTCATAAATGTATGATTTTTTATAAAAGATGTATATTTATAAATAAATGTACTTGTCATGGCAATGATAGACCATATATATGCGTTAATAACATATTCATTTTCTAAATATAAAAATAAAAAGATTGTATATAATATATTTTCATTATTAAGAAACTATTAAATCATAAATATCAAGATATAATTATTAAATACATCATTCTAACTATATATGAGAGGTAGTTTTGGAGAATTAATAACATGACTATGTGGATGTGGTAGTCCATGCATAAGCTCGCGGAACACTTTAATATCCCATTATGTTTGATGGTGTATGAAAATTTTTGTACCATAACACTAGTAATGCATACATACATATATTTACATATATATGTATTTATATATATATATATATATATATTTGTTTATAAAATATATATTCATCATTTTATAATGGATTCAATAATAATTGATGATATGGAAGAATAAATAAAAACAAAAGAGATCAGATTAAATTTATACCTCTTCATTGAGAGACTCATTTTGGTAACTACTCAAGACTTGAATTATTTGTATTAAGAGAAGAAATGGGATTCTTGGATGAAGTTAATGAATAAAATTATGTTTTTTAGTATTATTTTCTAAGACATAATTCCCAAAATTCTTGAATTAGGGAGGGGAGAAGGTTCCCATTAATTAGTTGTGGAGATTAAAGGCATGGAATTACTGAAAGATATAAATAATATAAATTCATTTTCATTTGAAGGGGAAAAATGGACCAGGATTATATTTATTGACAATATAAGGCCTAAATCCTTTCAAAAATTACTTATTATACATATTTATATATTCTTTTTAGTCTTATCTCTTAATTTAGCCCCCTATATACCCATTTTGATCATAACTATAATGACACATTTTACAATTTTTAATATTAATTATGTCTATGAATAAAAGTGGGATCATTATAAATATTTTAAATTCATGTTCAATATGATGAAACCATTTCATTATATTCTTATTAAATAATTGTGAAATTTGTATTTTTCAATAACAATGATAAATGAATCGAAAAAATGATATTTAATACATTTTATGCATAAAAAATATACATTCATTTTTCCATTGTAAAAATTATAAAATTTATTTAATCATATATTACATAATATATATTCTATAAATACAATTACAACCATTAATAAATAGTCATTTTATTAAATATATTAAGATAATAAAAATTTATTCATATTACAACTATTTTATAAAATATTACTTATTTTACGTTAAAAACATTTATTCTCTATTCCTAATTATTAGATAATTTTTTTGGAATAATCATTTCTTTATTAATCTATGTTACCAATATATTTCATTAAAACCATTTTTTCATAGGGATCAATATATATTTTGTGGTAAAATATAAAAATCATTAAAAATTATTTTTTGATAATATGTCATTTAATCATTAATATATTTTATTAAAATTCAGTTCATATTTAATTTATGTAAATTAATAAAATTCTTGAAAATTAAATAATCTCTATATATATATATATCATAATGTGTTAAATCCTTTTTAAACCCTATATTTCAACAAATATGTTAAAATGGTATTCCATATCACATGTCATTTCGTCCCGTTGTTGTGTGTTGAACAACCTATCAAATACTTCATCTTTTTTTTAAATGAAATACATATAAAATCTAGTGGTTTTATAAAAATATCAATTTACATTAATTATTTTACTCAATAAATACACTATTTGGTGAGATTAATTTTTCAAATATTTATATGTCATTTTTATATCTGTATCATGACATAAAAGTACAGTATTTGTTAAAAATAAATTTTTACAACTCAACAAAAAATCGATTTTTCATAGATATATATTATTTTAAAATTACGATATTTTTATCAAAATAAAAAAATTATGTTCATTTATTAAAAAAAATTCTTATATTTAAAAATTAAATTTTTCAATGAAGAAATAAAATATAATGAAAAAATATTCACAAAAACATAACACTTCAAACACTGACTTTTCATAATCATATTTCATATAAATTACTAATTAAATTAGTTTCAATATATATATTTTTACATTGAGAATTTTTTTTATAATTAACCATTAAATTTGATAAATTTAAATTGAGTCCAGGGTATATAACAATTTAAAAATTGTTCACCCTAAAATATCCTTTTTTAATAATAATTGATTTTACTTAGAATACTTTAAAATTAACTAAGATTCTTCATAATAGAAAAATAATTCAATTAATTTGTATTCAAACAATATAATTTACTCTTTAAAATAATATCAATATATATAATGAATTAATTCACATTTTTTTATAATAATGTAATTTAATTAATTAATATCTTTTTTATTTAATTAATGATTTATACATGATATTATTCTCTTAATTAAATTTCACATTATATTCCAATGATTTATTAATTATTGATTTTCATTATAATATATAATGTTTTTATTAAGAATATAGTTGTCTATGAATTATTGTTTTTAAATATAATATTAATTTAATGGAAAATACTGTCTAAAATCTACTAGTGTTAAATAGGTGTTGTGATAGGATAAATTATTTCACTAACAATCTATGAGTTAGACCCAAAAAAATTCTATATTACGGTCTTCATAAACCGATTATAAATGAATATATGGTGACCTATCATTAACATACATGGATATTACATCCTTTCATATGAGAATTCAACCTATTACAAGAATATATGCCCAAGGACCTTAATAGTTTAGTTTCTCTGATAAAAAATGTAAACATAATCAGCCTAATTGGTGAATGATATATTACATTTCCCTTCAACATATCCATCTTTTTAACCCCTACATGAAAACATTCTTCATAACATGGCGTTAGAAAATATAAGAAATTAGGGATCTCAGATGCCGAGAAAGGGAAAACAAGAGATATATATATATATATATAAGTGTTACATGAACATAAGGGTATGAGATCATGATTATAGTATTATTGTTCGAACCATGGTCTTCTATGCATGATTTGGAGTCTGGATTGTGTTTGTCGTTAATCAGCAGTCGAAGTTTAGAATGTGTACCCGCAAAGAGATCATACAGTTCAAGCAGACAACAGTATTGAAGGTGGCGCTGTTTCCCAGTGTTTTCCAAATTTTTGGGGTCCAAAATTTGGAGTTTGGTGACCATTGCGAAAAGAGGTTTTTCTTGAATATCATATTTTTATATAAAAAAGGCATGAGTTTCGCGAAGATGGGATGCATGGATTGTATTTCACGAATACTAGAAAAATTGTGGCTGTGATGCTTCACGGTTAGGACGAGCTTCGCGAACAGAAGAGTTGAAAGGAAACGCGAGGGAGCTTCACGACGGCGGTGCGAAGTAAATGATGGAACACTCTGCGATTATGACAAGCTCCGCGATTGGAAAATTGTCATGGTGCTTCGCGATTTGGAAAGAATTCCGGCAGAAACTTCGGAGCTTTTCAATAGGCAATGACGTGGCGCTGACTTCACGCGGAAGGGTCGAGGGTTGGTGGAATCGCCTATAAATACAGGTCGACCCCCTCAAGAGAATTAGAGACATTTTTTAGAGAAAATTATTTTCTCTCGTTTCACAAAGGAAGTTCGTGAAGGCAGTGTGTTTCGTGAAAGAGGAGCTTCGTGGCAGCTATTCTAGCTCCGCGAAAGTCTTGTGCTCCGCGTTGGCTCAGTGAGCTTCGCGAGGGAAGTCGCTTTGCGAAGACTTCAGCTCCGTGAAGGCCTAAGCATTGCGAAGTCTTGAGCTTTGCGATGTTCTGAGCTCCACGAAATTGTGAGCTTCGTGAAAAGGAAGGATCTTCGCGAAGGCTTGTTTGAGCTTCCCGAAATTGGGAGCCTCGTGAAGTAGGGTTCTTTGCGAAGGTACTTTCCAAAGGTTGTTTGCCCGGTGTTTAAGAGACAAAGGGGTATAAATCCGTGGATGAACATTGTATTTCAACAGAGCATCTACATACGACAGAGGTTGAATTCTTATGCAATGATGAAGAGACCTTCACGTCTATAAACTGAGTGGGACTTCACCATGGAAGTGAGCCAGGGGGAGTCAACGGGAGTGACCTGAGGGATACAGTGAGTTATCCCAAAACCTTTGTAAAGGCAGTGAGCCTGGAACAGAGTGATTGTGGCCGAACCTTTTTAATCCACAGCTAGTGAAGATTAGTGTAATTAGGTACGACCGACAACTTTCCGGCATATGCTCCTTGGACGTAGCCCTTAGTGGTGAACCAAGTAAAAAGTGATGTGTCTTCTCTGTGCATGTGAATGATTTCTTTCTAATCATATTCATCTTAAAGGTTCAACAAGTTCCTACAAATGTGGGAACAAGATCCATCACATTAAAATAAAAAGTTGTCACCCTGATTCACCCCTCCCCTCTCAGGGTGTCCCGGGGTCCTTCCATTATAAGATCATACATTGTAAATAAATGATCAAAATCAATATTGAAGGCATAAATATTGGTAGTTTATAAGACATGAATCTTAAATAAATCAAGATCATGATCAGTGAGATCATAACATAAGCATAAGTCATGTGAATTTCGCAGACACACAAACATATAAAATGATTTCCATAGTAGTCAGGGTATAATTCAAGAGAAATATTAGTATAATGGGTTATGTTCCCAAATCATCTTAGTAGTAAAGTTTCACTTCAATGACCATATTTGTTGAAAAAATCCTTTACTAAATCGTAATTATATCATGTTGAATCCTTGTATTGCAAAATTGAGTTCACCACTTGTTCCTTCCCTATATTATTGGAAAGAGTTCATTCCGAATTCATTCCCTATAGTACTGAACCGAATTCACTCCTCATTCTAGCCTTATATAACTGAACTGATTTTACTCCTTATTCAAGCCTTGTATTATTGAACCATGTTGACTCCTCATTCTAGACCTGTATTACTGAACAAGGTTCACCTCCTGTTCTAACCCTGTAATACTGAATCGAGTTCACTCCTCATTCAAGAAATGTCACACTCAACTAAGACAACACCTCCTTATATAGACGTGTATCTACATAGATATAAAAATATTTACCCAATTCATGGCATGGAGATATAGGTCCCACTCATCACATAATGAAATTATACATATATGTTCCACCAAATAATAAAACATTTAGAATATAGTGACTTGTAAAAAAATGTTATGGGTTTCCTAAACATCATATCATAACCACTCAAATGATATGGGTATAATAACAATTTCATCATTTTTTGACCTATAAAAAAGAGATATTTTTCAAAATCATATCATCATAGAATAACCCTCGAAAGGAAGTGGGTTTCATAAGCATTTTGTCTTGGTATAACCCGTATAAGATTAATAGGATTCATAAATAATGTTTCATCATAATCATAAACCATTAAAAGAATGAATAAAAATGTATTCCTAGGATTAAAACCATATTAATGAATAAACTATATCAAATGATATCATAAAATATGTGTATGGATTTTGAAAATCACATGGAACATAACATTACTTTTAAAATAACTTTTCATAAATTATAAAACATTAAAAACCATTATCTTTGAAATATCATTGAAATCATATAAAGGAATCATGAAATATCATTTACAAATTAAATGATAAAAATATACTTTTATATTTGAAAAAATAATTTAAAAAAAATTAATCATTTTCAAAAAAAAATCATTTTAAAATAACCATGAAACCTTATAAATGAAACATTGAAACCAATTTTAAATGATTATTGAAATAAAAAACATCTTTGAAACCATTATTCATTCAAAAAAACATAAAAAATAATTTAACGAATATTATGAAAATAATTCATTTAAAAATATATATTAAACCATCCAAGGATGCATCAAGGTTATTATGGTCCTGATTACGGAAAAATCCATACATGCCGAACTTTCTATCTGCACTGTAAAAAGTTTAGAAAAATGTCATGATCAAAAAATGATACGAATATTCTTTTTAAAACGTTTTTTATTTAAAATGTATAAAATAGTTAAAATATACATTTGAATACATAATAAAACATTTTCGAAAAAAATCTTAGAAAACTTCATTTTGTGAATGAAAAAAAATCTGATTGTGGAACGAAATAATGTCGGATTTTCATAAAAACACATTCTTAAGTATCTTAATTTCCATATAGTGAAAAAATGGTACCAATACATTGATACGTCATGGAAAACCTGAGGATAAGATATTACATGATATTTATTGAGATATTTATTATTATATTTAATCAATTGAAGCATAATCATAAACAATCTCGATAATTGATGAGATTGTGGAAGTAAATCATTTCCACTTTGGTAACATTGAATCATAATACAATGGAAATATTAAAATTACATGAAGAATAAAATATCATTAAAATAAAAATATTAAAAATATAACCTATCAAAGTGTATTATATTCAAATCATAGAAAAATATAGGTGCGTAACATGACATGTGACTCAAAGAAGGAAAATCGAGACAAAATTACTTTACCGATTTCGTAACATTTGAACCATAAACCCAATGAAATAAAGGTCATAATATAGACATATAAATAAAAATAAATTTCTGTATAAAAATAATATAATACATTAATGTTTAGTATATACACCAAAAAAAATAAATGAGTGGTGAATATGAAATAAATCCTACATAAATAAAAGTGAGACGAGAAAGCTTTTACCTTTAATATTGACTTAATTTGTACATGTCCTAAACACCTATATAATAATAAAAATTAATATAAATCTAACACATAAACATATTCTAATATACCATACCATATCTTAATTTATTTTTACATCACATTACCATTTTGTTATCAATTTCATATTAATGTTATGTTTCAGGTACTATCCGCTTAGGTTTTTATATATGCTTTGAATTTTTATTCTTGACCCTCTTTCTTAGATCATTATTTACATATTACTATATTTTAAAACATTATTTAAACATCATATATATTCATTATATAAAGATTAATAATAATCTATGAAATATATAAATATGAAATAGAGTACACCATTCATGGATACGGTATGTCATATATATGAATAAATAGTATTTTTGTTCTATTGTATTGTTGAAAGAATGAATGTAAATGTATTATATGTATATTAAACACACACGCACACAGATATATATATATATATATATACATTATGATTATATTATCATTATTATTTCATATATATCATATAAGTTTACTAAACCCAACCTTAACCAATTACATGTAAAGTGTGAATGAATCACATTGGTTTGAGGAGGAGGCAGTCCACATGTTTGTAAACAAACTTATTATATTTAAAAAAAATGTAAATAATGAAGGTATGGTTTACGTAACAATTCCCAATTAATAAATAAAAAATAAATATCATAAATATCTTATAAAAATTATATCTCATTCATGTAGGAACCCAGGGCACCCTGAGAGGGGAGGGGTGAACAAGGGGGCCAACTTTATATATTAAAGAATCATATCTTATTTCCATGCTGTTAGAAAAATGTTCAATATATTTCATAGAATTGTTAAATAATAAACATTCACATCCAATTGTAGAGAAAAAAAATTTTACTTTCTTCTCCAATAATAGCTAGTGTAAGGATCATATGATGATAATGTGTCGTTCATACCAAAATACACTAATCTTCAGTAGTTGTGGAATAAAAAAGTTCATAAAAAGTCACTCTAAGCTAGGAAATTTTCATATAAATGCTTTTAGGGATATAAAACTTCCTCCATTTTAAAAAATATATTAACCCCCCCCCCCCAAGAGAACTTATTTGAGAGAAGTCTTACTCAGTTTAACAACATGAAGTTCACATCAGTAGATTGGCATTTTTGTCTTTGTCCCTATGTATCATGATACTATTCATGCAAGATAATACACAATTGATTCACATGAATTAAATAACAAAAAAATGTATATTAAACACTTAGTAATAGGGAAACTTAAGAACATGTGTGCAACACCTTTTATATCATGTAACTTTTAATATTGTCACAGAAGATGTGTTTTGTACATCCCTTTCGTGCAAAAAAACATGAGTTTCAATCGATCTTGATAGAAACAAGTAATACAATACATGAAAGATTTAATAAAATAATGAATTATGTGTACAACCCTTTCACGCGGTAGATATACAATATCTTATTTCAGAAATTTTATTTCAAATGAAGGGGAGCACACATACTTATTGACATGGACTGCATTGTGCATAATTATCTTGTATGCCATACCATATACATGGAAAACTAATTTTTTATTTTTTATTTTTAATGCATGATCCATTAATTATATTTAATATATTTTCATGGTGATCGTGAAATTTTTAAATTTTTGTTTGATGATCTCAAAACTCCACTTGCGCACGACTCCATTTGACATCATATTTGATGTGTAAGTTTATTTCACACAATTTTAGATTTTGTTTGCATGTATCTTGTGATTATTCTCATAGTATCATTTTTATTTTATATATATTGTATAATTTTAAAAAACCCATCCTATGTACATTTCATGTAATTTTTGAAGGAATCACTTTGCTTTGAGGAGGGGGTTTCCTACACCTACAAACTTATCATATTTACGAAATCAAGAAAGCATAAATGTATGTTTTATGTAATAATTAAAGAAGTATAAAGACAACATAAATATATTATTTATCATATATATATATATTGTGTTAATAATAATATACAATCATGAGCGGTGGTAAATAAAAAACAAACTACATCATTTCTTGAGGTGGTAGTCTACTATACACACGAACGGTACGTTCGTTACCCAATTGGTGGAAGTGTGTGAAGGTGTGTGTTAAAACCCTATAAAACCATCTCTGTATACTTAGGGTAAATATTTTATTATATAATCATGTAATAAAAATACTTTATGTGTGGAAAATAGAAAGAAATATGGGAGATTATGGAAGGATGTTTCCTCTTCTTTGTGTAATTCTTTTTTGCATCCACATGCTAATGGTTCCAAAAAATGGCACCACATTCTCCTTGATCATTCATACCCTCACGTTTTGGATTCTCCTCCTAGGTTTTTAGTGGCCCACATTTGTGGTGATGGACATCCCATTATTCTTCTCTCTTCCTTGGAATTCCTCCTCTTTGATTTTCTTCTTCCTTTTCCTTTTCTCCTCTTCCTCGTGGTTCTTTCTTCCTTGGGTTTTCTTTTTTACCTCGATGTTTCTTCCATGTACCTTTTGTCAACCCGTCAAAGGATGATTGAGGTGGAAGCCCTCAACCTCTCTAACCCTACTATGTCCTTGTGTTCTTCTATGCCACTCCTTTTCAGAGTTGGAGCAGTGGAAACAAAGAGGGTTTTGGTTATTTGGTTCGGCAGGTGACAGCTTTCCGGTGCTCCTAGATTCAGATTTCTCCCATTATGTCAGTTACTGGTTTTCTTCTTCATCAACGATGTATGTGCTTGATGAAAATAGGCACTCAATACCATGCTCTGGCCTTGCGTTCCTCTGCACCTTTCCTAGTCGGATCTAGAGTGGTGGAACTATAAAGTTTTCGGATTTGGCTTGGTGGTCGTGGGTGCTCCAAGAGTGACATGTGTTGGTGTTATCTTGTGAATGAGTTTATAGGTTTGTTTAATGTTCAAAATGGTTCTTCAACATAGCATCGATGAAGGTTTTTTCTGTTTCCTCTACGAGAGCTTGATCCTTTTTTTTTCTCACTCGGTGAATATTTCATTTCATGATCTGGAATCTGGTATTTTTGTTCTGGTGTTGTTTTCATAATCGAAATTGATGGTGTCGATGAGGGTGAGGTGACAATGGTGTGGTTTTTGTGTTATGAATTCTATGGTGGGATAATCATAATTGGGATTTTCTTCGGTCATAAGCTCAGGTGGTGTTTAATTGTTATTTCTCTGATGGTGGTGTACCAGGATGCGATGGCAGATGACGATGCTACCAGCTGTCACGTGTGGCTTATGGATCGAGGGCCCTTCGGATTACTGTCCATTTAAGTGTTTTATTTTTTACTCTCTAATATTTTGTCTCTAGAATATGTGGTTTGGTATTTGGTATTTTGAATTATTATGTTGTGATCCCTTGGCCCACTAGACTATGGTATTTGAAAATTGTTAGGTTTCGCACTTATTCAATGAAAGTTGTTTTTAAGGAAAAAGAATTATTTGGTTGTTGTTGTAATTCCGTTTGTTTTACAAAAAAAGGAATAACTTGGCTTTATTTATGCACAAAGTGAGGATCCATGGTTGAGATGTGGGAATTTTGGAAATTATTTAGAAAATTATTGGACAATCCAATGTGTCTTGATTGGTGTGATGAATTGAGGGGTAGAGTTCACTTTTATAGTGGATGATGAGTGGAATTTTGGTAAATATAACATGTAACCACTAGTGAAAGGTCTCCCTTACATAGTGTTCCTCCAATAATTTTTTATTTCGAATACAAGGGTGGTTATAGTCTAAATAATTACATAAAATGTGTATTTTATATGTTTCGTGGGTATTTATCAGCTTAAGTTATTGTTTAGCCACTAAATAAACTCTTTTTTAACTTAATCACTATAATTAATTTTAATTACATTTATAAATAGTTTTTATAAAACAATAAGTTGGAATAACTAGATATTATTAATTATTATGATTAAAAATATAGAATCCATTTTTAAAAATTCTAAAAACAAAATCTGGAGAAATTTATTTAAAATTAATCCCATAGAAGTGTCACGAAAGCGAGTTATTAAGGTGAAAATTTCGACAATATAAAAATGTATTAATATCCAATTTCAATGTGAAAATGAATCTAATTAAATAAATTAAATTAATTGAGGTATAATTGAACTAATTATACACTAAAAATTAAACATATAATTTAACTATATAAATAAATTAGATAAAAAATAATTTTGAATTAAAATTAAGTATTTTTTATTTTGCATCAAAAAATAAAACTCCTTAGAAAATAAAACAAATTCACCCAAAAAAATTTAGATATTAAATATTTAAAAATGAAGTTTATTTTTTGAATTAGAAACTCTGAATGTATAAAAATTTATTTTTAAAATGGGGTTTCCATTAAATTGAGTTGAAATTTCATTCTAGAAAAATACATCTTTAATTCATAAAATTGGAATTATCGTTTTATTATACTTATCAAGTCTATTGGATGAGTTTCAAAAATATTGATTGAATAAATAAAATATAATAATTATTTTAAAAATTCATCAATGACTGTCGTTTAAATATTTTAGACAAAATTTAGTTTTTAAATAGAAAATAGTTTACTTAGAAAAATAATTTTTATATTTTAAAATAGTTTATACATTCACTAATAAAAAATTTATATCCAAAAGATTCATGTTATATACATGTTGAAAACATATTTTTACAATTTAGTTAATATTTCTCATAACTTCTATTCCAAAAACTAGGTGTTAACTACAATAATATTTTAATAACAATATTGAAAATATATAGTAGTTTAGTAAAACCCGGCCTTTAATGTTACAAAAGCAATCGAAGTAAATCGTAATTATTTGTAACATAAGATAAACATAGTGTTTTGTGTACTAAATGTTAATATATGTGTTTCATGTTTATTAATCATAACATCATTTTGTGTATAATGACATCCAAACACAGTGGTTTCATATAACAAAATATATATACAGTGTTGTAGGAAATATAAAATATCAAAAAAATTAATTTTTTAAAAAATAGTTCATAATATCTAATTTTGTTATAGTATCCATGTATAAAAATAATTTATATGGAAAAATTAAATATAACGTATGTTCCCTATTTCATTTTTAATTTTATCATTTGAGTGTGAATGATTAAAAAAAATTCTAATTCCTTAATAAATTATTAATATTTTATAGAATATAAATTGAATTTATTTTTTTGATTAGATTATTATTATGTAATATGAAATCCATTTGGGAAGAAAATTTAGATGGTAATAAAATATATTTTCTTTATTAAAACTATTTTGGAGAAAATGAGATAATTTAATGGTTTATACATCATTAGATAACATAAAAGAGCGTTTCCAATGAGGGATGAAATATCAAAAACACTTATGGTAGGTTAAATACACTATATGTAAAAAAAATAATGTTAGTTAAAAATATGACATTATTTGAGGGAAAATAATAAAATAATAAATGTTTAACAAAAGTATACAACTATATTTTGGTCCCAAAAATAAAATATATTGTCCCCTTTATGAATAATATCCATTTAGAATCATTTATTAGGGTTATTGAGTGGTAATGAAAAACGTAAATATCTAAAATTTTATTCATTATTCACTGTTCATGTACACAGTAATGCATTGATCAAATGATCTTAAAAACAAATTTATTTATTATTTCAAGAATATAGTGGTCCATGATTGAAGAATTGTTATAAACTGAGGTGAAAATATGGAATTCAGAATCATTAAAATAAGACATTGTTAATGTAGTGTAAATATTTTCACTAAGTGTTGGAGTTATCCCATAGAAATTACTGTATGTAGAAATGTGGGAGACATATAACACTCTCAGATGGGGGTATGATAAGAAAAATTTCTTGAGTTGATGGTTCATTTTTAAATACAATATTTTTAAAAAAATTTATAAGCATACTCATGGATTAGTTCAATATATTTTAGTAGATGTCTGGAATCACATGATTGATGTTTTTATGAGGTTATGGAAAACAATATCTGATATAGTACACATTTGGTTATAACAACATTCATGTTAAATAAGGATACACATTTGGAATCAAATTTCAATTTATATATTGTGTGTAATTAATTGTACTTCATATTTTGTATATTTTCTCATTTATAGATATCACATTTTAATAATACGCAATATATTTTGTATATCGACTCAGATTTAGTTGAGAAAATGTCTATAATTTTTTTTATCACATTTAATTTTATAATCTTATTCTATAGAATATAATATCACATTCTTAGGATATAGATCATAAAATATTTGTATCTACTCTAAAATTTTCTTTTGTTCGATATTTTAAAATGTAATATTCTTACATGATAATCAATTAGAAGTACTTGGAGTTGAATTGACTAGGAGAAAAAAATCACCTATTTAGTATGTATTCATAGTGGAATGGATGATTTATTTTAGAACTTATTAAATAAATATAAATTTTTTAAACCATAATATAGTGATATGATTGTGGTTTTTAAGATGAAAATTTTATTTATGATTAATATTCAATGATATGTGTTACATTATAAATATTGAAGGATCTAAGGAAACTAAATATTTTTACTAAGATATCTAAATGAAATTATAATTGCATGAACTACCATATTGAGATCATGACTAGAGATTCATAGAATGTTTTATGGAGGGCAATAATTGATAAGAATTAATCAGTCACTAGATTCATATATAGTGGAAACTGGATGATTAATCATGTTATTGAAAATAATTTACTATTTTTCTTATTCTAAATGTTCTATTTATATTTTTAACCCATTTCACTATAATTCTTCACAATAAATAATATAATTGTAATGATGGACATAAATAGAAAATCACCATAGAGGTATCAACTTCATAAAATAATATATATGTATTATATAGATAGTATATCATTTCCTATTTCATTATATATTTTCATCCCTAATCAATTATAAAGGATTGGTTTTATTCATTGATCCATTTTTTTAATCCTAATAAATGATTAAATAATTATTTTTTCATATGATTCTCCCAACCCCTTACGGGCAATATTTAATTCAACTAGTCCATTAAATTTGAGTCATATTGAGCATACTTACTATAACACACTGAAATTATAAAGAAAGAACGTTGTTTTCATTAGCGGGAAGAACATGAAACACCAAGAACATAAGGGAATATAATATCCAAATATATTACAATATATTTAATTTTAAAAAAAGATTATATAAATATTTAAAAGATTAAAATAATGATTTAGGATTTCTTACAAGAAAGAGTGACCCTCCTTGATAGCTTGTTTTGTGTGAAAGATCACCCTTCCTCTATAACATGTTTAATACGTAGGACTGATTTTTACTGAACACTAATATATTGTTAAAATAAAATTATTTAGAATAATATGATATAACATAGCTGTTGTGTAAGAGTTTATGAATTTTATTAAATAACTCACAAAAATATGTGGTTTATATTAATTTAAAACTAATACATTGGTTACAAATTAATGCGAAACAAAAATAAGAACCAATTCTATATGAAAAGAAATATTATTATATTTGTACATCCAAAGGATTTTGTCCTTAATGAATATAACTAAATACATGTACTTAGTTATTTTAATTAAATATATATGTTATATATTCAAAAAAATATATTTTTGATATTTATCCATTAGGTTTGTTATTCATTAGATTAGAAGAACCCATATTTTAGACATAAAACATATATTTTAATAAAGTGAATTTTACCACCTTCTAATGGAAACCCATTTTAAATATGAATTTTGAAACATTAAATGATTTAATTTTGCAAATAAACTTCATATTTGAAATATAAACACAAAAAATAGGTCATGGTAAATTTTAAATATTTTTTTAAAAATATCATTTTTTTAATGAATTGTTAAAAATACTGAATTTTAATTTGAGGCTTATTTTGTTAAATTTTATTTAAAAGGTAAAATTATTATTAATATTTCTGTTGTATTTTAATTAAAAAATATTTTTATCAATTAATACAATTTTGGTGATTAATAACAATTTCACTTAGAAATTTAATGAAAAACGTATAAAACTTTTGGACTTTTTTCTTTAAAACCCCGTATTGTTGTCCCAAATGGAGGATGAATTTTAAATTAATTTATACCATGTATGTTATTTGAATTTGTAAAAATAGATTCCTTATTCAAGGTAAGAATAATTTATAATATATAATAAGGACAACTTAGTGTTTTACCCAAATGATTATTGATAGGGATTAAAATTAATTACAATTATTAATGAAGAATTTAACTTTAGAAAGGACCAAAGCCTTAACATAAGGGCCTAATATTCCTAGACACATGTCCAAATCCCATTGTATGGACATATCTTGGAAATTAACCAATAATTCATGAGGTTTATATTTTTTTATAGATTCTTTTAGTTATGATATTTTTTACACCTAACTTGTTTCCAAAAATTCTTAATGAGTCATTTTCTATCCATACAAAAGACCACCACAGCTCTGACAACCTTACACATCTCTAACCAATTAGTTTCAGCCAAAATCTTCCCAAATAGATTTCCAACATACCTACACACTACCTATAAACCTCCCACTAGGAATAAATCCTTCAACAGAAGCCTTTTTGTATAATACAAAAGATGTTACCCAATTACAGGGTGGAATCTTCTCTAAATCATTTTAGTATAATTTCCATTTTACACTCCATATTCTCTTATTATCCATTTATACCATATAAAAACAAGTATAATAAATATTCTAGGATATTTTAAGGTTAATATTTCTTTATAAAATTACACACACCTCCATCTAAGGGTTATCAAATATACAATAGTTTTTTACAATGAACTACTGCCTCGCGAAACGATGATAGTTCATTTTTCACTTACCACATATCATGGGGGACATTATGATTGTAAATAAATATATATTTGATATATATGATATTTATTATTTCATAATAGATATATAATCTTTTTATAGCACATATATGTAATATGTGTTTTATAGTAATAAGATAACATCGTTTGAGGAATTGTGGACTACCAGTCCCTCAAAGTGTTGTGATTCGTTCACGTGGTAAAAGGAATGTATAAATTATGATTATAATTAAAAATATTAGTCATAAAAACATATATATTATGTTCATTAAATAATTATATATATTTATATATATATTATTATTTTCATTATTATCCTTTCACACACTTAAAATGTGATAAAATTATTCGTGGGCATGTGGAGGAATTCCTCCATGACTGGATGTGATTCATTTTTCATCAGAATAATTATATAGATAAGTTTTTTTGAATAAATAACATTTTATATATTATATAATAATTATTATGGAATGATATTTTGTTACTTACCTTCTTTCCATAACAATCATTGAAAAATTGGAATGTTACTCATGTGTACACATGTCATACCGTCTCCATGATTGTAATGGTGAATAATTTTTCATAACCATATTCAATGATTGATTTAAAAATTATAATCGATGTATAACTATGATAAGTGTTTCATGATTATTATTCTATAGAGGTTATATAATGACTCCTATGATTGTAGTTGACCAATAGAAGCCATTTTTGACACATAAACCGAATTTGGTCAAAACACCCGACGCAAATTTAATTGAAATTATAGGTGAACAAAACATAGTAATATGTGAAAAAAAGAAATTATATACATGAAAAAGGTTATTAATAAAGTATAATATTATCATTATTTTATTATATATGATGTTAATGGACGTTCACCCAAAAGGAAACTCAAGGTAATATATTCTTGTCTCATTTTTATTCTGTGAGGAATATTTAATTGCTGTGAACCTAATTTATTATATATAGTGTAAATACTAAGACATTGACAGACAATATCACGAATTATATTATCATCAAAATATTTAAATGTTTCATTTAATGATTATTTCCATTGGGTTTTCCAATTCATCAGTTACCACATTGGTAAAGGATTTCAATCTCACATTTTACATCTGTGAGATAAATATCTTATTCTTCACATTATTCATTTGTGTAGTGTACCCACTACCCATTTTGATATATTATATCATTAATTATATTATAATAAAGGTATTTAGATGTTTCATTTTATCTTTATTACTTTTTGGGGTTTTTAATTCATATGTAAGGGATTTTTTATCAATTGACATTCATTTGAGACTTATTTGTTATTATACAACAACACACTATTATTTGTTGTATATACTAAATTTTTCATGTTATATTTGGAATTTACCTCTAATAATGATATGTTATGTTTAATTTATTTTCATAACATTTTGGGGATTATTATATAAATGTTTAAAAATTTTAGGGGACCCTTTGGAATATTTTAAGATATTCTCTTCAAGAATGTTATTAATTGTTTTATTTGAAACATAATTTACATTGTGATTGTTAACATTCTATTGAAAAATTCACATTATTATAATCATTTTTAATAGAAATTTACATGAATATCAGCATCTTCATACAATTTATGTTAGTGTTTCCCAAAAAAAATTACCATTTTACATACGGTGACTACATTGACAGTTATTTAAACACTTGGGAATTATTTTTTAACTAGTATTCCTAATTCATTACAATTATTTTATAAGTTATATTATTTATTTTGATTATTTAATATGATTAATTATTTGTAAAGGAAATTATAGGAGTATTCAAGATTTTATGTAGCTCCTCGATGCATCGATAGGTTCTCATGAGGAAAATTAGTTGTGAAAATAAGAATAGTTTAAACAGTATTGTGAAATTTCTTAACAGTAATAGGTTTTCATCTTACATTGTCATTAAATCCATTGAGAATAAATTTATTTCATTTAGTTTTAGTTATTATCCATCCATTATATTTTTTCATTGAAATATCTATGGAAATATATCATTTTAGTTCATTGAGTAAATAGAATGGGTTTTAATTTCACACCATGCCATAGTTATTTTTCCATAGATTGTTATTAAAGTGGCATGTGATTATTGTTATTATATTTACATATTGTTTATGTCTTAACATATAATCATATTGATTTTATATCATATATTTTTTAGTTATTTACCATGTAGTAATTATTATTCTCATTGATTCATTACTACTTCCGCTATGTGATTCCCTTATTGAGAACATGAGCTCACCCTTATTAGGTTTCTTTCCCCAAGAATCTAAGAATTGTATAATGAATGATTTGTATGGATTAGATGGATTAGAGTTATCTTAGAAGTAATTTTTTTAAATATAAGAAAAAAAATACGTGTTGTAATTTTACAATTCATTTTTAATATAAGACTCGTTTATGAATTTGGTTTACCAAGACTACTAAACCGATGAGTCATTCAGGGCTATATTCCTTGTAATATTTCCAATTTAATTTATAATAGATGTCTAATTTAGGGCCTCGGGGGGTGGGTCACTACTGTTGGTATCAAAGAAGTTTTAGTAGAAACATGAGGAACTATATTTATGAAAATATAAACTAGATAAAATAAACCGAAGGTAGAATTTGAAAATAAGTATATATGACACCCTTTGAATTTTAGAAAAGTATAGATTATGTGGGACTTCATATAAATACATCCATGTCTAGATACTACACGTGGATATGGTTATGGAACACTTGAACCGAGGAGTAACAACTCTAATAAGGTGTTCCGAGCCTATCATGGGGTAACCTAGTACATTGCAATGGGCCTTACTGTGTACCTCGTTTAATACTTCTATGGGATATGCTTAGGATAATCCACTTCTTATCAGAAACCATTATGAATAATTTTAGTGGATAATGAAAATTAATATCCTAGGATAAGCCTAAGGGTTTTTAGATTGAATATAAGGATTCATGATTTAGAAATCCTACAAATGTTATTATGTATAAACCCTACACCAAAGAAATACCATTCTCGGGAAAATGGATGAAGTATTTACGAATTAGGGTTGTATTGAAATCCTTAATTAAAAAGATATTTTTTAATTAACCTTATTTCAAGGATTTACATTATATTTATTTTATAAATTACATTAATATGATCTTAGAAAAGGAAAACATGTATATATAGAAAAAAAATCATATCAAGAAAGGCCACGGGCCTAGAACACTTGATTGAACGATGATAAGGGTATCATGGCAACCACTGACCTACATAATGTCCACGTAAATTTTTCATTGTTTTTAGTTAAAACATTTGATGAATGAATGTTAATAATAAACCTATAATATAAATTTTTATAATTATGGATTAATTTATTATCCACGTTGACCTTGGAGATAGTTGGAGAAAAATAGTAGGTTTTTGACACTTTTATAGGCCTTATGATTCATTAAAAACATATTTTAGTTCTTTAAGAAATAACAGAAAATTAATTATCGATCATTAATTTATTTGGTTAAAGGGAGAATTATAATTTGATAGAAGCACAATCAAAAGTTAGGATTCTTTATATGAAATTGAAACCTTTCATGTAAGAATATGTCTTTATATTTTTAGGTTGCAAAAGAATTATCCAAAATTAGGATAATGAATTTGAAATAAAATGTTGTCCTGATACATTAATTTAGATTGATCTAATGGTCTTCTAAATCATCACATATTAATGGATTTTGGGCCCTCAAATTTCAATTATTCATTCGGTTTTTTTATCTATGAACTCATTCACCCCATATAAATAGTAATGCCTTTCCTCCAAGTATGTATTTTTACTTAAGAGTAATATTGTACTACATAGAGACAATGATACATCGTAGTCCATGAGAACTTTGTATTTGATAGTCTTTATTTTTTAGAGGATGTGTTAGGAACCCTTCCCTTAATGTGGGACTTCAAAATTGGAAACATAATATAATAAATCACCAAGATTGAGTATAAATTGTGAGAATGAAATTTAATTATGTTGGTGAAAATGTAACACACAGAAATTATAATGTAAGAACATTGTATTAACTAGCATGAATAACATGTAACACCAAGTGCTTAATGGAATATAATATCAGAATCCATTATAATATATTTAAAATTTAAATTAGATTCTACATATATTTCAAATCATAAAATAATAAGTTAGCATGTGTTACATGAATGTGAATCCTTCGTCGATATATTGTGTTACATTCTAGAGTGACCTTCACCAATAGTATGAATTATAAGCAAAATTGAGTGGTATTGAACAGAAAATATTATTAAATAATATTATATAATAAAATATGATATAACATATCCATTATGTTAGAGGTTATTAATAGTATTAAATATCTTATAAAAATGTATGGATTATATAGATATCAAATTTATTAATTGGTTACCAATTAATGAAAAATAAAAATAAAGAACCAATTGGATATGAAAAGAAATATTATTATATTAATCCTTCTAATGTAGTTTCTTCATAATGAAAATAATTAGTTACAATTAGTTACTAATTTTAATGAAATATTTGGGTTAAATATTCAGTCAACTATTTTTGATATTTATCCATCAGGTTTGATATGTAGATAATTAGAACAAATCTTATTTTACACTGAAATTTTTTTATTTTTATAATGGATAATTTTGTTCCTTTAAATGGAAAAACGATTTTAAATATGAATTTTGACACATTAATTGACTTAATATGTCAAAATAAACATCATATTTGAAATAAAAATATACAAATAAGGTTAGGGTAATTTTTTATATTTTTCGAAAACATATCATTTGGTAATGAATAATTAAAAATTTTGAATCTTAGTTAAAAAATTCTTTTTGTTCTATTTTATTTATAAGGTTTAATTTTTTAATATCAGTTTTACTTTTTATTTATATCAAATTTTTATTAGTTGAAACAATGCAAGTAATTGGGATCAATTTCAATTTTTAATTGAATGTATTGACCAATAAAACGTTTGGAATGTTTTTTCATTCAAAACTAATATTGTCATTCCACCTATGGGTTCAATTTTAAATTACCTTTTACCACTTATATGATTGGAATTTGGAAAATTGGATTCTATTCCTGGAGTCATCCTAACATATAATATATAATATTTTCAAATTATATTTTGACCAAAAATATTAGTGATAGTGAGTAAAATTAATTACAATTATTAAGGAAAAATCAAGAATAATATATAACTAAAAAATTAACATAAGTAAAAAATTGTCCTATACACTTTTAAAAATCATATTGAATGGCCATATTTTAGCCATATTGAGTCCTTTTATGTCCCAATAAAGGCCACCACCTCTCCTACATCTACACAACTCTCAAAGCACTGTATTTTATCCCAGATATTCCCCTGAAAAAATTGAAATGGATACTCAAAATTTAATTTATAGTATCATAAAACATATGAACCCAAGTATAGTGTCTTCTTGTATACAATGTTTTTAATTTGGATTCATAGAAGGTATGAATTGAGGGGAATATTGAAAAGATGAGAATCGATCTGTATGCCAGATAATGTTTCTCTTGAGGTACCCTAAATATATTAAATCAAAATAAAAGTGATTGTTAGGATGAAATTTATTTAATATCTGACTAATATAGTCAGAATAATAAAGGATATATGAATAAAAATTCATTAAAAAGACTCAATGAAATTCGATGTGTGGTATTTATAAAAAAAATTACATAATTATAATTCACCTAATGTTGAGGAGAACCTGAAATAATATATTAAAATAAATAAATAATAAAACCAAAGGTTATTAGTATGTATTTACCACTAATTAAAACTCTTTTGTTTTAAATTCTATGGTATAGACGTCACTAAACTCAAATGAACAATACACTATTCATCTATGGTAGAATAATACAATAAAAAATAAAATACATAACAAGATAACTAAATTAAACGTAATTAGTGAAATTATCTAATAAAGGACACCGCTGGGGTAATAAAAATATTATATAGATAAGATTATCATCATCTTGATCTTCTAATGAAGATCATACATTAAAAGATATATCTATATTTAATATAAAAAATAATTCATATGAGAAAAATGTTTAATAAGATAATAGAGAATACAATGAATGATTTTTTGGATGTAAGTATATTGTTATATAGGATTGTGATATTATATTTATATATATAACTATTGGTTATATGGTCATTAGATATAAAACCTTTTGATTATAGAAATTTAAAACACAATCATTATATATTTGTTCACTGGATATAATTTTATCTAATAGGTATATTTATAAAGTGTAATTATCGAAAACAAATCTAAATTAATATAATTCAAATATAATATACAAATCTAAAATTAAATAAAGAAACAACAATTAATTTTTATTATCTATATTAAAATTATGTATTTTTAATTATTACATATTAGTACTATTAGTAATATTATTAATGAATGTTTTGATGTATTTATGATGTTAAACGAAATATTCCATCTCAAATTTATTGATTAAATGTAATATTTATAAGATAAATAATTAATATTTATGGATGTGGTTAAAATAATTTAATGTTAAAAAGGTAAATTTTTAATGGAATTTTGTCATAAATATTATTTAATTATATATTAATAAATTTAATTAATCTCTTTTATATGATGATTCTAATGAAATATAAAATATGAATTTATATAATAATTATTAACAACCATTTTATAGGTAATATAAATGAAATATTATTAAAAACACTAAATATTTTAAAATAAATTTTTAATAAAAATATTTCATTTAAATATTTTATGTTATCAATGAAAGGATAATTTGATAACATTATGATATTGAATTAGATTAATATGAGTCCAAATATGTAAGTATCGTATAAAAGTTATGTAAAATGTGAAATTTGAGGGCATTTTTGACTTATGTCTCTGGTTTTCCTTGTCACTCCCTTTTAATTCTCCTATTTATTATAGGTGTTGAGATGGAGAGTGAAGGAGTTATGGAGGTGAGAGTGAAATTTTATTATATTCTAGACTTACAATAGAACATGGTGGATGATGTTATACTAGTAAATTTTAGATGATTGGAAATATAGTCAAGGTTATGGGTGTTTTTTTTTCTTGAATTATGTATTTGGTTATGGAGAGTGTGTTGAATAGTACATGGTGAACCACATGGGGAGTGATTCCCATCGTTACTATTTTGGATTCCATTTTCTGATATGATTCCCATTGGGAACCTAGGAAGGGATCTATGCGATTATGAAGATAATGGTTATGTAGGAGGGCCTAAGTGGTACCTTTAGTGAAATATAGAGTGTTGTAACTACTAATGTGTAATAATTTTGATTTCGATTGAAGGAGATGAAATATTTTGTGTGTTGGTATAAAATGTATTGTTTCATTCATTTAAACTATAGTCTTTGTCATAGTGATCTATAATGGCCATTGATATTATTATTCCCCAGAGTATGGCCACAATGGATTCCATTGGGGATTAAACTGTATCCACTACACTATGGTTGAAGGTGTTCTAATTGTAAATTGTATTAAATGAGGTATGAAAATTGAAAAAAAATGTCATGAAATTATAAACGGATTGAACCTAGGGTCTGATTTTACAAACTAACTCTATAGTGATTGTGTAATTCATAAGGATATAGTGCTTTCTGTTTGGACATAATTTATAAATTGATGGATTTAGTTTCATTGGTTCATCATTTAATATGTTTATTAAAGTCATAGATGAATCCTAGGTACACCTAAAATTTAACATTCCCTTCATTAGTGTTTTAAAAACCCATTGTCTATTGAAATTGATTTATCTTTAATCATGATACCCTCTTCTTCTCTTATCCATGTCTTATGTTTCTTCCTTATTTCCTTTGGAATTTTTTGTGATATATCTCCTACTTAGAGAGTATTTTTATGTGTCACTATATCCAAATTTTCTATGGTTAGGTCCTAGAGTTGTTTCTACCGAGTTAGAAATTGGTTACCCTTATTATTATATAATTCATTAAATTACATTTAATGATTTGATTCATGGTATTTGATTCATTGGTTTTCCTTATTTTTGTTCACGTTTGAGTTCATCATGATGTAGTCACATTAGGTAGTGTTTGAATATATCCACAGATAGATAATGACCAAAATTAATAATGAATATGAAGTGTGTTGTTGCTATATATGGGGTATATTTTTTATTGATTACTTCTGATAAATTATATATATTGTACTATCATTATTTTGGTATTTTTAACATGTTGATATGTTTTAAATTGTAAAAAAATTATAATTCTTCTAATTATGAAATATATGATGATAGATCCCATTTAATTAAAATACAACCAATCATGAAACTTTTTAAGCATGAGAGTACTTGTAAATTATATTTATTATTATTTATTAGTTAATTATATAAACTGTAATTGTATTATTCATTTCATTTAATACAATTCATAATGCATTAGTGAATTCATTATTTAAATAAAAAGGATTTTTTAGTTGATTAATGGTAGGGAAGGTATGATCCATACTCTATTTGTTGAATGATTGTATTCACATGAGTTAAGGATTTTGATTCCGAATGATTTTTTTTTAATAAAAATATCATTTTATTCCATTTATATGTTTTCTAAAATGGTATATCATTTCTATGATTGGAGGTGTTGGTTTTATTATGATGGGAATATACAGAACAACATGAGATATGGGATTTCTTGTTACCAATTTATTATAATGAGTATAATGTTGGATGTCACAGTATAAGATATGGGCTTGAAAATTTGTTACATTGTTGGGGTGAAATCTTATATTGGATGGATGGTATGGGTTCAGGTTTATGTTTTCTAATATTATTTTTTTATTCTTTAATATCGGGTTCCCTTAAGAATTATTTTTTTGACTTCATAATATATATTAGAGTTCTTGTACAAAACATGAGTGAAACTTTGCTTGTGGTAACTTAATATAAGGCCTATAATAATAATATATGGAATGGTAAATAAATTATAAGAGGATTCCAAGGTAAAATAGTTCTTAATGATTGTAATGATATAGGTTAAAATTAAACCATTGGATAGTTAGAACGAATACATTGTTGGCATGGAATAGAAATTAGAATTCTCTATATAAAATATCAATCATGATAGATTTTAATGAAATGAATTGATGAAACCTTAATTTATAATGGTTTTAATAATTAATTATTTTTTAATTTCATATTAATAAATAAATATGAATCCTGTTATTGAATGAGGTTTCTTGTGTGTTTATATGGAATCTAGATTCCAATGCATTTACAGTGGTACATTAGTGTCTTTTGAGATGATAAAAATAGTTGACAACATGTCTAGTTCCATTCCCATACTGTGGTTTTCAATGATATATTTTTTATATTTTTTTATATTTTAAATGCTTTACACACCTATTTTACCAAACAAATTATTCCTAAATGGCATTGGGTATGTGTGTTTTCTATAACATCCATGTTTGTGAGGGAAATAAGGTAGAAATTATCCCTCTTCCCAACTTTACCTCTTAAATAACATATTTTATATGTTTATATGAGTTTAAAAGGATATAATATATATGGTACATTTACACATCGGTTTTTTTGGCTATCAGTTTTTGAATACAGATATTTTTAGGTTCTAATAATAGTGTCCCGATTATAATGGTTGTAATTTTATACTTGTTTACTATAATGTGTTTTTATTTCATGAGGTATATTTCCTGACACAAGGTCTATAGTGGTTTCCAAAAAAACTGACTTGGTTATGGATACGATTTGATGTTGTTGTGTCGTATATAAATTGGGTGATTGATGAATTATTGAAGGGATTTCAGTATATGACATTTGGCATTTGGATGTGAGAGGGAAAAACTATTATAGAATTGTGGAAATGGATCATATACTATCTATATGTTTTTATATGGATATTATTACAAGTATTAATGATTTACCAAGAGATTCATTATGACAATTGGATATAGTTTATCTATTTTTGTATTGATTGAGTTTCCTTTTTTATTCACTATGATTTTGTATGTTTCCTTCTCATTTTTCATTAGAGTTATTGTGATAGATCCTATAAGGTTTATATGTATAATTGTCTTATATAAATATATATATATATTCTTTTTCATGTCTACAAGAACTGATTAGTGATCATGATTGGTGTAAAAAACACATAGGGGTTGTTGAAGAGATCCTGGAGATCAAAGGAACTACCCAGGATTTATAATTTGTATATGAGTTATTTTTTCTTATGTATGTATTTACATAATATATTGTTATTGTGTATCTATTATTAATGTTATCAATTTTATTTTTGAATATAATATTATATTTTTTCCAAAAAAGTCAATGTAGAGTGTATTGCCTCCAATTAGTATGGATTATATTCCTTTTGTACAAGTCACCAACCAATAAACTATAAGAGGCTGGTTATATGGGACATATCAATCTTTACTATGGGCTCTAAAGGGGTATTATTGGATGGTGTGGGGTTATGAAAGGGTGGTATCTAGGAATATAGTTTATATATAAGATTGATTTTTTAGAGATGATCATGTGAGTATTTCAGAAGTTGGTAAACAATATAAACATGACTTAGTACATGGATTACACATAGTAGACCAGATAATACATACAATTTTAGGGAACCATCTGATCTGAAAAATTTACCTTTATGTTTATGAATCATGATAATGGATGTTATGCGGATTATGGGGTAATGAGTTCTCTTAATTTCATGAGTGATGATTTCAATTTAAAATGTTTGAATTGGGTAGAAAATGTGAAGTATGTTGAATTTGAATAAATAAATTAACATTAAAAATTACATAATCATTGTTTAAGAGTGCTAAGAATTATTTATATTTAAATTTTAGTTCTAGGTCAATTTATTCTTCATGTTCATGCGGGAGATGATCATAAAGAAGAAACAACGAATCACAAGACAGTTTAAGTAAATGATGACGACACTTGGTGGATGAAGTTACAAGAGTATCAATGATTTGTTATCTAGAAGTATGAGAGTACCATTTCAGATCAAGAATTTATGGCTTGGATGAAGGATGTGAAGATAATTTGTAGTTTGGTCCATTCATGAATGGATTAAAATGTTTCAACAGTTTCTATGATGATTTGTGGGAATCTCAAATGTTCTTATTTTCATTCCTATGAGATCACGAGGAGTTTAATAACAAGTGGGAGAAGATTATTGATCCCTTTCACTAATTCTTTTATTTACCTAAAAATAAAATGGGAAAGTAAAAAAATAAATTCAAAATCTATGATAAGGGAATCCTTGTGTTGTAGATTCAAATATCCTCTATAACAACCAATTGCATTATGTTTTAGAACATACATGAGATGAGAAATATATATATATAGAGGTGTTTTGGGTAGGATTTGTGTTTATAATTCATGTTATAGGTCACTTCAATTGTATTAAAAATATATAGAGGTGTTATATAGACAATTAGTTATATGGAAGGAGCTAGAAAAAACCATACCCTTATAGGAGGGGAGTTTCCAGGTCACTCTATCAAGAAGAGTTGTGGAAATAATATCTATGTTTCATTGTTAGTAAAAAAATCCAAAAAGATATATTTTTTCCATCCTTATTAATTCTATTTCACTATGTATAGATATTATTAGGCCCCTATTAGCAATGTGAGTGTGGTATATTATTATTTTTGGTAGAATGATTATTGAAATATTAATTAAAAGACATTCATACACAGGTCGCATGGTGATGACGAACTACATCTGGATCAGTTATTGCAACATTAGCATTTTTGGTGGCCCCAACAGTTATGTAACCTATAATTTGATTATCCAAGACTTATTGGGAAGGGTAAAGGATGGAATAATGGTAACTATTTTAAAAATGTATAATGTGTATAGATTGCATATAGAGGTGTTCTCTATCAGGGGACAAGGGGAAAAGGTGGTACATTCCCTATAATTTAAAGCATCTACTAAACTAGATGTCTTGAGAGGAATTAAATACCTATATTCTAATTGATTGTATATTTATTTTAATTTAAGAACTAGAAATTATTTTAAATCACAAACATAGTAAAAACGTTCTATCATGAGTTGTAGAGATTCCAATTTCCTTTCATGATGAATATGGTAGATAGAAGATGACATATCTTGTTAGATGTATAAAGACATTATGAGTAGATTATATGGTAGCATCAGTCCAATGGATTTATTTTATGCCTATGTATACATCCACAGGAAAATATTATTAGTATATATTTTTTATATTCCATACATTATTTTATTGATTAAACTAATAAATATGTGGAGATCAAATTTTCCTTGACGGTTAGGATAATGTTGAGTTATGTGGAAGATTTACATGTGGTGTTTCCCAATGTCCTAGAAAAGTACCCTGATGTATATTTAAAATAGGAGGTGGAGGAAAACCCTAAAATAGAGAATTATTTATGGATATTTTTTTAAATTATAATCACCTTAATAAATATTTCAATGTATAGAATAAATCATTTTAAGGTGTGAGATAAAATTATTTATGATGATATTCATAATTGAGGAATCAATTGACATAATTTATCACCTTGTCGTGATCCATTTATATTTCGTAAAGTTTAAATGGTAGTATCTTTTAGTGGATGTATTTTAATATTTTGATTTAAGATACAATTATTTTTTACTATCCTCTATCATGCATTTATATTTCATTTAATCAATTTGAGGGATATCGCTAGTTCATAATGATTTATTTATTGTTGGGGTATAATTAGATGATGTTGGGGGATGAGGGTGTATTTATGAATGATCTTAAATGTTCATAAATTAATTTTTTCTTCATTGTAATGTAATTCAGTTATAAATATTTTCCATCCATGTTCATGGGATTGATTAATTCTATGTTCAATGAACATTTCTACAAGTTCTTGGTACTGTAAATGATTGATTAATATGTTCATTTAAAATTACTATAAAATTATTGAAAACCTAAAACATAGGATATATATCATCAATAAATAACATGTAAATATAATATTAAAAAAGTGTATTATAATTTCATTAATAGAAGAATCATTGATATTCCTTATATAGAAAATTTTTAAGTAATATCATGAGTTTTGAAAAAACCCCACATTTTGTCAAGGGAGAATAAAATCAAATGGATCAATTATCATATCATGGGGGAACCTGATATCTAATTAGATTACAGATACATCTAAAATTAGATTAACATAGTTTCATGAGAATATGTTTTTAGAATAGTCTTATACACTTCTCAGTCACACACCGAATTGGAGGGGATCACATCCTCTAATATTACCAAGCCTAAGGTTTCCTATATTCACAATACATCGAATACATTTCAGACTATTGGGGTATTTAAATATTTAATTCATTACAATAAAAAAATTGAATTCTTCAATCCATTATTAATTGATAATAATATTTGAAATTTATTTGGGGGAAACTAATAATATATATATACTTCATATGTATATATATATATATATTAATTATAAAACCCATGAATGTATTTTAAAACATACACTCTATACATAGTATAATGTTATATATATATATATATATACCTCAATAATCATTTGAATGTCTAAAAGCACATCATGCATATACATTTTAGTACACATTAACCAATCTCCCACTTTCAATGAAATCTAATAATGAATTCATAAAGAAATATCACAAATCATTATGAATCCATCCAAACACTTATGGATATGGTTTTATTAATAATAGTCGTTTTATTTTTTTAAAAAAAATCCTAAAATTGTATCCTCATACAAAGACACAATTGTGTGACCCTGTGAGACTTATTAGTGTTATAAATAACTTTAGAACCCAAATTTCAAATATTTATGAAAAGATAGGCCTGTAAAAAAGGATCAAATGCTACTCATATTACTAAGGGGAATAGTGTGACCATAACCAAACAAACTCATATAACTATATGAACATTTCACTACTATAATTCTAGGAAATTGTGTGTGTTGCAATGGGAGTATTAGAAACCACCATTTGGTAGTCACTAAAAGGTGTATTAGCGTCATCCATATGGCATACACTAATACTAAAATAAAAATCGGGGGGATTTTTCCATCCTTTTGGTTGTCGTGTATTGGAAACCGCCAAATGATGGTCGCTAAAGGGTGGATTAGGATCCCCCAAATGGTGGATGTTGATATTGAACTAAAAATAAGACGGATTTTTCAATCCTTTTTCTTGTCTTCTTCAACACGCCCTGCAACACCCCTTCCGCTGCTTCGCCGCCCGCCACCATCGCCCCCTACCACCCACCCATGCCCTTATCACCTGCAGTCATCTCGAGAACACTAATGCACCTTCAACAACCCTCTGGTCTCCCCCCGATATCACCCCACCACACAACAACCGCCCCTAACCAACCCCGACCCTTCCCGTCCATCATGCATCTACCATGGCTGGTGAAGGAAGCTGGTGGAAACCCTCCAACGACACCCACATCGCCTAATGCATCTCGGATCGAAAATCACGTTTTTTGGGGTTGGTCTTTAGCATCCGCCAAACGGAAGATGCTAAAGGCTTTACAAATATTCCAAAAAATGTCCTCCATTTGGCGGATTCTAAGCGGCCACTAAAGGCCTATATCGATGACTTTTAGAGGTCACTAAAACTCTTATTTCTAGTAGTGTCTCCATCAAAATATGTGTGACAAACAATTTATTTATTCCTATATAATGTTTGTGAATGAAATCAAGATACCACTTGATATAGAAAATTACTATCTAGTATTGGACTCTAAAAATATAATGATTCTAGGAAATAGACTGACCAAGTTGATGATTATATCAATTATCAATCATCTATCTAATTAGTACATCAAATTTCACTTAACCAGGCAATTGAATGTATCATATGTGGAACATATATGAATGCATAACAATTTCCTTATATTAATTCCATAATTTGACACATTTATTTATTTCCAATTCAAGTGTATAATTCTCATCTTTGTTTCACTCCAACTAACAATATTATCAGCAATATACCCAATCTCCCCATGATTACTTAATTTCAAATGAAGTTTTTTGTAGTTATCAAAGTGTGAATGTTATCATTATATGTATGAAACCAACACCTAGTATGAATTATTTGTAATAAGTATACTACCCTACCTATATATATCACAGTATGATATTCTATAAGAAACACTTTATAGGATCAGGCTTAGTAATATGACTCTAATTATAAACTATAGAATTCATTCATCATGTCTTATATAAAACTATTTCTAATAGATATAATAATCTATTCGTGATAAAATTTACAAATCATAACACCCAAATATAATACATAATGATCATTGGTTTGGGAAAAACAATATTTATATCTTGAGAGAGTATTTATCATTTGATCATTCATCTAATTTATACTTTCAGCACACATTAATGAATGATAAATACTGATTTACATAATTATAAATACATTGTATGATAACAAACATTACAACCAATATCATATTATATTATACATGATTTTAATTTTCATACTACGGAAATGGTTTTTTTACTATATATCCATATATATATCATGTCACATCCCATTGTTACCATCAAAAGAAATACTCCCACTAAACTCTTACTATGTAAAATTTAAGAAGAATTATCATTTAAATAATGGTTATAAATCGGATTAAAATTATTTATGGATAAATCCTTAAACTTATATTAATTCTATATATCTCTATAAAAGGGAATCATAAAATTCTAACTTCTATTTTCTTCATAGGGGTATTTATATGTATATCATTATTATCCACAGATCCATTTCTATCAAACTTTTTCCTTTAATATAGTTGTGTGTAATGTAACTACTTACATATTAACCTTTCTATCACATCCTAAGATCTTTTATGATAAAGAGTTATCCACATAATTTTGATAACTGATATAACTCTTAAAATTTCTCTTGGCCACCATACCCTAAACTCTATTATGATACAAAGTGATAATCATTGGTTATTTCATGTCATAATCCATTATTGAAAAGTGATGTTCAATTGTTAAAGAAAATAAATGAAACTATTTAATTTTTTCGTTTCCATAAATTTTCATAAACTACATTAGGATATTTAGAAAATAATAATGATAATTATTGACCAGTATAATACTTCAGGTACACTTTGATATTCACTTTCTAAAACTAAAAAAATAAAATTATTTACATTTCTCTTTAAAGTCACCCATCATGATACTTTATCATTTTATTTAAATAATATTCTATAAAATATATTACAATAATTTATTTTTTAAATTTGAACATCTATATCTTAAAATAATACCCACACTATCCTCTTAGACACTATATTATTTTTAGAATATCTTTTATGAAACAATAGAAACAGTTTTTTATTTTAATAAATAACATTTATTTCCTTTTATTAGTAACATTATAAAACAAATTACATTCATATCTCATATGAAATTCAATGTGATTATAGGATATATTGATAAACCCATTATCCTTGGTAAACTGTTTTAGATAATGTTCTTCCAGACATATAATTTATAGTAATTTTATGTGTATCAATTAAACAATCTAATTCATTAAAAATGAACAATTGATTTAAAATTTTAAAAGATAAAAAATTTAACATTCTTAATAAAATTAATTTTTTATTGAAATCATCTTTATAGGAAATAATAACTTAATTACATCAAACTCCATCCTTTAATAACTTACTTTTCCTTCTAAACTCTACCAAATATAGAAACATTATAAAAATATATAGTTGGTATCATATATGAAAAAAAATAATTCATCCTCATGATATTCCTACCCATTGTATATATACACAAGTTGGTGTATGAAAATTCAAGAATTCAGGACAGTTTCCCTCTAATGGCCTTTCTCAAAATAATGGTAGCATTGTATATTAGTTTTCTTATTTAAAGTAACTTGTTGTTGCTACTCTTCAGGATCTATTTTATTATATTTTTCCCCTACCTATTTCCTTACTATTTATTTAACATTATATTTTTACATGATAATGACCTCAAATATCATTATCATTTAACATTTTAAACCATTTTTTTGTGTTAAATAATGTTTATAAAAACAACCAGCTCCATTACATCAAACACCATCCTTCAATTCATTAATTTTCCTAATAAACTCCACCAAATTTAGAAAAATTATTAAAATATATAGTTGGTATCATATACAAAAAAAAATTATCTTAATAATATTCCTACCTATTGTATATTATACACTTGATTTTGTATGAAAATTAATGAATTTGGTATAGTTTTCCCCAATAGCCTTTCTCAAAAGACTGGTACCATTGTAAATTGATTTTATTGTTTGATGTAACTGGTTGTTTCTCCTCTTGAGGACCTATTTTATTATATATTTTTCCCTATCCATTATTTTACTGTTTATTTAACGTTATATTAGTACATGAGATGGACCACCCATATCATTCTCAAAAATTCATAACATGGTAAACAGATCATGTAATGGATTTAGGAATTCATTTATATAATAGTACACTAAAAAATTGAATAACTCTTTTGGAAGTTATTTCAAAACGAATTTTTTAACAATATCCAACTTAATAGGTGAACCTATATTTTATAAATAATTATTGTACCTAACCTTATTGAATAAATGGGTAGAGAGAGAGGTTCTTTTGATCATTATATTTCCAATAGTTTATTTTGAAACTTCATATAATCTATATACCATTTGTTCTTAATAGAGAATATTTTTAACCCAAGTGTTGCATTTTTATCAGTGTTCCAGTATGTTCTTTGTAATTTTGTATGAAGTGGTGAGGCCTCGATGATTTTTATGGATCCATCTTCTAGAAATGGATTTCACACTTGGAAAATTATTCATTATATGACATAGATTTTCAATCATAGATGATTCTTCATGTTTAAAAAGTTTCTATTTTTTATGCTGATCTTAATTAGAAGTCTCATGGGCTGGGGAGTTTTCACATTCCATTAACAAGAGGAATAACATGAATGTATTTATATTTGTGAGGAAGAATTGTCGATCAAGAGTTTCTCATGTAATTTTTTAGATTAATTCTTATATTTTTATTTCATTTTATGATTATAATTATTTAAGTATATTTTTTGTCGGTTTTACATAAAAAATTAGGCAACCCGAAGACAATAAAATTGTGCTCATGTGGGATTCAATGGTAAATCTCCCCAAAGAATGATCGTATATAGGCCATATATATTCACATATTAGGAATAAGTATAGTGACTGAAGATCGAAAACTTACAGGCACGCAAGGGTTTGGGTAGTAATCGACAATCGAAAGACATGATGGTGTGTTTAATAAATCATGGTGATGATCCAAGTGTTAGCTTGAGGGTGCAATTGTGGCATCCCTCCTTTTTGATAAATAACTTTTCATTACATTTTACATGCAGAGGATCTTTAAAGTCTAGTGTCTTGGAAATCAGGAACAATAAAACATGAATACAACATAAAACATTCTTCTAATACACTTGTAAGGATTATTAATAAGATCATCTTATGTACTATTACTGCCTTTCATATCTTGGAGACATACATCAAACGAAAGGGTGAGAAGAAGGCCCAGTAAGGGTAAATAAGGTAATCAGTGTACTTGTGATATCAATAAGAACATGAATAACAACATAAAGATATGAGCCTTGGAAGTATAGGAATATCATAATGAAAATAACATGAAACATAACATGAATATGTGGCTACAATATTTCATTTAGACATTCATGAACATATCACCAAGGTCCATCCCCAAGGTGTCATAAAATTTACCAAGGTTATTCACCAAGGTACCGTGAAACTTGTCATCTCTAGAGATTAAATCCTTACCCAATGCATCAGAGCGTTATCAGGGTGAACACTTAATATTTCTTTAATTACATGTGGTCCACATAGATAATATTATAAAATTTCATAAATAACCCATAGATATTAAAAGAAATGGGTTTCATTTCAAAATCATGACGTTTTAAAAGCTCTTAAAAATAAGATCATTATATCATTTATAACCCATGGAAAGGGAGTGAGGGTTATATGTATGTCCATTCCAGAATAAAATATATCATATTTATATATTTATGAACACCCATAGAAACTAAAAAGGTTTGGTTACTCACATAAATAAAAAATGGAATTTATTGAGAGAAAGAGATAGAAATTTTGAGATGAAATTGCTACAGCATAACAGCTATACAACATGGTTTTAGAAAACATTGAAAAGAGAAAGGAAAAGAGTCACTCGCTCATAAATAATGCATTATACAGTATGGGTACTGAATAAGTTCATGGTATTGATATTTTAATGACATACCACATGAAAAAGAAATATGAAATAAAAGGGAAAATGTGATTTATTTTATGAGAAATTCGGCAGCCTAACGGCGTCACTTAAAATTTTAGAAAAAAAAATTGATGAGATAATAAAGGGTCTCTAAACAATTATACATGAAATGGACATTTAAGAGAACATTTAAGAACATACCCTCAAACAAAATAGATGAAAACATTACGACACAAAATAAAGGAAGTCATGGCATAAAAGAAGAGGGTGAAAGAATCTCTTACCTTGATGAGTAACTTCGAAAGCTTGACGATCGGGACCATGGGAGGCTTGAGTGCACCTTTGGAGGACTTCTTGGGAGGTAAGGAGACCAGAACTTTGTTGAGGGGGATTTTGAAATGAAAAATATGAGGGAAAGTCTTGGTATTTATAGGAGAAGTGAAGGGACAGGTCATTAATGGTCAAGTGACACCTCATCGGTGGTATTGGAAAAACCATGGAATTTCCTGTCATATTTTCCAATGGTATTGGACACTTTGTACACCTCATACATTATATTACTATTCATAAGTCTACCAGAATTATTACAAAATTATTTCATCCTTAATGATGTCATTAAACACCTGAAACTAAAAACTGTATTTTCACTATTCAGTGAAAATTCATTTTTTTTAGAAAAATCCTCAAAACTCAACTTAACCTAATGTCAATGCTCTTAATTAAAAAATGAACTCCATTATAAAAAAATAATTTTCTAAATATTTTTATTTTAATTTTTAATTAAAAAAACACAATTCACCTGAAAAAACTTATACTTTACTTATAATTTCTGAAATGTTTATTTACCTATTTTATTGAATCACATTACTTAATAAAGGTTCCTAAATTATATGAATACTTTATTTAAGTGAGATTACTAATCCATTTTTTCACATTACTAATCCTAAGCATAAAATCACTATTCATAATTTATTTTTCACAAAAAATTAAATTGATCTTAATAGATTCTAAATTTCTTACTGAACACATTTCCAGAAGACCAGTTTTTTATAATCCTTACACATCATTAATTATTTAAAGTTTACATAAATATTTGAAAATATCCCCTTTTTCAAAAAATCATCAATATGCATCCAATATTTATTTGAATATCTGAAAAAACACAAACTTTACCATAGGAAGAAATCACAATTTTATATATGTCAAAGGATTACACAAAGTAGCTATGGTCTCATTACATAGCCCCTTCTAACCCCAGCATAGAACCTAAGTGTAAGGTGTGCTAAGGTGAGAGAATCCGAGGGTGTCTTGGACAACATTTCTCGAGTTGGGATTTCTATATTCTTGAACTTCTCCCGAAGTCGATTCCGCTTCAGCTTCACGCAATGAAGTTCGGCTTGGGTTTGGTCTAGAGAAAAGCCCAATGGTGCTACCTCCTTCCCAAGTTTCATTAGATGGGCTTCGATCTTCCCCAGACTACTGGATGAGGCCATCGAATTTTCTTTCTGTATTAATTAACCAAGATCACTTGTATTTGGAGACAAAAATTTCAACATTTAGTTTCCAATGGTCATATTGAACAATGGTTATATAATATTTGAAACCCAACAGTCTCATTTTAATTATACTCACATAATTAATTAAATAATATAGTTTTGTTGAGTATAAACTAAAATAACACACAAAATTATGAAACAAAAATTCATTCAAAATTTCGGGTCATTAAATTCTTCCCCCCAAAAGAAATTTTTCCCCAAAATGTCAACTCATAGCCTCAAAAAAGAAACCATGTGGGTACTTCTGCATCATAGACTCCTCTGGTTCCCACATGGCTTCTTCGTACTTGTGGTTTCTCCATAACACCATAACAAGGTGGGTAGTCTTGTTGTATAGAACCTTGTCTATACAATCCAAGATCTTCACCAGCTACTCCTCATAAGAGATGTCATGTTCTAGTTGTACCACCTCTGAGTTTAGTACATGTGAAGGGTCAGGTATGTACTTTCTCAAGAGGGATACGTGGAAGACGTCAAGAAATTGTTCTAGATTTTGAGGAAGTGCAAACCGATAGGTCAATCCTCCCATGTGATTAAGGATTTACTAGGGGCCAATATACCTAGGGATGAGCTTCCCTTTCATGGAAAACCTCATGACACTCTTCCAAGGTGAAATTAGAAGAAAGACCTTGTCACTGACATCAAACTCCATATCCCTTCGACAGTTTTTGGCATAGCTCTTTTTCCGACTCTGAGCAGCCTTAATGTGTTGTTGGATGGAATGGACTTTTTCTATCATCTCTTGCACAAGATCAGGCCCAAGAAGCTTTCTCTCACCAGCATCATCCCAACAAGTAGGAGTTCTATTTCGCTTCCCATGTAGAGCTTCATAGGGTGCCATTTGAATGCTCGAGTAGAAGCTGTTGTTGTAAGAGAACTCAACTAAAGGGAGATGTTGATCCAATCCACCCTTAAATTCCATTGAGAACAATCTCATCATGCTCTAAAGTGTTTGAATAGTCTTTTTAGATTGGCCATCAGTTGGGGGTGATAGTCCATACTGAAATTCAATTCAATGCTCAGAGCTTGTTGAACACTTCTCTAGAATTATGATGTGAACCTTGGATCATGATCAAATACGATAGAAAGTGGAACTCCATGCAGCCTTAACACTTCCTTCACATAAATCCTAGCAAGTAGATCAAGAGAGAAATCTTCTAGGATAGATATAAAATGGGTAGTTTTGGTGAGATGGTCCACAATAACCCATATCGCATTATTTCCATTGGGATTTCTCAGAATACCAGTGATGAATACCATAGTGATATTGTCCCACTTCCATACTGGTATGGGTAGTGGTTGCAATACCCCTTTAAGAAGTTTTTGCTCTGCCGTAACTTGATGACATACTACGCACCTTATTGTATAGTCAGAAATCTCCCTTTTCATATTATCCCACCAATAATTATCACAAAGGTCCCAATACATTTTTGTGCTTCCAGGATGTATAGAGAAAGTAGATCAATGAGATTCATCCATCAGCTCCTTCTTTATTTCTGGAATAGATGTAACACATACTCTTGTACGAAATCTCAGTACACCTTCTGGATTAATATTGAACTCTGGAAACATTACATCCTTTATAGCCTCAAAATTCTCTTGTAACAAAGGATCTTCTTTCTGAGCCTTCTGGATCTTCTCCAGTAATGACGATTGAGAACTCATTTGGGTTAGGGTTGATGATGTCCCATTCCTTATAATTCCCATGTCCAGCTTTACTAGTTCATTGATCAAAGTATCTTATTCAATCCTCATCATGGAATGAACAGCTGGGTCTTTCCTACTTAATGCATCAGAAACATTGTTTTCTCTTCCAGGGTGATAATGAATTGAACAATCATAGTCTTCAAGAAGTTCCAGCCATCTCCTTTTTCTCATGTTCAATTCCCTTTGTGTAAAATTATACTTCAAACATTGATGGTCTGTGTAAATATCACATTTATCCCCATCAATATAGTTCCTCCATATCCTTAGAGAACAAACGACTGCAGCCAGCTCCAGATCATGTGTAGTATAATTCTGCTCATGAATCTTCAACTGTTGAGATTCATAAGCAATGACCATGTCATTTTTCATGAGGACGCACCCAAGCCCTTTTAGAGATGAATCACTAAAAATAACGAATCCTTCTCCACTTGGGGGCATAGTTAACACAGGTGTAGTAACCAATCTCTTCTTTAGATCTTTGAAACATTCCTCACACTCCATTGTCCATATGAACTTGACCCATTTTCCATTTAACTTGGTTAATGTATTAGAAAGTAGAGAAAAGTTTTTTACAAACCACCTATAATATCCTATTAATCCAAGAAAACTATGAATATCAGTTATTGTTGTAGTTTGAGGTGAATCCTCTACAACCATTGTCTTTTCAGGGTCAGTGGTGTTTCCTGCATTGGTTACAATGTTCCCTAAGAAAGCAACTTGTTGTAAACAGAAATAACATTTAATGAACATTACAAAAATCCTCTCCATATGAAGAGATTGAAAAATAACCCTCATATGATTTTCATGCTCCTCGCGACTTTTAGAATATATCAGAATATCATCAATAAAAACTACCACAAAATTATCAATGTAGTACTTAAAGACTCTATTCATCAATTCCTTAAAAATAGCCATGTGCATTAGTCAGTTTGAAGGGCATAACAACAAACTCATAAGGCCCATATCTTGTTCGGAAGGCAGTTTTTGGAATATATTCATTCTTCACCCTCAATTGATGATAACCATATCGAAGATCAATCATAGAGAAGAATTGAGGTCCATGAAGTTGGTCAAATAAGTTATCAATTCTTGGAAGGGGGTATTTGTTCTTCATTGTGATCCCATTTAGTTCTTTATAATCAATGCATAGCCACAACAATCCCTCCTTCTTCTTCACAAAGTGAATAGGTGCTCCTCAAGGAGACACACTTGGTCAAATAAACCCCTTATCCAAAACATCTTGGATTTGTTTCTTTAATTCCTCCAACTCCACATTTTTAATCCTATATGGGGTCTTTGATATTGGATGAGATCCAGGTATGAGTTCAATGGAAAACACTACCTCTCTTTCTAGGGGAGTCCTAGGCAACTCCACCGGAAATACATCAATGTATTCCTGGATGATGGAGACATTTCCTATCATCAAACTCTCATCCCCTTCTTCTTCTACACGAATCAACTCCATAAAGAAGGATATAGGGGGTTCTTTTCGACAATGATGAGGTTGAGATATCTCTCCTTGGAAGATAACTGTAGGTTTTCCATTCATGACTAATAATACTTCCTTGCTTCTAAAATTGATATTAGCATTATACATTGAGATCCAGTCAATCGCTAGTATAATGTCAAATTCTAGCATGGGAATGACTACTAGATTCGCGATAAGATTTTGCTAAATAATTTAATACTATAGTTTCTAAACAATTATGATGCTTGGATAGTCCCACAAGGAGTCTTGACTGACAACTCTACTTATAGAAATTCAGCGGTTGATTATATATTCATTGCAATCTTGGAGGAAATAAAGGAATTCATAGAACCAGAATCAATAAAATTACTTGCTATCTTTGAGAGGACAACAAGAGTACCAGATACCACATCATTCAGAGCATAGACTTCAACTGTCGTGATAGCCAAAGCACAGCCTTGATCCCTTGGCCTTTGTTGAGGCTAATGGTGGGTCCCCTCTACTGCCCTCGGATATGGACAGTGATTGTAAAAGTGCCCACATTGTCCTCACTTGAAGCACTGTACATTAGGTAGGGCCTGCACCATCTTCCCCTTGTCCTTTGTGTTTGTAAGTTGAGGTTTCACCTCACCATGACAATTCCTTGCAATGTGGCCATCTCTACCGTACTTGTAGCACTTCCCACTCCAGATCAGGTAGTTCCCCGAATGATTCTTCCAACATTTATTACACGTGGGAAGTTTCACTTTCTTTCCTCCTCTTCCCTGATCAAAAGTCCTCCATAAGATGGGATCCTTCGATCTCTTCTTTTCATTGGATTTATGAGACCACTACGTCTCAACCAACTCTATCTCCACTTTCATTTCACTCCGCACGATCTCCTTGTAGCTATCATAATATTGGTTGGCTAGATTCTTCCACAGATGAGGTCTTAGTCCAAAGAATAATCTATCAACCTTACAGTTTGGATCCATGAAAAAGCTAGAGGTATATCGTGGAAACCTTGTGAAGTTCATCTCATAGCTTCCAATAGATTCATTCTCCTTCTGCTTCATCTCGAGAAACTCCTTATCCATTATAGTTCTCATGGAATGAGGGGAATACTTACTGAAAAAGATCCCTCTAAACTCTTCCCAATTCATAGATTAAACTTCCACTCTTTTCCTCATGTTGTTGATCAGTTCCCACCACTGATCGGTTTCTCCCTCTAAGCGATAGACAGCAAGGGTGACCATATCTTGCTCTAAACAACGTAGCACAAAAAAGATCTTCTCTATAGAGCTGATCCATTGCGCAGAAATCAATGGGTCAATATATCCACTGAAGGTTGGTGGTAATTGGTGCATAAATGACTCAACAGAATGTTGTTCCCTTCATGGTGAGATTTTCCTCTCAATATAATTCAAGTTATTACTCAAAACTTGAGTCAGTTGGTTCATCATTCGCATGAATGTTTCAATTATGGCTTCCGTCAGAGGGATGTCAATGCATGGTCTATTATAGTCACCAATTGCAATTTTCCTACTATTTCCCTCCATTTTCTAAAAGAATAAAATCTTAGTGAGAAACTTGTTTCATTTAAAAAGATTTTAACTATAAAGGATTCAACATCTTAAAAATTTATGCTTAAACAATTATATTTCTCCATAATACCTTCATAATGATTCATAAAAAGCTAGCGATTAACCAGACGTATCCCCTAGGAGTGTCGTAACCAAGAGTGAAGCAAGGACCTTTATCGTACACTATTTCTCATTTGAGTCAATCTCAAAGCAGTGTTTTCAGGTTTTACCCCTATGTACATCTTTCCCAGATCCTCCTCTTCCTGGTAGTATCCAGATAGGGATGTATTAGTTTGATAAACCACTTACTCAATACTCACCAAAATATCAGGAAGTTTTCCCTATATTTAAACATTTCAATAGGGTTCTTTCTATTGTTTTCATAGCCTAATTACCAGAAATAACTAAACCTCCCTTTGATACCAACTATGGCATCCTGCCTTTTTAATACATAACTTTTCATTACATTTTACATACAGAGGATCTTTAATGTCTAGTGTCTGGGAAATTAGGAACAATAAAACTTGAATACAATATAAAAAATTCTTCTAATCTACTTTTAAAGATTTATAATAAGATCATACTAAGAAAAATTACTATCTTTCATATCCTGGAGACATACATCAAAGGAAAGGGTGAGAAGAAGGCCCTGTAAGGGTAAACAAGAGAATCAGTGTACTTGTGATATCAATAAGAACTTGAATACCAACATAAAGATATGATAAATGGATGTATTGGAATATCATAATGAAAAGAACCTTAAACATAAATTTAATATGTGGCTACAACATTTCATTTAGACATTCATGAACATATCACCGAGGTCCATCCCCAAGGTGTCAAAAAAATTACCGAGGTTATTCACCAAGGTATCGTCAAACTTCTCATCTATAGAGATTAAATCATTACCCAATAAATTCGATTGTTATCAGGGATAAACCTTAATATGTATTTACTTACATGTTATCCACACATATCATATTCAAATATTTCATAAATAACCCATATAGAATGAATGAAATGGGTTTCATTTCAAAATCGTGATGTTTTAAAAGCTCTTAAAAATAAGATCATTATATCATTTATGACCCATGGAAAGGGAGTGAGGGTTATATGTATGTCCATTACAGAATAAAATATATCATATTTATATATTTATGAACACCCATAGAAAAAAAATAGGTCTGGGTATTCACATAAATAAACAAGGTAATTTCATTAGAGAAATAGATATAAATTTTGAGATGAAGTTTCTGCAGCATAACGGCTATATAACATGGTTTTAAACAACATTGAAAAGAGATGGGAAAAGGGTCACCCACTGATAAAAAAATTAATAATATAGTATGTGTAACGAATAATATCATTGTATGGATATTTTAATGCCATACCACATGAAAAGGAAACATGAAAGAAAAGAGAAAATGTTATTTCTTTTACGAGAAATTCGGCAGCCTAACAGCGTCTCTTAAAATTTCAGAAAACAAATTGATGAGAGAATAAAGGGTGTCTATACAATTAGACATGAAATGGACAGCAAGGAGAACATGTAAGAACATAACCTCAAAAAAAATAGATGGAAACTAGAAGACAAAATATAAATGAAGTCATGGCTTAAAAGAAGAGGGTGAAAGAATCACTTACCTTGAAGAGTAACTTCAAAAGATTGAAGGTAGGGACCTGGGAGGCTTGAGGTCACCTTGGGAGGACTCTTTGGGAGGTAAGGAGACCATAACTTGGTTGAGGAGTATTTTGAAATGAAAAGGTTGAGGGAAATTCTTGGTATTTATAGGAGAAGTGTGGGGACAAGTCATTAATGTCCAAGGGACACCTCATCGGTGGTATTGGAAACAAAATGGGCTTGCCCGTGGTATGTTCCCATGGTATTGTCCACTAGGGACACCTATTACCTTATCTTACTATTCATAAGTAGACCATAATGATTACATAATTATTACATCCTTAATGATGTCATTAAACACCCGAAACTAAAAACTGTATTTTCACTATTCACCGAAAATTCATTTTTCCAGAAAAATCCCCAAAAATCACCTTAACCTAATATCGATTCTATAAATTTAAAAAATAACTCCATTTTATAAAAAAAATTATAAATATTTTTAATTTTACTTTAAATTGAAAAAAAAATTCACCCAGAAAAAGTAATACTTGACTAATAATTTTGTAAATAGTTATTTACTTATTTTATTGAATCACATTACTTAATAAAGGTGCCTAAATTATATTAAGAATTTATTTAAGTGAGATTAATAATCCATTTGGTCATATTTATAATCCTAAGCATGAAATCACTATTCGTAATTTACTATTCACAAAAAATTAAGTTTATCTTATTAGATTCTAAATTTTTTACTAAACACATTTCCAGAAGGCCAGTATTTGAAAATCATTACACATAATTAATTATTTATAGTTACATAAATATTTAAAAATATCCCATTTTTTAAAATTCATCAATATACATTCTATATTTATTCGAATATCTGAAAAAAAACACAAACTTCACCATAGGAAGAAATAAAAATTTTATTAATCAGAAAGGATTAGACAAAGTAGTTATGGTCTCATTACATAGCCCCTTATAACCCCAGCATAGGACCTAAGTGTAAGGTGTGATAAGGTGAGATAATTCAAGGGGGGCTCAGCCAAAATTTCCTGAGTAGTGATTTCTATAAGCTTGAACTTCTCTCGAAGGAGACTCTGCTCCAACTTCAAACGATGAAGTTCGGCTTGGGTTCAGTCCAGAGAAAGGCCCGGTGGTGCTACCTCCTTCAGATGTTTCGTCAGATGGGATTCTATCGGCCCGATACTACATTATGAGGCCATCAAATCTTCTTTCTGTATTAAGTAACCAAGATCACTTGTATTTACAGATAACAATCACAACATTTAATTTCCAATGGTCATATTGACCAATGATCATAAAACAGTCGAAACCCAACTGTCTCATTTTAATTATACTCATGTAAATAATTAAACAATATAGTTTTGTGGAGTATAAACTAAAATAACACAAAAAATTATGAAACAAAAATTCATTCAAAATTTTAGGTCGTTACATCAATGATTGTTGTTGAGTAATAACCTGAAATGAAAAAAGTGTTGGAATTTTATGTGGTATAATGATATGATGAGTATTTTTCACCCATACATTAAAATTATTTAAATAACAGTAGCTGTTTAATTAAAATTTAACACAAATCATAATATTTATCTTTGTTCATGAGAATGATGTGTGTGAAGGATGCTATGAAATCAATAAAAAAATTCATCGAATCAGAAGAGTAATCATATTTCTATTTTCTTGGTGTTGGTTTGCCGATACGATCAATATTGAAAATGTTATCTGTAAAGAGTGACTGATATGCGGGTGCTTCTACATTTTAGTAAAGTGTGTCTGTATAAAATTGTACTACCATATGAGGTGAAGATCCTATTTAATGTCTCATAAGATATAAGATTATTTTAGAAATTTTAATTTTCATTTGAATACAATAATGAGATTATTTACCTTTGGTGTTCTCTGAAAACCCAATAGCGTTCGCAAACCATATAAAAACTAATATCTATGCAGATGGATTCGTGGTATTCTTATAAAACCAGAATATAGATATTTATACTCTATAATGTGAGAACAGATGGTGGAATAAATATTCTATGTGGAAATTCTACCATACGATGGAAGGTATATTTACTATTGAGATCACAAAGAAAGAGGCATCAGTTTGTAGCCACACTTCCAAAAGTGAGGATTGATAAAATTATTATGTTCTACAGCCCCATTTATGCTTTGAGAATAATGAAAAATAAATAATTCTATAATGTAATAACATTTTTCGTTGAGTGTTTCTGAATCAATCTACCTTGAATAATAGAATATAGGTATAGGTTCTTTGTGGATGATCACATTTCAAGGAGTCTGTTATGTGGTTGTGTAATATGTGGATGAGAATTATAGTATGCGGGGATATTTTTTGTGAAATATATGTGGATAATTATTAAAAACATTATTTGGGTACTCTTTGTGGATATCAATGAGCCATTTTAAACTACTTCTCATGATCAAATAAATTATTATGAAATAAATTCTTCAATAATCAGTGTATTGTTTCATATAAATATGAGCTTCATTCTTAGATGATTTTCTGAGATAGTCGTGTGGAAGAAATTTAGAGATACTAAGTGTGAATAATGGTCGTTCTAATTTAATGGAAAAATTATTTTTCATTAGCAGGGAAGATATGAATTTCCCAAGAAAAGAAAGAAATGTGCATACAATATGATATAGCCTAAATATTTTATGTGACAATTATTATGTACATATGATGATAAATTCACATAATATATTATATTTATAAATTTTATCATTCAGATTAATGATATTGAGGGAGAACCAGTTCAACGATGTTCTTCAGAAATTGATTATTCGTTAACTAATTTATCTTTAAGGATAAAAAAAGAAGATGAGTGAAATGAAAAACCCAAAACAATGGTTATAAACTGAACTTGGATTTCTCTTGTATTCTCAGTGTCATGTTGGTGTGGAGTGGTTCTAGACCAACATGGATCAGTGTTTCTTTCTTCTAGTAAAATCTTCAGATAGGGGTACTCTATTACAATGGAGGAAAGTGTTCTGTTGATGATAATTGAAATATGTTGCTCTAACCAAATTATTTGGGAGTCGGTGGAGACTGACTCAATGGAAGTGCTAGGATCAATTCAAGGGTAGATAAGAACTCCTTATTCTGTTAGTTGTATCATTCCATAATTTATAATACTTCTCGACTCCAACGGTATCCTTTTACAAACATAGTGGGAGGGAAATAAATTGGTGCACCAGCTTGATTCTCGGGGGAAAACAGGAAGAAATGCTCTATTTTACCCAGTTGGGGGTTTCTTATTTTTGAGTGTGGTAGTTTTCACCAATAGCTTCAAGTGGAATTTATTACATTATACCACCATGATCATTTATTATACTTGTATTTTCCTGGATTGCAATAAAAATTTAGCATTGGATGTATAGAGTAACTCATTTTGGGAATGTACCTTATCAAAATATTTGGTTACTCTGATAGTTATTTTTAATGCATTTGAGATAGGCAGAGTTACCTGAATAGTGGATCATATCCTAAAAGGTCAACTAAAGAAAATTTCAAAAGAACTAAAAATTACAGAAAACCACTGATTCACCCTCACCACCTATCAGTAGAGAAACTCCTAAGAACATAAATTTGTATCATATTTAGTTTCCCACTATAAGGATCCGCTGTGTATTGAAGATATATAATCTAAAATATATCAATAGTAGGGGTTTTTCTACTTTTTATGACGTGAAAAATCATAGTTGGATGTATATGATATGACCATATCTTCTATCTGTATTCCATGAGGTTAAATATGAAGTTCATATCATATTTCAACCTATTTCTGATGAATAACATATGAATTTTACATCTATGTAAAATATAGAAGTCGTTGAAAATGAAATGCTTTTTTCTATTTTTATATACCTTTAAGAAACTTTTTAAAAAATGGATATGGGGTCTAACAAATACAATGAAATTTGGGGTAAATTTAAAATCACTTATAAAGGAATATTTATTCAGTAAAAAACCATATTAAAAATTTGGTCAATAAAATTTGATGATATCAAAATGGCTTGAAGAAGAAAATGTTGATAAATATTTTGCAAGAGCCGATAAAAATGTTAATAATATTAATTGTTTTGATGAAAATCGATATGATCCAACTATTTTCAAAAAAATTTATGATAATGTTTCTTGACAGGTTTGATCATAATGTTTTAGATTTAAAAGGTAGTGATGATCTTACTATTGATGAATTACATAAATTCCTCATTTTATATTAAATGTGAATGATCCTAGAATCTAAGAAGAGGATCAAAGATGATATGGATTATGAATATAATTCCATAACCTTAAAAAATTAGATAATTTTGAATTAAGTTAATAATTCCTATTGAGGGTCTTTTTAGGTTTAGAGATTTGGATAATTAGGTCATAACATATAAATAACAACTTGAAATATTACATGTAGACACTTCTAATCAGTATCATTTTTTTCATAAAATTAAAACTCTTGATAAAAAGAGTCATGTCTAGTTCCATTTTTTAGATAGCATGTCTATTTCGTGATTCAATCCTTGACCCTATTCATCTTTATTTACTATGAAAAAAATTTCAAAATTTTTTTGGATGATCTTAAAAATATTAGTAATGGATACAAAAAGAAGGAAAACTATTAAATTTTCAAAAAAAAGTAAACCATGAATATTTGATCATAAGAAATACTTTTCGCCATTATGAAGTAGTAAATACTCTTTACTGAATTAATGATCATTGATTACCATTTTGTAACCAAATTATTACCATTAAAACTATAGAAAGAACACATAACATATAAAGGTAACTTGGGACATTGATATACTTAAATAGAATTACCATATGGTCAACTTCCACACATATCAATAAATAGAATAGCCATAAGGCCAAATTCCATACCCAATGCATTGGAGGTTATAACATAACCACCCATCCTAGTTTATCATGGAACCACCCATCATTTTTTTATCACATTACCACTCATCAAATTTCCAAGAACCATTATAAAATAATAACATTTAAATTATAGAAAATATAAACATTTCACTAATAACATTTCATTATCAATCACAAGACATCATTTAAAGATATTGAAATAATCAATCCATTTCAAAAAAAATCAATACCAAAACACCCAGAAATAGAATAATGGGTTTCCTTTTCCATTTTAAAAAAAATATTAAGGCTTATAGAGGAAGCCAAATAACGATTTCGGCGGTGGAGAGGCCATTGTCGTCGCAAACATTAAAATCATTACTTTTGTTTTTTAGTAAAAAACTTTGTAGAAAAAATATTCCCTTTGAATGAAAATAAAATTCCAAGGGTTTAATTAAATACCGTATAAAATAAGGAGGTGCATATTTTCAAAACATGCCTCAATGAAATGAGATTGAGACGTAGTCCTTTAACTTCTGTCCGACAATACCCATTCGTTATTTAATTTCATGAGTAATAACCTTATATTAATTTCTACTTTCTTAAGAATCTTTTTCAAATTTATTATTTAATTTATATCAGTTATTACTTTTTTATAAAAATTAGTTAATTATTTGAGTTTATATAGGATATTTTGTCGATGTTCTGAACTTGAGTTGAAAATGAACTTGTTATAATTATAAATTATCCATGTGGTCAAAATTCCATTATCTATAGAATTATATTAATGATTTATATATCAAATATATTATACATATCCATTATATATATGTATTTATAATATTACATAACATTTGTAGATAAGAAATGAAATGCACCGTTCATGGGGACGGTAAGCCGTATGTACAATGAACGCTACTTTCATTTCTATTTTGTATTTTAATGTAATGAAAACATAATTATATATAGGTATATTATAATTCCATTATAATATCATATATAATTTCATTAACTTCATCCTTTATATGTCCCATGTATGGCATGAACGAGTCATATCACATCGAGGGGGAGGTAGTCTGCACTTCCTCAAATGAAATTATCGTGTTTACCCATTATGGAAACCATAAAGGTATGATATAAATGAAAAACTAGAATTATACAGATAATATAAATATAATATATGTATTTATATATATCTCATATAAATACAGTTCCATCTTAATGGCCACTATAAAAGGCAGTAAGAGATAATTGAACAATCATCGTTTTGTGAGGAATTAGTTCGCCGTCCAGAAAAATAGTATGTTCATATCCATTAGATAGTGGTGTGTGGAAATTTAGTTGAATGATTCTCATAAAAAACATAGTATATTTATTATACTGGTGTTTTTGTAAATGAAGGGAATAAAGGGAGATTAGGGGGTTGTAGAATTAAAATAAAATAAAATAACTTAAGAGAAGACGTTACCTTAAAATCAGGTATATACTTTTGGTTTGAACCAAAAGGATTTCTTGAAGTGTCTTATGCCTAAGGAAATGATTCTAGGAGGAATTAGGGGATCTATGGAGCTCCATTGAGAATAGTTTGGACAATCCAAGGGTATTAAGAGGTGTGAATAATTGGTTAGAGGTGATGGATTTTTATAAGGGGGAGGATGGGCCCTTTAGGAAGGGTTGAAAATATTATTGTATTATATAATGATTAATAGTTTCTAAAGGTCCAAAACACATTAATGTCGAACATAGGATGGATCTTGTTTGAAATAAAATCATACAATAATAATTCTGCAGGTTTTCAATATTACATTAATTTTTTAATCTTATTTATTTAAATCATTTATTAATGAGGTAAACACTGCATCATTATTGTTTCATAAATAGGTTTATTTATATGATGTTTAAAAATTATAAAAAAATATCATGACGTAGTAAATCTTTTATTCATTAAAATGAATATTTATAGTAGAAGATATAGCTTATATAACCCCATGTAAAAATTTATTTACTAAAATATATATGTTTATGTCATTTTTATCATTACTTTAATTTAATTAATATAAAGTGTCATTATCACTCCCAAGTGGCTCCATGGGGTCCCAAAATAGACCCAAGGATGACCATGGTCAGACATGAATCACCCAATAGGAATAAGACACATGTTAGGGTAATTTAATATTATTATAATAATATTTGTTTACCCTTATTTACTATATTTACTCTTTAACCATGGTAAATAAAATATTTACTGAATAAATTATTCATTATGTCTAAAAATAAAAGTTACTTATTTACAAAATTTGGACCTCCTGATTCCAAATATTTAATCCATTTTTCCAAATTCAAAACAAAAAAATGGAATAAATTAATTTAAAATTAATTTCTTTTGTCAAAACAAAAAAGTGTTTTTTAGGAAATAATAACTTTCAAAATATTGACACTTGTTTGTGTCCAATTTCAAATTGAAATTACTTAAAATTAACAAAATTTGTATAAATGGTAAAAATATAATCTAATTACACATTAAAACCATTTAAAAAGATAATATAACCATATAAATAAATTATATTAAAAGATAGTTTGGAATTAAAATACATCATTTTTCACTATTCATAAAAATGAACTTTATCAGAAAAATACCAAAATTCCATCCTAAGTGAATTTTGATGTCCCAATCATAAATAATAATATTATTTTGTCAAATAGAACATATAGAAGTGAAATAAAACTACATTTAAAAAGTTTTCTCCATCAAAAAGTGGAAACTCGACATTTTAAAGAATATTTGTATATTTATGCTTAAAATTGGATTCATTCGCATTTTACGCCTCTAAAATTTATTGGATAAATGTAAAATCATTTCACTAACATATATAATCATATTTTAGTTAGTTATATTCATTAAATCCAATATAATATCCAGGCGTTAACTACCTTTTGGAACAAAAATATTATATTATTAATTTGCAGTTTGACTCAACGTTGTGTGCACCGTAAGATTTCAAAGAAACACATTGATGTGAATCATGTACACCATCAAACATAAATTCCCATTTAATGTAAAATTAATATTTAATTCATAGATATTAATTAATATAAAACATCCATACTCTTTATTTACATGGGATGTTTCATCCTTCCCCCCTTTTTGAAATTGTGACCTCACTATTTTTATTCACTTATCAAATATATAGGGTTATTTATCCCTCATAGAACTTTCAGATTGCCATGATGCCTCTTTAACCATATGGTTATTCCAAAAAAACATTACTTGATGAATTACCTTATTCTTCCTCACTTTCTCTCTTCATTCAAGATTCTAGACTGGTTGTTCCTTATAAGAGAGAATCTTTTAAAACTGAACTACCTAGGGGATCAAAACATGAGACAGATCTAGATTATACTTCCTCCACATTGAACCATGAAACAAATTGTGTACCTTGGATAAACATAGAGGTAAATTCACCCTGTAGGAAGCGGATCTAACTTTCCCTAGGATTTCATAGGTTCCAATGAACCTCAGACTAAAAATTCCTCTCTTTCCAAAACAAATCACCCCTTTTTATGGAGAAACATTGAGAAAGACATGACCACCTACCTCAAAACAAATCCTTCCCCCAGTTATTCGCTTAACGTTTCTTCTCACTTTGAGATGTTCTCATGAGATTATGAAGCAACTAAACATTTTTATCCATCTCTTATATCAATTCTTGTCCTATCAGCTACCTTTCACCCACTTCATTCCGAAAAGATGGAGTTCGACACAGATTTCAATATAATTCCTCAAATCGAGCCATCTGTATACTAGAATGAAAAATGTATTTATAAGAAAACTAAACCAAAGAAATATATTGGCCCCACCTTCCCTGGTAATCTATAGAAAAATAACGTAGCATATCCTCCATGGTCAGAATTTTTCATTCTAACTACCCATATGATTGAGGCTGCAAAGCAATAATAATATTTAATTCTGTACACAACGAATTCTGAAACCCTTTCCAAAAGTTAAAAGTAAACTTGGGGTCATGATCAGATACAATAGAGAGGAGAACTCCATGAAACCTGACTATCTAATTAACATACAATAGAGAAAGTTGATCTAGAGATAGAGTATCTAAAATAGGAAGGAAATGAGAAGATTTAGTCAATTGATCAACAATAACCTAGATTGAATTGTTACATCGATATTTCATCGGTAATCTCACAACAAAGTCTACAGATATATTTTCTCATTTTCACTCTGGAACAGGTAAAGATAGAAGAATCCCTTTTGGTAATTGTCAATCTACTTTAACATGTTGAAAATTAAAACACATCACAGTAAATTCAACAATATATCATTTTATTCCATCCCACCATTAATTTTCCCAAAGTTCATTGTACATCTTAGTACTGCAAGGATGAATAGAAAACGAAGAGCTAAGAGCTTCAAATAATAACTCATTCTTAAACTGTGAATCACAAGGCATGCATAATCTATTTCCAAACCTCAAAACACAATTATTATCAATGTTAATATTAGGAAACTTACCCTTCTAAAACAACTCTACCATTTTCTACAACTCATTGTCTTCCTTATATGGTTTATTAATTCTGTCAAAATGATATGATTTCACTGACACATAAAAGAAAATAGAGGAATTTTATGGACCAAAAACTTCAATGACAATGTTCAACAAATCATTAATCAAAGGATCTTATTCCAAACCTAACGTGGTTAATGTAGCATTACTTTTCTGACTCAATGCGTCAACCAATTTATTTTCCTTTCCAGGATGGTAATGGATCGTGAAATCATAATCCTCATTTAATTATAACCATATCTTATGTATCATGCTCAATCCTTTATGAGTGAATATATAATTCAAACTTTTGTCGTCAGTATATATTTCACATTTTACTCCATACCGATGATGCCTCAAAATTTTCGAAGCAAAAAACAATATTTGCTAATTCCAAATCAAGTGTATAGTAATTTAACTCATGAGGTTTCAACAGACATGAAGAATATGCAATTACATGGTCATTCTGAATTTAGAAACACCTAAGTCCTTTCATTGAAGAATCATTGTAGATGACAAATTCACCATCTCTAGAAGGCAGTTCCAAAACTGGTACATTCACTAATCTTTTTTTCAATTCCTAAAAACAATCATCACATTATTTTGTCCAAAGGAATATAACACCTTTTCGAGTTAACTTAGTCATTGGACTAGATAACTATGAAAACGTTTCAACAAACCTCTGGTAATAACATGATAAACCAATAAAACTACATATCTCTATTATATTTGTGGGTCTTGGCCATTTTTCAATAACTTTTGTTTTATAAGGATCAACGGTTATGCCATTTTTTTAAACCGTGTAACCATGGAAAGAAATTTTTTGTAACCAACACCTACAATATCTGAATTTCCCATATAGTTTCTTTTCTTTTATGGTTTGAAAACAACCCTTAAATGACTATCATGCTCCTCTTTTCTTTTTATGTAAACTAAAATGTCATCAATAAACATGACCGAAAACATATCTGGGAACTCAAGGAAAAATATATTCATAAGATCCATGAATATAGAAGATGAAATTGGTTAAACAAAAAGGAATAACTAAAAATTCATAATGGCCATATCTAGTACCAATCATGGTCTTCAGAATTCCTTCTTCATTTACTTTCAATTTATGGTGCCCCAACCTCAAATCAATCTATGGAAATATTTTCCTCCCTGGAGCTCATCAAACAAACCATCGATATGAGGCAAAGGATACTTGTTCTAAATAGTAACATTATTCAATTCTCTATAATCAATGCAAAGTATCAATGAACCATCATTATTTTTAACTAACAAGATTGGAGTACCACATGGTGATGTTCTATGATGAATGAATTGTTTATCAAATAACTCCTTCAATTGATTATTTTATTCTAAAAGTTCAATTTCATACATTCAATTACGGGGTATTCAAATTTTCATAGCATTAGGGACTATGTCGATAGTAAATTCATCTTCTTAATCAGGTATTATACCAGAACAATCATCAATAAAAACATCAAGGTACTCATTTACTACTAGAACATCATTAATCATAATAGTTCCTTTGTTTTCCACAATATGTGCATAGTAACATTCATTTCCATCTTTTATTAGTTTCTTGGGTTCCTGATATGTTATCAAATGTAAGGGTTCATTCTTGTAAACAAACTAAAAATATTTCTAAAAAGAAACCTCTTTAGCTTTGCAGTCAATCATAGAATTATAAATGGAAAATCCAATCCATACCCAAAACAATATAAAACACTACTAGAGGAAAAATAATAAGTTTTTCAGGTACATACATTCCTTACACAAGGAAAGGAAGGTTCCTATAATTTCGTTTTGTCTCAAAATTTCTTCTTGGTGTTTTTACAATATCTTCTGGATTCATATCTTGATATGGAATTCCCAATTTACTATAAAACTTCATATAAATGAAAGAATTTGTAGACCATGAATCAAACAACAAATTGGCATAATCTGGATAAACAAACTAGGTACCTGATACTACTTCATTCGATGGTCCAACATCTGCTGAAGTAGTTTTAAAGGATTTCACCACCCCTTTCGAATTGTATTCAGGCTCTTTTCCCTCATTTTAGTTCTTCTTTGGACACTCATTTGAATAATGACCCATTTCACGACACTTAAATATCTTACCACTGACTTTTCAATTCCTGCTTTATCATATTCCTTACAGTTATGAGTATTATTACCAGACTTACCACACTAGAAACACTTCCCATACAACCATAAACATTCTACAGGATGCTTTTTCCTACACTTCTCACTAGATGGATATTTATTTTTCTTACCTCATGGATTATTTGATGAATCCTTTCCTATTTATTGCAAACTATACCTCTTCTTTTGTTTTCACCCATGGAACACATGATCATTTGAAAACTCTATTTCAATATTCTTGGAAAATGTCACAATTTTCTCATAGATTTTGAATTCATGAGAGGCTAATGCTCTTAAATATCGCACCTTTATTCTTGAGTAAAATTGATTTATCTTATAATCAAGATATCATATGAAATTTGGAGAATACCTTTCCAGTTGAGTAAATATTACTTCATTAGAATCCACTGAGTCTTCCTCCTGCCACAATCCCAAGAATTGTCTTTCCATCCAATGACAAACCACCTTAGGTACATATTTCTCCAAAAACATACCTTTGAATTCATCCCAATAAAGAGAATAAATATCCTCACAATCCATGATATTTTCCACCATCGACCACCACTGATCCGCTTCACCATTAAAATGGTGTATAACAAGACAATCCTTTTGATGTTATGAACACCCCATGATGCCAAAAATCTTCTCCAGTGATTTAATCCACCCTTCAGCTTGAATAGGGTTAGATGATGCTCTTAATGACGGGGGATCGTGCCTTAGGAAATGCTCTATAAATGATAGGTTCCTATGTGGTTGATCTGGCTGATCTTGTGCATAGATACCATGACCATTTATAGCCTGAGTCAATAGTGACATCACTGCAACGAACTGTTCAGTTCTGATTCCCACAATCTCAGGTTGCTGATTTGAAAAGTTGTCTTCCTGCTAATGTCGTCCCATCATAGCTGCCATGTTTCCTTTATGGAAAACCATTCTGAACACCGAAATATCTTAGGTGATGCAACATGGTTATCTATAAATGATATATCATTTTATTGTTAACATATATTAATTTATGGAAATTAATTTAACAATATTATAAGACCTAAATTTGTTTAAACTGACCTCAGATACCATGTATAAGGCGCCGAATTTAAAACATTACATAATATTGAATTAAGTTAAAAATTCACATTGAAGATCTTTTTCAAGATTAGAGATTTATATAATTTGGTCATAACATATACATAATAACTTGAATATTACTATTATACACTTCTACTCAGTATCATTTTTTTTGAAAAATAAAAACTCTTCAAAAAATGAATCATGTCTAGTTACTTGTTTTTTATAGCATGAATTTTCCTTGATCCCATACTTGACCCTATTAATATTTATGTCCTATGAAAAACATTTAAAAAAACTTGGGATTAGCCTAAAAGCTCTGTAACGGATACAAAAATAAAGAAAACTGTTATTTTTTCAAAACAACAAGTAAACCATGAATATTTTATCATAAGTAATACTTTTAACCTTTATGAAGTTGTAAATACTCTTCACTGATTAAAAGAACATTGCTTTCCATTTGGTAACCAAAATATTACCATAAAACCTATTGAAAGAACACAAAACATAAAAAAGGTAACTTTGGACATAAAAATACATAATAGAAAAACCATACGGTCGAATTCCACACACATCACTAAATGGATAAGCCATATAGCCTACTTCCATACCCAATGAATTGGAGGTTATAACGTAATCACACATCCTGGTTTATCATGGAACCACCCATCATTTGGCTTATCACATAACCACCCATCAAATTTCCATGTACTATTATAAAATTATAACACATAAATTATAGTAAATATAAACATTTCACTAATAACATTTCATTTTCAATCACAAGAAATCATTTCATGATATTGACATAATCAATCCATTTCAAAAAATTCATTTTCTATACAAAAACATCAAAAAAATAATTAGGGGTTTCCTTTTTCATTTAATAAAACATTACGGCTTATAGAGGAATCCAAATAACAATTTCGATGGCGGAGAGTTCGTTTTCACCGAAAAAGTTAAAAAAATTCTTTTTGGCATTTATTAAAACCCTTCGTAGAAAAAAAATTCCCTTTGAAGTGAATTATAAGTCAAAGGGTTTTATTATATAACGTATAAAATATGGTGGTCTATATTATCAAAACATGCCTCAATGAAAGGAGATTGAGATGAAGTCCCTTACCTTAGGTTGAACTTGACCTGTTATTTCATTAATTTTTCTAAATAATAAACTTATGTTAATTTCTAATTTCTTAAGAACCTTTTTCAAGTTTATTATTCCTTTTATATCACTTATTACCTTTATATAACAATTAATAATTATTTGAGTTCATATCAGACATTTTTTCGATGTTTGGAACTTGAGTTAAAAATGAAGATGTTATAATTATAAATTTTCTATGTGGTCAAAATTCTATTATCTCTAGAATTATATTCATGATTTAGATATCATATATATCATACATATCCATTATATATATGGTGTTTGAAAATTATAAGAAAACTTCATGATGTAGTAAATATTTAGTCTTTCAAATGAATATTTATAGTAAAAGATATAGATTATATAACCCCATATAAAAATTTATTTACTAAAATATATATGTTTATGTAATTTTTGTCTTTACATTAAATTAATTAATATAAAGTGTCATTATCAATCCCAAGTGGCTCCATGGGGTCTCGAAATAGAACCAAGTATGACCATGGTTGGAAATGTATCAACCAACAGGAATAGGACACATGTTAGGGTAATTTAATATTATTATAATAATATTTGTTTACCCTTATTTACTAGATTTACCCTTTAACCATGGTAAATAAAATATTTACTGAAGTAAATATTCATAATGTCTAAAAATAAAAGTTACCTATTTACATAATTTGGACCTCTTGATTCGAAATATTGAATCTATTTTTCCAAATTCAAAACCATAAAGTGGAAGAAATTATTTTAAAATTAATTTTTTTTGTCAAAACAAAAAAGTGTGTTTTTAAGAAATAATAACTATCAAAAATATTGACACTTGTTTGTGTCAAATTTCAAAGCAAAATTACTTCCAATTAACAAAATTTGTATAAATGGTAAAAATATAATCTAATTACACATTACAACTCTTTAAAAAGATAACCTAGCCATATTAATATATTATATTAAACGGTACTTTTGAATTAAAATAAAGCATTATTCATTATTCATACAAAATGAACATTATAAGAGAAATACCAAAATTTCATCAAATGTAAATTTTGATGTCCTGATCTTAAAAAATAATTTTATTATTTCAAATAGAACATATAAAAGTGAAGAGAAACTATATTTAAAAGTGTTCTACCTCAAAAGGTGGTAAATCGACATTTTAAATTATATTAGAATATTTATCCTTAAAATTGGATTCATTCTCATTTTAAGCCTCTAAATTTAATTGAATAAATATAAAAACATTTAACTAACATATATAATCATATTTTAGTAAGTTATATTCATTCAAGACAATAAAATATTTAGGCCTTAACTACTATTTAAAATAATAATATTATATTATCATTTTTCAGTATAACTCAACGTTGTGTGCACCGTAAGATTTCAAAGAAACCTGTTGTTGCATATCGGGTACACCATCAAACATGGATTCCCATTTAAGGTAAAATTTATATTTAATTTACAAATATTAATAAATATGAAATTTCATATTCATTATTTACCTGAGATGTTACATCCCCCCCCTTTTAAAACTACATCTTCTCTATTTTTATTCACTTATCTAATATATAGGGGTATTTATCCCTCATAGCACTTTCAGATTCTCACGATGCCTCTTCAACTATATGGTTTATCCAAAAAACATTTACCTAATAAATTACCTTATTCTTCTACACATTCTCTCTTCAGTCAAGATTCTGGATGGGTTATTCCTTATAAGAGAGATTCTTTTCCAACTGAACTACCTAGGGGATCAAAACATGAGATGGATCTGGCATATACTTCCTCCACAATTAACCATGAAATACATTGTGTATTAGGGATAAACATAGAGGTAAATCCACTCTTTAGGTAACTAATCCAACTTTCTCCATGATTTCACAGGTTCAAATGATCCTTAGACTAAAAATTTCCCTTCTTTCCAAAATGCATCACACTTTTCCAAGAATATAATTTGAAAAAGACAGGATCACCTACCACAAAAAAAAAAGATCCTTCCTATGGTTATTCACATAACTTTTCCTCCTGCTCTGAGCTGTTCTCATGTGATTATGAATCAAGTAAACATTTTCTACCATCTCTTATACCAATTCTTGTCCCATCAACTTCCTTTCACCTACTTCATCCCAAAAAGATGGAGTTCGACACAACTTTCTATATAATTCCTCAAATGGAGCCTTATGTATACTAGGATGAAAACTGTTATTATAAGAAAACACAAAAATATAAATATGTTAGTCCCAACTTCCCAGGTAATCCAGTGAACAAGCACGTAGCATATCCTCCAAGGACTGAATTGTTCGTTCTGACTGCCCATCTGATTGAGGATGAAAAGCTATACTAAAATTTAATTCAGTAGCCAATGAACTCTAAAGGCCTTTCCATAAAATTAAAGTAAACCTGGGGTCATTATCAGATATAATGGAGAGGCAAAATCCATGCAACCTGACTATTTCTTTAACATACAACAGAGAAAGTTGATCTAGAGATTGAGTATCTCAAATAGGAAGGAAATGAGAATATTTATCCAATTGATCAACAATAACCTAGATTTCATTATTACATCGATATTTCTTTGATAATCCCACAACGAAGTCCATGGATATATTTTCCGATTTCCAATCTAGAACTATTAAAGTCTGAAGAATCCCTTTTGGTAACTTTTTATCTTCTTTAACATGTTGACAAGTCAAACACTTCATAGTAAAGTCAACAATATCTCTTTTTATTTCATCCCTGCATTACTTTTCACAAAGATCATTGTACGTATTAGTACTGCCAAGATGAATAGAAAATGGAGAGAAATGGGCTTCAAATAATAACTCATTCCTCAACTGTGAATCACAAGGCACACATAATCTATTTCATAACCTCAAAATAGAAATATCATCAATGTTAAAATCAGGAAACATACCCTTCTAAAATAACTCTAACATTTTCTGCAACTCATTGACTTACTTCTGTGCTTTCTTAATTCTATAAAATTAAGATTATTTCACTGACACCTAAATAAAAATAGATTAATTTCAGAGACAAACAAATTCTATGCCAATGTTCATCAAATCATTAATCAAAGAATCTTTTTCCAAACATTACATGGTTAATGTAGCATTACTTTTTTGACTCAAAGCATCAACCACATTATTTTCCTTTCCTAGATGGTAATGGATCATGCAATCATTATCCTCGTTTAATTCTAACCAACTCCTATGTCTCATGTTCAATTCATTCTAAATGAATATATACTTCAAACTTTTTTGTTCAGCGTATATTTCACATTTTACTCCATACAGATGATGCCTCCAAATTTTCGAAGTAAAAAAACAATAGCAACTAATTCCAAATCATGTGAAGGGTTATTTAACTCATGAGGTTTGAACTGACATGAAGCATAAGACCTTAGCTAGTCATTCTTCATTTGGACACAACGAAGCATCATTGTAGATAACAAATTCACCATCTCTGGAAGGCAATGCAAAAATTAGAGCATTCACCAATCTTCTTTTAAATTACTAAAAACAATCATCACATTCTTTTTTCCAAATGAATATAACACCATTTCGAGTTAATTTAGTCATTGGGATAGATAACTGTGAAAAACTTTCCACAAACCTCTGGTAATAACCTGCTAAACCAATAAAACTATAGATCTCTGTTATATTTGTGGGTCTGTTCCATTCTTCAACAACTTTTGTTTTAGCAGGATCAAAAGGTATGCCATTTTTTGAAACAATGTAACCAAGGAAAAAAATTGTTGTAACCAACACTCACACTTTTTGAATTTCCCATATAGCTTCTTTTATTTTAATGTTTGAAAACAACACTTAAATGACTTTCATGCTCTTCTTTGCTTTTAGAATAAACTAAAATGTCATCAATAAATATGACCAAAAACATATCTGAAAACTCAAGGAAAAATATATTCATAAAATCTATGAATACAGTAGTTTCACTAGTTAAACCAAAAGGCATATCTACAAATTCATTATGGACATATCTAGTACGAAACACGTTCTTCATAATGTCTTCTTCATTTACCTCCAACTGATAGTACCCTGACCTCAATTCAATCTTATAAAAATATTTTTTCCCTTGGAGTTGATCAAAAAAATTATTAATATGAGGCAAAGGATACTTGTTATTAATAGGGATGTTATTCAATGCTCTATAATCAAGGCAAAGTCTCATTGAACCATCATTCTTTTTTAACTAACCAGATTGGATCACCCAATGGAAATTTTCTAGTACGAATGAAAACATTATCTTATAACTCCTGAAATTGATTCTTTATGTCTAAAACTTCAATTTGAGTCATTCGATAAGGGGGTTTTGAAATTGGAATAGAATAAGGAACTAAGTCGAAAGTAAATTCAACTTCTTAGTTAGGTATTATACCAGAAAAATCATCAGGAAAAACATCATGGTACTCATTTTCTACTAGAACACCGTTAATCTAAACAGTTCCTTTGTTTTCAACAATATGTTCAAGAAAACATTCATTTCCATATTTTATTAGTTTCATAGCTTCTTGATATGTTATCAAAAGTAAGGGTTCATTATTGTACACGAACTAAAAATATTTCTGAAAAAAAAATATCTTCATCTCTGCATTCAATCATAGCATGATAAATGGAAATCCAATCCATAACCAAAACAACATCAAACTCTACTAGAGGCAAAACAATATGTTTTATAGGTAGATTCTTTAAACACACACAATGATGAGAAGGTTCCTATAATTTCTTTTTGTCTCAACATATCTTCCCAGTGTTTTTACAATAAGTTCTGGATTCATATCATGATATGAAATTCCCTATTTTCTATAAAACTTCTCAGAAATGAAATAATGTGTAGACTTGAATAAAACAACACATTATCATAATTTGGACAAAAAAACAAGGTACCTGATACTACTTAATTCAATGGATCAACATCTTTTGAAGTAGTTTCAAAGGATTTCACCACCCCTTTGTGATTGTAGTCAGGCTCCTTTCCCCCAGTTGAGTTCTTATTTGGACACTCATTTTCATAATGACCCGTTTCATTGCACATAAAACATCTTACCACTGGATTTTCATTGCCTTCTTGGTCATATTTTTTAAAGTTACGAACAATATTACTAGACAAACCACACCAGAACCACTTTCCAAACTTCTATTAACATTTTCCAGGATGCTTTTTACCACACTTCTCACAATATGGATATTTATTTTTCTTACCTCCAGGCATATTTGATTAATTCTTTACTTATTCTTACCAACTGTACCTCTTCTTTTGATTTCTCCCATGGAATACATGATCATATGAAAACTCCATTTCAACTTTCTCAGCACATGTCACAAGTTTCTCATAGCTTTTGAATTCATGAGAGGCTAATTCTCTTCAATATCAAAGCTCTAGTCCTGAGTAAATCCGATTTATCTTATAATAAATCTCTCAGATGAAATTTGGAGCATACCTTTCCCGTTGAGTGTATTTTTCTCCATAAGAAGTCACTGAGTCCTACTCCTGCATCAATTCCAAGATTTGTTTTCATCCAAAGACAAACCACCTTAGGTATATATTTCTCAGAAAATATACCTTTGAGTTGATCCCAATAAAGAGAATCAATCTCCTCACTATACATGATTTTTTTTCACCATCGACCACCACTGATCAGCTTTACCTTCAAAACGGTATACAACAAGACTTTCCTTTTAAAGTTATGAACACCCCATGAAGCCAAAAATCTTCTCCCATGATTTAATACACCCTTCTGCTTGAATAGAGTCATATGATCCTCTTTCGGATGGGGGAAGATGCCTTAGGAAATGCTCCACTAATGACAGGTTCCTCTGTGGTTGATCTAGTTGATCTTGTACATAGATAACACCACCATTTATAGCATAATTCAAAAGTCCCATCACTACAATGAACTGCTCAGTTCTAATTCCAACCATCTCAGGTCGATGATTTGGAAAGTTTTCTTCCTCCTGATGTCATCCCATCATAGTTGCCATGTTTCCTTTGTGGAAAACCATTCTGAACATAGAAATATCTTAGCCAATACAACATGGTTATATGTAAATTCTATATCATTTTATTGTTACCATAAATTAATTTATGGACATAAATTTAACAATATTCTAACTGCTAAATTTGTCTAAACTGACCTCAGGTACCAACTATAAATCACCGAATTTAAAACATTACCAAATCTTGAATTCAGTGGATTATTCACTTTGAGGATATTTTTCATGTTTAGAGATTTATAGAATTTGGTGATAACATATACATGACAACTTCAATATTACATGTATACACTTCAACTCAGTATCAAAATTTTTTGTAAAATAAAAACTCTTGAAAAAATAATTCATGTCTAGTTCCATGTTTTTTACAGAATAAATTTTCCTTGATCCAATTCTTGACCCTATTCATCATTATGTCTGATGAAAAACATTAAAAAACATTAGATTAGTATAAAAAACATAGTAAGGGATACACAAAGAAGGAAACTGTTATTTTTTCGAAACAACAAGTAAACCATGAAATTTTTATCATAATTATTGGTTTTCACCTTTATGAAGTTATATATGCTCTTCCCTAATCAAAAGACCATTTCTTACCATTTGGTAACCAATAGATTACCATAAAACCTATTGAAAGAACACATAACATAAAAAGGTAACTTGGGACATAAACACACTTAAATGGAAAAACCAAACGATCGAATTCTACATATATCACTAAATGGAATATCCATATAGCCATCATCCATACCCAATTAATTGGAGGTTATAACATAATAACCCGTCCTGGTTTTTCATGGAACCACCAATTATTTGGTTTATCACATAACCACCCGTCAAATGTCTAAGTACCATTATAAAGTTATAACACATAAAATATTCCAAATATAAACATTTCACTAATAATATTTAATTTTCAATCACAAGAAATCATTTCAAGATATTGAAATAATCAATCCATTTAAAAAAAACATTTTTAATACCAAAACACCCAAAAATAGAATAAGGGGTTTCCTTTTTCATTTAAAAAAACATTAAGGCTTATAGAGGAATCCAAATAATGATTTCGACGGTGGAGAGGTCATTGTCACCGAAAACGTTAAAAACATTCCTTTTTTCATTTAGTAAAAATATTTATAGAAAATAGATTCCCTTTGAAGTAAATTAAATTTCAAAGGGTTATATTATATACTGTATAAAATAAGGAGGTCAATATTATCAAAACATGCCTCAATGAAAGGACATTGAGATGAAGTCCCTTACCTTGGGTCCAACTTGTCCCGTTCTTTCTTTAATTTTCTAAATAACGAAATTATGTTAATTAATAATTTCATAAGAAACTTTTTCAAGTTTATTATTCCATTTATATTACTTGTTACTTGGATATAACAATTTGTTAATTATTTGAGTTCATATCAGAAATTTTTTCGATGTCCGGAACTTGAGTTAAAAATGAACTTGTTATAATTATAAATTGTCCATGTGGTCAAAATTACATTATCCCCAAAATTATATTCATGATTTAGATATTATATATACCATACATATCCAGTATATATATGTATTTATAATAGTAAATAACATTTGTATATCATAAATGAAATGCACCGTTCATGGAGACGGTTAGCCGTACGTAAGCATGAACACTACTTTCATTTCTATTTCGTATTTCAATGGAATGAAAACATAATTATACATAGGTATATTATAATTCCAGTATTATATAATATAAAATTTCATTAACTCTATCCTTTATATGTCCCACGTATGGCATGAATGTTCCATATCACTTTGAGGGGTGGCAGTCCACACTTCCTCAAATGAAATTATTACATTTACCCATTATAGAAACCATAAAGGGATGTTATAAATGAAGAATACCAAAGTATAGAGATAATATAAATATATTATATATCTCATATAAACATAGTTCCATCTTAATATCCACCATAAGAGGTAGTAGGAGATAATTCATCAATCATCATTTCGTGAGCTGTTAGTTCGCAGTCCATAGAAACAGTATGTTCGTATCCATTAGATATAGGTGTGTTGAAGTATAGTTTGAATACTTATCATAACAACAACCAATTATATTGAGGATACTAGTTTTTTTAATAATTAAAGGAATAAAGTGAGTTTAACGGGTTGGAGAAATAAAATAAAAGAAAATAACTTAAGAGAATATGTTACCTTAAAATCGGGTATATCCATTTGGTTTGAACCTAAAAGATTTATTGAAGTTCCTTCTACCTAATGTAATACATTTAGGTGGATGAGGGGGATTTAGGGATCTTACTTTGGTAGAGTTTTAATGAGCCAACGTTCTTGAGAGTTTTGATTAATGGGTTAGAGGTGATGGTTTTTTATTAGGGGGACGATGAACTCTTTAGGAATGTTTGAAAATATTATTTTATTATATAGTGATTTTTGGTTTCTAATGGTCCAAAACACTTTAAATTCCAATAAAAGATTACTCTTGTTCAAAATAAAATAATCCACTAATAATTATATAGGTTTGGGATATTTTTTTAATTTTTATAATCATATTTATTTAAATAATTTATTAATGAGGTAAACACTGCATCATTATTGTGTCATAAATAATTTTATTTATTTGATTTTTAAAATTTATAAAAAAATCCATGATGAAGGAAATATTTTTATATTTTAAATGAAAATATATTGTATAATGGATAACCTATATAACCCCATGTAAAATTTTATTTACTAAAATATATACGTTTCTTTCATTTTTGTCTTTACTTTAAATTTATTAATTTAAAGTGTCATTATCACTCCCTAGTGGCTCCCTAGGGTCCCAAAATAGACACAATTATTCCTATAGTCAGAAATGTATCAGAAAAAGAGGAATATGACACATTTTAGGGTAATTTAATGTTATTATAATAATATTTGTTTACCATTATTTTCCAGATTTACCATTTAACCATGGTAAATAAAATATTTACTTAAATAAATATTCATAATGTCTAAAAATAAAGGTTACCTATTTAAACAAATTTTATCCCCTGATTCCAAATATGGAATCCATTTTTTTAAATTCAATACATATAAGTTTCCTAAAATAAATTAAAATTATTTCTCGTTGTAAAAGAATGTTTTTTTAAGAAATAATATCTATTAAAATATTGACACTTGTTTATGTCCAATTTGAAAGTGGAATTACTTCCAATGACCAAAATTGGATTAAATGGTAAAAATTTAATCTAATTATACTTTAAAACAATTTAAAAATATAATCTTATCATATAAATAAATTAGATAAAAAGGAATCATTAAATTAAAATATAGTATTTTCACTATTCATAAAAAATTAACTTTATCATAAAAATAAAAAAAATCATCCAAAGTAAATTTTTATGTCCCTATATTAAATAAGAATTTTATTGTTTCAAATAGAACATAAAAAAGTGAAAAAAAACTAGATTTAAAAAGGTTTCTCCATCAAAAGGCGGTAAATTGACCTTTATAAAATGTTAGAGAATTTATTCTTAAAATTGGATTCATTCGCATTTTAAGCCTCTAACTTTTATTGTATAAATGTAAAAACATTTTACAAACATATGTAACCATATTTTAGTTAGTTCTATTCATGTTTTCCAACACAATGGCTAGGATTTAATTACCATTTAAAATAATAATATTATATTGTTATATTTCAGTAAAACTCGACGTTGTGTGCAACATAAGATTTCAATGAAACCCGTTTTTGCGTAACGGGTACGCCATTGAACATAGAATCCAATTTAAAGAAAAATTAATATTTAATTCACCAATATTAATATATATGAAAATGTCATATTCTTTATTTACTCAGGATGTTACAATGAATCCATGATAAATATTAAAATCAGAGATGATGAAATATCAGAATTAAGTGAATTTAATGAAAAAAGTGAAGATAATGAATTTAGTAGAATAATTTCACATGTATTGAAATTATTATTGAAAGGTAATTTTTAGCGATAAATGTAAATTACGACCAACTTTATACAAATGTAACAACATTGTAAATTTCAAGATAAATTGTCTAAAAAACATGTCTTCAGAAGATGAGAAATATGATGAAAAGCCACATAAAATTGTGTGGTAAGACCATAAAAATAAAAACCAAATTTCATGGAAATAATAATAAATTCGTTAAAATTAATAAATAAAATGATTAGTGAGAAATGATTATGAAGTTATCTCCACTTAAGGAATCTAGTTAGAATATAAATCTAACTTCATCGTTCATGGTGAAAAATGTTTTGACACCTCTAAAAGTGGAGATGCTGAATGTAAATGAATATAGCTAGCGAACATGTTGGAAAAATAATTAGAAACTTTTATTGTGAAAAATTAAAATGCTCAAGGAGGATAAGAGGCTCTTATCAAAAGAAAAAGAAAATATATGTGAGGAAAATTAAGAATGTGAAAATTAAGATATTATTGACATTGTTAAATCAAAATACATAAACTAAAAAGGTCTATAATAGAATATATGTTAATGGAACCTGAATAAAACATTCCCAAATGGAATAAGTACAGTCAAAGACGTAGTCTAAATGTGACGAATCAAAGAATATCATAAAAAATATTATATAATATTTCATCAATCATGTTGAGGTCAAGGTTGAATCATTAAAAATTAGTGAAAGGATTTGTTAAAAGAAGAGGGTTAATTAATCTCTTTATGAATTTAAAAATAAACCTATTATAGCTAACAATGTATGACCAAATATAAATTCTAGACACGTGTGGAACATGATGAATAGTGAAAAATTATTTTCTAATTTGAAAGAAGTAATATATTATCTAATACAATTTTTCCCCTAAACAAAAAAAATATAGATATATAGAAAGTCAATAACAAAGATATTGATGATATGGAAATTTTCAGTTAGGAATATCAATGTTCCGAGGAATCATATAATTTTGGATAATTCATCTAAATAAAAAAATTTATGTTTGTATAACATTTCCTTACCAGATATGAGACATGCACCAAGGTGGAGTTATTATGAGAATAGGAAAACAATGTTTTGAAGTAAGATAGTTGTTATCTGGGACTCATCCTATCTTCCAACACAAAAAATAAATTTTTTTGATGATATCGGTGTAAAATGTAATCATAAAGGAAATATTACTAAAAATTGAATGAGTAGTCTCTTTAAATAAACATCTAATATAATGAAAAGTAAAGGAGATAAAAAATGAATGAAGAAAATCATGTTTCAATTAATTTTATTTTAAATATGGTAGAAATACATGTTCATGGATCCCTGATTGTTGATGATCATCAAAAATGACGAATGACATAAAAATTATAAGAAACATTCATAATAATGATGCTGGATCAGTGACCATAGGAAATTATTGTTCACTAAAATTTAAGGGCGTTGGAAAAGAAATGATTGAAGCCCAAAATATGAAGTCCAATAATTTGTATTTTTTTGAAGGGATGAAGCACAATTTTCTTAGTTTCATATGATTTTGTGATAATGTTCATGGTTTTTGTTCAAAAAGGATTCATATATCATGAAAATAAAAAAAAAAGATGGAGGAATTATCACTAATGAAAAAATAACTAATGGTAATCTATTTCAAATTGGTTATTATACCAATTAATATTATTTGAGCCCCAATGATGGAAAAAAACTATGGCATCGATGGATTTTCCATCATAGTCAAAAGAGTATATGTAAATTCATAAATCATGATAATATAAGATATTTTACCAAGTTAATTAGGGAAAGGGATTAAATTTTTTACACCATTCAAAAAAGAAAATTGGCCCAAATTTTACACAAAGTGGTGGATATTATATCTTTTAGAACACATGAACTTATTCATACGGTCATATATGGACCAATGAGACAAAACACTACTAGATGTGGATTGTATGTCATTTAATTTATTGATTATTATAATTTGATGACTAATGTCATTTTTATCAAGCAGATGTTAGAGGAGACTCAATTGTTCAAAAACCATTAAATGCATGGAAAAAATGAAATAAGTATCCATATCATGAAAATAAAATAAGATAATTGTAAGTACATTACTTATGATGATTTTGAATTTTTTCTTTCATAACATGGAATCAAGCATCAGTATAGTACATCATATACTCCACAACCAAATTGGATAGCTGAAGAAAATAATAGAAGCATAGTAGATATGGGAAGGAATATTCTAGTGGAACACAACATCTCAAAGTAGTGGTAGTGATAAGATTTATATAATACTATACATACAAAAAAAAATTTCTTATAAGAAAAAAACACAAAATATGTCATATGAAATGTTCTACAAGAAATGGATAACTATTAAATACTTCTATTTTTTTGGAATATTTTGAATTATAAAGATAACAATCATAAATTAGAAAAAAAAATTGAATAAAAAGAAAAGGAATAAATTTCATGGGATACCTATATAATGTTAGTGGGTAAAAATTCTGGAAAAAATGTATATAACAATCATCTAACTGTACTATTGAAAAATTTATTTGAAAATAATAATAAATTATAAATATCAGTTGATACAAACTCATAATATTTGGAAAAAAATGGTATGACAAATAGAATAGAATAATGATGAATCTATTAATAAGGAGCCAAAAATTGCTGATATTGATTCAGAATATACCCGTGTTGAAGATGTAGATGATTAAAATAAGATAAAATGGCACAACAAATTGAATAAAAATATTGATGATGAAAAAATCATTGAAAATTAGAAAGATATAGTTAAAACTGGAAGAATATATAAAATTGAATATAAAAATACATTATTTCTCAAATTAATCCTCATAATGTGTGTGAATTAGTTGAACATGTGGAATTGTAACAATCTACTAATCAGGAACTTTTTTGAATTGAGATGAACTCAACTTGGGATCTTGTACCAAAAACAAAAAAAAACTTTATTGGTACCATGTTAGTTTTAAGAAAGAATATAGATGATAGTGGTAGATTATCAATGATAAAGGCCAGAATAGTGTAAAAATTACAATCTAAAATTGAAGGAATTGACATTGAATAAACATTTACACTAGTATTATGACTGTAAACTATTCCAATTTCCGTCTTAAAAGAAACACAGAGTCACTAATAATCTTACCAAATGGATGTGAAATATTACGTTCATAATGTTGATCATGAATAAGAAATATTTTTTTTATAAAATATGGTTTGTTATTAGTTAATTATGATATCATGATATTATGATTTATGAAAGATTATTAGAGTTTAAAATATGCCCCTAAATACTGAATTTATAAATTGGATGGTTTTCTAAGAGATATGATGTTTATAGATAGAAAATTTAAATGTAGAAATCATGTCAGAGAAATTAAGGATTCTTATAGTAATTGGATATGTTTGTTACATAATATTTTCTGGTGAAAAATATGGTCTATGTGATGAAATTTATAAGAAAAATGGAAATAAATTTTAACAAGTCCGTACTTGGTCAGATGCTGTATTTTCATGGATTTCAAATTGATCAAAAACCAAATTGTATATTTCTATAATAGGAAAAGTATAATAGGGAATTATTTAAAAAATATAGGATGAAAATTTAAAAATAATATTCAAAACCCGTATCATTTAGAACTAAATTATTCAAGGATGAAGCTAGAAGAAGTGTTAATCAGAAATAATTCATAAAAAATGGATGCCAACATTATCTAATAGAATCAAGGAAAGATATAACTTATATAGTGACTCTATCTAAAATATTTCAAAGTGATACAAATGTGTCTCTCTTGTTTAATGAAAAAGGAATTAGGGGATGTGTTAAATGAAATTTTAACTATTTGAATCTATAAAGACATAGTACATATTTAAAAATTGTAGAGATTTACGAACGCTCAATGGGAATATGATTGTATAGACATGAGATCAACATTAAGTGTAACCTTCTTACTACGAGAAGGATGTGTAAGTTGTTATAGAGGGAAGATGAATATTGTTACCCTGGTCATTAATGAGGCATAATATGTTGTTGTTACACAAACATGTACATAGATGATTTTTATGCAAGTGAAGTTATATGGTTTGAAATTTGAGACTAAGAGACCACTAAAATTTTCATGTGATAATAAATGTTCTATAATATTATCTAAAAATCGATTAAAACATTAAATATATAATAATATTGTTATCTGGTATAAAATTATCAAATAAAATTTGGACGGTTGAGATATCAAGCTTTAATTCAATTATACAAAAGATCATGTTGTAGATATTTTCAAAAAGAAATTTGAAAAGATAAGTTTATTGAGATAAGGTTGAACATTCATGTTCAAAATTATCATCTCACTAAAATATGATAAATAGGTATCTCCTTATTCCATATTTATATGTGTATTATTCAAACAATGAAGGGATTTGGAAGAGTTTCATTATTTATCATGGATGACATTTAATAGAATAATGGTGGAAGTAGAGGTATTCCTTTAGGGGGATATTTCATAAGGTTAAAGATCATAAATCACTCTCTTATCTCATTTAAAAAGTATTTATTTATGTGGAGTTCTGGGTGGATGTAAAAAATCATTCAATGAGGGAAATATTATTATAAACATGATCTTCTAGAGGTATTTAATGATGTATGTGTGGGGTTTTGTATTTAATTTAAGATAGTCTAAGAATAATTTCCCATTCCTTAATATTTAATGATAGCATAGATACCCTTTTCTATCTCTCCATTTTTTCATCACTGGGTACACCCATGTAGACATAGAGGTTATTAACTAAAGGCTCATTTACAAGTGTTAATTGATGTCATTCCATCTTTTAAGAAAATATGATACAAGGTTCTTGAGAAGAAAAATTATATCAATATACCCCACATAGAGTTTGATTTTGATTTTTGATTAAGGTAGAGTAAAACCTATTCATAGATATTGTGTTTTTTGTGATGAGATTTATGTGAAGGGATACTAACAGAAAAATACAAATGGGGAGGATTTTGATCCCAAGTGTTACATTTATTTTCCCAATATATTAATATGTGTTTGGTGATTTTAGATTAAGTGGTGATTCCTTTACAATTTTTGCGTATCCATATTACACAATTGGATCTCATTCATGGACAATTATTATGTATATTGACTTGCATTTAACTCATGGACAATTATTCCAAGCATAAATATGATTGTTTTCTATGCTGATCTAAATTTTAAAAGTCATTTGCTAAGGTGTTTTCAAATTTCATAAACAAGTTGAATTCTATAAAAGTATCTATATGCATGAGGAGGAATTAATTTCGATGAATTTTTCTTGTAATTATTTTGAGAATTATTTTAATTGAATATCATTTTATACCTAGAATTTCTATAAGTATATTTTTACAGTCCTTACTTAAAAAATAAGTCTAGCCTAAAGGAATGTCAATGATATCTCTTATCAGGATCATGTGGGACCCATGGGTAAACTATTCCCAAGGAACTATCTTAGGAAAGTCCATATTATTCATTAGTTAGAACATAAGAGTGAATGCATGGGTGTTGTGTATAATCCAATGATATGGACTTCTATAGGGACAAAAAAGTGTGCTCCTATAGATGTGCTAGGGTTGGGCTGGTAAGTTGTGGAAAAAATCACGTGTGGCTTATGCAGTGAATGCAGGTTCCAAACCTAGGGTCAAATTTATGATTCAATAGCATGAGTTTTGTAATAAACCAATGGTAATAATATAGTGTTATTCACTTTTTGATGATGTTATGCAGAGTATTGTTCACCCTTCCATTAAAATGATGAAAATAACACCATTTTAACAACCCATCTCTTTATCATACACATAAACATGATTTATTACATAAACATGAACCTAATACAACTATGATGATTGAAATGTTTAGTGTCTTTGTAAATAAGGATCATTACAAAACAACTTAGAACATAAAAAACAAGAACTTTATTGAATTCTTCTTTTACATGACCACAATATTCCTTAGTACATAGAATTGCATGAGATAACATGAGAACATTCATAATAAAAAGGTGATCTATAAAGCCTAGTAAGGGAGTAAGCAAGGAATAACATAAAGAATATATTACACCTTAGGAGATAAGTTTATTAATGGTGTGAAATAAAAATATGAACACAGAGGCATGATATAACATGACTATCACGACATTGAAATTTGGTAACAACATTTAACATGATATTAGCATGAGACAAGCCTCATTTCACATGGATAATGATTATACCAACATTTAACATGAATTTTCATGAGTAACCATCATTTCACATGGTGTATTGTGATACTCTTCATTACCCAATGCATTGGAGCTCAATCAGAGTGCACCCTTCAAAATCATATAATTTAATGAATAAGTGCGCCATATATATCATACAACATGGATTGACTAAAAATTCTAATTTATTTAAAAATAATGAAATTTGTAATTAATAAATGAATCTATATAATCAATAAGTAAATGTGCATAAAGATGAAGACCCTTGATAGAGAAATTGGAATGGTATTCACTATACAGTGACTTTGGCTTGGAGAATCGTGTTGCAATTTCAGTAGCATAACAGTGTGACATTAGAATTAATAAAAATGGTTGATGATAGTTAAAGTTGTATATCATTATATTTACATTAAATGGAAAGTATGTGGAGTCATATAGATACATGTATAAATATATGTAATGGAATTTATATGCATAATATACCAAATTTCTTAAATGTAAATGAGAAGAGAGAAATTCCATATGGAATTTTGGACTAGTAACTGGTGTGACTTGGAGTCATTAATGATAGATAAAGAGTTATACCATTATTAAATAATAATTTGGGTAGTATGGGTGAGGTTTGAAATCATAACCCAATATTTGTAATTGAAAAAAGGGTATGACAATATATAGAACATTGGACAAAAAATGAGAAAGGATGAAATCCCTTTCTTGGAAATGTGATCCCAAAGGCTTGGGAGAGGATTGAGATAGGCATCATGGGAGCTTGGGCACATTGGGATGATTATAGTATGATTTGGTCAGGGTTTGGATGAGATCAAAATGGGTTTAGTGAGGAGTAATGGGATATTGAGTGGGTTTTTATAGGAAAGAAGAGGGAATTATATATTATTTAGGTTTTGGACAATAAACATTAAACTTATTAAAACCAATTAACATCCCATAATTTTTTACCATGAGTTTTTCCAATGGGGAGTGTAAAAAGTTATTTTATATGGAAAATTATAGAACATTTCAAAATATTTCTCTTTCGTTTGTGGAGGTGAATCAAACTCTCAAGGAAATCATTTTAAAATGATAAAATGTTTTATAAGTTTTTGGAGGGTCCACTAAGGCTTTATAAAATAAATCAAAAAACCTAAAATCACATTATATTAAAGAAAAAACATAATGTCAAAAAAAAATCCATTTATATCATTTTATCACATCACTATTAGGTCATTACTAATTCATAAAACATATTATATATTTAAACGGTATTTAATTTTTACCCAAAAATTCAACTGTCTCAGAAAATTATGAAAACGTTACCATTGTATTTGACACCCTGATTCAAAAATTAATATTCATTTTATCTAAATAATTATATATATATATATATATATTATTTTTTAAATTTAAAATAAAAATAGACATTTATCGACAATTCAGGGGTTCTGAAAAAAACGGTTTCAAAATTAATGTTTTTTTACAATTTTATTCATAACAAATATATGATAATTTATATATAAAAAAGAAATATATAAATAATATTTTATTAAAATATTATTTAATTCAATAATAAATTAAATCATCCAAATAGATTTCATAATTAAATTTTAACAAAGAATATTATTTGTACATTAAAAACTATATACAAAGTAACAATAATAAAATGAATGTGTATTCATTATACAAAAATTAAAGAACATAATAATAGTGCTAGGGTCTTGTTACATAACCCCTTATAAAACATGCATAAGGCCTAAGGGTATGGTGTGTGACTTTGATAGACTCCTGGGGAAGCTCAAATAACATCGCTCAGGTGTTAATATCTATTAACATCCAATTATCCTATAGGTGGTTCCGTTCAAGATTAATGTGTTGAATCTCGGCTTGGACATGGTGAAGAGTGATTCCTAGTGATTCTACCACCTTTCTGAGCTCTAAAAAATGGGCATTCTATGGTGCAATTCTACTGTACGAGGCCATTTCTTCCTTTTTATTAGTAAATTGGACTTGTTAAAGACCTATATTTATACTAATCATGTGACCACTGTTCAATTAATATATTAGAAAAGGTGACAATTCTTAATGGTATTTTAAAATCCGAAAACATAAATCCAAAAAAGTGCATAAGTTTTGTATAACAATATTTTATAATAATACATTTAATTAGATCAAGAGGAATTTTGATTAGTAAGTTCATGGGTCATTACAATATTCCCCCTTAAGAATTTTTACCATATAAATTTCCTTTTCCACACTAAAAAAGATGAAGGTAACTCTACTTCATCACTTCCTCTGATTCCCACATTGCCTCTTTAAACATGTGGTTTCTCCACAACATCTTGATGAGTGGGGTTGCCTTATTTCATAAAACATTTTCTATACAATCTAACATCTTCATTAGATTATCTTCATTGGTGGGGTCATTCTACAATGGTACCACCTCTGGATTGAGTACATGCGTTGGGTCAGGTATATACTTCCTCAAGAGTGATACATGGAATACATCATGTACTTGATATCGTTTTGGTGGGAGTGATAGTCGATAGGCCACTGCTTCAATGCGATCAAGGATCTCAAAATGGATGATGTACATTGGACTAAGAATTCCATTCTTCCCAAATCTCATAACACTCATCCACATATATATTCAATGGAATACCATGTCTCCAATATCAATCTCTAGGTCACGTTGAATATTGTCATCATAGCACTTTTGTTGACATTCAGCAGCCTTCATGTGCTGCTGGATGGTCTTAAACGTATCCAACATTTCTTAGACCATTTCTTGGCCTATGATTTTTTTCTCCACAAATTTATCACAACATGTCGGTGTTCTACAGCTCTTCACATTCTGTGCATCATAAGTATCCATTTAGATGCTTTAGTGGAAACTATTATTATAAGATAACTCAACACGAGGAATATTTTGATCACATCCTCCTTTGAAGTCAATTTATAATTACGTAAACATTTCCACAAATGTTTGGATAGTATGCAAAGATTGGCCATTAGTTTTAAGATGATAACATGTACTAAAGTTCATCTTAGTATTCAGAGCATGTAGAATAATCTTCTGAAACATTGTGGTGAATCTTGGATCTCAATCGGGTACAATATACAGTGGTGCTTCATGCATCCATACAACTTCACTGATATATATTCATGCTATTTCATCTAATAATAAATACTCTCTAATTGTAATGATGTGTTTAGTATTTATAATATGATCCACAACAACACGGATCCCATTGTTTCCTTTTGATGTCTTCGAAAGTCCAGTGATAATGTCCATGGTGAGGTTCTCCCATTTCCATGCCGGTATGGGTAATGGTTGCATCATCCCCTTAGACTTCTGTCTATCAGCCTTCACATGTTGACATACCAGGACATTTGATTTATACTCAGCAATCCCCATCACCATGTTATCCCACTAATAATTCTCTCAGATATTGTGATGCATCTTTGTGTTGCCAGGTTGAATGGGGAAATTTGATCTATGTGTATCATCTAAAAGTTATTTTATTAACTATTGATTTGATGGAACACATAGTCTTGACCTAAATCTCACAATTCCTTCTTTATTAACATTGAACGCTGAGTATTTCCCTTTTCATGTAGTTTCCATATTCTTCTGAATTCCCACATCATCTTTTTTAGCAAACATTAAACTTTACAAAAGAGACATTTGAGAAATCATTTGTGAAATTATTGATGATGTTCTCTTCTTTATGATACCCATGTCTATTTCATCAATTCTAAGAATATTAGATCCTTTTCAATTCACATCAATGATAGAATCGCTGGGTTCTTTCTACTTTGAGCATCTTCCACATCGTTTTCCTTCCTAGGGTGGTAATGGATTGAGCATTAATAGTCTTTGATCAGCTAAAACCATCTTCATTGGTGCTTGTTCACCTATTTCAGTGTAAATATATACATGAGGCTTTTGTGATCCGTATATATTCCACAGATCTCTACAAAGTGGTAATGTCACCAAATTTTTCAATCGAATATTTCTGAAGCCAACTCCAGATCATGTCTTGGATAGTTTTTCTCATGAAATTTCAATTTCCATGAATTATAGGGAATGAATTTGTCATTTTTCATCAACACACAACCTAATAACTTCTTTGAAGAATTAAAAAATACCAAAAAACATACCCACTTTTCGGTAGTGTGAGCATGGGCATAGTGATAAGACTGCTTTTTATCTCCTTGAATCTCTCTTCATATTCATTACTCCAATAAAACATGACTCCCTACCAAGTTATCTTGCTAAGGGTTTTTGCAAATCATGTGAAATTTCTCACAAATCAATGATATAATCTATCTAACCCAAGGATGCAACAGATATATGTTGCCGATGTTGGCCTCATACATCCCTCAATTGTTGTTGTCATAGAGGGATCCACATAAATCCCATTTCTTGTGATTATATGACCCATTAATGAAACATCCATCAAATAGAACTCAAACTTTCTACACTTTTCATAGTGCTTCTCCAATTTCAATGCCTCCAGTACATTTCTTTGATGCACCACATGCTCCTCCTTGGGATTAGAGTATATTAAAATATCATCTAAAAAGACTACCCCAAATTTGTCAATGTAATATCCAAAGACTCTATTCATCATGTGAATGAATATTTCTAGAGCTTTAGTGATTTCGAAAGTAATTAATTTGAATTCCTAGTTCTTGTACCATGTACAAAAATCAGTCTTTGGGATATCCTCCTTATTCAGCCTTACTTGTTAATATCACCACCATAGATCCATATTAGAGAAGTATTATTCTTCACGTAGATGATCAAACAAGTCATCAATTCTAGGTAGAGGATACTTTTTCTTTAGCGTGATTTTGTTGAGATCACGATAATTAATGCAAAATCACATTGTATCGTCCTTCTTCTTGGGGAAGAGGATGGGTACACCACATGGTGAAGCACTTGGGCATATAAAACCTTTATCCAGATTCTTCTATAGTTTTTTCTTCAACTACACTAGCTCCTAAAAATACATTCTATATGAAGTCTTGGATATTGGAAACTCTCTAGGTATAAGATCAATGGAGAATTAAAAATCTATTCTAGGAGGATGACCAGAGAATTCCTCGAGAAACACCTCAGTGAATTCTCTCACAATAGTCTTGTCTTTAAGGATGGATTCTTCATTAGACTCAATAATCTGAGCAAGATATATGTTCTTATAGTGAAGTAATATCCTTAATTGAGATGATGTTTCTAAAGAAGATTTGTCCTCCTCCTTGTACTTGTATAGAATAAGGGGTTGATTCTCTATATAGAGAGTGATTTCTCTCTCACAGTAATTTATGTTGGATCTATATAGAGAAATCCAATCCACACCATGAATTGCATAAAATTTTACCAGGGCGAGTATGAAAAAGTTTTTCAATAAGTTCAATCCACAAATTATGATGGGGGGAGTAATATTCATGGGGTTCAATAATTCCCCCATTTTTCATTCTCACCGACATCTTTACTTCAATGATTTGTGGTGGTGTTGGGATTGTACAACTAAACATTAGGGATATAAAATAATGTGTATAACTATAGTCAAAATTCATGTTCACTATTTTTTAATAAATAACTATCATACCTATAACTACTTTTCTTTCGGGGTTTCCTCTGGTAGTAGTGATGGAAAAAGATCTCCCTTTCCACCTTGGAGGTTGTTGGTTGCCTCAAAAAATACTTGGATTAGGGAACTCATTTGAAAAGAAACCTAGTTATTTGTAGTTGATGCAATGAACAATGAATTGAGGGTTGAATGGAGAGTTCCTCTCCTCAATCGTAGTAGTGGGTTTTTCTTTTTGTATTTAAATAGCCAGGTTCCCTTCACTTCCACAACTAAATCATTTCCTCGTTACCATCAATAATTTTTAGGGGTGCATCTTTCTGCACCTTTGGAAAGTTGGGTGATGGTATTTATTATCACCATTAGATTTATCCATAGGACCACCAGATTTAATTTCCACCTTATTCTTATTATCCCCATGATACCCCTGAGATTCACCGATCTCAAATTTGACTTTGAGGGAACATCAGAAAATTTCTTCATATCTATCAAAGTCATGAATCGCGAGGTATTTTCATAGCCTAGGTTTTATCCAACCAAAAAATATTCCAACCATTCTTTTAGGAGTAACAACAAAGAGGGAGGCATATTGTGCAATCCTTTTGATTTTTGTTTCATATTCTCTAATGGACTTGACATCTTTTTTCTTGGGGGAAAGGAAGTCCCTTTCCATATTAAGTTAGAGGGTGTGAGGAAAATATCTATCAATTTCTTTTTCTAGAAATCCTTCCTTTTGAACTCCACGATCTCTTCCTCAGGCTTCTTATTTTTTATCAATTTCCTCCATTGATCATCCTCACCCTCCATATGATAATCATCCATAAGTACCTTCTCATTTCCAAAACATTGAAGCATGGAGAAAATCTTCTTGATAGTGTGGCTCCATTGTTCGGCGATTGGTGGATCATATTATCCATTAAAATTAGGAGGAACTTGTCTCATGAAGCTCTCAATTGTAGATTTTTTATTCTTAGGGGGTTGAACGTTCTTCTTGACCAATGTTTCTATTCAAAAGGTGAGTTAACTCATATCGTGACAATTTTAGTGATTCCTGCTCCCATCAGATTGTACATCTCATTAGAATAATCATCATATTGATCTTGGCATTAGTTGATAGCCTCAGTCCTCCTATTACCAGAAATTGGCTAGAGTAAAATTAATGTTATGTGTAACACGTAAAGGGGAATCAAATGACAAAAAAAGAATAAATTATAAATTATATTTATTTCCTTGAATTATCTATGTTATCCGTGATCGGCTTCACAAAATATATGATTATGATATTTTTTTAATTACCTTAGTAATGGTTCATATTAATCTCATGAATTTATCATATCATATCTCCTGAGAGTGTTGTAACTAAGGGTGCATCATGTCACTTTGTCATGCACCAGTTCTTGTCTGATTCTAGCTCAAAGCGGTGTTTTCGGGTTTTAACACTTCATTAATTTTTGCCAGAGATTCCTCTACCTGCTTGTATACTAATAGGGATGTATTTTCTAGATAAACCACTTACTCAATACTCACCAAAATTTAGGGATTTTTTTATTATACATAGTCTTACCCCTAAGGCTTTCACTATGGTTTTCTAATCCTAATCCAAAAAATAACAAAACATATCCTATAACACAAACTATAAAAACACTTCTCCTTATCAGACACATATAAATGATTTATTACATAAACATGTACTTAATACAAATATGAGGATCGAGAGGTATACTATCTTGGGAAATTAAAAACATTAGATAACAACTTATAACTTAAAACACATCAACTTTATTAAAAATTTCTTTTACATGACACGTCATTCCTTCATACATAGAATTGCATGGGATAACCCAAGGAAATGCATAAGAAAAGGGTGAGATATAAAGCACAATAATTGTGTATTCAATGAATAACACGAATAGTATAGTTCATGTTATGAAATATCCATATCAATGGATCACTAGAAAAACATGTACATAAAGGCATGATATAGAATGATTATCACAACATGGAAATGTGGCAGCAATATTTAACATGATATTAGAAAGATCCAAGGATCATTGCATATTGAGAATGAGTAAACCCTCATTGAACTTTAATTATCATGAGTAAAGCCTCACTGCACTTTACGTATCATGATAATATTCTTTACCTAATGCATTGGAGTGCTATTAGGGCATACCCTTCTTAATCATTTCATTTCATGCATAAGTATGCCACATGGATCACACAACATGGATTCATTAAACATAATCATTTATTTAGTGATAAAGGAATGTGGAATTAATAAATTTATCTCTATAACCAATATGTGAATGTGAATAATAGTGAACACCCTTGAGAGAGAAATTAGCATGGTATTCACTACATAATGACTTTGGCTTGGAGAATCACGGTGCAATTTTGGCAGCATAACGGCTTGACATGAGAATTAATAAAAATGGATGATGAGAGAGAAAGGAGTGTCTCAAAATATGTACATGAAATGTATAGTAAGGGGCTATATATATAAATGTCCCATCATATGTAATGGAATATTGATGCATAATAAAAAATAATTTCTCAAATGTAAATGAGAAGAGAGAAATTCATTATGGAATTTTGGCATGGTAATGAGTGTGCATGGGAGGAATTAATAGGAGAGAAAGAGGACTCTCATCATTCAAACATAAGGAGGGAAGTATGAGGTAGTCGCACAAATATACCCGAAAATGTTTAATTTAAAACAAAATGGTATAACAATATAAAGAAATTTGGACAAAAAATGTGAAATGAATAAATCCCTTAATTGGAAGTGTGGTACCAAATGCTTGGGAGAGGCTTCATAGAGGCTTATTGGGAGCCAGGTGTGCCTTAGGAGGATTCTAGAGAGATGAGGGAAAGGGTTGGTTGAGATCCAAATGGTTTCAATGAAAAGGAATGGAATAATTAGTGGTTTTATAAAATCAAAAAGAGGGAATTCATTATTATTTAGGTTTTGGATACTATACATTAAACATATCCAAACTAAAAAACATACCATGGTTCATGCCCATGGGTGTTTCCAAATTGGAGTGGAATAACTTATTTTATAGGTCCAATGTTCGATATTATTATAATATTAGGATTTCTTATGTGGAGGTGAGTCATACTCTCAAGGAGATCATTTTAAAATGTTAAAATATTTTATAAGTCATGGGGGGTCCACAAAGGCTTTGTAAAATAAATCAAAAAAGCCATAAATTTTGATATTATAAACGTAAAAAAATTGTAAGAAAATAAATTTTATTTTATTTTATTACATCACTGTTGGTTCATTGTGATGTCATAAAACACAATTTATATTTAAATGATATTTAATTTTTACCCAAAAATTCGACTGTCTAAAAAAATGAAGAAAAAATAATTGTTGGATAATTTTGACATCCTGATTCAAAAAATAATATTCATTTTATCAAAATAATTTACTAAATATTTTAATTTTTACTTTTCAAATAAAAAATGACATATATCAAAAATTAATGGGTTTTGAAAAAAACATTTTTCAAACCTTAACAAAAATTACAATTCTATTCATAAAAATTATATTATACTTTATATTTAATAATATTATTTTATTAAAATATTATTTAATTAAAAATTCCATTAATTCTTCAAAATTAATTTCTTAATTTAATATTAACTAAAAATGCTATTTTTTTAAAAAACAATATACAAAGTAACATTAATAAAATGAATGTGTATTTTTTATACAAAAAATAGAGTACATAATCATAGTGCTGGTGTATTGTTACATAACCACTTATAAAACCCACATAAGGGCTAAGGGTAAGGTGTGCGATGGTGGTAAACTCTTGGGGTTTCTCGAATAACATCCCTTGGGTGGTAATCTCTATTAACTTCCACTTCCCCCATAAGGCAGTTCCATTAAATCTTAATGTGTTGAAGCTAGAGTTGGTCTTGGTAAAGAGATAATCCCAGTGACTGTACCATTCCATGGTCTGATAATGAGCTTCGTATAGAGCAGTTATACCCGATAATGTCATTTCTTCCTTTGTCTGAGTAAATTAGATATGTTAAAGCCATATATTTATACTAATCATGTGATCACTGTTCATCGACTATATTAAAAATGGTGACATTTCATAATGGAATTTTAAAATCCAAAAACATAAAACCAAAGAAGTTCATATTTTTTATATAGACATTTTACATAATAATACATTTAATTAGATCAAGAGGACTTTTCATTAATAAAATATTGGGTCATTACGAACACCCATTCTATATTATTGAAAGATAGAATGTCGGACATCCGATCAACAGGGATATCATCTTCATCCCCCAATAAACAAGACTACCCATGAATAAAACCCTTATTTGGATGATTATTTTCATAACGGAAAATGAAAATTGATGCAACTATAAAAGAGTTCATATTTCATGGGAGGTCAAGTCTAGGACTTTGGGAGACTGAAAATAGGAATTTTGATTTATGTAAAAGAATAAAAATCATTTTTAGGTTTGATTATGTGGAATGAGAAGGATTATATGAGAATTGTAAAAAACGATTTAAGGATTAGAAAAGTATACATAATTTTTCTATGCCTGTTTTTTAGCCATAGGTGAATATGAAAAATATATGTAATCCATGGGATTGATATGTGAGTGTTGGTTCTCTATAGTGAATGTCAACATTGGAAAACTATAATTCCATACACAGTGATGATCCTATTCATGACTACATAGGATAGAAAATTCTTTTTGAAGAATGTAAATTCTTTTTTAGTGAGTGATGTGTTATTTTTTGTGCTCGCAGATAAACTGGTAGAATTTGAAAACTGTAAGAGAATCTACTACTAAGAAGATGTATTCATGGTTTTTGGGTAACATAAGAATGTGGAGATATCTATTACAAAATTTTCGGATTCTTTGTAGATGAATTCTTCAATGCGGATATACTTCCATATTATAGGATTTACATAGAATCGTTAGGTAGTGAAGAAGAATATATAAATTTATGATCTTTCTTCGTGAAATTAGTTTTAATATATGAGTTATGTGGTGAATTTTAATGAATTATTTGTGGATAATGAAATACATTATACCATAAGGGTACATTTATTTACACTGAGTTTTTTGAATTATTTCTTATGGAATAATAGTATACAGAGATATTGTAAAGTGGATGTGGTTGTTGAAAAAATATAAGTAGGTGAAATCATACATTATAGTTCTGATGAAGAATTGATTTTATCTTCACTCAGTGAATAGAGAGTGTGATAAAACATCACAACTACAGTGAAACTCCCTTGGGGTTTCATTGGGTAATTTTTTTCTATTTATGATTCATTATATGGGGGTTGTTTATATTTTGTATAACAATTATAAAATGAAATGATAATGTATATATTGGATTAAACTGAAATTATTTTATCTTTGTGTTATAGAAATATTATCATACATGATGGTATCAAAGACAAATAAGTTTCAATATTAACTTTTTATATAATTATTTAATATAATTCCATTGTGATTTAAATTGTTCGTTACTTATTTTAAACAATTTTTTTTACTAATAATAGGAAAAATAATTAATTTACTTAATAATTGGTGTGATGTATAATTATGTTATTTCTAAAATGAACAACCCAACAGGTTAGGAAATCAAGAACCATATTTGGGATCAATCCTTATGCAATAATATCAAACTATTTATAACAATTAAATCCATGTTGAGAACCGTAATTTTTTAATAATGGAGAAACACAATATCAAATTTATATGTTACATTGTCCACTATATTTTACTAGGTCTCCTAGTCCACTTATTTCTATGAAATGGATTAATTCGATGAAATTGTTATTTTCAATTTTTAGGTATACGAAACATGATAGAATTGCTCACTCCATTTGACATGTAGAATGTGAGGATTACCAATGATGGAATCCCACTAATAAATATCATAAAATATTAAAATAGAGTCTATTTAATTTTAGGAATTCTAAATTTATATTTAAAAAAGTATTTTCTTTGAAATCATTATAAAAAGATTGAGGGGGAACTCTTGGTGTTGAAACAGAATATAGAGGAATATTTGGAATATTATGAAGAAAAACTACTGAGGCATATAAGGTATGACACTTATTTTTTATCAAATGTTGAAATTAAAATAAATATCGTATTTACTAGAATAATGTATTTTTATTTGAGTAGGATTTCCAAAATAGAAAATAGAATCTATTAATAGATTAGTCATTTTGATCTTTTGATGGAAATAGAAGACAATATTGTATATGTTCTAGAGAAAATGTAAGGGTGGTATATTATCATAAAGGATGGATCAACTAATAATTTTCATTGATAGATGTTAAATATTAATATATTTAGATTCACTAAATAACATTATAATCCTTGCCATAATTTCAAAGGTTTATATCCATTAGAAACAATGATACATAATCAAATTATTCATAACATATATATATATCATCTCAAACAACGTTCTTCCTAACAACCATCATTAATTGACATAGCATACATAAAATGTTATTTCATATTATGTTGAATTAAAACCTAATAAAGGGTTATCTCGTATTCTCTATCAGGGAAAAAAAAGGGAGCTGTAAATGATAACTTAACCATACCATGAGCATAAGTATATGTGAACTTGATCTTAACATTTGAAAAGTATAATCGAAATAACTGAAATCATATTCATAATTCATGGAATAGAATATGGAATTTTATAATACAATAATAATAATTGAATCAATTTACAAGACCCATGAGATCACATCATTATAATAATACATAATTTTTTCCATTCACTTAATCATCAAAAATAATTTGATTAGTCTAGGAAAACTTTGAAGAATACCATATTGGATTGGTATCACTGTATAATCCATCTTATCTTTAGTCAATGTTCAATCTCAAGAGTATCATTGTGGACATATCCCCATACGAAACTTGGTTCAATCCCAATTATTTTTCTTATTATTGAATTATATATCAATATTTACCCAATTTATTTGTGGGATATATAATTTTAAGAAATCCCATTACACAAGGAGAATCATTAATATGTGTTCCAATATATCATAAAACATTCATCATAGAATAACCAGAAATATGAAAAAAACCATAATTATTTCATTATTTCATTATAGCATAACTAATGGAAAATGTGATTTACAAATTCTTTATCATAACATAATTAACCAGTTGGAAAGATTTTTTTTTGAATCTGCTTAAGTAATAATCATCACAATCCACAATAAGAATTAATATAGATGGAATCATAGGAAAATATCCCCAATAATGAATTTTCAAGATCAAAATATGTCATATTGGATATAAATTCTTCTAAAATATCTTTTGGATCATTTCTTACTGAAAACACCATTTTCCTTTTGAAATTCAATATTTAAGGTATAACTAATTTTAAAATATTACAGAATTTTTATCAGTAAAAATATCATTAGAATCATATAAATTAATCTGTGATTCATTTAACCATTATGATTTTTTGAAATTTCATTCATTTCACATACATTAAAATAGTAATTACTTTTTCTCATTTTGTGGAAAAATTTAAAAGTACATCAATCAGAAATAGACTATATGATCCATTCATGTCAATATTCAAAAAAAGTTAATCATGAATATAAATGAATTTAAAAATTATAATACAATATAAAAATATTCATGAAAATTGTTTTATAAAAAATTAATACCAAATAAACATGTTTTTCTTACTGAAGAGATAAAAATATTAAGGATTTAATAAAAGTATTCATTCATTCTGTTACATTATAAATGTGTGGAAAATGAAAAGAAAAAATATATTCTCAATGTGAAACAATCGGTGAATAAAATGAATTGTATTATTTATAGATAGGTTATAAAATATCATCATCAAAAAATAAATTATTAACAATCCTAATACAAAATGAGATTTTAACATTAATCTATTTTCTTAAGACTAAATAGATTCAAAAGATATCTAAAATCATATATAATAAATTTAAATTTTGGTAAATTATATTGATGAACAATTTAAATTAATATAATATCATTTTTTATCCACTTATAATGTTTCAACACCCATATATTAATAATATTAAATTAAAATCATTGTTTTTAGGTGATAACTATTTCATTTATATAAGAATTTTTTTTGATTGTTTCTATCATTTTATTTTTGTCAAGGTTCAATCATATATAAAATTATAATATTAATATATATATATGTGTGTGTGTGTTTGTATATATATTTATGATATTTATGATTATTATCATCTATAAATTTTAGGTATATAAAAATTGAATTACATTGTTCATGGAGATGGTTTGTTGTACGTATACATGAATATTGTATTTGATTTTCAAGAGATGGAATGAAAGAATGGAAAGTTATAATTAACTGATATAGAATCATTATTATATCATATACATCATATATATTCAATAAATATATCCTTATCAATATCATAGTAATGGTTAAATATAAATAAAAATGCATCACTTCGTGGAGGTGGTAGCCCACACGTACACAGATGCGACATTATCAGTATCCAGAAGATGGACATGTATGAATAAAGATAAGATATTATTATTATAGATGAATAATTATATCATAAATATCATATATAATCATTAAACCAACTATAACAAAAACCCATTAAATATGGGGATGAAAGGTCAATTGTATCACTACATAGAGGCAATCTTTTACATGTAAGAACAACTGATACATTCATATCTCATTTTATGGAAAATGGGTTAATAATGGTGGTATAAGAATTAAAATAACTTTTTAGTGAATTTATGATATATAGGATATTATTTTATGATTAAAACCAAATATTTTTTGGATCAATAATAAGAAATAAATTTTTAGACCTAGGGTTGTATGATTATCTATTTTTTGGTATACCTCCTTTAAATCCCATTTTAAGGACCTACTAAATGATATTTTAAGAATGAAAAAAATAAATATTGGAAATGAATGTTTAGAAGATAATTGGGTAGGGTTTGTTCAACCTTTATTTCTCAAGGTGGTGTAATTGAGATAATATAATGATCTTTATTTATAAGTGGGGGATAGGATATTGTAGGAATTTATAAAAAGATAAAAAAATATAAATTCAACTCTAGATAAATAATTCCAAATGGAAATATATTTTAACAGGGTATATTATATAGTATATAAAAGATAAAAAAAATGTTATTACCAAGTTTAATAGGGAAACAATACCTTGTCTCTTGATTTAATCCCCATTATGTTTTTTAACATTCACAACTTCAAAAAATTAGTACTATATTTACTATTCATTTTCTCAAAAAATAAATGTTCCCTATTTAAAAAATTTGAAATTTTTTATTAAATATATATAAGTTATTTTTAAATATCAATACACAAAAATTGAATATTTTAATTTAAAAATTAATCCCTAAAATTTCAATGGAATTCAGTTGTCATGAAAAAAATGTTTTTAAATTAAATAAACAATTTATACCAAAATAAATTTTAAAATTAATTATAATGATAGAATATGGATTATAATTAAGATGAATAATAAAATTTTTCATTTTTAAAAAAATAAACAAAATGTTACTTTATAAATTCTTTGAACTAAAAAAATGTTTTCAATTAAGATCAATAATTTTTACTATTTTTTGAAAAATTGTTTTTTTAGATAGTTATCAAGAGTTAATTAAAAGATAATTTTGAAATGTTGATTTTAAATATGTTGAAAATTTTTATTTAAATTATATTAAATTTTAAAAAAAAAATTCACAAAATTTAATAAGAACATTATTTAGGGAATGTTTATTTTTGAAACATATAAAGAATTTACAAAACATTAAGACATATTTATCAGTATATATGATTAATTTATATATTTATACATATTTTTTAAAATTTGGTTATTCATATTGTAAGAACCTAGACCCCAATTTACCAGATATGGTTTCTTATATTAATAAATTTTCATGATTACAAGAAATTTGTATCCCAATGGAATGAATAGTGTAATAGTTTTGGAAACTAGATACAGACACAAGTTCGACATTAAAAAGTGAAATGAAATGAATTATAGAAATCCCATTGGTAAAATATATGACTCCTTGGTTATCCCTAGAAGTCATTATTTATATTAATTGTTAAAACTTAAGGAAAATAAAACATAAGAAATGGATGAGATAGGATACTCACTAAGGGTATGTAATACAGCGAGAGTTATCATAAAAATAAACTCTAGGCATTTTGATAAACTAAAAATACATGCCTTTAAAAATATTATTGAGAATAATTTGGCAGGAATGAAAGATGATTAAATAAGGACATATAACATAAAAGAAAATAAGGAAACATAAGAATTTATATTATACTAGTCGAATGATTACATGGTTTATCAATTAACAATACCATAATGAGGGAATTCATAATGTCATAAAGCTAAAAAAAATATTGTGAAGGCCTTGGCCGAGACGTCTGAAAATACTAGTGTAAGCCCTCAGTCTAAACCCAATTCTGTTTTTTCTCATGAGTCCTACTGACGAGTCCAAGGTCTCTATCAGACCCCATAAATCACTTTTTCTATCAAATTTATTCCTCATATGAAAGACTATAAACAAAAATAACCTGAACATATGAAATTACTTTCCCCAATATGTAAACATGAATAATAATCATTCTAAGTAGTATGGTGGATGGAAAAAAGATGGCTCACCCACAGTTAAATTGATAATTCACCATGATAAAAATAATATATTATCCTTATTAAAACATTAAATTTAACAGATCTGTTTAAATAGACAAAAATACTCTAATAAAATCATCGAGGAATTTTTGAGGGAAATAAACTTTTACTTTAAGGAGACAAGTTCCATTGGAAAAATATTTGCATAAAAACAAAATTTTAATATGGTAGTTTTTATAATATCAAATTATTGATTATAGAAAAATATTTTTTTTATTAAAACCAATTATAGAGGTCACTTGAAAATTGGTAAGATTTTGAGAAGTTTCTTTGGAATGGGCTTGTTCATCGGGAAGAACTTAGAAAGGTCATTATAAAAAAAATTACTCCACATGGAATAAATAATTATTATGATCAGTACACTTATAAAAAATAATCACACATATGTTTTGAGGAGTAAACAACAAAAATTAATAATTCAATTTTGATTTAGAGTGAAAAAAGAGAAACCCAAAAGAAAAATGTGGTTCAGGTAGATTGCCCTTTCCTTATGTCCAAACTTGTACTTCACATGACCTTAATGTACTAGATAATAAAACTAAGTAAATTATTTAATTAAGTTAGAACCACATATATAGGTATTTTATTTATTATAATTTTATTAATTTCATTTATGGTATTTTGGATGAGTTATAAGATAAAAATATATCGCTCGGGAGCATTTGTTTCCTTAGTTTCCACCATCAGTATACCTATATATAATTATCTATGTTCATGTAAGAGTGGTATAATTTTTTAGAATTTAATTTATATGATAATAATGAAAATATAGATGATTAAATGGTGATATAATTCACTTTTTTATATGTTACGATGGTGAGTTTTTTTATAGAACATTAGTGATAATAATTTAGATTATTTTTTGCGATATTTCGATTGTTACGAAATAGTTTTTTCGGATGAATTAGTATTATGAACATATACTGGTTCCAAAACATTGAATAGTTTATAAATGATATATTATATTTTTCTTCAACCATAAAAATTTCTTCATGGACATCCTTGAATGAGAAATTTAAGAATGAAGGTTCATCGTCCACAACGGATGGAAATTGGACCCTCTCAAACGATGATATCATTTTTAAAATAAAAGTGAGAGTAAAGGGATTATTGATGTTTCATCCATTAAAAGGATATAATTATAGTATATATATTATAGTATAGTTATCATGATCATTTGTATATAGGATTTGTGGAGATAGTAATAAATAAAGAAGAAAGTTGAAAAGAAAATAAAAGGAAAATGAATATAATTTTACCTCTTGGATACACCTTTTTAAAATATATTTAAGGGAAATTATTTTAGTCTTCTAGGAAGACAAAGAGATCCTAGACATTGGGATTTTCTGGAGATGTGTATTTATATAGATCATTGATTGGATTCATGCCTTAGATAAGTGAGGAGAAGAGGGAGTGAGGGGTGGTGTTTATGGTGGAGGAGAGTGCTGATTATTAATATCTCATTCATTTTTTTATTAATTAGCTCAAGAAAAGAATTAGTGATTGTTTCTTGTGAAAAAAATTGTAATAAATTCATGTGAGTTTTATCTAATGGTTTATAACATTATCCATTATGCATGGAATAGGGTATTTTTCTTATAATGTATTTATACTGTACATTACCATATTTTACTATTCAACATAAATTCATGTATTTCAGAAAAATCCCAAAAATTCACCCTAATAATTTTTCAAGATGTAAAATTTAAAAATGGACCCTATTTTATCAATATAAGTTTCTAAATATGGGAAATTTAATTTTTAAACATATTTTTCATTGACTTGAATAATCAAATTTTTTAAACTAAAACTGATTTTATAACACCCTAAAAATTAACTAATATCTTATAAAGTGACCCAAAAATAACCGTGAAAAAATATATATTTTTAGGAATAAATTTTCTGAAAATAAGTTTTTTAAATCAATTTAAAAATATAAAATTTTAATAAAATAGTCATTACTCACAAAAACAACATCACTTTATTATTAATTTTTATAATATTAAATCTCATTTATAAGGTTCGAAAACATTATTTATACATAAAGGGGTGAGCTTAAGTGTAATATTACTGTTAATAATGGTACATTACTACTCATAATGGTTAACTTACAATTCACCAACAATTTAAATTGATCATATCATAATCTAAACATATTATTAATCGCAAACATGTATATCCGTTTTTCAAAATTAAAAAAATCAAGGTGGTAAAATTTGGTTTAACCGATAAATTAAAATAATGATGTGTTGGTTCACAGAGACTCAGTTTTCTATTCATTACATTATATATTAAATTTATTTATAAAAAATTGTGGTGTTGCATTCTTCCCCCTTACAAAAAAAATCTCCCTCAAAATTATTAAAATGATAACCCATGAATTATTTTGGGTGGGTCTTCATCATAAGTTCCTCAGTCTCCCATGCTACTTATTCAATTTTATGATTTCACCAAAGTACATTTACCATATGAGTCATTTGATTCCTAAAAATCTATTCTTTAATGTCTTAAATCCTCATAGTCTCCCCACAATAATATAATTCTTTCTCTAATTCTATACCTTCTGATGTGAGTACATATGAAGGGTGTAGAATCTACTACCTCAACAATTAGATGTGGGACACATTATGTACCTTGGAAAGGCTATGTGGCATTGCCAAATGATAATCCACTACTCCAAATCTCTCTATAATTTCAAAATCTACAATGTACATGGTGCTTAGTTTACCTTTCTTACCAAATCTTATAACACCCTTCCATGGAGATACATTCATGAAAATGTGATATTCCACTTGAAATTCCAAATATTTACTTCAATTATGAGCATAGGTATTTTTCCTATTATGAGAATCTTTGATATGGTTTTGAAAAGTCATTACCTTTGTTGTTGTTTCATCCACAAACTCTGGGCCCACAAGCTTCCTTTCACCAACATCATCCTAACATGTTGGTGTATGACATATTTTTCCATACAATGCTATATATTGTTCAATTTGAATTCTATAATGGAAAATATTATCATAGGAAAAATATTACAATGGTAAATACTAATCCCAAATACCTTAAATATCAAGTGAACCTGATCTCAACATGTCTTCTAATGTTTGGATCATCCTTTCTGGCAGCCCGTTAGTATGAGGGTGATAAGCAGTACTCAAATGTAGCTCAGTATCCAATGCATTCTAAAGACATTTACTAAATTTCAATGTAAATAATGGATCACAATCACGCAAAATTGAGAGATGTTATCCATTAAGTTCTAAAACATTATTAATATAGAGTCATGAAAGGCCCTCTAGTTGAAATTTATCCCTTATAGTGAGGAAATGTGCAGATTTCATATGTTGATCAACAATTACCCATATTGCATCATTATTTCTTTGATATTTGTTTATTCCAATGACCAAATCCATGTTCATATCATGAAAGTTACATATAAGAATAATTAGAGGTTTCATGACTACACTAGGATGTTGTCTTTCAACCTTCACCTATTGACAGACTAAACATCTCAATACATAATCATCAATTTCAAGCTTCATTTCGTCCCAACAATTTTTTTTTCAAATACCTATACATATTAGTGAATCTAGGGTGTATATATGAAAATTTAACTATTAGAATAATCCAATAACACACTTTTAAACTTTTGTACAGAGGGAACACATATCCTTCTCCAAAATTTCATAATTCCATCTTCACACATAAAATCCAACAACTTCCCATCATTAACTACATTAAATTTCTTTGGAATATTCTCTTCATCAAATTGAGATAATTTAATTCATTCCATTAAATATGGTTGGGAAACCAATTTAAAAATTAATGATGATTCGCCGTATATGACAATTCCCATATCCATCATCATTAGATCTATATGCATAAGATCCTTTTCAATTATCATTTAGTTTAAAAATCCATGATTTTTCCTTCTCTATGTGTCTGCCACCTTATTTTACTTCCCTCTATGATAGTGTATAGAAAATTCAAAATCCTTTAGTAGCTCGAGAAATCAAATTTGACTCATGTTGAGTTCCTTTTGTGAGAAGATATATTTCAAGTTGTTTTGATCCCTATTTTTCTCAAAACATTCACCACAGAGATAGTATCTCTATATCTTGGGAGAGAAGATTAAAAATGTAACTCATGATCATGAGTTGGATAGTTATATTGTTGAATTTTAACTACCTTAATATGTAGGTAATAAATCTAACATTATTTATAAGTAAACAAACATGTCCTTTCTTTGATGAATCACTATAAATCACAAATCCACCATTTTTTGATTGTAGAGTCATGATTGGAGAATTCACTAACCTATTCATCAATTCATCAAAACATTCTTCACATTATTTTTTCTATATGAACATAACCCCTTTATGAGTATGCATGGTTAATGGGTTAGATAATTGGGGGATGTTATGAATTAAATTCTGAAAATAACTTTATAAACCAATAAAACTATAATATCAGTTATGTCTGTTGGAGTAAGACATTCCTAAACTTCCTTTGACTTCACAAGATCAACATAGATTCTATCCTTAGAGACAATATGGCCAAGAAAAGAAACTATTTGATGTGAGAATTCACATTTCCTAGAATTACCATAAAACTTCATTTCTTCTAAGAGTCTTCACAATAGTGTGCAAGTGGCTGTTATTATCTCATTATATTTTGGAGTATACCAAATTATCATCAATAAATACCAAAAACAATTCATCAAGATATTCCTTAAATACTCTATTCATTAGATCCATGAAAATAGAGGGTTCATTTTTCTGGTAAAAAGGAGTTACTGTAAACTCGTAATGCCCATACCTGGTTCAAAATAATGTCTTTGGAATATTTTCCATCCTTACACGCAATTGATGGTATCTGGATCAAAGTTCAATCCTGAAAAAAATTACGCTCCATGAATTTGATCAAATAAATCGTCAATGAGAGGAAGATGATTCTTGTTATTTATTATAATAGCATTGATCACCCAATAGTTAATTCAAAGCCTCAAAGATCCATCTTTCTTATTAAGGAAAAAAAACAAGAGTGGCCTATAGAGAAACACTAGGTCAGAAAAATCCCTTATTTTTTAACTCCTCTAGTTGTTTGTTTAGATCCACTAATTTTACTATGGACATTCTATAAGTATTATTTGATTTATTCTTTATACCATATATTAAATCAATAGAAAACTCAACTTCATGCTTCGAAGGATTCCCATGTAAATCTTATGGAAATACATCAATGTATTCTTTCCAAATAGGTACATCCTAAATTTTAATATTCCTTTATTCACTAAATATTTTGTCTTATCTTCCTCCCCAAGAGTTTTATTCAGTAGAGATACTAGGGGTGGATCTAGAAATTAATCAAATATTGATTATTATGATATTAAGATAAGGAATTGTACATCATTCTCAAAAAAATTAACTTCATTCTACTAGAAATATATCTTCTCATCATAAAATATAATCCAATCCATACCAAAAACTATATAAAACATAGTCATAGGTATGATGATAAGGTTAGAACCTAAATCACACTTACGTGTCATTAGGGGGACTGATCGACACATATTTATTACAATGATACTTCCATTTGTATTTTAAATAATAACTACTTTATTAACTCAAATTGAAAATGACTAATTATCTTGTAAAACTATGAACTTATAAAATAATGTGATTATTGGGAATAAAAATATCATTGGCTAGGTTTGAGTAAATGATTAAAGTACCTTCCACAACATCTTTATGATCTTCAACCTTATAAGTTGTGATCATATATTCTTGGACATTCTCCCTTGTCCTTATCTGGGTAATGTTTCCATGAAACATTATACAATCATTGTAATAATTTTTCATCCCTTGATAATTTTAAAATTGAATATTGGTGTATTTATTCTTTCCCTTGAAATAACTAGATTGGTGACCACATTCTCCACATTTTTAACAGACTCTATTTCCTTTTAGGCAGGCTCTGAGGTGTTTCATTTTGAAAGTATCACATTATGGATAACACCCCTATTTATTTATCCCTATATCCATTATTTCCTCTGGCACGCTCTTTTTATCATTCATTCGCTTAAATCCATATGACATAGAGAATTCATTTTAAGTATTTATAGTACGTGATACTATATAAATGTATGATGAAAATGTTGGGGAAACCACTTCCCTTTGGAGGAATGGGTTTTAACCATCATATAATCAATTAATCTTTATCATATGGTTAGGTATGTAGTGCATGAAATTTCGTTCCATGAAAAAAATTCTTCATAATTCACAATGTTTTCATCCTTATTTTTTCAGACATATGAATTTCTACACCATATCTTCTCACTAATCTCAATGAAAACATTTTTTTAAGAATATTTACATAATAGACACTCCATTACATTTATTCTATTTATTACTCCTCTATAGTGTTTTGAATTAATTACTACAACTAATATACATCTCATGGTAGATGATAAACATCCATTATAACCTTATCCCATTCATTAAATCCCAAAGATAGAAATATCTTCTCTAAGAAACTAATCCAATGATCTACCATAAATGGGTATGTAGTCCAATTGAATGATGGAGGTTGTTTTCACATAATGTGGTTTTACATTAATCCCCCATGTTTTGGATCAGGATGCCCCATATGGGTAAGGTTATTGTTCATAATCTGAGTCACTTGTTCTGGTGTAGTTATAAGTTTCTCAACACCAATCTAGCTTCAAAACCAACATCATTATTTTTCACAAGAGGGAAATCCCAACATGGGGTTCATGCATTCATGCGGTTTAAATTCCATCCACTATGATAAATTTATATATAATTGAATACACTAAATTAGTTAATGAATCATAATGTATAATATCACACCAGAAAAACACTTATCATAAATTGAAATTTCACTCATGTCTAATCTCAAAATCATAAGCATGGATACTTTGAAGACAGATTTCAATTTAATTTATTCATAATGGATTATAATGAAAATTTTTATTATCTAAGAATATCTCTTAGATGTGTGAAACCAGGTGGACATTAAGGTATGTTGTCATGTAGCTAGTTACCCCAAGTTTAGCTCGGAACACCATGACAGAGTTGTAACTCTTAGGTATATTTGTACCTGAACCACGTCTACTTGTATTTTCCCAACATTTTTTTATTTTCTAGAAATATCCACATAATATATAACATAAAAAATTTCTAGGATGTTCTTTTATAATTATCCTCAATTTTTATCATATGGATTGTTTCCCTATTCTATGTTTTCTAAATCTAGGTTCCACATTTTCTACTAAATTTTCTCTGATACCAACTGTAAAGACCCAAACCTGAGTTTCTCAGATTCGATGACTTATATTTATACATTGGAATGATTATAGGAATTTTTATCGCAATGGAATGAATTGTTTAGTGGTTTTTAATACAATATACAAATATATGTTAAACAATAAAAATTGAAAGGAAATTCATAATAGCAATTCCATTAGGAACATCTATGACTCCTTGATTATCCTTGAAAGTCATTCATTATATCCATCATCAATACCTAGGGAAAATAAAACATAATAAATGTGTGAGATTATATTATCTGTAAGGGTATGTAATACATCGAAAGTTATAATAAAAGTAAATAATAGGCATGTTTAACAATATAAAACTCATGCCTTTTAAAATATTCTTGAACATAATATGGAAGGAAATAAAGCTGCTTAAATAAGGAAAAATAAATTATCATAAGACAATGAAACATAAAAATTGATATTCTTATAGTTGAATGATCATATTTTTTTATCAATTACTAATACCATAATGGGGGAATGAATAATTTCATACATCTGAAATATATTTTCAATGCCTCGACCAAGATGTCATAAAATACAAGGGTAAGGCATCAAAAACAATTCATTTATATTTTTTTCTCCTGAGACCTACTGAAGCATCAAGGGGACACATGATAATTATAATGCATTACTCATATTAAAGGGAAATAATGTAAATAACATGAACATATGAAATAACATTCACCAATTTTTACATATGAACACTAACCGTTATAAGTAGTCTGGTGAATGGTATCATGATTGCACATACACAATAAAAATGAAAATAAAAAATTTAATAAAATATCAATTTTGATTAACATCATATATTAACCTCAATAAGACATTATATTAAATAGAGGTGTTGAAAACGAAAAATGTAGTGTAATAAAATCATCGATGAATTTTTGAGAGAATTTCACTTTTACTTTGAAAAGTAGAGTTCATTTGGAAAAATAATTGCATAAAATATTTATTGAACTATGTTGTTATTTACATGATAAAATGAGTGGTTTTATAATAATATTTTTGGATGAAAACATATTATATAGTGCTCTTGAAAATTGATAAGAATTTAAGAAGTTCCTTTGGAATGGTCTTGTTTATTGGGAATAATTGAGAAATATATTTATGAAACTTTTATTTCTCCATAAAATAAATAAGGAATCTGATGGCTACACATATACAATAAATTAACCTAGAATTTATGAGGAGTATATTATTATAATTAATAATTCAATTTTTATTAATAGATACAATTATCAACACGAAATAAAAATGTTGTTATGGTAGAAAACCCTTACCCTAGGTCCGAACGTGTTCTGCACATGACCTTACCATCTTAGATAATATAATTAAATCAGTTAATTAATGAATTTATGAACTATTATATATGTATTTTATTTATTATTATTTTATTATGTTCATTTATGGACTTTTAGATGAGTTATAAGATACAAATTTATCGCTCAGGAGTGTTCGTTTCCTTGGTTTTCACAATCGATATACTTGTATATGAGTATGGAAGTTCATTTGAAATTGGTATAATTATCCAGAATTTAATTTATATGATACTAATGAACATAAATAAGATTAAATGGTAAATTTTCAATTATTTTATATTGTATGAGGTTGAGTTATCAGATAGAACATTAGTGATAATCATTTTGATTATTTTGCCAAAATTTTGATTGTTACCAACTAGCTTTTTTGTATGAATTAATATTTTGAATATATATTTGTTATAGAATAGAGAATAAGTTATAATACATAAATTATAGTATTTTTAAATAATAAATATTATTTCATTACCATCCTTAAAGTATAAATGGAGGAACGAAGTTTGGTTATCCACAAAGGATGAAAATTGGCTCCTCCTGGATAATGATTTTGTATTTAAAATTAGAGAGAGAGAGAGAGAGTAATGAGATTCACGATTTATCATCCATTAAAATTATATAATTCCATTATATAGATTATAATTGAGTTATTGTTTTAATTTTTAATGATTATGTTATGAGATAACAAAAAATAAATAAGGAACATGAAAAGAAAATAAAAGGAAAAGGAATAGGATTTTACTTCATGGAAACTCCTCCTTGATTATTCCCTTAAGGGGGTTGATTATGGAATTTTGGAAATACCAAGAGCTCCTAGATGTAGGGAGAGGCTAGGGATGATTATTTAGGAATAATGATTACATTATTAGAGTCACAGATAATTGAGGAGAAGAGGTAATAAGTGGTTGTTTTTATAGATGAGGAGGGGTGAGTTTTGAATATCTTATTAATTGTTTTATTAATATTCATCAGATGATAAATAGTGTTCGATTCTTGTGAAAAAAAATTGAAATACATGAATGGGATTTAAAACTAATGGTTTCTTAAATTATCCCTAATGAAAGAAATAGTTTATTTATCTTATAATATATTTATACCATAAATTGACGTATTTTACTATTCAACCAAAATTCAATTATTTTTGAAAATCACAAAAATTCATTCCAAAACATTTTTTAAATTGTATAATTCAAAAATGTACTCCGTTGTATAAAAATAATTTCTTAAATATGTCAAATTTTATTTTTAAATAAATTCATCATTTACCTAAAAAAAGAGAGTTTAAAACTAAAATAGATTTTATTACACCTAAAAAAATTAACAAAGATCTTGTTAAATTATACTAAAATCATAGGTCCAAAAAATATTTATTTAGGAAAAAATTTTGTGAAGATTATTTTATAAAATAAATTTATTAAATTAAAATAGAAATTAAATATTCATTACTAACAAAAATATAAACACATAATTATTAATTTTTAAAATATTCACTCTAATTTATAAGATGCCTAAATTTAATTTATACATAAATGAGTGAGGATAAGGGTCGTATAACTACTCATAAGGGTACATTACTAATCATAAGGGTCAAGTTACTATTCACCAAAAATGGAAATTTCACCTATTAGAGTCAAAACATTTTTCTGATCTCAACTATGTATATCCAGTTTTTTGAAATCCAAAACACGTATGAGAAAATTTTATATTTAACAGCTAGGTTTTAATTAAAATGTTTTGTTTTTTTAGACTCAGTGTTCCATGAATTACATTCTATATTAAATATATTTGTAAAATATTGTTATTTTATAGATGTTCTCTCCATAAAAATAATGTCTAGTCTATATAGGTATAAAATGTTTTTATTCATTTATACTTTAGGTTGAAAGAATCACAAGATATCAAAGAAACTATATTTATTTTAAGATAAATATATCATAAAATATCAGGGTGAAACACTCCATCACCCTTAAAATTAATTTCCACCATAATTTTCAATAAATATAATATAAAAAATGAGGATATTTCTATTTCATCAAATAATCATGTTCCCATGTTACTTCTTCAAATTTTTATTCCCCAAAATAAGATTAATTTTTTAGTAGCCTTTTTCTCTTGTACTTTAACTATATGATCCAAATTTTCTAATGTTTGGTCTTTATTGGAAATAACATGCCCCAATGACACATCCTCTAATTTCAGTACATTCTATTTATCACTTATAGTGTCCCAATTATTTCATATATATATATATTACAAGTTAGTAAATGTATATTAATTAATTAACATAAGGAAAATGACATTAATTTTATTGGTCTAGTGGTTTTGGAAACATTGACATATAAACAACTAGTTGATAAGACTCTCTCATTATGTTTTTCATAACTAGATCCCTTTTAAACGTGTCATTCCTAAAACAATTTTTCATAACATATGGAAATGAAACATAATAAAGGGTATGATCAGAGTCTCTATAAGGGTAGATAAGGGAGATTTCAATTATCACATTAACATAGAATGACCATAATTGTATAAGAACGTGGTAATAAGATTATAATACCCAACCAAGTGAAACAAAGGTCATAATCTTGAATAATTTCATAAATCATGATAGTTAATAAGAAAATATTAATAATGGAAAAAATGATCCAAGAGATAATTACTTTGGAAAAATACATCAAATTGTGGAATTCCCCTAAGAATATAAAATCATTTCATTTGGAGCCATGCATCGCTTTGAAGACTATCATAGTGGAATGGGTTCACTCCCAAAACCATCATAGTAGTCAATGATCACTCTAAAGACTATCATAGATGAAAAATTCCCTTACTGAACTTGGTTAACTCCCTATTCTAGACCTGTTTATCTCCTGAGATATCAATCATTACCCAACACAATGGTGGGAGATATTGGTCTCACCAATCACAAAATAAAAAACATGCATATGTGTTCCAAAATTTCCTAAAACATTATTCGTATTAAAAATATTAAAATAAATGTATTTCATAAAATTTTTACAATATAATAACATGTGTAAAAAAATCAATCTTTCTAAACATTTAATCATTTTATTATAGTATTACACATGCAAAAAGGAATAGTGTTCATAAAAATATTTTATTAATAAACAAAAATCATCCAGATAGTGAATAAGTGTTATATCATTTGATTATAACACAATTAACGATTAAATAACATCAATGTATGTCAAAATAAATGGAAACTTATTATAAAAGTTCACTTGAAACATTTATTGAGGAAAATATCATTTTTCTTATTGAAATCAATCCACAAAATCTAAATGTTTTGAAAATATTATAGAAATTTTTTTATTTTAAATGAACCTTAGAAACATGAAAATAATGATTCAATAAAATTTTTATTATTAATGGAATTAAATTTAGTTCATTCAATATTTTTTAAAATAATATAGTTCTTTTACATTTTTTGTGAAATGTCAAAAAGTTTATCGTTCATAAATTTTCAAGAACATTCCATTTAAAATAATTTGTAAAATCAAAACATTGGTAAAATTTTAATTAATAAATAACTGGATATTAATATTAATATTTAACAAAATAATTTTTAAAAAAATATGGATTTAGAAGAAAAATATTCCCCAATTGAGACATAAAAAGAAATATTCCTAAATAATGATGATATTGTTAAATAAATATTTAACGTCAGGTCTAACATATTTGGTATATTTCAAAAAACTATTATAATGAATATAGGTTTATTGTAATTCTATTATATATATATAATCATATATTTCAAACTATATACAATTTAATTATATCTTTTTATCTTCTATTTATTTACACTTCTTTATTATATCACTATTATTGGTGATAATTGCATTGTTTACCCTCTAGTTTTTGGTTTCGCAGTTTCAGTGATTCTATATTGATAATAGTTCCATAGTCTCAAATTTTGTTATCAATATATAAATACTATATATATATATTCATCATTAAAATTTATTGATAGAAAAATTAAATTTTTCGTTCATAGAGACGATGGGTAATATGTACGCAAGAACATTTATTCATTTTATGAATAATAGAATGAATGAAAGTGTAATAAATATAAAATGTTCATGAATAAAAATTTGCTCATTTATATAATATATTTTTATTAAATTTTTAGTTTTTACTATCTGATAAAAATTTATAAGAACGAAAAATCACATCGTTGCATTGAGGTTGTAGCCCACACATACGCATGAGAGGCATAATATTTTTTCCACAGATTGAATGGATATATGGGAGATGTTATATTATGAATATAAAAGTATAATTATTTCTTAATTATTATATATAAATATTAATAACAACCTAATATCCATCTATAAATAAAGGTTATTAGAAATGAATTGTGTTACTACATTGTATAGGTACACCATAGAAAGGCACAAGTAATATATTCACATTCCATCTGATGGAAAGATGGTTAATAATGTTTGATTTATAATCCTAATAATATTTAATTATATTTTGGAAACTAAATTTATTATTTTAGCTAGAATATAAATGATTTAGAATAGGTAAAAGATGAATTAAAAAGGAATTTATCGATTAAGGTGATTACCTCTTCTTTGAAATGTCACTATTAAATATCCCCTTAAGTTATCTAGGGTTGGTATTTTGGGAAACCTAAAACCTATTAAATGTGTATAAGGAAGTATAGAATACAATTTTTATGTTTTTTTCGACCCAAAAGGTTCAATTTTTTTTGAAGAAGTCGAAGTAGGGGTACCCTATAATAATTGTGGGGAGGAACACTCTTGGAATTTCTTAAAATATAAAATTAGTAGAAATTAGTTTTCTCTAAAAAATTACCCAAAATGATAATATTAAATGTTAAAATGATTTTTATTCTCAATCCTATAATAAAATAAAAGTTTTTCTTATTTGTATCACATTTTTACTCATATTGTCTTTAACCCTTCATTAACCCTTTTAACAATTAGAGAAATATTATAGTTTTATACACATTAAAGGTAAATAATGTTACAATAAAATACCAAACAACCCAGAAATAGATTCTATAACCATATGATATTAATTTCTATGAATCTTTAATTTTTCTAAATATTATGTCATTTAATAAATTATTATTTATTAAAAAGCATCGTTAATATTACCTTTAATATTATTCTTTTATTTTGATATTAAATAGCTAATGACAATGAGGAATTCAAATAAACTTCTTTCATAACTACCCAACTATGTTATATATATATATAAATTACTTAACACATTTTATACTTTATATTATATCACTTTCTATATTTTTATAATCATTTATTATATTTTCTAGATAACTATTTAAATAGTGTATTAGTTTTTAACAAGAATTTATTGTAATAATATAATTCATAAAAAAATTAAACAATATAATTTTAGGAAAATTATTTCATTAATCTCAACAAATAAATTTATATTGGTTTATAACATTAATTTTTCTCTATGTTGACATATAAAATATATTAAAAACCAAGAGAGAGACATTTTCTAACTTAATTTACATTAAATATTAAATATATCATATTCATAGGAAAATGTATTTTAAAAAAATATAGTTCATTCCTATGGTGATAAAGGGTATAATTAATTTCATTAAATTTTAATTAGTAAAAAATTATAGCCATAATGCTTATGTTAAACCTATATTTTCCGGAATTACTCCTTTCTATTGTCATATATTTTATTATAGCTGTGATTCATATTAAGAAAAAAAAGACCTATTAAAAAACATGAACCTATAGATTCAAAATATAGAATCTATTTTTTAAAATTAAATATCCCTAAGTAGTGGAAATTGATTTTTTAATAAGCACAACATAGGTTACACAAACCACTTTTTATAAAAATAAGTTTGCAATTATAAAACATAGTTTATTATTATCCCATGTTTATAAAAAATACTAAATGAATATTAATTTTTTTAATTAATATAGAATGTTTATATTTTATTAAAATAATTCACTTTAATGGTTATTTTATTTTATTATGATAAAAATACATGGCACTGATACAATAGTTTTTCAAAAAAATATTGGTTTATCATTCAAATGAATTTTTTATTTTAATATATAATCAATTGATAAAAAATGAATTGATTTTATATATATCTAACCATAATTTCTCCCTAATTTCTTTATTCATATTCATACCCACTAATACAATTTCTATGTGATAACACTAAAATTAAATACTATTATTTTAATTAAATATTATAGTTTTTTCAAAAATCAGAGTTTCATATAACACAAGCTATCAATGAAATCCAATATATTTGAAAAAAAACATTATTTAAAATATTAGGGTTTTATATCATGTGTGTACTGCTTTAGAATATATACATGGAATACATCATGAATTTGATAGAGTTTTGGTTGAAGTAGCAAGTGATAGTTTACCGTCCCTACCTGATCAATAATCTCAAAGGGGACAATATACGTTGAGAATAGAATTACTTTATATTAAACACTCATAAAAAATTTCAATATTTGATTAAATAGTAATACCCTCCCACAAAATTCAAAATCATAATAATGTCAATGATTATTTATATCATTTTTTGTTGACTCTTCCATACAATGATATGATCTTGAATGGATCTGACTTTTTCTACCATTTCCTCAACTATATCATGCCTCAATAGATTTACTTATATAAATTCATCCCATGAAGTTGGTGTTATACACTTATTTCCATATATGGATTCATATTTATCCATTTGAATTCACAATTAAAATCTATTTTTTAGAAAAAATTGACTTTGAGAAATGTGTTAATCCAAACAACCTTTTAAATCTGTTGATCAAGATCTCAATATATTTTCCAAGGGATGAATGGGTTATTAGAATGACCATCTATTTAATAATGATACAAATTATTGAAACATAATTGGGAATATATTTTTATTGATTACATCCCCAAAATTTCGAAGTTAACCTCAATTCCCAATCAGATTAATTATAATGTCGAAATCCATACAACCTTACACTTTAATAATTTACATTCTAGGATGATGAACAATGAATAAATATTCTATGTTATTAATGAAGTGTGCATACTTAGTAAGTTGAAAAACTATAAACCAAATCGCGTTCATTGCTTTAGAAATTTTGGGGAGTTTGATGACAAAATAAATAGAGATCATTTCTCATTTTTATTACAGTATAATTAATTTTTGTAACATCCCATTAGAATAATATCTCCCATCTTTAACATTCTGATGTACCAAGATCTACGATTCGTAATCAACAAATATTTGTATTCATTATTTCACACCCAAAAATTTTTTCTATATCTCTAAATAGTTTCATACATATAAGATAAATTAAAAAAATAACTATGAGATTCATCCAATAGATATTTCTTTAATTCCAATATTGATGGGTAACAAAAATAGTTTTCAAGCATTTTTATTCCATTAAAATCAATGTTGAAATCATAATAATTTGATAATTTCTTTTGTATCTCTATATATTTTCCTCATTAAACATTACTATTCTCATAGAGGGATGGTTGAACACTAATTTTACAAAGATAATATCCATCCAATTCAGTCAATTTCTCTAGATCCACCCATTAAGAATAAAAAATATTTAATCTTTTTGTTCACATCTTATATATTCAAGAATGATCCATTCAACTCAGAGCATCGGACACCTTCTTCTCTTCCCCATCGTTGTATAATATTCTTTATTCACCATCTTGATTCCACTCCAACCATATTTTCTTGTTCATATTTAAATCTTTCTTAATAAATATGTTCTATAATCTTTTATAATCATTATATAAGTAATGACTTTTCTATAAAGGTAATTCTTCTATATAATTAATGAAAAATGTCTACAGCTAACTCCATAACATGAGTTGGTTAATATTTATCATGAACAATTAGTTAGTGTTGGGAATAAGATATTCCAATATCATTCTTAATTATGATCATCCCAATAACTTTTATAATGATTCTCTATAGATGAAAACCTATATCCACCATAAGGTAGTGTAATTACATGTGAAATGATCAACCTTCTATAAATTTCAATGAAACTTTCTTCAAATTCATCATCCAATGTAATTTTTATCCATTATGAGTTAAAATGGTGAGTATATTATACTTTTTTGATAAAATATCGAAAAATAATTTCTAATATCTACTCAAACTACAAAAACTAAGGATCTCATTCATAGTGGTTAGTATAGGACAAAATTCAATAAAATCAATCTTTTATGGATACACTGATATACATTCTATTGAGATTATAAGACTTATGAATGAAATTTATATATCCTAATTTCTCACATGCTTAATTTATCATATAACAACTCATTCACATGGGTATTTTTGTAAATCCTCTAATGATATTAATTCCATTCCATTATATTTGAATATAATATAATTTAATCTATACAGACTTTAAAAATAGATGAATTAAATATCAAAAGAATCTATTAATTAATTCTATGATTTTTATGGGGGGAATTATTAAATCCATATTCAATAAATAAAAATATAGATATTCTACACATCTTGAAGAATGATTTCGTCAGTATGTTTTCACTTTTGATCCTCAAACAATATTATTCACATCAAAGTTCAATATTATAAAAATATTAAGCTCCTTATAATTGATTGAAAAAAAGATAAATACTTGGTATAGGATAATTTTATTTTATTTTTTATCTTATTATGTTTCTAATAACCAATTAAGGGTCACTATTTTCGATATTTATTCTAAAAAGTAGAATCGGTGCACCCCATGGTAATAGACATGGATGAATGAATCCCTTAACAAAAATATATTTGATTTTATCCTCTAATATCTATAACTAAACTAGTTCCATTCTATTTGGAGTATTCAAAATTAGTGTTGAACTATGTATGAGTTTGTTCCTCCTCCTAGGTGGTGCATTTACAGGTAGTTTGGAAATGGTTGAAGAGGATCTTCTATAAGGACCTGACCTTATTACATTACACAATCTTTCATTTTGTAAAGAAATAAATTTCTTTAACATTGATGGTCTTTTCAGGTTTATAGTTTTATAGATTTTGGATATTAAAAACATTTATAACATTAAACATTATTATAGAGTGGGTACCATAAAAACAGTATCCATTTCTTCCAAAATATAAAATTGTTCAAATGAAACATGATTTATTGGAAAATTCATAAAACATTTAACTTAGATTCCTCATTTTCCTTACTCATACTTATAACCTATGAAGATCATTTAAAGTTTGTATGAGTACAAAAATCGTAGTATGGGATATAAAAAATAAGGAAAGTCCATGAATACTTGTAACATATGGAAACATTTTCAAAAGGAATTCATGTCTCCCATATATACGTACTTTGTGTAACATGATATTTCCAAAAGATCCCCAAAAAAATAACATAATTGAAGAATAAAATTATCTAGGGGAATTACATACATAATCTTGTATCCCACTCAGCTACCTCATAATTTCTAACCCTCACAGATAACTTACAATATGTGTAAACATTATACTTAAACTTGGAGTGACCATATGGCCGATATCCAACAAATACATACACAATGAATTGGAGGTAAATATAGGTCCCATCCTTTATCATAAAAAAATTCCCCAGAACTAGTACACAATCATACAACATTAATAATTTCATAAAAACATTTCCTTTGAAATTTCATAAAACAAAAATTTAAAATAGGATTTTAAAAGAAAATCCCCTTACATAAATCATATAATTGTAGTGATACTTAATAGAGTGGATGGAATATGTACATACACTGTAAATAAAAATAAATCATCATAATAGAAACAATATTCATGACACAATAAAATTTAATACCACATAAATAATGAAATAGGAGGTTAACACAAAGAATCGAAATCGGGTTAATAATTCATTTACCTCAGGGTTGTCTTACATTAAACATGTTTAAAACTCCAATATATGGTTTAAAAGAGCGTTATTAATATATTACAGAGACATATTCATATTTAAAATACCTTATATGATCATTTCATTACGTCATTTCACCCTTTAATTGTTAGTATTTTGTTCATCTCCTTGTTTTTGGGTGAGTTATTTACATGATTTCCATGATTGGTCCACGATGGTTGTTCCTATCAATTGGAAGTGAAAATCAAAAAATGGAATGGAGTGGTATTTATATATTTCCAAAATCCATAAATTATACCATTTATAAATATTAATTATGAAATGAAGATGATTCATAAGTTAAAACATTAATGATGTTCATTTAGATCATTTTAGTGGTTCTTTGATATTAATAACCTCATTTTGTTTTATAAATTAAAACCATGTGTACAAAATATTAACATAAACTTTTCTGAGACATAATACATATTTTATAACCTGGTCCAATAATAAAAATGGATTCATGACTAGCCATTATGGAATTAAATCAAATTGAAATCACATTGTCCACAATGTTGATAATTCAACACATCACGGACAATGTTTTTAATTCCTTTTATATGTGAGGGAGGAGAATAAGATTGATGGTGAATTTACTATGAACATGAGAAAATCCAGAATATACAATATTCTGTAGATTTAATGCCGCAAGGATAATATTATGGGAGGAAATTAGAAAAAAAAAATAAAGAAAATCTTCAACTTGGGTGTTTCCACACAGGTCATTGGCAGAAAATAGGTGGGAGGAAGGTTAGGTAGGATGCACACATGCTCCATCAGCCACCAATATGGTCTCAAGTCTGAGTCAACGCAGGATTCTGAGAGGGAACATTATGATTCTGAAGGTATGCTTGAGGATGATTTTTGGTTTTAACTTGCGGTTCTCACTCAACCATAAAAGTGATCTATGGGTATGTTTTGACTCGTGTCTGTAATAGTGGATCCCCTTGGAAAGGTTATCTTGTATGTGGTTCTTGTGTGGTTTCTCAATTTTTCCTTAATAGTGTTTTTGAAATAAAAAAATCAATTTTTAGTCAGTCCTTATGAAATTTTGACATCCTAACGGCGTAGCTTAAAATTTCATAAAATATTTTTATGAGAGAAAAGGGGTATCTCATCATTATTACATAATATTCGAAGTTAGGTGAATATTTAATGGCATATCCCAACATAAGGTAAAGTTATTGAAAAATAATAACCAAAAATGAATGAATATAAATGAGGATGATTACCTCTGGATCTCTTCTCCATGAGATCTTTCTTAAGGGCTTTGGTTTTGGCCTTTTGGTGAGACCAACAGCTCTAGGATGTGGGGAAGAGACTTGGGAGGATAATTATGATGAACATAGGTAAGGATAAAGGATTGATTGGTGTGGGAGGAAGAGGGGAATGAGGGTGGTATTTATAGTGGAGGAGAGGGGGTATTTTTCATTATTTTAATCATTATTATAATATTTTTTCTCAAGACTATGAATAATCTTAATTAATGTTTCCCAAAATAGTAATAATGGAATATAAGTTCAAACATGTGGCCTTAAATCAATTATGATTTCATAAATTGTGTATTTAACTAATAATTTGAATATATGGTATTCACTATATTTCAATATTCATCAAAAATTCAAGAATTTTAGAAAAAACTTAAAAATTCATCCTTACCATTTTTTGACATATATAATTAAAAAATGAAGTCCATTTTTTGAAAATAATTTTCTCTATATCATTAATTATATTTTTAAATAAAATCATATTTAATTCAAAAATTAAAAATTTATAAACTAAAACTGCATTTATATCATATTAAAAAATTTACCAAGATGTCATTATCTTAAATCATTAATAAAATAAAATATTAATAAAATTTACTATTCAATAGGGTCATATTACTATTCATATTACTATTCATAAAGGTATGTAACTATTCACCAAAAATTATGTTGGTTCCATTAGACTCCAAATAACATGCTGAATATAATTGTGGATGACCATTTTTCGAAATTCAAAACATAAAAGTAGCAAAATTATGCTTAAAAAATAGTTATAAATATCTATTTAAAACAATGTTTCATGAATTTCAATTTAATTTTTTTTAAATCATGGGATTTTAAAATATCCCCACCTTCTGGAAATTTTATTCTTGCAATTTTATTTACTTATTAATCTAATGAGGGTATTTTTCTCTCATAGCAATTTTAGACTCCCATTTTTCTAATTAAACCATGTGGTTACTCCACAAAAACATAACCTAGTGTATTACCTTATTCCGCAATACATGTTTCCTTCGATCAAGGATATGAACTATTTTCTCTTCATAAGAAATTTGGTCTTCCATCTGAACTACTTTTGAGATCAATACATGTGATGAATTTATCACATACTACCTCAACATAAAAACATGAAAAACATTGTGTGCCTGAGAAAAACACGGAGCAATCCTCCTCCATATTAAACAGATCCAACTTTATCTAGGATTTCAAAAGAACCAATTAACCACGGACTTAGCTTCCCTTTATTACAGAAACATATCACATGTCTCCTTGGAGATATTTTTAGGAAATCATGGTCACCTACCTCGAAAGAGAAGTCTTTCCTTCTGTTATCTGAATAATTTTTCTACCTGCTCTGAGCTTTCCTCATGTGTTGCGGATCATCTTTACTTTCTCAGCCACTTACTCTACTAATTCTTTCCCCATCATCATTCTTTCACCAACTTTATCCCAAAATGCTAGAGTCCGACACCGCTTTCCATAAAATGCTTCAAAATGTTCCATATGTATATTGGAATGAAAACTATTATTTTTAGAAAACTCAAGTAAAGAAATATTTTCATCCCAACTTATTTGTTAAACCATTGAACATGCTCGAAGAATATCCTCCAAAGTATGAACTGGTCATTTTGACTACCCATCTGATTGAGGATGAAAAGTTATACAGAAATTTAGTTTTATGCCCAATGACTTATGAAGTCCCTTCCAAAAGTTATTAGTGAACATGGGATCCAAGTTAGATATAATGGAATGAGGAACTACATGTAACCTGACAACATCTTTGAGGTATTGTTGAGAAAGATGATCCAAAGACATTGTATCCCAAATAGAAATAAAATGCGCAGATTTTTTCAATGGATCAACAATATCACAAATCACCTTATTACCTCGAGAATTCTTTGTTAGTCCCACCATAAATTCCATGCATGCATTCTCATATTTCTACTCTGGCACTAGAAAAGGTTTATGCATCCCCTTTAGTAACTTCTACTATTCTTTAACATGTTGATATGTCAATCATTTCACAGTAAAATCGTCAATATCCCTTTTTCATTCCATCCCACTAATAATACTCCTGAAGGTCTCTCTACTTCTTAGTACTGCCTGGAAGAACTGAAAATGGAGAACTATGAGCTTCACACAATAAATCGTTCTTTAATTTAGAATCATAGGGTACACACAACCTTTTTCAAAATCATAAAACACAATCTTTATCAAGGATAAATTATGAAAACATACCCATTTTATCCAATTATGCCTTTTTCTATAGCTCACGATCTTCCTTTGGGGATTTCAAAATTTTGTCTGATAATGATGACTAATCTATAACCTCAATAAAAACTAATGTATTCCCTCTACCAAACACTTATATGCCAAAATTCATCAAATCATTAATCAAGAGATCATGTTCGAAATGAAACATGGTTAACAATGCATGATGTTTTCTACTCAAGGAATCCACCACTTTGTTTTCTTTTCCTAGATGGTAATTTATTGTGCAATCTTAATCCTTCATCAGCTCAATATATCTTTGATGCCTCATGTTTAATTCATTATTAGTGAATATATAAATCATACAATTATGGTCAGTATATATTTTACAATTGGCTACGTATAAATGCTGCCTCCGAAATTTCAAAGAAAAAACCACAACTGCCAATTCTACATCATGTGTGAGATAATTTAACTCATAGGTTTTTACATGTATTGAAGCATAAGCAATTACCTTATCATTCTAAATCAAAAAAAAACAAATTCCCTTTAATGATTCATCACTGTAGATGAAAAATTCACTGTTTCAGTAAGGTAAGGCCAAAACTGGAGCATTCAATAATCTCTTCCTCAATTCCTGAAAACAAACATCACATTCTTTTGTCCAAACAAATTAACCACTTTTTGTGTTAACATAGTTATCGGGCTAGATAACCATGCAATGTTCTTAAAAAACATGGGTAATAACCTGCTAATCCAGGAAAACTTTAAATCAATCTAATGTTTTTGGGTCTTGGAAATTCAAAAACCACTATTGTTTTTGAAGGATTAAACATTAATTCCATCCTTATATACAATGTACCCAAGAATGAAAATATGGTTTAAAAAATCACACTTACTGAATTTTACATAAATTTTTTTTCCATTAAGGTTCGTAAAACAACCCTTGGATGTTTTTTAGGCTCCTATTTATTTTTATAAATTACTAGAATGTTATCAATAAACACAACCACAAACTTATCCATGAATTCATAAATTATTCTATTCATAAGATTCATGAATACAACAAGTGAAACAGTTAAACCATAAGGCATAACAACAAATTAATAATGCCCATATCTAGTATGAAAGGCTGTTTTTGGGATGACATCCTCCTTCGCCTTCAGCTAATGGTATTCGGATCTCTAGTCAATCTTGGAAAAGTACAAAGTTCCCTCGAGTAGATAAAAAAAGTCATTGATATGAGGCAAAGGATATTTAATTTTAACAGTGATGTTATTAAATGCTCTATAATCAATGAAAAGTCTCATGGAACAATCTTTTTTTTAACGAACAAAATAGTCGCACCCCATGGTGATGTTCAAGGATGAATGAATCCTTTATCAATAAAATCCTACAACTTATTTTGCAATTTAATATGTTCAATTAAAGCCAAACGATATGGTGTTTTTGAAATTATCTTAGCATCATGAAGTAATTCAATTGTGAATTCAACTTCTCAATTAGGTATGACACTGGGTAAATCATCTGGAAAAACATCAAGGTATTCATATACCACTGGCATATCATTAATTAGAATTGTTCCCTTATTTTCAAAAATATGATAAAGATAACATTCATTTCCATCTCTCAACAGTTTCTCAACTTCATGATATGTTATCAATTGTATGGTTTCATTCTTGTATACAAAATGAAAATATTTCGGAAAAAACAACTTATTTAGCTCTATATAAAATCTTAGTCTGATAAATATAAATCCATTCCATTCCCATAATAACATCAAACATGACATAGGGTAAAACAACAAGGTTTTTTGGTAAAGTTATTTCATAGACCATTATAGATTGATTCTTCTACTTCCTCTATGCTATAATATTTCCCCTTGGTGTTTTAACAAGAAGTTCTAGTCACATTGTTTGAGGTGATATTCCAAATTTACCATAAAATTTATCATAGATGAGGGAATGTGTAGACCCCATATCAAAGAAATCTTAGGAAAACTCTGAGTAAACAAACAAAGTACTTGATATAAATTTGTTGGATGGCTCAGCATCTGCTGAAGTAGTCTCAAAAGATCTCACTACACCTTTTTTCTTATAGTCTGGCATCTTTGAATCATTTGGATATCTCTTTGGGCAGAAATTTGATTAGTGACACATCTCACCACATTTAAAACACATAACACTTTTCTTATCTAGATTATTCTTAGGGAATTTTTCATTACAATCGTGGGACATATTTCTAAACCTAACACATCTAAAACACTTCCATGTTTTTCTAAGACATTCCCCATGGTGCGAAACGGCCACACATTTCAAAAACTGAAAATTGGATTTTCTTACCATCATGATTATTTTTTGATTCTTACCCATTACATTCCATCTAGTCCTCTTCTTCTCTTTGTTGTAAAATTGTATGTGATCATAAGAAAACAAAATATATACTCTTTTATCACATTGGAATAGAATCTCATAACTTTTTAATTCATGCGAGGCCAAAACCCTTTGATACCTTGGCTTCACTCTTGAGTAAAATTGGTGGATTTTGCAATCTAGATACAGAATTATATTTGGAGCATATCTTGCTAGTCGGGTGAAGTTTTCTTCATACACGGCCACTGAATCCTCATCCTTTTACATTAATTCATGGAATTTATTATCCATCCTATGTTTCACCACCTTAGGAAAATACTTTTCAAGGAAAATACGTTTAAATTCATCCCACTATATAGCCTAAAAGTAATCTCTATCCCTAATATTCATTACCATTGACCACCACTAATCATCTTCACCTTTAAAATGATAAATGTAAAGACTTGCCTTTAGATTATCTAAACATCCCATAACATATAATATCTTCTCAAGGGATTTAATACTTCCTTAAGTCGTTACTAATCCAGAAGATCCATTGAAAGTTGGAGGGTGTTGTATCATAAAATGTTCCACATTATTCGTGTTTTGTTGTGGTACCTCTATTTGTTCTCTTTCATTGATTATACCCACATTTATTTCCTACATTATCTAATACATTACTGTGAAAAACTGATCGATTCTAATCCCTACCATTACGGGCTGCAGATTCGAAAGGATGTCGTTCTATCGGTGCCTCTCCTCTTCATCTTCCCTATTTCTTCTACAGACAATCACTTTGAAAAAACATATTTTAGACAAAGTGACATGTTAATCTTTAAATCTTATAACATTTCAAAATGATCATATAGTAAAAATAATTTATGGTATTTTTTACATTATCCTAACCCACAAATGTTATCTAATCCATCCTCTGATACCAACTATAAGGACATGACCTTATTACATTTCATAATCTTCTATTTAGTCAAGAAATCAATTCCTTTTTCATTGAGTATATTTTTATGTTTAGAGTTTTTTATATTTGGGACATAAAACCTTCATAACATTACACATTATTAGAAATTGTATTCCATAAAACCCGTATTCATTTCTTCCAAAATAGAATACTTTTCAAATGAAACATGATTTCATTAACAATTATTCAAACAATTAACATGGCTTCCTTCTCTATCTTACTCATTCTTATAACCTGTCAAAATCATTTAAAACATGGTATGAGCACAAAAGGTTCATGAAGGAATATCAAAAAGAAGGAAAGTCCATGAATACTTATAACATATGAAAACATTTTCAAAAGGAATAGTTTCCACCCATATATACTTACATTATGTAACATGAGATTTAAAAAAGATCCCCACAAAACATAATAACATAATTAGAACCATAAAATTATCTTGGGTAATTGCATACATAATCTTGTAACCCTCTTGGATACCTTATAATTTGTAACCCTCACGACTAGCTTACAATTTGTGTAACCATCACAGTTAAACATGGACTAACCATATAACAGACCTCCACCATAGACATACCCAATAAATTGGAGGGAAATATAGGTCCCACCATCATCATTAAAAATTCCCAATAACCAGAACACAATATAACATCATGAATAATTTCATAAAATCATTTCCTTTGAAATTTTGTAAAACATAATTTTAAAAGATGATTTTAAAAGAAAACCCCCATACATAAATAATATAGTTGAATTGAGACTTAATATAGTGGATTTAATACATATATACACTTTAAATACACTTAAATAAACATTATATAAATAATTTTCATCACACGAAAAATTTTAATACCACAAAAATAATGAATTATAAGGATAACCCAAAGAATGGAAATCAGGTTAGGAATTCCCTTACCTCCGGATTATATTAAATAAAACATGTTTAAAACACCTGTATAATGGTTAAAAGAGTGTTATTAATATCTTACATAAAAATATCCATCTTTATAATACATTATTTGACCATTTTATTACATCATTCCACCCTTTATTTGTTAGTATTTCGTTCCTTACCCTGTTTTTGGGTGAGTTCGTTACATGATTTCCATGATTGGATAATGATGGTTGTTCTTGTCAATTGAAAGTGTAACTACAAAATTAAAATGGAGTGGTATTTAAATATGTTCAAAATCCATAAATTATACCATTTATCATTTTCAATTCTTAAATGAAGATGATTCATAAGTTAAAACATTAATGATGTTCGTTTAGATCATTTTAGTGGTTCTTTGCTAATAACAATATCATTTTGTTTTATAAACTAATACCAAAACTAAAAATAATTATAAAACCAAGTATTTGACATAATATATATATATATTATAACATGGTTCAACCATAAAAATGGTTTCATCACCAGACATGAAGGTATTAAAGAGAATTGAAATCCCATCGTCCACGATGTCTATAATTCGACACATCACAGACAATGTTTTTAATTCCTTGTATAAGTGTGACAGGTGAGGAAGATTGATGAATAATTTTCCCTGAAAATGAGAAAATCTAGAATATATAATATTCTCGAGTTTTCATGATTCTTGGATACGAGGATGTGGGGAATGATAATGAAAACAAAAGGAACTCAAAATAAAAGAAGAGTTGAGAAATCCCTTATGAAATTTCTGCTGTGTAATGACGTCACTTCAAATTTCATAAAATATTTTCATTAGAGAAAAGGGGTATCTTATCATTATTACATAATATGGGATTTAAGGGGAATTTGGAATGGAATATCACAGCATAATCCTATGGTAATTAAAGACAACAACATAAAATGAATGAAAAGAATGAAAATAAAATTCGATTTTTACCTCTTGATCTCTTTTCCTTGAGATTCTTCTTAAGGCCTTTTGTTTTGTCCTTTTGGTGAGACCATCATCTATTGGATGTGAGAAAGAACATTGGGAGGATTATTGGACATAACATAAGTATATTTCAAGTCTTGAGAGGTGTGGGAGGAAGAGGGGAATGAGAGTGGTATTTATAGTGGATGAGAGGGGTTATTTTTCATTATTCTAATCATTATTACAATATTTTTTCTAAATAATATGAATAATCTTAATTCATGTGACCCCAAATAGAAATTATAGCATGTGAGTTCAAACCAAGTTGTATTACTTCACTTACCATGTCATGAAAAGTGTATTAAACTAATAATTTGAATATACGGTATTTTACTGTATTTCACTATTCATAAAAATTTCACAAATTCCAAATAAAACCCAAATATTCACCTTTACCATATTTAGATGTGTTGAATTGAAAAATGAAGTCCATTTTTTTGAAAATAATTTAATAAATATAATTAATTTAATTTTAAAATAATATCATACTTAATTCAAAAATTAATAATTTAAAAACTATAACCGTTTTATATCAAATTGAAAAATATCCAAGATTTCATTATGATAAATCCTAAAGAAAATAAAATGTTAATACAATTTAATATTCATTAGGTTCATATTACTATTCATAAGAGTATGATACTATTCAACAAATGTCAAGAAGGTTTCATTAGACTCTAAATAACTTACTGAACACAATTGTAGATGACGGTTTTTTGAAATTCAAAACATAGAATAAGTAAAATTATGTTTAAGGGAAAGTTATAAATATCTACATAAAACAATGTTTCATGCATTTCAATTTATGTATTTTTTTTTCAAAACCTTGTTATGTTACATCTTCACCAATCCCTTTTTATATAGAGGCGGGTTCTCGTCGAACATATCATTCCTTTGTTTCGACCCATTCGACGTCATTATCCCTTAAAAAGGGTTGAATTAACCCTGTGGGAATGGTTGGTCCGAGTGGGAGATTGTGTGGGGGTCAAGTACTCATGCAATCAATCCTTCTCGGATGTAAAATCGTTATATGGTCTCCAATATGTTTATATGTGGATCCAATAACGCCTAAAGGTCCTGGTATCCATGATTAATGGACCTTATTTCCAAAGGAAGGTGCTCCTCGACTGATGATTTGGCCAACCACACTTAAGGACACAATTGGTCGACGGGAAGGGAGGTCAGGCTCACTGCGCCCTTCTGAGGGAGGATTGTTTCCTCCTCTAGGACTCTCTTATATCTTTAATTCATGTTCATAGGTTTGTGAATCCTTGGTTCATTCCCGATGAGTGTGACAACGGGCTACCTTTGGTTTTCAAAATCATCATAAGCATGCATATATTTGAGGCTACGGAGGTGATGCGGACTTGAGTCATGTAATAAGGTGCTCTGTAGTTTATAGTCATCCAAGATGGACAGATGGTGACTTGATGTTGGGATCGGTCCCACAAGGAGGGATTCCTTTGTATCCTCGAGAGATGAATCAGAACCCACATAGTTTTGATTATGTTGGGCTTACACATAGAAGTTTCCGAATTGACGGGACATTATTGGGTGGAACCTTTTGGATGGGAACATTTTGAGCTAAGGCCTTTTAGAAATCGTCCTATGTATCTTGTTTTTATCATGAATCAGAGTTCTCACAGTTTAGATGGTGGGGGGATTACGCATTGTAGATACCCATTTGAGGGGACATGGTTGGGTGGACAAATTATGGATGGGAACCCATTTGAGCTCGGGCCTTCTGACAGGTGTCCTACATATCTTACTTTGATCAGGAATCAGATTTCTCATATTTTATATTGTGTTCATGTTGTAATGTTCAAAAACCTCTAATCCCATGTAATTCATGGTTGGTGTGAGAAATAAAGGTATTTGAAAGATTCAAAAATGCACATGCGTCCTCCCATATTGGTGGCAGAGGGAGAGCCCATGGAGGAAGAGGTCAGGGTGATCATGGGCAAAGGAGCGGGGCAATGAACCCGTTTATTTGAGATGATATTAAATATCAAGTGACCCTCCCATGGAAAATTGTGGACTTACCACACTGGGAGGGCCCCAAAGAACATTCTAGGATGTGGGGTAGTTTTCTCCCCATCAAAGGGGATAGAAAACATAACCCCTTTTACTGATCACTATTACTCAATGTATGGAAAATCAATTGATCACCCATAGTCCAAAAAACAGGTAGGTTCACGTCAGCATCCCACGGTTGGGGTCCATGTTACCGTGGGAATGTAGCCTCACAAACATTCTTGAAACCTTGAACTTTGTAGGGAGGGCCTTCGTGACTCTTCTTTCCATGGGTATGTAGACTCAATGGGGTGAGATGATGCACTCGATGATCTAATTATATGGGTTTGATGGCTTTAGAAAAGGATTTGGACCAATTTTGGAGGACTGGTTTGCAGAGGGACCATGGAGGACTAGATGGTAGTGGAGGGGTGAGGTTGGAATTAGTGGGAATAATAACCAAAATCACCCAATTCTGTATACTGGTTTTCCACGCAGGATGGGGGAGGCTCTACGTACCATAGTCGTATGTGGGCAGAAGGGGTTTCCACATACTGTTATGGTACATGAGCATGGATATCATCCACCACGTACCAAAATGGTATGTAGATCACTGTTCCTTTTTGGGTTCCATCCACATTCTAATTTGGTTTGCGGCCCAAGGATCAGTCCACGTAGAGGTATGCTGCCTGGAGAATCATACTGGAGGAGGGTACGAGAGATCATCATTTGTGGGGTGTTCATCAGTGAGAAGTCTTTGGTTCACGGTTCCCCGGTTAGGTTCGTGGTTCTATTATAATTATTCAATTCTCCTTTTTCTAGTTCGAGGCTGGCTATACCTATGGAGGAGTGGTTCGCGGTTCGTGCTTCTTCTATAAATCAAGAGGGAAGAAAGAGTGTAAAATCTAAGTCTCCATAAATATTTCATTTCCCATACTTCTCTTTGTCCATCTCCCTCTCTCTCTTTCTCTCAATTCTAATGTTCTCCATATACAGAGTATCAGAGCCATCATATATGTTGGGCATGCGACACCATTTGTGGAGGTCCATTGATGTGACATCTTGACACGCAGAAGACTCGGTCAACAGGGGTTTGAGGACTATTTAGTCTTTGATATTGGTTCATGGAACCCTACCTGTTCACTTCATCTTCGGACTGATGGGTTCTCAGTATGGTATGCGGACTGGACTTACACTCTCAACACCTTCGGTTGACACATTTTTCATTTCGTCTTGTTCTCTATTCATCGCCTCATGGGCCAGTGGTTTACGGACCGTCTTGTATTTCTAGTGGTTCACAATCAATCTGCTTCACGTTCCTTTCTGGGTGATGGTACTCAGGACACCTAAAAACTATGAAGAATTGAATTCCTCAAAGTTACCTCAATGAATTGAAACTCAATTTTAGTCCCTACACATTAATAGACTAGTAGAATCACTTGCTTCCTTTTTCTAAATTATTGTGGGGATTTGCTTCTCTTGAAGGAATTTTCATGACCCTACAAATTCTCCCATTTTAATGGTGTCCATTCATAATGAAAAGGGTACTATTCCAATGTAGAAGTGGTTCTGAACTGAAATGTTTCGCGGTAGAACAGGAAAACCCGGTAGGAGGGGACCACACCTATATATAGGGGTCCATGTCATTTTCCTTTTACAATTTCTTTCAGTGAAAATAAATCCTGATTTTCCCAGCCTCCTTGGCCCTCGCATACCGTGCTCCTTGCAAAAATCTTATTCATGAACTACTTCGTATGTTCCCCGAAACTATTTCTTTTCCATTTCTTCATCCACATACAATTTTTTGGATTCAATGAATTGGACTATATAATTTTAAAACATAATATATGTATTATACATGGAAGAATGATATGTGGATGGATTGTTCACAATCCGGCTTTGGATCAGTGAACAAAACATAAAAAACTATTAATATATAATTAAATTTTAATCCACAACCTCTGAACGTGAACATAACTGAGGTTGAGGTTCACAGTTTCTTCATTCTGGAAATTCTTATGTTCCCCGGCCAACGGATCGCGAGCCTATGACTCATGGTTATTTCATGTACTATGGTTATATGTAGTGAATTGCATCTGCATACTAGAGTTGTAGGTGGAGTGGCTTCTGTGTGTCATGATATACACAAAATTCTCCTTCCATATACCATTTCTAGGACTGGTATTCAGAGCCTTTTGTGAACATGCTTTATCTCATTTTTCTTTTTTTCATTTTTTTCATATTATTTTCCCAACAATTGTTATCGGACTAACATCTCAACGGATTCTGGATTTTCCTATTCATGCTAAAATGGTTGATTCACAGGCTGCTACAAAACCCGCAAAGACAAGGGAAACCATGGAGAGGGATAGCGATGACCATATTCATGCCCACATCATTCCCCGTGATAGCTTTTTGATGGTCCTCTTGATGCCAGAGCTCTTATCTTATCCATTATATATATAGTTTCCACTTTACATCTTCAGTCTTCCAGCTGATGTGCCTCTAACTTTGCCTGACCCAGAAATCCCTTTCACCCTTTTGGATACACTAAAAGGTCATGACCATTCCAAGATTTCCCTAGTATGGGAAATCATCTCCACTCCACATCAGGAGATGTCTTTATACTATTATGCTCGGCATGGACTCATGGAAACCATGAGTTCTATGACTGTGACCTGAGACATGATGCTCAGGAATATCCATCTTTCATTAGCATCCCCTGAGAGAATCCTAGAGGGGGATGGAGCACCATTTGGGATTTGTGGACTAGAGGGTGTTTATCCAATGAGTGGGCCTAGGAATTTTGGGTGCATCAGACCAATCTAGAGTCCCCCAACGAGCTGGAGGTGGTGGTCTTATACCAAGAAGCTTGGGTTTCCTAGTTTTCAATCTTTTATCTAGGAAATATCCTTTCCTAATTGTCGAGCCGCTAGTGATCGATCACCAAATCCTTCCACCTACTACTTGGGGAGGTGGGAATTAGTATATGGGATATCTACCAGCTTGGGGGACTCCCAATTCTTTGAGAAATGTAAGATGAGTTCCTCTCGAAAACCACTACGTGGAATGGAACTCATCATGTATCTCCTTTAACAAGGAGCTTACTGGTCATGATAGCGAGTTCATTAGATCGACCCCTCGAGGAAAGTTCCCTCATCCCATTCAATCTGTAGTCGAACTCATCCTACTCGCTAGTCCCAGCAAACCCCATGGTCATATTGTGATACCCTTGAAGCAGGACTATATAACATATGGGGATATGAGATTCATTTAGACATTTCACCTGCACTTAGACTTGAAGGTTTCATCGCCATGTTCTTAAGTATAAGGATTTTCCCATCTCGCGACATATACACCGTGGTTTAGGCCTATACCTTGATGATGGAATCCACACTAGAAGAGGGTCGACCCATTAATTTAACCCTTCCGACCCTCACCTGACTTTATGAATTACTAGGATAGATATAGGAAGAAAGGCATCCCCATCGTCGGGGTGGACCCTTCCAATTCCTGTACCAGTGGATATAAAAACACTTCCCCTATTATGAATACCAACATACCACCAGGGTTCCCCATTATGACTTTCATACTACCCTTCTCAACATTTATGTTGTTCTTCATAGGATTCAGAGTGTTACCGATGTAGTAGAGATGTTGAATGATGCCTCTCATTTCTTGTTCGCACGGCATCCTATCCCTCATGGATCATTGAGAGGTGACATGGGTAGTTCCATTAATGAATTCTCATACCTCATCAACCTTTGAGATGAGATTCTTGATTCTCATATAGATTGAGTAGTCATTTTCAAGTTATACCTCCCCTACCGGTTATCCAGGAAATCAGGATTCCTTCAATAGACCGTGCTGCTTCGGGTCATTTAGTTAAGGGGAGAATATCATCTCATGGTTCTCCACCAACTGTGGCTTATGATGATGCGTGAAGGGGACTCTAGGGATATTATCATCCCTAACACGACAAGGACATCCATTCTATCGATGGAGTTAGCCCAACTATGGGTACATTGTTTCCCTAGCTGGATGCTTAAAGAACCAGTTCAGCGGGTGCTGAAACCCTTGACCATTTCCTACCTTGTTCTTGCCCCAACAACCACGTGACACATTTATTCCACTCGGGAGAGTGAAAAATCTATGCCTTCTACTTCCATCCATGTAGAAACCATGGTGGATACACCTCCTTCCCCTACTATTGTGGTAAAAAGGTGTCTGTTCTGTCGTCAATCGCATCTGGGAGGGGTTTCATAAGTACAAACCATCTCGGTGGGATGTGATTCAGACTACTCCCCTCCTACAAATATTGGGAAAGATCTTAATGTGACAGGAACTAGTCAGTATCAACGATCATCATGGAGGCCACTGTTAGTCTTCTACATCCGGCTCCAATGGCTTTGACCTCTAAGAGAAAGGAGAGTCTCATGTATTGGGTGAACTACCTTAGGTCACTCCACTCTCCTATGGAAACAATTCCAAATTAGAGATAAGTAGAAGCAGGGAAGGATCAATGTACTGGTGTCTTGGTAAGGCACCAGGTAGTGCACAAAGAGGCATGGCGCCAGCTATGTTCTCTTATCATGGAGACACCCTTGGCCAATTTTCCTAATGAATGTGATCATTTTCAAAATTTATTTACTGAGTTGGGTTCTTGAGGCTTTTATTATCAGCACTTACACATACTCATTTACCAAATCATCATTTACAGAGAATCCCTCGCCTCCTATGAGGACAAGCTGGCCAGGTTCAATTCTTCCCATCGTTAGGTTGTGATCTTTCAAGATATTTTGAAAGAATTTGATCATCTTACAGCTGAGGAGGTGAAGGCTCATGATTTTATGGAAACCCAAGAGGAGGAGTTGTGGGATTGTGAATCCCATGCAACCAGGTTGAGAGGAAAATTGGCCTCCTATGTGATAACAATGAAGTTATCCAAATGATGGGGCAAGACCTTCAATCTGTTCTAGAGTGGGTGCGTCGGATGATCAAAGTCGAAATGACAGAAATAACTTCTTTGGAACTGACCATCGATGGCCCATAGAAATCACTTGCCATCCTTTTGGAAAGGTAAAACTAGTACTTGTTGTATTTACACCCAAAATTACAATATGTACTCTCTCTTTTTTAATAATCTGGAGAGAATCTAAATTGGGGATGTTCCTCCATATTTTCTGAACCCAATAGAATAGATTTGGATTTTAAAAAACTCCTCTTGGCCTCTTCTTGTCAACATCATTTCAATCTAACATTAATTTTAAACCCTTACTAGAAATCAGTAAATTGAAATGATCGAATCGAGCTCTAATTTTTACCTGATCCATGGGACTCAGTGAACGTAGTCTTAATATTGATGTGGTTTTATGGAACACATCACAAAATTTTATGCTTTTTCATTATAACCCTAATTTTATCCTAATCTTTCTTGACAAGGGCTTAGTTGGTATAGATTGACTTTTTCATAGGCCTCCCTTTGGGGATTTTTGTCCTAACAAGCTTTATACCTTTTCTAATGGCTTAATGTTTCCGTATTTTTTTAACGAACTGATATTTGACTTTTTCCAAGATGTGACCTTTTTCAAATGTTTCCTATGAAAGTTATGGCGTATTTTTCACTAAAAGTTCACTGTCCTACAACCCAATCTTTTTACTGATGTTTTATGTCGAACAGCTTTGTCCAGACATAACGGGGTAGGGTGTTGACTTGATACCATCATCCTAGAATATTATTATATCCATCATACATGGATTATAACTTTTTATTGACCCTTAATTTTTGGATTCTAGACATCCATTAGTCTAAGGAGAAGCTTTAGGCCTACATAGGTAGGAAAGGACTCTCCTAGGGACGAATTTTCCTTTGATTGACTACAATTTTTGTGGGTGATGTATGCAGAGCAACTGAGGCATGATATGAATAGTCATGAAAAGATGTTCGCAGGACAATGGCCTTCCATTTCTAATGGTTATTGAGTATTTGTAACATTTTGAATTTATTTTGAAATCGGGAGACATAGTGGGAGGCTGGCATGAGTTTTGGTGTCTAAAGACATTAGGGACATTCATGTCGACTTTTATTGGGCAACTGTTGCCGCACGTTTCTTTCTTGCGTGAGGGAGAGCTGGTGAATGATCAAGTCAATTAAGAGTCTTTTTTAGGTAGGGGAACATGGTAAGAAGGAAGTACATAAGCCGGCACCCAAGAGTCTTCCAAATCTGGTGGTGTGACAAGACATTAATGTCATTTGGGCATTTAGAGCTAGAGAGGACTTTGAATGGGATGACTTTTCCTTTGATTGACATCCATTTTTGTGGGTGACGAATGCAGATCCACTAAGGCATGATATGAATAGTCAATCTGTGGTTTCCATAAGACACTAGACATCCATTTCCAATGGCTATTGATGATTATAGATATTGGGCTCCTTCTGAAAATGGTATGTGACCTTCAATGAGGGGCGCACTTGAGCATCAAAAAGGGTCATCTTAACTGTGATTCTTCAAGAAACCCAAAAATGAGTGGACGAACTCTTATTTTGAATGTGGATCAACTTCATGCCTATGGATGAGATATTTTAGAATCTTCAAAAGTTTTCAGTGATTAATCGGTCCCATATGTTATGATATATTAAAGATATACGTAAGGGGGAAAGTGTGAACCATGAGACCTTGAATAAAGAGGGATGTGACGGGGCTTGGAAGTCATTGGGGGTACTGAGATAGGAGATAACTCTCCTAGAGATGTATTTTTTTTTTTTTGATTGATGGACATTTTTTTGGGCAACATATACAGATCCACTGATGCATGATATGTGTAGTCAAGAAAAGGTGTCTGTAGGACACTGGCCTTCCATCTCCAATGGCCTTGGTGGGTTATAGGGATTCAAGATCACTCAATTCATGGAGTATTGAATATCATAGGAGTATATCCAAACATTTTTGGGATATCTTGAAAACAATTTACTCATGGAATCATGTGTCCCTTACATAGATATAACTCATATGCAGTGTGAGACATTCGTTCCATCATTGGGATACATGGTTATTTAACATCACATGGCCTGGAAATATGGTTCCTCCTTTGGTAGGGAACTGTGACATTCCTTTTAGGGTCATGATGATAGGACCAAATTATAGGACTGTTTTTCTATAATTCCTTGGTGGATCTCTCGCTCTAATGCCTAAGCCCATGTGAGCTCTGCTCGGTGTGAGAAACATGGGATTACTGGGATTCGGTGTCATTGCATAGTAATAGTAAAATCAGAATTAGAGGGCCCTCTTGGGATTAAACCATTGTTATGAAATTTGGGGTTGTGCTGTGAGGATTTTCTTGGCCTTGCAGTTTATCGTTGGGCGGTGAGGACGAATTTGGCCTTGCCATATATTATCGTTCGGTGAGGATGATTTTGGTCTTGTAGTTTATCATCGTGTGGTGAGTACGATTTTGGTCGTGTAGTTTATCGTCATGTTGTGAGGACGATTTTTTCCCTTGTAGTTTAATGTTGTGAAGTGAAGATGGTTTTGGCTATGCAGTTTATTGTCCTTTGGTGAGGACGATTTTTGACCTGCAGTATAAATTCATGTGGTGATGACGATTTTGGCCATGCAGTTTAACGTCGTGCGATAATGACAATTTTACTATCATAAAGATCTTCAATAGTTTTAGGTTAATCTTAATTAGGATGTCTTGTAATTCCTTAGATGTGAGTGATTATAGAATGTGTAAACCATAGACTCGATGACAACTTGAATTATGGGGGATGACATGGGGCTTGGAAGTCGTTGGGTGTACTGGGGTATGAGAGGACTCTCCTATTGATGAATTTACCATTGATTGATGATGTTTTTTTGTGGTAAATGTAAGAATAGCCACTTGGGAATGATATAAATAGGTTAAAAATGGTGTCCATATTACACTAGCCTTCCATCTCAGATGGCCTTGCATGATTATGGGGACCCATGTTTTCCCAAGGTATGGAGTGTGAAAAAAAAGGTGTTCCTAGGAACGTGAGAATACCTGATCCATGGTTAACTTTGAATGAATTGGAGAATCCACATAGGTCGAACCCATATGTATATGGAGAAGCATGACCTTTTGACTTCTCATGACTAAGAGGCATGCGTGGAATCTCATAATACTGAGGACTGAGCTACACATAACATTCAAATAATTTCATAGTTTATTTTCATGCTATAGGACTTTTCATTGACTCCCCGTACATGTATGACTTATGTATTGGGGAAAAGGGTAATTATTTTTTATGGTCACTGGGCCAAGATGCTGAACTCGAGCGTCAAAACTTATCCGGCGAAGGCAGGAATCAAGCCACACGTAGTTTTGAATATTACCTACAAGTGTTTTCTTGATGTGTTAGGGATGCTTGAGAGAATTTTGGTTTCAATTGATATAGGTTCCAGGCCTATCATATTCCCCTACGATTTATTTGTGTAGGACAATCATCTCTCCTGATTTTAATCTCTAGTGATTTATACTAGTTGTGAGAAACAAGGAGTGGCCATAGAGTCTCCTTCGCAAGTACGAGGAGGTAGACAACATGATGGGGGGATTTTAGTTTTTGATTCCTTGTAGGGTTGCACCAATATCAAGGATTGAGTCATCTTTATGTATCCTACAAAGTCATGAATCATGCCGCACATAGTTTTTTGTGTACCTTCTACCTATTTGGCTCGATCCAAAGGGTAGGGGCACATTCATTCTATCCATCACAGTTCCCAGGTCTACCATGTTACCCCATAGTTGACCTTCATAAGAAAATATCCACTACCCATCCTATGCTCATGAGAGTTATACTCTATGTTAGAAATAAGGATTGATAAGGGTTTCCTCTACAAATTTCTATAGATAGGGGGCATGATGGAGGTATTTTTTTGAATGGGGGGTTGGGCCATGATTGTGGATCAAGGCATCGCTACGTATCATGCGAGGGTGGGAATAAATCCTCATGTAGTTTTATGAGATATCATGTTTCTTATTGTCATGAGATTAGGACGTTTATGATAAGTAGTTTAACATATTACGGAGAGTACATGAGTCAGTGTTTAATGCCATGTTTCTGGGACGAGTTCCTTAAATAGTAATATCATATGGAAAGGATGATGGCTCATATTTTAAGGTCATAGAGTCTAGACCATGGTATGGGGGTATTTTTAACTCATGGTTTAAGGTATTGGAGTTTGGACCATGGCATTAAATACTATTTTTACTCATAGTTTAGGTTTATAGCGCTCAAACAATATGATTTGGGGGCATTATTGCTCATATTTTAGGGTTGTAGATCTTGAACCATATCATTTAGGGGAATTTTTACTCATAGTTTATGGTCGTAGAGCTTGGACATTATAATTGGATAATTGTTTTCTTATGAATCACAGTTTAGGGTCATAGATCTCAAACCATAGAATTTGGGGTCATTTTTACTCACAATTTAGGGTCAAAGTTCTTGAACCATAGCATTTGTGGAATTTTTTTCTTATGACTCATAGTTTAGGTTCATAGAGCTCAGAACATGACATTTTTGTTACGTGAAGTATTTCATCAAGAAAATCATATTTGTAGGAGCCGTGATGAGCTATTTATCCATTTATATCTGGGTGTATGCCCCATTGGAATAGACCCTATGTATAACGTATTGTTCATCCCACTTAGGTTCAAGATTTGGGGTCTTCTTCCAGAGTATCATCGGGGTTTTGAGGAATAACACCATTTATCCTTTGATAAAAGATCGAATATGAACATTTTGTTTGAAGGCTCGCGAAATCCGATTTTGGTATATTTTCAAATGGTGCAGTGTATGTAACACCTCAAGCTTTCACGATACACTTCTCTTTCAATAATGCAATAGCTTGCATTGTACGCAAGTTCGAGATTCTAACACGCTACGCCCAATCAAAGTTGAAGTTATGAATAGTAATACCCACTTTCTGAAATTATATAAATTTTATATTTCAAAATGGACTTCATTTTTGTATTCGGAATATCAAAATTATCCAAAGTTGAATTTTTTGTAATTTTTGAGAACTTTCAATTTTTTATGAATAGTGAAAAATACTTAAAAACAACTTTTTTAATCAAAATATTTTATAGTAATAAATTATATTATTTAGTGGTTTTAAAGTATAATTAGAATATATTTTTACTATTTTATCCAATGGTGGTCATTAGAATTAATTTCACTTTGAAATTGGACATAAACAATTGTCAATCTTTTGATATATATTATTTCTTAAAAACGCGCTATTTGTTGTGACAGTGGGAATTAATTATAAAATTAATTAATGAAACTTATATGTTTGGAATTTTGTAAAATAGGCATCATTTTTGGATTCGGAATATCAATTATATCTTAGGGTGAAATTTTGGCATTATTCTGAAAAACATCAATTTTTGATGAATAGTGAAACCACTATGTGGTAGTTAAAAAACTGATTTTTCATTTAAATGAAACATTACCACTTCTATGATTTTATTTTCAAAAATCCGACATAAATGGGTTTCATTAGGAAGTAAAATGTGGTTCAATGTGATTAAAATAATTTTTTTGTGAATAGTAACATTTATGTTTAATTAATCGCGATTAAAGGTAATTAGTGAAATTTAAGGTAGAAATGGTATTATAAAAATATGAAATGACCTTTACACTTGTCCTACCCCTATTTTATGAGTCATTTCCGACCAAGAAAATCCATGGGTCAACTTGGGGACCCCATGGAGCCACTTTGGTAGGAAAATGACATTTAAAACCTTTTATTTAATGTTAAAATAAAAATGTCACAAACATGAGTTGTTTTACTAAAACAAATTTTAAATGGGGTTATACAAGTCATATTTTTTACTATAAATATTAATTATAAATATAATACGATTTCCTACATCATGATATTTGTTTTATAATTTTTAGACATTAAATAAAGTAAATTATTTATGACAGCATGATGATGCAGCGATTACCTCATTAATTAACGATTTAAATAAAATGAAAAGATATTGTAAAATCTAAGACTTACACTTGTCAAAAATTTATTTTATGAGTATATTTCGAATACTTATCACCTTAGTCTCGAAATATATAAGTGTGGGACCTTTAGAATCCGAAAATTCATTTCATAATAAAGTAACATTTCAATCTTTCCAAGAGTGCCCCTTCTCTCCTCTTATAAAAGTCCCCCACCACTACCACCTTACTCACACTTTAAAAGCCTTTTGGCTCAGCCAAACTCTGCCCAAATACTCTATCAAATTCCCTTCATTACTTTTAGAAGCCTCACTTTTGGATGAAGTCTTCCCAAGGATGCCTTTGGCTCAAATCAAAAAGAGTTACCCGATTTTAAGGTAATGTCTTCTCTAATGTTGTTTTGTTTTATTTTGCTTCTCCAACCCCTTAAACTCTTTTTATTACTTTATTTTATAACAACACCAGTATCCTCAATATACTAGGATGTTTTTATAATGATTATTCTAGCTACACTTACACACACCTACATCTAATGGTTAAAGAACATACTGTTTCTGTGGATGGCGAATTTCTGCCTCACGAAACGATGATTGTTCAACACTCATATAACACCTTCAAAGGTGGCCATTAAGATGTCACTATATTTATATATGATATATTATATTTTTATTTTTTACTTAATCTTATCTATTTTTCATTTATGGCATACCTTTATGGTTTCCATTATGGGTAAATGCGATATTTTCATTTTAGGAAGTGCGGACTACTGCCCACTCAAAGTGATTTGAATCGTTAATGCCATATGTTGGATGTATAAAGGATAGAGTAAATGATATTAGATATGATATTATACTTTAATTATAATACATCTTTATACTATTATGATTTCATTCCATTAAATACGAAATAGAAATGAAAGTAGCGTTCATGCGTACGTACGGCTTACCGTCTCCATAAACGGTGCATTTCATTTCTTACCTCTAAATGTTATGTAATATTATAAATTAAGTTATATACTGGATATATATGATATATATGATATCTACATCATGAATATAATTCTGGATATAATGTATATTTCACCACATGAACAACTTGTAATTATAAGAAGTTTATTTTTGACTCAAGGACCAAAGATCGACAAAATGACCGTTATTAACTTAAATAATTACATAATGTTAATAACATGGTAATAAGTGATATAAAAGGAATAATGAACATGAAAAATGTTCTTAAGTAAATAGAAATTAACTCTAGTTTATTATTCAGGGGGTTAAAGAACGATCGAGTCAAGTCAGACACGAGGTAAGGGAATTTCTTAACCCAATTTCCATTCTTTGGGTTAATCTCCTACTTTCAAATTATGTCATGATATTATTATGTCCTATATTGTATTTTTACTTTCTGTATGTGTAATTATAGTGAATACACATAATAGATCTATTTTATATATATAAAAAATGATCTTTTTAAGGGACTTCGTCTCAATCTCCTTTCATTGAGGCATATTTTGTTTTATACACAAATTTCTTCTATATGGTGTATAAACCCCTTGAACTTTTAAGTTAATTCAAAAGGAATATTTTTATACAAAGCGTTTTACTAAATGACAAAAAGGAATTTTTTCTTGTCGTACTTATGTGGTGACAATGACTTCTCTGCCACCGTGACCATTATTTGAGTTTCGGCTTCCTCTACAAGCCATAACTTTTTTTAAAAAAGAAAAATAAATTCAAGTTTTAATTTTCTTTTATTTTGGTATTGAAAATGGTTTTGAAAGTGTTTTTATTATATCAATGTGTTGTATTGATATCTTGTGATTGAAATGTGGAAATTTAATGTTTCCTTTATGCATGTTTTATGTGATACGATTATGTTATATGATATGTTTAAACCTATTAATATGAGGAATGCATTGGACTTAATAAGTGACGGGTGGATCCCTCTATAGCTCCTCGATGCATCGGTAGGTCTCATGAGACAAACTAGTGTCTTGGCACGAGGACTTGACAAAATCTTATTTGTGGTCTTGGCACGAGGCCTTGGCTACATGGTTATGATAGTCTGGCATTATGCATTCCATCATTATGAAAGTGGTTATTGATATTGCATGTGATTATTCGACTAGTAGAATATCCATGTGAGTAATTAAATGGAATTATTTAATTTTATTTTTTCCATATTATGCGGAAGTTAAAGTTTAAAAATTCTTTTGTTTTAGTTATACATTGCCTTAAATGATAATGTTTATTTATGAAAGCTTCTGCAATATTGTTATCCTTACTGAGCATCTGAGCTCACCCCTTTCAATGTTTTAATATTTTCCAGGATGTGAAGAAGTATTTTATGAAGGACCTACAGGGATAGTTAGAAGAGGATATGGGTGTGGACTATGGAGACTTTGTTATTTTAGTTTTTCACTTTATGATGTAATGTAACATTTATGAATGTATCTAGTTTTTCCAAGGCTACTAAACTAATCGGTCTTTCGAGACTTGATCTTTTGGGATCATGCCAATGTTACGCAATAATGCACTGACTCTGGGTAGCTGGGGTCGAGGCGTTACAGAGTATGCAACATGTTCTCATCTAGCTATTCCAACTCATCAAACTACCTCTAGGATTGCTTATTTGTGGAATGTTGATTGAAAATGGCTATACAATGTGATGGAACTTGGATTTTAATGGGTAACACTGCCTCTACCCCATATAATATTGAGTACGAGGTTCCCTAGGTGGTCATGAAGGTTGTGGTCCAGTAAGCCCTATAGCATGAAAGAACATGTCAAACCACAATTTCTTATCCTTATCAACCATATTTTGATGTATGTTGGAAAGAGTCTTATTGAAATACTATATGTCACCATTGGTCGCTACATGGTAACGGGACGAATGGTTCTCTTTGATTCCATAATCCTGGTACAATATATCCAGCTCAGCAGAGTCGAAGTTGGTGCCATTGTCCATCAGTATTGTATAAGGGACTCCAAATCTGGTGATGATGCTGGCCTTTAAAAATTTGATGATTTTTTTCACCTCGACTTCCTTAAGGGGTACAGCTTTGGACCATTTGGAAAAAGTATTCGGTATCCGTGAGTATAAACATGAATTGTATGGCTATGGTAGGAGGATATGGTCCCATAACACCCATACCCTAGGGAACGAATATCCAAGAGTACGTAGCAGTATGAAGTAACTCTGGGGGGGGAGATGTATGAAATTATCATGAACTTCACAAGAATGGAACTTCTTAGTGAATATGGTGCAATATGGTATCATGGTGGGCCAGTAATACCCAAGCCTCCGTATTTGGTGAGAGATCTTGGTTTTTGATTGGTGTGCTCCACAAGCTCCAGCCTGCACCTCCTCCATCATAGCAGCAATCTCTTCTCCATCAATACACTCGAGAAGGACTCCTTCAAGGTCTGATTTATAGAGAACCTTTTCTTGGTTGACCGCATTGTATAGGAAAGTTTTTACTATATGTCTTCAGACTTTCTCCGTTCCCACCCTATCTGGTGGTAATTCCACATTTCAAAGGTAATTTTCAATGGGAGACATCCAAAAAATGGTATGACCATAAGTCTCAAGAACATGACTAATTTCATCGATTTCATCCATATTTCCCTAGATGAATGGCAAGAACATCTGGTGGAGAGAAATTCTAATGATAGTTTCACCCTGGTTGGGATCGGCCAAGGCCGTTTCTGCATTTTCCAATGCATCTGATTGAGCATTTTGTGATAAGGGGTCATAATTTAATGTTTGTTATGAGGGAAATTCTAACATCATTGCTCAAACATGGTTCATAAAGGGAACCAACACTTCTTTCTTGATAGAATAGTCACCATTGTCCTGTTTGATGACCATCTCTAAATCTCCCTTTTTTTCCAAGTGTTCGGATTTCACTTGGAGTGCCAATTCCAAGCCTTCAATGATGGCTTGATACTCCGCTTCATTATTCATACATCATTCCAAAAGTTTTAAAGAATAAGGGAATGTATCCTTTTTGGGAGATAAGTGTATAACTCCCAGTTTTACTTTTTTGAGCTTAGGATCCTCTATCCTTTTCATTGTTAGACTTTGGGAAGCATCTTTGAAGTACATCTCCCATTCTAGGGGGGTTTCGTGAAAATAAAACACATCTTAATCTGGATTTTTTACATCCAATATTGTTGTTTCATCCAAGGGGTGCTCAGCCAGGATGTCTGCTAACACCTGGCCTTTGATTTCCTTCTCGGGCATGTATCGTATGTCAAACTATTTTAGGACGCCCGCCCGTCGTGATATATGCATGTTTAGTATGGGACGGTTGAGGATATATTTTTATGGGTTGTGGTGGGAGACCCGGTGGACCTCATGATGCTGCAGGTAATTCCTAAGCTTCTAAAATAAAAAAATTAGGTCTAGAATGTTCTTTTTAATCATATAATACCGAATTTCAACATTGATCATTGTCTGGATGAGGTATTATAGGCTATTCTCTCTACCAAAATCATTTGTCTATGCAAGGAAGGCACCTAATGAAAATTCTAGAGCAGGTACATATCAAATGAGAAGTCTCCCCTCAAAGGGTTTCATGACCACTGGAGTGCTTAGGAGATATATTTTAATATTTTCAAACACTTCTTGACAATCATTATACAACTCATACGTAACTCCTTTCTTCATGATCCTGGTAAAAGGTAATCATTAACCTTACAGGTTGGATATGAAGTGTTGAATGTAGGATAGGTGCCCCTAGATACCTCTCTACTCAGTGAGGTTGTGAGGTGGGGACATTACAAGAATGGATTTTGTCTTCTCGAGGTCTACCTCGATGCCCAAATGGAATACGATGAAGCAGAGAAATATTACCAGGGTAATGCCTAAGGCACATTTAAGGGGATTCATCTTTAAACTGTTCTGTCACAATTTTTTTAAGACAGTTTCAAGACAAGTCAGGTGTTTCGAACTCTGTCTTGATTTAACCAAAATGTTGTCGATAGAACACTCTATGAGATTTCCCAAGAAGGTCTTGAAGATGTGTTTCATGGAACACAGATATTTGCCACCGACATTCTTTAGACCAACGAGAATCACATTATAATATAGCACTTCTTGAGGGGCCCTAAAATAAGTATCTTATTCATCTCCTTTGACCATCTCTATTTGATTGCATCCAAAATATCCATCCATGAATGAAAGGGCTTCATATTCAGCTGTTACATCGATCATCAATTTTTGTGATCGGGATCAGGAAGTCGTCTTTTGGGAAATGCAGATTTTTCTACTGAATGTTAATGTAGATTCTAATCTATACATTTCATTTCTAATATGGACTATTTTTTCTAGCCATATCAGATGTTGGACCTCCCTTATGAATTTGGATTTTATCAGCTTATCAAATTCTGTCTCTATTTTGGAAGCATGCATCTGGTGGGTCCTTCAAGCTGCCTGCATATAGCCCTAGAAAACTTCTGGTAAGCCCATATTATAGGGGAGACTTTTAGATCAAGTCATGGAATCTATGTGTAATTCCTAGAAAATATATCTTGACTGTTTTTTAGAAGGAGGTGTATTTCTCTTGCTCCTCGATAGGTATGTCCACACTGATTATAGAGGGTAATGGGTCGTTTTCGGTGCCCGGATTTATCTCTTTAAGTTCATCGATTGTGGTGTAGACACCTTCTTTGAATGTAGGAAGGGATTACGTGAGGTATTATACCACTTCTTATTCTCCATCATCATCTTCATCATCATCCTCTTCTAATGGAGAAATTATTTTTGAGGAGAACTCTCTGATGTTCGAAGAGATTTTGTTTTCTTCCTTAGTGTGTGAGTCAAGGGTTGTTTGATGCCCAAAAGATGGACTAAGAGCATTGTGGACAATTATTTTCTTGACAACATAGGAGTCATCCCACATTTCTATGTCTTTGAATTGGATTTCGTAATAGAGACCATGTAGATATCTGAGTCTGCATCTGAGCTTGTGTTTACACATTCAACTTGGTTGATTGGTAGTACATACTCTTCCCCATTTTGCTGGATGGGGGTCGGCGGGATCTATCTCTAATCTGTTCGGGGAATTAATCCAATAAACATCATCAGCCGGTATATTTTTTTCTTCCGAGTCATAGAACCCTGCATTGTTATAATGTGAACCCCAAAATTCTAATGGGGATTTATCGGTTCACAACAGCCCATTTTTTCCATTAGTGAAACATTTGAGGCACTGATGGTATGAGGATGGAAATGTAGCATGATGATGAAGCCAAGGCCTCCCTAACAGGACGTTGAATGACGTGCTTTTCAACACCACTAGGAACACGGAGTTTGATATGAGATCTATAATCCATGTTGTAAGCATGATTTGTCCCAACTATTTCTGATCATTTTTGTCGTATCCCAGCAGAGTTGTAGTGTAGGGTGTCAAGGTATCTTTATCATATCCCTTCCAACGAAGCATTTTTAGTTGGAGGAGGTTCACTCTAGATCCATTGATGATGAAGATCGTCTAAAATCATTTCCATTTATATTACCGGACACATAAGGGTTTGATCTTCCAGTGCATGATGGTGTCTTATGTAACATCCCCAAATGATAAAGGGTTAAATGACTAAAGGATATAACTCAAGTCAAAAAGGTGCACCTTCTTTTTCTGGAGCATGTCTGATTAGAACTTCACAGTTAAGCATGCTTGGCTTGGAGTAGTGATCAGGATGGGTGACCTTTTGGGAAGTTTCTCAGGGTGTGTGTGAGTGAGGAGAAAAGCACATTAGAAAGGACATGTGTTAGCCTGTGGGGACAATCATTAGTCAGATGACCCGTTCGGGCACGTGGGTGGACCCTGGGGTGGGCCCCACGTTTCTGCGGGGCAACTGGTGGTACCTGGTAGGGCAGGACCTGATGGCCTTGTTAAGGCGGGGTGCTTGTGCAGTCACCGAGACCCAGTTGTCACGTTTTGTATTAGAGGTGGTACCCAGCCTTAAGTGTGGTTCACTACCTGGGTTTAGATGTAGGGCCCACAACGAGGACATTGTGCTCTAAAGGGGGGTGATTGTAATATCCCCAAATGATTAAGGGTTAAATGACTAAATGATATGACTCATGTCAACAAGGTGCACCTTTCTTTTCGGGAGTCTATCTGATTAGAACTTCACAATTAAGCATGCTTGGCCTGGAGTAGTGATCAGGATGGGTGACCTTCTGGGAAGTTTCCCAGGGTGTGTGTGAGTGAGGACAAAGCACATTAGAAAGGACATGTGTTGGCCTGTAGGGACAATCATTAGTTAGATGACCTATTCAAGCACATGGGTGGACCCTGGGGTGGGCCTCATGTGTCTGCGGGGAAACTGGTGGTACCTGGTAGGCCAGGACCTAACTGCCATGTTAAGGCGGGGTGCCTGTGCAGTCACCGGGACCCAGTTGTCACATCTTCATCCTTGTTTGTGAAGGAGATGATGACGTGGTGTTCTTCGGGACTAGTCTCCATCCAGTAGAATTTTTCCACTACTACTTCAGTCTCAAACTCCTATGGTCTTAGTAATGATTCGATGAGTGCCTCCTTAAGATCTGCAGACAGGCTCAACGCATCTATGATTGATATATTTGCTGGTACTAAATCCATATTCTTCAAAATTTTGTATTTCTTCTTTACAGTTCGGCACTTCTCATCACGGTGTTACACTTTTACAAACACTTTAGGGGTTTCAGTTTTGGACATCGATGGTTCGACCTCTGTAGAAGGTTCTGGCAGTGTTGTATTCCTTTCCATGTTTGGTCGAACAGGTCCTCCTGTATACCATAGGAAATTCAGTATTTTTTTATTCCCTAATGGATGTTCCATTATAAATGGGCTTGGATATCTTCTGACAGGGGCGAAGGAGCATTTTGGTTCCTGTATTGTCGGTCGAAGGGTCCTTCCATGAGATTCCACGATGTTATCAACTTTACATGAGGAATGGAAGGGAATATTACATCTTCCACGATCATACCTTATCAGAAACTGCCGGCCTATGTGGCCTCTTCCATCGGCGCTCTAGTTGGGCACATGAAATTCGGGTTTGTGGCCAGTCTTCATCAGATGAGGGATACATCAAGTGAATGAAAATAAAATATTCGAAGATCATTTATTGATCTAATATTGTTTTTTTTCTCAATGTCTCCTTCCAATAGTGTCATTTGGAGGTTCGGTGCTCGTTGTACTGTTTGGTGGGGTGGTTCCCGTTGAACCATTTGGCAGGGAAATTACCTTAATACCTAGACAATTGGCATGAAGTCCAAAAGCATCAAAACAAACTTCGGCTTCAGTGTCAGATCATCTTCTTTCTCTTTCTTTCTACCCTTCTGGCTTTTAGAGGACTGTAGGGATGAGGAGGATGGATGTGTTGTATTATAAGCATTGGGGGGAACAGTTGGTTGTTTCAACTATGCTTGGCGATTGTCGATGTCTCGGTTGACATGATTCCGGGTAATCCAACATTCAAACGGTTTCTCATAATTATTGTTGACAGTTTTCCACTCTTCTTACTCTCTTGATTCAATGGTGGAAACACACCACACTTGTTCTGGTAGAAGTCCCCACTTGACTTTCCTGAATTCCACCATTTGTTCATGAGATCCTTTAAAACAAATAACTCTTGGATGGAATGTCCTTGTATTTGGTGATATATAAAAAAAATTGGATGGTCATTGATATATTCTACATTATCTTTCTTTGGCTCTAGTAGCTGGATAAAATTAAAATAAATGGTGGCTATGAAAGAGCCGCAACCTGGTCGTCTCGGAAAGAGTAAGAATTATTTCTTCATTCTTTAAACTAATTTCTTTTAGAACCTCGTAGCAAATCTTGTCAAGGTAGGGAAGGATGTTGGCATCTAGGGGGTCCCACATGGTTCATTAGGGGCCTCACAACTGGATCTCGTGTTAGAGGTTGAATATGTTTGAAATAATATATTTCATCTTTTCCAGTTCTTTTCCTTGGTGCATATGGGGCCACTTGGGACATAAGATTAGTCTGCTAGAAGGTGTCTTCTATCCTTTGGGAAATTACAGGGAAGTATCTAAATCCACTAGTGTACTTAACCAGGATTAATAGCGTTCACGATTAATCTTGATGGTTATCGATGCACATGGTGAACATCTCATCCTGGGGGAGTGGAAGATTCAGGGAATATTTCAAGCCTTTCCATCAGGAAATAAATTATGATACACTTTGGTTATCTCACTATTTTCAGTTCAGGAGGTCACTGGCCATTTTCTTAGGCCGCGTTGTACTAAACTGGAAGAGAAATTGTCAATGGAGGTTGTACTATCCTGTAAATGAATTTGCTGGTAGGATAGTATACCAAATAAAATCTGAGTGATGTTGGGTTTGTATGAAGATCCTATGATTTATGGCTTATTGCTACACTAGAGTTCCCATCATGGGATCACAATAAGAGGCATAGTGCATCAAATGCTATTCTGAGTCCCTTGAGCCATTGAATATTGGGAACATGGGGTTTCTAATGTTTTGTGGTGGAAAAACATTGCTCACCCACTCAGGGTAGGGTTTACGCTCTGGTTGTATCGGAGCACGCCACCCCTCCAGGGATTCTAGTTGAGTCGTTAGCTTTTGGACAGTGTTTAAGAGCCCTTGATTCATGTCTTATTAGACATGAGAATGAGCTGGTCTAGTAATGGCCAAGACTGGGCACACCGATGTGACAATAAATTGGTGTTGATGCCTAGCCAGATGTATGATTTGAGGGTTTAACAGGAAGTATTCATATAGCCTTCCTAGTAGGGTGAAGTCTTGATGTCCATCCGGGGTAGGGTTGAACTATCTTTCAAGCATGGCGTCATTCACCGGAATGAGTGCCTATTGCATGGGATCCTCTTCTGGGAGCACCTACTGATATTCTGCAGTGGGAAGACATCTGGTGAGGTAACTCCCTCAACGTAACTCGACATTAATTCACCATATCTCTTTCATTTCTTCCTCCTTCCATGAGAACCTTTCCTCAAGAGTGAGAGACACATTCTCATGGGGGGGAGGAGGCAGTTCATAGACCACCTTGGATTTATTTTTCTCCTTTTTGGAGTTTCATGGGGGTGGTAGCGAAAATTTAGTTTAAGGGCACCTAAATTTAGGATCGCTCTCTGATTCCAAGTATGCACTCAATCAGGTTCAGTGTGGGATGCCTCTAGGAGGGAACCATCTTCCATCACGTCTCCTCCTCCACGTCATCTCCTATGAGATCCATGGGGTTTATTTTTACTATGTTCACTGAGGTGTACCGCATTGGGGTTGGTGTATCTGGTTCCAAATGATAGGATGATTTTCTTCTCCCTTATCTGACCATTCGCATTCAATTTTGCGGTATTCTCTGTGTTTCGTGGTGAATATTAACCCGAAGGGAGCCCTAATCTAACCTTAGAATTCTTCTTTGTCTCAAAGGGTGTGAACAACGAGATGGGGTGGAACAGGTAACTGCTTTGTCTATCATTCTTCCACGACGGTGGATGAAAGACACCCATTGTGGGGGGGGGGGGATTTGAGGAAAAAAGGCCCCCATCCCTTTGGGCTGGGGTTGTTCCCATTCGCTTGATGGTGCCCTATGGCCTAGATTTGCTTGTCTTATGGGGGAATTTTGATTTAAAATTTCTCCTAGCCCTGTGGGATGGATTTGTTCCCGTATCGCGGAGGTATCATCCATTGTTTTCACCCATTCAATTTCACGTACTCCTGCACAGGTGTGAGATGAGTATGGAGTTGGGACTGCAGAGATTCTATGTCCATTTAAAGACACGAGCATTTCATGCTGAATGGATTCACAAAGGCGGGAAGCCTACTAGATGTTCCTGATCACCTGACTCAGACTATTTTTGATGGTTTGATCCCTTTGGACCTGATAATTTCGAGACATACTCTAGGCTGGTTTTTGTTGATTATCCCATCTTCTTCAAGAATATTTTTCACATGATTGCAACCTCTGGGAAATGACATTGCATGATTTCATTTCCAATGGGACCTGCTAAACAGGATGTGGGGTGAAGTGAACAGCTCCATGTTCTCCCCATCCCCAAATGTGAGCTCCATTTGGTGTGTTTCCATTGAGTTGACATAATTTATGTAGTGCTTGGAGGAATTCCAGTTCAAGGTTCTTCATTCTCCTTTCTGATTGTGACTGCCTTACAAGAGGGAGGGATTCCAAGTCGATTAGATGGAGAATACCCCCTTTCGCGTTGACATGTTCTGTATACCCTTCGTAGGGTAAGAATATTTCTTTTAAATTTCATATAGTAATTCATATGTTTGGGCGAATGTCATGTGTGCATTCCCCTAGTAACTCTCCTGGTATTTCGAAGTGAGAAGTGGTCATAGGGAAATACATTACTGGTATATTATCCCTAGGTATTTTTCTTCTCGCAAGAAATATATCATGTTGTTGTTCATCTAGAGGCTTCTCTACTTGATATGCCCATCTAGACTACTTATTAATAATTTCATTCATAGAAACCAGACTGTTGGGAGAGTTATTGATTTTTAGACAATGTTGGGGTGGCTTGGAAGATTATTGTGACACTGGGCTATCCTCTGGTTAAGAAATAATATCACTCATTATAGATGGAGTGAACAATGTGTTTGAATTCTTTCGAAGAACCTCAGTATGTGAGGTATTTCTCATATTTGTTCTAGAAAGGGAAGGACATTATTTCCAACATGGATTTTGGTCGTGATGAGGAACCTCGCAATTGGTGTTGGGATTGAAGGGACTATTATTGCAACTGGATGCCTGCCTATGGGAATTTTCTTCATACAGTATACCCTGGGGAGGAACTTCAGGGCAGGCTATAGAAAGAGGAGGACCTTCTTGCTACTTGATTTCACTAAGGGGAGGACCTTCATAGTAACTGTTATTGCGAGGCGGGTCTTCCCAGGTATTCCCATTATAGCGATGACTACCACCATGTCTTGATGCCTGGATGCATGGAGAATTTAGGTTGTGTATATCCTAGGGAGGGATTTAGGGTGCACTACAATGATGGGAGGACCTTCTCATTTCTTGATTCTACTATGAGGAGGAACTATATAATAACAGTAATTGTGGGGAGGGCCTTTGCAATGTCCATCATCATGGCGAGGGTTACCATCATGACTTGACATCCAACTATAGGGAGAAGTATATTTGTGTTTGTAACGACCCGAAATTTTGAATAAATCTTGTTTCCTAATTTTTTGTGTTTTTTTATTTTATTTTTATACTCAACAAAAATTTTTCATTTGATAACATGAGTATAATTAAAATGATATTGTTGGGTTTTGACTGTTATATGTCCATTGGTCAATATGACGGCTGGAAACTAAACGTTTTGATTATTGTCTCTAAATACAAGTAATCTTGGTTAATTAATATAGAAAGAAGATTCGATGGTCTCACCCAGTAGTCTTGGACCGATTGAAGCCCATCTAACAGAACTTGGGAAGGAGGTAGCACCACTGGGATTTTCTCTGGACCAAACCCGAGCTGAACTTCATCGTGTGAAGCTAGAATGGGATCGTCTTCGCGAGAAGTTCAAACAAATAGAAATTACTACTCGTGCGATGTTGGTCGAGCCTCCCTAGGATTCTCTCACCATAGCACACCTTACACTTAGGTCCTATGCTGGTGTGATAGGGGGATATGTAAGGAGACCGTAACTTCCTTGTGTAATCCTTTGTTTTAAATAAAAAAATTGGGATTTTTTTTATGATGAAGTTTATGAATTTTCAAATTTCTGGATAAATATAGTATGCATATTTTTGGTGAATTTTAGAGAAAGGATATTTTAAAAAAATGTTTATGTAAACCTTAAATAATTAAAAATGTGTAATTATTTTCAAAAAATGGTCTTCTACAATTATGTCCAGTACGAAATTTAGAGTCTAATTAGATCAACTTGATTTTTGATGAATTGTAAATTATGAATAGTGATTTTATGATTAGAATTTGTAATGTGTCCAAATGGATTAGTAATCTCACTTAAAGAAAGTATTAATATAATCTAGGCAACTTGATTAAGTAATGTGATTCAATAAAATGGTTAAATAACGGTTTCATAAATTATTATTCAAGTATTAGTTTTTTCAGGTGAATAGTGTTTTTTAATTAAAAATTAAATTAAAAATATTTAGCAAATTATTTTTATAAAATGGATTTCATTTTTGAACTCAGAGAATCGATATTATGTTAAGGTAATTTTTGGGAATTTTTCTGAAAAAAATGAATTTTTGGTGAATAGTGTATTTATTTAAAAAATAAATTAAAAATATTTAGAAAAATAATTTTTATAAAATGGAGTTCATTTTTGAAATCAGAGCATTAATTTTTGGTTAAGGTGAAATTTTGGGATTTTTCTAAGAAAGTTGAATTTTCAGTGAATAGTAAAAATACAGTTTTAGGGTTTCGGTATGTTTAATGACATCATAACTGTGTCATGATGATGTCATGTGATATTTTATGGGTTGGCCGACCAAAGGTGATGAATTATTGTATTGGGGGCCCCATGTGGCCTAACTGCATGGGAAATATCTTTGGAGAGCACATGGTTTTCTGAAACCCACTTATGAGGTGTCCCTTGGCCATTAATGCCTTGTCCCCTTACTTTCTCTATAAATACCAAGTCATGATCTCATCCTTTGGAGTCCAAAATCATTATCAACGAAGTTCCGGTCTCCTTACCTCCCAAGTAGTCCTCCCACAGTTCCCCCAAGCCCTCAAGGTCCAAACCTTTGAGTTTAAAGAGTTACGTTTTAAGGTAAGGGATTTGACCTCTCTCTTTCTTTTCAAGTAATATCTTTTATGTCATTTCTTTTATACTCCATGTTCTTATGTTGGAGGATATTATTCTATATTCATATTACTGCCCTTTTTATGTTCATATGATGAGATACCGCCTCTTACTCTCATCATTTCATTTTATGAAAGTTTAAGTGACGCCGTTAGGCTGTCGAACTTTTTGTAACGGATTCTTTCACCCTTCTCATTTTCAAGTTCTATTTTCTTGTCAAGTCATTCAAGTTCCTTTTTATTATGTTGGGGTATGATCTATATATATATCATACTGATATTTTAGTTTCATATGATGAGATACCCTATTTGATCTCGTCAATTCATTTTTTGACGTTTAAGTGACGTCGTGAGGCTGCCGAATTTTCATAAGAGAAATCTTATTTTTGTCTTTCTTTCATGTTCTTCATTTCATAAGGTAAATATTTAAAATTTCATTACCATGTTCATATATCCTTCATATTCTGTCCCTCTACTATTTTATGGATCATTTATGAGTGGGTGACCCATGTCCCCTCTCTTTTCAATGTTTTCTAAAACCTCGTAACATAGCTGTTATGCTGCAGAATTTCCGTCTCAAAATGTCCCCCTCTTTTTCTATAGTTCTTTTATTTTATTAAGTGAATACTCAAATATCTTTCTTCTAAACGGGTATTCACATATATACCAAAATTTTCTATTTTAAATTCTGGGATTTACATACATGAGACCCACCTTCCTTTTCTTTAGGTTTTAAAGTGACATAAAGATCATGTATTTAAAACAGTTTTAAAATGTTATTATTATGAAATGAAACCCATTTATTTTATTCTATATGGGTTGTTTATGAAATTATTGATGATGATATATGTGGATAACATTATAATAAAGGAAAATTTATGGGTGTGCCCTGATAGCGCTCCAATGCATTGGGTAATGATGTAACCACTAGAGATTACAATTTTCAAGATATCTTGGTGAATAACTTTGGTAATTTTCAAATGACACCTTGGGGATCGACCTTGGTGATATGTTCATGATTTTCTATTTTAAATGATGTAGCCACATCTTAAAGTTATGAAAAATTTTATTTTTATTATGATATGCATCATTATTTCTTTCCCATGCCTTAAAGTTCTTTTTCATGACATTGTTGATGTATCTCAAGTTCACATGTTAAATGTTTCCCCTTGTTTCCCTTACTGGGCCTTCTTCTCACCCTTTCTTTTGATGTATGTCCCCAGGTTATGAGATGCAGTAATGAACCTAGTATTAACATAATTAAAATCCTTTCAAGTGTTTAAGAAGAATTTTTTAGGTTGTTTTTATGTATTATGTTCCCAGTTTCCAAGACACTAAACCTTAAAGATCCTCAGTTTTGTGTAATGTAATGAAATTTTATATTATAAAAAGGTGGGATGCTATAGTTGGTATCAAAGTATGGTTTAGTTATTTTTGGAAATTAGGATATGAAAACTCTAGGACGAACCCTATATAAAAGTTTAAATATAGGAAATCTTCCTGGTATTTTGGTGAGTATTGAGTAAGGGGTTTCCAAGAAAATACATCCCTGTCTGGATACGAGAAGGTAGAGGTGGCTCTAGAATATATGTACATAGGGGTAAAACCCGAAAACACAGCTTTGAGCTAGACTCGAACAGGAACTGGTACATGACAACGGGCCTTGATGCACTCTTGGTTACGACACTCCCAGGGGATATGCTTTGGTAAATTCATATGCTTAGTATGAACCATTGTTAAAGGAACAAAGATAAAATAAAATAAAGATTCACATAAGAATATATGATCATGGATAACCTAGATGGGAACCTAGGGGATCACAAGTTAGGGTATACTTTTCTTCTACAAGTTATCCTTATATGCTTTAAGTTCCTTTTCATGATTATTGGCTAAGTACTTAAGCCCCTAATTATACTTTATCTTCTTATTTAATGGTGGTAAATGGAAGAACATGTCCCAACAAACAATGTGATAGGAAATGCGACAATTGTTGTATTAATATGACAGAGATGATTAGGGGATTAAAATATGATTATTATTTTGGAAGACGTTCACTATTTTGGGGACCCTATATGATCAAGGTAAATAGATTACTACGGTATTTTCATTGAGTAATTTTGAATTATATTTTGAAGAATCGATGAATTTAAGGTGGACTTATAGTAATTTAGGTTACTTATGGGAATGATTAACCTATGTTGAGTAAAATATTTTTAGGTTAGCTACTTTTGTTATAAGATGTTAAGAGTGGTTGATATTGTTTGGAGATGAACAATGAAGTTTATTTTGGAAGACTATGTTATAAAATCATTCTTGTATTTGGGTTTCAATATTAGTTTGGTTTATTTTGAGTCATTTTAAGGACCATTATTTATGGAATGGTCTATGATGAACTTTGGGTAGTACCATGGAACTTTGAAGATTTAAAAGTAGTTTCCATTCCTATGGGATTATTTCTTTTTAAAGAGTTGTTTTACCTTAACCTTTCTATTTTTGGGATAATGTTTAAAGATAGAAGAAATAGATAGTTAATATTTTGTGGATTTTGTGATTCTCTAGAAGATGATTCTTGTGATTTTGATGAGACCAAGTGTTTTTGTATTCTCATCATTTGGAGAAAAGTTTAGTTTTAGTAGAGACTTATTAAAGGATGAAACTCTACTGGAAGGTAGGTATATTTTCTTATGTTTTTATTCTATGTAGTAAATTAATTCCTCAATATTATGAAAAGGAACATAAAACAAAAATGTTGTTGGTTTACGTTTCCTACTAGGTAATCAAAGACCGTTTACACACATCATAAGTTTGGGATTTTCTCGTGGTTAACTTTCTCATAATCATGTTTTCTATCACTCTCCCTTAGAACGTGACCCATGGTTTTTTCCTCCATGTCCATGTTTTCTTACATGGGATCCTAGTATGGGTTAACTCGGGTGACCTTTTTACTTCCCTTTATTTCTTTTAATGTAATAGTTTTACTGACTCCTTTTCTGATGTGGGACTTTCAATGAAATTCAAAACCCAATTTAAAAAAATTCAAGGACGCAATTTCTTAAGGGGCGAAGATTGTAACGACCCGAAATTTTGAATAAATCTTGTTTCCTAATTTTGTGTGTATTTTTTTATTTTATTTTTATACTCAACAAAAATGTTTCATTTGATAACATGAGTATAATTAAAATGAGACCGTTGGGTTTTGACTTTTATATGACCATTAGTCAATATGACCGCTGGAAACTAAACGTTTTGATTATTGTCTCTAAATACAAGTAATCTTGGTTAATTAATATAGAAAGAAGATTCGATGGCCTCACCCAGTAGTCTTGGACCGATTGAAGCTCATCTAATAGAACTTGGGAAGGAGGTAGCACCACTGGGCTTTGCTCTGGAGCAAACCCAAGCTGAAATTCATAGTGTGAAGCTAGAATGGGATCGCCTTCGTGAGAAGTTCAAACTGATAGAAATTACTACTCGTGCGATGTTGGCCGAGCCTCCCTCGGATTCTCTCACCTTAGCGCACCTTACACTTAGGTCATATGCTAGTGTGATAAGGGGTTATGTAAGGAGACCATAACTGCCTTGTGTAATCCTTTGTTTTAAATAAAAAAATTGGGATTTCTTCTTATGATGAAGTTTATGAATTTTCAAATGTCTGGATAAATATAGTATGCATATTTTTGGTGAATTTTAGAGAAAGGATATTTTAAAAAAAATGTTTATGTAAAACTTAAATAATTAAAAATGTGTAATGATTTTCAAAAAATCTTCTTCTAAAATTATGTCCAGTACGAAATTTAGAGTCTAATAAGATCAACTAGATTTTTGATGAATAGTAAATTATGAATAGTGATTTTATGATTAGGATTAGTAATGTGTCCAAATGGATTAGTAATCTCACTTAAAGAATGTATTAATATAATATAGGCACCTTGATTAAGTAATGTGATTCAATAAAATGGTTAAATAACGGTTTCATAAATTATTATTCAAGTATTAGTTTTTTTAGGTGAATAGTTTTTTTAATTAAAAATTAAATTAAAAATATGTAGAATTTTTTTTTTATAAAATCGATTTCATTTTTGAACTCAGAGCATCGATATTATGTTAAGGTAATTATTGGGAATTTTTCTGAAAAAAATGAATTTTTGGTGAATAGTGTATTTATTTAAAAAATAAATTAAAAATAATTAGAAAAATATTTTTTATAAAATGGAGTTCATTTCTGAAATCAGAGCATTGATGTTTGGTTAAGGTGAAATTTTGCTATTTTTCTGAGAAAGTTGAATTTTCAGTGAATAGTAAAAATACAGTTTTAGGGTTTCTGTATGTTTAATGACATCATAACTGTATCATAATGATTTCATGAGATATTTTATGGGTTTTCCGACCAAAGGTGATGAATTATTGTATTGGGGGCCCCATTTGGCCTAACTTTGTGGAAAATATCTTGGGAGAGCACATGGTTTTGAGAAACCCACTTATGAGGTGTCCCTTGGCCATTAATGCCTTGTCCCCTCACTTTCCCTATAAATACCAAGCCATGATCTCATCCTTTGGACTCAAAAAGCATTCTTAATGAAGTTCTGCTCTCCTTACCTCCCAAGGAGTCCTCCCAAGGTTCCCCCAATCCCTCAAGGTCCAAACCATTGAGTTTAAAGAGTTATGTTTTAAGGTAAGGGATCTGACCTCTCTCTTTCTTTTCAAGTAATCTCTTTTATGTCATTTATTTTATACTCCATGTTCTTATGTTGGAGAATGTTCTTCTATATTCATATTACTGCCATTTTTATTTTCATATGATGAGAGACCCCCTCTTACTCTCATCATCTCATTTTATTAATGTTTAAGTGACGTCGTTTGGCTGCCGAAATTTTTGTAACGGATTCTTTCACCCTTATCATTTTCAAGTTCCATTTTATTGTCAAGTCTTTCAAGTTCCTTTTTATTATGTTGGGGTATGATATCTATATCTATCGTACTAATCTTTTATGTTCATATGATGAGATACCCTATTTGATCTCATCAATTCATTTTTTGGTGTTTAAGTGACGCTGTTAGGCTGCCAAATTTTCATAAGAGAAATCTTATTTTTGTCGTCCTTTCATATTCTTCATTTCATATGGTAAATCTTTCCAATTTCATTACCATGTTCATATATCTTTCATATTATGTCCCTCTACTTTTTTATGGATCATTTATGAGTGGGTGACCCATGTCCCCTCTCTTTTCAATGTTTTCTAAAACCTCATAACATAGCCGTTATGCTGCACAATTTCCGTCTCAAAATGTCTCTCTCTTTTTCTAAAGTTATTTTATTTTATTATGCGAATACTCAAAGATCTTTCTTCTAAATGGGTATTCACATATATACCAAAATGTTCTATTTTAAATTCTGGGATTTACATACATGAGACCCACCTTCCTTTTCTCTGGGTTTTAAAGTGACATAAAGATCATGTATTTAAAGCAGTTTTAAAACGTTATGATTATGAAATGAAACCCATTTCATTTATGCTATATGGGTTGTTTATGAAATTATTGATGATGATATATTTGGATCACATGATAATAAAGTAAAATTTAAGGGTGTGCCCCGATAGCTCTCCAATGCATGGGGTAATGATGTAACCACTAGAGATTACAATTTTCACGATATCTTGGTGAATAAACATGGTAATTTTCAAATGACACCTTGGGGATGGACCTTGGTGATATGTTCATGATTTTATATGTTAAATGATGTAGCCACATCTTAAAGTTATGAAAAAATTTATTTTTATTATGATATGCCTCATGATTTCTTTCTCATGCCTTAAAGTTCTTTTTTATGACATTGTTGATGTATCTCAAGTTCACATGTTAAATGTTACCCCTTGTTTCCCTTTCTGGGACTTCTGCTCACCCTTTCTTTTGATGTATTTCCCCAGGTTATGAGATGCAGTAATGAACCTAGGATTAACATAAGGAGAAGCCTTTCATGTGTTTAATAAGAATTTTTTATATTGTTTTCATGTATTATGTTTCTGGTTTCCAAGAAACTACACCTTAAAAATCCTCAGTTTTGTGTAATGTAATGAAAGTTTATGTTATAAAAAGGTGGGATGCTATAGTGTTGTATACCACTAGGAGGACAATCAGGGAGGATGAAAGGAAGTGGAGGACTTCTTGTTGTCTGATCATCAGGTCGAGGGGAGGGCTACCTCAATGCGCATCCGGAGATATGCTACTGTGATCGATCATTCTTGAACTATGGATTAAGCCCATGTTGGTGCTCTACAGAGGACCTTCAATGCTGCTAGTAGCAACATTGTGGGTAGGAGCTTCGTAACTGCAACTACCACATTAATAATTTTGAAATCAAATGACAGGATCTTTAGCCTTATTGATTTATGTTTGAGGGTGTCAAAAACCCCTGCTTCTAGCAAAGCAGTATTATATATGTGCTCTTCATTTTCTAGTTTCCTTTGGTGCTCTTCATTAATAATTTCTCTCTTATGGGTAACTGGGGCCATCTGTTGTTGATGACAGACCTCATATATAATTGCATGTTCTGTTGGGTCCCGTGAAGTTATCGGGATACGCTGACATGCATCATGAGTTTTGGCAGTGATATGTGTCTACCCTGGAGCTGCCACCACATTGGACTGGCGTCCCCTAGTTAGAATGATTATTTTTTCTCGATCCGGTTGTTTGTATGACGTGAGTTATTTCCTTTTACCCTCATAGACTAGAGTAAGTATGCACAACTATTCCAGAGTGACTAACTCGTTTTTCGAGTGAGTCATTGCATTCAAGGAAACCGAGTCGTGGTCCCGATTTCTCGCCTTTGCCGCCAATGCAATGATATCTTGGTATGTATGGTGGATATGTACTAAAATTGATGTCTAATATTCAATGATTTCTAGGATTTTCTACTATTAATATTTTTCTAGAATGGGTGTGAAGGCCTATTCTGATGTCGGGGCAGGATTTGGTGCCCACTATGGTCCTCTATGAGTTTCCAGTAGATACTGGAAGGTCTCCTGTCCCAGTACAGAGTAATGATTATGATTCCAGTTTTCTTCTCTGGTTGCCACCGTATTCGACTGGTGGTTTTCATATTTATGAGCACATATTTTCGTTGGCTCACTTTTTGTTGTATTTTACACACATTCATTATATGAATCCACTAGAATTTGAAACTTCTCATATTTTGTTGCTGCCCTATTTAGATGGAAGGCTGGAAGTGCATCATCAGGTGTTTGTGTCTGTGTATCGTCTATTGCTGCCCTATTTAGATGGTAGGCTTGAAATAAATCATCAGGTGTTTGTTCCTATGTATAGCTAGCTGCTGCCCTATTTTGATGGCTGGCTTGAAATGCATCAGCAGGTGTTTTTTCCTGCGTATAGCAGGTTTCTGTCCTATTTTTATGGGGGGGGGGGGTTGGAATGCATCAATGGGTGTTCGTGCCTAAATGTATCTGAGTGCCACCCTATTTGGTTATTGGTTTTCTTTTTTATCGGAAGATAGCTTCATCTTCTTGTAGTTTACTGCTCTTTCTACATGGAGGTACAGGCAAGCACTAGAAAGAATGTGCGTGTGCTCGTATAGTTCCACCCTATTTTTTGTGGCGAGCTTGAGTGGAGAGTGAAGAATTGTGTGTATACTTGTTGAAATATTCCACGTTAGTATGTTCGAGTTTCTCCTCAAGAACCAAGGTGATAGAGTGCTCCTGGTTATATATTCACCGCCCTTGGCGGGGAGCCTGAGGGGCCCGAGTCTCGTGAACTTTGGTAGGTTCCCCTGAAATAAGGTCCTCCTTGACAGGAGGAGGCATGGTTGTCTCGTGTCGGTGGAAATGCTCTCTGTAGAGGGACTGTGAGTAGGACCTATGTACACTTGAGATGAAGTCATCAGCATTGACTTCATCTATCTCTCTGAGATAAGGGAGCTACTCATTGTCGCGTTCTGGGGACCGTCTCTCGAAACAGTTTGAGATGACCACCAGGGTTGCCTTGTGCAGTGGTGCCGGAAATGGCTGAAGAGGTAGTCAGCAGACCTTTGTAGATTATAAGTCTTGTCTTGTGGCCTCTAGCATGGGGATAGTACCATTTTGGTTTTAATATTTGATATTTATATTGGATACCCAATGTTGATGACACTGGGTAGGTGATGGGGTCATGCCCTTCGTTGAGGCCCTGACTGCCTAGCTCCCTTTCCCTTTTCTTTTTTTTCAGGGTGAGGGGGCCTAAGTGGGGTGAGAATTCCACCTTGGTTAAGGATTCACATCAGGTTCACCATTTTTTTCCCTCTAAGGTGGAATGTTTTTCGTGTATCGGGGCCAGAAAAATGTGCTGACGTGCAATGTCCCTTTTGTATTTTATCATTGGGGTATAACAGTCACCTTGGTTTTGGATTCACGTCGGGTTCACAATTTTTGATCTGCTTTCGAGGTGGTACGTTTAAGGTAAATGTGGAAATGGTCAATGAGGATCATCCCCCATCCCATTATCTATAGAGGTGGGTTCTCATCAAACATATCATTCCTTTGTTTTGACCCATTTAGCATCATTATCTAAAAAGAAGGATGAATTAACCATGCGGGGACTGTTGGTTTCAGTGGGTGATTTCATGGCGGTCATGTACTCATGCAATCGGTCCTTATCAGATGTAACATCCTTAGATTATTTCCAACATGTTTATTCTTGGAGCCAATAATTTCAAATGGCCCTGGTATCTGTGATTCATAGAACTTCTTTCCGAAGGGAGGTCCTCATCAGCTGATCATTTCGCCAATGACACTTAAAGAATCCATTGTTCAAGAAGATGGGATGTCAGGCTCACTGCGCCCTTCCAGGGGAGAATTGTTTCTATTTTTGGGACTCTCTTATAGATTTAATTCATGTTCATATGTTCATGTATCATTCATTCATTCATTCCCGATGAGTGTATCCATGGGCTACCCTTGGTTTGAAGAATCATCGTAAGCATGCATATATTTGATGCTACATAGGTGATGCTGACTTGATCCATGTAATAAGGTGCTATGGATTTTATCGTCATCAAGGGGGACAGAAGGTGATTTGATTTTGAGATCATGCCAACAAGGAGGGATTCCTATATATCCTCAGGAGAGGAATCAAGACCCACATTGTTTGGAATGTGTGGGGCTTATAGATAAAAATTTACAGTCTGACGGGACATGATTTGGTAGACCCTTTTTGATGAGCACCCTTTTGATCTCGGGCCTTATAAAAGGAATCCTACATATATTTTTTACTAGGAATCAGAGTTCTCATAGTTTAGATGGTGGGGGGCTTATGCATGGGAGCTTCCCATTTGAGGGGGCTTGGTTAGGTTGACCCATTATGGATTGGAAACAATTTGAGCTTAGCCTTCTAGCAAGCATCCTACAAATCCTATATTGACAAAGAATCAAAGTTCTTGTATTTCAGATTTGTTCATGTTGTAATTTTCACAAATCTCTAATCTCACATGAGTTATACTCAATGTGAGAAACAAGAGGATTTGAAAGATACAACAATGCACATGCCTCATCCTCTATTGGTTGGGGGAGGGAGATCTCGCAGAGAAAGAGGCTGGGGAGACCATGGGAAAGGGCATGGGAAAATAGACCATTTATTGTGAGATGACATTAATGGTCATCTGAAAATGCCTAAGAAAATTACGGACTTACTGTAGTGGAAGGGCCCTGGAGGACATTCTAGGAAGGGGAGGAGTTTTGTTCACATCAACAGGGGAAGCGTACATAACCCCTTGACTGATCACTATTCCTTATTGAATGGAAAATGAATTGATCACCCTTAGTTTCAAGGACAAGGAGGTTCATGTCGGTGTCCCATGGTTGGGCTCTAGGATACCATGGGAATGTTGCCACACAGGCATTCCCGAATCCTACACCTTTGTGGGGAGGGCCTTCATGACTCTGCTTACCGTGGTTATGTATACTCAATGGGGTCTGCTAATGCACCTAATTATCTGATCATATGGGTATGGTGGATTTGGAGGAGGCTTTTCCCTAATTCTAAAGGACTGGAAAATGGAGGGACCATAGAGGACCAGACATTAGTGGAGGCGTGATGTTGGAACTGGTGGGAATAATACCAAAAACACGTCATTTCACATAATGGTTTTCCATATGAGATGGGGGAGGCTCTGCATACCATTGTGGTATGTGGGAAGAGGGGATGTCCATGTACAGATATGATACACAGGCATGGGAATCTTCCACCATGTACCGAAATGGTATGCGGCTCACCAGGCTACATTGGGTTACATCTGCATACCGGTTTTGTACGTGATGCTAGGTTCTGTCCGTGTAGAGGTGCGCTATGCAGAGAACCATACCGAAGAAGGATCCAGGGGATTATCGTTTGCATGGAGTTCATCCACGAGAATTCTTTGGTTCATGGTTCACCAGTTTGGTTCATGGTTCTATTATTATTAATCAATTCCTTTATTTTCCGATTCACAACATGCTATACCTTCGGAGAAGTGGTTCGCAGTTCATGCTTTGGTGATGGTAAAAGACAGAAGCCGGATTGAAACCTCTAAGTCTCCCTCAACTGGTGTTTGTGAAGGATTTAGTCCATGATAGTGGTTTGTGGAACCCTGCCCATTCACTTAATCCGTGGATTGATGGGTTTTCAGTACGGTATGTGGAATGGCCTTTTGCGCACAACTCCTCCAGTTGATGTAGTACTCAGTACATCTTTCTCGCTGGACATCACTTTGTAGACCAGTAGTTTGTCTGCTATCTTGCATACTTGTTGGTTCGAACTCCATATAATATGTGTACCTTTCCCAATGATGGAATGATGGCCACCTAACAACATTAAAAACTTGAGATCCCTCAATTTCCCTCAATTAATTTCAACTCAATTTTAGTCCCTTTTCTTTAATATCCTTTTAGAAGCACTTTCTTCCTTCTACAAAGTGATTGTGTGGGATTTTATCCTCTTGGAAGAATTTTTAGGACCCTATAGAGGTCTATTAAAAAAAACTACAATAAAATTTGGAGGAATTCACTACAAATATTCAATAAAAACATCAATGAACTCTCCTAAAATATCAATAACATCAAATTTTAGTTTCTCCCCATCATATGAGGTATACACCACTTCTAAAGATGAATCAAACCCCATAAAATAGAACAATTTCATTTAGATGGTCAAATTTATCATCTCAATTATAGATGATCATATGTTGGATTATAATATGAAACATTATTTACCTTCCTCAAAAATTTATATATGATTTAGGAAAAGAAATCCATTAATTTAATATTATTGTAACTAATTAAATTAATGGTAGAATAATAAGATTTTATGGTATCACATTTCCATAAATTTCAATAGGAGATGTTTCATAGATATTATTTATTATCATCATAAAATTATGAGTTTTTATAAATAAATAATCATCTAATTGATGAGGTGGAATTAATATACCAGTAGAAAAAAATTTAGATATAAAATAATGGGTAGTTCAAGAATTCTATATGACATTATAAATCCTAGAGATGATGGTTAGTGGACCTTTTCGTAAATTTTTATCATAGACTGCTTCAAAAATATTGATCATGTGGGATTTCACATTGAATCACCTATGAAATGGTTTTCTTTTTCATCCATCATCATTAAACATCATATTTGATCATTGGTCAACATAGTTTCCATTCCCCTTGTGATGGCCCGAACCGAAACTACCGGGTTAATCACATAACAATTTCATGTTCTTCTTATAAATTCCATGAGATAAATAAAAAAATAATTTTACACTCATATACCTTTTTTAGTGTAGGTTTTGGAGAATAAGTCAAACCAAACATTTTTATTAGAGATATGCAAAAAAATACTAAATTTCATAATGCTTAATCCATAAGAGAAGATAAACCCTATGGAAAAAGTCAATTATTCTTTTAGAATAATAATTTAAAATAAAGGGTGACCATAATTACCTAGTAAGGAGTTTTTTTAAAAGGATAGTGAAAAATGACTGTGTAAAATAACTCTATAAAATATTATTACACATGGAAAATAATTATACTTTCAAAATTCTTTAAAAATAATCCAGTGATTATTCTTATGGAAAACATTATATAGAAACATTGAAAAAACCATGAGGCCACATGAGATGTTGAAGGCTATCTGGGCATACCCACTTTCTATGGGATAAGATAACCCCCATTTATCAACCATGTTTATAAAGTTCAAATGCATAATTTTATAAAAACACTTTAATAATTATTTATATAAATGTATACATTTTTAAATAGATTTTTTCTTTTTGAATAAATATATAAAACTATTTACAAACATTTATATGTTTATATATATATACATTCATAATAAATCATATGTCAGATTTGGAACAACCAATTTACCTAACAACGTGGATTTTCATGGAAAATTATTTAAAGTGTAATTGGAATCCATGTAATCTGTTAATAATTCTCATGAAAAATCATTTTTAATGAACCTTCTAGAAAGGAATGGTTTAATACACATACACAATCATTAAAACTAGATCACATATTATAAATGCTTGGAAATTCATGAGTTATATGGTTTGAAGCATATTGTTTATGAGAAAAAACTCGCATGAAAGGACAAATTCATAAATCATATTTTTTATAAATATAAAATTGAAATTTTAATATAATCAAACATTAAAAAAATTACTGTTAATCAATAAAAAATCCTATTTTTTGTATAGTTTAACTGCATAGATTAAAATAATTTTTAAAATTATTATTATGTATATATTTATTTATTTATTCAACTCCCTTTCTACAGATTTAAAATATAACCCATATACATATAAGGATTAAAAAATTATAAAATTTTAAACTATTTCCCCATACTGGATATAAAAATATATATTGGTTTTTTTGAAATACAAGTAGATATTAAAATTAAAAAAACTCCAAAATAAAATAATTAATATAATTTCACAAAATACATAATTTTAAAATAAAATCATAAATTATATAAAATAAATCATCCCTTAAATATATATTTGAAAACAAAAATGGGTTTTTTCTAAATTAGATGATATAAATTACCCTTTCAAATTTGAGAATTCGATAATCAAAAATTGAAAATAAATATATAAAATATCTCCCTTAAAACCATAATCTAAAACCTAAAATTAAAATTAAAACAATATCGTACCTTAAAAGTGAAAAATACAAAACAATTTTCAAAGTTAAGAGGAACCTCAGAAGTTGATTTAATTATATCTTAATTTTCTCACTAACGGTGTGTAACACCCATGTAATATGTGCAAGATGTGAAACACTCAGAAAGGGATTGAAACAGGGTGTGAAGAATGAAAAATAGATAATGGGGAGCTAGATTCATTTAATACATATAAAAAACCTTTTTATAAACTCCATTTTACTGTTTATATAATATTTTTAGATAACATTTCACATAATAAAACACAAGTATTTTTTGAGAAGACACGAAAGAAGTATAATTCAGAAAATTCGTTTGAGCTTTAGGACCACACAAAAAGAAGACTAGATCAAGATAGGGATAAAAATAATTCAAAGGAAGAAATCATATATATATATATATATATTATTAATTGAATCCTATAGACAAAAACCATTCGTATTTTGTGAATATTCAAAAATCAATGTAGTTTAGAATGAGAATACCAAAAGATTAGAGGTGGTAGACAACATATGATGAACAGAGATGAATAGAAGAAAATGAAAAGAATAAAAGTTAACAAAATAGATTCAAACACCTGTAACAGAAATCAAATGCCTACGAATCTAGGTTAATGAATATTTGGAACTATCATAACTAGATTCGAATACTCCATAGTGGATGAACCCTAAAACACGTCTAATATCCTTCGGCATCTCTTAGTTCACAAGACGCCGATCTTGCGCGAACTCCTCGCCGACAGCCATATCCCCTCGATTGAAACCCCCAATTATCAACATCTATCTTGGCTTTAAATTCTCCTGGTGTGAGCCCTCGCCCGTTTATCTTCAGCAACCCAAAAATTTCCCTCTGCTAAAAAATTCCTCTCAAAATGTGATAAATCCTGTTATTTTATTTATTTTTCATTTAATTTTAGTTTTAAATATAATATAATTATATGTATTTATGATTTTATTAAACAAGGATCATTATATTATTTTATATATTTATGAAACATATAATAATAACAAAAAATAAAATTTATAATTTTCATAAAAAAAATATGTTTTACCATTTATTATTATTATTATTATTATTATTATTATTATTATTATTATTATTATTGTCATTGTTATTATTATTATCATTATATTGATATTTTAGTTTAAAAAAATCTTATGAGATTTACGAAAATTACCTAAATTAATTTATAATAATTCAACTATTATTCTATAATTGTAAATAATCATTAGTTTGTTTAAAAAATATAACTTATTAATACCATAATTTTTTTAAAGAACCTTTTAAGAGATATTATTTTATCAAAAAAAATATTTTATTTATAAAATTATAGGAAAAAAATTAATGCGGATCATTTTAGTTTCAAAAAAATCTATTATATTAATACATATCTCTATTATAATTCACAATTGTTATAATTTCAGATATTTTTTATAATTTTATATATTTTAAAATTATTATTTTAAAAAAATATCAAATAAATACACTATTTGTTAAAGATTTTTTTTGAAAATTACTCAAATATATTTTTTCTTTAAAATATAATACTATAAAATTCGTATTCAAACTACAAGATTAAATTTATTTTCCCTATAAATTAATAGTTTATTTTTTATCAACATTTTTTTTGAATAAAATTACTATTGGTAATACTGAATAATTATTATTCTATTAAAACTCATGATGTTACATTATTTCACCCCTATAAGAATTGTGCCCTCCCAATTCGTTTATCAGATGAAAAAAATTATATATTTTCTTCCTTAGAATTATTAAAAACAACAACTAATAAATCTCTATAATCTAGCATTTAGACAACATCTAATCTTTAATGTTTTCTAGACCATCACTCTGATTCGAAGTCTGAATACCTTATCCCGTGCTTCTGAGTTCAGTACATAATTGTGATGTGTTTTTTTATAAAACATAAAATAGAAATACACAAATAATTTTACACTAATGGTCCATTTTCCAGCATATGTTATGGAAAACTAAACAAACCATTTATTTTTACTAGATCTTTACAAAAAAATAACCAAATTGCAACATGCTCACTTTGTAAGGGAGTATATTTCCATTAAAAAACACTTCTAAACCTATAGAATAATAATTTCAAACAAAGGGTGAAAATAATTTCCTAGTAAGGATTTTTCTAAAAGGATAGTAAAAAATATCATTATATAATACCTTTTATAAAATATTATAATAGTCAAAAAATAATATACAATATAAAATCATATAAATATTTCAATGATTAGTTTTTTTGGAAAATATTTTGCACACTCTTGAAAACAAAACCATAATTCCACATTGTTCTTTGAAGTCAGTCTGGGCATACCCACTTTCAATGGCATGGGTTCACTCCTAATTTACCTATCATATTTACAATTTTCAAGAACCAAATTTTATAAAAACACTATATGATTTCTATATATATATATATATTATTTTTTCTCTATAGGTTTTTTATAAATAACCACAGAAAAAAACTTAGATTAATTTATATTTATATATATATATATAATTGAGTAACAAATATTCTGATATATTTGGAATAATCAAATATCCCGAAAATTTGACTTTCACAATATATTTATGGAATATTAATTTTTATCCAAATAATCAGTTCAAAAATCTGAAATGAACCATATTATAATGTAAAACCTACAAAGGAATGATTTAATACACATATATAATAAATAGAAATATAGCATGTATTATAAACAAATGAAAGCATTTGAGTTATAGATTTTGGACATATTTGAAATTCTTGATTATACATATATTTTCCACAAATGAAATGGTAGTTTATATTTTTTAAAGCATAATATAAATGATAACAAGAAACATAAAATGTTGAATTCATAAAATAATATATTTTTCTTAATAAAACATATAAATATTTATATAGTAATTCAATCTTATAAATTATAATTATTGAATAAAAAATTATGTTTTTATATTGATTCACATCATAGTATAATATAAATGTTTTAATATAATTTCTTGTATATATGTTTAACTCTATTGATATTGATTTAATATATAAAACATATAAATATAAATAATTTTTTTAAAAAATAATAAATATATTAAATTAAAATTGTTTACCCAACTTATTATATAATTATATATATTGTTTTTTTTTGAAAATAAGTATTTTTTATAAATTTAAAATAAAAAACATATTAAATAACTAACTAAATTTCATATAAACACATACTTTAAAAATGAAATCATAACTACTTGAAAATACCTAATCACATAAATATATATTTGATAAAAATAAAAGGGGGTTTATTAAAGAAGATGAAATAAATAACCATTTAAATATTAATCATTTTAAATTCATAAATTAGAAATAGATAAATTAAATAGCTACCACACAAAATATAAGTTAAAACATAATGTTTTAGTTGGTAAACAAAAATCCATTGACATCAAATTAAACTATAATAGACTATTTTTGGAGATAATAAGGACCTCAATAGATAATTTATTTCTCTATTAATTGTCTCATAAATGGTGTGTAACTACCATGGAATATGTGTAGGATATGAAATACTCAATGAGGGAGTAAAAAAAGGCACAAAAAACTTTCGATAGTTATTAGAGATGAAATGATGTTAACAATACTGGAATATATATTTATAAAAAAAATTATTGTCAATACAATATTTATATATACAATTTTACGCTATATCACACAAGAGTATTGAAGAAGACTTGAAATAATAATAATTCATTGAATCTATTCTCAATTTCATTCTACACCAAAAGAAGACTATATAAAGATAGGGATAAAACTAATTCAAAATAGGAAATCATATATATATATATATATATACATTTATATTGGTCGAAATGAAACCTACAGACCAAAACCATTGATATCTTTTTGTCAATATTCTAAAATCAATGCAGTATACAACAAGCGTATCAGAGAATAAAGACAGGTAGGTATGAGACGATGAATAGAGTAGAAAAGAGGAAAATTTTGATTATTGTAGTTAACTAAATAGATTAAATAACCTAAAAAAGGAAGATAGACACCTACTTCACTAGGTTAAAGAATATTTGAAACCCTGGTATATGGATTTCAATCCACAATATCAGTTAAACTGTAAACCACATTGGATTTACTTTAGCATTTCCTGGTTTTCCTATGGCCGATCTCGCTCAGACACCTCAATAACAACCATATTACAGCGATCAAAACCAAATATTCTTGATATACATAAAGGCTTTAGGTTCTCCCAGTTTGAGCCCTCACCCTAGAAACTTCCACAACCCTCAAATGGTCCTCTACTAAAAAATTCCCCTTTAAACACGATTAATCTTTTTATTTTATTTTTTATAGACTTATTTTAATTTTTAATAATAATATAATTTTATATAATTATGATTTTATGAAAAAGGATCATAATATAATTTCATAAATTTAAAAAATATTTTATTATAAAAATAATATATATTTTCATTAAAAAATTGTTTTTTTCCTTTATTATTTTTATTTTTATCATTAGCTTTAGTAATTTATTTTAATAATCATATTTAATATTTACAAAAATTACTAGTTTTAATAAATTTATATTAATTAAAGTATTATTTTCTGATTATGAATCTTATATTCTTTATTTTAAATGTAAAATTATAATTCATATACTGTTTTAGATAACAATTATAAAAAATTATTATTTTCCCCACAAATTTTTTTTATTTTTTTATAAAATAATATGTTTACCAATTAATGATAATCATTTTTGTTTCAAAAAAATTACTTTATTAAAACATATCTATATTATAATTCAAAATAGTTATAATTTCATGTATTTTTAATAAATATATCTATTTTTAAATTAGTATTTTAAATAATTTAATATCTCAAAAAAATTATTATTTTTTATGAAAATTAATCAAATCTTTTTTATTGAAAAATATAATACAACAACATATGTTCTTAAAATATAAATTTTAATACATTTACTTAATAATTTTTCTCTATAGAGTTTTTTTAAAATAATTATTACTAATATTGAATTATAATTATTCTATTAAAATTCAGGATGTGCCATTATTCCCATACTAAATGAACTTTTCCCTCTCAATTCATTAATTTCACTAAAACAATTATTAATTCCCATCTTTAGAATTAAGAAAAACTAGAACTTCTAAACTTATATTCCTTATCACTTAGACAACATATGGTCTACAATGTTCTCAAGACCATCGCTCTAATGCCATGTCTGAAGACTCGAACCCGTGATTTTGGGTTCAGCACAAAAAAATGATGTCTATTTTTTTTATAAACGAAAAAAGAGAATTCACAAATCATTTTACATTCAAGGGAATTTTCTACAATACATTTTAGAGAATAAGAAAAACCATAAATTTTTATTAGAGATGTAAAAAAATAACTAAATTTAATTATGCTAACTTAGTAAGTGAAGTGAATGCCTTTAGAAAAATTGTAATAAATCTGTAGAAGAATATTTTAAAAAACATGAGTATAATTTCCAGGTAATGATTTTTCACAAAGGAGTGTGAAAAATAACTTTGTAAAACACCTTTATAAAATATAATAATACTTTGAATATAAATATAAATATAAAACTATTTAAAAATAATTTATTTTTTATTTTTTGAAATAAATTATGCATGATCTTAAAAAAAATCCATGAGGACACATGAGGAATCGATGTTTGTATGGTATTATACACTTTCTAATGGATGGGTTCACTCCCCATTTCCCTATCATGTTTTCAGTGGTCAGGTGCCTAATGTTATAAAAACACATCAATCTTGCATAAAATATATATTCTTTTCACAATATTTTTTCTTTATATAGAATCATGGAAACATATTTAAAAAAATTATATGATTATATGTACATATATACATTCATAAGATATCATTTGTTACATTTAGAAAACCCAAATATCAAATAAATTTTACATTTCATGGTATACTAATGAAAGAGTAATTTTCACCCATTTAATCCATTCATAAATCTCTGAAAAAAATATTGGAAATAAATCCTATAATGGACTGTTTTAATAAACCTACACAATAATTAAAACTATAGCATGTATTATAAATACATTAAAATTCATGAGTTATAAAACATATAAATTTTAATACAACCAATCATTCAAAAAACATAATGTCAATAAATAAAAAATTAAGTATTGATATTCTTTCACATTATTGATTAATATTTAACTTTTAATATAATTTCTAATATATATGTTTAACTCCATTTCTATGGATTTAACATATAACACATATACATATAAGTTTTTTAAAAAAAATAATAAATGTATAAAATTAAAATATTTTACCCCTAATTAAGATATAAATATATAAATTTGGTTTTTCATAAAATAAGTATATGATTAAAATTTAAAACAACTCTCATAATAAAGAATTAACATAATTTAATAAAAAATCATAATTTTAAAATAAAATCATAAATTCTTTAACATGCATTAGTAATTAAATATATATTTGATAATAACAACTTGGGGTCTTATTTATGAAGAATAAATAAATCACCCTTGCTAATTTAATACTTTTAGAATAATAAATTGAAAATAGACAAACAAAATAACTCCCTTTCAATCCAAAATTAAAAACATAAAATAAAATTAAAAACAATAACTTACATTCCAATTGAACTATATATGAATATTATTGGACATAAAAATGACCTCAGATGATGATTTATTTATCTCTTAATTGTCTCATGAAGGGGGTGTAACACCAACACAACATGTGATACGCGTGCGACACTTTTTCAGGGAGTTCAACAGGATGTTCTGAACACAAAATAGATAATGGAGAGGAGGTGGTGTTTGATACCAATGGAAAACCTATTTATAAACTCAATTTAACTTTTTATATGACATTTATATATAAAAATTCATGCCACAACAAAAAATTATATAAGATAAGACTTGAAAAAGAAATTGTTAATCTGTTTGAGTATACAGTATACACCAAAAGCATAACAGATCAATATAGGGATAAAAAATTCAAATGATGAAATCACACACACACACGTGTATATATTCTAACAAAATTGGCACCTATGGTCCAAAACCATAAATCTTTTGTTCATTATTCAAAAAGAAATGAAGTATACAACATACAAACAATAAAATAAAATCAAGTAGGAATCCAACAACGAACGTTGAATAAAAGAAGAAAACTATGAGCATCACAATTAACCAAAATTATTTGAATGAAAAAAATGGAAAAAAACACACATCACTAGGATGAAGAAGATCTTAAACCCTCATTTCTAGATTTCGATCCATAATGACGAGTGAGCCCTAAACCACTTTGGATATTCTTCAGCATCACTCAGTTCACCAGTGGCTGATCTTACTTGGACTCCTCACTGGTAGTTGTACTCCCTCTGTAGAATCCCCTAACACTTGACCTCCATTTTGGCATCAGCTTCCCTCGGTGCGAGCCCTTTCTTTTTTGACTTGAATGACCCTTAACACCCCATATCCTTGAAAATGTCCCTAAAATGTTATTACACTATTTATATTAATTTTTTTAATAGTTTTATTTTCATTTTTCAATAATAATATAGTTATTTTTATTTATTAATTTATAAAAAAAATGATTATAATATAATTTCATATCTTTACAAAATTATATTGAAAATAAAAATAATTTTCTTAAGAAATATTTTTTAACCGAAAAATAATAATTATTATTATTATTATTATCATTACCATTAATTGTTTTTGAAAATATTATGGTATTTTTACTAAACTTACATTCTCTAATTAATTTATATGATTTCAGTTATTTTATAATATTTATATATCATCATTTTTTATTAAAAAATATAACATATAATTCTTATAATGTTAAAATTATACGAAATAATAAAAAATTTATTTTATAGAAAAATATTATTTTATCAAAAAAATAATTTCATTACTTTTTATAAAATTATATTGTAAATAATAAATGATAATTGATTTGGTTTCAAAAAATATTTATTTCATTAATAAATTTATCCATTGTAATTCGAAATAGTTATAATTTTTACGTATTTTTAATAAATATATCTATTTTAAAATTATTATTTTTAATATAATAATATAAAATTAAATAATAGAATTTATTTATGATTTTTTTGAAAATTAATCAAATATTTTTTTCCTTGAAAATTATAAAAATATAACATATGTTTTGGAAATATATGTTTTAATTTATTTACTTTTCATATTAATAAATTAGTTTCAAAATTTATTGTTCCAATTAGTATTTCCAATATTAAATTATAAATCTTATATTATAACTCGGAATGTTACACACATATATTTTGAAATAGTAGAGTGTGGGTGGTGCATTCTTTTTCAACTTTCTATCAATCCTTAGCTACATTATTCATTAAATCATTTTTGTATTAGATTGCATGACGACCTTCCTTTCCATACATATTATATTTACGAGTCCCCTTAATAAAATTTAATCAATGTTTTCTTCCACATCTCTATCATAAATGAAATTTCAACTTCTTCTCTCTATGTTTTTTATTATTATAATTTATATAAAATTCAATATGTTTTTTATTATCCAAAAAATAAATTTATCGGAAACTAAAATATTTATTTCCACCTTGATAGATGATTGAAGAATTTATTAATGGATACAAAATTATTTTATGGGTAATTCCTTCTGGTTACATGGTATTAAACACCTTATGAATCAATAAATATCACTTTCTAGTTTGATGATAGTATATTAATCATACCTCACAAGTCTTGTCAAATTTTCATCACCGATAATAACGGTTTCATCCACATTGTATTTTATCTCATGGTATTTCTTCTCTATTTTTATATTCAGAATATGATTGTGGTACATATTGAAAAATATTCTCTTAAACTCATTCTAATCTATAGAGGAAATTTAATCCTTCCACCTTATGTTCCTAATAAGATTCCAAATTGGATCTGTATCACCACCGAAATGATAAAACGCTAATATTAAATTTTCATTTTCGAAAAACTAAAGAATTGAAAAAATTTAATTTCAATGGTCCTAATACATTTCTCAATAACCGATGGATTATCAGAACCACAAAAATAAGGAGGATATTTCTTCATAAAGGAAACAATAGAACATTGTTCCCTCATTTCCTCATTTGGAAGATTAACATGTTCATAGAATGATAATGTTGTGTAAAAAATCAATAAATTTTTTTATTCCAACACTAGTAACATTTTGTTTTTATAGAGGAAAACTGTTTCTTTTCCACTAAAATTCAACATTAACATCATTTATTCAGTTTTTAACCATTAAATAACATTGAATTTCATAGTGTGATAAGAAAAAATAATAGTTGGGAACTGCATAATATAGAAATATAATTTATAGGATCTCAAAATCCTAACAAATTCTTCTTACAATATGACATCTTAATTTTAATAATGGCCATATATGGTAATAATCTATTTAATTACTTCATTGTGGATTATAATAAAAATGTAAATTAGACTTCTAATATACCATGGGAGTGTAAATCCATATATATAGTAAGGGTACGCTCAACATGTAATAGAATACAGTTATGGTATAATGAATCAACAAATTTGGAGATTATTACCCATAGATAAATAATTTTTCGATCCACATCAAATTGTTGAGGAAAACCACAATAAATTATTTATTATAAATTAAGATGTTCACATATACATAGGATTAACCTAAGTGTTCAAACTAATGTTTTCTTATCCGATTTTCAAATGGTATAAAACCCTTGATCTGATTAAAAGTATAAAGACCCATACCTTCATACATTGAAAATATATTGTGGTAGATAAATATTTGTTATGTGACATTACAATCAATTCCAGAATATTAATTTTTTAGTTTCGTTGAAAATGTGTAGATATTAAAAATTTGTTCGATGGATATCTACATTATCTCTAACATAAATCTTTTTAACTAGCATCTTTCTTAGATGTATCATACCAAAAACATTTTATCATAACCTTGAGAAAGTAAACACAATAAATGGTGAGATCATATGCTCAACATGTTTTGAACTTGGTGATATCAATATTCAAATAATCATAACATGAGAATAATAGAACTTGAATGTGTCATTAAAATTTTATAACCATACCCAGTGTACCATAGATAAAAATTTAGATTCATGAAACAAATTTTGGTTTATTTTAAAACAACATTCATAAATTAATCAATGAACATGAACAATGAGATATTATCATTATAATAATACAAGATATTGTGGTATAAAAATAATCATATAAAATCATTTCACATGTTAAATATAACTATTAAGACAATTATAGTCGATTGGGTTCACTCTTTATTCTATTATATCCTTATTCTGGGTTTACCTCAAGTCAACCATTGTATATTACATACCATACTAAGTTTTATTCACTCTTAATTCCATTATATATTATCTCGTGAGATATCCATATTTACTCAATACTTTGGAGGGTTATAAATTTAATATCCCAAAGCATACATATTTAAATTAATACATATATCTTCCAAAAAAATTATAAACAATTCATCACAACCTAACCCATTGAAAGGATATGAGTAATAGAAACATTTCAACATTTCTATATTTCACAACCCATGGAAGTGTTGTTGGTTTCGTAAAGTGTTTTTCATTAATTAATTAACACATGGGAAAGAAACAATATTCATAAAATCATACATAAATAATTATCATCATAATCCATCTGTTGGAAAAAAATCCCTCCTGGTAACATTTCATCCTTTTTGGGCTGGTTGTGTTTGTTGACAAAGAAAGTATTCAAGATGAGTTGTCAGGTTCCAAAGATATTTTTGTCAAAAAATATTTAAAAAGAACCCTAAAAAAGTAATAGGATAACTTGAGGTATTAAAAAAGATATATATTTTGTGAATATGGGCTTTACTCTTTGTGTTTCACAAAGTAGAAAATAATTCTAGCAAAGGTGTTCATGAAAGCGATGAGCTTTACTATTCGGAGGAAATGGTGCTTCACGGTTGATGAAATAGTTTTTCACGGTCATTGACGAAAGGCTCTATCATTTTGATGGCCACCGAGAATAGTGATTGATGTAATTATCTATGATTACGATAGATTTTGGGAACAAGAAATTTCAAAGGATCATCAGTAATGGAGTTGTGCCGTGAAAACGGTTTTTGAGAGATCCAGAAAATGCACTGGAGGTGGTGGAGGTTATAAATAGTTGATCCTATAAATATGAGTCTACCCCTTTCATAAAGAGAAGGGAAGATAAGAGTGACTTTAAAAAAAATCTATGTCTCCAAATTCTCATAATCATTTGTGTAGTTGGTATGTAAAGTGATTCAGGAATGCCATAAGACAACTGAATGTTCTGCGAATTGTGAAAGCAAGGATTTAGTGAAGTCCCTAAATATCCAACTGATACATGTGAGCTTCATGAAGGATATATTGAGATTCACGAAATATATTTAATTTTCAATGGATAAGTGATATTTTCCAAAGGTAAAGAGCTTCTCGAAGGGTAGTTTGAGCTTCGTGAAAGAAGGATCTTTATGAAGTCTAGTTTGAGCTTCATGAAAGAAGGTTCTTTTTTAAGGAATTTTTTTTCTACATGAACGATGGGCTTAGTAAAGTCCATGAGATTTGAGAAAAGAGGTTGAATGGTATTGACCACAGTTTAGTGGAAAATAGGTTTTCATCTATGGATGAATACAGGACATCAATAGGGAATCTACACAAAGTGGAGGATTCATTCATTACTGATAATTAAAGGACATATAATTCCTTAAACTATGAGTGGATCCCTTCATGAGTAGTCAGAAAATGAATAGGAAGATGATGATCCATCCCACTAGATGTTTTCTAAAGGAATAAACATAGGTAGTGACCCTTGCTAATGTAGTGAGAAGGCCCAAAGCTCTGTCAAGGCAGTGAGCCTATGCATAGAATATCTAACCTAAACCTTGAGCATTATCAGATTAGGTACATCATCACATTGTCGTTGTATGATCTTTGTATGTAGCTTGGTGAGGGTGAACCATGTAAAATTATTTGAGTCATGTGCCTGTATTTATACTGAAAATTAAATTTTTATAATTCAATCACTTTTAAGGAAAAAGTGAGAAACCAAGAGGTCAACCACAAAGAGAGATAATAGTACCATTAAAGTGAATATTATGTCAACTAGATTTAGTCTCTCTTAAATGTTTCCATGAAATATTACTTACCTGTGCTTATATTCCTACATTGCATTCAATACGACATCATCATGTAATGTATGGTAGGAGACATCATCATAAACATACATGTGTAGATAAGGTGGCCCTTATAATAATGTGGATAAGATCTAGTGGGGTTGGAATAATTTGAAAAGTAATATTCATACCATAATTCATACCCCCCCCCCCTCAGGGTATCTAGGCCCCTTTGGACCTAACACCCTTCCTAGAATGAATGTAGTTGGGATCATTTGATCATATATTCTATATATAAAAAGTAACTTAAAAGGATTTCATCATTGATGAAAATTCATTTAAAAGATTAATTGGATGATTTTTTTATAAAAATACCAATTTCTATTCTAAAAATAGCTTATTTAATATCAAAATGGATAAAAATTATCATGGAAATGAATTTCATTGATAATAACCTTGGATACACGTATATGAAGCTTATAATCATATAGATTTTATGATGACATGAAACTACATTCTTTCCTTGTTGGTTAAAATAGTGAGTCCATTAAATTTTTTGTTAAAAATTAAAAAGTACCTCATTTAGAAAAACATAATATTCATTTTAATTTTTTTCCAATATTTCAATCATGGGTAAAAAATGAAATATGAAAATAAAATGAGAATATAAAATATTCTTGAAAAAAAATATTAGAAATCATGTTTATGGAAGGACAATTATTTTTCATCGAAGAATGAAATAAAATTTTTATAACTAAAAAATGTTCTTCCAGTCTCGTGAATCAATAGTAGTATTAAAATTAATGAAAAACATATAATTAATATAAATATCTAATGGGAAAAAAATTCATGGGATTCGTGAGAGATTGGTCTAAAACATTTGTCATCCGAAATATAGTACTAAATAATCTTGATAAATAATGAGATTATAAAATAAATATTTTAACTCAAATTCACTCTCATTGAATACACTCTATCATTCGAAATAAATCTAATATCTAAGAATTAAGTATTTATTTTTTCATACTAATTTCATTTTTATAATTTTAGACCGTAATCATTAATTGTAGTTTCATCGACATGAAAATATTAATGATGATATTAAAATCATATTTTTTTTAATTATATATATATATATATATTAATTAATGAAAGGATGATATATAAAAATGAAATGAAAAGTTCATGGAGATAGAAGGCTATACGCATGCATGAAAACAATTTTCACATTTTGAAGGATGGAATTAATGAAAGGTTAATAATAATTCACCATTTTAGAATTAATATTATATAATATTATTCATATATATATATATATATTAAATCAATCCTTATCCCTATCCATGTAAGATGAATTGAAAATGAATCACATTGCTTTGTGGAGGTGGTAGTCTACACATACACAAGAGAAATATTTTCATTTTCCAACAGATGGAAGTGTAAGGAGGAATATATGATGTTATAATTCAAGAGTAATGATTATATTTAAAATATAATATATAAAAATTAAACACATCAAAATAACCACGGATTATATGTTTTTATGTAAAATGAATTGTATCTCTAGGTGGAGGTGGTAGTCACCACGTACACACAAGAAGTAAATTCACTTCACATTTGATTGAAATGAGGATGAAAAAATATGGTTACAAAATAATAATAGATCATTATAAGTACGACACCAAAGTTATTATTTTATGATTAATACTATATATATATGAACATTATGAAGTAAATATTTTGAATGAGGTTGGTTAGGATGAAAACCTCCTCTTTAGTAGACATGATTTAGAATCCTTCTTAAGAACACTACGAATGTACACGGCCATAATGCTTACATCATGGATATGTATGATTATAAGATGAATTATGAAGGTTTAATTTTATCTCGACGGATAAATTTTTTTTAATTAAAAGATATGATGGGTTTCCTTTTATTAGCAGTAGAGATGGCACACATGGAATTTGTTAAATGACAAAAATATAATATTTTCATAATCTATCCAAATGCTTCCAAATATCCATATATTAGAATGGGGGGGGAGTTTTTCACCAAAGGGGTTCCTTACAAAAGGGGTTATCAATGATTAATTATCATATATACCCTTATATTTTTTAACCCCTATTAAACTTGTTGCAACCATAAAAGAAATTATTTTTTTACTATTTTTCTATTAAATGTTTCAAGAGAAAATGTTTTCATATGTATAAATAGTTTTCATAAAAAAATAAAATGTAAAATAAATTAAAATGACCTTAATTAGATTATAAATAATTTAAATGAATTTATATCCCTTTTATTAAAAATTAAAAGAAATTATCTTATCAAATTTTATGAATGATAAATAAGTTCTTAATAAAAATAATAAAATTTCATTATTAATCAAGAAGTCAATATTTTTAAAGAAATATAAAAATTTAATTCCAAGATAACTTTAATATGATGATACCAATAATGAAGTTTTTTTCAAATTAATTTCCATGTAGTGTTAGAAATTAAATATTTTATTTTCACATGGAAATTAATTAAAAACCTTTTTTTTGGAAATATCTATTTTTGAATCATATATTAACATAACAAAAATTTGAGTATTTATTGATAAATATATTTTTATTAACTAAATCCATTATATATATATATATGTGTGTGTTTTTATTATTATTCACTCCTCCAACCATACACGTAGTTAATAATTGTATATGATATTAAAGATCATATTAATATGAGGTTGAGGGTAACAAAAGAAATCAAATAAACTAAATTTATTTAAAGAGAAATATATATGAAAAATATTATGGTGTTATATAGGTTTTAATTATATGTAACATGATCAAAATATAATTGAAATTCCAATATTTATGAAATATGGGAAGAAGATCCAATGTAATTTCATCACGGGTATATGGAAGGCTATTTAGTTTTCCAAAAAGACATAAAAATATCATAACTACTAATGTGGTGGTAATTGGATGATTAAAATAATAGTTGAAATGTATTCCCCAAAAAATTCTCCATCAACACTTTAGTTCCTTAAATGCTTGATTTTTAGGCATTGAATGAATCAATTACCCAACCCAATATAAAATGAAGAGAATATACCATAACAACCACCAAAACAATTTGAATAAATATGATAAAATTTGATCACCATTCCAAAGTTGGATAAAAATAATAAATCAGTGAAAAAACATATTGGAATGATCACTAATCCTATAATATATCAATCATCCCAAAAAAATATTTGTGGAATATTATTTCTAGAAAATCTTGTAATTCTACCATACAATGAATTTTACGAAAGAATATGTATGAATTGAAATTATTTACATATATTATATATAAATTTTTGGAATAATTAAATCTCAATTCATATCTAAAATCACCCAATTATCTAGTATCAATGAATGAATTATTATGAACTAAATGTGGAATATATTTCATAAATATGTATTATGCTAACCAAAATTTTGGGACTCTTGGCTCAAATTATTAGTGAGGAAATCCAAATTGATGAAATTATTATTCTATGATAATATATTAATGTATTTTGGGATGAACATCCTCATTTTTCTATAGATCGTAAAAATGAGTTTTCATGTTCAATCTCCAACAAATCGATGCCTAACTAAATGAGTTCGAATATTATTTCTAACATTAAATTAGAGGAATAATATAATAAAATACTATTGAATATGTAAAAGGGTATTATATACCCTACTGCTTCTCAGTAATTTGAATTTTTCTTACATTCCAAAAAGAAGGATGGATCAATGGATATTTATATTTACTATAATGAGAAAAAAAATTAACAATTAGGAACAAGTACCCATAACACCATAACAATGATCAATTCAATCCACTTAGGGTTCGTTGTACTTCTAAAAAATTAAAATTTAATCTATAAATCATAAATTATAGTTCAAAACGTTGGAAATTTCAAAGATAGTTTTTTATATAAGGTTTGACCATATTGAATTTATTTTTATTCATTAGAAATTAATAATAATCATGAAATATTAAAGGATATAATGAATAGATAATTAAGGCACCACCTTTTTCAAAAAAAAATATTATACATGATATTATTATATATTGAAAGATAAAGGAAGAGTATATTGATTGTTTTTGTATTATGTTAATTACCATTAAAAATGATAAAATTTATTCCCAATTTATAAACTATGAAAGAGTATATCAATAGTGCAACCAATGTAATTTGTTATCAAAAAATATATCAAAACTACCCCTATAACAGATATCCATGGTTTTTATATGTTATTAAGATATTACATAGATATTGGGAGAAATTTCTCATAGCAACAAAATTAACTTACCACGTTAACATGTAATGGTGTGAAGTTTTGTTAGATAAATAAATGTGGTTATAGTATTATGGAACTAAAAAGGGGGTTGACCACTACACTTGTATTTACACTAATTTTTAGTGCGGAATGGTTTGAAAGATACTGTAATATTTCATAAATGGAATTCAACTTCATTCTCATGCATAATGATAAGGTTATTTATAATGCCTTGGTCTTATTAATTGTATAGGATAAAAATTTATATACACATCATTTTCATATGGTAATAGTGATATTATAATAAATGATTTTGAGGCATTATCATTATGGTGAAATTTGTGATATTTAAAGTTATCATCAAGGCTACAAATATATATTTAGAGAGAATGAGATTAATATATTCTAAAAGAGGTGGTTGGAATTTATTAAATTTTATAAATTCAGAATAAAATTACCACCATGGGATGGGGAATAAATTATCTTATGATATGAGAAGGAATTATTCTATTAACAGATCAATGGGTTGGATAGAAAAAGACCCAATACTCATGTATTTTCAGAGGATATATGTTAATTTCTTAATTATATGTTAGAGATGTAGTCTTTCCCAATTAATTGCTGAACATTCAATCCACACAAATATCAATGAATCTCAAAAATATAATTTTGAGCTATAAAAATTAGCATCAAATAGATATGATTTCACCTTTCAAAACAATGAATTTATATGTTTTTTAAACTAGATATGTGTCCCACAAAAATCCAAATTGAACAATAGATATTTAGATTATACAAATAACTCATCCTTATTTGGTCACTATCGAGGTATGAATATGTATTGAAATATAAAAGAGTATATTTAGTTTGTCTGAAAATGTGATAAATTGAGGAATATATATCATGTTTCTTGGTCATAAATGATGTTAAGGATAAATTAAAAACGTATAAAGTCATATTGTAGACATTAACCGTACATGTATCGAAATGGGAAAACATCACCTTAAAGTTCTACATAAAAATCCTTTGGATATATAATGGTCATAATTCTATTTTGGTCATAGTCTATTGATGTATAAAGTAATCACATTTTATTTTTATAGAATAATAATTCTTTCTTTAATAACATTCACCAATATAAGTATGGTAATTTTTAGTGAACCATGGTTTACTTCAATGCATTGTATCGTAATAGGATCCAATGATTGCCTCAATGTTCATATGAAGTGTTCTGTAATATTTGGATACATAGTTGAGTTTCATAAACAATTATCAGCCTAAAAAGGACATTAAATTTGAATGGACCATTCAAATTTTGGATGACATTATATGTTCTTGTTAAACATACATCATATGTTGTGGGGATCAACACATCCCCCTAATAGAGTTCACATACAATAGTAGTTTACCTTAAAGAGTGTATATGGGACTATGAGAGGCTATTTATTGGAAGAGATATATGTCTCTAACTTGATTGAATGATGTTTTTGTGTATAAGACGATTGGTAGCGACCTTGTATAAGAGATGACAAATATGGTTTAAACCATTAAGTGATATATGGAAGAATCATAAGGATGGTAAATAATCTATAAATACTATAATTGATGATATTTAAAGTTTTACATTGGTTACACATTGTTACTCCATATATACAATTTCAATCATAATGTAAGATTTTGGTTGAACGGAATGATGATCCCTAGGAATATTAGTTCCTTTGAGAACCTTGACTGTTTTGGGGAATGGGATTATCACTTGAAACTACCTCTTGATTTCTCCCATGTTTAGAATTTTTTCAATGAATCACTTTTGTGAAAGAATATACAAGATTACTCATATGTCTATAGATTAGATGATCTGAAATTTTAGAATGATTTATCATTAATGGAAAAACTACAGGAAATATGAGATTATTGAGATAATGTACTATATAATAAGACTAATCCATTCTAAATGAATATAGTCAGACCAAAAATTTAATGACACTACATTAGAACATGATGATGAAATGGGATAAATGTACCCAAAGTTGTTTATATTATGATAGTAAAGTTTCACTGAAAAATTAACATACTGGGTGAGATTGTAATTATCCATGATTTCAAGGTCTATTTCCCCATTACTAAACATTATGTTTTAATGATCGCTCACACATAACCATGAACCTAAAAAAACAATGATACCTTCTAAATATATGTGTTTTAATGTGGTCATGGAGTTGGTGAGAACATATTGGGTAAGAATATTATTCAATATCATATATAAATGTATTAAAAAAAATTAAATATTAAGAGAAAGTAAATAATAATAAAAATAACTAAAATTATAAAGAGATAATTCACAAAAAAAAATTCTTTGGTTATAAATTATGTTTCTATTTAAAATCTAAATACCAAAATATTATTATTTTAAATAATCAAAATGAACCTAATTTTTTCATATCATTACAATATTAGTTTAGGATTATTTTTGGTTTTTTTTTAAATGATAGGTTTTATGTTAATATTGAGAAATAATAGTTATATAAAAACATGATTTTTTATGACATTATCGAAATTATTATACAATTAAAACATATTGAATCTTTTTTATTAATTTGATTTAGTTTTTATGTAAAATTACTGATTAAAAATATTAATTTTATTGTACAAGCATTTATATTACATTTTAAAACATCAGGTGTAACATTATTTAAAATTATTTAAATATGTGTATTACTATAATAAAATATATAACTAATATTAAGTCAATATAAAAAAATATATTTAATATTTGGACTTATAATTTCCATATAATTAATTATGGATGATTTTCATTTTTGTGATTAAAAAATAATGAGGTAAAAAATAATTACAAAGGTAAAATCCAAAATGTTCATATGGGTTATCAAAAGTGGTAGAAGGACTACCAGGGCATAAAATTGATTATAATTTTTCTGTTTAAGTGTGTCAAAAATCATATCCTCACTCAATAATTATTATTTTTCAGTCTTATGTACAAGTTAAACTTGAGACTATTACATGATAAGAAGCAACATTTACATGATTATTGTCCTAACCACATATAAAAGGGACTCTGGCCACTTATTCATGACCACAACCATATTTTTGTTCACAGTATAACCACTAACACCTTTTTTTCAAATAGAGTCATTTTTTACATACATTTTTTTAAATTGGGTCTAAAGATAGTTTTTATTATTAAAACAAATTCCTCTTTTTATCTAGTTAGGGTGAGTCCTATTACATTACTCATAGGCCCAAGGCCATGTGTCCCATAAACATGGATTGAAGGCCTAGTGCAACATCATGTCACCATTTTCCTACATTAATCATGCCTAAATCAATACCTGCTCACATCATTCCTGTGTCAGTGCCTCTATTATAAATCACCCAATGGGCTAGACAGGGTTTTTCACTGGTCATTTGGATGCAAAATTATGTAGCATACAACTCATGAACCACCGCAGCTACTATTTCCCATCCTTAATCTTATGGACGCATGAAGTTTTCCTAATCCCTTCCCATGTAATAAATACCCCAAGGGATTATTAATGATCTCAACGTAATTACTAGCTTTTTCCTTACTGGATTATTTTATATAATTCTATTTAGAATCTATTTTTTCCATTATTATACTATAACATAATTAATTATAATATAATTAATTTTTTCATTTTTTTGGGATAACCAATATTCATATTTTTATATTATCCTATAAATAAAATGAAAATGGAATTTATAAATATGTGTAGACTTGGACTTCCATGAAGTAGCTTATCTTCCTTTTCATATACTATATTTATTGTATATCAATATATTTTCAAAATTGGTCCACCCCCATCAAAATATCAAAATAATATCATTATTATTATAGGATATTTTTTTTTCAAAATTAAACCTCATTTGCAACCATTGTCACCCATCAAGGGAAGTATGTTCTTATTTTTTCATTTTGATGGCCTAAATGATCAATTATATAAATAATTATATTTCATGAATAAGGAAATATAACTAAAAGTAGGATAATATAAAAATGATTTCATAATCATTGTATTATGGTTCCATAAATCTAACATTATCATTTCCACTATTTATTAAATTGAAAAAATTATTATTTGATAAAAAGTAACATTTACTAGTTCATCGTCAATTTAATATTCACAAACCATAATCATGTTAAATAAAAAATAAAATGGTATGTAAAAAATTAATTAAATAAATAAATTACCATATCTTAGATAATATTATAATGTGGATTCTTTTTTTGAATGAAAGAGGATCAAAATTTAGAGACCCTGTATTTTCCATGTAAGACTTTGAAGTAGTTCTACATATATTTCCAGAGCAAGGCATTGAGACATCTTGCAATTCTGAGTACCAGTTTTCTTGTAATAAATTATACAAAAAAATATTATGTAAATTTTATTCTCTCCATGTGAAGGGAAAAGGATATCACTTCAATAGTAACTTGGATTAGAAATCTGAGGCCACGACTGGGTCTAGAATGTGGTGTTTACCCTAGGTGAGAGACAAACTTTATTGGTGTGGTAAATTTGTGAGAAAATTCACCCAAAGAAAAACCTCTAATTAAATACTTAAAAAATTTTTAATCTCAATCACCAAATAAAATAACATTCAGATAGGGACTCATATTATAAATCTGAGACCATCGTTGAGTTCAAAATGGGGTATTTTACTTAGATAAAATATAAAATGAGAGGGCGTAGAGGTTTGAGATTTCAGTGAGCGTTAGCAGATGCGGTTAAGAGGATACACTAAAATAAATAATATACTATAAATTCTGTTTTATGGGATTTTGATTAGGGTTAGCCACAAAATATAACCTCCACCAAAATCCTCTATCCATCCACATTATTCGTCGAAGTAAATGAAAACCATAAATGAATCTTCAGCAGATCAAATTAGAAGTGATGAGAACACATTGGCAACATCGATCTGATCGAGTTCGGGTATGATTTCTTCTTCTTTTGAGTTCCGATTCATGTTTTCATTTGGAAATACTTCATTTTCAATTTTGTTTTATCACTTTGATTATCTTCTTCGATTGATGCACTTACCTATCCCCCAATCATTGATGAAAATCACTTTTTTGTGTTCTTTTATCATTCATTAGATTATCAGACATTTTTTCTTAGATGCATAAAACCTTTAATGGATCTTTGGGAGAAAGTTAAGGCTACGAAGATCTCGACCCAAGGATCTCATTACTGGACACAAAATAATTTTCTGGTAATCATTGATGTCGTGATGTTCCATGGAAGAGACAACCAGATCAAGGCCTACTAGAAGTGATAGTGCGTGGTGGTCATGGAGGGTGGAACAATAGAGCAGCCACGACCAAATCAGGGTTCGAAGTTGGTGCATATTAGTGTACATAGGAGAAAAAAAATGAGGGTGGAATGGTGTGCTACATCATTAGATGGGTAGACCAAAATAACGAGGCAGGTAGTAGGGTGTACATATCAGAGAGAAGGTGAGGCTGGAGGAGGGTCATGGCTAGTGGCCTACGACCTGGAAGCGAGGACCCAGGCAATGCAAGTTGTTGTTTTGACATGGGGACATGTAGGATCCCAAGGCAGAGCACCACCTGGCTATGTGGGGGAGCACACGAGCTTGGTCAGCTATAGGTGATATATGCTGGGAGAAATGATCCAGGCCGTGAAGTTGGGTCATGAGATGATGGTTGGAGCCGTGCGAGTCAGGGTGGGTTGGCCCATGGAGAGAGGTCCTACCAAAAAGGTATGAAATGGATTGTTTCGGGCCATTGGGCTTTAAATGGAAATATCTCCTACACCAGAAATCCTCTTGATACACTGTTTGCAGCTAGATGTCCCACTCATCGAGATAGATATTTTAAATCTAGTTCATTACTTTTAAGCATTGGTTTCATTTCTCAGATTCAGGAAAATTATATTTAATTATAATGCAGAATTTATTATTATTTGGGGATCTTATATTAGACCCATATTATAAATGGATCATCTGTTTGAAATGTTGTCCTAGGTGTTGTGACCCTGACATTTAGGTGGAATGTTTAAGACTAATTTTGGGTTTTTAAACCCAAGTTGAGGTGTGGGTTCCATTAGCCCCAGTTCTCACATGTTGTGTTGAAATGAAACATTTTCCCAAATTATTTTCTTAAGATGAATGAGTATTCAATCTCTGTGTTTTTTTCAAGAGGATCACGATGGTGTGATCTATATTTTTTTATTTTCAGACTGAGGAGTTGGCCCCATAGGACACCTTTCTAGTTCAATGTTTCTACAAATGACTTTTCCAACCATGGTATGTTTGGGGGAATTAAATATTCGATCTATAATTTTCATCACAAGGATCACAATGGTGTGATCCATTTAGACATACATGGAATTTTTTGTGATCTCATTAATGTCGAAACATGAATGGAATATCGGTGGATGATCCATCTACTGTGTTGGTGTACAACCCTCAACTTAGAGCACCATCCACTCCTATGAGAGTGGAAAATATGTATGAAGATATGAGATCAAGTGTTCAATGGACATTGAGTAGGTGTGTTAGCAAATTTATGTCTTTGACCCTTTGAATTGATGACACACATTGTGCACTCTTTGGCATATAGACTAGATATTCAATGTACACAAGGAGTATACTAGAAAAAATAGGGATAATTGTTCAAAATTTAGTACCTGAGAATGGCTAGGTACACGACCAAATAATGAGGTGGTGTCACATATTCTGTGGGCCCCACACACGTCATGTAAAAAATTAAAAATTCTTCTATCTATTGTAACTCATTCTTCTAAACTTAGATTTAGGCATGCACGTAGCATATCATGAGTGTTATTCCAAAAAGTACGTAATGATTCCCTTTTTAGTGGATTTGTTGTTGCGACACGAGATATCACAAGTGTAATGCCTACCTAGGGTATTACCTGATGACAGAAGTGACATTCTTCTGAGGGGTACCATCCAGTAGTGATGTAAAATGTGTTCCTTGATGATTTTGTGATAGTTAGCATCTAACAGAGATGAAAAAAGTTCCTCAAAGATTTTATGAGAGGTACAATCTAATAAGGATGTCCAGAGTAGTTCCTGGTTTACTTGGAGCTAGTCTGGGAAGTGGTCCCTGAATGAAGTTCTGGGTTTACCTCCAGATGGTCTTGGAAGTGGTCCCTAATAATAGTTTAGGGTTTACCACTAGTTTGGTTGAGAAGTGGTCCCTGATGGAAATTCTAGTATTCCCTCCATCGGGGAGTGGCAGTCTTTCTCCTCGACAACACTTTCCGTACATACCATCCAGTCACGCTAGGCAGTGGGTCCCTATTGACTTCTAGGTAATGATCCCCCCTATCGTACTAGGGCATAGATAACTGATGACTCGAGTGGAACCCTCTTGTCAGGCTGGGAAAATGTACTTGACTTTGACATGACATGTAGATTGTGTTATTGTGACGTGGTGTGATTTGATATACTATTGGACTCATGAGGAATATGGAAACATTTCCCACTAAGACGTGTCCTCATAAAGTGACCTAAAACACTATGGGAAAGTCAATTCCAACCTAATTGGATAGTATGAAGGTTCAGTGATTGATTTCATTTGATATGAATTTCATGGAATACATGTTTGATGATCAGAATCAATGGTGGTTACTTATGGGACTATAGGCTACCCACTTTACCTAGGATGAGATATGAGATGGAGATCCCTTTACTCTCTCATTCGGGTTTCTTGGAATAAGCACACACACACACATATCCTATTTCCAGTTCCCACTCCTTGGGATTTGGTTACTCTTCTTTTAGGAGTTGTGAAGATGCAGGGGGTATTCCACATGCTTCCCATGTCTATCTTCTCATGGTTGGATGATTCCACTCTCCTAAAATAGGTTGCGAAGACTTAACAACAAGTTAATATTCTCAACATTTCAAGCTCCTAATTTTTGGATGAACCTACATTCAATATATTTTTTGGTTGAGTTGCACCTCTTTTACTGTACCATGTCTTATATTCTACTCTCCCTTTTAATAAATCTTTTCTTCTCCCATGAGCCTTTGAGACATCCTACTTAGTATTTATTAACCACCCCTACATGGTATATTTCCCCCACATGGTGTGTCCTTACAAAAGATAGACAGGTAGAGCATTACATCAAAGGATCTTGGGAATACAGGGTACTTGGATTGTGTGTAGTGTTCATCACTTTTGATTCCATAGTGGGGCTCTCTCAGCTTATTGACTTTTCAACTTATTAATGAGTAGTGACACTTTTCAAGTTGGTCCAATATTTTTTTCCTATTTACCTTTCAGTTATTATAATTTACTTATATAGTTTACTGGTTCATACATGATTAGTTCATTTATATATGTTTTCAACTTTTACTTATTTCCCTCTACCATTTTTCATTTATTTGGTTGTGTGTGTGGGGGGGGGGGTTCATAGGAAAAGGGATCCCTAATTATGTTGTTTCTTTGGTGATATTTTCCAGCTCCTAGCCTATGGAGGCGGGCCAGGGGTAGTTTAGGCTCGAGCCCTGACATGGTTTGGGTTATAATAAAGTTTTATCAGAGGTGGTTCGACCCTTGGGATGTTGCATAGACATTTCCCTAAAATGTTATTGGTTGGGTTTAGGGAAACAATGTTGATGTGTATGGAGAGCGGCTCTCAGGACAGGGAGTCCAGTTATGGAACTGGTAGCCAAAATAACTATTTAATAGGACCCTAATTACTTGATTGATGAAAAAGAACCTTGAGATAATACCTGCAAGGAAATAATGGTACATGTATCATATAAGACCGAGTCTTTGACTTTCCTTCTTGTGTGATATCTCTATTTTTGTTGTTGAGATATATATATATATTCTCACCAAACTGTAGTACTCTTTGATTATATTCAAGATGTATCCACAATGAAAGACAATCAGGATACTACATCCAGTTCTTGATTAAGAATATTTGAGAAACAAGGCCTCTATTTAGGACCCATCATGAGATCTCATTCTTATATGTTGGAAGGTAGAAATAGCTCCACATGTTGATTAGAAGAAAGAACTAGGGCTGTATGATGAGGACATACGTAGTAAGAGCGCACTTCAAGAAGTTCCATCACCTGACACCACTAAGGTTCTGAAGTGACCTATACTTTCAAGTCATATAGGTTTGGTTAGAGTCATTTGTCCACCCCGCGAGGATTTCCTGGACACTAATGGATAAGATGGTCACTTTGGCCACAGGCCTTTTCCATGGAGTAACGGGATGTTGGTGGATCTTGGTTACTCATATACCAGATGTGACGATTCTCTCGTGATATGAATTCAAGAAGCTATTTCATGAGGATTACTATCCATATTTCTTGTGCTCTATTTGACCTTAGGATCTCCTACAATTTATGTAGGGAGGGATGACAGTGACTTAATACGCAACTAGTTTCATAGTCCTTGCATGTTATTATATGGGCATTATCCATGATGGCTACTTCATGGATCAAAAGTTGGAGCAGGGACTCCAAAAAGTGATCCATGTAACAATAGTACCATTATGCATCCCCACCTATGTTAGGGAGCTAGATCAGGCACTGGTGATGGGGATTTTTCTGTCAAAGGGACGTCATACATCAGGTTGTGGCGGTGAGCACAATAGATCTGAGATGTATGTTGTTGCTAGAATAGGCTAGTTGATAAGATCTCAATATAAGAGGCCTACACCATAATTTTTCTCATTCACATAGTCATATGGGGCTGAGACAACAGATAGGGCGAGGACAGCCTAGGGGCATTGTTGTGCTTGTAATGTTCAAGGTCGCATGGCATGAGACTGCCCGACCAGACGTGCAAAGGATACAAGGTAGGAATTGGGTGGAAAACCACAATAGAGATAATGTTATGATCATGGTGGTACCTATGGAGGTGGTCATGAAGTAGATATGGAGGTGGGTGACATTACGAGGACTTTCCACCACTATTGGGTGGCCCACATCATGCTCAGGAAGTTGGTATGTGAGACTACAGACAGCTCCAAGATTTGGATTTCAAAGATACTATAGAACATGAGACGATAAGAGGTATTCCCTTTTCCTTTTTCTTCTTTCATAAGTATAAATTATTAGAAAATGTGTGATGTGCTCTTTTCTCTATTCTCCATGATTGAGGATTTATCATGGTGACATGGGGAATCAATGTAACCTCGTGTTGGTGTTGTTCAATGTAGCTTTAAATTGATGAGTAATAGGGTCCTTCCCCCATCAAGATTCATTTTTGTGACATGAGAAAACCCATGAGGGGGAGTCAGTGCATCCCAAAGCAGATAGTATCAAGGTATGGTAGAAGAGTCCTTCTAATTAGTACATTCATGTCAGGGTTGTGTAGTGAATTGTCTGAGATGGTCCCGACATTACTAGTGTAATTTTTATACATAACCTATTTTTCATAGAATTTCACTAGTGGGTATAGAGGTGTGTCTAATTTGGGGATTAATCTACTTACAAGGTAGGATAAGACACGTGAGGTTTTCCACATGCCATCCTTGTCTAGCCTCTTGCAGTTGGATGGGTTCAATAACCTTACCTGTTTGTTGGTAACTTGGATGATTAGCATCAAACTTGATACAATAGTTATTAAGTACACGCTGATAGGATGAAGACCCCATAAATAGGACTACATGACTCACTACTTGGTGCTGACAATTTTAGTCTTCTCCTTGAGAATATATAGACACTGCCTCTTGGGAGAGTACTTTGTGGTTTGTTTATACCCCCAAAGTCTCAGGTATGTCTTAACCTAGAGAGACTATAAAATGGGGCAGAGAGGCTGGTTGAGCTTCCTCCTGGACTATGACTTGGAGATAGTCTGTACTCTAGAAAAATGGAAACATTGTCGTAGAATCCCACAGCAGGAACTCCAAAGCTCTCCAAAACATGGGGTGTTTCAGAGCAGTCAAGATTCATGTATGTGACCCTGGTGGAGTAAGAGGGTACCGTTTTTCTTTAGCCAATGGTGATGAATCCTTCACTTCCTAAGAGTGTAAGAGAGTCTCGGTTGTGATGAATCAACTATAAAATATCGTGTGACCATATATCCTTATGTGTTTCACTTGATAGATATTCTGAAATATGTGATCATGAGACCCTCTTCTAGTGGAAAATAGTGTTTCTAGTAGTGATATTGGATGTTGTGGTTCGGTTGGGGAGTCAAACTATCCTTATGTTTCATCAGGCTCTTAGAGACAATTCAATGAGAAGAATATTTTGCCTACCACCTTTCCCTACCCCTAATATATAGAGGGGGCATGATGTATCTCATGTTTCACGGTTGAATATATATATGTGCATGTTACTACACATGTCATCATCATAAGTAGACCATATGAGGGCATAACAACCCTTTTGTTTGTGTGATGTGTAAGAATGGAAACATGTTGGTTTTTATAGAAACAAAAGAGCCAGGTTTGTGCTCAGAATCCAAAGTTATTTCCCTGGATTTTCTTTTTAGGGAAAAAAATATTAAATGATGGAATGATGTAGAGACACTGTTTTTTCTTGTATATCTTTTATGTATTTCTACATATATTTGAAGAGCTAGGAACAAATATGACATTAAATTCCAAGGCTTGGGATGCACAGAATAAATTATACAAAAAATTTAAATATATTTATTACTATGCAGATGAAGAAAATGATATTTCTCTCAAACAGTAACTCTAATCGTAAGTCTAAGGCCATAGTTGAGACTGGAACATAGTGTTTACCCTAGGTGAGGGAATAAGATTATTTGGCACAAGACTTTTGTGAGAAAAATCACCTAGGAGAAAAACCGTAAATAAAACAATAAAACATATTTTTTTATCTTGAACACCGAATCAAATTACTTTCAAACTATGACTCTTATTGGAAATCCAAGACCTCCATAGAGTTTGAAATGGTTAATTTTACCTAGTCTTAATATAAAATGAGGGGCGAAATGTTTTCAAATTTTCATGACTGTTAGTATATGGGGTTAACCGAATACGCTAAACCTAATATAATTTTATAAATTCATGTTTATGGGATTTTGATTAGGGTATTCCACTGAATCCATCCTCCACATAAATCCCCCCCTTCCTCCCCATTCTTATTCTGAGAAAGATAGGACCATCGATGGATCATTGGAAGATCAAAGAAGATGTGAGGATAAAGTGTTGAAGAAGTTGAGCTAATCAAATTGAGGGAGTATTTCTTCAAAATTTTATTTCTGATTCAAACTTTCTATTTTGAAATCCTTTGTTTCATGTTTACCTTATTATCTCGATTATTATCATCGATGACCTCACGAACACACCCCTTAATCCTTGTTGAAAATCACCTTTTTCCATCATGTTCTTACACATTCTCGGGTTTCTTCAATGTTTATTCTTGGACACGTCAAACCTTTAATGGTTAGTCAGCATATGCTTAAGGATTTGAAGACCTCGACTTGAGGATAACAGGACTGACCTCGCAATAATATTTGGGTGCTTGGTGTTTTCGGGGTAGTCGATGGAAGGGATCACCAGAACAAGGATAGATAGAGGTGGCGTAAAATAGTCGTGGAGGACCGAATAATAGAGAAGTTCTTGCCGGAGTAGGGTCTAGAGATGGTGTGGTTGGTTGTGCATCTGGTGTGGTTGGGTGTACACAGGAGGCAGATCCAAGGGTGGAACAGTGAGATATGGTGTCGGCCGGGTAGACCAGGATGGCGAGGTAGGCGGTTGGGTGTGTGACTGGGCAGGAAGGCGAGGCTGGAGAAGGTTTGTGCAAGGCGGCCGACAAACAGGCGGGAGTGACTCACACAGCGTGGGTCGCGGTGTTGACGCATGGACAAGCGGGGTCTGTAGGCGAAGGGACACCTGGCCATTTCTTGGAGCGAGCAGGCTTGGTCGACAGGAGGTGATCTGGACATGGATTAGTGGTGTGGGTCACGCGGTTGGGCGATGGACGAATATTTCATGCTAGGTTATCCCATGTGGAGTGGTCCATCCAGAATGGGCCGAAACAATACGTTTCAGGAATTTTTGGCTTTAAATGGCTATATATTCTACATCAGGCATCTTTTTGATTCACCATCAATGGAAAAAATCATCTCATTAATAAAAATATTTTTATTATATTTTGGGACTTTTATGCATTGGTTTCATTGCTCAGTTTCTTGAAACATATAGTTGTAATAATAATAAAATATTTATTATTAATCGGGGATCTTATATCATACACATCTTCTAAATCGAATGAATGTTTAACGTGATGTCAGATTCATTGTGACCCTGATGTTTAGGTGTACATTTTAAGGGTACTTATGGGGTTTAAAAGCAATGTTGAGGTGTGGGACCCATGAGTCATGGTTTGCACATGTTGCTGTGAAATACATCTTTTTCACTGGTTATCTGTTTTGGATGAATGAGTAGTCCATCTCATATGGTTTTCCAAGAGGATCACAATGGAAGGATCAATATTTTTTTCAGTATTGTGGCATGGGCCCCATGGTATTCCTTTAGAGTGTAATCCAGATAAATTTGTCTTTTCCATCATAGTTTTATTTGGGGGTGATTAAATAGTCAATATTGAGTTTTTTGACTAGGATCACGATGGTGTGATCCATTTAGACATACAGAGCCTTGTTAATGATCTCATTAAATGTGGAAACATGAATGAAATATCGATGGAAGATCCATATCTTGTGTTTGAAGAGAACCCTTGTATCTGATTAGGATCCACTCCTATTAGAGTGAATAAGATGTGTGAAGAGACACGGCCATATTTTCTAGTTCTGTTGGGGAGGCGTGTTAGTGAAGTTGCATTTTTGATCCTTCTAATTAATGACGCACGTTGGGCGATTTTCGGCTTGTTGACTAGTTTTTTCACGTACTCTAGGAGTACACTAGTATCCCTAGGGGTACATGTTCAGAATTGTTTACCTAATAATGGATAGGAACAATAACAAACATTGAGGTGGGGTCACACATTTTGTGGGCCCCACAAACACCATGAACCACTTTATGAATTCTTATATATCTCATAGATCCTTCTACTAAACTCATATTTTGGCATGAAAGTAGCCTATCCTGAGTGTTCTACCACGTAGTATGTGATGATGGCCCTGTAGTGGCTTCTGAGTAGCGACATGAGATATTCCGGGTGTGACGCATAGCCCGGGTGGTACCTGATGACTATATCTACATTCATCTGAGGGGTACCATCTAGTAGGGATAGAAAATGTGTTATTTGATGATTTTCTGAGAGTTACTATCTGTCATGTATAAATGGAGTTCCTTGATGATTTTACGAGAGGTACCATTAAAAAGGGATGGCCATAGTAGTTCCAGGTTTGCCTCCAACCGGGCTAGGATGTGCTCCATGATGGCAGTTATGGTTTTACCTCTAGCTGGGCTGGGAAGTGGTCCCCAATTATAGTTTCGGGTTAACCTCTATTTGGGCTACGAATTGGTTCATGATGGTATTTATAGGCTTCCCTTAAGTGGGGATGGGAAGTGGTTCTCGTCGATTACAATTTCCAGGCAGTACCCTCCAGCTGGGATGGGATGTGGGTCCCCATAGACTTATGGATGATGATCCCCCCTGACATACTTGGGCACATATATCCGATGACTAGAGTGTAACCTTCTAACCAGGATGGGAATGGGTCCTCGAATTTGAAATGACCTCTAGACTGTTTGACAGTTATGGGGATTTCTTTGACGTACTGTTGGACTCACGTGGAAGAGGGATGCTTTTTACACAATGATATGTCCATATGATGTAACCTAAAACCATGACGGAAATTTTATGTCACCCAAAGCGGATTGTATCACTGTACGGTGATGGAGTCCCTTTGACTTTCAGTTTAGGGAAGACATGTGGGATGTTGGGCATCGATGGTGGTTACTTATGGGACAAATTGCTACTCACTTTTCCTGGAAAGAGATGTTATATGGAGATCCACTTACTCTCACATTTGGGTTTATTTAAATAAGAACACAGACACACAAACACACACACACACACATGTCCAACTTTTAGTTCCCACTCATTGGGTTTTGGTTACTCTTCTTCTAGTATAGGTGAAGATGTACATGGTATTCGACATGCATTCTATGTATAGCTTATCATGGTTGGAACAATGTACTATTCTAATATAGTTATCAAGGACTCGAAAATATGTTCATCTACTCATCATTTCTATCTCCTTGTGTTTTGATGATCCTACTTTTACACTCTTTATGGTATGATCTACAATCCTTTTACAGTACCTTGTTCAATATACTACTTCCCCTCTAGTATATCTTTTGCTGCTTTCTTGAGCCTTCGACGCATTATACTAAGTGTTTTAATACTCATACCTTCTAAGGATTCTCCCTCACTTGATGTGCCTTTGAAGATGATAGACAGGTGGATCATGACATTAGAGGAGCCTTGGGATACGAGGTGCTTGGACTGCATGTGGTGGTCGTAGCTTGGTATTTAGGCAAGGGGATCTCCCAGTTGTTTTTCTTTTCCACTTGTTTACAGTTTGAGGTTGTTTTTGGGTTGGGTGTGTATTTTTCCCTTTTCACATTTAGTTTTTGTCACGTACTTTTATTGTTTATTGGTTCATACATGATTAGTTTATTTATAGTTGTTTTCATTTTTTACTCCATTCCCTCTTCACTTTTTCATTGATCTATCTGTAGGTGTGAGTGTACAGGTTCATTGGAAATGGCCTCCTCAAGTTTTTTTTTCATTTTGTGTTAGTCGATAACCCCTTGCCTATGGTGTTAGGCTTGGGGTAGTTGCGGCTCGAGCTTTAACATGGGTCATTTCACGACACCAAATCACTATTATAAAATTTGTGTGAAACTATCAATATTTTTTACAATGAATGGTAAAGTCCATCAATAAATGACTCAAAAATCTTGAAGGAAAGAGTACAAATGAAGTATATTAAATTTTTAGAATATGAATAAAATTATGATGATTGGGAGTAAGATTTTTTTTCTTATATTAGAGGTTACAGTGTATTTGAATTAATGTGAATTCAAGTTAAGGGTTTTATCAACTCAATTTCATAATCATTATGACAAAAATTTTATTTATTGAAGGTTTTATTCTAGTTATATTTTATTATAACATTACCATATTAAGAATGGTATTAATATTTAGTTAATAATTTTATTACTTCTCTTCCTAGATAATATCAAATTTAAATGAATTAACTTTACATTAAAATTTGTGGTAACGGTAAGGATAAATCATGTTCTTACAAATTGATATTTTTCTTACAAGTCCATAATATCCCTATAAAGTGAAAACTCTATAGTTAAATTAAATTAATTTTCTCTTATTTTATTCCTTTAAATTCCAATTACCTTTTTGAAAATAATAAATTCATTAAATTTTTCTCTAATTTGGGATTCCATTATCCAGACCCCTATTGTTTTAAACTTAAATTTTTTATGTATAAAATAACATCTTCAATTATTAATATATATGAATATATAGTTTTTATATTAAATGAAAAAATATTTTTAACTCATATACTAATATTCAAAGAAATCTTCATTTTCTTCCACAAAAATTTTGGAATGAAATTTGTATCATGAATTATAATGAAATTGTTTAAAATGTTTTATTAACATATATCAATTTTCAAAAAAAATTCTGAAATATTTTCTATGATGAATTTATGTTTTGATAGCCATATAAATTCTATATTAACATGATTAATTTTTCAAATGATACCTTTCATGTCATATAATTTCTTATGTTCATGTTATGTTTTTTTATGATACACATTATCTATCCATTGTTTCATAATGATATTTTGATGTTAATTATTTGTGGAACACATATGTATGGTCCAGGATTATATTTTTTTATATCTCCATCCAATACATTAGTTATGTTTGAAATATCATAAGATATAAAAGTTTGAAAATTATGAGTTTGTTTACAAAGGCTTCAGAATAATGAGATTGATCAGAAGGGTTTCATTTTCTTATTATTATTCCACCTTACATTTTTATTTAACTTCTTATTCAGTGGTTCATTCAGTTTTCTATGATATTACAATTTTTTTTATGGTCCAATGATTACATTGTTATCTTCAATGATTTGATGAAAATTTATTATTATTATAACACTTTTATGAACTTACTATGTTAATGTTTTCCAGTGATATTTTTATCGAATGTTTTTATATTATTAAAGTTTATCACATGCTTATGATCGAACCATTATTATGATTTCATAATTTCCCCTTAATAAGAATTTGATCCCACCCCTTTATGATGTCTCCATTACCTATGTAATGATGGTGATAATATCAAATGATACGTCTAGAGGAATGTCTAGAGGGTGTGATTATGGTGAATTTTTCACAATTATTTTAAATTGTTATGTTTTTATATATAATATACATGAAGTTAGAACATTAGGTCATGGGATTTTGAAAATAATTTTTATATATATTATTTAAATATTTCATTCATATATTATAATAAAATTTTTAGTTTAGACCACCTCAATGGAAGGCATGGTTGATCTTGAGTACTAGAGGATTTCCCTATAGGAAATGGATAGTGTGGAAATTTTCTAAGATCATGTTAATGTTAAGTCAACGATAAAACTTATTTCATGGGGATGATAGAAACATTGATTTGGGACTCTTAATTCAATTTTTATGAGTTTAGTGTGTTCTAATATCAATAAATTTCAACATGATCCTTGGAATGTGGTTGTATTGGGATCATAGTGTAATGTAAAATTATTCTTTATGTCATATTGTAGGGAGTAATGATAGTCAATGGGGTTTAATTTTGATTTCAAAATAAATGATGTCCAAGTGTTAAATCTATTTTAAATGTATAGAATTTTATATATTATTTAACCGGGGCACCACATATTTTTTGTATGTCACCATGTAATAGTGGAGGGAATTTATTATTTCACTATAAACATGAAATGGGGATTATATGGTTTTATTTTTAATATCTTCCTTTAAACCATAATAGACCCCCAAGACATCTTAACTCTGCATAGCCACATACCTTGTAATTTATTACTGCTCAGTCTATTTTGATAAAATTTCTTTGATCAAGGAACTATAATATATACTTATACTAATCTTATTTTTATTTTTCACTTACCTATGTTAATTTTTTGTGTTTTATCCAATTATGATATTTTTTTAAATGTTGAATAGATGTTTGTTAATTTTATTTATGTTCTGGAGTGGTTTCATTTGTGTTAATTTTTTTTTGTCATTTTTATTACTATTATTATTAGATAATTTTTATCTATTTTTATTGAGTTACATAATTTATTCCATCCACTTCTATTTTTGAATGTGTGGGATTATTATACAATAGCCTCCTTGGGATGTAACAAAATTGACCAATTAGTATATATTAAACAGAAATGGGATTGAATTAGAGTAGTATTGTGACTGTGTGTAGTGATTATTTGTTGATTATGCCAATGTAAATGTTTAGGATTTTGTGCTATATATTTTATATGATTACTATTGTTTTTTTAATGATGATATGATTATAAATAGATTTAACTTTATAATTGGTAAATAAGGATTGGGTAATGGATGATTAAATTGGTTTTAATTTTTACCCCTCTGTAAATTTATTAATCTTGAATGTGTTTTCTTGGATAATTTATAATGTAGATTCATAACTGTTGATAGATTTTATATCGATAGGTTTCTTTATGATAAAACATATATGTAATGATTCAGTTAGTTCATGATGGAAGTAAAAATTGTTTCTTAAGAGAGTTATGTCTCTTGGTTTTGTGTGACTATCTATATTTGTTAAAGGATTATATATCAGAGATTTGTGGTGTTGATTTTCCTTTTAGTTTATGTTTTCAAAATACCTTTTACTTATAACTATATACGCTCCATAATGGTACATCATTGAACTGATTTGATGTTTGGTATTTTTATAACCTAGATAGATGGAACAGTTGAGAATATGGATTTCTATTTCCCTTGTGTTGTGATGACATAGATTTTTTTTTGAAATAGGTTTCGGTATGGGATTTCATGGTTTTAGGATTGTGGTGAAAGGATTTTTTGTTGGTTGGTAGTTATTGGTTGGGAGCTATTCGTTCCATTATTGCATGTTATTGATTCTAGGATATTGGGTTAATTTATGATTACTTTTTTGTAACTTCAAACTACATGTTGTATAGTATATAAGCACCATTAATGTATCATTAAATATGGTAGGTTAGTATGAGTTATATAAAACCAGGATATAGAATGGTAATAAAATTAAAAATGGAACCCATTGGTTGATTTTTTTTATGATAGAAATGATGTTGTTTAAATTGAAACAATGGGTATGAGATTATAAGAGTATTTAAAGTACTACAATTTTGGGGAGAATAATAGTTTATTTAAATATGAACAAACAATTTTCAATATAACTGGTTAAAGATAGACTATGAGACGATGAGTTTTACTAATAAACATTATTATGAAAGTAAGAAATTTTAATATTACACAATATAAAAATTAATTAACAATTAATATCATTGATATATGAAACATTTAAAAAGTTTAATTATGTCACACAACTGTTATCAAGTATTTAACATAAATTATATAATCTTTCCTATGAAATATATGCATTTTAACATCAAGTGATAAGGGAATATCTTAAACTTACCATTGTTATCCTTGAGATAACCTATAGTAATATATTTCTTTTAATATATAGAGTCCCTTGATCCTCTAGATATATCAATCCAGTATATTTTTATCCCCAGGATCCATTGGTAATATATATAGTACATGCTTATATCTCTCTTTCTCTAATATCCATTGATAGATGATCATAAAAATAGAATTTATAAATTGAAACCCCCAAATAATTTATATCATATTAATTCCATATATTTATTAAATAAAATATCGAAAGATTAAAGATTAAGATCGCTCAGTAATAGGATGTGCAGACCCTTCAAAAACAACCTTATTTGTCATATTATAAAAAATCATTGTATATTCTTTTCCCTAATGATTATGGTCATCTTTATAATCAAGCTTCTAATTTCATGATTCCACACTTATCAGGATTAGTTTAAATGAAATTAAAAAACATATAATTATCCTATTGAGGTTAGCATTATATCACTCTATCTGATGATAATTATTTGTAATTTACAATGATTTAGAGTATTATTTCTCATATAAATGGTTAATCTTCATCTTTTAAATATTTTACATCTCCTTCCAATATGTTTAGAAAATTTTCATCAATTAGAAATTATAGGTCTATATCTGAGGAACAATGTAAGGAATAATTTTCATCAATCCTTATGATCGAGTCAATCAAATGGAAATTTTGAATCCCTCTTGGATAGAATTATAACCATTATTTCTAGTTGATTTCATACATGCCTATCTGATTTAATTTTTTACATGTCTTCCAAGAGTATTAGTACACATACATCAAATATACATGATATATATTCATCAAAAAATATGGTATTTTTTCTCTAGTAAAACTGAATAATTTCCATAATGGAATTATAAAACTCCAAAGATAAGGATTAGTAAAAGGAAACATTAATATGTAGATTTATGATTTTCCAAAGAAATATTAGAATGACGTTTTTTACTGATAAATATCCCTCTTTTAAAAAATAACAACACGGAACATATAATGAACAATTTCATACAAAAATTTTAAATATTTAATCAACATTATATTAATAATAATATAATGTCCCAAATTCTCCATACTTATATATTCTATACATTCTCCCCCTTTTTTGTTTTCAAAATTTTTTTTGATATGGACGAAATTATTTATATAGAATGAGTTTTCTTAAATATTACTATGATTATATATAAATAGTTGTAAGGGGTAAACAAGTGTTTCATAAAGTATAACACCTAAGAAAAACTATAAATAATCATAACATTAATAATGATGTGAAAGTAGTAATATATTAAAGTAGGGATTAGAATGTTGGTAGTGTTATCTAAAAAACAATTATAGAGTTTCATGAAAAATTAATCATTCATATATAACATTTTAGATATTTATTTTATCTTCATTATTTCATCACTTTTCTTCTCAAAATATTTTTCTTTTGATTAATATTTTTCTCCATTTAATCTAATGTCAATATCTTCTTAAATTATTGAGATATATGTATGTCTTGATAAATAGAATGATAATTAATATCAATAATATAACATGTACAATCTCTAACATCCATTTGTTCATTTTCATCATACATTAAGAATATTATTGTTTCCCTCTTTGTCATTGTAATCTGATTATCAAAAAACATTACATCTTATTTGGTGGAATTCATCCTCCTGATGATACTTTTCAACATCCTTAAATCTACTACAGATTTTCCTTTGATATTGTTTGTGTTCTTAGAACCTATAAATAAAATATTCAATTTTTCTTATTCTTGGATCTTAAACCTCTAATGGAATCACCATTTCTTAGAAAATATGTAGATTGATAATGTATATGAGGTTTTATTTCTATAATACCTTTAATCCAATTAATTAAATCATTAATATTTTTCATTTTTTTCTTTCAATTTAGATCTTGTTCTTCAAATACAGATAGTTCAATATAAAAAATCATCTAGTGGAATATATTATTTAACTCTAAGACATGAGGGTTCTCCACTGCCAACATAATGAGAATAAAAAATCACTATAAAATTCACTTCTTCATCACACTAAGAATACTATGATTCCATTACTCTTTATGAATATTTTTCAACCTTTGATGACCCTTATTGATAAATTTGGGGTACATTTGCCTTATTATATAGAGATGTTAAAAATATTAATGTTTTAATTAAAATTTATTCTATATCTAATAAACCATTTATGTATATATCAATGTTATATGTTATTCTTAACATCTACTTATTCTAATTACTCAATATGTTCCTATGGAATATGATACATTATCAACTTGTTTTCCTATCTAAATTGCTTTACCAACATATAATTTACCAAATGTAATGTTATAAACAATAACATATTTGAAAACATATTTTACATTACTATTTACAAAAATAATATGAAGTAATTATGTAGTGATAAATTCAGTAAGAATAAACAAATGATCATTATAATTAATAGATATAAGATAAAACAACATAGGAGATACTGATAAATGAACATGTAATTCCTCCACAATATCCATGGATATACGATCTAATTCCTTACTCCACTAATATTATTCTTTAATTTTCCTTACTAACCTTAGTAAATATTAATAATATTTATGGTTTTTCATTATTCAATTCTTATTTTTTGATTTTAGTTACTTAAATATATCAAATACATTTTATTTTATGGACTATTCATTAGCTGAACCTAACAATAAACCTATATCTCCCTCCTCTATCTGGTGAATCATATTTATAAACTCAGTAATGGACTCGTTAGAGGTTTTCTTCCTCTTCATTCTAAGAATCCTATAATATTTATGAGATAATTCACCAAATTTACTCTTTTCAAGAACATTTTTCTTAAACATGTCATTTTATATAATGGATGAATTTTTAGTTAACTTGTCAATGGATATCATTTAAGTGAGAAAATAAAATATCCACATATTCAAAATTGGTTCATAAATCAAATTAGAAACTTTATCTCATATAATAACACCATAATTCTTTATATTATGGTCTTCTTTGGTCAAGAAAAATAAATTTGTAATGAATATCAAGTTTAAAAGAACTACAAGTATGATTAAACATATACTGATAGCTTCTATTTATTTACAATTGAATAATAAATAGATCAAGTTCCTCATGTTATAATGAAAATATAGAATATAGTGTTTTATAATATTATAGTTTCCTTATTAAACTTTCTAGAAAAAAGGGATACTTTTGATCCAAAAAGGATTCTATTATTGTGTTCATTACAATATTTGATAACATTTTTAAATTTTCATTTTAGGAAAATAGTGATTTTTCATCGTGGTAAACATTCAGCAAACAAATATTCTATTTAAATTCATGGGTTAGGAAAGAGGATTCACATTTTAAAGTTTTTTCTACTATCCCAACAACTTTTATAACGTAAAACCATAATAATTTCCATTTTCTTAATGAAAAAATATTTTTGATTTCAATCTTATTAAACTACAAGGTTATGTAAAATTTTCACATAACACTCGTGTAGTGTAAATCAAAGCCATACTAAGATAAAATAATATCAGAGATTATAAATAGTATATTGTAAATTATTTCTATTTTTTGAAATAATTATTTTTTTTCTATGTGATTTTTTATAAGTATATTTGGTGACATGGTTTCTAAGATATAAATTTTATAACATAGTCAGCACTATTAAAATTGGTTTTTCTAAATGTATGAAACTGGTGAAGCCTTCCCATAATTTTTTTCTTAACAATTTCTAGAGATAATGATGTTTCATGTAATTTTCCTAATATAAGGATGTGTATACTAGTTATTTATCCATATTTCAATAAGATGCTTCTTATAAAGGTGTTCAGTGGTGAGGATAATATTTGATTGTTTAATGACATGATTATATTTTATATGATTGTTTTATTTTCTGCCATTCATTTATTTGTAAGGGAAATTCATTGGTATTTAAATGGGAATTCTTGTAACATATGATTTACAACTCTATAATAAATCTGTTTAAATACCCATAAATTATAACATCTTTATATAAATAATTTTTTCCGCTTAGATAATCTAGGTATTATAATGTTAATTGTTAGGGAAGAATTTTTTTATCCAATGATAGTCTATATTTTTCTAGATTTTACTTATTCTATAATTTCCATGGGGTTCCAATATTCTTATGATGGTTCTGATTTTATCAAATAACATGGTAGATTATTGTGTCTTATTATATATTGATTTTTTTTATTATCATGATCTTGTCAATTTGAATATCGTTTCCCTTTATCTCTCATCTTCAAGGGGTATATTTTAAAATTTTAAAGTTAAATATTTTTTATTTTACCAAATTTTTTCTATTGTTAAAGGAATTCATGGGTTGTATCATATAAAAAGGTAATAAATCTTTCTTTTGTGTAAATGGTTTAAAAGTTGATAATATGTTTCTTATTTTAAATAAAAATATCCTGAAAATATTTAATGTTTTATTTCAAAATATCATGATATTGATTTACAACTAAATTATTTAATGGTGTGTAAAGAGGATACATACTATGAATATGTTTTCTCACACCTATATTATATATAATATATCAAAATGATTCAAATAGGTATATCAAATATATCATAGTTTCAACTTAAAATATGGTTATGGTCATAACTGTAGATATTTTACTCCGAAATAGAGTTTTGTAATATCATCCCTAGAATTTTAAACACAAATATTAATTTTATTTAAATGGATATTCATTACATGACAATACAACCATCATTAGAACTGTAATGGTTTATTATGTTTATATATTAGATATAAAATCATCTTATTTTTTGAAATATCTTTAATATATCCAATAAATAGCTTCCCTCATATCACTCTTAGTAGGAAGACCCTATTAAAACCATTTTTTATAAACCAGGGAAAGGAAACATAAGAAACAGGTTAGATCATCTACTCAATAATGTTAAATATTGGAGATATAAATTTATGATCATATGTAATTTAATTATATTCTTTCAGGAATGAGATATTGATCAAAATAACAAATTTAATGCTGAAAACATAAAAAAATCATAACCATGAGTAATGAATTAGAATTTTAGATGTCATTAATGAAATGATATAGAATTCCTAATAATGAATATCATGAGCAAAACTTTTATGTCCTAAACATTTTTGGAATCATAATAATTTTATAAACCATATCATGTTTCAAGGATAACTACCAACACCATTGGATCAGGCATTAACACTTATTTCCCACTGTTGATTATGCACAATGACAATTTTCCCATAACCGATCAAGCACTTCGACTTGTTTCCCATAAAATATCAAGAATATATACATAATTAATATAACTATATAATTTTATATAATACCTTACCTAATACATTTTAGGGAGATATATGTCTAAGAAGATGTCTCTTAACCAGGTTTTGATAAGGGACTCCCACATAGGATTTCACTGGTTCCACCTCCCCTCTCGAATGGCAGCTTTACTTCATGGGAGATCCTAGATGAGTTATATCTCTATTTATCAATAGGTGGACTTGAAAACCATCATAATTTCCATTATCTTGTATCTATTGGTTATCAAAATTGTGAGTTCATATAGAATGATGTATGAAGGAGTTAAGGTGGACAACGATGACATCCCTAGAGGGAAGTGGTGGTGATATCTTAGAAGATGAAGACAATTTTAGGCGGTGATGTCAATGGCCTATAGTGATATTGATTAAACAATATTAAAGCTAGATAATGTAGAAAATTTGGTTTTTAAATGATAGTGAAACTGTGTCTTGGAGGTATCTTTTTGGCAGTGGTGTCTATATTTCAATAGATGTTGATACTGGATGTGGTTTCGTTTATTGTGTTTGGTATAGTCAGTTGTCATGGTGGAATCTCCTCAAAATGTCCAACTGATTCTCTTCTCTCAACTGTCTCAAGAGGATAATAGTTGTGGATCTGGGGTGATGATGATTGTCTGATCGATAATGAGTAATGGTTTCTGCTGTGTATTATCGAGGGTGATGCTTTTTTTGAGGTTTCGGACATGGTTCATTTAGAATCTGATCTGATTATTAGATATATGCATTTTTATAGTTTTCATTTGTTTCATGAGGAATGGATTTTTTCATGATGCATTTGGATGGTAGTGAATCTTCTTTCAAGTATCACTGGGTTGGTGGCCTTATATAAGGGATGAGTGAGTTGGTATTCATCATTGATCCACATATCCTCTTTAGTTGGATGGATGGGTACCCAATTTTTATTCCGTAAAATTATTTCATTCTGCTATTTGGTTACTTTTTGTTTGTAGTGTAGTAAGTTCATCACATTAATTCATAGTTGATAAGATATTTTGATTTATTGGTGTGTGTTAAATTATCATCTGGTTCTCTATCTATATGTTTTTGGTGGTGGGAGGGGTGCTCTTACATGTTGTTTCAGTATAGTATAAAAAAACTTTTTAGTAGGTCAGCTATGCATACTCATCAATTAATTATACTATTTAATTGTTTTTTTTGGGGTACAATAAGACTTTTTCTATTTCACAACTTGATTATTTTTTCCATTTTACATTTCGATTCATTATAACCTTCTAGTAGTGCATTTTTAAGGATGTTTCTTCTGTGTTTGTAACATGTTCCCCCTTCTCCTAATTGTTAAAATAGGTATTCTAATTTGATGTTTAAATATGGAAGATGACCCCATAACCTATTAAACAAATATTTTCAACCAAAAAAATAAAATAAATTATAGATATTTTTGTCATAATATTTTTTATAATTATTCATATCAGAACCCATGAAATTAAATGGGTTTCATAAATTCATCCTCATAACATTACTCATCGAAAACAAATGGGATTCAGAAACATAATGCGATCATAAACACCAAAAATCAATTGATTAAATAATTTTGGTATCCTGGTATCATAAACCATGTAAATATTAAGTAACATTGATGCATTTCATCTTAGATGGAAAGTGACTTTTAAATATCACATTGAATAAATATTGAAGAAAATGCCTTTTCCATTTTGAAATAAATAATTTTTTAAATTTAACTACACCCATATAAATGAAAATATTTAAATAAAAAAATAAACATTTAAAAATGTAAAATATGATTAAATAATTAATTTATCATGATAGAAATATAATACGATCAATCCATATAAATTAGAAAAACATTCCTTCCATATTGTTCTAATAAAAGTCTTAATGAACCTCTTTAAAAATTGTACAAATAATTCTATTAAGACTATTTTGTAAAAAATTAATATTGGTTAAAAATTATTTTATTAAAGTGAAGGAAGAAAGATTAAAAATATTTTATTTTTTATTAAATATAAAAAATGAAGATAAATATTCCCCTTCAAAGACATAAAAAGAATGAATATTGACTAATTATGATATTGTGAAATAAACCCTTATGCCAAGTCACCCATTTCCTTATTAAATTTAAAAAAATATATAATTAATATGTATTTATTATAAATTTATTTCATTACCATTATAATGTCTACCTTATCATTTATGATTTTCTTATAAGATCGTATCACCGGTTTATTATCAATTTGTCATTAAATTCACTGTTATGTTTGCTAACTACTTCGTTTTTCAAACATGTTTTTGTTTGGTTTCCTTAATACATATATTTTGGTCATGGTTCAATCATTAATATAATATTAATCATAATATAAATTAAATATATTTTAATTAAATTCATTTAAATAAAATTTATAGATAGAAAAGTGAATTGCATTGTTCATAGAGATAGTAGGTTGTACATATTCAGGAATGTTTTTTCCATTTTTTTAATGATTGATTAAAATAAAGGTAAACAATAAGAAACCTGTATGAAGTAACTCTATATCATATATATATCTTATATGTTCATAACATTCATCCATATTACAATAAATGTGAAATAAATAATCACCTAACATCGTGGGGATGGTATTCTCAATGCACCAATGAGATACATTATTGTTTCCCAATGGATTGGGAAGTTACAAGATAGCTATTATGTTATCATTAATGAATTATAACTATATCATAAGTAAAATTTATAAAAATTAAACACAATATAGTACCCATCCATAAAATATTGTGATGTGAAATAAATTTCATATACACGTGTAGATGGTATGTTGTACGTTCACACGAACCAAAATTTCACTTCATATTTAATGGAAAGAGGGTGTTTAATGGTGTAATCATAGTGAAAAAACATTTAAAAATATTTGGGATTCTGAAGTTATTATTTTATTATATATATAATATATTTATTTGGGGCAAATATGTTTAGAAAAGTAGACGTGATTGGAAAAGGTGATTACCTCTTCTTCAAAACTACTCTTTTAGATCTCATCCAAAGGGCTATAGTGTTGGTATTTTTGAAAAAGAATAACTTATAGAATTTATATAGGGAAGTGGATAATATAATTTGGAAGTTATTTGTCAATCAAGAGGGATCAATTTTTTGTAATGATGTGGGTGGGGAAGAAGCCTTTTATAATTATGGAGATGGGATAATTTAGGAATTTCATAGAAGATTAAATGATAAAAAATTCAATCCTAAAAAAATACCTCAAATAGAAATGGATTAAGATATAAGGTGGGATTTTATTTCAATCCCATCGTCCAATTCATTTTAGAGAAATTTGGGGTACTTTTAAACCATATCATTTTGATTAACCATTAGTCAAATTATTTTCATTTTAACATTGATAACAACTTTTGAAATATTAAATGTTTAAAAGTATTACTTATAAAGTTAAAAATGGATTATAAATGGCCCAATAATGATATTTTGGACCATATAATATCCACAAGGTATTATTCAATGGTATTTATTCTTATAAAATAATTTATTAAAATATATTTTTGATACAATATCATTATTTAAAATTTTGAAACTATTCATTTAATTTAACTATTAAAATATTAACATAAATTTTGATTTATAATACAATTATTTAAATACTACCTAATATTTCATATGGATATATAAAATTCATGATAAACATAAAATCATTAAAATTATATAATTTTTAATATTTTTAATATTATTTATTTAATATTTCAGCTAATTGAAACAATACTTCAGCAGTGTTGGGAAGTCATTTATGGTAATAATTTCATAAAGAAATTAAAATTACATTATCATAATGAATATAAATATTTTAACATTAAAAAAATATTTTATTTATATTTTTTCATATAGATAATCCATTATTAAGAATATTATAGTTTTTCAAAACTAGAGTGTAAAATTTTTGACTTTTCATGACAGAAAATACTATTAAGTAAATAAACTCACCCCAAGGGAAAGAAAATGATATATAACCGAATTTCAGATTATTATGGATGAAATAAACTCATAAAATTATATTAAGGAAAATGGAAGTATCATTTTATAATCTATATCATTTTATTTTTAACGTTAATTAGTCGTTTTACTGTTTACCATAGTAAAAATATTATTATGGTTACTATTCACATTGAACAAAGATAAAAAAGTCCTATTTTATAAATTTTGGACTCCTAATTAAAAATATAGAATAATTTTTTAAAAATTAAAATCCCAAAAGTGTAAGAATTTAATATAAAATTACAACAAAAAACATAGTGACAAAATAATATTATTTCAAAAACTCTTTTTATTTCAATTTTGTATTTTAATTTATAATCAATTGATAACTAATGAATTCTTTTTCAACATATGTAACCAATTTTTTTCATAATTTGGTATTTTTATTCATAACCTCAAATCCAATAACTTGGAGATATTTAACAAATAAAATTATTTTACTAGTAAATCGGGGTTTATTTGAACTTGGTGTTCCCTATAACCCAACCTATAAAATTATTTGAAGAGAAATATTTCATAAAAATGATGGTGTAACATTTCACCCAACCTAAAATGAATTTATCATTTGAAAATATTTATTCATAAACCAATAGATCTGGATAAATCAACATCATCGCATCCTCAGGATCCCAAGTAGCTTCCTCAAATTGGATTTTTCACCACAAAACATTTACCCGTTGAGTGGTCTTGTTTATGAGAACATTATATATATGAAACATAATATCTAATATGTTTTTCTTCATAATAAATATATTTCTATAGTGGTATGACTTTTAAGATTAGTATTTTTAAAGGTTCAAGTATGTACATCCATATGAGAAATACATAGAACACATCATAAACATAAGAAATATTTAGTATAATTTCTAATTGATATGATACCAAACCAATAAACTCATAAATTTCAAAATGTACAATATACCTCGGTATTAAATTTACCAAAATTATATATCTCATCAATTTATTCTAGGGAGATATTCATAGAAATAATTTGTCACCAACATTATACACCAAATATGTTTGATGATTTTCAGCATTACTTTTTTTCATCTTTGAGCTACTCATATGTGGTTTTTAATGGAATTCACCTACCCCCACATTTAAATGACAATATTAGTAAAAAAATATATTTATTTATCCAATATCATTTGAAGATGTCATATTTCTTGACTTCACACCATAGAGGGCCTCAAAAGGATATTTCTAAATGCTGAAGTGAAGGCTATTATTGTATGAAAATTATTCCAAAGGATGGAGTTGACCCCAATAATATTTTAAATCCATAGATCAAGATCCCAAAATTCCTTATAGATTTATCATACTAACCATATATCTTAGTATGATGAGGAATGTTGAAACATAACTCTATATCATGGTCCTCCAGTAGAATTTTCCAAAACACCATGTTAATCATTAGATCCTGATCAGATTCAATGGAAAGTGGTACTCTATGGGATCTTAACACTTAATGATTATTTGATCTATATATATGATCAAGGTATAAAACAACAATGATTTTAAAAAAATTTCCCTACTTTTTATGATGATCAAATATGGCTTATATAGCATTATGAACTTTAGATGTTTTGGTGAGTCTGACATAAAGTAATCCATGGTGAGGTTTTACCATTTCAATTTATGTATGGTTAAGGGTTTTAACATACCCTTACTCTTCGATCTCTCATATTTACATTTCCATCAAATCATGAACAATGAAGCACACTCTCTAATATCTCTATTAATTACATCTGACTAGGAATACTCTTTCCGATATCTATACATCTTTACAAGTATAGGATAAATAGAGAATGATGACGTATATAGATCACCCATTAAATCATTATTCAAAGATATTATGTTTGGTACACATAATTTTTCTTTGAAATTTATTATTCTATCCCATTAAAAGTAGATCACACAAAAAATTATGACCTTATTTTGAAGATCCAAATTGTTAGTATGTTCTTATTTAATCCTCACCAGGAATCAAAGTTAAATATTCATTTAATCCAAATATGATTTATCCCTTCCATGAAGATTTCCAGATCCATTCATTTTATATTCATAAATATTTGAATCTTTTTCAACCTCAACAAAGATAAGATATAAATTACCTTACAGCTTAAAGAATTTTCTAGCACATTCTCTTTCTCAGAGTGGTAATATAATAAAAATTCATAATATTTAATCGTCTCCAAACATATTCATTGACGTATATTCAAATAGTTTTATGTGAAAACTTAATTTATTATTTTTTAAATTATTATGTCCCATCACTCTCCATAAAGGAAATTACTCAATATCTTTAATGAAAATATTACCACAACTAACTCTAAATCATGATTTTGGTAAATTTTTCTCATGGATATTCATTTGGAAGGAAGCATAAGCAATCTCCATATAATATTTCATGAGATAACATCATAGTCACATCTTTAATTCATAAATATATATCACAATACTTCTCCTCTATAGGGTAATGTGAGTACACATCCACTAACTAATTTTATTTTTATCTCTAAAAAATTCACTTCACATTCATTTGTCTATATGTGATTTAATCATTTCTTAATCAACATGGTGAGTGGATTATATAATCATGATAAATCATTAAAAAAATGTTTATAATATCCTTCCGACCCATTAATAGTGTGTATTTTAGTGATCGTGGTTGTCTAAGACAATTCTCGATAAACTTTATCATTGAAGAATATACTAATATACCCTTGCCAAATATTATGTATCCCAAACAATAGTCTTTCTGAAGTCAAAATTCACACTTTTTAAATTTTTCATAAATCTTCTACATCCACTAGGTCTTCATCATAATCCTCAAGTGATCTTCATGCTCTTCATTTGTCACTGAATATATAAGAATATCATCTATGAATACTAATACAAACCGATAATGATAAAAATTAAAGACATTATTCATTATATCGATGCATATATCATGGCCATTAGTAAGAGATAAAGGCCTAATTAAAAATGCATACTATACATACATTATAATAAAATTTATTATGGGAATACCCTATTTATAGACCCTTAATTGATGATTTATATAATGAAGGGAAATATTTGAAAATTATTGAGCTATGTGATTTTTATCAAATAATCCATTAACATGGGTGGAGAGGAAATTTTCTCTAGATTTTGATTTGGATAAGCTCCCTATATTAAATTCAAGGATTCATTGCACTATATTTATTCATAAAAAATAAAATTGGTGGACCCCAGGGTGAGATAATTGGCTTTATAAATCCCTTATTTTGATTCTCATGGTTTTTCTTCTTTGATTCATGCTACTCAATAGGTTCTATTCTATAATTAGTCTTTGAAATAGAGATAGCACTAGGTATGTGTTCAATTTAAAACTCAACGTCACTCTCTAGTGGAATATTGGAGAATTCATCAATATAGAAATCAATAGACCCTAGTACAACAGATGTATCCTTAATTTTTTCATATCTCCACCAATTTGAGATAGTTATACTATAAATTCAAGAATTAATACCAAGAATGTGGAATCAATTTCAACTATATGTTCATATTCATCCATGCATCAATAAATGTTAATAGGTTCATTTAGAACATGAAATGTGACTTCCCTTCCTCAAAATTTGATATGATCTTCATATAGAAAAATCCAATCTATTAGATGAATCACTAATAATTTATCTAAATATCTAATCCAAAGATCTAGAAGATTCACATTCCAATAGACTTTAATTAGAGAAAAAACAAAGAATTTAAGATACACCAATTTTCCAATTATGATTTTTTATAGAAAAAAAAATATCTAATTGTTGAGGTGATATTTTGATACCCTTATAAACTTATTTTGAAATAAAAGAGTGGGTATATCTAGAATAAAATAATATTTTTTTAAAATTGTATTATAAGGGTAAATTTCAAGATATCATTCATGTAACCCACATTGGCAGTCATGATCACATGATATCTCCCTTTGTGTTTGGGATTAATATGTTGTTGATGATAATGATAAAACAACATTGGGTATATGAATTGTTTTTCATAATTCCCATACCGTCTAAAATTTTAGAATTGGATTTGGGGTGATGAATTATTTATTTTCTTCATTAACTCCATTTAATTGTCGATAATATTCATCATCGTTCAATATTTACGGTATTTATGACACACTTTTTGCATTTAATGAGCCTCACAATACAATTAAAACACTTCCCTTGATGTCTCTTACCACATTTATTTCTTGTGGACACCTGAAATTTCATTCTATGCTATTATTTATTCTAGTTTTCTTGAGGTTCAATCGTTAGTTTCTTATCAAATCCTAGGGAAAGGTGGGAATCACAAATTTCCATCTCTATGTTGAGTTCATGTTGAACTATTTATTCATAAATAACGATGTCTATAATAGATAATACCCATTAGTTTCTTGGATTTGGGATAGGAAAGTAACAATAAATTTTAATTTTAGGGATGATAATTAAACCATACCCATACCTTTATATCCTTGTAAAATATACCTCACATATATTGATATATTTTTCATCCTATTTATTTGGATGAAAAAATTACATCTCAATAATTGTATGTAGAATATGTGTGATGTACCTATTGAATAATATTTATTTAAATTCATCACATTCCATGGATTATATTTCATTTAATTTTATCATATCCTTGTTACAATTCCATCATTGATCTGCTTCAATTTCATTACAAAAAATAGATTGGATATCTTTTTATATTTTTAATAATTGAATAAAAGATACTACTTTCTCAATGGTATTGATCCATTTGTCACCAACTAGTAGATTTGATTATTGAATATTATAAGGTTCATTTTTTCCTCATGAATAATCCAAGAAAACTTTCTTCCCTCATTTGATCATTTTGAAAATCATCATCGTTAATATCCTAAGAATGATTCTTGATCAAAGATGTTTGATTTTCATTCAAAATACTATATATTTTGGCTATATACCTGGAGAATCATTTTATAATACATCACATTATTTATTTACATGATTAAATATGGTACTATCCACTAAATGAAACCAAAAATAACCATTTGATAAAAAATAATCGTAGTGGAAAACACTATAATTATTAAAAATCATTTATATAATGTCTAAATCAAGACACATTCTTTTAGGAATCATTTTGTTCAACCTAAGCCATTCGGGATCATTTCCAAAGCTTTATGACTTTGTATTATTATTAGAACTATCCACATGGTCTTAAAAAAATTCAATTTATAATCTCCAAATGTTGACTAAACCCTTTTATGATAGAAACTATAAAGGCCTAATGTAATTATATAAAATATTACATATATTTTGATGAATATTCAATACATAACAATTTGATCCATTCCAGAACCATAATGGTTTTGAAACACTATTTATTATATATAAAATATTCTTATTATTTGAATGTTATTCAACATATCCCATAAATATCTTCCCTAATAGTACTCTTCATAGGCATAACTGTCTTAAAAAATTCGTCATAAAATAGAGAAAGAAAATTTAAGAAATGGGTGACCTTAGATGCTCAGTAAAGGTAGAGATGGGAGATATTAATTTATGATAATATGAAATCATATGATTAGTAAAAGAGAATGAGATATTTATCAATACATACAATGTTAAAACCCAATCAAGAGAAGATCATACAGATATGTTATGTCATATTATCATTTCAAAATACATGAGTCATATGATTGATAATTATCCATAACTCAATCATGAAGAATAATTCAGTGTCATGAAGGGATTTGTCATCATCCGATGTATAGAAATCATTTCATCCATTAAGGATAACTTCCAAGAACATTGTATCAAGCAAAAAAACTATTTACCATATACGATAATTCACATTGACTTGTTTCTCATAATGGATCAAGTACTTCAACTTGTATCAAGTAATAGATCTAGCACTTCAAATTGTTTCCATAAACTATGTCATGAGATATAATACCTTGCCCAATGATTTAGAGGGAGGTATAGGTCACTGAAACCACATAATGAAAACCATAAATTTTTGTACAACATTATCTTAATAAATTATTAAAATCAAAACCCATGAATTGAAATTGGTTTCATAAACACTTCATTATATAATAACTCATGGAAATTAAATGGAATTTATAAACATCATTCCATCATGAACATAGAAAATATAATTAATTAATATGCATGTTATAATTGGATAATTTATATAATAATGTATATTTATTATCATTATTTTCATCAGAGATGGAAAATTATTTTAAGAGATCACTTGGAATAATAATTTAGATAAATAACTTTTTAATTTTGAAACCACTTATTTTTTTAAAAAGTAGTGCACATAGAAATGAAAAAATAAATATTAGAAAATAAAATTATGAAATTATTAATGTATTATTCAAATAAGTATGAAATTATTATTGAAGTAGAATCCTCTAAAATTGAATTTTTTAAAAACCATTCCTTCTATATTTAATTATAAAAATTCACAAAGTACCTCATTTTAAAATTAAAAAGAATATTCCTTTCAAACCATTTTTGTAAAAACTAAAACAAGGGAAAAAATAATTTTTGAAAATTTATAGATAAAATAAATAAATGAATATAATTTATAAAAAATGGTGATAGATGATTAATATTCTCTAGTGGAGAATTAGACAAAAACAATCTCAAATAATGATGATATTGTGAAAAAAAATGTCACCTCAAGTCTAACCTTTTCCCATTCATGTTAAATTATCTTATATAATACATATTAATTTATAATATATATTTTTAAATACATATCAATGTATATCATAAAATTATGGTTTAATTATAACCTATAATTACATTTATATTAAAAAGGTGTTAAAAATCATTGTTTTGGGGGGTAAACTGCTTCAATTTCCAAGAATGTTTTTATTTGGATATCCTAATCCCTATAAGTTTATCATGGTAACTTAATTTTCAGAAAATTAATCAAAATAAAAAGTCATTTAAATTCTTCATATACATATTGATAAAAATTATATATAGAAAAATTAATTTCACATCTCATGGAGACTATTGTTCATATGTACGCATAAAAGTTTTTAAAATTTCATGAATGACAGAATGAAAGAAAGGTAAATGATGATTAAACCTTCAAAAATCATTATTATATAATATTTATCAAATATATTAATAACAATATAACCTTATTACCATCCAAGTACAATATAAATGAAATAATGATCACATCACATGGTGTAGGTGGTAGTCTATACGTATGCATGAGGGAGTTTATTGTTTTCCAATAGATTAATGGTTAGAAGGTATACATGATATTACCATTGTAGATGTATAATTATTTAAAAAATATAAAATATTAAAATCAAATACATCATAGTATACATCTATTAAATAAGTTTTTGATAAATGAATTGTATCGTTATGTGGATATGGTAATTCATATGTACGGATGAGAAATACTTCCTATTCTTGTTTGATGGGAAAGAGGGTGTATAATGGTGAGGGTCACTTTTGTAATTTCACAAAATGTAGATTTATAACAAATTTAATATCAAGAAAAATATGTCCAAATGTAATTTTATTTGAATATTAGGTGGTTTAAGGTTTGAATACCCCCAATATATAGTTCTTAGATAAGTATTTGTGTAATTTTAAACAATATCATATTTATTTACCCTTAGTTATCATAATTTAATTATAACTGTGGAAACAAATTTTTCTATATTAAATGGTTTTAATATTTCCTTATATGTAGAAAAGTGGAACCTAAATGGACATTTAATGAAATTATAAACAACATAATTACCACATTGTATTGTTTAATGATTTTCATTGTTTTTTACGGATTTAATTAAATATTATTTTGTTAAAATATCATTATTGTCAATTTCGATACTATTCATTTAATTTAACATTAGATATATCAAGACAAAGGTTTAATTATAATATAATGATTTAAAATATCCCTAATATGTCATCTAAATTAATAAAATTCTTGGGAAAATTAAATCCTTCAAATTATATATCATTTAATATTTTTATATCATTTATATTATTTTTCATTTAACTAAATAATTACTATATTAGTGTTGTGCAAATATTTTGAGGTAATTATTTCATAAAATACATAAAAATAAATTTCAATGATGAATATAAATCCTTTAGAATTAAAATTAATATTTATAGTTGAAAATATATTTAAGATAACCCAATACTAAAAATAATATTATTATTAAAAACAATGGTGTGGTATTTTTACATTTAATGAAATAAAATAATATAAAGGCCATAATCCCATTAAAATGGATATGAAATGAAATATAACCAATTAATGGATGGATTCGGATGATAGTAAATAATATAATTAAATTAAGGCAAATGCTAGTTTCCTTTTATAATCTTTACCCTTTTATTTATGACATTAATTACCCATTCTTCCATTATTATGGTTTGAAAATGATTGAAGGTTAATATTCATATTGACCAAAACATAAATGGACCTATTTTTTAACCCTCCAAGCTTCCATAGTACACTTTCTTTGAATAATACAGCAGCGTGTGTCATACGCAACGCCGAGTTCTAACACACACCACAACCAATCAAACTAGTCGTTATGAATAGTAATACCCACTTTTTGAAATATTATACATTTTATCTTTAAAAATGGACTTCATTTTTGGATTCAAAATATCTAAATTTACTTAGGGTGAATTTTTTTTATTTTTCTTAAAACATTCAATTTTTGATGAATAGTGAAAATCACTAAATATTAATTAAAAACAACTTTTTTAATCGAGATAATTATTAGTGACAAATTATAAATTTGAGTGGTTTTAAAGTATATTTAGAATATATTTTTACCATTTAATACAATTTTGGTCATTGGGCATAATTTCACATTTAAACCATACATTAACAAGTGTCAATCTTTTGATAGTTATTATTTCTAAAAAACTCGCTTTTTGTTTTGACAGCTGGAATTGATTTTAAATTATTTTCTGCCACTTCTGTGTTTTGAATTTAGAAAAATGGATTCCATATTTAGAATCAGGAGGTCCAAATTGTTTAAATAGGTAAATTTTATTTTTAGACATTTTGAATAATTACTTTGGTAAATATTTTATTTACCCTGGTTAAAGGGTAAATCCGGTAAATAAGGGTAAAAAATAATATAATAATAATAATAAATTACCCTAAAACGTGTCCTAACCCTATTTTTTGATACATTTCCGACCATCGGAATCTTTGGGTCTATTTTGGGACCTCAGGAATCCACTTGTAAGTGATAATGACACTTTATATTTATTAAGATAAAGTAAATAAAAAAATGACATAAGCATATATCTTTTAGAAAAACAATTTTTTCATACAGTTATATATGTTATATTTTAGACTATAAATATTAATTATAAAGATAAAAAGATTTTCTACATAACTGTGTTTTATTTATAATTTTTATACATTGAATAATTAAATTTATTTATGACATAATAATGATGCAGTATTTTCCTTATTAATGAAAGAATCAAATAATTAGTATTATAAATGTAAAAATAAATATAATTTGAAAGTTTTGATTCCATAAACGAATTTTATTAGTTAATATTACATGTTATTATTTCTTAAATTAATTTTGTTCGAATTAATAAAGTTTTTAAAACTTTAACAAAAATCAATTATTAAATACTATAAAAATTGACATAAATGAGTTTTTAAAACAAATATTTTATTATTAATTGATATTCTATTCCTAAAAATCTAAGGATCAGCCAAATGACTTATATAATTATATTTGTATCATTCATAGACCACTTGGGGCCTCTTTGAAGTATATAGTATGTTTATTAGCCATATAATATAAAAATACAAAGTGACATGGTAAATGTCAAACTATTTAAATAAGAGTTAAATATAAATGATAAGGTTAATATAGTGACCCAAACCTGTCTAAAATCTATTGGATGTAATTATTTCGACCCATAACCACCATATACCTTTAATAATTCACTTTGGAGCCATTAGAAACCGAATATAAATTTATTATAAATTAATACTTTATGTTTTTTCTAAAGAGACACCCCTCCCCCTTATAAAAGGACACCACTTCTAACCAATTCTTCATACCTTCAAAGCCTTTTGGTTCGGCCAAACTCTACCCAAATACCCTCTCAAGAATCCTCCCTTAATCTTATAGTCCTTCCTTTAGTCAGAAATCCAGCCTAAGGATCCCTTTTGATCAAATCAAAAGAAAGAACCTGAAGAATAGGTAATGTTATCACCACCCTTTTTCAAGTTCCTTTCTTCTTCAACTTCTTCTTTCTTTGTTGTTTCAATTATAAAATAATCACTCTAGTATATACTATATAAGGTGATGTTATTATAAATACAGTACTACCATATTCATTATTCTATCCATCCTTTGAATTACATGTCACCATACGTGCGTACGTACGGTCTACCGTCTCCACGTCATGGTGTAATTGTTATTCAATACATTATTATTTGGATGAGTATAATAATGATGTGTAATTCATGTAAATAATAAATATAAAATGATAATTATTTTTTATATATGATATATCAACCAATTATATATTATTTTAATATCAAAAGAATGATATTATCGCTCGTGCGTACGTACGGACTACCGTCTCCATGAACATGATGAGATTCATTCTCCATCGTATCCATTCATATCTAATTCTCATTTTATGATTAAAAATAATGTTTGAGGACTTTATATCATTCTGTATATGAATATGATACAACCTACCCATAACAAACACAACTTATGTAACAAAACATATAAAATAAAACGAGTAAGTTAACACCCGAAACAACAATAATACTAAGATATTATTAACAAAGAAATGTTAAAAGATCATATATGATATCATATTAATGTATATGATCCATGTATAATTCAATAAAAATTATTTCAGCATTATACAGGAGGATAAACTACCCTCGAACAAGTAAAAAGTACAAAGTAAGGGGTTTCTTATCTCACTTTTAATTTCGTGAGATTTCCATTGTTCACCACTTATTTATTGCATGTGGTGTGTGTACTACCCATGATTGTATTCATTGTGTAATATACTTTAATTTATGGATATTTACATCATCATTGTATTATCATTATTTCATGGTTGTATGCTTCATAAGTTACCAAATCGATAAGGGAATTTGAAATTTCAATTTCCATTCATTCGTCTTTACGCATACTTCATTGATTATTTTACTCCAAGATTATGTGTGGAATCACTATTTATTTTCTTATGTCATAATTTATACTCCCATTTCTATGGATATACTTTTGATACACATAATCTCTCCATTGATAATTCCTCAAGTCATCGATATGAACTTGATAAGAGTAATTTTTAACTCATTCTCTATTTGTTGAGTTAAATATCCAATTCATTGGTGTTGTCTTTACAAGAATATGTGTGAATGTAATCTGATTGATTTACAGTGAATATCCAATCATATTGAGTGTATTTATATTTATCACACATAATTATGTTTTTGATTTATCCTTAACGTAAGGATATGGTCTTTATAAGATATTTCATCTCAATTTACATTCCGTTGAGACTTCTTTGTGTTTATACACCAAATCACTTTTATATGATGTAAATAATTTACTTTGACATAGTATATCATGAATCTATATATTCTCATGATATTATAATGTTTTGATTACCTAAATTATTTTTAATCAATTGTCACTCTTTGTGTTAGGAACTCTAACTAAAATATCATTTTAAATGATTTAAAGATTTATTATTCTAAATCTTTCTCATTAATGTCCATGTTTTAAAAATGGTTTTAAAGATTTATTTATATGGACATTAAAGGTTTAAAATTGAAACTCCTTTTAAAATTTTCAAAGTGGTATGGGACACTTTGATTCAAAAATCTATTTTAAATGGCTTCTTGACAAATAGTGTGACTTTTAAATGTTTTCAAGAAAAAGGGGGATATTTCTCTCAATAGTTTGATGATTATTTTAATCTATGTCAATATCCTTCATTATTCTCTATTGAGGTTAATCTGAAACAATACAATCTTTCATATTATATCTAATGAGTTATGTTTTAGTGTGGATGTGCTATTTTTATACCATTCATGGTTTTTGGTTAAAAGTATTGGAATTTTGTATGCTAGTTTTAATACGAATGTTTATGTTATGTTTCAAACATTTCATATGAGGAATGAATTGGACTTAGTAAGTGACAGGTGGAGCCCGATATAGCTCCTCGATGTATCGGTAGGTCTCATGAGACAAACTAGTGTCTTGGAATAAGGCCTTTACAAAATATTATTTGTAGTCTTGGCACGATGCCTTGACTATGTGGTTACGATAGACTGGCATTATGAATTCCATCATTATAAAAGTGGTTATTGATATTGTATGTGGTTCTTATACTAGTATAATATCAATGTGACTAATTAAATGGAATTATTTCATTTTATATTTTCTATATTATACTGAAGTTCAAGTTTAAAAGGCTTTTGTTTTAGTTATACATTGCCTTAAATCTTTATTCTTTTTTATGAAAGTTTCTGCTATATTGTTATCCTTACTAAGCATCTGAGCTCACCCATTTCAATGTTTTATTTTTCCTAGGATCTGAAGAAATAATTTATGAATTACCTACAGGGATAGTACTAGGGGATATGAAGACAAGATTTTGTTGTTGTTGTTTTTTTACTTTATGATGTAATGTAAGACTTATGAATATTTATAGTGTTTCCAAGACTACTAAACTAATTAGTCTTTCGAGACGTGATCTTTTGTGATCATGACAATGTTATGTAATAATTCACCGACTCTGGGTAACTAGGGTCGGGGCATTACAGTTGGTATCAGAGGAAGTTTACTACAAACCTTTGAAACTAGATTCAGATAAACTCTGATTAGATCACATAGACCTAAGATAGACTTTGAGGATTAGTATAAAAGAACTTCTGATAATTTTGGTATTGTATAGATTTTGTGAGTTTTCCAAGAAATACATCCCTGTTTCAATACGACCAGGTAGAGGTGGCTCTGGCACAGATGTACCTAGAGGTAAAACCCAAAAACACCGCTTTGATCTAGACTCGAATGAGAACTGGTGCACGACAATGGGACTTACAGCACTCTTGGTTACGACACACCTGGGGGGGTATGCTTAAGATAATTTACATTTTCTTTACAACCCAATTTAAAGTATTTTAATATAAGATGACAATAAATGACCTTGGTTAATCCTGAGGTGTTTAAAATTTAGAATATGGTGTCATGATATTCTCGAAATGGTCTTATTACTTCTATTACTAACACAATGCTTTCTGGTTTTAGTAAATGGCTGGAGTCCAAGGAAGTCATAGTAACTTTTAAAATGATTTACAAGGTGGGAAAAGTGGTGTAAATGAGGAAAAAATTGAATGTTGATAGGCATAAAAGATATTGTGTTCATGCCAAATCAGTTTTCCAAAAATATGATCAACAACATATATATTAACCAACTCTCATACTCAACAAATAAGAGAAAGGTGAAGAATGATAAGAGCTCTATCAGTGGAGACCATGGAAAAAATAATCCTAAATTTCTATCATGAAAGAAATGTGGAAGGAGGTACCCAGGAAAGTATCTCAACAGAACAAAGAAATTCTTTACGTGCGGGAAAGAAGGACATAAAGTGAAGAATTTCCGAGGAAAAATGAAGAGTACTATAGAAAAAAATAAAAATGGTCCCAAGAATCCATTTACAGTCATTTTCCGTAAATGTAGGGGACATGGCCATTACTTGAGTGAATTCCCTATTCTATAGGATATTTTCTTGGTCAAAGAAGAAGCTCTGTGGAAATAAATGGTTGGAGAAATGTTTAAAAGTATTAGTTCTCCTTGTTGTTGGGATTACTTTGGAATAATTTTCTCTTGTATTTTTAACCTCGTATTTTTCCATGTGAGAATGATATTTGCGGAAGTCTTATCGTTTCCCTTGTGGATATAGTTATAATTAACCATTTGGTTTTATATGATCATTGGTTTTTAGGCAATTACATGTTATTATATTTTGGGATGAAAATGCAAGGTATGAGATAACATTTCTGGTTAAAATTATGTTATGTTTATTTTGAAGAATTTATCTCATTTTCATAATGTTATAAAATAAAGTTTTTGAAAAAGGACAACACACAGACCGTGTGACAGCCCGTCGTGTCGGACAAAGCTGTGGGAATCAAACCCACAACCAAAGTGAAATTGGGATTTATTGCCTACCACTGGACTACGTGAAGTCTATAGTTAGTGTGACTAATTATTTTTAGTTAAATTATTTTATTGATCAATAATAAGTTGATTTGTGTTTTTATGTCTTATCAAATGAATACCCTTAGTATAGGAAAATGATTTGGTGATTAAGTGATAAATGTTATTTTGGAAGATGTTTGCTTTGTTGGGAACACTATATGCCCAAGGAAAAAAAATACTATGGGGTTTCAATTGAGGAGTAATGGTGGATTTTTATCTACGTTTTTATTGTGGATTTATTGTGATTTGGGTTATTTATTGAAATTATTAACCTATAATAGAGAATATTTGATTAGGTTAATTACTTTTAAGTATGTGACTTTAAGAGTAGTCGATGTCATTTGGAGATACAATTTAACATGGAGGACTACATAACCAAATTATTCTATTTTTTTGGTTTCAATATTTGTTTGGATTATATTGAATGATTTTAAGGACAATTGTTTATTGAATGGTATTTATTTAACATTGGGGTATTGTTGGTTTAATTTTAGAAATTAAGATTAGTGTTTCTTCCTCTAAAGTAATATCATTTTGGGGGATCATCAGATCTTGTACTAACCATTTTGGTTTTGATTAATCTCTAAAGACAAGGTAAATATATAGTTTATCCTTTGTGGATCGTGTGATTCTATAAAAGTTTATTCTAGCTCTTCCAGTGTGACCAAGTCTTCTTTAATACTCATTGTTTAAATAAATTGAGTTAGTGGTGGAAATTTATTAAAGAATGAAACTCCAGATAAAAAGTAGGTATATATCTTTATTTTCTTTGTAAATCTCATAAATTAATTCCTCATCTTTATGTAATATAACTTAAAAAAATGTTGTCTGTATACTTTTTCTACTGGGAAACTAATGACCATTTGTCTCATCACAAGTTTGTGGATTTATTATTGTTAAATTTCTCCTTATCATGTTTTCTATCACTGTCTATCAGAACTTTACACTTATTTTATCTTCCATATCCATGTTTTCTTACATGGAATCCTAGTATGAGTTATCTTGGGTGACTTTTGTACTTCTCTTTCTTTCTTTTAAGGTGATAGTTTTATTGACTCTTTTTCTGATGTGGGACTTTCCATTATATTCCCAAGCCCAATTTTAAAGATTTAGAGGAATAGATTATTTGAAGGATGGAAGAATGTAACACTCCAAGCTTCCACGGTATGCTTCTCTTTTAATAATACAGTAGCGTGTGTTATACGCAACTTCGAGTTCTAACACAGCACAACCAATCAAACTAGCCATTATGAATAGTAATACCTAATTTTTGAAATATCATACATTTTATCTTTCAAAATAGACTTCATTTTTGGATTCGTAATATCAAAATTATCTTAGGGTGAATTTTTGGTATTTTTCTGAAAACATTCAATATTTGATGAATAGTGAAAATCACTAAATTTTAATTAAAAACATCTATTTCAATCGAAATAATTAATTGTGATAAATTTTGAATTTGAGTTGTTTTAATTTATATTTATAATATATTTTTACCATTTAATACAATTTTTGTCATTGGACGTCATTTCACATTTAAACTGGACATAAACAAGTGTCAATCTTTTGATAGTTATTATTTCTTGAAAACACGCTTTTTTGTTTGAACAGTGGTAATTAATTTTAAATTAATTTCTGACACTTCTGTGTTTTGAATTTAAAAAATTGGATTCCATATTTAGAATTAGAAGCTCCAAATTGTGTAAATAGGTAACTTTTTTTTAGAAATTTTGAATAATTACTTCGTTAAATATTTTATTTACCATGGTTAAAGGGTAAATCCGGTAAATAAGGGTAAAAAATAATATTATAATAATAATAAATTACTCTAAAATGTGTCCTACACCTATTTTTTGATACATTTCCAACCATGAGCATCTTTGGGTCGATTTTGTGACCCCATGGATCCACTTGTAAGTGATAATGACCCTTTATATTAATTAAGTTAATGTAAATACAAAAATGACATGAGCATAAATCTTTTAGAAAAACAATTTTTACATAGGGTTATATATGTTATATTTTTGACTATAAATATTAATTACAAATATAAAAATATTTCTTACATAATTTTGTTTTATTTATAATTTTTAGACATGGAATAATTAAATTTATTTATGGCATAATAATGATGCAGTATTTTCCTTATTAATGAAATAATCAAATAATTAGTATTATAAATGTTACAATAAATATAATTTTAACGTTTTGATGCCATACAAAAATTTTATTAGTTACTATGACATGTTAGTATTTCATAAATTAATTCTTTTAGAATTAATAAAGTTGTTAAGGCTTTAACAAAAATCAATTATTAAATATTTTCAAAATTGACATAAATGAGTTTTTAAAAAAAATATTAAATTATTAATTGATATGATATTATTAAAAATATAATGTTCGGCAAAAAGACTTATATAATGATGGGTGTATCATTAATGGACCACTTTGGGGTCTCTTGGAAGTATACAGTTCGTTTATTAAACATATAATATAAAAATACAAAGTTTCATGGTAAATATCAAATTATTTAACTAAGAGTTAAATATAAATGATAAGGTTAATATAGTGACCCAAACCTATCTAACATCTATTGGATGAAAGTCTTTAGACCCATACCCACCTTATACTTTGAATAATACACTTTTTAGCCATTAGAAACTGAATATGAATTTATTATAAATTAATAATTTACGTTTTTCTTAAAGAGCCCCTCCTCCCCCTTATAAAAGGACACCACTTCCAACCAATTCTTCATACCTTCAAAGACTTTTGGTTTGGCCAAACTCAACCCAAATACCCTCTCAACTATCCTCCGTTAATCCTAGATTCCTTTCTTTAGTCAGAAATCCAACCTAAGGATCCCTAATGATCAAATCAAAAGGAAGAACCCGAAGAAGAGATAATGTTTTCACCACCCTTTTTCAAGTTCCTTTCTTCTTCAACTTATTATTTCATTGTTGTTTCCATTATAAAATAATAACTAAAGTATCTTATATATACTGTGATGTTATTATAAATATGTTACAACCATATTCAGTATTCTATCCATCCTTTGAATGACATGTCACCATACATGCGTACGTACGGCCTACCGTCTCCACGTCGTGGTGTAATTGTTATTCAATACATTATTATTTGGATGGGTATAATAATGATGTTTAATTAATTTAAATAATAAATATAACATGATAATGTTTCTTTATATATTATATACCCTCCAATTATATATTTTTTTAATATCAAAAGAATGATATTGTCGCTCGTGCGTACGTACGGACTACCGTCTCCACGAACGCAATGAGATTCATTCCCCATTGTATCCATTCAAGTATAATTCTCATTTGATAATTAAAAATAATTTTTAAGGACTTGATATCATTCAGTATATTAATAATAAACATCCTACCCATAACAAACATGACTTATGTAACAAAAAGTATAAAAGAAAACGAGTAAGTTAACACCCGAAACAACGATAAAACTAAGATATTATTAACAAAGCAATGTTAAAAGATCATATATGATATAATATTAATTTATATGATCCTTTTATAATTATATAAAAATAATTTCACCATTATACAGTGGCTAACCTACCCTCAACCAAGGAAAAAGTACAAAGTAAGGGGTTTCTTATCTCACTTTTAATTTTGTGAGATTTCCATTGTCCACCACTTATTTATTGCATGTGGTGTGTGTACTGCCCATGATTGTATTCATTGTGTAATATACTTTAATTTATGGATATTTACATCATCATTGTATTATCCTTATTTCATGGGTGTATGTTTCGTACGTTACCTAATAGATAAGGGAATTTGAAATTTCAATTTCCATTCATTCGGCTTTACGCATACTTCATTGATTATTTTACTCCAAGATTATGTGTGGAATCACTATTCATTTTTTTATGTCATAATTTCCACTCCCCTTTCTATGGATATACTTTTGATAAAAATAATCACTCCATTGATAATTTCTCAAGTCATCGATATGAACTTGATAAGAGTAATTTTTAACTCATTCTCAGTTTGTTGAGTTAAATATCCAATTCATTGGTGTTGTCTTTACAAGAATATGTGTGAATGTCCTCTGATTGATTTACAATTAATATCAAATCATATTGAGTGTATTTATATTTATCACACATAATTATGTTGTTGATTTATCCTTAACTTAAGTATATGTTCCTTATAAGATATTTCATCTCAATTTACATTCTATTGAGACTTCTTTGTTGTTATACACCAAATCACTTTTATATGGTGTATATAATATACTTTGACATAGTATATCATGAATATCCTTATTCTCATGATATTAAAATGTTTTTATTACCACAATTATTTGTATTCAAGTGTCACTCTTTTGGTTAGGAACTCTAACAAAAATATCATTTTAAATGATTTAAAGATTTATTATTCTAAATCTTTCTCATTAATGACCATGTTTTGAAAATGGTTTTAATGATTAATATATATTCACATTAAAGTTTTAAAATTAAAACTCCTTTTAAAAGTTTCAAAGTGGTATGGGACACTTTGATTCAAAAATCTATTTTAAATGGCTTCTTGAGAAATAGTGTGACTTTTAAATGTTTTCAAGAAAAAGGGGGATATTTATCTCAATAGTTTGATGATTATTTTAATATATGTCAATATCCTTCATTATTCTCGATTGAGGTTAATCAGATACAATACAATCTTCCATATTGTATCTAATGAGTTATGTTTTACTGTGGATGTGCTATTTTTATACCATTCATGATTTGTGGTTAAAAGTATTGACATTTCGTATTCTAGTTTTAATACGATTGTTTATGTTATGTTTCAAACATTTCATAAGAGGAATGAATTGGACTTAGTAAGTGGAAGGTGGAGCCCGCTATAGCTCCTCGATGTATCGGTAGGTCTCATGAGACAAACTAGTGGCTTGGAACAACACCTTGACAAAATCTTATTTGTAGTCTTGGCACGAGGCCTTGACTTTGTGGTTACGATAGTCTGTATTTATGCATTCCATCATTATAAAAGTGGTTATTGATATTGCATGTGGTTCTTAGACTAGTATAATATCCATGTGAATAAGTAAATGGAATTATTTCATTTTATCTTTTCCATATTATACTGAAGTTAAAGTTTAAAATTCTTTTGTTTTAGTTATACATTTCCTTAAATGTTTATGATTTTTTATGAAAGTTTATACTATATTGTTATCCTTACTGAGCATCTGATATCACCCATTACAATGTTTTATTTTTCATAAGATTTGAAGAAATAATTTATGAATGACCTACAGGGATAGTATGAGGGGATATGAAGACAAGATGTTGTTGTAGTTTTTTTTTACTTTATGATGTAATGTAAGACTTATGAATATTTATAGTGTTTCCAAGACTACTAAACTAATTGGTATTTTGAGACGTGATCTTTTGTGATCATGCCAATGTTATGTAATAATTCACCGACTCTGGGTAACTAGGGTCGGGGCGTTATAGTTGGTATCAGAGGATGTTTAGTACAAACCTTGGAAACTAGATTTAGATAAACTCCGATTATATCACATAGCCCTAAGATAGACTTTGAGGATTAGTATAGAAGAACTTCCGATAATTTTGGTATTGTATAGATTTTGTGAGTTTTCCAAGAAATACATCCCTGTTTCGATACGACCAGGTAGAGGTGGCTCTGGCATAGATGTACCTAGGGGTAAAACCCAAAAACACCGCTTTGATCTAGACTCAAATGAGAACTGGCGCACGACAATGGGCCTTACAGCACTCATGTTTATGACACACCCAGGGGGTATGCTTAGGATACTTTACATTTTCATTACAAACCAATTTGAATTATTTTAATATAAGATGAGAATAAATGAACTTGGTTAATCCTGAGGTGTTTAAAATTTAGAATATAGTGTCATGATATTCTCTAAATGATTTTATTACTACTGTTACTCACACAATGCTTTCTGGTTTTAGTCAATGACTGGAGTCCAAGGAAGTCATAGTAACTTTGAGAATGATGTACAAGGTGGGAAAAGTGGTGGAAATGAGGGAAAAATTTGAATGTTGATAGGCGTAAAAGATATCGTGTTCATGCCAAATCATTTTTCCAAAAATATGATCAACAACATATATATTAACCAACTACTGTACTCAACAAATAAGAGAAAGGTGAAGAATGATAAGAGCTCTATCAGTGGAGACCATGGAGAAATGAATCCTAAATTTCTATCATGTAGGAAATGTAGAAGGAGGCACCCAGGAATGTGTCTCAACAGAACAAAGAAATGCTTTACATGTGGGAAAGAAGGATATAAAGTGAATAATTGCCGAGGAAAAATGAAGAGTATTATAGAAGAAAATAAAAATGGTCCCAAGAATCCATTTACCGTCATTTTCTGTAAATATAGGGGACTTGTCCATTACTTGAGTGAATGCCTTATTCTATAGGATATTTTCTTGGTTAAATGGTTGGAGAAATGTTTAAAAGTATTAGTGCTCCTTGTTGATGGGATTACTTTGGAATAATTTTCTCTTGTATTTATAACCTAGTAGTTTTCCATGTGAGAATGATATTTGAGGAAGTCTTATCTTTTCCCTTGTGGATATAGTTATAAATAACCATTTGGTTTTATATGAACATTGGGTTTCAGGAAATTACAAGTTATTATATTTTGGGATGCAAATGCAAGGTATGAGATAACATTTCTGTTTAAAATTATGTTATGTTTATTTTGAAGAATTTATCTCATTTTGGTAATGTTATAAAATATATTTTTTGAAAAAGGACAACACGCAGACCGTGTGACAGCCCATCGTGTCAGAAAAAGATGTGGTAATCGAACCCACAACCAATGTGAAATTGGGATTTATTACCTACCACTGGACTACGTGAAGTCCCTAGTTAGTGTGACTAATTATTTTTAGTTAAATTATTTTATTGATCAATAATAATTTGATTTGTGTTCTTATGTCTTATCAAATGAATACCATTAGTATATGAAAATGATTTGGTGATTAAGTGATAAATATTATTTTGGAAGATGTTCGCTTTGTTGGGAACACTATATGCCCAAGGAAAATAAAATAATATGGGGTTTCAATTGAGGATTAATGGTGGATTTTTATCTACGTTTTTATTGTGGATTTATTGTGATTTGGGTTATTTATGGAAATTATTAACCTATAATAGAGAATATGTGATTAGGTTAATTACTTTTAAGTAAGTGACTTTAATAGTAGTCGATGTCATTTGGAGATAAAATTTAACATGGAAGACTACATAACAAAATTATTCTAAGTTTTGTGTTTTAATATTAGTTTGGATTATATTGTAGGATTTTAAGGACAATTTTTTATTGAATGGTATTTATTTAACTTTGGGGTATTGTTGGTTTAATTTTAGAAATTAAAATTAGTGTTTATTTCTCTAAAATAATATCCTTTTGGGGGATCATCAGATATTTTATTAACCATTTTGGTTTTGATTAATCTCTAAATACAAGGTAAAAATATAGTTTATCCTTTGTGGATCGTGTGATTCTATAAAAGTTTATTCTAGCTCTTCCAGTGTGACCAAGTCTTCTATAATACTCATCATTTAAATAAAATGAGTTAGTGGTGGAAATTTATAAAATAATGAAATTCTAGATAAAAATTAGGTATATCTCTTTATTTTCTTAGTCAATCTCATAAATTAATTCCTTATCTTTATGTAATATAACTTAAAAAAAAATTGTCTGTATAATTTTCCTACTGGGAAACTAATGACCATTTGTCTCATCACAAGTTTGTGGCTTTCTTATTGTTAACTTTCTTCTTATCATGTTTTCTGTCCCTATCCATCAAAACTTTACACTTAGTTTGTCTTCCATATCCATGTTTTCCTACATGGAATCCTAGTATGAGTTATCTTGGGTGACTTTTGTACTTCTCTTTCTTTCTTTTAAGGTGATAGTTTTATTGACTCTTTTTCCGATGTGGGACTTTCCATTATATTCCCAAGCCCAATTTTAAAGATTTAGAGGAATAAATTATTTCAAGGAGGTAAGAATGTAACACCCCAAGCTTCCACGGTATGCTTCTCTTTGAATAATACAGTAGCCTGTGTTATACGCAACTTCGAGTTCTAACACACAGCACAACCAATCAAACTAGCCGTTATGAATAGTAATACCTACTTTTTGAAATTTCATACATTTTATCTTTCAAAATAGACTTCATTTTTGGATTTTTAATATCAAAATTATCCTAGGGTGAATTTTTAGTATTTTTCTGAAAACATTCAATATTTGATGAATAGTTAAAATCACTAAATTTTAATTAAAAACATCTCTTTTAATCGAAATAATTAATTGCGATAAATTATGAATTTGAGTGGTTTTAATGTATATTTAGAATATATTTTTACCATTTAATACAATTTTTGTCATTGGACGTCATTTCACATTTAAACTGGACATAAACAAGTGTCAATCTTTTGATAGTTATTATTTCTTGAAAACGCGCTTTTTGTTTGGACAGCGGGAATTAATTTTTAATTAATTTCTGCCACTTCTGTGTTTTGAATTTAGAAAAATGGATTCCATATTTAGAATCAGGAGGCCCAAATTGTGTAAATAGGTAAATTTTATTTTTATACATTTTGAATAATTACTTCGTTAAATATTTTATTTACCATGGTTAAAGGGTAAATCCGGTAAATAAGGGTAAAAAATATTATTACAATAATAATAAATTACTCTAAAATGTGTCCTAACCCTATTGGTTGATACATTTCCAACCATTAGAATCTTTGGGTCTATTTTTTGACCCCATGGATCCACTTGTAAGTGATAATGACCCTTTATATTAATTAAGTTAATGTAAATACAAAAATGACATAAGGATATATCTTTTAGAAAAACAATTTTTACATAGGGTTATATATGCTATATTTTCGAGTATAAATATTAATTAAAAATATAAAAAGATTTCCTACATAATTTTATTTTATTTATAATTTTTAGACATTGAATAATTAAATTTATTTATGACATAATAATGATGCAGTATTTTCCTTATTAATGAAATAATCAAATAATTAGTATTATAAATGTAAAAATAAATATAATTTGAACATTTTGATTCCATGCACGAATTTTATTAGTTACTATGACATGTTAGGATTTCATAAATTAATTTTTTTAGAATTAATAAAGTTTTTAAGGCTTTAAAAAATATCAATTATTAAATATTTTCAAAATTGACACAAATGAGTTTTAAAAAAACATATTATATTATTAATAGATATGATATTCCTAAAAATATAAGGTTCTTCCAAAATACTTATATAATGATAGGTGTATAATTAATGGACCACTTGGGGGTTTCTTTGAAGTATATAGTATGTTTATTAACCATATAATATAAAATATATAAAGTTACATAGTAAATATCAAACTATTTAACTAAGAGTTAAATATAAATGATAATGTTAATATAATGACACAAACCTATATAAAATATATTGGATGAAATTATTTCAACACATACCCACCTTAGACTTTGAATAATCCACTTTTTACCCATTAGAGACTGAATATGAATTTATTATAAATTAATAATTTAAGTTTTTTCTAAAGAGACACTCCTCCACCTTATAAAAGGACACCACTTATAACCAATTCTTCATACCTTTAAAGACTTTTGGTTCGTCCAAACTCCACCCAAATACCCTCTCAAATATCCTCCCTTAATCCTACATTCCTTCATTTAGTAAGAAATCCAACCTAAGGATCCCTATTGATCAAATCAAAAAGAAGAACCCAAAGAAGAGGTAATGTTTTCACCACCCTTTTTCAAGTTCCTTTCTTCTTCAACTTATTCTATCTTTGTTGTTTCCATTATAAAATAATAACTACAGTATATTATAAATACTCTGATGTTATTATAAATATGGTACAACCATATTCAGTATTCTATCCATCCTTTGAATGACATGTCACCATACGTGCGTACGTACGACCTACCGTCTCCACGTCGTGGTGTAATTGTTATTCAATACATTATTATTTGGATGGGTATAATAATGATGTTTAATTCATTAAAATAATAAATATAACGTGATAATATTTCTGTATATATTATATACCATCCAATTATATATTATTTTAATATCAAAAGAATGATATTGTCGCTCGTGTGTACGTACGGACTACCGTCTCCACGAACGCAATGAGATTCATTCCCCATCGTATCCATTCAAGTATAATTATAATTTGATAATTAAAAATAATTTTTAAGGACTTGATATCATTCAGTATATTAATAATACACATCCTACCCATAACAAACATGACTTATGTAACAAAAAATATAAAAATAAAACGACTAAGTTAACACCCGAAACAACGATAACACTAAGATATTATTAACAAAGCAATGTTAAAAGATCATATATGCTATAATATTAATGTATATGATCCTTTTATAATTACATAACAATAATTTCACCATTATACAGTGGTTAACCTACCCTCGACCAAGGAAAAAGTACAAAGTAAGGGGTTTCTTATCTCACTTTTAATTTTGTGATATTTCCATTGTTCACCACTTATTTATTACATGTGGTGTGTGTACTTCCCATGATTGTATTAATTGTGTAATATACATTAATTTATGTATATTTACATCATCACTGTATTATCCTTCTTTCATGGGTGTATGTTTCGTAAGTTACCAAATCATTAAGGGAATTTGAAATTTCAATTTCCATTCATTCGGCATTACCCATACTTCATTGATTATTTTACTCCAAGATTATCTGTGTAATAACTATTCATTTTCTTATGTCATAATTTCCACTCCCCTTTCTATGGATATACTTTTGATACACAAAATCACTCCATTGATAATTTTTCAAGTCATCTATATGAACTTGATAAGAGTAATTTTTAACTCATTCCCAATTTGTTGAGTTAAATATCCAATTCATTGGTGTTGTCTTTACAAGAATATGTGTGAATGTCCTATGATTGATTTACAATGAATATCCAATCATATTGAGTGTATTTATATTTATCACACATAATTATGTTTTTGATTTATCCTTAACTTAAGGATATTGTCCTCATAAGAGATTTCATCTCAATTTACATTCCATTGAGACTTCTATGTTGTTATACACCAAATCACTTTTATATGGTGACTATAATTTACTTTGAAATAGTATATCATGAATCTATTTATTCTTATGATATTAAAAGGTTTTGATTACCTCAATTATTTGTATTCAAGTTTCACTCTTTTGGTTATGAACTTTAACTAAAATATCATTTTAAATGATTTAAAGATTTATTATTCTAAATCTTTCTCATTAATGCACATGTTTTGAAAATGGTTTTAAAGATTAATTTATATTCACATTAAATTTTTAAAATTAAAACTTCTTTTAAAAGTTTCAAAGTGGTATGGGACACTTTTATTCAAAAATCTATTTTAAATGGCTTCTTGACAAATAGTGTGACTTTTAAATGTTTTCATGAAAAGGGGGGATATTTCTCTCAATAGTTTAATGATTATTTTAATCTATGTCAATATACTTCATTATTCTCGATTGATTTTAATCTGAAACAATACAATCCTCAATATTGTATCGAATGACTTATGTTTGACTGTGGATGTGCTATTTTTATACCATTCATGATTTGTGGTTAAACGTATTGACATTTCATATGCTAGTGTTAATATGAATGTTTATGTTATGTTTCAAAATTTTTATATGAGGAATGCATTGGACTTAGTAAGTGGCAGGTGGAGCCCGATATAGCTCATCAATGCATCGGTAGGTCTCATGATACAAGCTAGTGTCATGGCATAAGGCCTTGACAAAATCTTATTTGTATTCTTGGAATGAGGCCTTGACTATGTGGTTATGATAGTCTAGAATTATGCATTCCATCATTATGAAAGTGGTTATTGATATTTCATGTGGTTATTCGACTAGAATAATATCCATGTGAATAAGTAAATGGAATTATTTCATTTTATCTTTTCCATATTATGATGAATTTCAAGTTTAAAAGGCTTTTGTTTTAGTTATACATTGCCTTAAATGTTTATGCTTTTTTATGAAAGTTTCTTCTATATTGTTATCCTTACTGAGCATCTGAGCTCACCCCTTTCAATGTTTTATTTTTCCTAGGATGTGAAGAAATAATTTATGAATGACCTGCAGGGATAGTATAAGGGGGTATGAAGACAAGATGTTTTTGTAGTTTTTTTTTACTTTATGATATAATGTATGACTTATTAATATATCTAGTTTTTCCAATACTACTAAACTAATCCGTCTTTCGAGACTTGATCTTTTGTGATCATGAAAATGTTATGTAATAATTCACCGAATCTGGGAAATTGGGGTCGGGGCATTACATATTTAATAAATTTTTTAAATACTGAATCAAAATATGGAATCGATATTCCTAATTAGTAACATAGAAATAGTAAAATATTATTTCAAATTACCCCGGAAAAATTAAATGAAAAAATGGTTATTCAAAAAATTGTTTCTTTTTAGTTCAAACAATTTTTTATTTTCATTTATAACAAATTCATAAGAAATGAATTAATTTGAACAAAATTTAACCATAAATTATTAATAATTTAGTTATTCTTATTTATACCCTCCAATCCAATGTATTTGTGATATCTATAAAATACAAATATTTAAAAATTATATCAAGGTTCTTTTAAAGATTGGTTTTCTTGAAACATAATCTATCAAATTTTTTAAAGATAAATATATCATAAAAATATCTTGGTGTTGCTTTTGTAGTATAAGATCAATTGGTTATATTGCATAATTTAGTTTATATTATACTCCAACACTTTTCATTTCACCCCTCTAATTTCTTACAAAGGGGAAATAATTTTCAAAATAGAATTATCTAATATTGAATGTAATGGACTTGTTTATGGTTTTATGTTTATTATTATGAATTTTGTTTAATTTATTAATATTGGTTTATTTTTGTATACTTTTGAAATTAAATATTTTCATAGGTGAGCCTCTTATTTAAGGAAAGGATATGTCAGAAATTTGTGTAAAAAGAAATTGTTTTTTTATCGATATAGAAGGAAAATTATTTTAACAATGTTTTTTATTAGGAATCCAAGAACTTGTATCCAACCCATGGGGATCAAAAAACGACCATTGATTCTTTCAATAGACTATATTAGGAACATTAATCCATGTTTTGGGGTATAATGGTATCACATCAAAGTTTTTATTTGGGTCGTTTTGGTAGTGGGACGTAGGGTTGTTAGAACTCAAAATGTTTGAATAATAATGTTTATGGTCGATGTTTTCTATATCAAACCATAATTTCGGAATGGTATTTAGGCTGTGCATTTTGAATTTGGGATTTTTTTTTGTTTCTTATATAATTTTTTCATTATTTTATTTTTTTCCCTCTAAAATGATTAATTTATTATTGATGAACATAATGATTAAGAGTTTAAATTGGAAGGAACTAAGTGGCCTACAATTGTTACTGACAGTCCAAAAAACTTTTCCATACTATGTTTCCCAGTCTAGGGCATTCCATTGGAAATATATTTTTTCATAAACAATTTAATATATCATGTGGTCACACCATATATATTCATAAATATTATATTATTGTATTCAAATGGGTTAGGTGATCTAAAATCCTTTAAATAATGTTTTTTTATGGTTTAATGTGTTTTCCGTGAAAATATATGAGTTTACGGATTTTAATGGGTGGTTTGTTTTCACATAATTATTTTTGAGATCAATCACTTTAAGGATTTAATATAATAATTTTAATTGGATGACCATAACAAAAATATGTCTACGATGGGGGTTTATAAATAATTTTAAATGAATTTTTAAATTTCATATATTTATAAAATGAGATGTTTTTTGAGGAATGTATCCATTTTTTGTCAAAAAGGAAGGTTGTGTACATGTTTTGATGATTCCACATGAGTTTTGTGAGAAATTAATTTTAATCATATGTTTTAAATTTTATGTAAACAAAATATTAGATTTTTAATATTTAAATATTAAAATTATTTTTCTTATATAGGATAATTTATTTCTAATGGTGTCATTATGATGATCTTAATTCATTTTTAGGGAGTTTTAGTGATTTTGTCTTTTAAATGACAAATTAAATTTTATATTTTTTGTTACATTTATATTTTCTTTGTTATTATATTCTTTTGGTTAATATTTAATTTTTAAATTATATTTTCGACTTCCTTGTTATTACAGCTCAACCCCACCACATATTTATCAAATCTTATGAGGGATCAATAAGTGGTTCTCCACATTAATTATATCTAGTTTATTATGGATTATATGTGTTGATTGTTCCCTTATCTCTAGCAACATAGAAAAAAACAACTCATCTTTTTATTTACAATATCGGGTTCATGATATAATCTTAGAACATGTCCCCTCATCACCTCAAGGGGAATAATGATTATCGTGATGTGATATAATTGTTTTGAGATATATTGAAAATATTCCTTGAACATGAGAATCCAAAGTTTCTTAAGAAATTGTTTTTAATATCTATACAATGTAGTAATCATTTGATATAGAGTAAGTTCATTATTAAAAATAAACAAAATGAGAATGATTTACATAATCGTTTCAATATTTTGGTCATTATAGAATTCTTTTTTGAATGCATTAAAGTGTACTATAAAATTCAATTTTATTTACACTAACATGATGATAAATCATTGAGGGGGTATGAACATAATTTTTTGAGATAGTGTAATATAATTCTACATAAGATATAATTAATTCATTTTAATTCTTTTAAATTTTTATTTTTCTTAATCTGACCATACTATATACATTGTGTGAGTATAGACATATCCGGTATGTATAAGTGGTTAGAAGTTTTGTAAAATTATAATTTTTTTCACATTAATGTAATATGTGGTTAACATTCACTCTCTATTCACGGATGGTGAAGTAAATTCTTGAAAAGGATTATGGAAGTGATCGAAACCCTTTTATATATGTATTGGAATCAATATTATATCTTGCTTAATTAAATCATCTTCTACCAAGAGTAATCTTCTAGTGTTTCGTTAGTATTGAATGATAATATATATGAATCTTTTAGGTTATTATACTCTTCAGATTCATATTATTTGTGAAAATATGGGGCATATTCCATGGTTATGTAGAAGTGTTTTATATTAGAGAATTTTATCCATAAATATTATTATATAATATTAATAGTTTCATTATGATAATCCTTATTTTCCTAAAATAACTATTTCAGTGTTTCACTATATTAATTTCTATTCCCATTCTTAGTATATCAAGATATATTTTTTATATTTTTTGTTGTAGTTTTTTCTATGGATCTAATTTGAGTATAATTATTAAAACCCTGGTGGATGATATTATATTGAGTAATTTATAAATTGATAATGGTAACTTCTATATTTTTTTATTGTTAAAGGATTATCATTTAGGTTATAGAGAAGATTCTTAGTTAGTTTATCTTTTATTGAGTGTTTTTTTTATATTGTTTCATAGTTCTTATAGATATTTTTTGAAAAATTTATTTCATTTGGTGAGTTTTGTATCTGACATTTTCTTCATATGGAAGGGAGACCACAATAGTAATTTATTTCCCATTTGTGGTGGGAATAAGATAATAATTTCAAGTGATGTGTTTATTTAATTATAATTAACCTTAACATTAATAATAAAGTTTTATTAATAAATTTTATTATTCCCATAGATAATATATATTGATTATAATTTAACCTATTAACTTTTTCCTGTTTTGGAAATTTATATAGAGTAGATTGATCTTAAGAGTTATATTTTGATAATGAAAAGAAATGAAGGATGTTATTGGATCATATTTTATAAATATAATTTCTAGTGAAATAATGTTATTATTTTTTTGATAATCAAATCATTAATGATCTCATTTACATGTTCATGAATATTAATTTCATGTTTCCCATTTTTTCTTTTATATTATCTATTGATGTGTTCTAGGTTTCTTAAATGCTTTAAAGCCATTTAATATGGAGGATAATTACATGGATGGATTCTACTATGGTGAAAACACCGATTTTTATGATATCCATGTCATGGTATTAGGAATTTCAATTCTATTTAAGTTCTAAATTTCATGGTGTGTAGGGATGGATCATCGTAGAAATAATGCGAAATAAGGTGAGCCTTCATGCTCGTTGATGTCCCCGTGGATGGGTAGAAGGAGACACCGCATTTTGGTCTGATGATAAATTCCATGTTTTCTATATAGAAAATCCATAAATTAATTCATATTAAAATATAAATTAAAATTTCATGGTCCAAATAGGGAGAATTTTTTTATGGAATCATAGTGATTCCCATGATATGGAGCATCATGTGGTGTTATGAGGGATTAATTTTCTCGGGTGGGGAGGTAGTACCATGTCAATGGTGAATATCTACGTTATACTTAATATAAGGTTGTTGGGGAAGGACACTATGTAATTGTGAGGGATAAATAGTTTATATTGATACACTACCCTAAGTATTCAAAAAAATAGAAATGACTTGATTTCTTTTATCATTTTATTCCTCATAATAGCTCTTCAATGTTCTTAAACCCTCAAGAATTATCGAGTGTTAAACAGACCTCCCACATCATTTTTTTAATTTTGTGGGATTTATTTGATTATGTACATATAATCAACCAGTATACTATTTTATTTTCCTTCATATTACTTATATCTTTTTTTGTATATGTTTTCATCCACTGCAATTTCAATAGAAACTACTTTTTTGATTTACTTGAATTTATTTATTGAGTTTTATGATTTTGGTTCCCCCTAGTCCTTCAATGGATTTTATTGGAAGTTTTAGGTGTATTGAATTAATAGTAAGTTAATGTGATACGATCAAGGCAGTTTTCTCCATGTATGTATGGTTAGTTTTAAAACTATGATTTTTTATGGTTTTTAACATTTTTTCAATGTTTTTTTAGTATTACGAATAATGACGAGTTTTTTATAAAATATAATATATTTATTTAGATATTATTAAATAGAAAACTATTTTCTGTTTTGGGATTATGGTTTATTTAAATTCTCAATTATTCATGTTATCCTGTTAATTTTAAAAAATTTGATTATATTTATGAGATTTGTTTCCTAACATAAGACTAGTTTTTAATTTTTCAAATGAAAATAAATATTCATCATCTAAAACTAAACATGTTATTAGACTCACAATAAAGTAGTATTCAAGTGTTTTATAATTATTGAAATTATTTAATATCAACATTTTTATTTTATTTTTGCTGATATTTTAATAATATTTTTTACAAAAGGTAATTGTAAGGCCATATTGGAACCTTCCAGGTAATGTATTTATAAGATAATGAACAAGTAAGGAATACCACAATTTTTATGATTTGTTTTCTATTAAAAAGGGATGTTGATTATCATTGTCCCTAAAAAGGATTTATATGTTTTTTATTAATTAATTAATAAAGGGGGTGATTTTGTGATCATTTTCATAGAAAAATTTGATATTTGATTTTTTAATGAGATGCTTATATTATAAAATGTAATTCGGATTTATCTTATATATTTATATTTCATGGGAAGCTATGGGTAGCTATGATATCAATCTAGAGACACGTGATAAACTATTTTATGATCATGGTCGGTCTAGTGGCCTTCATATAAAACATATTTACACATAATAAGTTTTCCCCTTAGGTAGGATAAGTAGTATAAAGTGGGGTGTTAGGAAATATTGTTTCACATCATGTGTTTGTTTAAAATTACTCTATGTTTTCATAGTTTATGATTATCTACATGTTACCCATTTACTTAGAATATAATTTTTTTATTTAATCCTTTTGTTGTTTTTTGTGATATTATATCATTATTTGAATGTTATTTCAATTGTGTCCATATGAAAAGGGATCTCTATCTCTCTCTATCTCTCTCTATCCACATGTATATTTTAATAATTTATTATCAAGCATTTTTATCCATATCAAATGATTTTGTTCCTATAAAATTATTATGTTGTGTTCCACATATATTTGGGGGGATGAATTGTTTAATAGTTGATAATATGTTATATATTTTTAAAAAACGTAATGAGTATATTTTTAGTAGTATTTCAAAATATCCTAAAATGAATTTATATTTAATAGTTTTCATGGGGTATGGGTAGGATACCAACATAGAATAATTTTTTCATGCCTATAATTTTACACATTTACTGTAGGTCCTTCCTCAATGAAATGTATGTATTATGCTTTGTAGTTCATATTTTTTTATTACTGGTAAGTGAAGGTATTTCACATCCCCATGTAGATAACAAGTAGAAGATTTTTTTTGTATTATATATTGTTGTGTCTTTTATAATCATAAATTTGAACAATACCCCGTGGTAATTTCATTTAATCAGTCAGTCCTTTATGATTATCATTTATTTAATACAAATATCTTCTTTAATTTTTTACTGAATTCAGTTTATTATTATGACTGGGGTGTATTTTCCATTTACCTTCTTGGATTACATTTTATTTTATAACTACATATTTGGATTAGAAGACTCTAAAATTTATGAAATTTTCATTCTAGAGTTTTTTGGGGATATCCTTATTTTATTATCAATTTAATCGGAATAACTTCCTTGTGGAGTATAACAAGATTCCCAATTGAAATTTCCAACATATTGGAATCAATAAATCCATTTAATCATTTCCCTAGATTATATCGAGATCCGAAATTATATATATCATTATTTGGTTTTGGAAATCCCAGTATTCAATGTTTATATTCATCATTTCACATGTAATGTCAGTATCAATTTTTCATGATTCAGGATTTACGACCCTTATTTTATTATGAATGCTTTTCTAATGTCATTTTTATATACATTGATTATTGTATCATACCAAAATTTTTATCTTATGATCACTTATAAACTATTGATATATCTTATCTTCATCCTTTATTACAATGTCATCAAATTCCCTACTACTCGATGTTTCATATTCTCCCTTGCTTGGGGAATAATATTCTAAGTTTATGTAATATCATAATGATTTACATTTATAATATGATGCACTATTTATATATAATCTACTTGGTTTCAGTTATTTTATAAATAATAGACAATATTAACAGTATGATCCAAATTTCCATGAGGAGGTAACACAACCAATAACTATAAAATATACCATTCCAATGGGTCCTATGAAACATTAACTAGCTGAACTAATTTCTTATATGAAGGAACACAAATAATTACATCTATTATAATTTCTTCCATATAATATTTTTGTAATGATTTTCAGGAATTCTCTAAAGATAGAAGTGAAACAAAAATATAAAATAATCATTACCTTCACACACTGATTGGATTTGATTGAAATGAAATTAGTCCCAATTTAATTTTGACAAAAATCATACCCTATGTAGGATGAAGTTTCACCATCACCATGGTATATTAGAAAATAACCACTATTTACTTAAATATATTGATATATCTTTAATGACACATTATATAATAATAATATTATTATTATTTTAAGATATTTTAACACTCTGAATAGTAATAATAACCAAAGAATATGTGTTTTTCTCATATTCTTGAATTCCATAAGTTTTTAGGTTATATAATTATTAAAAAATAGTTAATATCTAGTTTCAAATAACATTATTTAATATATATATATATATATATATATTAAATTTGTAACACCCCGAGCTTCCACGATACTCTTCTCATTCAATAATGCAATAGCTTGCATTGTACGCAACTTTTAGTTCTAAAACACCGCGACTAATCAAAGTAGCCGTTATGAATAGTAATAACCACTTTTTAAAATTATAGAAATTTTATATTTCAAAATGGACTTCATTTTTGTATTCGTAATATCGAAATTATCCAAAGTTGAATTTTTTGTAATTTTCTGAGAACTTCCAATTTTTATGAATAGTGAAAATTACTTAAAAAAACTTTTTTAATCAAAATAATTTATAGTGATAAATTATAAAATTTAGTGTTTTTAAAGTATAATTAGAATATATTTTTACCATTTTATCCAAAGGTGGTCATTATAATTAATTTAACATTGAAATTGGACATAAACAATTGCCAATCTTTTGATATAAATTGTTTCTTAAAAACACGTTATTTGTTGTAACAGCGGGAATTAATTATAAAATTAATTAATGCAACTTATATGTTTGGAATTTTTTAAAATATACATCATTTTTGAATTCGGAATATCAATTATAGCTTAGGGTGCAATTTTGGCATTGTTCTGAAAAACTTCAATTTTTGATGAATAGTGAAACCACTAAGTGGTAGTTAAATAACTGATTTTTCGTTTAAATGAAATATTACCACTTCTGTGATTTAATTTTCAAAAATCAGACATACATGGTTGTCATTAAGAAGTAAAATGTGGTTCAATGAGATTAAAATAATTTTTTGGTGAATAGTAACTTTTAAGTTCTTAATCGCGATTAGAGGTAATTAGTGTAGTTTAAGGTAAAAATAATGTTTTAATAATATGAGATGAGCTTGACACTTGTCCTACTCCTATTGGATGAGTCATGGCCGACCAAGACAACCCATGGGTCAACTTGGGGACCCCATGGAGCCACTTTAGTTGGAAATGACATTAATATATATTTATTTAATGTTAAAATTAAATTGACACAAACATGAGTTGTTTTACTAAAACAGTTTTTAAGTGGGGTTACACAGATCCAAATTTTGACTATAAATATTCATTAGAAATCTAAAACGATTTCCTACATCATAGTATTTTTTTTATAATTTTTAGACATTAAATAAATTAAATTATTTATGACATAATGATGATGTAGCGATGACCTCATTATTTAACGATTTAAATAAAATGGGAAGATAATGCAAAATACAAGGCTTACACTTGTCCAAAGCCAATTTGATGAGGATATTTAGAACCCTTATCACCTTAGCCTCGAATTATATAAGTGTGGGACCTTTAGAATCCGAAAATCATTGTGTAATAATGTAACATTTCAATCTTTCCAAAAGAGCCCCTCCTCTCCACTTATAAAAGGCCCCCACCTCTCCCACCTTATTCACACCTTCAAGCCATTTGGCTCGGCCAAACTCTGCCACAATACTCTCTCAACTTCCCTCCCTTACTCCTAGAATCCTCACTTTGGGCAGAACTCTTCCCAAAAGAGCCTTTGGCTCAAATAAAAAAGAGTTACCCGGTTTTGAGGTAATGTCTTCTCTAATGCTGTTTTGTTTTATTTTTCTTCTACAACCCCCTAAACTCTTTTTATTCATTTCGTTTGTAACAACACCAGTATCCTAAATATAATAGGATGTTTTTATAAGAATTATTCGAGCTACACTTACACACACCTACATCTAATGGTTAAAGAACATACGGTTTCTGTGGATGGCGAATTTCTGCCTCACGAAACGATGATTGTTCAACACTCATATAACACCTTCAAAGGTGGCCATTAAGATTTCACTATTTTTATATATGATATATAATATGTTTATGTTTTACTTATGCTTATGTATTTCTCATTTATGGCATACTTTATGATTTCCATTATGGGTAAAACGCGATAATTTCATTTTAGGAAGTGCGGACTACCGCCCCCTCAAAGTGATTTGAATCGTTAATGCCATATGTGGGATATATAAAGGATGGATTAAATGGTATTATACACTATATTATACTGGAATTATATTTTACATTTATATCATTATGATTTCGTTCCATTAAATATGAAATTTAAATGAAAGTAGCGTTCATGCGTACGTACGGCTTACCGTCTCCATGAACGGTGCATTTCATTTCTTACCTCTAAATGTTATGTAATTTTATAAATGAATGTATATACTGGATATATGAGATATATATGACATCTAAATCATGAATATAATTCTGGAGATAATGGATATTCTACCACATAAACAACTTGTAATTATAAGAAGATTATTGTTGACTCAAATACCAAAGATCAATAAAACGACCGTTATTAACTTAAATAATTACATAATGTTCATATCATTGTAATAAGTGATATAATAAGGATAATGAAATTGAAAATGGTTCTTAATAAGGTATATATTAACTCTAGTTTATTATTCAGGAGGTTAAAGAATGGTTGAGTCAAGTCAGACACGAGGTAAGGGAACTTCTTAACCCAACTTCCATTCTTTGGGTTAATCTCATACTTTCAAATTATGTCATGATATTATTATGTCCAATCTTGTATTTGTACTTTCTTTATGTGTACTTATAGTGAATACACATAATAGATCTATTATATTTTAAAAATGGTCTTTTTAAGGACTTCGTCTCAATCTCCTTTCATTGAGGCATATTTGGTTTTATACACAACTTTCTTTTATACGGTGTATAAACCCCTTTGACTTTTAAGATTATTCAAAAGGAATATTTTTATACGAAGCGTTTTGCTAAACGACAAAAGGGAATGTTTTTCTTTCCGTACTTATGCGGCGACAATGACTTCTTCGCCGCCGTGACCATTATTTGAGTTTCGGCTTCCTCTATAAGCCATCTTTTTTTTAATGAAAAATAAATACAAAGTTTTAACTTTCTTTTATTTTGGTATTGAAAATGGTTTTGAAAGCGTTTTTATTATATCAATGTGTTGTATTGATATCTTGTGATTGAAATGTGGAAATGTTTTGTTTCCTTTATGCATGTTTTATGTGATACGATTATGTTATGGTTTATGATATGTTTAAACCTATTCATATGAGGAATGTATTGGACTTAATAAGTGACGGGTGGAGCCCGCTATAGCTCCACGATGCATCGGTAGGTCTCATGAGACAACTAGACGGGGAATTGGCCGAGGCCCTTTCCCAATTTGATTTATGGTTTTGGCCGAGGCCTTAATCATTTTAGACGTCTTGGCCGAGGCCTTGACAAAATGTTTCAGAATGTCCGGCATTATACATTCCCTCATTATGAAAGTGGTTATTGATATTTCATGTGATTATTCGACCAGTAGAATATCCATGTGAAGAAGTGAATGGCATTATCTCATTTTACTTTTGCCATATTATGTTGATGTTCAAGTTTAAAAGGCTTTTGTTTTAGTTATACATTGCCTTAAATTTTTATGTTTATTTATGAAAGCTTCCGCAATATTGTTATCCTTACTGAGCATCTGAGCTCACCCCTTTCAATGTTTTAATATTTTCCAGGATGTGAAGAAGTAGTTTATGAATGACCTGGAGGGATGGTCCGAAGAGGATATAAGTGTGGACTATGAAGACCATGTTATTGTAGTTTGTTTACTTTTTTATGTAATGAAAGACTTATGAATGTATCTAGTGTTTCCAAGGCTACTAAACTAATCGGTCTTTCGAGACTTGATCTTTTATGATCATGCCAATGTTACGAAGTAATGCACCGACTCTGGGTAGCTGGGGTCGGGGCGTTACAAAATTAATTTTAAATGATGATCAACCATAACCTCTCTAATCACATCGAATGAGAGAATTAATGTGTCACATATATCATCACCTTACGAAATGACAGAAAATAATCCTCACTGATTAAAATAGCACAAGGGATGATTTTATAAATATATATATATATATTTCAATAATTTTCAAATTGATATAGACACCTTATCAGTTCTAAAAATATATCTAGGAATATTATTAGAGTTCATAATTATGATGAAACATTTTTTGGATTCCATGTTCCGGAAAAAATTATTTTTAGTTTTCACCGTCACAAATGATGCCTAAAATGTAAAAACATATAATATTTCCATTTAAGACAAAATCGCATTCAACTAAACACAAAAATAACCTAAATTCTAAAATTAACTACCTTTTAAGAAGAATAAAAAACCACAACATGGGATCCAACATCTGAATAAGAAAATATTTTGAGGGTAACAGTTGATTTTTTAGTTTAAATCATTAAAAATGGTTTCTTCTATTCAACAAGTAGAGCTCCCTAAATAATTTTTATCTTCTCTAGATAAGGATATGGTATTCCTTCTTGAGGTCGGATATACCAAAGGGTAAGACTTGATTAATATTTTATAAATCTTGTTAATAAATTAATTTTGGGTCATACCGTCTAATATTAATTTCCATTATTAATCTTCTATAGAGAATGGTCAATGACTGCCGAGTGAAAAATGGAAATCCCATAACATAAGTGACTCATGTACCAACTAGTTTTTATGATGAAGAGAGACTGCGGGATTAAATAAAAAATTTAATTACATTTGAATTTGATAATTACAATACCAAAATGTTATTTTTCTCATACATATATTATCACCATGGATTGGTTTAAGGTATTAGTCAAACCTGAATTAGCCTACATCCCCCATAGAAATTCCATTAGAATAAAAGTCATTAAAAAGATGATGAGATCACCATTGATACTCCATGTCCACCATTATGGTAACAAATATTATCAATTCCATGACGTTGATAATGGGATGATGGTTTGTTTTTGTCTAAAAGTAACCCTCTACCAATAAACGTATAATTTTTATCAACTTCAAATTTGTTCATATTACATTTTAGTATAATTAAAAATAAAATAAAAATAAATCATAATTTCCACCTCCATCCGTGGAATATGATTTCAAGGTTTTTAAAAAAATATAAAAATACCATATAAGATATATAGAGATATTTAACACCATTAATTCACATACTAGACTCTAAAATGGTGGTGATATAGTGGCCCCGACATGTTTGAAACCCTGACCTAGGTCACTCCCTATCTCACCATGTTCTAATTTAGATGTTGGTTCATTTTATAATAAATCTACCTTCTAAAAAATCAAAAAAGTCTCAAGATATATAACTCCATTAGTATATAGGATTAATTTTTTTATACAAAAAAAATATTGTCATTTTCTCACATCCAATATTGTCTATAGTAAATGTTTTTCATGACAGATCCCATGGGTAATGATTTTGAACTATTACCCAAAAATAAGATTTTTGGAAATGGAACTCAATAATAGAAATTTAAAACCCTGTCTTCAATTATGTTTTCTTACAAAGAGAGGTTATTGAATCTAGTATTGGCGTCTTGAAGATATTTACTAATAAAATATTGATGAGGCCCTCATTGACATACGCACCACTAAATAGGAACAAGTATATTTTAATTTAACACATTAATGATGAAACATCATCATGTATCTTGATAAAAGTGTAACAGTGTTCTATAATGGTGTTTTGATTAATTATGCACATTTAAATATATATTTTTTGGAAAAAGGTTTTATGATTAACCTCATTAATTTTCATATGAATCAATACATTATAATTAAAGTGTATGATTTAGCCCTACCTAATATGAAAATTTTGTGTAATTATAAAATGGGGAAACTATTAATAATGAATATTTTGAATACATTTTCTATAAAACATATTTCAAAAACCAAATTCATGTTAGTAATTGAGTGTAAAATATTCAATTCCTTGCTGGGTGTATCATAGTTACAATAACATGTTCTTAAAACACTATATTATGAAAAATTCTAGATGTAAGTCAACAAAAGGGAAAAAGATTAATCCATGTTTAAAATTATACATAATAAACTTGTGAGATTCCATTTATTAATGAGGGTAATTAAATAAATGAATGGAAAGTGGTTCAAAAAATATGTTCCTACATATATCGGTGATGCTTACAAATTTATAGATACTCTTTCAAGTCCATGAGATCACCAAAAAAATAATTATTTCCACCCATCTATTAAATTTATGCAATAGATCCTTTTATAATAAATAAAATTTTCATATGAAAAAATTGAATTATCCCATGAATAACTTCACATGAAATAATGGATGTACAAAGTATAATATTGAACAACCCTATACTATGGAAAGGAATAAAATTTATTTATTCATAATATGGGTAGATCCTCACATAGCCCATGTCTAACTAATCATCAACCTATAAAAATAAAACTGATTCAACTCTGGATCATTGATGACATGATAAAATATTTTTCGAATGTGATACTATTTTACAAGCCTCATCCACCATTCAAAAAATCTTCATATGATTATATGATACTTCATCAAAATCATATAATAAAATCCCTTCTATAATTTCCCAAATGAATAGATCATAGGGAAAATATATTAACATGATATTGTGGGGTAATATTTTTTCTCAACCACCATAATAATGATGAATATAATATAGTAATTCTCTACCCACAAACATTGGTAGTATTTCAATAATAGAATATGAACTCATGAATGTATAATTGGTCATTAAAGATTATTATTGATGGTCATTGTATATTTTAGATATCATATTTGATTAATGGTATTAATACGACATATTAATGACCAAACACTATAACTTATATTGGTAGAATTAAAAATAAATCACATAGTTAAACTCATAGTGTAATTTTAACAAAGTTACCCTAACAACTTTCCACTATGGAAATTAATATGTGTCATGAATAATGAAACTATCATATTTCTTCCATGGAAAATATTGAGGACGTAAAGTTGATGAACAATGCATAATTCCATAAGGATTCATAATCAAAATGATTCGTTAACATTTTCTAGATAATGAATATAAACTAAATAATAAGATTCAGTTTACACTTATCATATCATAATTTTTAATAATCAATGCTTGGTATTGTGATCACAATAAATTAACTATTATTCAATGAAATTATGTGTTTGAATACCCCTTATTACTATAATGATACATTTAGTACATTAAAATATGGTTGATGTATAGTTATGATAATGCCATAGATTTTTGGGAAGACCATTTCATTTATTTTTATTAGGTGAGGAAAGCTAGATTTAATTAAATTTGGGCCATATATTATTACTCCATGAACTATACTTGTGTGTACCTTCACAGGTAAATAATGAAATGTTAATTTTTTAGCTTTTTATTAAAATATAAGACACTTTATGTTCAGGTCGTAAACCATATATTAGTTTTTACCACATGATTACTAGAAAATGAAATTATTATTATGATATAGTGCATGTTCAGCGTCATCTATGATAAATTCCATGTATATATAGTTTTCTAACAAGGCATCGATTGTGAATCAAATATGACATGTAAAACATTTTACAATACCAGTCCTAAAAACATGAAGGAGTTGATATTACTCTAAGAATATAATTTAGTGATTATGATTTTAATAGAAACCCACCACGATTTTTTTTCCTATCACAAAATTTATGTGGAATGTGTGGCATACAATAGGGACAAAGAATGTGAAATTGAAGTAAATAAATAAAATATTATTGTTTTTATACCTATTGTCTTTATAAAACCCATGGGTAGAAATCAAATAATTATTTGTTTGTATCTATGTCGTATATTCTTATCACACTTCTATTCATTAGAAATATTGAGTCCACTGAAAAAACATTTCAATCTATCAACTGAACAATGCTAATGGATGATACTAGATACGACATTGTTTAGAAGAATAACATGGACCATATAATTATAGTATAAATGTAGTGGTAATTCATGTATCATCACAATGTATAATTTAATTCCTATATAAACACTCTTAATAAAATTATACACATCCCCATGCAAACTGAGAGATCCACTATGTGGCTAATCTTGTTACAGTACATCTACATTCTTATTTGAAAAAAAAGGTAATCAATGTTTTGGAACTCATGTCATTTAAATTAATCCATAAATAATATATGAATTACCTCAATATATGAAACTAACAAATGAAGAATCCATATCTATTAAAATTAAATCCTAAATTTGGATTTTTTTATTGTGTCTCACATGTATTTAAATAAAAAAGATAGAGCACAAAATTTTCTATGAGATCATCAATTGATTAAAACTTATTGATTGTTAAAAAACTATTTATTGCTTTATATATCCTCTAGTAGATAATCATAATAAAATAGTTAGTAAATATATATTGATTAAATTTATAAGAACAATTGATATCAATATATTTTAATATATTTTTGAATTAAATAAAAGATAAAAATATATAAAACTAATATAAAATATATTTCATATATACATGAGGAAAATGAAAATTAATATGTAAATATGATAGAGATGATAGAATAATATGCTCAAAGAATCCAATGTGTGAGCAGAATGAAATATAAAACACTAATCACTTATATAGGTCATTCAAACACATTTTCAATATGTAACATGAAATCAGCATATATATAGGACATGTATGTGGTTTTTATTTGAATAGAAACTATATAATACAGAAATACACCCCTTAAAAGTTCTAATTATTTAAACTGTTCATCTAACCCAAAATGATATACTTTAATTTAAATTAAAAAAATATTTCAAAGAAAAAGTATAATATATAGAATAATACTTCAATTATGTAATTTTATAGTGAAAGACTATATATTGAAAAAATATATTACATTTCTCAATGTAAACACATTAATAAATATTGTATTGTAGAATCCTCAAACTTATTCATCTCTATTATATATGAATTGTGTTGCACATACCTTATCCAGACCTAATCATACATGAGGGGATACTAAATAGTGAAAAGGTGCATTTTATTCCTTAATAATATACCAAATCCTTCAAAGAAACCCATAAATATTAATAGGAGGAAAATCAAGGGATTTTTTTCATAATATAATATCCTTGATTAAATATACATCACATTTTGGTTTCAACTAAAAGTAAATAGAATTTATGATGCCATAATAAAATGAGTAATTGTACTTAGAATAGATTTTAAACATGCTTCAAAGATTCCCCAATGTTCATATCATATACATGTAGATCAAAATAATAATAATTTCATATAAAATAATAGTCCCAATGTATTGTATGGTAGCACCATTCATCTACACCTAAGAACCTCAAGATAAACCATCCATAGTAGAAGTTCATTTTCCATCTTTAGGCCGAGAAACCTGAAATATTTTCTAATTCGTCCATTATTAAGAATGGTATAAATACAATTTAATAGGATTTTGCTCTGTATTTTTTAAAAAAATATTAGTAATTAAAAATTTGTAATTAGATTTATAATTAAATGTATAAAAATTAACAACCCTTTAAATTATATAATGCTATATAGTCAACTCAAAAGTTACCATACACACTTTGGGAATGTGTGAAATGGGATATTATATCCATGTTTTGATCACATATTTAGGATGAATGATATGTCAATCCACAAATAATTGTGTTTTTAAAATGATATGTCACCACCAATTGATCACATCAGAATTATATTCCACTAACACACCCCTCAATGGTAAATGAGGGATCACATTGTAAACATGGAAATCTATGTGGTTGATATACCATAAAATATGGTTTACATAGGGGTGATTCATATCTAATACTTCCCATAAAGTTGGATGATATACCATGAGTATTACTGTCTAATAGGATGCCAAAACACTAATATAAATAACAATGTAAATGATTCAATACTATAACAACTCACCTTGGTAGATCTTGAACAACCGATTTCACTATACATGTGGATGATATAAAAAACATCAAGTATTTATTTTCATTATGTACCATTGATATTGATTTATTAACAGATGATCTATTATTGAAATATAAAGGGATGATAAGAAACAACTATGAAGTTACAAAATTTAATGATTCATCACTTATAAAAAACACTACATTAACTATTATTTAACATCTAAAAATGTAATTTTCATAAAGCCACTAATACTCTCAATCCATCACTCATAGGATATCACATCCCTGGCCAATCCATTTATATTGTAAATCCTTACCATGAAAAAATAATTTGACCAGACATATGGCTCTTAAAGATACTGCATAGGCTTATATGCCCATCTTTGGCCTGAGGCCACAATTAAATAATATGAAATTTCATGGTGTATGTATTTGTAGATAATAATAATTGTAGAAATATCATGTTAAATAGCTTATTTCAATATAAAATATTATTCATTATACTACAGTTTAATTAATAAATTTAAATCATGTTTTAGGTATTTAATACCTCATCAACACTAGCAACACTTCATATTTTGCATGTAACATATATTAATACCAATGGTAAATAATGTTTCCCCATACCTAAAAATAGTATGTTCTATATCATCAAACAATATAGGTTGATTTATAATTGATATGTAGATACAAATAAATAAGCTAAATTCCATGAGAATTTTCAGAAGTAATTAAAAAATAAAAAAATATTAGAGAAACCTATAATATAAGGAAGAGTAAGGGTAATGTTACATGAAATGATACAATAACATGAATGAATCCCGAAACAACTAAAATGGAGTATATTTTGAACATGGAATATACTAATATAAGGAAATTAGAGAGGGAGAAACTATTACTACTAGGGAACCATTGAGGTTATGTCTTAGGTTTAAAACACGTTCAATAATTAGTAAATTTAATTATTTCCAAATAATTCAATGTAAAAAATAATATATTGTACCAATTAAAACTCCTTCTAGATCCCAACACACTAATAAGTACCTATTGAATGTTCATCACATAGCTCGAACACTCACCATAGAACACCCCCAGTGGTTTTCCCCACTTGAGGACAAGTAATAGACCCCCAGGATCCCTATGTAATCTATTTGAAAGTGTGAATTCCTCATACTAGTATATTTTATAAATATCAACCCACAAGACCTAAACACACATATAATTCTATAAAGTATCCAAAATCCATGATATTTTAAAATAAATTACATTGGAATCTACCTTAAAATATACTTATTGTTAAAACCTCGAAACCACATATAATCATAAACATGTGTTTCACTTCCTAGAATAATAAAGGCTCATTGGTGAGAGTCATTTACCATATATAATATATATTACAATATCTATCTAAGGTTTCACTATAGATGTTCATGTTCTTCCAATAACCTAAAACTGAATGAATATTTATCAAATAAATAGTCTTCTAATTGAAATTTATTACCCAAACTATTACATCATTGAATAACACATAATTATGATTGCTGATAACATTGATGTTAACTACATATGATGTGCAAGGATGGTATCATTTCCTATAAGATAAAATGAATACATAGTCGATAGAACCATATATTTATGGATAATATATTGGATATTATATTGTATTGATCCTTTGAAAACCCATAAATTGATCTGTGGACCTGATAAATACCTTTACCTATAAAATTTTTTGATGATTCCACAACCGAGGAGTCACCCTAAAAAATATATTCAATCACCTCAAAATATAGTGGGAGACATAATCAAAAAGTAGAAAATATTTTCAAATATATATTAGTAAAATAATTATTCCAAATAAATTAGATAGTTTTTATGGCTCCATCATGAGACTCTATACTATAATAGTTGACTTATATTCTAGTAACAAACAATGGGTTGGTCTATGCTTTCTACCACTTTAATCCTTAAAACATTCATCCTCAATAAAATGATTATATCTATTTTTCATAGTTTATTATAGAATAAAAATATTCTTATTCCATGAATTGTTCAATTCATGGTTTTACCGGAACAAAATATTCTTAATCACCATGATTTTATGCTCCAAATGGTCATCAGTCTAAGGCTGAAAGGGGATACCAAAAAAAAATCATCTATCCAGAAAATTTTATGTCCCCTGAACGAAACCTAAAATAAAATATTTATTCAAATTCAATAAATTTCCTTATGGACCCCATAGTGATTCATTATCTCTCTAACAAATAGATTGTACTTCTTTTGGATAGAATAGGACCCTCGATTCTGTTGGAAACGTGTGGCCATCATTAATAATTCCAAAATAACCCACACCACATCACTTCCTTGAGATAACATGGAGAATCATTTCACAAATTTAATCTTTAATTCATCCAATATTCTGTATTGTATCATGAATGACTAAAAACACTTTTGGGTCACCATTTCTCATCCTTATCCTATAGATAGGCCCATCATCATAAAATTAACAATAGTATATTTTTCATCAATCGAATATAGTAATAAAATTTATAAACATTTGGATATTTATTGTTCATGCCTAGGTGAATAACCAATAAAAATTTGTGTGAATACATTATCAACTCATCACACATACTTTTGGGAACAACCACAAGACATTACACATAATGTATCTCATCATTGTCCTAGGACAAATCATTTGGTGAGTATATATAATTTATTGTATGGAAATATAGTATGAATTAGAAAATAGAATCTTTTTAAACCTCTTATGGAGTGAGAAGTTAACATCTATTCATCCAAGGTTCACTCTTTATTAAAATTTTTTATCCTAAATATTCATCATTGGGACTATGATCATCAACTTCAACTAACTACTTCCCTATTTCACCACCCACACCAAATTTATTCCACAAGTTCATCATAAATAAATCTCATATTATTAAGTTTTATTCAATATTGATATCAATATAAATAAGGTGCATCATAAAATTATATAATGAGGTTTCATGTCATATTGTGATAATATGCACTTAATTATCTTATGATCAATATATTCTATGAAATTCATGTTAAACTATAAGGGAATTCATTACCATAGTTCATGTACCACTATTTATTGTTCTAAAATATGTGTTAGGTAGTTATTCTTCTTATGATCAATAAATATTCCATTTTATTTTGGTCCATATATGCCGAAGTTATTTTTATACTATCTTTTATTCCAAATTTCTTATAATTTAGGGAAATAACACCCCCAATGGTACCCCCATGGATGATAATGATGAATGCGAGACAATGAACCCCCAACTCCAACCTCTATTAGGATCTGGGTTGGAGACTGGAATTGAGGGTACAAGAAAGGTCACATATGTGCATCATTTACTTTGATAAGAAGAAATTATGATCATGATATTGGATGTGGTTTGGAGATTGGTATATATATTGACTATATGTGACGGTGATGAAATTGAACTATTATACCCTGGTATTTAATATAAACAAGGGATAGCAACTAGCACATGGGATTTTAGGGCACCCTGAGATCAGATGTAATGATTCTGAGCGTATTGAATGACCTAGTGAAGTGGTGTTTTGTATAGGGTATATACATAAGAATGGTATATAAATAATTATTTTTTTCTCCATGTGATTGAAGTGGAGTTTTCATAATTTTTTTGGTCAATTGAATATTCATATTCCTACCTCGTAATTTATTTAGTTATAGAGGATAATGCCTCCCTTATGTGTGAAATTTAGTAACCCCTTAGTGTTAGTCACTAAATCTTGTCCTACTATAGGATTAACTTTGCAGGCCATTATATCACTACCTCCATTGTAGGAATTGGATGGTTACTTAATAGGAACGTGTTTAGGATAAAGAAGAATAAAATGGTTAAATTAAGAGATAAGATACACCTCAAACATAGGAACATTTAATTATTTAATGTGATGGTTGGGAAATAACATTAGTAGACCTTGGTATGTGATATATACTAGGGAGATCAAATATACAAATATATTTTTGGGCTCTTGTGATCTAATACAAAGGCTCGGTTCATATTGAAGGACTATGTAATGTGGTGTTTTTGACATGGAATATAACTATAAAGGTTATATGAATCATTGTTTTTCTATTTTGATTAAATGAGTATTTCCTCAAATATAAATTATATTAAAAATATTTATATGGTTATCCATTTATACTTTTTTCTATTTAGTGTAATGCCACACATATGTTTTAATTTATTATACCCTTGGTGAATGTTTCCTACCATGGACCTACTTGAGGCAGGATGTTGAGGGACATCATCCCTCTTTCACAATGTTTTTATAATATTTGGTATCTTAGTAGGGATGGGGTCATCAAATAGTGGTATCATCGGATTAGTGATAAATATATGGTGAGTTTAAATGTTAGTAACTTTCAAGGACAACAAGGGATAATAAAAAAAACATTAGAATTACTTTTTACATGATCAGTGGTCCATGTATTTTCCCATATGTATCTTTCCATAAACATTCTTCACACTCTCAAGTGGTTTTAAATATAATTTACTCATTTACAATGTCAATAATTTAACATTCTTCATTATAATAGTTATTATATATGTATATGTGTGTATAGGCACTTAAGGATGAGGCCACCCATGTGTATGATATGATACTCGGCACTAGTTTCGAGCACCATGCCAATTAGGGGTGGTCTTGTGGTGTTACACTTTGATTACTTCCTGAAATGTGGTCCCTAGTATTCTAGATCATGACTATTTTGAATATAATAAATACAACATAACATACCAGTTTCATTCCAACACTCCTTCTCCCGTTATGGAGTGATAAACTTTATCACAACATAGGAAAGATCTTCCCCTTTACCTTGTATAGATCATAACTATGATGGACTCAGATCTGGGTGTGACATTATACTATGAACCTATGTTAATTATCTTCTATTTGGATTCCTTCATAACGAATCTTGGCTATCTCTAAAATCAAATATTCTATTATAATGATTTTTTCATCTATTGTTTTATCAGTATATGACTATCATCAGGATTCCCTAATACATATTATCCAACAACATAAAACATAATTTATATTCATGATAAATAATCCATAAAATAATTTAATAAGTATTATTATATTTACCCTTCCACAAAATTCACTTTCTAAAAATTTGGATTCAAATATCAATATTTATTTCATGAAATCTATCATTATTGTATATGTAAAAATATATAAATGTTAATGTTAAAATTATAATGGATAGAAAACAAATTGTATGAAAATATGGCATAACAAAAAACATTATTGAATAATTTTCAAAATTTTATTCAATAGAAGAATACCCCAAAAATATTAAATCTATACATTATATTTTGTGTCTTCAGAATGTTACCAATTATTTTAAAGGATTGAAAAATCACTCAAATCAAATAATCTTACCAATTATATTATAGAAATACCAATTTCTAATAAAAGAAAAATTCCAATATCATCCTTCTTAGAAAAAAACCAAGACATGTTGAGTATAAAATAATTTAAGATTACATTATGGTGTTTTACTTTGTAAAATTTTACCCCTTATGAATATATAATCTGATTATTCCACATTAAGGAAAATCATACCATTGTAAGAAATTTAGATATTTTTCCCTAATCGTTCAACCCTAAAAACCTTTATGAAATAAAATAAACACCCTCTACACATCTTTTCAACACCCCATTTAGATATAATATTTTTCATTTTTAATTTTCAATCATTCTAATACAATATAGTGATCTTTACCAGGAATGAATAATAATCTAAAAAATGAGTTTAAACATGATTTATCATTGGAAAAAGATAAAACAAGAATCATACACACTCTTCTTATTTCCCAATACATCAATAAAAACATTTTAAAATAGTAAACTATACCTAGATATCAAAAAATAGATCATGGACACAACCATCCTATATCCCAAAAACATCTTCATATATGGACTATATTGAAATAATTATATTCTTAGTCCAAAATAAAAAATGTGAGTAGATCCATAATACTAAAATGAATCTTGTCCAGGTTCCACTTATCAACTCCCACTATATTCCACTAGATTATATATATATATATATATATTAAAATAGGTTTTTCTCCCTTGACTAAGTCATAAAATAAGATGTTTAGTTTGGTAAAATGGAACATGAACATGGTATGATTACTGCAAAGTAAAAAAATCGATATCGTTTTACCAAAAAATTCCAGAAAATATTTTAATATTATAAACATAAAATGTTAATTAAGAATATAAATTAATAGGAAAATTATTATTTTTGTGAATTATCATTGGATAATACATGTGTGATTATATGTAGATATTCCAGTTATATAGTGGGATGAATATACAGGGCCTAAATACACCTCAAGGATAAATTATATAACATATCATGAATACTAAATAATGTGAATGGGATATCATCATAAAATACCAACTAGTAAAACATACATCATAAAAAATTTCTTCAAGGGAAAGAAATTTATCCCCAATTTAACAAGGTTTTTTCTAACTCTTGGTGGTCTATATACAACAAGAATTAGTCATCATTTAATTTTTTAACAAAATGTTAACCATCCTAGGTGGATGATATAGAACAGATATCACTATCTAATTGGGTTATATGAATTGAATAGAAGACGATATAACCCATCGATACATCTCGCATAGGTTTATGATGTAGTAATGATATCACTCTCTAGGTGGATGATATATTACTTATACCTACCTCCAATTGGATGATTCACCCCAAATATTGATATTGGAGTACAATAAATTCCATTGCAATATCAGGGTTTGATGATTTACCTCCATCTATTAATCAATGAATAACAATTATCAATTATAATAACACATAACAAGAATTGTTATTTAAATCATCAAATAATCACTCTCTTCAAGACACTAACCTATACAAGGTACCATTATTTGGTTAGGCACAAAACAACCTATCAAATTATTAGGAAACCCCTCACCAATAATTTTTTTATGATTCCACATGTTTCTCTTCAATCAAAAAAATATTAATAGAAACCAATCGTAGGATAACTGACCTTAATCCATATTATGGAATTTCATTATATAGAACATCAGTGACCTTAAAACTATCACATTACTAATGACGGATAATTCAATGACTAATTAATTGACATTCATGGTACTATAGTTCAATTAATTAATCAGAAATATTTTTTGATACTAGAAAATTTATATTTCTTACCATCCATCCAATTTTAATTTTTTATTATAAACACTTTAAATGGGAAAGTGAGAACCCTTACATCATACCAGTTTCAACACCAAAAAACACACTAGATTTTTTGAAAAAGAGTTGAAGATGGTTGAAGCCATTCTCCCTAAAAAATATCAGGGGGATAGAATGAACCTGGGAGTCATGGTAGTTCACTAAGGTGTCTTTATATAGATGAGCCAAATTGTCCCATGATTTTCTATATTCCTCCTTGTTGACCTTTCCCATGTTGCGACCTATAAAAAAATACAGACCTTCTTATCTATCCACTCGCTTTTCTCTTTAGTAGTGTTCACCTGGAGCGGTCTCATTTTCTTTGACTCCTTAATATCTAGATCATCCTCAACCGTTTTATCTGAATTCATTAGAAGGTCCATGTGTTCCCACACCAAAGACACTTGTTGCTGAGGGACATCCTTAGAGCCTACATCGTGCTTCAGCCCAGGATCGAGCAGCCCCTTATCACCCGAAGGAATGACAGGAGCTACGTCCTTATATCCTGATCCACCAGGTCCTTGGACACGTTGGCCACCTCATGCTAGTCAGAACCATTGAGTTTGTTCGGGGGGATGGATTTTCCAACTGTAGGAGCCTTCGATGGTAGCTTACCCTTGGATGTGGATCTAGTAACTAGAGGACTATGAATATTGGAGTAGTCTTTCTTACGTTGCGCCTTCCTCTTGTCTATTATGAAGCCGTCTGAATCCATAGTTTTGTTCTTTCCCTTCCGCGAGGAGGATCTAAAGTGTTCCTCCTCTATGACTTGATCATTGGGCTCGACAGAATCTGTGGCCTCGTCCATCCCTCTGACATCCTCATTAACCTGGAAAACCTCTTCCCCTAAAACTGCAAACTGGTTTTGAGAATATAGAGACGAATCCCCAGCTTTAAGCTTCTCTTCATAAGAGATTCTAGCCGTCATAACCTGCATTGGATCGGCAGACCCTGTCTGTTCGAAACCTCGACCCATGAATTGAAAAGCTGCTGAGTGTTCCTCTAGATCCGGGCATTGGGCAGCCTCTCCATTGCAAGATTCCACTGCATCAAACAGCTTGGGATCCTCCTGCTCTGATCTAGAATTCTCAGTCTCCCTCCCCTCATCAAGCCTTCTTTGGTCCGGTTGAAACTCTTCATAACTTAGAAAGGACACCTTCTGTGCTGAATTTCGTGAAAAATTGACCTCCACACAGTTGTCAACACCTTTTCCAACACTACTTGGGGCCACTTGAATGACATTAGCACCTGGATCCTGCAACAAAATTCCCAATGAAAAATATTTCAACATATTAATATTTCTATATTAAATTAGGTTTTTGGAAAATTATATTAAAATCATTGATTTAAATATATATATAGTGGTACATGTATCATAAATATTGACTATTCTCCATTTTCTAACCAATATTCATGGTTCCACATTGAAATATAATTCCCAATTCATACATTGATTAAAAAAGATATCATATTCCCCAATAACACATGGATAAACATAGAAAAAATATTCCTATTTTATTGATTGAATAGAAGAAAATATATTCCCTATTAATTTATAGTGTAAAATCACTAATGAAAATCCTTATTCATCCATGGAATAACCTTTCCTTATCGTTACACTTTATATTACTGTGTGATTATTCTAAATAATTTACATTTTAATAATGGCTCTATATAGATATATCACAACCCATTCATTCATGGTGTAACATAGACATGTCTATTATTTATTCAGCATAAAAATTATCCCTTTAATACATCACTTCAATGATCCATTATAATATATATATGTCATTAAAAATTCCACCATTTTTATCAATGAAATTTCTAACTAATTGATATCATAAAAAATTCAATTACAATTCTATAAACCATCAACAACAACAAAAATGTCTTTTAAAAAATAATATGACAAGTAATATATATTTAAAGTAATAGTTTACATATATTTAAAATCCACATAATGAAATTTTAAATAAATATAATTTTATATATATATTGTAATTTTTTAAAAAAAACATAAAATTGTTACAGCTGATAAAATAAATTTAACTATGGTTCATTAAACAAAATAGGCAAATGAAAAATCATTACTAGTTAAAAAAATAAACTAAGGATATGTCTTAATTTCCAATTAATAATTTTCTTATCAAAATATCAGAATTATATAATTATTATTCATTAGTTAATATAAATTTTTCACACTCACATACATTACTCTAGTAGAAACATTGGAAGGAAAAATTTAGAATCACTTCCAAAGGAATCACCTCCAATCACATAAATTATGAAAAGAGACATAAATGATTAAATTATATCTAGACATAATGAAATGTAATAAGTACAATGAATAATAAATTTGATTACAAAATGTATAATATATTGAATTTAGGGAATAATATTGATCTAAATTTAATTGTGGAAAATATTTTTATATTGAAATAATAGAAGATATATATAATAAATGTTGTATAATGAGAATTTTTCATAAAAATTATGATAAAATGTTTTGTACAAAATCCATGTAATAGAGATTTTCATACATTCCAAAATTTAATGTTACACTCGAATAAACCAATAGGGTTATGGTGAGACTCCAAAAAATGTTGAAATCCCATCAAGACCTCAATGCATACCACTAGCCTAATAATGAAAATCCAAAATGTAGTTAGTATCTTTCTCTAACCCACCAATTTTCTGATGTGACTCATTGGAATTCATTAGGCCCTACTGTATTGAAAAAAGTCTAAATTACTAATAAATTACAAAATATTTATCTAAATATTAATAACCCATGATTCATTCATAAATAAAAATACTAGAAATTAAATTTAATCAACTAACATTGTACCAATAGTCCATAAAATTTTATTAATAATCTTAACAAAAATATATAATCATTAATTTATTGTATACTTGAAACAAATAATAATAAAGTGATAAAAATAACCTTTATTGTATAGAATATATATTTCATGATGAGAAATTGATTACGATTGTGATCTAAATGTGATTATATAGATACTTTTAAATATTTTTGATTTATAAGGAATAAATTGTTAATATACACGTAATTTTGTTTTGGGATTCATTTTTAACTATTTAACACTATACAACTCTTATTGTGGGTACTTTTAGAATTTTTTACACTAAAATTAACTAGGATAATATTTTATTATGTTAATGTTAATTTACTTTTATAAGGGGTCATTAATGTTTTGTGTTTAAAAATTATCACCCTTTATCTAAGAAGTTATATTAATTTTTCTTAAATAATTCAAATATTATTATAAATCTTTATTTGTAACGATTTTTTTAAATTTTATTTCAAATTTAATTTATGTATTATTAAACAATATTTTGTATAATTTATGTGTTTTAGATTATTTTATTGAAAATAATATGCACATTGTATTAAATATATTTTTCATTGAAATCATTTTATAAAACCCCTAATCACTTATATTAAATTTAGATTAAGTAAAATATTGATATTCCTTTTTCAGATTATGTTGACAGTAGTAATTTCCATTTAATTTTTATAATTTTCAATTGGTATCTTATACAATATTTTTTTCTAAATTCACACAAATATCACATAATTCATTATAATTTCTTCATATTTAATAATTGTATTTAATAATAATATTTTTACACAAAATATTTTTTAATTTCATTAGGAGTAATTATTTTTTACATATAATGAAATTAGAATTATTTATTATACCATTACTATGTATTAAATATGAAATACAACAATAAATCATTATATATTAATTACTATGTTGAGTAATTATTCACTATATGAAAAAATATCCCCTTGCGGGAAATTTTTTAATGAAGCATAAAATTTTGATGTAAATTGATCTCTTTACCACTTTTTAGAATCACATAATCCTACTATCAAAAAAATGAAAAATTTATATATTTGTCATTTTTTTTAATTATCTAATATTCAATATAGATTACTGCATTGTTTTATAAATATAATACTATGGTACTCTATCCATTCTAAATTTCTAATATTGTTTCATTCTATTTTATAAATAGATTCAACAAACAAATAATTTTAAAAACATTCTTTGTAATATTAAATTTTTTATTATTTACGTATTTTTTCATTATTTAAATATCACAATATAATAGAAAAATAATAGTAAGAATAACTTAATATATGGTTTTTTATTTTAATAAATTACATTTCATATAGAGTTATTTAGATTTCAAAGATACTATTAAGATTCCTAAATTTTCTATAATAATTAATTGTTGATATATCGATTTTTTTTAATAAAAACATATTATGAATTGTTTAATAATGGATATTGTGTCCAATTAGTGTTACCAAATGGCTGAAATATTTTTAATTAAAAATATGAATGATAATAATTTCTCATTTTGGACTGACAATGTAACTAATTTTGAAAAATAAAAAATTCCACCTTTTAAATTGTGAAAAAATTAAAATTTTGATGGTTATAATATATAAGATATTATTCCAAAATAATAATATCAAATCATGTTTTTATTTTGATAGTTTTTTTAAAATAATTATATAAATAAATATTGTGATGCTAATTTCCTATATTTTTAAATTTTTATAAGATTTAATTCCATAATAAAACTATATGTTTATTTAAAGAAAATTTTCCTCCATATGAATATATATTCCCCAATCAGTGGATAAATAATTTATATTCATCAATACTCTATTGAAAAATATAATTTTGTTATGTTAGAATATGAGGATATTAAATATATTTATATTCTTCTCCGTAATTTTTAAGATATACAAGAACTCATCACCAGTATTGAAGAAAATATCTTATGAAATACTCTATACATCGTTGATTTTTTATGTGTAAATATATACGAAGATAAGATTTGAAAGAATAAGTTTTATAGATCAAACTATTTCATCAATATGGGGAACTATACATTGTAAGAGGGTTATTATTCGTATTTTAGTTGTATTATTAAATTAAATCATTTCGGAATCAATAACATGATAAATAAAATTAATGTAACATGTATTAATTTTGTTATTAAGGTTGATTTTGAGGAAATGATGTTGGATATAGATGGGTAGAAGATTTCACTCTCATGGGAATGTGGTGAGTAAAACCAACAACTGAGATATATTATTCGAATAAGATGTAAAAGTATTTTATGATCAATAACATCTCAATAGTTCATGAATAAATTATTAAGGAGAAACATTCAACATGACGTATTAATGAAAATTGATTGATTTATATAAACATTACAATAAAGGACCTATATAAATGTCAAACTATCACAATATAGATATTTTTGGTGTTGTTATATTTTTCTTCATTATATAGTCTTCTATAATATTTTTATTGAAAATCAAAATACAATTCAAATGAAATAAATTTATCATAAAAAATTTGGTAATGTTTTGGATTGTACATATTTTATCTTCCTTTAGGAAAATATATGGTTAAATAAATTTCCAAATACAATTTTCAATGATCCTACATTCCATATTGTAGTATGTTTAATAGAATATGTGGTCCTTTTTTATATTTATCATTAGATTATGAAGATATATGATTAATTTAGTAGATGTAGGAAATGACGATACTTATTTCATTTTAACCAAACATGATGTTTTAATAATTTAACCATTCAAAAAGTATCTATATGTTTGGGCTAATTATTTTTGAAATTGAAGATGAATTAAAACATTACTGAAAGAGATCTCATTCATACTGATATATCAATCTCATATTGCATCATATTACACCTGATTGTCCATCCTTTCATTCTAGTTTATTATAATGATCTTCCAAGTGATTAGTGTTTTTTTGTAAATATCATTCATCCCATAGTAGTTTTTCTCTTACCTATACCAATATGTCAGGTTCCTTGCTTGGATTAGGTGGGGTGTTTTCATTCATTCTAATCAAGGATCATATACCATTTTGGAATTGTATTTTCTTTAACCTATTTTTTTTTTGAGACACTAAGGTGAGGAATCTACATCCGGATGTGGAGTTTATATAGGAAATATTGGGTGTTATTTCTATAATTATATATTGTTTAAAAGATGTTCATCACTTTAGATGATGTATCAAGGGATCGAAATCAATACATTAGTTTAGGTTATCAAAAAACAACTTATGTGGATTAAAATATAACACTTATAATAAAATAAAGTGTTAGAATTTTTTTGTGTTGTATATATTTTAATATTTAACTGTGTGGTTTATTCATAAATTATTATTTTTTACTTTTCACAGAGTCATTAACTCTATCATGTAATGTATACATTCTAATTAAATAAATATAACCATTCATGTTCTTGTTATATTGTATATTTTTCACTATAATACAATCATAATTTAAACCATCAAATCAATTGAAAAATCAAGTGTGAAGTAAAATTTCATGTTGTTTCATTAATAAAATTCCCCCACACATAGTACTTCTATCACACCCCGACATTTCCTTTATTTTATTTTATAATTTTCATTGACTTTTAAATTTTTTTGGGGTTCGAGTTGAGTCCTGGACGAAAAAAAACATTTTATTTATGTCAAAAAACACGTGTTTCTGAGTTGACGTCAATGGCTGAACGGGCGGAGTGCATTTTAAAAACCCTGTGCAGATCCGCCTAGGCATCTGCACAGTCCCCCTGCCTTCAGAAAAACTAAAATGGCTAAACATTTTTACTACTGTTAATAATTTTATAATTTTTATTAAAAAATGAAATGATAAATATAATTATTATTATTTTCGTTGTAGTTGTAGTTGTAGTTGCTATTGTTGTTATTGATATTTTTATTGTTATTATAATTATTACTAATACTACTACTAATGATTTTTGGGCCGGTGTGTAGGCATTGCACGGCTAGTGGAAGTCGTGTTATTAGCTTGAGTACCTGTATGACTGCGGAGTTTGAGTCAACCAAATAAAATAAATTAAACGAGCTGAAAAAATAACATATTTCATTAATATTATTATTTTGTCATGATTAATAATATTAAATTACTATTAAATGATTTTTACAATAAAAAAATATTATTTTTATCATTTTCAATTTATTATTAAAGTTGTTCTATTATTATTATGTATAATATCATTATTATTATTATCACTATTATTGGTATTATTATTATTATTATGGATCAATGTTATTATTATAATTATTATTTTTATTATTATGGATAATAATATTATTATTTAGTTTAGTTTGTTTTTTTCTTTTCATTTATTTTCTCTCTCCTTCCTAACCCTCGCTTATCTCCATTTTCTCTCCCCCTTCTGTGCACTGCCACCCGGTTTACTCCTCCCCTACAGCGTGACCCTGTCATGTCCCTGCCCTCCCTGCCTCGTTTGCACCTTCCGCCGGACAAACCGGCTCTTTGCTGACACCCTGCTCAACACCAGCCCGCCTCACCCCCTGTAGGACCTTGTCCAGCTGCCTCCCTTCCTCGCTGCAGCCCAGATCCCCTCACAACCCCAACTTCCCCGCGCCTCTGACCTACATGCCCCCGGATCGCCCCTCCTTCCCTCGCACAGTAGTACCGCACCACCCTCACACTGCCTCCTATTTCACCAACCCACCTACATCCCCAGATCCACCCAGTTCTGCCTCCTTCCTCCCAAAGCGACAACCCGCCTGATCACCAGTGCAACCCCCCTTTGGACTCTTTTCTCCAAACTTCACTCGACGCCTCCATCTTCAGTCGGATCTCTTCCGGACAGCGACACCTCCACCCAACCCTAGATTCTCTTTAGTCGATTGACTATTGCCTTTTCCTCCTACCAGACTTCTCCTGCCATCCCATCTCCAATGTGACTTCTCCCAATAGGTCCCCTCTATCATCGGTCCTCCTATCGGACAACAATGGAAATCCTAGGGGCCTCCTCCTTCTGGCCAGCACTGGAAATTTGCAGCCCCTCTTCCCTCCGGAAAAACAGACCTGCGGTGACCCCTCCTCTTGTCAGACATCCACTACATGCGACCCCCATATTCCATGCCAGCCCCTTTTTGCAACCCCCATTGACAGCACACCTTTTTTTGGCTGAGATCGCGTCGGTACACCTCTCTCACCCACGGTCGGCCTCTCTTCTTCTGTGCGAGACCCCCTGCCGGCAACCCTCTAAATAGTCTGACACCACATTTGGCCGACCCAAAACCCCATGACTTACCTTTTTTAGCATGCAATGCCCCCCGACCTACATGCTCCGGCGAGCTACCCATCGCCGGCGTCGCCCCCTCGTCGGTGTTTCCCCCTGGACGATGTCCCCTGCCTCCGGAGACGCCCTAATCTTTCGGTAAGGGGTCCTTGGTTATGTGTCCCTTCAGGAGAGTTATTCTTTTTTCTAAAACCCTATTTTTTGGGGTTCATTCTTGTTTGAAGAGGGTTTAATTATGATTCTAGAGCGGTTGAGGCGCGAATGTGATCACGCACAGGTCTCGGGCATCCGTTTTCATTCCACCTTGAGTTGAGGTATGATGCCTTTGCACCACCTCTTTGAATTTAGAGGTATTTTAATTCTTTCATGACTTGAATTTACTTATTATTAATTAATTATTTTGAATTATATTTATTTTATAAGAAATTATGTGGTATTTTAGATAGTTTTTTTTGGTTAATTGGTTTTCCTAAATTATTAATTTTTCATGTTTGGTGATTAATTGGTGTGGTGTGAATTACATTTTTTAACATGTTTAGCTGGTCCTTTTTTATCTGTTTGTTAGTTGGCATTTTTTTAAGTCTATATTTATGTGTTTTTAGTTGTTTGTGGGGTTTTTTCATCGTGTCGGTGAGGAAAACCACAATACTACGATCATCGGCTTGTGCATGCTTATACGCTTTTCCGCGGCATGTCGCGTCATCATGTTCGAGCTGCAAATTGAGGTAGGTCCCCCACTGCACTTTCCATTAAATTTAGAATTTATTAATTGCTTGATATTTTATAAATTTTAATAAATAAGAAACAATATTAGATGATAAATTTTTAAATGATCACTCGATGTAAAAAGGGCAGTTTATTTTATACATGAAACTTGAAATATTTTCTTGATGAGAAGACACCCATTAGTGAATGAATTCCCATTTGGCCATTAAACATAATTCATGGAGTTTTAGATGTATTTTCAGTTTGTTGATAAATGATTTATTTTGAATCATGAACAAGTGTTTTGGTTCACTTGAGAAATGAGGATTTCCCTTAAAATTGGTGAAGGCCCATTTGGCACTTTAATAAAATAAATTATTTTGGAAAACTCTATTTGGGGTGACTCATATGTGATATTTAGTGTACATTGACTTCATGATTTGTGTGTGATGTTTGTACTTCTTGATTGACTTTTTTGACACACCCCTTTTTTGTTTATTATATGTGTTGACATGGGAACCTGGCATAGAAAGTTAATCTTCTGTGAAAAATTACTGCACTAGTTTACATTATGCACTAGTTGGTGGACCTTAATACGGATGACATTATGCTAGTTGATTGGGCCCCTCAGTTAGGCCATATAGGTCAAAACAAGGCATTAGGTCATTATTACGTCATTGAGAGTAGACATGCATTCAGGATGAGTAACATGTATAGTACATTCTGGATTGTTCACGAGATCCTAGGTCCGACCCATGTTTTCTTTAGTGTTTATTTTTTATGTGGCGGATGATTGAGAGGTCTAGTTCATTTGCTGTCCCCTGTGTGCCACTTATTTTTCATTCCCCTTAGTGTGTGTTGTGTGTTGTCTATGGTTTTCCCTTTGATTAACAACTAAAATTTGGATTTCCAAATTGTTCACAAAATGTTTTTAAAAATAAATTCATATGTTCCTTTCCAACATTAAACATGTTTTTAAATTAAAAAGGTCAATAGACCATTACTTGTTTTATAAATGAAAGTTTGTGTGTGGAAACCCATAGTTTTTATAATATAGTTCAAACATGGAATTAGTAAATTTCTTAGTTAAAATGTAGTGCATTGTGAATACTTTGTTGGTAATTCCTATAGAGTTTTAATACTCACGCCTATAGTGTTTTCCTATTTTTTGTTTTGTTTCAGGTTAGAATTTATCTTGCTCTTTTTGGGTGAGAGTTGGTTGTGGACTAGTGAGCAAATCTCAGATCTGCGATGAGTTTTGGTCTTGGGTAGGTTAGTTTACTTTTGTTAGTGGTTCCTCATTTTTCGTGTCATTTATTTGCCTTGCGGTATTCTACTTTTTCCGCTGCTTTACTTGTATTTCATTTATGGACTAAATCATTCCTTCTTTCTCTCTTTTGATGCCCTGGTGCTTTTCGCTAGCCTGGCAGGATCAGGAACGCCTCTTAAGCCATGTCGCGGACCGGATCGGGTGACCAGTTCAGGGTCGACCCGAATTGATTCATGACAAAATAGTATTAGAGTGGGTCACCTATGGAGAGAACCTTGTTTTTCAAGGCTCCCATTGTTATTTTGGCATTTTCATGGTAGAAGGAGAAGAATTGTCAAGAATCTAGGTGTACAGATGAGAAGGACATCATGACCCTCACTCATTTTGAACCTTGGGTTACCATGGGATATTAGGGTTGTTGGTGTGCTTTGATTGTTGTGAATTGTTTTATGTTGGGAAATGAAATGGGAGCTAGGAAAGTGACCTCTATGAACTCGCATGGTCTGGCAAGCCATGTGGAGCCTAGTAAATTACCCTAGAGTGCTCCCTGTGATGATGGCGTGACTGGTGTATGGCCGCCAACAAAATGTTTGAGTCACTAATAACCACTAGTTTATCCTTGTGGTTTTTCAGGGTCTTCTTTACTTTTAATAATTGTTTTGCGAAGTTTTATTTTAGAAATTGTGAAAAGTTGAAATTGAAATGAAAATGACCATGTTTTGATTATGTTATTTGTTTCCTTTTTCCCTAGTGTTCACCCCCACGACGGTTTGATGGATGCCCTGGGTGCAGCTTTGGGTGGTGTGCCCCTAGGAACTCCTCCAGTTGATCATCCCAAAGACTATGTTCTGGAGTTCCAGAAGTTTAACCCTCTTCTCTTTTATGGACAAGCAGAGCCTCTTGAGGTAGTGGATTAGTTATAGAAGACTGAGAGGATGTTCAGTTTCATTGGGTTTCCTGAGTCGTTAATGGTGAAGTTGGATACCTTTATGCCTGAAGGCCAAACCTCAAAATGGTGGAAGTCCGTGACTCAGAATAAACCTCGGAATGATCTAACATGGGAGTTTTTCAAGTCATCGATCATCCAGAAACACTTCTCTGAGGGTAAGAAGCTAAGGAAGAGGATGGAGTTGTGTTTTCTTCAACAGGGAATTGAATCGATCCTAGAATTCTATTGACATTTCATAGACCTAGTTCTGTACGACCAATGGTTTGTTGCAAATGATCCTAGGAAGGCTCGACAATTTGAGTCTGGACTCCGACCTGAAGTGTGATCGAAAGTGGAAGAGCTCAACCTAACCACCTTCTCGGATGTTGTGGGGAAATACTTTCTTGCTGAAGATGAGTTAGCAGGGGTACATGAGGTGGCGAAACCTCCCTCGGCCTTCGAAAGCAGTGCAGAGGATGGTGATAAGAAGAATGAGATGCAACCTGATGCTGGTGGTGTTGGTAGATGGATCAAGAGACCTTCAGACCTTTGGTCATCTTCTTTACATCGCAATGTCATGATCTATCACCAGTGTGGTAGGTAAGGTCACAAGAGGCTGATGTGCCCGAGTGCTCTGAGACCCTGCCACACCTATGGACGTTGGGGTCACTTACTGCGGTTCTGCCGTGGTGTTTCCAGGAAGCACGCTGAAGCTATACTTGTCTCGTCGAAGGTCAGCTCATCCCATTAGAAAATGTAGGGCGATGTTTAGGGATCTGTTTGAGATTTTCTCTTTATAGTGTTTTTTAGATGTAGTAATCTCATTTTGTAGTGTTTTGTAGTATTTCTTTTTCTTCAGCAGTAATAATTGTTCTTGTTGAACCTCCTTGAAACCTTTATTTTGAATATAAGTGTGTTTGGTAAAACTTTGGTTCGTGTGTGGTGTTTGGGGGGTTTTTGAAGCCTGACTACATGGAAGGAGATACTTCAATCATCAGCTCTCCAGCCTTAGGTCCCGGAGTGAAGATAACATGTGGTCAGGAGAACCCCAGCGGTGAAGGAGGGCCTGGGTTTTATCTTGGTCTTTAGTGGAGTATGGTTTGTGCTCTTCCGAGGGTGTGAATTTGTTAGGGTAGCAATGATGGTAGTTTTGATACTCTATCGGTTTGGCCCTTCCATTCCCTCCTCTACCCTTGTGGTGGGGTTTTTGGTCCGTGATGAATGTTTTCATGTTCAGTTAATATCGTCAGTCCTTATGGTGGGGAGACCCACAATGGATTTCACAAAGTTACACATGAAGTAATTTAGAGTTAGCCCAATCCTTATGGTTGGGAGTTCATTCGGGCTTCCTCGTGCCTGTATCAGAGTTTCTTTTCATGTATCATTTGGTGGAAGGTAGTCTCGTGTGGAACCACCGAATATGAAGTTCTTCCTCTTGAGTAAAAGTTGGGATTGGAATACACCCAACAGTTCCATTAAACTAAGATTAAAGGAATAAATGATTGAAGTGGTTTAGGTTCATTCCTTAGTTGAAATGGATGGTTGGGGTCTTCTTGGTGGTGGTTAAGGTGATTGTGTTTTAAAGGATGAGTTGTGTGTCATGGGTTTTCGGTGTCAGTTTGGATTGATCAACTAGAGGCGCTTAAACTTTGTAGGTGGGTGACACTTGGTAAGCTTTATATTTGGGTCTAGATTTTGTTGTAGATTTTCTGAGGGTGGATAGCGTTATGGTGGGGAGAATTGTCACACCAGACCTTTACTTTAGTTTATTTTATAATTTTCATTGACTTTTCAATTTTTTTGGGGTTCGGGTTGAGCCTTAGATGAAAAAAACATTTGATTTATGTAAAAAAATGTGTGTTTTTGAGTTGACATCACTAGGTCCACGGGCGGAGCTCATTTTAAAAACCTCGCGCGGCTCCGCCCAGGCATCTGCATGGTCCTCCTGCCTTTGGAAATAATAAAATGGGTAAAGATTTTTACTGTTGTTAATAATTTTACAATTTTAATTAAAAAACGAAATGATAAATATTATTAGTTTTATTTTTCTTGTTGTTGATATTATTATTATTATGGAAATTATTATTATTATTATTATTACTACTACTAATACTACCACAGATTTTTGGGTCAGTTTGCGGGTACCGCACGGCGAGCGGAAGCCCTGCTGTTAGCCCGAGTATCTACATGACTTCGGTGTTTGAGTCAACCAAAGAAAATAAATTAAACAAGCTAAAAAAATAACTTATTGCATTAATAATATTATGTTATCAAGATTAATAATATTAAATTACTATTAAAGGATTGTTACTATAAAAAGGTATTATTTTTATCATTTATAATTTATTATTAAAGTTTTTCTATTATTATGTGTAATATCATTATTATTATTATTACAATTATTGATATTATTATTATTTTTGTGGGTCAAAGTTATTATTATAATAATTATTATTATTATTATGGATAATAATATTATTATTTGTTTTGTTTGTTTTTTTCTTTTCCTTTATTTTCTCTCTCCTTCCTAACCATGGATTATCTTAATTTTCTCTCCCCCTTTTGTGCACCACCACTCGGTTTCCTCCTCCCCTGGGGCGCGACCTAGCCGCGTCCCTGCCCTCCCTACATCACATGCACCTTCCGCCGGACTAGTCGGCTCCCTACCGACTCCCTGCTCATAGCCAGCCCACCTTTCCCCCTGCAGGACCTCATCCAGCCTCCTTCCTTCTTCCCTGCAGCCTAGATCCCCTTGCAGCCCCAACTTCCTCGCGCCTCTACCCTGTACGCCCCCGGCTCACCCCTCCTTCCCTTTCACAGTAGCACCGCACTACCATCACTCTATCTCCTATTTTTTCAGCCCGCCTACGGACACAGATCAACCTAGTTATGCCTCCTTTCTCCCAGCGTGACAACACGCCTGCTCACCGGTGCAACCCCCCTTTGGCCTCTTTGAGCCAAACTTCACTCGACGCCTCCATCTTCAGTCGGATCTCTTATGGACAATGACTCCTCCACCCAGCCCTGAATCCTCTTTCACCGTTCGACTATCGCCTTTGCCTCCTACAAGACTCCTCTTGCCAGCTTGTCTCTAACCCGACTTCTCCCAACTGGTCCCCTCTACCGGTGGTCCTCCTATCGGAAAACTCTGGCAATTCGAGGGGCCTCCTCCTTCTGGCCAGCACTAACATTTAGCATCCCCCCATACCACCGTATAACCAGACATGCGGTGACCCCTCCTCTTGTCAGACAACAACTTCGCGTGACCCACATCTTCCTGGTGAGCCCCTCCGCACAACCCCCCACTGATGTCGCACCCTCCTTATACTAATATCTCATAGGCACACCTCTTTCACCCACGGTCGGCCTCCCTTCTTCGACGCAAGACCCCCTTGTCGGCAACCCTCCAAATAGTCTGAGACCACATTTGTCCAACCCGCAATCCCCTGATGACCCTTGTTTAGCATGAACAGCCCCTGACCTATGACCTCTAGTGTACTTCCCCTCGCTGGCGTCTCCCCCTCACAGTTTTTGCCCCCTTGACTACGTCCCCTCCCTCCGGAGATGCCCTACCCTTTCGATAAGGCATCCTTGGATATGTGTCCCTTGAGGAGAATTATTCTTTTTTCTAAAACCCTTTGTGTTGGGGTTCATTATTATTTGTGCAGGGTTTAATTATAATTCTAGAGCATACCGTTGAGGAGATAATGTGATAGCGCACTAGTCTTGGGTGTGTGTTTTCATTCCACCTTGAGTTGAGGTATGATGGCTTTGCACCGCCTCTTTAAATTTAGAGGTATTTTAATTCTTTCATGACTTACATTCATTTATTATTAACTAATTATTTTTAATTATATTTATTTTAGAAGAAATTATGTGGTATTGTAGATAATTTTTGTTTGTTAATTGGTTTTCCTAAATTATTAATTTGGAAAGTTTGGTGATTAATTGGTGTGGTGCGAATTACGTTTTGAAAACATGTTGACCTGGTCCTTTTTGCACTGTTTGTTCATTGGAGTTTTTTTAAGTTTATTTTTATGTGTTTTTAGTTGTTTTTGTTGTTGTTGCAGCATTTCGGTGAGGAAAACCACAATACTACGATCATCGACTTGTCTGTGCTTGCACGCCTTTGAGAGGCGTGTCGTGTCGTCATGTTCGAGCTGCAAATTGAGGTAGGTCCACCACTGCACTTTCCATTAAATTTAGAAATTATTAATTTCTTGATATTTTATAAATTTTAATAAATAATAAATATTATTAGATTATAAATTTTTAAATGATCACTCGATGTAAAAAAGAGCCATTTATTTTATACATGACACTTAAAATATTGTTTTGATGAGCGGAAACCCAGTAGTGAAAGAATGCCCATTTTTCCTTTAAACATAATTAACAGAATTTTAAATGTAGTTCTAGTTTATTGATAAATGATTTATTTTGAAGTGTGAACAAGTGTTTTGGTTCACTTGAGAAATGAGGATTTTCCTTAAAATTGGTTAAGGCCGGTTTGGCACTTTAATACAATAATTTATTTTGGAAAACATTATTTGGGGTGAATTTGATGTGATATTTGGTGTACGTTGACTGTATGATTTGTGTGTGATGTTTATACTACTTGATTGACTTTTTTGACTCACCCCTTTCTTTTTTATTATATGTATTGACATGGGAACCTAACATAGTAAGTGAATATTCTGAGAAAAATTACTACACAAGTTTATATTATGCACTGGCTAGTGGTTCTTAGTACGGATGACACTCTGCTCGGTGATTGGGCCCCTCGGTAAGGTCATGTAGTGCAACACCGGGTATTAGGGAATTATGATGTCATCAAGAGTATGCATGCCTTCAAGATGAGTCACATGTATAGTACGTTCTGGATTGTTCACGAGCTCCTTGGTTCAACCCATGTTTTATTTAGTGTTTATTTTTATGTGGTGGATGATTGAGAGGTCTAGTTTGGTTGTTGGCCCCTGTGTGCCAGTTCTTTTACATTTCCCTTAGTGTGTGTAGTGTGTTGTGTGTGGTTTTCCCTTTGAAAAACAACTAAAATTTGGATTTCTAAATTGTTCTCAAAAATGTTTTATAAAGCAATGCACCTATTCCTTTCAAACATTAAACTTGTTTATAAATTAAAAAGGGAAATGGACTATTACTTGTTTTAGAAATTAAAGTGCATGTGTGGAAACCCATATTTTTTATAATTTTGTTCAAACCTAAAATTAGTAAACTTCATTGTTAAAAGGTAGTGCATTGGGAATTTTTTGTTGGGCACACCTACTGAGTTTTAATACTCATGCCTATAGTGTTTTACTATTTTTAGTTTTGTTACAGGTTTGAATTGAGCTTGCTCTTAGTGGGAGAGAGTTTGTTGTGGATTAGTGACTGACTGTCGGAGTAGTGAGGAGTTTTGGTCGTGGTCAGGTTAGTTTTTTGTTGTTGGTTGTTCCTCATTTTTTGAGTCATTTATTTGCCTTGTGTTATTCTACTTTTTCCACTTCTTTACTTGTATTTCATTTATGGGACTTATCATTACCTCTTTCTCTCTTTTTATGCCCTTGCGATTGTCACCAGCCTGGAAGGATCAGGAATGCCTCTCGGGCCTTGTCGTGAACCGGCTCGGGTGACCGGTTCATGGTCGACCCGGGTTGGTTTGTGACAACTTCAACATCTGTTTATATTAGAAACCATGTTTATGTTTATTTTTTATGATTTTATGATATGAAATATCAATGTGTTATATTCTATGAATATTCTATAGAAGTATAAATTATATATAATATAGTACGAAGACATTAGGTTGATGGAACAAAACATGTAAAGGGATGATGGAAATTAGAAAATGTGTGATTTTAGAGATCAAGAAAAATAATTTTAAAATGAGGAGTCATATAATTTTATATAATATATATATGTATCAAAACATAGTTTCTATAAAATTTATATAAGTAGAATTTTTAATATATTTTTTCTATAAAATAAATGTTCATATATTTGATAAATGATTCAAAATTGACATTGTTTATAAGATTTAAAATATATATATATATAAAATAATTCTCATTATAAAAAATTATATATTATTAAAAACATACAACTATCATATGAATATAAATATTTGGACTAAGTAGAGAATAGAGGTGGTGTAGTACTACATTTTGAAAGTATTATGACTTTCTCTATGAGGATAATTATACATATTTTAGTCAATACTGATAATTCCATGAGGTGATTAGTTTATAAAATTCCTAGGATAGGGAATTATTTAAAATTAATCAAAAATTTCCTTAAATGTATAAATTGAGAATGAAGAAAAACGATCAGTTATAATTTAATGGAAAATGTTATATATAAAATTGTTACTAGTATAATTATTTATACTAATAAAAATAAATTAATAGAAAATTGTATATAGTATACAAATGTAACAATAATGGACTTGTATCGTAGATGAATATTTACTTTTGGGATAAAGTTAATTTCATGTTGAAAATAGAAGAATTTGGAAATACGCACTACGTAGAAGCTATGTAGACATCCCGTTTTAGGATTAATGTACGCCAGTAAGTGTTGGAAACTCAAAATAGCCAATGATTTATTGTTCTTGAGAATATATAATTATTATATTAATTATACAATTATGAATTTTAAATATGGATTATTTGATCACTATGAAATATTTTAATAAATTTATGATAAAACTAATGATCCCTGTAATAGTATTTTTATGGTTTGACAATGTAAATTTAATGGGTTGTGAAATATGATAAATTTATCTAATTTTGACACCATTTTATCAAATGATATAATTTATAGGTTTATAGATAAAAACATAGAGAATATGTATTTAGAAACTATTATCATCAACATGAATAGTGAATATGATAAGGAATTTATCTTCTCCAAAAAATCACTATAGGATTATTAGAAGGAAATATGTGGCTAATGGTCATTAATTTTAGTATAAGGGAGAATATAAACAATATGTTACATTTATTATTTTACATAGTGTACTACTTTATACGTATTATTGATGAGGGATGATTAGATATATTATTTTTCGTAATAATAATATATTCTTAATTTATCTATGTGAATGATATGATCATTGGATGGAATTAAAGTTATATAATTATAAATTTCAAGGGTTTTTGTTATGTGTCCATGAATTGAATGTACCCATTAATATATTATATTTTATGATTTTATGGGGATTATATAATAAGTATTAATTATATCATGAATGATTGGTAGTCAATACAAAATAAGAAAATGATAGTCTTGGTTTTATTATAATATTTCCTATATTGGTTAGATGTAAAAATGCCATTATGGTTCCAAATATGATTGTTAGATATAGTTTACATATAGTGAAAAAATATTTAAATATTTATGTTTTTATGGTATTTATAATATTGAGATATATATATATACACACATTCTCTAATGGGATTTTTTTGGTGAAAGTAAATTATAGGATTTTTTTCATTGGAAGATTTGTAAATATTTTTTTATAAATGAGATGTTGTTTTTATAATAGGTTTTATTAATATATCATAATAATTCTATTGAACATAAAGAATTTATACTCATATAAATATTTATAGGGTACATATAATTAATGTTTTATCCCTACTATATTGAATGATGTTATTATATTTTTTTATGGCCCAAAAAATGAACATATCCAAAAGTGGAATACATAATTAAAAAGGGATTTTGAAAAGATTGGATTTGGAAAACAAAATAATGTTATTTAGATTTATATTTACAAAGATACAAATATTTAGATGATTTATCATTCTCACATAACATACATAAGGAATGTATTAAGGGGCATCAATATAAAACACTATAATCAAATATATATGACATTCCCATTAATTGAATGTTGTAATAATTTTTCCCTTAAAATAACAAATTGATCATAAAGAAATTTCATTATTTTATTTAACATAACTAGAGAGTCTTATTTTTGGCATTTTTATACTAGACCAAATAACAAAACATCAGTGGAATAAAATGGGTTTTACATATAATATATATGATGCGATTATTGGAATATTGTGACATGGAACCTGAGATACATTTAAGAGAACTCCAATAAGAAAATATTTGATAATAATTTTATTTTTATTATAATCATCTAAAATTATTTTTATTTTATAGATGATCCTAACAAAAGGAAATCCTGTATTAGAAATGTGAATACTTTTTTAATACAATAAAATATTAGGAATAAATTTTTCAATACATGTGTCTTTATATTCAACGAATGTATAATAAATTTGTGTTAAATATGATAACAAAGTTATTATATATATGAGACCTAGGATAAAATATGGATGGGAGTGGATTTATGTTGGCATATGGTGACGTCGAAATGACTCAGGCACCCAATGATGCATGCATGATTTAGGCATGCAGTGATACAGGCAGACGGTAAAGTAGGCATGAAGTAGGTATGATGCTGCATTGGGCCTTTGGTTTCATTTTAGGACTTTGTTTTATTTAATGAGATTCATTACAATGGGACCTTTAGTCTATGTATTAAATAATTAAACATTGATGGGTGGCTTATCCCATGGAGAGGCGGTGGTATGGCCTTCCTACATAAGTGTATGGTGTGTGCCTGTGTGTCATATAATTTTACTCTAACTCACTTAATATATATATATATATACAAATAGCATTGATATATTCTAATATTTATAGATAATCAATGTGGTAACATTGTTTTGGGAATTCATCAGCCAATTTCTAGAAAAAGAATAGTTGGGAACATTATCTCATTATTCATGATGTGTTGAATGACGAAAGTGTGTATAAGAAGAAAATTAATATTTAAAAAAACATTAAAACTCGTATAATTATGAATAATTTTATTATGTGTCTAAAATCATAATTCTACCACACATAAACTCGTGAAATAGTTTTTTGAATGGATGAAATTAAATCTAGAGACATTATTATTTTTATGTTAGATCACATATCATAGATACCAACTTTAATATACATATCTAAATTGAAATGATATAGATGGATCTAAGATAGTAATTACCATGTGGAAAAATTACCCAACAATTAAAACTGTTATTGATAATTCAACCTACGTGGTTATTATTTACCATCTAAATCTACTTTATTTAAATTAATAATTCACATAAAAATTGATCAATTTCTCCATATATCTTTCAATTAAAGAGTGTTTTATACATTATAACTATTATCATCTATGAGATAATAAAATATTTTTCATTTAATATAATGGAATATTTTTATGTACTTTATGTAATATAAAACATGGAATTTATGAAAATATATAAAATATTTTATTCATTTTAATGACAAAAAATTCCATTCTATTTTTAATAAAATAAATCATGTTTCACATTTAATATTATAATATGTCTGATAATAGGTTCACATAAATAGTGTAACACCTTATATTTTATGTAAATGGAGATTAATTTATGTTCTTTGATCATATAAAATACTTGGGTTATATTTTGGGAGTTTTTGGGAAGCTTAATCATGATTTGAATGTGTTTTTAGAGGTGCAAGGGTAATAGAAAATGTGAAACGCCTCTATGATACTATCAGACATATTTATGCAGTAATTTGATTGGAGCATGGTTTTTCCAAACTATAAGAGTTACCTGGGGAACCATGCACCATGGAACATTGATAAAAATATAGTTATCACATGATTTTTTAACCGTGTTATATAACCATGTGAGGTGTGTCCATAAGATAATAACAAATCATAGTTGGAATAAGTATTCTGAAACCATAAATCCTAACAATGAAGTGTATAGATGGAACCCAAAAAATGGATATAATCCAAATTAAGTCCTAAAACTCTTATTTTTTTAAAATTCTCTAGAATCATGATTTCTTATCCCACATAAGGACTGAGAGACCATTCCCTTTGATCAATGAGAAACGTGTTGGAAAATAGAAGCACGTTTCTTAATCAAAATCATCAATAAGTTCTCATTCATCCCATTTCTACTTAAATATACCATTTCTATCTCTCTCTACTAGAATCGTATGTATAATCCATTATGGATAGGTTGATGTTCTATTATTTTAATCTAATTGTTTTTCGGTTGATCCTATTAGAGGTATGATGATATAAGCATGGATCTAGGTAACTGTGGTACGACTCAACATTTTTGTGGACTATTAAGATTTAAGTTGCATCTTACTCATATCTACATGATAGAATATGAATTATTAGTTTGGATTAATTGTTTTTCATTATTTTTTTGATATAGTTGTCAGTTTTGTGATGGAGTTCACATTATTGGTTATGTATTATAAATTATTGAATTGAATATATTTTAGTAAAACCGAGTTGTAAATAATATTAAAATGATAGTTTTACAATAAAATAATTTTCTCATTTCACAATAGTGGATTGATGAAAATTTTCATGAATGAATTGGTTTTATGTGAAATGTGCTGTCATCAGTTTTGGAGTACACAGTTGTTGTGATTTCATTATTTTTACACGACCATGAAATAGGGGAATGTATTACTAAGGTACAAGGGATATGACCCATGGTATGGGGTATGTTCCATTATGGAACAAAGATAATGGGCACTTAGTGATACCATTGTGGATATATTATATTATACTCATGAGTTTGTAATTAAACATAGAATGCATGTTTGTGTGTGTGTGTGGAGATAATGGAGTGGGAATACCAAATTAATGGAAATGGTTTCACAACATGATAATTATTTGTCATTGGAAATTGTTTATGATTTCGTATATACTTTTTTAAACCGCGTTCTCCTATTTTATATAAACTATTCTATCATGTTTTTTTACTATCATGTTTTTATAATTCATTGGGGGAAATCCTAATATTTTTTTACTCACCCCCTACATGGGAAAATCAGTGCATTTTCAGATTTCATGTTTTGGAAACTGGTAATGGGGTGGTATCGTATTCCTCTATTGATCTGTCTTGATTCCTTTAGAATAGTAGATGATTTTGGATCTTGGGTAATGGTTGGTTATTGGTTAGGATTATGTCACTTGGATGTCTCTAGGTCGTATCATCTTGTATCCCATGTTAGTCATTGACTTTGGATTCCAATTTTACTTTTGTATCATTGTACACATTTGGATTTACTATTGGATGTGTTTTTGTTCATGCATCATATAGAGGATTGGATGTTTATTATTTATGATTTACATAATTTGTTATCTAAAAATCGAATATCATCCCCCAATGTCCTTGTAACCATGGAAATTAATTTACATCCATTGGTGTGTTGGGGTCTCACTTAAGGCCAAGAACTCCCCCCATCACTTATGAAAACAATGAGGAGTTGTGGGATGTTATAAGAGGATTATTAAAATAAATTAAAACTCATGAAATGTTTTTATTTATAATAGGTAAGAATATTGAACAGTTAAAAACAATGAATAATATTGTATATATAAGGGTAAACATCATTGGATCATGTTTTCCTAGTAAAATAAATCAGTCCACGAAGAATATCAAATTGAAGGGAACCATTTGGAATAAAATTGAAATTATCTAGAGATACTTATAACTAAAGTTAATGATTCAATATATATATATATATATATATATTATTTTTGATAGGAAATTTTATTATAATGATTTGACAATTATGAAACAGATAAATGAACAGTGTTAAACATGATCATTGGTCAATATGTCCATTGAGTATTCTGACTATTATAAATATATCTATTATAAATATCTCTCGGGATAATTGTACATTAAAGATATTTAAGAGAACTAATTAATGTAGAAGGGGGAAAAATACCCTCAACAAGTAGAACAATGAAATACAAAGCTCGTTTAAAATATATTTGGATGGAGGTGGCATCCAAGGGGTTCACACTTGAAAACCCAATATAAGAGACTGTATAGTTGAGGCTCAATTGCAATCAATAAATGAAAAAATAATGTTAGTCTAGATCAACTCTAGATCAATATTTGTGAAGCCACCTAATTGTTGTAACACCATCTCACACAAAACCCATATGGAGTGATCCAGTGTAATAAAGGGTTATAAATATTTACCATAGTATTTTAATGGTGTAATAGACTTCTTATAATTAAAATAGTGGATAATTAGATCCCATTTAAATTATTATTTTTATTAAAATATACATGACCAAAGGATTCACATGAAAAATTTATTTTTTTACAAGGAACTCATAATTATTTTGGGAAAATATATAATTTTAGTAAATATTTTTGATAAATTAATGAATTTAAAAATTATACTATTTTCATGAAATGTTATTCTAAAATAAATTCTTATTAAAAATAAAATTTTATATAATTACAAAATTTTATAGGTAACTTTTATAATTCTTGGAAAGATAATTATAACAAAAACACTTTTTTTATCAACAAATTTTTATTTTAATTTAAAGATTATAATATAATATTAATAAATTTATTTTTCTAAAATAATATTTACTTTTGAAATTGACATGATTAAATTATAAAATTCTGAATTTTTTATAATTTTCTATGATAAATTTTTTTTCTATAGAATGTATTTCATTATGAATAAACAGAAAATATTTTTCCTTTATATTAACATAAAAATACTATAAAAAACTCTATAAGTTTTTATAGACTAATAATAGAGTTTTTAGTTAAAATCAATTATTCTAATGGGATAATATTTTTTCCAAACCTATAAAGAAACTCCCAAAATATATATAATATTTTCAATATTTTATAAACAATATGTTTCAAAATGACTCACATCCACATATTGAATGATATTATTTTTAAGAATTTGGGTTCTTAAACAAATAAAATATTAATAAAATCACCTCCAGGGGAAAATATTTTGTAAATATTTAGATTTCTAATGATTTTCTTTTTTGGCATGGTATCCAAGGCATATATTAAATAATTACAAATTATTCCCCTACATTTTTCTATAAATACGCACCCATTTTCCCATTACACTTCACTCAAAATACTTAGCTCATATAGTTCCAATCAACTTCCTTCTATATATCACTCAAATAATTATCTAAACATGTAAAAATATCTTAACAAGCATGAAGAAGAAACCTTTTAACGTAAGGCTTCACTCCCTCCTATTTTGAATGTATGTAATTCTTTGGTATAAGTATTTTTATTTACAAATGGTTATATTATAATTTTTTCATAATATTCCTTTATAATTTATAAAAATAAATATTTATTAAATACTGAAGTCTTCTTACATTTCCCTAAACTCTTATGTTTACCCATTATGCTATCAAAATTATTCCATGATTTTCAATACAATAACATTGTTAAGTGAATTCATACAAAAAATTCAAACCAATGTATTCACCCAGATATAATTATACATAATTTAATAGGGAATTAAATATATAAATACCACAATTCATAATTTTATAATTGAAATAATTAAATCCATTTATATCTTAAATTATAATTGTGTAACATGCTATGCTAGGAATAAGATCGGTGCACCCTGATAGTGCCCAAATTAATTGGGTAATGTTTTAATCTTATCTAATTATAGGTATGTTGTATAAGTTCTTATCATAAGAACAATATTTTATTTTCTATTAAGAATTATCCTTATTTTTTCCAATGAAATAATATTTTATTTTTTTCCACATTCTATTGATACCATGATTTATATTGTTGTTTTCCCATATTATTCCTCTATGTCATTATTTATAATATGTACAAATTTTTGTTATAATATTATGAATTTAAACTAGTTTTTATTATTTATAATCTTATTATACATTAATTATTCTGTTACCTAGAATTATAGACCCCCTTCCTTATTCATATCATGTTATTATCCTATACAGTAATAAGAGTTCAATGGAAATTATAAGATCATCATTCAGTTTTTGATAATGATTTTTTATTTTTTTCATTAAAAATTTGATTAATTATATAATTTATCAATGATTATTCGACACTATATTTTATGGTAATGTACAATATTTATTTTTATATTGAAATAATGATATAAAATGAATCAAGAATATATTTTGTCATAAGTTGTATCAAAGAAAGTCTTGGGAATATTTGGGGACTAGGATTGAATAATAACTAGTAGAAAACCTAAGGATAAGTAAATATATATAGAATATCACAAAATTTAGTAATGGTTTTTGTGACTGGACATATGTGTATTAACCCCAAAAATAGATTGCTAGTTATTAACCTTATATTCATCCATGGAATGAGTAATGGGCCTTGTGGAACATCTAGTTTAATACTCCTGGGGTAATATTCATTTGTAGACTCAAATGCATTTTACAAAAAAATTATAGGATTAATATGTAATTTTAGGTTAGAGAAGTTAATAGTAAATAAAAAATGGATATAACAGATCAAAAATTTATTTTCATAAATTCTGGTGAATATTTCATTAGTAATATCTTAAATAGATTTTATTTGACAATAATATGTTTATTTAATAGAAGGAAAATCCAAAAAACAAAAAAAATGAAAAAAGTATAAAATATAAGGAAGATATTTATCATGTATTTCTGAAGTAGTGGCTCCTAATGGAATAACCTATAAATATGTCAATAGATTCAGTGGGAAGTTATCTATAATTGAAATTAATAGAATAGATCATCTAATGGGTTCCTGGTTATAAGGATGTTTGTTGTTTTGTTCCCCTCGAACCATGTGTTATGTATTTACAAGCATCTTCTGAATTTCTAGAATCTATATATGTGATATGAGATGGACTAGTGGTTTGAGGTTATCCCATTAATAGTGTTTTGAAAAGTATGAGAGTTTTTTCAACCGTAGTGATCATGATGTTATTCTAGAAAAAATATCATGTACATCGAGTAAGGATATAGCTTTATCCATGAGAGACTCACCATTAGAAAAAATTCAATAAAGGTGAGGTTGAAGAGTCCTCATGTGTTTTTAAGGTTTCCTCCACCCCCAAAAAAAATCATAATATAATACCCATCTATATTGTCATTATTCCCATTTTATAGGGGTTCTATTTGATATATTAGCATTGGGGAATGTTGAAGAAACCTCTCAATATAAGGGTTCCCTCAATCCTCCTTTAAATTCATGCAATTTATTTGTTATAATACTTTTGATTTTAAATGGTTCTATTATAATGTTTTCTTAATCAACTCATATAATGAATATAAGTCACTATTAATTACATACAAACTTCCTCTTCCATTTTCACATCCCAACCAGTTTTGTTCACCCATTATTCAATAATAAATGTTCCTTGATTTTCTATTTCATAACATTGTGGAGTTAATACGGAACCAAATTATTAATCTAGGTTATTCACCTAGATATAATTATACTTAATATAGTGGTGAATTCCATATAAAAAATCCCACATTACTAAATTGTAAAATGAAATGATTATATCTATTCATATATTGAAATATAATTATATAGAATGTTATGTTAGTCACAAGAATGAAGATCCATTATAGGTGTCCAATTAATTTGAAAATGTTTCAATATCATTGGATTCTATGTAAGGTGTATAAGTGGTTGTACAATGAAAAAAATTTGTTATTTAATAGGGGTTATCCTTAATTTATTATCTTGAAATCACATGTTTTCCGCATTATATTGAGATTATTTTTATATTTTTGTTTTTTCATTTCAGGCCTCAATGTGATAATGTATTCTCATTATGAGTTTATCTTATAATTTTATGCCTCTCATCTATTTTTTATTATTTATAATCCCATTATTATTTAATTATTCCCTTACATGGAATTATATATACCACTTTCATTCTCATATCCCATTGTTATCATATAATGTAATAAGAGTTCAAATGAAATTAAGAGATCATTAAAAAGATTAAAATAATGATTTTGTATTTTATTTTAGTTTAATGATATGAGTATATAATTTACTATTGATTCATGGCCTCTCAATTTCATGGTAATATACAATATAGATTATTTTTTTAATACCCATGATATTAATTTAATCTGAAATATAGTTTGTTATAGGTTGTATCAGAGAAAGGAATTTTAATTTTTGTGGACTTGGATTCAGAAAACATTCATAAAAAAACTAATGTATAAGTCAATATATATATACAATATCAAATATATTTTTAAAGGTATGTATGTGTGTTTAAAAAAAGGGGCAATAACCACTGAAATCGATGGGTAAGTATGAAACCTATTTTCATCCATGGCATAATTATTGGTCCTTACTGCACACCTTGTTTTACACTCCTTGGGGATAATCATTGGTCTATTCAAAAGATCTTTTCAAACCTTTAAAATGAATTTGTATATAAGGATTGGTTATAGAAATTCATATAATGTAAAAAATTTATATAATAGATAAAAAAATTATATTCACAAGTTAGGGTGAATATTTTATTGGTTATATGTTAATTAGTATCATTTCACCATAAAATGATAATTGTTTTGAAGGAAAATCCATAAAAACATGAATATAATGGAGAATGATAAGGAATCTAATTATCGGTGATTTTTGATGTAGTGTGGCCTAAGGTAATATCCTTCAACTATATAGATACATCTATTAGTTAGAGATCCAAAACTAGAAATAATTGTGAAGATATCATTGTGTGGAGTCCAAGTTGTAAGGAAGTCTACAACTTAGATCCCCTCGATCTGTGTGTTATGTATTTCTATGGAGTCACTGATGAATTTATAGAATCTATATATGTGATATGAGATAGGCCATGGGGCTGAGGTTAGCCCATGCATAGTGTTGGGGAAAATATGGTATTTTCTATCAACCACAATGATCACAATGTGACTCTAGAAACCAAGATAATGTCTTTTGAGAATGGTCCTAGCACTATCCTTGAGAGTGTTTCCATTAGTAAGAAATCTAGCAATGTAAGTTTGAAGAATATCCCAGATTTCGGATGATGTGTCCATCCCAAATGACACCCATACTTTTAGACCCATAAATATTGTGATTAATACCATTATTATGGTTGTTCCATTAGATCCAGCAGTACTGGTGAAGGTTGAAGAAACCACTCAATGTAAGTGTTCCCTCCACCCTCACATAAATTCATGAAATTGTTGTTTTATAATTATTTTGAATTATAAATGGTTATATTGACATGTTTTCATAATCATCCCATAAAATCAGTATAATTTACTATTAATTACGTAATACCTTATTCTTTCATTTTTCCATCCCTAACCTTTTATGATCTCAAATTATGATATCGATATTATTCTTGGATATTCCATTCAATAACATTGTTTGTAAATATGAACCTAAATTTGGAATTAACATTATTCACCTATATATAATTATACACCATTTAATGGAAAATTCAGTATATAAAATAACTCATCCCTTAATTTTAGAGTTGAAATGATAATATATATTCATATGTTAAATTATCATTGCATAACACATTATGTTATGCATAAAAATGGAGAACCCTGATAAAGCTCCAATTAATTGTGTAATGCTTTAATATCTTCAAATTAAATGTATGGTGTATAAGTGGTTCTCCTAAAAACAAAATTTTATTAATTTTTTGGGGTTAGCCAGAATATATTCTCACAAAATCACATTTTATATTTCCCCACATTCTAATGGTGCCATATTTTTATATTATTATTTTCTCATGTCATTCATCAATTTGATTATCTATTATACATTCTATATTATTTTATAATTTATATTCCTCTTGACTAATTTTTATTATTTTTTATCATATTATTCATTAATTATTTCCATACTCTCCATTATTTCACACCTTCCACTTGCATATCACATTATTACATAATAAAGGGAAAAGAGATCACATGAAATTATGAGATAATTGTGGTTTTTTAAATAATGATTTTGTATTTTATATTAGTTTAATGGTTTGTGTATATAATTTATCAAAGTTTTTGGGCCTCTTAATATTATGTTAATCTACAATATTTATTTTTAAATTAAAAAATAGGCTATAAAATGAATCAGAGATATATGTTTTCAATGGTTTTATTATAGAACTATTTAGTAATTGTTTAGGACAATGATTGAGAAAAATTATTCAAAAACCTATGGAAAATTCAATATATATAACAACAAAAATTTGGGTAAATCCATGTGCATGTGAACCTAGGGTAAAAAACCATAAAAACTGATGTCTAGGTATTAACCCTACTTTCATTCTTATCATGAGTAGTGGACCTTACTTCACATCTTGTTGGACACACATGGGGGATATTCACTCGTATAATTAAATGATCTTTCAAACCCATTAAAAATATTTATATGTTACATTAGGTTAGAGAAATTAATATTAAATAAACCTTGGATATAAGGTATTAAATCATTGATATTCTTATGTCAGGGTTAATATTTAATTATCAATTTTCTCTGTAGTTTTCATTTGATCAGAAGATGTGATTTTTTTGAATGAAAATCCATAAAAACACAACAATCATGTAAATAAGGGAAAAGGATAAGGAAGATGATTATCATGGAGTTATGAAGTAGTGTAGTCTGAGGGAATTGCTAATAACTATATCCATGCCTTCAGTTTGAATGGATATGAAGCTAGAAATAATGGTGAATAAATTGGCCTATGGGGTCCTGATTGTATGGAAGTGTATATCTTTTTCCCCTCAATCCATGTGTTATGTATTTATATGTATAAAATTGATGAATTTATATAATATAGAACTATGATATAAGATATATTAGAGGGGGAGGTTATCCTATTCATATAGTTGTTATAAATATTATAGTTTATTTCTAATACAGTGAGCTCTATTTTTCTCTATAAACAAAGATAAATCCCTTAGAGAATGGAACTAATTTATTTTTTGAGAGAGTATCCATTAGAAAAAAATAATATATAAAGGTGATGATGATTAATAATCTTGGTTTGTAGATGATGCATCTACCCCACATGTCAACCATAATGTAATCCCTATCAATAATAAGATTAATCATGTTGTTATGTGGGTTCCAATAGATCCACTATAACTAGGGAAAGTTGAGGGTTGAGATATGTCTCATTATGTCCAATGGATAAATGGGAGACTAGGTATATTTTGGTTTTTTGAGAAGTCTATCTATGTTGGTCATTGGGTTCTTAGTTCAAAAATGATATATCTTTATGATTTGGATCCCCTTATAGAATTATTTTTTTATAAGATAGATATAAACCAACATCATTCTTCAAGGATAATAACCCTTTCTTTATTCGGGGTTATAATGTTTTCCATGCGTTAGAATAAGATATTGAGGAATTTGATCCCTAATAAATCCAAATTACACAACCCTATTAAATTACCAATAGAGAACCATAATGTGGACTCCCACACTACATCAAAGAACAAGCGGTCTAACATATCATTATAGGTATCCCTGAAATATGCCCACATGGACACAAGATTAATACCTATACACTTGATGTTATCATATAGGAATGAACATTGTTCCTGAGGAACCATATAAGAATTTTCATTTTAATATGAGTATTTTTACTCCAACAGAAATCAACCAACCATTACTACATTATAGGAATATTTGATAACCTAAAATAATCTTTCTCTAATAAGGCCCCCAATGATAATCCCATAAAAACACACTTCTCTTATTTAGGTGTTGAAAAATATGTTCTAGGGTACCCTGATTTTACTTGTCTAGAATTGAATGGATTAATAAAAAATAATTACTGGATTTCCTAAACATCATGTCTATATAATTTAACTATGAATATTCATGCATGGTACTTTCCTAATTATTATACAAGTAGTTGATTTCTCCCGAGTCAATGATCCAACATATGTTACCCTAAAGAGAAGGGTTGTGACTTTGGTTTGTTTAACATAAAGAAGTGTTTTTACTATTCAATTACCTAATATCATTCCCATATTTTTCTAAAATGAACATTCGCCATAAATACTATTGCTCAATAAAATAAAAATCCAATTTTGGATATATATAGTCCATCATATTGTAAATGATCCTAAATTGGATGTCATCCTCCTTGTTCGATATCACCATCCAATCCAATGAATCCCATTAGTATTTTACATCAGTGTGTGCATCCCATATGAATGAAGGCATAATAATTTTAATTTCAATCATGATATCCTTTATCACTTTGATAACTAACAATAAATGAAAATGTATATATTTTAGGGGATTTTTTAGTAGATTAACTATTACAACAAACAATAGGAAACAATTCATAAAATTACTAACATTGATGGTAATCCTATATCACACCTTCTTAAAGTGATGGACACAAAATATCCATGAAGAAATCAGGGTGTCCAGTTATTGAAAAAGGATGTTCCTACAGTGGATGACCACACTAGTTTTTATGGAGTGTTCCCACCACTCCAGAAATTAATTTGAAATATATAATCTAATATTCTTGTGGTTCATGAGTTATATAGTACATTCAAAATAGCACAACATAATCATATTTATATTTTATATAGATATCATGATACCATTGATAAAAAATATCATGTTATCGAGAAACATGATGTGGGAGGTTCTAAGGAAATTATTCTTATGCTGAATATGGTGAATAATGTATATGATAATTCACTTATATATGTATCATGAGGGTATACTATTACATAAAAAATTATTTTAAATATTTGATCCCCTTTCTTCATTCCCTTCACAGGCATCATGAAAACACATCTCCTCCCCATGAATGTAAAGGATATTGAATGATAACTGAAACATTTTATGAGAAGATCATAAGTCAAGGAGGAGAAGCACATGTATGTGAGAAACTTTAAAATGCAAATAAAAAAAATGATTTTGAGATTTTTCAATGTTAACATTGAATGAAATATTTAAACCAAGAATATTTTGGTTCATGTTTCTAATCATTTCCAAATCCAAGTTGATGGCACCCTAGATCAACATTCCCTTGAAATATCTATGCGATAATTTATATATCATGTAGTGGGGGTGAATAGATAACCATATATTGATCATGGTGGTCATCACCTTTTTTAATAAGTTACACTTACTTATCATAATATATTTTCTGATCGATGATATGTATTTATGCTTTTGGTAATTATAATATTGGTATACTAGACACATGAGGGGTTTCTATATCATGGAATCAATATAGCACTACTTCCATGAGATAATATTTTTACCATATACCATAATTGTATGTAGAAACCCCATAGGAATCTAGTTGGGAAATGATATATTTCATGGTTGTGATAATGAAAATCCTCCTAAATTTCCTTATAATATGACATAGATTAAAATAAAGAGTTATAGAGATCAGAATCCATATGACGGATAGTTCATAATATATTTTCAATGACCCACGGAAATCATTCTTTCATGTGGAGGTTAGAAACTCCATGAATATATTTTATTAGTTCTTATACCATACCTACAACCACATCAAAATCTATATTGAACATTCCATTATATAAGTTGTTTTTTTCTGTTTCTATTCCAATTATCTTTGATGAAATCTAGAAAGAACATCATGTTTGTGCCACATTCCCTAAGCCATTATATTATGTACTTTTCACCTGCTAAATGTTTTTTATCCAAAAGAAAATACAATAGGGTTTTATTTTTTTCATGTCCTTGAATGTATCATCATTCCAACAATTCTAAAGCATAGAATATATCCTTTTAATATACATTTTTATAGAGTATTTTCTAATGTGGTTGGGGAAGTTTTTTTATTCCATGATTGATGATTTTCTCTAAGCTACCTGATCTTGTTGTGAATAATGATCCAATATAATCCTTACATTGTTTTGGTCTATAATTAATTCACTATCTAATGATATGATGGGTTATAGTTCCATAATTATTTGAAAACAAAGTGGACACCACACTCTCTTCCTGAATATAGATCAACAATAATAAGATACCAGTTCAAATGATCTTGAATGAGATGGGTAACCATTGAATCAAGTTAGGAGGATATGGCAGAAATATTTTCAAGGAACTGATCAAGTAAGCACCCGGTTCATCTATTCCTCTAATTATCATTGAACCATCTGAATTTATCCCTAGTGTACCCCATATCAATGAAAATAATATAAAAAAATATATGAAATTCATTTTATACCTTAAAAGTGTATGTGTATCTATATTTATTTTCCATGGGATCTATGATGTCATAAAAGTATCCTCCAATGAGTGATGACATGTCCCCTGAATTGATAGTACCATAGTCATACAACAAGAACACACTATCAAATGTATCACATTTACATACAAGAATGAGATGAGGAAAACATGCAATTAGGTTCTAATCATTGTATTTTTTAATTTGTGGAAATATACACCTATTTATAAAAAAATTATTGACTCCAAAACATCTATATGTGCTATTTATGGTGGTCATAATTCCTGAAATCACACAACCATATTCTATAAATGAATTTATATATCATTATAGGGTTCTACTTTAGTTCGAGAACCGCTACAAGAGAGGAATTATTATTTTTAAGAACATTTAAGATGAAATAAATATTTACTAGGGGAACCCATACCAATGGTATTACATATGATGAATTATATAAATGGGGGTGGTGATTTTTTCATTGGCACCCACCATTGTCGGTACTCATGGACTGAGGGACAAAAGGACAACTAGAACATGGTTTTTAACAGGGTATTGACATCACCTAGAGGGTAGAATGAGAAGATGGTTAGAGGATCATGAACTATATGTTCTTTGAGGATATGGGGGTGAGGGTAATATAACACCATGAAAATAGTGTAGAGGGGTGAGATAAGCTAGATTGTCTTGATTCATCCACTGATTGAGTGGGTTGGGAGATAGGTATATCCACCATAGCCTATCCACATAATTGGGAAAATATCTATGATATATGAGGAATAATATGTAGGAGTCATCAGTGGCCTATAAATAACCATTACATGAAATACCATGTTAGTCATGGGGGGAGGAAGGATAGTGTATTATGAGGAGGCCTTGGATGATGTAAGAATGATGGAGACTGGTGTGATTTCATATGGGGAGTTAGATTGTGAGGGAGTGCCTATGATGACCTATGATGTTCCTCCCAAGGTTGGGAGATGCTGGACGGAGGGAGGAAAAAAATATTGGAGAGGTAATTGGTAGTTGAACTTCTTCTTTCTATGTGTTGAGGATGAACTACCTTAAACCTATGAAATTTACTAGAAGAAATCCATGGATGGTGTATTCTTTTTCATAGAATATAATGAGTCTCCTAGTTGAAGGAATATGTGATCTAGAATAGGGCTTGAGATACCCACATCAAAAAAAATTGAGTGTAACTTAGGCATCGAGAATCCACAGATTATGATCTTATCCATAATGGAAAGAACCCACAACATTTCCAATATATATAAGGGAAAACGTCATTGTGGAAGTAGAGAGGGTTCTCCAAATAGTAGATCCAAACATAGTTTTATGGAGGTTAGTGACTGGAGTGAACCCCCATTGACCTCTAATATAGGTTTAATTGCCACTTTCCACACACCATAGAGATTGTTTGACCATTATTTCGTTAAATACTATCTAGAGAATACATTATAGAGGAGGCTTCCATGTTTATGGATAATATCAATGGAAGTCCTTACTTCCTAAATCATACAACAAATTTCAATTAGTGGAATTATGAATCCATCGTGAAGGTCTCTTCCTAGAATATGATCATCGAGGACCCTTACAATGAGTCTGGAAACATATTATTGAGTGAATCACTATAGTGGTTAGAAGAGAGGTGGAAGGAGAAGGTAGCATCAAAAGTAGGACATCCTTCAAAGATGGATCAATGATCACGCCACCAGAATCATATAATAAAACCAATATTTTAGGATGGGGGATCAAGGAAAAATCTAGTGGGTTGGCCATCATTGACGAGGGAGGAGTAACAACTAGTCAAGGAGTAGTCACCTCTTTAATGGATGCTGGATAAGTCATGGAAATTGTTGAAATAATTTAACTATAATGTGGTATGTATGGCGCTTTCTCAAGATCCATCACATATCCTTGGATTGGCCAAATATGTATGATAAGTATTTATCATTTTTTTCATTTATATTAAATCATTTTCCCTTTTCCCCAACATTTAATTATTTTATAACTTGGTAGGATATATATGGAAACATTAGAACAATATATGTGATGGGAAATTTGAAGATAACCCTAATGATGCCTAATATAATGACAATTATAGTCAATAACATCAAGTTATTATCACCAATATTGACTCAATTTATGAGTAAAAACATGAACTATTTTGAACATCCTTCATACCCTAAGAAACTGAAATCATTATTTAGTCTTTTATGAGAAAAAATATGAATTTTAGTGGATATTCTAATTACCTAATTATCGAGTGATGGATTACATCAATTGAGAAGAAATTTTCTATCTTCAAATTCACTGAGTAAGAGAACATCAAAATGGGTGTTTATCACTTAGAGAGAGAAGTTGATCAGTGGTGCACACTATTCAAGACTAAAAATCCCATTGAGGACTTTGAATACATGGAATGATATTGATTCAAGAAGATACATTTCGATTAATTCTTTCCATAAAATATCCATCTTAAAATGTATAGAGAATTCATTAAACTAAGGAAAAAGTTGTAAAAATCTATTGGGAAGTATAACAAATAAAAATGATTGAACAATACACCTCATGCTTGGTCATGGATTCTGAATGTATGATTTTACACTTCATCAGTGGTTTAATACAAAGTATATGAGAAGTATTTGCGACTTACGATGTTTAAAATAATGATAAAATTCTATAATGTTCCCTCATAATCATGATTTATACTCTCTATGCATTTTATCTGTATGGGATTGGAGATAAGAAGTCTAAAATGGGGGATAAATATGGAAGATTATAAAATAATACTCTAACTAGAAACAGAATCAAACATCCTATGTGTCATAGTTGTGTGAAAAAACTTTTGATAAAAAAATGAAAGAAAATGGTTTGTGATTCCTGGGTGTAATGGAATGGAATCAAACTAATGAATTCAAGAAGGAAGTTATAAATCCCACTAATTTTGTAGTTGAGAATAAGGTTCTAATCAATCCTCAACATATGGTCTAATACTACAAAAATATGTAACATGGAAATTAGGTGAATTAATATCGTATTCCAAGGGATTCAATGATAACTGATTATAGTAACCTTCAATTAAAAGGGATAATCGATTGGAATATTTTATCAGTACGACAATGATAGGTCTTATAAAAAATGATGTGAATGGTTTTATAGTTATTATTTCAAAAATACCTATCACTCTCCATAGTTGATGGTTCAAGATCACAATTAGAATATGGATGATAATTTAGACGTTGATAATTCATTATTATTATCATTATGGAGTAAGGTGTGAAATATATACGGAATATAATAACCTCAAAAATAAATATTCACATATAAATATCCGAAAATGTGTTAATGATAATGGCTAGGGCTGTTGAAGACTTATGATTGTTCAATCCATTACTATCCTAGGATAGATAAGTAGTATATGATTTGAGTGGAAGAGATCATGTAACATTATCCTTTATGTTCCTTAGAGGGATTCATTCATCATTGAAATGAAAAGGATGTACATGGGAATAATACTGAAATGAAAATAATCATACCATTGTCAAATTATTTCTAAAACATAACATATATATATATAATATTAAATATGAAAATTTTTATTATGTTGACATATAGAAGAAGGTGGTCTTTGTGAGAAATAGGAAATCCTAAAATTGAATGTTGATAAAGATGGAGTTTTGATATATTTTATACAATAATATGTACCATCAAATCATGAGATAAGGAATGTGCTTCTGAATGAAGCTCGTAGCTCAACATTATATATCAACCAAGGGAGAGTAATGATATATGGAGATATCTGATAATAATATTGATACGATAATATGAATAGGTAGATTTCAAAATATACAACAGTTTTCAAAGTGTGTAATCCAATGAAGGAATAAATGATAAATTCTATAGTGAGATGAATCCATTACCCATACTTATGTGAAAATGAGAATATATCACTATGGATTTTATCATGGGTCATCCAAAGACGACTAAAGGAAACAATTCTAAGGGACTTGTGGTTGGATTTCATATAATAAACCCTCATTTCATTTCTATTTAGTTGGAATTCTATATCGTTCAATAATCATGGATATACCTTAAATAAGTTGTGAGGCATAAAGGAATATAAATATAAAATATATCATATTAAGGAATGAGATTATCCTAATAATTATAGAACAATATTTAACATGATCTGAACATATAGTTGATATTTAGCATAGCCTATCACCATTATTCTAATTTCCATTAAACATGGGCTATCTAGAAACTTGAGAACCTATTTATAACTTTCTCAGAGAACATTAAAGGAGGATAATATCAACATCTTTCTTTTGTCAAGATCTTACCCAAAAATAGCACTCACTCGTTCATTTAGATAGATACATATTAATTTTTCTATGGAAAGAAATGTAGAATACCAATACAATGGATTAAATTTGGATTGAATGAGCTATTAGGAACCAAAATAGTAAAATAAATAGATTTGAAGGATAATGAAATTTAGTTACACATAAGAGTGGTACAAATTCAATATAAGTGTTATTCATATAACAATAAAAAAAGTTTTTTGGTGATAATGAACTACTTTTCATATATCCTAGAAATATATTCATGAGGTCCATAAATATGGGAAATCTATGTGTTTTGTACATTTGCCCCTTTAAAATTATTAATCACCGCGAATTTGTTTCCTATAATATAGAACACTCACTAAACTTTTCTCATGTACATGATGTATTCTATATCTCTCTCTCTATGGAGTACATCTAATATCCCTCAAATGTACTAAAATCAGAGGTGGAATAAAGGGAAATTAAAATTATTATGTGGTGACTTTGGTGATTATCTCAAAATATAGAGGCAATGTTTAACACATCATAAAAATTAATCTTTTCCATGCTTATTGGAAGAATAATAAATTAAAAAAAAAAGATATTATGGGAACCATAAGATGTCCTGAAAGAGGATTACCCAATTTTTTCACTTGAGTATATGAAATGAAATTATGATCGAGAAACTACTTATGTTTGGGAGAATAAAATGAATCAAAAAATTTCTCTTACTAAAAAACAACTCGTGTTTCAAAATTAGTATTTTAATATGTCATATAATAGAAACACATGAGCATCAGTCCTATTGGTGAGGACTCCTTAAGTGAATCCAAGAGACCCGGGATAAAATCCAAGAGAAGGCTAATTTCTGGCACTGTAGAAGTACTATAGCAGTGTTGTACCAGTACTATAGTAGGTGTTGTAGCCGGTATTGTAGCGAGAACTGTAGGAGGAACTGTTTGGCACTGTAGCAACTGTAAATATTCCCCCGTTTGGGCCTTCGGGCCACCGATTTGGTCCCCAAGTCCTTTAAGTCCTTCGGGCCACCCAGGCCTTTAGGTCAGTAAGGCCTTCGGGCCACCTCAAGGCCTTCGGGCCCACTTAAGTGCAGATGCAAACCAGACAACCTACCAAGGAACAAAATTGAGAAGGATGAGGATCATGGAGCTTTCACCATAGTGGAAGCTAAATGGATTACAAGAATGAGAGGGTATGACACCTGCCATCGGGACAAGCCTGTGCATGCATGGGAAATCCTAGTCGAATAGCCATGCAAAGGTGGAGAGCTGATTTCAGGATGAAGATGTTGGGGAGGGGCAGTTCCAAGTAATTAATCTGGGTTGTATGTAATTTTTGAAGCCTACAGGCAATGAATTCCTCTATGGCCTACGGGCCATGTAATAATTACATGTACAATCCTTTGAAGGGTTCCACCTAACCCCTTGAAAGGTGGATTATCAAAAATCAATAAAAAATGAAGGCCTTTGGGCCATTGGAGAGAGTCATATAATAGAATCACATAGAAAGACTATTAACTTTCATTAAACCATCCAAAATTAAATAGACTATATCATACATCAATACTACATCAGGAAATAAACCATGGAGTACATTACACATAAATATAAACTCTATTGGAATAAGTTTTCCTCATAAAATCACTCAATTCATGATGTTTGTCAGAGGGAAGCAAACTATTCTAAATAAAGTAGATACTCTCATATGATGATTATTACTATTTTAAATGTATGAAAATAGTGGAATATATATAGTGACTTATAGGAAATGTGAATGATATGATCTCACCATCACACGACAGATTCTTAACCTTTTTTCAAATTAACCATCACTTAATAAGACTATTGTACATTTTAACATTTTGCAATTTGATTGTTATGTAGTGACCATAACCTATACATGAAACTTAATTTGTATACAACCACTTTTATGGAAAAATCTTAAAACCTCACAATTCCAAACATGAAAAATATCAGATATGGATAAAAGTGTAAAAGGGAATTACCTCATTGTTATGGGAGAAACTAAAAAAATTCCTTCATATAATGAATATGAACTTACATCTATTGAAGCCACAATTCAGGATTTGTTCTTGCCTAGTATTTAATTGATCAATTGAAGAAACCTCTTGTTCGACTCCTCATGTACGTAGAGTTATCCGGGTTCACATATACCATATTCTCGACATGTCCCCTCGGGGAGAGGGGGGGATTATAGGTATTTAGGTTGTGGTTTCATAATGATGATGGGGCATAATTCCCATAGACGGGTATCTAATAATTATTACCACCATCCTAATCTAAAGAATCTTTATAAGATTCCACTCCATGAACTGCTGTAGAGAGGGAAAACAAAGAGTGAAAGTCCCCATATCATTGTGTTTTTTATGTCGTTCTAGGAGAATTCAAGATTCCAATTACTACCAAGCCATCCCCACATCGAGCACAACATGAGATTGTCCATGCACCATCCTTAGAATGAAAAATATTCTCCCAAGATTTTATATCTCTTACTACATCCTTACCATAGATTCCTCCTAATATGATCTCATTTTCTTTATCAACATAAATAACCACTTCTAAATATTAGGAGGTTGTCCATGTATTCACAGTTCTTTGAGTCGTGGAATAGTCCCTTCAGGGTCAATATTTTGTATCAATAACAAATGTGGAGTCATCCACATTAACAATAATATGTTTTCCTTTATCAAATTTAGATTCGATTCTTTATATATCATTAGTCTCGTATAATTTAAAAATAGTTGGCATAGAGGAATGAGGAAATTCCAATTGTCCCCCAAACATTATGGACATGTCATTACTTCACTGAGGCATCTAGAACTTAGACGAGAGAAACTGCAATAACATGTCCTAAAAAATTTTCCTGACTATCAAATTCTCCAGAATCTAGAACATCAAGAATTTGGATGAATAAATATACTTTAACTTGTTCAGATCCATAAGAACTTTCATCTACTGAAAGGTCACCATAAAGAACACCTGTTCGATTTTCCTTAAATACAACATTGAATGGTTATATACCATCATTATTCCCCCTAATATGTTGAACACCACTGAAATCCATGGGATATTCTGGGACCCATGACATATTTGGTAGTCCATAGTTATAATCCATATGATGCTAACGATGACAAAGAGAACAATAATCAGGGTTATCCACTTCGAAAACATACTAAAATAATCATTATGACCCATTAATAATCCATAAACCTTCATGAATCTCCCTATAATTATAGAATTTTATAGACCTGTAGGTAATAGAGGGTCCTGTAAGATCCACAATAGTGGAATCAAATCTTATAGGGTGTCCAATAATCTTTTATTATAATTATTGTATATTAATTATAATTAGTATAACTAATTAATATATAAGGTATAAAGAATAGAATCATCTATTTTAACTATGTAATATAAATCTCATTTATTATAGCTTGTGGGAGGTAGCATGGATGGGGTTCTTATATGACATATCCCATGATGATCTCCAGCCTGTGAGGCTATAGAGGAACATCTATGGGGAAAATTTTAGGATGGTTGAGATCACCACTAGATCTATGTTATATGAGACATCCCATTAAATTAAAACCAGCATACACCTTCACCATATATCATAAATAAGTTTAATAAGGGGTTATTTATCTTGAAACTAGTTTTAAGGATATTAAATTTTATTTTTAGGATTTAATTATTTGTCTCCAATAACAATTTCATTATTGTTTTTAAATATAATACACATGAACACAATAAAAACATGAATAATATATTTTTGGGTCCCATTAATACAAAATATTATTTTAGAAAATACGTAATTTCAATCAACATTTAAGAAAATTTCATATTTTCTTTATATAGACTTGTAAAAAATCGTTTATTTTATTTTAAATTAAAAATAATAATTTTCCATTTTCAAATGTAAATTTTATTAGTTTCACAATGTATATTATTTAATAAAAAAAATTATATCTAAATAAATATTTATTTTCATTTAAAAGATAAAATTTCTATAATCAAAAAATTATTTCCATAAAAAATATTATTTTGGAATTAAGGTAATTGAATATATACGATGGTTAATTATTATAATTTTCAAAGACAACTAAGTTTTGTGTAACAATTATGCACACTAAGAATAATAGATATCTTTTACAGTATCATAAAAAAATAAAGAAACATAATAAATTAAATAATACATTTTGATGTCCAGAAATCATTTTTTCAATTAAATTGTGATATTTTAATGTGATAATATCATGTTTCTAAATAGATAATTTATCTTACAAAACCTAAATAATATTTTTACTATTTAAACATTATTATTTAGGAACATGAATCACTTACTCATTATGATTGATGGTATTTTATTAATTTAAATTCATGAATTATGAAATTTCAAAGAACCACACCACCTTGAAAACTGATATGACTAAATAACACTTGAAGGCCGATGGTTTTTTCATTTTTATTAACTAGTACTTTGAGTAATATATTTTGAAATTAATAAACAATCCCCAACCTTTTTTTAAAGAGCAACCCATTTTCAAATTTCTCTTCACTCTAGATACATGAAGAATGATTTTCTATTCAATTACACAATTTATAACACTCCTAATGAGTTTCTTTGTTTCCAGAAATCTCTTCCTTGCATTTATTATGGAAGTACTCAATGTAATGGATCTATCCATCCAATTTTCAATTCAAGAACATAAATGGTTATAAGAAATTTGATTTCAATGGGTTTATGTTATCATGTATTCATAATAATATCCTTTTTCCCTATAGAACCCTATTAATGAGATACAACATTTCTATCTTATTTAGCCTATCTATAAAAATGAATGCACACCCATTATATCATTGAAATTATCTCCTCATTTTCCAAGAAAAATGGTGTGTTGTAAATACCAAACCATATTTTAATTCAAGGATATTCATCAAGATATAACTATCCATAATTTATTGGGGAATTCTATAAATGTAACCTTCATTCTTTGATCATGGTATTGATGTTTTGAAATAATTTCTTATTTCCTATGATTGATGTGGAATTTTTAAATTTAGGCATATGAAGGGTGAACATGATGTAACTCTAATGAATTGGGTAATATTTTGATCTCACAAGATACCATGTATGGGCTATAGGTATTTATCCTATGAAAATTTTGTTACGATATATTTTTATCCTATAGTTAGGAGTATGCTTTCATGATCTATGTTTTTCCACATTCATAGGATATCATGATTTTATGATGTTATTTTCTTATATCATGCATTTATGTGAGTATGTATAGTTATTTCAACTTTATGTTAATAGGATATTCATCTTGAGTCACATGTAATATTTATAATTATGTTATAATTTGATTATTTACATCTTGGTATTTATATATCACCCCATACTTTTATAGTTCACCAAGTTATCATTCATAGTACTAAGAGTTTAGAGAAAACTAGGGTTATATTATATAGATTTAAATAAATATGTTTTATTTTATTTTAAGTTGATAATTATATGACTATTTACCTATCTAATTGACCCAAAATTCCCTTTTATTGAAGATCCATGGGAATAAATATCCTAAAATTCTCCTGATATGAATTCTATCTAGTCATTTTGTTTATTTTAAGAGTCGACAATTAAAACAATTATTTGTTATTACCTAAATTAAATTAACCAATTTTATAAAACATTTATTAGAAGATCATGAAATCAAACATAAAAAATTCAAATTCCCTTTTTCCCACTCTATTTTATTCATTTAAATATTCGATCCTAAAGATGATTTGCTTTCCAAAAAATGTGCCTTCAAGATCTATCTATATTTAACTTGAATAAATAACGATTAAAATATTTTTATTTTCTATTTATATACCAATACTTATTTCTATTCATTATATATATTATTCATGGTCTTCATATCATTCCATCTATAATGTAGTACCTTTGGAGGCATAAAACCACCCAATATTTTTGAATATAATGTTCTTTTATATTTTTGTATAAGATATATACTTCCATGGGTCAAGGCTTAATATTACAAAATGATTCATATAAAGTAACACATCATATTATTGTATTCCATCCATGACTGAAACATAATATTTATTGAAATATTTATTTCACTCTGACTATCACAAAACAACATTTTATTCTCTTAATTAATGTTTTGTTCCACTACAAAAGTAATAAATAATTTTAATTCTTTTATTTTATCCATGATCATAATATAATTCCACTTGATTATATGGATAAAAAAATAGATTGTATCCTTCAAATCCCACTCAGATTTTTCCTTCTATATGTTAAGGTATACCTAATAGTATTTTTGTATGTGACCACTTCAACAATCCCCTTTAATAGGTGATTAATTTAATTTCACAAATAGTATTCTATATTACATTATATATAATAGAGTATCAAATTAATATACACTAATGTTCTTGTTGTGGATTTTCCATGAATCCATTTACAATACCGACTATAAATGTAACTCCAAATGTTATACAACCCATTGAATCCACACTGATTTATAACACTTCTTAAAATGTAAATTGTTTCATGTACTTAAAATAAAAATTGTTTTCAGTTATCATATCATTTAATAATGTGGAATTTTCATTGATTTAAGAATTCCTAGGATTATATTTTCTAATTTCAAGTAATTCTAATACATTTTTTATATAGTAAAAAGAATAAAATCACATTATTATAACCTTTTATTCGTTAATAGTCCTTATTCCAAACATTTTAATTATACACCTAAGATCCATTATCATGAAATTAATAGACAATACAGCCTTTATGTGATCAATATTTTCCAAATTTAAGCATTCTATTTTCATAAAGTTCTCATATAAAAATATTATTATGAAAAGATAATAATCAAAAACAACTTTATAAAATATATCTTTTTCTTAAACTTTAAAATTCAATATATATCATTAATTCATTAGTCATATTGTTCAACTATTTAGTTGTTTTTATTATCCAAATAAAATTGAGTTTGAACATACACCCTTGATTAGTCATTCTATGTTCTTTTATACCATCTTGTTAATATCTAAAAAATTAGTCTTCCAAATAACATAGAAGGAATATTATTTCCACAACTAATGGTTAAATATGCATAACCTCATTACCAAAAACTCTAAGAACTATGTTAATTATTTTATATTTAACAATTTAAATGATTATTTTTTTTGAAATCAATTGATTATATTTGTTGAAATAATTTTACAATATTCCATACCTTGTAACCTATTCTAGCATCAATTTCATTCATCAATTAGTTTTCCAATCTGATCATATATGTTCTTTTATCCTATGTGGTTTTATAGCTATAATTTTCTAATTACATATTTTAAGACTATCTCCTATATAATTTATATAAATAAATATTCTATATAATTTTTAATTGATACATATTTTATGATTTTCAGTACTACACCATTCATATGATGTTAGTTGAGAATTTCATTTTAAAACACATACATTATTTTAAAGAGACAAGTTAAATTCTTTAATATAACCTATGGATTATATCATTTCAATACAACTACATATAGTACCCAACCTCAAGATTCCAATATCCTTATTTATTTTTGAGCATTATTTTTTATAGAACATTTGAAATTTTACCATCATTTTGTCTTATGGAACTATATGGTATATTTGAGACATCTGTACTAAAAAAGTATAGAATTGTGTTTTCTTAATGTAAAATTCCCTAATGTTTAATTTTGGTCAATTTATTCCAAAACCATTCATATTTTATTTCAAGAAAACTCCTCATCACTTTCCAAAATCTAATGATATCCTTTTGTAGACATCACAAAGAAAAAATCTATTGTATTCATCATTGTACCCAAAAAAGAATCATGACCACCCATTGGAATATAGTTTAATGCACTAAATAAAATCAAAATAGATTAATAATATACTAAAAAATACTATATTTTGTGATACATGTACTACATTCTCAGTTCCTAGTTTATCCATAATGTCCTACCCTATGAAAAACTGACACTTTGGGGGCCTCCTGGAATTGGAGAAATCCAACAAATGAGGGGATAATGAATATCACTATGTAGGGATGAAAATAATGTGGGAGTCATTCTCATAAGATACCTATAAAAAGCACACACCCATATACATTTATCAATGTTGAATTTTCTAAAATTGAAACCTCTAGATTGTAAACAATTATTGAACCCATATATTGTAAATTAATCATAGTTTCATAGATAAATATACTGAAAATTTAGAAGAAACAATACATTCATAAAATGTATAAAAAAATTTAAACCTAAATATATATATATATATATATTGAGATCCCTAGTCGTGATTACTGATTCTTACCAACAAACATGGTCATTTCCACTAAGTACTATTATTATCCTCCATTATCATGTCCTCTGTTGTCACCAACAATCAATCAATTATCTCTATAAGAGATTAAACATGTCATGAAATAGTATGAATATGTGATATAAATATAAATAGTTAGATTATATATTAAACATGAGTGAGTAGATATAATATAATTCATATCTCTCATAGTAAATTAAGAGGGGAATAGAATCCCAGAAAAAATGTATCCATAAGGAAACCCCATTCTTTGAGAGGGGAATCTCAATCTCCTAACTTGATAAGAGTGACATGTCTACCTATTCCCCCAAAATATTTTTTTTATTATTCCTATAATCATGTCAAACCTATATATAATTATAATGGAATACCCACACCATTACAAAACATGTTATAGATGATGGATAATTTAAATATTTAGATGACCCACTCTCCACTCGAGCTTGATGACATGGTGTAACACTCCACTGATAAAGGTCATTATTTTTCGATAATATGGGGGTATAAAAACTATACAAGTATATAGGATATGTTGGACCCATAATATGGTGATATCTCAGGTAATATGGGAGTACTGAAACTTAAACCACTCTAATCTTCAAAACCAAATCCTCTCATTTTCTATGTATCTGTAGAATAAGAATGCCTTTTACATTACCTTGAATAGGATCTCTAATGTTGAATAAAATCTCAAAATCACATCTTACATAGAAAAAACTCATAATAGAATAATCATGAAACCATAATTGTGTCTTGGAGAAGAAGATATAGAAAAATTAATATCCTAGGAGAAGTTCACGATGTGTTCATTAGGAAACATGGTGTGTGGGGTTTTTAGGGTCCTTGATGAGTTCTCCCCTTACCATGGATCACCTGGATATATGTCTTCATATTGGGTATATCTATGGGTACATAGTGGGTCTTACCACTCATGGTCCAGGGAGTGTACAACGAATAAACATCTTGATTAGCCAGTTAGTATCACACAATATGTGTCCTGACTGCATGACCTAGTATATTTAACTAATCATCAAAATTCAAGATGTAATACATAACCTGGTATCACAACATGTATTCTACCAAAACATACGAATGAAGTTTTGTTAATCACATGGTGTTCTCATAATCAATAGATTCATTTTACTACCTTGAATCATTATCGAGACATCCACAAATCTATTTTACCATAATCTATTTTTGACTAGAAGATGTATTATGGATTCTCTTCATCAAAAAATTAAATAATTTCCACTTCCTAATATTAAATCACTTTTATACACAAATTTATTTTGTTTGTGAATATTTTCCAATCCCACAAAAAATTTGCTTCTTTAAATTTTTCCCTCATCACTCTACATTACATGGTTCTTAAATAGTAAAAATGTTTCATAGAACTAATGATTAATTGAGAAAAGAACAGGGGTCAAATATTTTTTCAAACCATTCTTCATTTGATTTTTGATTTTGAATGCATGTAGAATTAATGGGGAAATACCTAAAAAATATTTCAAAGAATGATTTTCATGTTTCAAAATAACTTTTTTGGTGAAAGATAACAAAACAATGTTCAGTATTAAAATACCTAATAAACAAAAACATTAATAAATCGCTTCGAAATTATTTATTTTAATTGGATTATTGGTGAAAAAACCATTATTATATCAATTAAAATAATGGTGATAAAATTAAAAATAAATTTCCTTACCTCAAACGGGGTCAATCGTTATGGGATAATGATTTTGTATGTTACACCTTGGTGAGACTGAAGAACTCCATCATCAATTAAAAATTCTATAGAAATATTTTCATCGATCCCTGGATCTCTTACATTAATCATACAATGATACTCCCAACGAGATCACTCATTCTAACTCAGTATTCTCTAAATGTTATGTGAATAATAATGTGCATTTTCCATAAATTGGTTTATATAGTATGTAATTTAGTTTATCAGGATAATTATATAATATATGAATTTAATTTATATAATATCTTCTCATTATGACACATTATCCTAAATTACAATGAAAACATACCATATATCATCCCTTGGGGATATAGATCCACTTACAGCTATAGATTCCTCATTAATTACTCAATTGAATTGATAATTCATTTATTAAGAGATATCACACAATAATTCATTCCTATATTTAATATTTTTATATATTAAATCTGGGTCCATGCATCACCCATATAACTACACCAAAATCAATGATACACCTATAAATATACATTTAAATATTAAATGTTATTAAAGATAAAAACAATAATTTATAATTGCTCCCCACCTTAATGTATTTTCATGTAGAAATTCACAATCTATATTAAAGGGTGAGGTTAATAATCATACATCTAGATCTTCCAATGAAAGCATCATCCCCAAATATTCTTAGGCTACCAAAGAACTCAATCTAGTGGAATCATCTACCCATAAAGGATCTTCTCATACCCATCCAAAATTTCTAAGGGGTACTCTGAAAAGTTGGTTTTTTCCTTAATGTCTAGCCCACCCTAGTTGACAATGTGTGTTCAGTTTTACACTTACCTCCACAAATACGACATATGGAAGATTTCACACACTTGGTCTATCTAGTTGAGTATGTTCACATTGTCATCAATCTCTCTAATCATTCAAAATATCTGTAAAAACTAGATAAACATATGGGATAGATTGTCACCCAAAAAAACTCTTAAATTCATATCAATAGGGGATTCTCATGGAGGCCTGATCTTCCTTTTCAAACTCCAATGACCTATGATTTAATTTTTTGTAAAGTTAATTAAAAATTTCATTTGTCCTCGTATGATTTTAGATCACTTGATCATACATTTTCATCACCAAAAAAACTCTAAAACAATAAAAAATGCCTCACCAGTCTCAATCTACCACAATGGTGACCTGATGGGTCTAACATAATGATAGTTGAATGGATTCATGATTATAGTAGTGTGATAACTAATATATTAATCAAAATCAGACAATATAATGTTTTCCTACAATATTTGGACAAACATTAACACACCGTAAGTAAATATATCTTCTAAAAAAATTTCATTATTTCTATAAATACATATATTGGTGATGTTTCATTATTATCATTAATAAGGTATTTAAGGCCTCTTTGAAACATATCCATAATCATAACATGAACTGACAACACATATTAGGAAAATCAATGATGGTACCCTATGAATTTGGATGATCTGAATCATGTATTTTAAACCCATACACTCAACATGACTCTACTATAGTGATGATATGAATTGTGTCACCTTATAAAGTTGATCAAAAACAACCCATATAGTGTCATTTCCAATCTTTAACTACAGATTCAATATAAAAACGTCCATATAAATTCATCCCCCCTTTAATTATGGGACCTCGAGTGGGTAGGTAATCGCAAATTGAATATGGTGTTCCACAATCTCCAGCCTACATATAAGGCATAGAAAAACAAACTTTTAAACATTCCCTCTCATGCTGGCTCCCAAATTTTTTTTGAAGTTATTGGTACATCATATACACTCTATGATGTACAACCAAGGGGGATATATGAAACTCCCTCAACACCTACCCATGAAACAAGACATGAACATCCATCCACCCATGGAAATTTACTATTCACTCACTGGCTTAATATAATCACTAAGGTATAACTACTAATTATATCATGTCACATATAAAAATAAAATAGATATATACCATTAAATCCAAAATAATATACTTAGGAATTAGTGGGATTTTTATAATAGAGTATAGATAATATACCACACTCACTTATAATTGGTTTAGCTAGAAAGAGTTAATCTAATATAACAGCTCCTCCGTAAAGCAAGAACAAGATTTCATGTTCAGTTCATATTCCACCAAGTTTTCCTTTCCTAAACTATAGACTATCTTAATGTTATGTTCCTACACTAATTACATCCATCACCTCTAACTCTATTTGAGGATCCTTTAGGAAAGGTTATACCTGAGACTTTGGTTATTCGAAAAAACTAAATATATAAGGAACCCAACCATTTATTTCATGATATTATCCATAATTTCATGATAAAATTTTAAATAAATAACTATGAAAATGATTATTAGGTTTAGTGTTTTAGAAAATAGGTTTACAATACAATACATAATTTTTTAAAAAATGAACGCATATACAAGTTTTAATCTCTATTGATGGAATATTTGTTCTCCAATCCAAAATCACCTCAAAACATAGGATTGCATAGGGATATGTCACAAACAGAATCTGGTTACCACCAATAACGGCACCAAACCTAGCCTGTGACAAGGCCTGAAGGGCTTTACATATCCCCATGGACTGGCACAAGTTCCTGGGAATCATTTATCATGGTGTGGGAATGATTAACCCGAATATGAATACATAAAACATTAAAAAAATTGATAAACTGAATTAGAAAAATTCATACCATACAAGGTATATACAAAAATCCAGAACTGAATACATAAGTTAAAATGCACTAAAAAGGTACAAAGGCGCAAAGAAACAACACCTAAATATACCCAAGGACTCCACACGACATAGGGTCATCACACAAAAGTCGTCTCTACAACTCTGCACCAAGGATGATAACTAACACCATGAATTGCCATCACACATAGCATTCCATTTACATGAGTCAAGAATAATAAAATATACTTACACCCAGGGGTTTTAAGTAGGGTGTGAGACTAAGGCCAATAGGATACCACCCAAGGATTCCAAAGAGCATGAAATACAATGTGAAAAAGAAAGCAGTTTTAATATGGACAGAAAAGATGTGATAACATCCAAGAAATGCAACTTTCAATTGAAAACAGTTTTGAAGATAAAAGTATCTGAATGTTAACACATTAAAATATAAATGTTAGATACTATAATTTCCTTCCAAAAACACCCCATAAAAATTGAAAATACCACAAATACAATGAGAAAAAAAATTGAGAACACCCATAAGAACTAGATAGTCTCGGGCCGCATGTACCTCATACCTCAGTGTAAAGTAACCATAATAAAAAAATTTATTGTGCACGAGACACTAGTAGGGAATATAATCATAACCTAGTGGTCCCCAATCATCTTATAAGTTTTTTATTTAGAGTTTTTGTTATCCAAATTCTTGGTGGAACTTGGAAAAAACCCATCATGTCCACTAGCCGTACTAGTACACATCCGCCCCACCTAGGTACCCGAGCTTCCCCCCTTTGTGCTAAAACAATTTCAGCATGAAACGCATATACATTTTAATGTAAAACACCACCACTAGTTATATACACCAATTATAGTAGCTATAACATTTTATAAAACTTAAAACACACAACAAACTATTCGATTTTTAATGAAACAATTTCTCAAAATCCAGTATAGTCTTGCACACAAAACCACACTTGTACACTATGTGCACACTTTTATGTTACACAAATAGTAAATTCATCCCAATAAATTTCATTGAAAACCCAAAAATAAATTTTTGGGGAGCCCCATGTTTAAAGAGAGGTGATAACTTTGACAAACATCCATTTTCACACTAAAGTGGCACTAAACTTCACTTTCATTACAAAAACCATTAAACCCCATTTTTCGCAGTAACTACAAAAGAGGATAAACATTAAAAAAATTATTTTAATCACTAATAAAGTTCAATAAAATCAACTAAATAATTATAGGGCATCCCCAAATAAACCAATAAAACATTTCATTGGAAAACCCCCAATTTCACACCAAATTGGAATTTAAAATTCAATTGCAACAAAAACACCACTAAAAATATTTTTTTAAGATATTATAAAATGAGATAAACCTAAAAATATGACAAATATAGAATTATAATACAAAATTATTTCATAAACATTGGAATCACCTACCGAATCAAAGGAAACCCTTGAATCACCGTGCAAAAATCATGTCACACCACCATCGCACCAAGAAGGACATATATCGAACATAAAACAACAATAATTGACCAATAAAAACCAAGGTTAAACCCTAGGTTCTAAACTCTACCCTTGGTCATTTTTCACTTCATGTAAATTGAATGAAACTTAATGGAAATTATAGAAACTGAGGAGGAGAGACACTTACGTGAGACTCTTTGAAGTTCCTTCACCAAACCCCCCTTCAAATGGGGTTCCAAAGTGGTTCTCAGCAACTTGGAGGGCTACCATGGATTTTATGTCGACTATGATGAGGATGGGTCGAATTAAGAACAAGACTAGAGGAAATAATGTAATAATTAATAGATTTAAGAAGGAATGAAGTTAACTCTTCAAACCTGGTCGATTTGATAAACCTTATAATGTTCGGAACTAAATCGCGATTGAAACGAGATCCAAAGAGTGAGAAAGATGAGGGGCGTGCGGATGGGTGCGGTGGTCTTGGGAGGCACTTGGAATCACCGAAAAAATCCATAAAATTTAATAAGTTATTAATTTAACATTTTTTTAAGAAAACTAGGAATTGACTTTGAGGTTGGCACAATTCCTTAAATAAAAACTGAAATCCACCATTATTTTGGATTCTTAAATGGTTCAAATTGATATATTGGTGTTAATAGTCCTGGGGAGGACATTTATAAATTATAATGCGTGTAAAATATAAAAAATTGAAATGTTTAGAAAAGAAACAAAATTGGTTTTTAAATCTGGAAATGGGCTCATGGTTTGGCCCAAATCATGAGAAATAACCCTTTCCTCAAAAAAATAATGGGAATCCCCCCCCAAAAAAGAAAGAATGTAAATTAAATGAAAAATAAATTTAAAAGAAGACATGGATGAGATAATTCTCCCCACCTTGAAAACATTCGGTCCCTAGAAATCCAGATCAAGGCCAAATACAAAAACCAAACCCAATCGATAAACCAAGATGTACTTCTTTGCCAAGCTTCGCCCCCAAAAGCCAAAACACCTCAAGTGATCAATTAAAGAAAGATTAATCTCCCAACAAAAAAGTAAACCAATTTCCTAAAATAATCAATCAAATTCAAACTTCATCCCAAAAGAAAACTCCTCAAACAATATCCAAACAAGACTCAAGAAATTCACCAAAACGAACATCAACATCGAACAAGGTTACACTTACCTTAATTTAACTAAACCATAGACTACTTTCCAATCCCAACATTTACTCAAGGATGATGTTGGTGGCTAGATAGATCCGAGCAAGACTACCTACGACCAACCCATAAACATAGAAAATCTGAGTTATTGGTAATGGGGGACAAAAATAGGCTTCCCACCATATGAGACAAACTATATTTTTTTGTGATAGAATCAAGACACTAATAGGAGGAGGCCTGAACGAACTCCCCATTACAAAGGGTAGACATCCATTAAAAATTTATGAAGGAATGTACATGAGAATCATAGTGGGTCTCCCCACCACAAGAATTAACCATCTTGATAAACTAGCATCAGTAGGCACAGAAATACAAAAAAAATTAATCATTTGGGAAGGTTGTATGGTTAGTCCCCATGGTTTGGGAAACTGTGCACTAACTGTGCAGATAGTTCTTTCCACATGCCTTCCTAGCACATGGTCACTATTAATTTTTCACAAACCATGTTCTTGGCCTATCTAGACAAATTTCCAACCATTCTATAAAGACTCAATGAAAACCAAGGGGGGAGGGAATAACATTGGGCGATGACATGGGTACAAGGCCCTCCACCAATTTCCACTGAACATGAACAAGAGAAGAAAGATGATGAAACTTGAGGTTTAAACTCTTCCTGTCTTTCATTATAATGATAGGACTTTGTACAGGGGTTTAAATGACACTACGATTTCCCCTAACTAAGATCCAGGTTATCTCTAAGACCAATGTTAGGAGCTCAAATGATTGAACTATCTTCAGCCTCTCAGTTAGTCTTTGGAAACCCCTTGAACGAGAATTCTTCTTTCAGTTCCACAAAAAACTAAACTGAAATAGATGATAACTTTTTCAAGACATAACACATTCCAAACTCAATTAACACTAACCTAATATTTCACTGAAATTAGGGAATAGGAGATTCACACACATCAAACATTGTTTCTTCAAGTGAGAAACAATATAAATAAAGAACACATATACTCACCTTCCTCTAAAATGGAAGATTTTGATGTTTTTTCAAAGGATAAATTATCCCAATATAACAGAGACTCTAAGAGGATTGCACAACATTCACGATTATGATCAATCGATCACATGACATCACAAGGCATCACTAAACATAACCCTTGAGACTGATATAAACAATGCATATAGAGGGACCTTATACAACATCCCTAAACAACACTCAATTCTATAAAGTGTCCAAAATATCCTATCGTGACCATATTTCCAATATTGGAAGTTTAATGTGAACTCCTTATTCTAAGAGACTACGAAGGACTAAGAGGACCTCTTGGACACTATCCAGAAACTCGTCCATGCTAACAACCCCATACCACACCCACCTTCAGAAAATTAGGAAACTTAAGAAGTTAAGTTCTCTTTAAACCTTCTCTGATCACTCTCGCACTACAATAGGATACACAAAACCAATATAGGAAAGGTAGTAGACTCAATCTTTAAAGCTCAAGAGAAATATTCCTTATATTCATCAACTTCAGGGTCTTCAAACGGCAAAACAATTCGGGTAGCACTTTAGTTGTGCACTAACCCCTAATGGGGTGTACCTTATCCAACAATTGAACCCAAGGACCTAACCAAGATGGTCCTTTGGTCAAGATATAACAAAAACTAGATAAAAACACATGAAGGGAACAGTTGTAAAGTCATCCCAAAAAAATTCATATAAGAGACCACTAACCGGCCCTTCAACGCAGTTTACCGACCAAACACACACCCAAAACACAGTTCAAACTGGAGGGGTTCTTAGACTCAAAACATCCCACAACATCAAAAATTTTCAAAAAATATAATACACACAATACCAAACTAGTCATCAAGACATCATGTTTTCCATTGAAATCATCTTTTTTAAAATAAAAGGTTCAGTGGTTAGTGTATCCACCAATGGTACCCGATTGGTCTTACAGATGCATGTTTCTATGCCACACCGGGAACGCTCCTCATATCCATCTCGGAACTCATACATCCATGCCACAAATAGTCCATCATCCTATATTACCCCATTAATATGGTCTCTCACAGAAATACCAAAGGATAAAATAAAAATTCTTTCCACTTTTCAATACCAAAATAGTCAACCAATACGTCATTTTCCTCCAAACCACTAACCACAAAATCAAACCCAAATTATAGCCTATCAAAATTTTCTGAAAGGAACAATGATTTAAATTTAAACTCTCTTTCAAGTAATACACATTAATTTCAAAACATCTAATCCAATTAAAACAACTCTCAATAGTTTAGAAAACTCTATTGGAAATACTTTTTCAAAACCAACTTTAACAAAATTATCTGCTTTCAAAAGAGGTTTAAACACACCATTTTCCATTTCAAAACAATTCTGAAAAATATATTCCAAAATTTCCCAATTAAATCCCTTTCGTATTTATTAGAATATAATTTAAAAAAAACATACCCTTCTTAAAACCATGTCATTTTTTTTTGAAACCTAACTTCCAAGATTTCAAAACTAAAGGACACAAGTCAATGCAAGGGGAAACTAGCTTCGGTGGGTGACTTGGATATATGGTTGACGGCCATAATCCAATCACTTCACCATCGCAGAGAGTTTTCTAGGAAAATATCATCGTCTCCATATGTCTTTCTAGACCCTGTGAGCTCACTTAGACCATTAACCCAACTCTCTTTTCATTTACCCTAACCATCATCATACCAAGAAAACCAAAGGGCTCAGAAAATTCACGAAAACCCCTGGAGACTTGAATGCCATCATGAGGTGTGTTGATCAGAAACAGTACTCATAAATATAATTCCAACTCCCGAAAATCTTAAATCCAGACTACCCTGACTTTTTACCACATTATATGACCTAAAGAGAGAGAACCTCCTTTGATACCATTTTGTCACAAACCGAATCTGGTTTCCCCATATACCAGCACTAATCCTAGCATGTGACAAGTCTCAAAGGGAATTCCCTATCCCCATAGGGTAGAACAAGTTACTGAGAATCATTTATCTTTGTGTGGGAATGATTTACCCAAATATATATACATAAAACATCAAAAACATTTGATAAACTGATTCTGAAAAATTCATACCAAACAAGGTTTATACAAAAAACCATAACTGAATACATAAGTTCAAATGAAGAAAAAAAGGTCCAAAGACACAAATAAACAACCTAAAAGTATACCCAAGTACTCCACACGACATAGGGTCATCACCCATAAGTCTTCTCTACAACTCTCCACCAAGGATGAGAACTAACACCATGAACCACCATCACCCAAAACCTTCCCTTTTCCTAAGTCAAGTATATTAAATTGTACTTAATCCCATTGGGTGTAAGTAGGGTTTGAGACTAATCCCAATAGTTTAACATAAAATTATTCAAAAGAGCATGCAATACAATGTGAAAAAGCATGCAGTTTTAATATGCAAAGAAAGGTAGTGATAACTTCCTTGAAATGCAACTTTCAATTGAAAATAGTTTTCAATCTAAACCTTTCAGAATGTTAACAAATTTAAATATAAATGTTTTCTATGACAATTTACTTCAAAAAACCCCAATATATGGTAAATTACTACAAATACAATGAGAAACAAAATTGGAAACACCCCTAGGCACAAGATAGTCTCGGGCCCCATGCACCTCATACCTCGGTGTAAAGTAACCGTAGTAATATCTATTCTTCTGCACGATCCACTAGTAGGGAACATACTAATAACCTATTGGTCCCCAATCATCATCCACATAGTTTATTTAGAGGTATCGTTATCCAAATTCTTGGAGAAACAGGGAGAAAACGCATCTGGTCCACTAGTTGTACTAGTACACATCCACCCCACCTAGGTACCCGGGTATCCCCCTTTGTGGAAAAACAATTTCAGCATGAAACACATATCCATTTTTAAATAAAAAACTACTACTAGTTACATACACCCAATATAGTAGCAATCACATATTTTACCACTTAAAATGTGCAACAAACACATTGATTTTTAATGAAACAATTTCTCAAAATCCTGTATTGTTTTGCACACAAAACTCCTTAATAACCCTACTTGTACACTATGTGAACACTTTTAAGTTACCAAAATAGTAAAGGAATCCAAATAAATTTCAATAAAAACAAAAAAATCAATTTTAGGGTAGCCCCATGTGAAACAAGAGGTCATAACTGTGTAAAATCTCTATTTTCACACAAAAGTGGCACCAAAACTTCACATTCTTTACAAATACCATTAAAACCCATTTTTTCAGTGACAAACAAAGAGGATAAAAATTAAAAATTTATTTTTATCCGTAATAATCTTCAATAAAATCAACTAAATTATTATAGGACAACTCCAAAGAAACCAATAAAACATTTCATTGGATAACCCCTAATTTCACACAAAATTGGCATTTAAAATTCAATTGCAATAGAAAAACCACTAAAACTAATTTTTCCGCAATCATATAATGAGATTAACCTGAAAATAGGATAAATAGAACATTCTAATATTCAATGATTTTATAAACATAGGAATCACCTACTAAATCAAAGAAAACCCTTGAATCACCATGCGGAAATCAAGTTGCACCACCATCACACCAAGAGGGACTTATATCGAACCAAAATCTGCAATAATTGACCAATAAAAACCATGGTTAAATCCTAGTTTATAAACCCTACCCTTTGTTCCTTCATAAAAATCAATGAAATTGAATGAAACTTCTTGGAATGGGGAGGAACAAAGGAGGAGATACACTTACTTGAGATTCTTTGAAGTTCCTTCCCCAAACCCCCCTTCAAATGGGGTTCTAAATAGGGTTTTAGCGACATGGAGGGCTACCATGGATTTTAGGTTCGAAGAGGACGAGGAAGGTATGAATTAGGAATTCGAATGGGGGGAAAAGAGTAATAATTGTGAGAGTTTAGAAGGAAAGATGTTACCTCTTCAAATCTGATCGATTTCAGAAACTCTATGATGTTCTGTACTAAATCGATAAGGTAACGAGCTCCATAGATGAGGAAAAGAGGTGGGGCACGTGGATGGGTTCCATGGGCATGGGTGTAACTGGGATGAACCAAAATATCCTTAAAATTGAATAATTTATTAATTAACCAAGTTTTAAGAAAAAATAAGAAATTGACATTCGGGCTGGCACAATTCTTTATATAAAAACCCAAATCATCCATTATTATGGATTCCTAAAGGGATAAAATTAAAATGGTGTTTTAATAGGTTAGGGGAGGCCATTTTTAAATTTTAATGGTTGCAATATATTAAAAAATTAAAAATTTATAAAAGAAACAAAATTGGTTTTTAAATCTGGAAATGGGCTCATGGTTTGGCTGAAATCGTGATAACTCACCCTTTCCTCAAAAACAATCATGGTAACCCCCCCCCCCAATAATTGAAATTAAATGAAAAATAAATTTAAAAGAAATAATGGATGTGATATAATATTTTTCAAATGATAAGGGATAAAATAATATGTAGAATAAGATAATAAATGAAAGAGAATATTATAAGTCAAACAGGACGCATAACATAATAACATGTATTTAAGAACATGAGTAATCAAATAAGTATATGAAAAAAATAACCTGAATAATTAAATGGAAATGTGGATGAAACATAAAAAATAGTAAAAAGTGAACATATTACCAATGATAATCATGAAGGTGTAGTATATCATATTAATAAAACTTTTTACAAATATACCATAAAACATTACTAATGTTCTAAATAAAGGTATCATGGATATATCATCGAAAGATAATTCTTCTTTTCCCAATGAATTAGAGTGTTATTTATTTTCCCCAATCATAATTTTAACATTGTGTATTAAACACATGTTTATAATCATTAGAAAATATCATTAATAACCCATTTGTATGGAATGTAGACTTCAAAAATGGATTTCCCCATTCAAAAATAATATTATATATCTAAATAAATACCCTTGATTGAATATAGTTTTGGGTATTCATGACATAAAATCAAAGCATGAGAATAAAATGTTGTCTTCGGTATCATAACATGTATTAATAATTGATCATTAAATCAGTTTATAGTAACAAAAAGGTTGGATATTGTTAATAAGAAAAACATATTCATAGTAATGGGGGTGTTTATAAATATTTGGAAAAAATTAATTTAAAAAATATTATTAATCAAAATAAGATCATGAATTTATGATGTGGTGAAAGAGAAACCTTACCATGAGAGTATTATTCATTTTTCTAGAGTGAGACTCCTTAGAAACATAAGAACACCGTGGGAGTTTTTTTAGAGGGAAAAGGAGATAACATTAATTATCAATGTGTTTTTTTATCATAGTTATGAGTGAAAGTTTTTATATATATAGATGTGTAGGGGTTGTTTATATGGTTAAAATATTGGTAATTTTATTATATAATCCAACAACTTGTGGGTATAAAAAAATTTAACTAATATTGTATCTCATAAATTTGTGATTGATAGTTTTTTTATGTCAATATCCTTCAGAAATCCAAATTCTCTTTATAAATAACCCATTTAATGCTTTGATTCCAAAAAAACATTTATCTCATAATTCACATTTTTTGTTCCAATTTTTTAACTATATATTTTTAAAATTAAAATTATATATTTATGTTAATTTTTTTCAATTTAGATGAATTTTTTTTGAATAAATTTTTCAAAAAATTGGAAACATTATCACATTATATTGATGTCATTGAATTCTGGTAGTCATAGAACAATAATTTTCAATTTTTAACAAAAAATAAAATTTTTCAAACCATTATCCAAAATCCACTCTGAGTAAATTCTTGTGTGATGAGTCTAAAAATTATATTTATTTTATCATAATTATTATCTAAATTTTATAATTGTATCTTTTAAATAATTCTACTTATTTATTTAAAATTTAGTACTTAAATGACATAACAAAATATCTAACCATTATAAAACATACATAAGACATTTTTAATTCATATTATAATTTAAATATTTTTAATATTATTATTTCATTATATTAATTTTTTAGAACATAAAAATTTATCAAAAAATTTACCTAAAATATAAATTAAATATATGTACTGTAACAAAAAAAATAAATTTCAGTTTCATTCTTTCTAATCCCAATGATATCTACAGTGTATCTTCATAACCATAAATAAAAATAAAAAATAATATTATAGCTTTGTGGTCACTAGGTACATTTTCAAGATTGTCCAATTTTCATAATATCCAGAAGAGTTATTTCCATCTAAATACACTATCATTGTCACCTCATCATCAACTAATTCTAAATAACCATAAACATCTATTAATTATTTATATTATTTTCGTAATGCTACACTTTATTTTTACAATAATTATGGAAATAATGCAATTTATAGGAGAATTCAACACTATTTATTTTCTTTTATTAATTGCAGTATTCTTTAATTTGTGTATGAATTTCCTGTTCTTATTTGTAGTATCCCATATCCCCACATGATGTTCAAGGTTCTTATGAAAAGTAGTAGTATATATTTGTGATAAAGATGATGTAGTTATTATAAAATAAGTTTTATTTTTTTAATAACATAATGACTTTTGGGATCATTACATGATATGCCTTAATACATTTATCCCACTTCATATGACTCTTTCTTAAATAAAATATGGAATTTTTCTCCTTTATTACTTCTTCAGGTTCCCAAGTAGCTTCTTAAAACTTGTGATTTCTCAAACATAATTTCAAAAGTCATGTTGTATTTTTTTGAAATACATGTTTCCTTATGTCATGAATTTATATTGTACCCTCTTAATGAAAAAATATATGATATAATTCTACACCATTAATATAATGTATATGCTTTGGTATAGAAAAAAATGTAAACCAAAACACATGGAAGGAATCATGGACACAAGAAATATTTGTTTAAAGTATTAATTTAAATTAAATTACACAAAAAATCACTAAATTATAAAATGGGACAATCTAACTTGGAACAAAATTCCTCTTCTCTCCAAATAAAATAATAATTTTCCACAATGATATCATGATAAATACATTATCCCCAACATTAAATTAGAAGTCCATTAATAAATATTGCTTCTAACACATATGTCAACTCTGGGTGAAGAAGATGTGATTCTTAATCACTTTTATTTTTTCTATAGTCACCTTTAAAATTACAATCCTCAATAAACTCCCTTGTCTAACTTCACCCTGACAATTCTAGAGTTATACACGTGTTCCTATAGTGATCTTAAAAATGTGTCATTTTAATACATGAGTAGAAAATTATTTGATAAGATAATTAATCTACTGAAGGATATTGGTCCTAAATCCATTTAAAATAATTAAATCTAGCCAATAAAATGTATTCTAACAATTGTGTTTTATTCTTTTACTTTCCATCAGTATAAGGATTATAGGTTGTGCTAACGATTGAATAAATAGTCATATACAATTTAAGGCTCCATCAGTACATATAATTAAATCTTGGATCTCATCGATAAAGAATCAATAATGGGACTCTATAAAGCCTTAATAATTTTTTAATGAATAGGTGATATAGGTGTTCAAGGGTGAAATCCACAATTATTCCAATTAAATAGGTGTAATTCGTTAACTTATCTTCAATTTCCCATATAGTATTTTTTCTATTGGGTTTCAAATTTAGGATGGTAAAAATGAATGTAGTGAGGCTATAACGTATCGATAGAGGTACTGGTATAGGTTATAATACCACTTGGTATGTTTTTACTCCACCTTCACATGTAGAATCACTGTGAACCTTTATATGTAATTAAAAATATCTCTTTTAATAGAACATTCACGATAATTATTTTTATAGTCCTGAAACATTTTATTGATTTTGAGATGTATAGGGAATGTAGCGCTATGAGATTTATCCATAATCCCTATACTTATCACTGGAACAGATGGAATATATATCATTGGACCAATACATATAACTCCTTATTGATCAATACTGAATCTAGGAAACATATCATTTTTCATTGCATCTATCTTAATTTTCCACAAAGGATCACCTCTTACTACTTTCTTGATATTATTTTGTAATAATGGTTATGAAATAATTAGGGATATGATTGATTATGACTCCTCACTTATTATTACATTGTGAATCCTTAATTATTCTATTATCAATGGAAATCCTTCAATTAGCATCATTTTAATAACACTAGGTTCATTACCACTCAATTCATTTAACCCTCTATATTCTCTTATGAGGAGATAAATAATTGAACAACAATAATAATTAAGATGTTACAACTATCTAATTTATATCATAATGTGTTAATTATTAGTTAATATATTCTTTAGAATTTTGTTTTCTGTGTACCACGTAATGATATTTCCACTAAACAATTAAAGTGATAAAGTATCTAACTCCAAGTTATGAGTACGTTAATTCCTTTCATCATGATATAATTTTCAAGATTCATAGTTTATCACCATTGAGTTTTTTATGTAGAAACATTGAATCACATTTATAGATTAATCACTATAGATAAAAAATATTACACAAAATGAGGTTAATTCTAACATGGGTGCACTAAACAAATGTGTTTCCAGTTCATTGAAGTGTTCATTGAGTTCTTTCATCATATGTGACATGATACCCCTAATGATAAATTTTTTAAGGTATTATTTTTTCACAAAAAATATATTTTACCCATCAATTCAAATGAAACTATTAATCTTCATCACTATTGTTGGATGGAGCCACTACTCTACCAACATAGCCTTTTCTAGATACATAGAGATTCCTTCATATGATACAATGTGTCCAATGAATTCCACATATTTCAATGAGGAATAAAATTTATTGAATTTATCAATATTACCCTCTTTTGTAGTGTTTTTAATATGAACATAAGGTATTCCTCTGTTTCTTCATCAATTATGAAATATTTCATAATTTAATTTATAAACACTAAAAACGTTATCGAGGTAGTCCCTATTGTTTTCTTTAATAAAATAATAAAAATATAATGGGATAATTAATCTAGAATAATTTCATAAAATTTAAATCTAAATGTATATTCATTTTCTAAAATAATTTTATTGGGCTATATTATTTTCATCGACCATATTTATTGATACCTTGATCAAATATACATCATAAAAATAATTAATCTCTTGAAAAATGGTCATGAATGTTATTGATTCATGGAAGAGAATATTTTTTTTATTTTGATCAAATTAATTTCTCTATAGAAAAGAAAATACTCATTGATCAAACATTAATGTTTAAAAAACTCACTAAAATGAAATATATGGATGGATATAAACCGTATCCATGATATATGAATGTTTTATCTTTAATTAAAATATATTTATAAAGTCCATTCTATACAGGGTCTTTGATAAATGTTTTCATCCATGTACAAGATAAATATTGGAGTATACCTATATTTCTATGGTAGAACAAGATAATATTTCCAGAAATACATCAATGTATTCTTGAACAATTGGGTTAAATTCTATCATTTTAATTTCTATATCATACCTTTCTTCATCAATAATTTTTATAAATAAATTAATAGGAGGTAGTTTATGATAAAACATTGGCTGGGATTATTCTCCTTGGAAAATGATATTTGGGTTTCACCAATATAGAACTAAAATTTCATTACATATTCAATTGATCTTGAAATTATAATTTGAGAGAGAATCCATCAATAGTATTATATTTAATTCCACCCTCAAAATGACAACAAACTTTTCAATTTAATTTTTTCTTCAATATTAATTGTTTCTCACCAATATAATCTTATGGAATAAATATAACTTTAATGATTTTTAAAAGATAACACTATTTATAAAAAATGTAGGTATGATTTTATGTTCTTTTATATCTTAATTAAAATAATTTAATATATTTAACTACAATCACACTATGTATTATAATTATTTCTGTGAACAAAAAGGGCATGTGAAACCACATCATTTGGAACTTCAAATTCTACATTCATGAAGGAAAAAATACATCATTGACCCCTTAGACTTCGTTTAGGATGATTATGGTTTCTCTCAATCATTCATGGATTTCAAAAATATTTTTCACAGTAACCAGGATCCTCAAAAATTAAATATTTCACTACAAGATTTTCATGCATCATATTCTACTTCTTATTTGAATTTGGATTATAATATTTTACAAATCCATAAAATTTTAGAGAAATTTGAACTACAATTCAATATTTATAGAACATTCCATTTCTATGATGATATTTCCCTAAGTTTTTTTCTATAATTTTTCACATGTATGAATTTATAGTATCTTCTTGTCCTTTTCATTAGTTAGGAATCATACCATGCTCATCCTCCATCCTTATCATTTTACCATGAGACAAATTATGTGTCCTAAAATTACATATCAACATTGAATGAAAATTTTATTATTTCCTCATAACTTCATATTTCACATATTTCTAAATAATTATATAGATGAGTTATCATTCCACTAAAAAATTTATAGATATTCACTTAAAAATCAATAATATTTGTGGAAGCATAACATGCGTGTATTGTTAAGTATGTCTCATGAATTCATATAGGTTCACCACCCTTTTTAATTTTTCTCAACAAATTCCTTTTCTCTATTTATTCATATATTGTGAGAAAAATATTTTTGAAAATGGTCTTTTTGAAATTATCACATTTCATAACATCGGATAATTCCTTGGTCATGGTGTTCTTGATCAATAAACATGATTGATTAGTTTCTCACTCCAAATAATACTCAATCAAGGCGACCTTATCTTTCAAAAAACAATATAGTACAAAAAATAACTTTCTGATAGTACATATCCATTATTTTACATCCAATAGATTATAGGTACTCGAAAAGGCTGGGGTCATTGATATATGTGTGACTATAAAATTAGTTATTCCCTACTAGGTGTGGATGGAATCATAATGCAGTTCATGTTATTATTAATGACATAGGATAACATCATAATAAATTTTTTTACATTTTGTAATATCATATTAGAATTTTTATCTTTACATTGGTGTTTTTTATTATTTTTCATATAGGCCAATATCTTCCCAAACAATATCTATAATGAAGTTATTGAATAAAAAGGATGGTTATATTATGAATCAATATAATAAAAAATTTCAATAAAGAGTTTAATCATTATGTTTTCTATCATTGGGATTCTATGATCTTATAATTTATTATTTTCATTATTTTATTTATAAAATTGAAAATGTATATATGTACACTCATTTTTTCATAAAAATATTATGATAAACAAAGAATATCCCTCAAGAGTGTCATACTAGGTGTTTGAAAAGGACTCTTTTTCATGCATAATGAGATGATAAGTTAACATTAAAAGAACCATTTTGGGTTTATTACCCCTCAGAACAACTGAGTTTGTTCCACATTCACTTATAGTATCAAAAATGGAATTCATTGATTGGAGGACACGAAATTTATATTTCACCAAAATTTGAGGATAGTTTCTTATATTTATAATATTATATAATTATTATATGATGTTTTTTAAGACTAAATATCCATAAATAACTATACCATACATAGATACCAAATATGGTGACCCATATTTTATTTTATGATTTTATCAATAATTCTTTGAAAAATATTACATAAATAAAAATGATGGGACTTTATAGGTTTAATATCATGGAAATTAGGTATATATTGTAATATATACATGGTTTATAAAATAAAACCTAATTTTTTTTTCCAAAACTCGTGAAAATTTCTATTCTCATCCTAGATCATCTCAATGAATTAGATTTCTAATGGAAATTTTAAAAATAAAATGATTGAGAATGAAGACCATTAATTGATAAAAAATTTAAGAGAACATCATAGGTGAAACATGAAACATTTCATAAACCATGTAAATAATATCTTGAGGAATAACATTAGTACATGTACTTATTAACATGAGTAATACCAAGGAAATGTGGATAAAATAGAAACATGAGACGATTATAGATATATTAGGAAAGATAATTACTAATGATTCATAAACCAAATACCTCAAGATTTTTACCAAGGTATCATAAAAACTTTACAATTCATGCTAGAATGTTAACATGAACATTTCGACTCTAGATATTAATTCATTACCCAATACACCAGAGTTGTATTAGGATCCACACTTCATATGTATAACATTATGTGTTCCATAACAATCAAAAATCACAAGTAAATATCATTTATAACCCACTATTAAGGATTATGTATTTTAAAAATTTATTTCACATGTAAATTTAGTATATATACATCTAAATGAATACCCATGAATGAAAATAGTTTTGTATATTATTGTCAGAAAAATATTGAATGGAAAATAAAGGGTTGATTTTAGAAGCATAACATGTATGAAAAACAGATACCAAAATGGTTTTAATGAGATGGAATGTATTTAACACAATAATAATATACTATAGTCATAAAATTGTATTTTTTACATTTAAAAAATAATAATTTGTTAAAAAAATCACTTATAAAAATTTAACAGTTGAATTGAGAAAGTGTAGGAAGAGAACAATTAACTTGAGAAGATGCCTCTTAGTGGTAGATGGATACTCCATAGAGGAGAAAGAAAACCATGGGAGGTCATTAAATTGATATAGGGAGATGAAATTCATTCAAATTGTTTTTGAGTGGAGTGTAATGAAAGAAGTTTTGGTTATGTGTACTTTTTATGGGGTGGTTTTAATGTTTAAAATAATGATTATTTTTATATATGAAATCAAATTTCTAGTGAAAATAATTCTGAATAATCATATAATTTATTAATGAGTGATTTTTATTTTTTATGATTAAATAATTCTCAAATAAAAATTTGCTTCCAACCAACCGATTTAACACACTAAATCGAAAAATATGTTTTATCTAAAAAATCAAGTTTTTTGTTCTAAAATATTAATAATAAATTTTTAAATTTAAAATTATAATTTAAAATAATTTTTATACATATTAAATGATAATTTTATTGAAAATAATCATAAATATTTTATTCATTCTCACATTATAATGATGTCTTAAAACCACAGTAATCATAAAACTTTAAATTTCATTTATTCACCAAATAGGTAACATTGTTAGATATTTTTTAAAAATTAATCCAATATAAATTACGATTTGAAGAGTTCAAAAATGATATTATTTTTTAAAAAAATTATTAATATTATAATTTTATCTTTAAAAGGATTTACACTAGTTGTTGTAAAATTTAATGTTTTTATGATATAGTAAATTGTTTTTACGTTATAAAAATTACATTGGACTTTGTTAACATATATTTTTAATTTAATATTGTTTCATAACATTAATTCATAAAAACAACATTCAATTAAATTTTTTAAATTTTTCATGAAAACATTTTATTATATTCTATATAAATTAATATTTTCATAGATTTGTTTTATTGAAATACATATGGTCACATTATTGGGTCTTTATGACCAAAACTAATAATGAAACACTATAATATTGATTAATGGTCTTAATTTCCACTAGAAATATTGGAAAAAAATAATTTTAATGAGTGGATATATATATTTATAAATACTATAACATTTATTCATCACCATTCTCTAATTATAAAAGTTCATACTCATCCATTCATAATGAATTCATTTTTATAACACATTTTTTTATTGTTATATTCATTATGTAAGGAAAGATCATTAGGGAGGAATTCAAGCATATAGGGTTTCTTTTAGCAGGGTTACTAATATTTTATGAAAATATAACTATACTATTCCTAGTTGCATTAGTCCATATCGACAAATTATTTTTAATATCCTAATTAGTATACTGGTCTTTGTATGTTATCATGATTAAATAGTCATTCTAAAATAATAGTTACTATATTTATATCTTAATGGAGTTTATATGTTATTAAAAAAGTACTCACCCTGAACATAATGCCTCTGCATATGCAAAGTGAAGACTAATCTCCCAATTCCTTGTCTTGATTAATGTATTTTATCTCATAGTATCATAATTGACTCCACCAATAAAAAATCAACTCTCGATCTTCTCTAACACACATATTACACCATCTCCATAGGCATATGAAAGAGATATGTACTTGACACCCTCTATTGGAAGTCTCTACATAATAGAAATAGTAACCATATACCTTGAAGGCTCTATAGTGCTACTCAGTACATAAATAAAAATTATTTCGTAATATTAAAGAATTCACATGGGACACAATCAAATAAAGTCCACACATCTGATACATTGTTAATATGAGGAAACTTCACACCTTTAATTCATTATTTGGTGGGTCCAATGTTAGTTCTTATACAACATTTTATAGGAAAACCACTAATACGTACATAGGGATAACATTCCCTCTAATGAGGACCTTTAGATTCCAAAACGGATACATCTTGTGATCAAAAAATAATTGGTTCTATCAAAGTATGATTAAGAATATCCCCCGATTACCCTATGTGTTCCTCCATAAATGAAGAGTAAACAAAAATATTATAGATAATGAAACACATGAAAAATAAAAATAAAGGATGAATGATCTGGGATATATATTCCATACAGAGTGTCATAGAATTCCTCACACAAAAAGGGAATCAATAATAACTCATAATTAATATAGAGTCATTCAAATTTCATTATTAGATTATAATTATTGTAAACTCAAATCTAGTGATGGTCGGACCTGAGGTAAATCTTCAAGAATAACCTCTCACCTTTCTTCTAGTCAAATAAGTCTTTGATCCTCAATAATGAATAAATATTCATGATATTTACCTGATTTTGGTAATGATAATCAACATATAACACCATGATATCAATTACCAACATGATATAAATCGCAAGTGTTTCCCTAGGGGATGCACTAGGATGAACAAATATCTTATCTTTAAGGTCCTCTAAATGAAATGTCATATCCAGAAGCATGGAAGTGGTAATAAGATATGCCATAAAATATATTGATGAGATCTTGGAGTGATAATATATGTAGAAGTTAATATACCACCTCAATAGAAGTCCAAGAAACACTTTGGGGAATACACCTATATAATCCTACACTATCGATAAAGCCTGTATATCAGATTATCCTGCTTCACTAATGTCCAAAATCACCAACTGATGGGTGATAGGGTACATAATTCTCCTCAAGAACCATAGTGGTTCTTCTAAAAGGTCCTTCTAAACAATGAAAAATAATATCATCCCATCATCCCAAAAGAATATAACTCTTCTTGGATGTTATTTTATCCAAGAATTCACTACTAAAAACATGTATATTCCTATTATTATGTCATATGGATTCATAACTACAACACAGAGTTCCCATATGAAACTCTCTCTAGTAATCTCCCCTTTCACATTGATAAAATATGGATGATTGTAAAATCACTATTTATTGGAAAATCTTTACATAACTGTTGAGCTATAAACATTATAGAAATATAAAAAACTCATACATGGGATAAGAAAATAATTGAATAAATCCTATATTTTTTAATAGGTAATGGAAATAAGGTATATACAGTATATAACATATTATGAATCACCATAGGGGCATCTTTGTTTTATCCCTCTATAGGATGAAACAATAAACTCCCTTTTATTGTGGCTCTCTGAGCCTGATAGGGAATACCTAGTGGTGGTGGTTGTTGGATATAAATTTTTCTTAAAATTACATCTACTCGTACTAGGGATCTATCAACCACAATTTGAGATGCACCTCTATGGGGGATTCCCTAACCATGCCTTAGTGATCCATAATCACAATGTTTCATTTACAGTGAAGGTTTCTCCACTATATAACAACCATCAACATCCTATTTGGTTGGGTAGTCACATGATATATTACCGCGCCAGTGATTATTATAGAATCAACCATTTAAATGATTTTTTTATCCTCTATATGATCTATGAAGTTTATATACCCATGTAGGGATCTAGGCATGAGTATGCATCCCACAATGATACCCCAAAACTAATTCCTACAATCTTTTTCATATGAATTATCCCCACAATTTCCATTACATTATCTCTCATCCAATGCCCATCTAATAAGAATATCTTAGTCACTTAGGAAAATTGAAATTGTATTGAATATGTTTTTATGTATAAATAGAGTGTGAAAGATTGTATTACCCTTTAAAATAACTAATCAAACTTTTTTACATGAATATAAACATATCAGACTGTATTGAGAGTGTAGGGTGTGATATTTGAAAACCAATATGATTACTCCGTAACTAACATATCTACCTACTATATCTAAATAATATCCTTGATCTCTAAATAGCATAATCTTAGAGGATTATAATCATAATTTATAAAGTTTTAAATATATGACTGTGAGATCTTATCCCCCTAATGTGTTTGAGTGAACCTAGCCCACCAATACCCTGCTACACTATGAAGAATACATGTTGTGATAGAAACCATATGATCAATAAGGGTCTTTAAAATATGAAAAAAATCATATGATCGACTTTATCCATTCATATGTTTCCTTATGATCTGCCTCATAATGAATCATGAGTTGTAACTATCATTTAAACTCATCAAATACACTAAGCTTGTGAGTATTTTTATCTGAAAACCTATGGACTTATAAGAATCCCAACATGTATGTGATCATCTTCATGTACCAATGGAGGTGTCTCCAAGCACCAATAATTAAGTGGATGAACTACACTCTTCTTTATTGGATGAAGCGCCACATGAATTAATCCCTACACTAAGACAACATAAGAAAATTGGTCATATACAATACATTATCTCCGAAAATATGATGGATATCATTCTAATGGAATCCTAAAAATTCATTGGATGTACCATAGTAAAATTATAATATATAGGAAGGTTACTAAATATGTACTTAGTAGTCAATGACCAATTCAAAAATAATTCATATACCATCGGATTCCTGAAAACATTTTCATCAAAATTAGGAGTTAAAGAAGGTGGTCAAAGTCCAATTATATGGATATTTTGGTAGCCAGACTATCAATGGGTTCCCTAGACTTGCATTCTTACCCAAAAAAATTAAAATTATTTCCTTGTATTCCAAAAAAATCATTATGAAACATCTAATAGTAAACATTTTCCCAAAAAATGATCTTCTCTGATACCCCATTGTCTTGTACTAGACCACTAAGGCCCCACCTAGACCTGTAGTAATCCAAGGGTGAAATTCCATCCGTCCCTCCTATAGGGAAAGGGATTAAGACATATATTAAGTAAGAATATCACTATAATGGGAGGCCTTATCCCAATGATCCAATATACATTCAAAAACAAAAAATCCATGAAATAATATAAAATAAATAAAAACTAAAACATCTATGGTGTAAAAAATGCTTGAGATGTACTCTAAGAAATAAAGAAGTATAGAAAAAAAAATTTCCATTAAATATAAAAGAGAGAATATAACCCTAACCAAGAATAATTGAATTCAAACATAGTAACATTTGAAAAAAATAAAATGCATCAGAGGTCCAATGTTTAACACTTTGTTTTACCAATGAAAATTTTTATGTTATACTCTGTTCTCTTCTGCTCTAATGATATAATATCCACTCAATTCACCATCAATATTTTATTCTTATATATAAGGAACACTATGTGAGGGTATATCCCTTGTCGTGGTGAGTATTAATATACTTAGTAAAACACCTTGACTATTTATGTAGATAGATATAGATTAAAATTATCATCTCAACCTAAAAATCATGTGGTTATAAGAATACTATAAAAATATATTATCATAAAGAAACCCTACTATCAAAGAGTGGAAACTCGATCTCCACTCTATGATTAGAATGATGGGTCTTCCAACAGCTTGAATAGTCCCATATTCAATTCCATGTATCAAACACACAGTATCATGAATTTGAACGCAGGAAGAAACCACAACGCTATTTTCCATAGTCAAGGGAGTATTGACTCTAAAACAGGACCCACTCACTAGAATAGCTTGATGAAGTAGTGAAATATAATACATATAGAGGAATTTTTCCTTATCTAATGTGGAGGAATACTGACTCAAAAATGCCTCTTATTTTTTATGATATTTTTTTGGATATTGTATGGATTATTTACAAGACAAGGTGATGAGACAGCATGTGATTCTGTGGTCTAATGTGCTTAGAATAAATGATTGAAATATAATAAATATATTAAAGAGTAATTGTGTATATTTTTAATAAATTTATAGAATAACACCAAAATGAGGTCCCAGATCAGAAATATGAGGGCACTGTTCAGCTCAAAATGAGGGTGTTTCCCTGGATTCTATATAATCATTATCGACATGGGACCTTTGTAAAAACACTAGAATGGGTTTGAAATTAATAAAATAAATAAATTAAATACTTTTTTTTATTTGATCAATGAAGATACATACATCGACTTAAATATACAAATATGGATTTTCTATAAGGGGTTCCCACTAAATAGTGGATTCCATTAATACATTGGAAGAAGGAGTTCATGGAATATAATGATGGATCGGGATATGATGGATCATTACACCAATGGAGTTCATGGATCACATCAACGATTGAAACAAAACTATTCTTCATCAATGATTAATCCAAACTCCAAGTATAATTTTTATCTTTGTGACACCAATACTTATTAATAATCATGGAAGAACATGGATCAATTCCCCCATCATAATTGATATGTGTCTCATCGGTAGAATTAAATTGATGGAATTATAGTTTTTTTAAATTATTTAGCTGTATTTTTTCATATCCTTAATTGAAAATGGATTGAGGCCAAATGAACAATATCCAGTGATAGTTCCTCACATATTGAGTTTTTTGGATTTATTCCCATGTTCTTTTCACATTCTATTTATGCATTTTCTTCTGTCATGTGTATAGATGAATACCCAGTATTTTATCATTGTTTGACCATTCATCAGCACAATATGTCTAAACGGTCTATGAGTTTTGTGATCAGTGGTATTATCGATGTACAACAATGGTGTAGGATGATCGAAGGGTGACTAAAATGGATTCTGGTATCCATTGATCATAGTTTTGATGTGTGGTGATGGATGACTTAAGAGTGAGGATTTCTGAGAGGATTTGAACCCATATCCTAAAGATCAGGGATGAAAAGGGTCTCTCAACACTAGATCTATAGATTCTAGTAATAATGGTTATTCCAATGATATGATGATCGACATGGAAAATAACTGATGAGTTCTTGAAATCCCATGAAATATTTCATGTATTTCAGGATTAAACATTGTGTGGGACCCCCTAGCTATTACTCTAGGGTTCCGGAAAAATTTAATTGTCACATTCCTTGTCATTCAGTCACAATATATATGACCCCTTACCAGCTGACTTAGTGTGTACTTCAAGAAATACATGGACACATGGAATAGTATACAATAATAGTGGCATGTTGTGTATTTGGACATAGACATCTTAGTGTACACATGTCAGAACATAGGCATGTCCACCGTACAAATAAATGGCTAGGCAACATGGGTGTGATAACATGAATCTCTACACACCGTTTACTTCTTCTACAAACCATTTATGTAGATAATTACATGTAGTCTGAGTCTCTTTTACATGAGCATTCATGGGGATAGTTAGACATGTCATGTACCCACTAAAAAAATCCATTTACCCCTTTAAAGACTATTTGTAGATATTTATTTTATTATATTGGACTAATATTTGATGAGTTTTTTCTCTAGGTTGTTTCACTGGAGGGTACAATTCAGAACTATGTCCACATCATAGTATTGTCATATGTTCTAGAGGCTAAGTATCAGATAGAGTTATGGTGTCCCTCCATGAGACTATAGTGAGATCCTCTATCATCATTTTTTCTGAGTTGGGGTTTGTGGAATCGAAATGACATCCCTAAGAAGGGAATTAATCCTACATCTATAAGGAGGTATTAGTAGGGTTTATTGTATCATTGATATAGGATCCCCTAAATAGAGGGTTGATTTATATTGGTTTTGTGTTGTCCTATGATGGTCTTAGGAGTCGCCCTCTATTTTTGGATATGGTATTCAAATAATAGTGAAAAATTATTGGGTGGGTCCTAAGGATATATACCTCTTCATCATGTGTATTTGATGATAGATGATCTCGTGGAGTGGATTATCTTGGAATAAGCATTGCTTCAAGAAAAATCATACTGTTGAATGTTGGTTATGTCTACCTAGTGACTTGGTTCCTTTAAAATGTAGATTTTAGTATTTTTTGTAATAAATTGGTTGTTATATATTATGTGGAACTAACTATACCTGATGATTCATGTTTATTATTTTTAGGTGTGTCCTACTGAGGATTGTTATACTCACACCTGAATGTGTTTTCCTGCACCTGTTGGATCTTATGAAGATGATGACCCTTTTGATGGAGTCCATGGAGGATTGGGAAATAGTGGATAATTTCTGGATCTTTTCAGATAGAGGAGGTTACTGGGATAATGAATTTCACATTAGTCCTCACCCATAGAGTAGTTTATACAATTTACTATTTTATTGGGATTTTAATTGGCACCTTTTCCTATTTCAATACTTTATTGTTTTTATTTTTTGTGGGATACTAGATGTATGGATGCATTGGTTCAGTTGTTTTATATTTTATAATTGTATGGGATTGGTGATGTTTTTTTCAATGTAAATTGTTACATTTGGATAATGACTCACAATTTTGGGATATGCCAACTCGACACTTGTCTCATGATCCTATCTTATTAGAGGAAATATTGGGGTAGTCATGGGTCAGACCACAATGGGATGGGTTATGATAGATTGGTATCAAAGGAGGTCAGTTCTACCTTTGGAATTGAGTCAGAGAGATGTGTTTTTGGATACAATGTTTAGTGTTTCAAGTTCATCTTTTAGGCCAGTGATTCTAGTGGTGGTGCGGTGACCAACGTATCCATACACCAGGACTCCAATTACCTATATTTAAACTTAGTATATATAGTTATTGGTTATAGGGAAAATATTTTCTACATGAATCATATAAGTTAGGTTTAGTAACCTATGCCCTCACTTAGTTATATACATAGATTTAATCTTTTGACCAATGTATATGTTTTTATTATTTCTGGATTCCACCATATAGATAGCCATTATAGATTACAATAAATGATCATGGGATTATTTTCCTAGTGATGATGCATCAGTACATGGGCATGTACCAAAGATAGCAACTTTGGTTGGTTTTCCAGCTATACCATGACCTGTTGAGTTGCATATAGAATAGGTAGTACTAGATAATGATTCACATAGGATGTGTGTATTTCATGAGTTGTATAGGTAGCGACTTATTAGGTTTCATGGTGATCCAGGCCCCCATGCGGTTGAGGACACTCACGTTTTCTAACTTTTGAAGATGCCGATGAATTAGATGTTAGTCGTCAAATTGATTCTTTTTCCGTGATCTACTGGGAAATGGTGGATCTTATTGAATGAGTCACAAAAAGAGATTGCTCTCCCATTGGTAGAATTTTGAAAACCCTTAAGAAAGGAATTCTATTAAGATACGTTGTGATTAGTAGGAATATAGGATCTTCTACATCTACAATATTGTAATATGAATGTGGTGGAGTACTCAAAGAGGTTTATGGATCTATCACATTAGTCCTTGTAAAACGTGAGAGGTCATTTCTTCATGGATTGGACCTTTGAGACGGACTCAATATGGGAAATTTGGGATTCAGTGTATCCAATTTAATTCCCAAATATTGTTGGATGTTTGATGAAGCCCTTCTAGTGGATATCATTTTGGAAGATCAAACACATGTAGTGTGGGATAGTAGTTTCCACCAAGTAGTTGAGACCACAAGAAAAGTCAACTGCTAGAAGTCACATGGATCTAAGAATTTTATAATATTCATAAGTTGATCCCATGTATCTTGTATAGATATGTAGGGCTCTCATGGAGTCTCAACTCATCTTATGGAGAGGTGGTGTTTCTCCTACGATGGTTGGGAAGATTTTTCATGGGATTGTAAGACCCTTCATAAAACTGATCACCAGATGGTTGAGGGTTATAAAGATAGGTAAATTGGTAGGATCATGGTGGTACACATGGTGGAGGGTTTGGAAGAGGTGTGGAAAGGGAAATAATAGGTGGCCAAGGTCACAACTTATTACCACCACCACCCAGGTGGTATACATTATGCTCAAAGACTTAGTAGACATGGATGATGCCAGCTACAGGCTATGGATTCCTTATGACCCTAAGGATCTAAAGATGATATGAGGTATCATATTTTCCTTTTCTATATTATCTTAAGTATTGATATAGATTCTTGGGGGTCATTCCTTCCTTGACACTTGCTTAGTTCTATTAATAGAGCTATTAGTTGAGCTATTGGTTCAACCCTCACGATTAGAGACTCTAACATGTGGTGAATCAATAATTTTTCACACGTTCTTACATTGGGATATGAATATTTTAGGTGATATATTTGTATGAGATATATTCATAGAATTAATGTGGACTTGTGATGTTAGCTTAATTATGGACAGGCTATCCCAAGTTCACACCTATATTGACTATTTGAGGTGGAGGATGATGTGTGTCCATAGTGATGGAATATTGTTTTCCATTATTGGTGAAAATGAATCCTCGGTGGATTATGATGATATCAATTATGGGATATTGCATCCAATTACTCAACATATGGATAGAATAACTCTTAGATCGGTGGATAATTTCAGCTATCAGTTTCCAAAAATGGTGTAGAGTATGAGGATGTCTTTATTGAAGATGTACCATGGTTACCACCCTAACTAGAGCTATACATCTGCATCGACTTTCATCCTAGTATGGATCCAAAATCTTATGAAGCATAAAAGATGGATCCCTTAGGTCTTCACGATATTAAGGTGTATTATGCATACTTATAGGAGAAGGGGTTTATGATGCCCATGTTTCTCCCTAGGAAAACCAAGTTTCTTTTCCAAGAAGGATGATGGTAGATTGAGGTTATGTGTGGATTACAAGTGCATGAATTATATGACCATGAATAATAAATATCCACTACCATGGACCGAACATCTCTTTGATTAATTAAGAGTGGTTCAGTGGTACATGATGATTTACCTCATATCAGGTTATCACCAACTATGAGTACAAGATGATGATATTCCAAATATGGAATTCTAATGTTGTTACAATCACGATGAGTACATTGTGGTTTCATTCAGTATAAAAACTCCTTATAGATTTTCATGGGACTTAGAAACTAGATCATTCATATTTTTAGAGGTAGGTCTATGCTGGTCTTCATTGATGACATCCTAGTATATTTTGCATTCGAAGAGGGCCATAACAGACACTTAATAATATTCACTAACATGCTTCAAGAGAACCATACTTATTGAATGATATAAAAGTGTTAGTTTTGGATTCTATAGGTCCACATTTGGTGACACATAATCTCTGATGTTTGAGTATCTATGGATCTAGTAATAGTTGAGGCATTTCATACATGAGATCCACCCAATTGTGTTATTGATGTGTGTAGTTTTCATTGGTTTGGAAGGGTAATATCAGAGGTTTGTACCTGATCTCACAAAATTGGATATTCCCTTGAAATCTATAAGCTGAAACAAGAGGCTTTTCTTGTGGAACAAAATATGCAATCATTGTTTCAGGATCTAAGATAGAGGATGAAGAGTGATACCATTTTGAGATCCCAGAGGAGGGTTTCATGTTGGTAGTGTTTTGTAATTCATCTAGGACTGAACATTTTTTCATTCTGATGTAGAGTTTGATGGTTAGTTCCTATGGTTCACACCATTTTAGATCATGTGAGAAGAACTACATGACCCATGATCTTGACTTTGTAGTAGTAGTCATTTCATTGATTAAGTGGAGATACTACCTGATGGGAGAATGGATTATAATTTACATATAATACAAGTGACTCATGTACATTTTCTCTCAAAATGATCATAATATGAGATGAAGGGAGGGGATAGAGTTCTTCTAGGATGATGAATTTGAGATTTCATATACTCATGGTAAGGGGAACGTGGTGGTAAACACTCTCAATAGGAGACCATATTCTAAATTTTTTCTGTGGAATGAGATTACACATCAATTTTTTAGTTTCGGTTTGTGGACAATGATGGTTCATCATATCCTCAGTGTATGGTCTTTACCCATCCTCTATTATAGTTCTTTAAGTATTATCTATTTGGAGATAAAAACTATGAGACATAACATACTAACATATCCATTGGGCATGCACCTAATGGATATTATGAATATGGGGAGAATGTTGTCCTTTTAAGAGGAAAATGGTGGTACCTTTGATGTTCTGGGAGAAGGTTTTGTAATATTTTCATAAACCCTCTTTATTGAAAATCCAAGTTTGTAAAATATGTACTAGGAAATTTGATGTTAATTTTGGTGTCCATGTGTGAATAAAGGGGTTGTAGAGTATGTATCTCGATGTCTCGATTGTAAATAAGTGAAGGTATAACATGAGGTTCTTATGGGGTTGACCCAAACCCTGGATGTGATAGAGAAGTTTTTTGATGGGGTATCCATTGACATCACAATGGTATTAAAACATAATTTTAAGGGGAATTATCCCATCTTGGTGATCATAGTCTGGATCACAAAGTCATCCTTATTTATGGCCATTTGAGGGAATAGTTCAGTGGAGATATTAGGACACCTTTACGTGCATACGATTTTTAGAATCCATAGATTCCCCTCAATTATTTTCTCTAACTGTGATGTTCACAACACATCTTAGTAATGGAGGTGATTAAATGCAGCATTCTGGAATCAATTACACTTTTGCATGACATTTCACACCAAAATTTAAGGACATGAAAAAGAATACCATTTGCATCTTGAAGGATAAAAGATAATCTTACATGTTGGAATTTTTTTGTAATTGGGTGGATCACTTACATTGGTGGTGTTTTCATGAAAAACTATCTACCATTACACCATTACTATGGCACTGTTTGATGTTTTGTAGGGTGACCCGGTAGGTAACCACATTGTTGGACTGAACCAGGTGAGTTATCACTAATGGGTTCAGAACTAGTGCTATATACTTATGAGAAGGTTTAGATCATCCAAATTTAGATGAGGACTACATAGACCCATGAAAAGTTTTATGTATACTAGAAAATAAATCATGGAGTATGAGGATTGATACTATGGGTTCTTGAGAGTCTCACTTCAATATGGATTGTGGATATTTTCCCACATTGGGATGTTATTTCCAAGATTCATTGGTCCTTTCAAGATACTACCTAGAGTTAGAATGTTGGAATACAATTTAGATCTATGACCATAGTCGAATTGGGTACATGACATCTTCCACGTTTTTCAGTTGAGGAGGAAAATGCATCATCTATTGTATGTTATCAACAATGGTGAGTAGGACATCGAAGATGCAGCTACCATTGTAGAGTGCCAATTAGAGGTCAAGGATTAGCAGGAAAGTATCATTAATTGGTGGTCAATTCCATTTGTGTGTATCTGGTGGCAACACTGGAATCTTCAGGGGAGGACCTGGAAGAATCTGATCCAAATGAATCCTAATGCCCTCATTTTTTTATAATTTTTTCTATTTTTAGGTTAACAATTCCTAATGTGGGTGCAAATATAAGGTATCACATTTTCCTTGTATTATTTATTCTATTATATATATTATTTTAAATACTATGTACAATTGTTTCATGTGATTCTGAGGTAAGGTGTTCTCAGAATAAATATTTGAAATATATTAAATATATTAAATATCTTGTATGTGGATTTTTCCTCAAAAAGTAGAATCACTCCAAATCATGGGGCATGAATCTGAAATTTGAGGGCACTTTGGAGTTTAGAATTCATGTTTTAACCTAGGTGTTACATAATCTTGGTCGGTATGGGTCGTTTGTGAAAAAGTTCCCACAGACATGAAATTATGAAAATAAAATAATTAATGAATGTCTTTTATATTTTTGAACAATTGACCAAATTATTCCTTAAATATACAATTATGGATTTTTTCTAAGGGTTGTTTGTAGAACCTAGAAAACTATAATAAATTGGAGTATAAAATTATTGTAAAATGATGACAGATCTATATAATATCATGGGTCATTGTGCCAACATAGTCTCTGGATCTCATTAATTATGAAAAAAAACTATTCTTCCCCAATGATCTATCCAAACGACATGTAGGATGATTTTCTCAGTTATTTCCTTCCCGTTTCATAATCTTGGATAAAAAGGATGAATTCCATGAATAGAATTGATATATGTGTCATTAGTATAATTAAATTGATTGAATTATTTTTTCATTCATTTATAACTTTTTGTTTATATACATCTATGATAATTGATCGATGCCAAATGAACAATATTCGAGGTTCATTATTCATATATTTTGGTTTATGGATTTCTTCCCCTATTATTCCCATGATCCTCATGTACATTTTATTTTGATATATGGTTTGAAAAATACCCAATATTTGATAGTTCTGTGAATATTCTTCGATGCAATGGGTCAATACCATGGGTTTGTTTTAGGATTGGTGGTGTGATTGAGGTCTGAGGATGGTTCTGGAAGACTAGAGGCAAATCTAAATAGATTTACAGTCAATATAGTTATGACGTGCAGTGATGGATGGATTGATAGTGGTGATTCCCAAGAGAGTTTTAACCCAGATCGTGGTGATCTATGAAAGAGAGGATCACCCAACCATGGGTCTATTTATTCTTGTGAGATTGGTGGTTTTAATGATGCACAAATATATACATAATAGAACTTGAGGGTTCTAAAAAACCTTTAGTAAAACGCCATGTAGTTTTGGATTACATATAGTGTGGGACATCCCTGTCTATGGGGATAAGGCTCCATCCAATGTTATGTATCCCCCAATGTGTGACTCATTAAAACCCCATCTGACCCCTTCCAAGAAGTCTTAGCATGTACATCAGGAAGTACATGGACATAGAAAAAATTATATGGCTAGAGTGGCACACATTATACTAGGACACACACATAACTTGGTATACATGGTCTACTACAAAGACACAACCCTTATAAGTGGACAAGGTCATGCTACATGAGAATTATACCATGTTCCCCTACACGTTTTTTACTTATTATAGACACCATTTATATTGAGGAATACATTCTGTGTGAGGCTCTTTCATATGGGTAGTCATGGGGATAGATAGACATTCCATATACCCACAGGTTCATGTCATGTACCGCATTAAATAGCATTTTTAGGTCTTCATTTTCTTATTTTTCATTAGTATAGGTTGATTGTTTTCCCTTGGTCCTTTACTTAGAGGGTAAAATGTAGAATTACGTCCACATCATAGGATTGTGATCCCCACTATAGGTAGAGTCTTAGATAGATGTATGATATTCCTCTATGAGAAAGGATTATTATATGATATCATACTTTGTTCTCAAGGTGGGTTATGATGAATTGGAATGACCTCCCTTATCTAGTAGTTCATATCGATAGGTTATATGGTATCATTGACAAATGATCCCCTAAATAGTGGGTTGATCAAGATTTTGATCACGGTGTACCCTAGAGGTCTTAGGTATAACCCCTATCCATGTATCAGGGTCTTTTTTGATCAACTAGATTTCATTGGTAGGCCCAATTATCTATAAATCATTGTCAAGTATCATTGATGATAGATTTACTAGTGGAGTGGATTTTATTGGAACACCTACTGCATTGAGTAGAATCCAATTCCTAAAAGTTTGTTACAACCGCCTAGTGGTGTCCTACATGAGTATATATGGGTGTTTATATTATAAATTGAATGTTTCATCTTATACTGATATTATTTTACTTGGTGGTTTATGATTAGTTTTTTGGTGGTGTGCAATTGAGAATTTTTATACTCACCCATGTATGGGATTTTGTTGTATTTGCCTTGTCTTTTACAGATGAAGACCATTTTGATGGTGTCTTGGGAGGACAAGGATTGGGATGCATGTAGCTATATATTTTCATATTAAGGTGGTAACCAGGACTGATAATTTGACATTATTCTATTCACTTGGAGTAGTTTGGATCTTTACATATTTGTTTGGGCTTCTATTGGTCCCCTTATTCCCCTTTTAGAACATTCCTATCATATGTTATTGTGGTATATTAGATGAATTATTTCTTTATATTAGTTTTTATACATTTCACCATTTTTGGGGATTAGAGATGTATGCTTTTGAATATGTAATTTATGTTAATGCCTCCCATATTTGTGATACTCCTACTAAGAACTGGTTGTTAGCCCCTGGCCTATTGGAGGAAGGCTTCAGGTACTCATGGGTCAGACCTCAGTAGGTCGGTTCATGACTGAATCTACATATTTATGTGATTTATGGGACACAGTACCAAAATATAACTGATGTTATAGGGGATTATAGACCCCAAAATCTGTCTGATGATCACAGCTGATCTGTACATTTGTTTAATCATTTTTGGAAGAAGAAGCCCACATACATCATCTTAGGTTGTGTTTTTTATATCAAAACAAAAGATTTCAACAAATATTATGGGGAAAAATAATCAAAATTAAATACATGAGTTCCCAAAATATGAGTCCTAGAGAAGGATATATTGATAATTGGTCAAAATGAGGGAAGTACATGGAATGTTCATCAGATCACATGATAAGTGGGACAACCATGTGTCCCGGGTGAGTTCTCCTAAATACATGGCATGACTGGTTGGATAGATACATATGGTGTGTCCCTGTGGATACATAGTATGTCTTACCACTTGGGGTTATGAAAACTTCATCCACGTATATAGCTCTGCGACCAACTTGGTATCACAATAAATTTGGACCTATCTATATGGTTTTTGATATTTAAATAATCTTTGAAACACTATCCACTACACATAAAAGAACTATTTGAAATTTTTTATTTTGAAACACATGGTGTGTAGTTATATTTTTCATATACAGTAATTTCTAATTTATCAATTCTTCACATGTTCACTAAATTCATCATTATCATTTTGAATCATGGATGAAATGTGATCATATATAGTTAATTATCATTAGTGGTAGTTTAAAAGTCTGATTGTTGTTATTCATCATTAGAAAATTGAATTTATCCATATTAATATCATGAATATTTCAACCAATATGACCCGTATTTTGATGTGAAGTTCTCCTAACCCCCCCTAAATATTCATTCATCAATGTCCCACCCTCATCTCTACAGAACACATGATTTTGAACCTTCACCAATATTCCTTATATGTAATGATTTATCGGGTAGTGAACTATGTTGCCATATATTTTAAAACCACCAATCACAAAATTATGTAAGGTTGTAAAAATTTAAAATGAATGGAGTAATCCATGAAAACCAAAAGAAAGAATCAATCATGTTCTGATTTTTTGGCTTTTTAAGCTGACAGGAGAAGAAAAAAATATAAAAATATAAAAATTCACTATCAAGAAAATCATGAATTAATATTATAGAAAAATTTAATTTCATAGTAGATTGTTTGGGACTAATCTAGAAACTCCATAATGATAATAAAAGAGATTAATCTATAATAAAATATCATACATTTATTTGGGATTAATCATTTGAGTAGAATGATTTTGTAACTTCATTGTTTATTTTATTGAATCTACACATCATCGATCAAAAATCCCATGGAGATCATAACATTAATACTTGATCCTCCCTTTCTCAAATATTTATTTTTCTTCTAATTAGGGAACCCCTTTTACTCGATAAAATTCTCAGGGTTATATTCTTGGCCCTAAATATTTTTCATTGAATGTTTTATATATTCTATGATAAAGGTTATAAGAATAGTTAACTAATTAAATCAATTCATAGTCAATTGATTTAATTAATTTAATAATTTCTAAAGATAATATATCTTCCCGGGGGTTAATTTGAATGATCATTATATCGTGAAAATGGTAAACCATATTTTCTATATCCAACGGTGGTATCAATTTTGATATATGAGACTATATTTAATGGTAAATCCATTTATTATGTGATATCATGTGTCTATACCTTAAAATATTTATTATTTTTGATAATTTAATTCTAGGGATCTGTAGAGACAGTATTACCACATAAGGACAGGTAATAAGGGTTTCCTTCTATTGGATATTCCCTCATTTTGAGAATGAATAACAAGCTTATTGAACTGGTCAGTCTCATCATCAACTCGCGTGAGTCTCCCACTCTCCACTGGATTCATAAGAATAGTCACAATGGCCATCATTGTTTGAGCAGCGTCCATGGGTATTAGGTCTATTAGAACCCCCTGTCCAAGGGAATTAAACTCAATACATATAGTTCGTGATATATGGGGGCCTCCATAGTGTAGGGGTTTTCTAAAACCACTTTAGTTCTGTTATATTAGAGTTCTTGTCCCTCATAGGACAAGGCTCCTCACTTCAAGAAGAGGAAAAATATCTTCTTTTAGGTTTAACATTGTGTCACTAGAGGAATATTGTTCTCTAATAGAAAGAAATAGACTCAAAGATCCTTCACAATGCCTTTCAATGTAGAGGTTTAGTTCCATGGTTGATCAACAATATAATTTGAAAGTTCAGAGGCTTAATGAATAATAACATGAAAGTCTTTCACACTTGGAAAGAGGGGATCCATGTCACAGATCACATTGCTTCACTTGATGTCCAAGTTTCGCAGAATGTCTATCTTTATAATGGGAATATCCTGAAACCTGATTGGTCATTATTATTAGAGTGGATTCCCTCAGCCTTCACTATTTTAGGGCCCCATATGCCTTCATGTTTGTATTCTCCATGATCATGTGTTTTTATAAATGAAATAAATAAATATATAATTAATATATAAACACTTTTCATCAAAACGATATAAATATTGTTTGTTTTATATCCTTGTTATATATTTAACATCATGCATCATAAAAAATAATTTATTTGACGTTAATATGGTATCATAATTATTTCAAAAAATCCAAAGGGATTCATCACTCATAATATAAACACCTCCAAATATTTTAAATATATAATTCTCCATACATTATTTCTTGAATTTGATAGAACGTAATCCCTAGAATTAATGAACAATGAGCACAATAAACATGAAACACTTAGTAATAAGATAATCTAGTCCACATAAATATTTTTTTGGTTGTATAATATTATGAATTCATTTAGGAATATACCATCTAGTCTTTATTGTCCTTCAATTTCCCCATCTTCTAGCAATGATAGAATATGGGACTTGGGTAGCTATTTTTAATACTCTCATTTCTCCCCTCACACTACTATTAATTTTATGTTTATATTGATCAATAAAACATCATACCACAATATAAAAGTATGTTAAAATATTTTTGAGGACTTACAACATAATACCATACTCTATACTTTCAAATTTTATTAATTTTTTATTGTTATCCTCCTCTCTAATATATTTATTATTTTAGTTTATTAATTTCTTTTCTTTATTTACCTCTATTTCTATATCAATGTTGTCATTTCATATACAATAGTTCAATGATTATGTTCAATAATAACCCTAGTTTTTAGAAGTATTATATGAGCCCTCATATCCAAATAAACATGTTGATGTTTTTGTAATTTTTTTCTATGATTGTAGTATCATTCTATTGGTATTCTCTTCAATCATCTATTTTTTAATAATTTTTCTTTATATTGTTTATATAACATGTTCAAATGATTAGAGGTTGTGACTAGATGGTGTATTCATATCCATAACCTAAAAAAAAATTCTTTTTTATATTTACTTTGTTATATTTCTAATAAGCAACAAAAAAAATTATTGTAGAGGAGCGGTGAATCTGGTGTCTTTGGAAAATGATGACCGAATCAATTAATTGATGATATATTTTCTGTTTTCTTTATTTTTCCTCGATTTTTCCATTTTATTTATAGTGGAATTATATTTATTCATTAATTATTTTTTTCAATGAATCTATATAACCAATATTTCATCAATGGGTTCCCATAGAGAATTGACTGGTATTGGTTTATAACTATGTCCTTACCTTTCCTGTTATTTAATGTTTCTAAATTGAAATTATCTCTATTATATAATTCTAATTAATATTTTTTTAATTTATGCCTCTTGAGTTGTGGAATAATATTTTCTATGTGATAACAGATTCCTGATGTTTTGGTTTGGTGTGTTGATTTTGGGGTGTAGGTTGTGGAATTGCATTATTCACTAATTGTTTTTTGGATTTTTTATTAATACCTTCGGATCTTGTGTCATTTTAAATTATTACTAGGAAAAATATATCATTTATATGTAAGAATCATCATATTTTTCTAATGGATTTTCTTGATCAGTGGTTGTGTGTCTCTCTATTGTGTTATGCATAGTTGGTAATGACTTATATCTCAGTGTTTATATAACTATGTAGTTATATTATCATATGAAGGGATAATTTTTGAGGTGATGAATATGGTTATTTTAGTTAATCAATTTTATGATGATGGTATTTTTTCATACAATCCTAGTTTTTTTGTGGGTTTAGGTTTTTCATTTGGTGAAGGTTGTGATATCCTTTGTTTTGAAGGTGCTTATTCTTATAGATTATTCTGATGGACTTTGATGACATTATTTATAATATGTATACCCATTATAATGTGGTGTGAGCAACCATAATGTTATGAATATTATTTAAGACAATTGTATTGAGGAAGTATCATGGTAATGTCACATAATATTATTGTCATTGTGCTCAAGACATATATCTATTCACCATATTGGACTAGTTTCCTACGAGATCATCTTATTTCATTTAAAATTTTATTATGTATTTTAAATTTAATGTGAATTTGTTTTATGGTCTAAACCATTATTTGGGTTTCCACATAATGTATGATTTTTTTTAAGAAAATACAACATCAATTTATTAGAGATAGAAATATCCAAAATCTCAATGTTAGTCTTACCACTTGTCTTTATCACTATGGTAACTACCATATCCTATGAATCTGATAATGATGCTAAAATAATTGATTCCCATAGAATAAATAGAATAAAAATACACACTATCTCTGACTATATTCTTAAAATATTTAGATCAGTAACATGATGAACCATCTAATTTATGTTAGTAATTGTCATTCTTAAGAGACATCATATCATAAACACTTAATTCTTTACAATAATATTATCATAAAAGTTGTGGAGTGAACACTCGATATATGAAAATGGATTCACCGATTGGATTTGGAATCCCATGCTCCATGAAAATATCATGTGAATAATAATATACAAGTCTTAAACTTTGTATTCCCACTATATATTTTCTAATACACCACTTATGAATCTCAAAATTTTAATTGACCATCACATTCTAATAGATATAATTCTTTCTATATCGTCTAAAAGATAAAATCATTAACCTAATGTGGAAAACCTATTACTTATTTAATTTAATGTAATTATTTTTTAATAGTAATCCATATGAATGGAAATCATGAAATAAAAATAATTTTCACTCATTAAATTCAATTATCTAAACCACACATTAGTAAATATTTTTCTTTTAATACCAATACAATTTGAGACATTCCCAAATTATATTCACTAACATAAGAACAATTTGAATGAATTGAACTTATGTAATAAGTATTGTCAATGAATCAAAACTTTGGATGAAGGATCCATTTATAGAAACCATACAACTTCAAATACTCATTCATATAAGAACAAAGAGATTCACGAATCAACTCTCAATCATTAAAACACATACACAAGTATTTATATGGTTTATAACATAATGAACTACATTAAAAGTCCCTTATAACCATTATATAATGAATTTAAAAGGAATAGGTGTAAAAAATTTAGTAACAAGAACCCCACACCATGAAAATACATCAGATAAATGTATATAAGTTTAACTATAAACCATTGTGCTTCCAAGTCCCTTTGTCACCCATTTTAAAATGGTCAATGGAAAAATAAGTAATTCGGTTCTCTATACTATATCTCAATCTGATATTTTCTCAGCATTGATACATCGGCAAAAAAAAAAGATATTATATTCAAATTACATGGTGAACATCTTTTTTGTCACGACCCGACCTCGGGGCCCGTGCCGTGACTACCCCAAGCCCGCCTTCCATAGGCCAGGGGCTGGCGACTAGCACCAAGGCGTAAAATCCCGGTAAACAGGGAAGGCATTGCCTTTATAAGTAACAACCACCACAGAGTCAGCAAGCGGAAAGTAACTACAAGTGCAGAAAAGTAAAGGGGGCCGGAATACAAGCCCAACTGAAAGTAAAGTACAACTCGAAAGGGAAAACAACAACTGAAAGTACAAGCGGCTCCTGGGACGTCCTCCTCGATTCCTACCTGAAGGGTAGGTACAGATGGCTCAGCTCTTGGATCGTCCACCACGGATCCTACCTGAAGGGTAGGTACAGATAGCTCACAACTCCTCGGGTCCAACTGTCCGCTCCGAGCACGTCCCGCTCAGTGGTCCTCCTCCGGGTACCGACCTACTCCGAAAGCCTCAACCACAGTCAGCGCTGTCCGTCGTCTGCAACCAACACAACGAAGTGCGGGCATAGCCCGTGCAGGGGTGAGTATAAGATACTCAGTAGGGACCCCGAGACCCTCGAAGGTCTCCCGAAATCCACAAGGATAAACCACAAGAAAGATACAATCACGAAGTAACATCCAGTATTGATTAGGTATATGCCCATACATATACCTATGTCACCAATTTCCGTTCGGCTCCAACACCGAGCCCAAGAACAACCCAATCCACAAGAAGAGTAAACAGTAAATCCACACAGGATATAACAAGTTTATGAAATCAACGGATTACCATTACCCAGGTATATGCCCATACATATACCTAAGTTATCAAGCGACCCATCTCAATCATGAGGAATCACAAAGATCATTGACTCAGCTCATACCAGGATTTTCATTATCGAAACCGTAAATGTTGAAGAGCCCCAACTCTGAAGTGTACAGTGTTCCTGTCACGACTCCGAGGTACTGCTCACTAACCTAAGACTGCTGAAGTACTCCTCCTGTCGAGTACCGCGGGTCTGCTACCAACTACCGGGCGCTCCGTCCGCTGAGGGTCTGCTGCCAAAAACCGGGCGCTCACCCAGATAGCCTACTGAGGTACTCCTCCTGTCGAGTACTGTGGGTTTGCCGCCAACTACCAGGCGCTCCGTCCGCCGTGGGTCTGCTTCCAACTACTGGGCGCTCCGTCCACTGGGCTAGTCGACTCACTCCAAGTCGAGTCGGTCAAGCAGTCGTCAGGTCTCAGTCATCTACACGGTCTCCGTACTCCGCACGCACGTCTCCACCGTCGCGGGTCTGTCGCTACAACCAAGCGCACGCACTCCGTAGAGTATCGCGGGTCCGCCGCTACAACCAAGCGCTCCACCGCCAAGGGTCTGCTGCTGCATCCAAGCGCACCACCACTGTCAAGTACCACGGGTCCGCCGCTACACCCAAGCGCTCCACCGCTCAAGGTAAAAAGAAGATTCAGCTCACACAGGTTCGATAGCACTGTTCCACGTAGGATCGCTGAGTGCTGTAGTCGTCGTCGTCAAAACCACACAGGATCTCTGTACTGTCGTCGTCGCAGTCACAGTAGCTGTCGTAGCAGTAGTAGTAGCAGTCAGTCGCAGCCAGCACTAGGGTTCCCGCACACAGCAAGCTCATTCAGAGGGTCCGCTCCACGAGCCGAGAGGCTGATACATCGACTGTCACAAGGTCCAGAGATGATGTATCCAAAAGTTCCGTATCGACAACAGGAACTCAACGCAACAGACGGCGCGTCGATCGGACGCCCGGTCTGAGAGTTATTGGCATTTTCGTCTCCGGGGCCCGGTTGGTTTTTAAGGAAAAACCAACCCGACCATACTCCACCTGCGTCCAAACCTCGGGAGGAGTATTCCAAAAGATCCGTCTCACTAAGAGGAACACAACGCGACTGACGGCGCGTCAATCGGACGTTCGAAGCTCAAGATATGAGCATTTCCGCTCCGAAGGCCCGGTTGGTTTCGTGAACGAACCAACCCGGCCGAACTCAAAGTAAACTGAAACCTTGAGTGCGATATACCGAAACGACCGTCTCGATCCAAGGATCGCGTTGCCGCAGACGGTTCGTCATTCGGAGGTCTGAGGCTCAAGATATGGGCCAAAAACCGATTCTGGTTCGAAACGGGGGGGTCCGGGTCCGGGCCGACCCGGCCCGACCCCCCCCCCCCCCTGGGGCGGCGCGGCGGCGGCGGCGCGGCGGCCGGCGGCGGCGGCGGCGCGGCGGCGCGGGGATCCGCGGCGGCATGGCGCCGCGAGGAGGCTGCGCGGCACGCGGGGGCTAAGCCCCCGCTTCCTGGAAATTCGGCGCGGCAATTGCCGCGCCCCTTGATTGAAACCGCCCCCACGTGGGGGCTGGTTGAAGTTAAAACCGGGGGGCTGCTGCCCCCCCCCCTCCTTTAAAGAACCGCCCCCCTCATAAAGAGGGGGGGTTTTATGTAAAGGCCGGGGGATTAATTCCCCCGGTTTTTAAGCCTTCCGGCCGGCTAGCTGGCCGGCCGGTTTTCTCCAACGGGACCGGAAATTCCGGTCCCCCCTTCGGCTTCCGACGCCGGCGGCCCGGCCGCCGTTCTTCTCTTCCGCCGCGGCCTGGAACCGGCCGCGGTCTCCTCGTCCCGCCGCGGCCCGGAACCGGCCGCGGTGTTCGTTTTCCGGCGCGGTGCGACGGCACCGCGCCCCTTTCGCCGTGCCTTGATTCCTTTCAACGCGGCGCGACGGCATCGCGTTCTTGAAGATTCTTCCTCGGCGTGGCGCGACGGCGCTGCGCAAAATAATTGCATGATTATCCGCGTGGTGCGACGGCACCACGCCACCTTGCTTCCACCCGCAAGATAAATCAACATGAACGATGGAGGGGGGGTTCGGCCGTGTTCATGCGGTCCGGCCACCCTCACGTTAAATAAATAACTCAACTTAAACATTCAAAGCCTCATGTTAGACATGCGAGATCCACGATCAAGAAATGGAATAAATAAATATTGAATCAACAACCCCTACCTCGGGTAAAAGATCGAAGATTTGACAACGTCCTGCGGAAGACAACGTCGCGGAGGTCGGGCGTCGCGGTCGTCGTTCGTCAAATCCGTTGACGAAGAGATGTGCCCGAAGAGATACGTCGTTGGCGAATCTTCGTATGCCGACGAAGAAGGTCCGAGGAGGAAGCGGCGTTCCCTCTCGTTGACACGGAGGACGAAGAAGAGAGGCGTCGTTCTTCGTCGGAGCTTGAGCGTTCTTCGTGTTCTTCGTCAGAGCTTGAAGATGAAGAAGAAGCTCTCAAAAGCTCTCAAGGTGGCCAAAGCGTTCTCCCCCAACAAAAAGAGAGAAGAGCTTAATTTAATCAAAAACTAAACAAAGAATTTCAAAGGTTTGAAATTCAAAATGGATAACTCCAAAATTAACTCACTTATTTAATATACATGAGTTGTATAATTAAATAGAAGTTAAGATATCAAGCCATTAAGAGGGAGAGAGGGGAGTTGAAAAGGTGGGGGTTCGTGTGGGCCCCACCACACTTAATCCTCCCAAGGGAGGTTAAGTGGGTGTGGGTCCCACTTCCAACCCCCTTTGGTAGGTTTTTAACAAGTTATAATAAAATTTGTTCTATACAAATTTTATTTAACTCAAACTAAAAACCCCAAAACTAACTTTCAACCCGCAACAAACGCAACTCCCGAAAAGGTCTCTTTAAGCGAATATCGGCGCTGCGAGTTCATCGGTGCCCTCGGATTTCAATTCCGAGCACCGGATCAAATGTTAGGAATTCCCGCTCGTTCGTTCGCTGAACGTACCCGAGCCAAACTTCGGAAATTAATTCCGGGCACTCCGGGCCTCGGAATCAGGTGCCGTCTGAAACCGCGCTCTTGTAAAATTCTAAAGAAAATTAAGAAAAAATTTCCCTTGAATTTTACGGGTCTTTACATTACTCCCACCTCAGGACTTTACGTCCCCGTAAAGATACATCAAAAACTAGGGAAACAAATGAGGGTACTGAGCACGCATCTGAGCCTCCCGCTCCCATGTGCTCTCCTGGAGATTCCCGTGCTGCCATCTGATGCGCACAAGAGGAATCGAACGCCCACGCAGGACCCGCTCCTGTCGATCCTCTATCTCCACCGGGACCTCCGCAAAAGTCTCCCCATCGTCAACGTCAAGCTCCCCATGATCAATGATGTGTGTCGGGTCGTGCACGTATCTCCTCAGCTGAGACACGTGGAAGACGTCGTGCACCCGGTGCAACTGAGGTGGTAGAGCCAGGCGATAAGCCACCTCACCAATCCTGCTGAGAATCTGGAAGGGTCCGATGAAGCGCGGAGATAACTTGCCGCCTCGGCCAAATCTCCGAATACCACGTCGAGGTGAGACCCGCAAGAAGACGTAGTCGCCATCCTCGAACTCCAGTGGCCTCCGCCTCCTATCAGCATATGACTTCTGCCGGCTCTGTGCTGTCCTCATCCGCTCCTGGATGACCTGGACCTTCTCTGTCGTGGCCTGGACCATCTCCGGTCCCACCAGAGCTGCAAGATTTCTTCATTGCCCAAAAGAGAAATCTGGTCTCATCCCCTGGATGAACCACATTCTTTGCCTAAAACAGTCAATCCTAACATGGATGATACTAATCCAAACCAAGGATGACGTCGTAAGGCCTCGACGCTACTACTATAAGATTCAACCGTTACTCTCGCCTCCAAGGGTTGAGTCACACTGTCGGCATCAGTGTGTGGTAACTGGGTCTCCTCCAGTAGATGTCTCACAAGTGAGGGTCAAGTCAACAGTCAAAACTGGAACCTCTTAGTAACATCACGAAAGAGGACAGGAACGATAATATCAAAAAGGTATGCGTCTTTTATTATTGCAGCTCATAATACAATACGCTACACAAATGCAACAAGGAACCAGAAGTACAAAGGATGTATCCACTAGTTCAGCTCCTGTCCATCGGCTCCCAGAGCTCCATGATCGAAGGTCTCGGCTGCCTGAAGTTGAGCTCTCGCATGTTCACCTACTCCCTGTGGTCGGGGTGGACCTCCTGGTGGTGGTGGTGGAAGAGCCTCAAAGCGTCACCCACCACCGGCTGCTCGTCCAGCTCCTCTGCCTCGTCCGCCTCCTCCCTGAGGACCGCCACGGTCGAACCTCTGCCTCTGCCTGGGAGGTTCTTCACTTAACTGTTGATCATCAGCATGGTGGGTCGGACAGTCACGAGCCATGTGACTAATCCCGCCACAGGAGTAACACTGCCCACTCTCGGCACGCCTGGCTCTGACTCCACCCCGGCTTCCCCGTACAACTGAGCCTGAGTCGTGCAGTCGGCCACCGGTAGGTCTGGTCTGCCTGGAACCCTGAGTCATCCGTCGGCTACCTGCTGCAGATGACTCTTCCACGTGCCGCCCTGCGGTGAGTTGCTGTGCTGGTGTAGACTCAGCAAGGAAACTCTCGATCAGAAGTGCCCGCTCCAGTACTCCTTTCTGAGTCGGTATGCTGAGGGAGATCAGCGATGCCCTGATCTCGTGTCTCAAACCCTGCTCGAAGGTCCGGGCCCGGAAGAAGGGGTCCCGTACCATGTCTGTCGAGTACCGAGAAAGGTCGGTGAACCTCGCCGCGTACTGAGCGACCGTCATGCTGCCCTGCCGCAGCTGTAGAAGCTCCTGGATACGCACCGCACGAAGGGTGGCTGGGACGAACTCCGAGCGGAAGATGCTCTCAAAGTCCGTCCAAAGTAGAGATGCCTCATCGTGCACCTGGAGCATCAAGCTCCACCATCGTCCTGCTGCTGCGTGTAGTAGGCTCGCAGCGAGGATCACCATGAGGTCTGCTGGTGTCCTCACTAGCCTAAACACTCGAACTACTGCCTCCAGCCAGTCCTCTGCTGCCTGGGGATCCGTCTCCCCGCGAAACCTGGGCGGTCGCTGGCGCTGAAACTCATGCAGTGCGCTGAGGCGACGTGCATCGTCAGCGGCTGCTGCTGGAAGCATCGGGGGCTCTGCGGGTAAAGCTACCGCCGGTGCCACTACTGGAAAAGGGCCCTGCACCGAGGCCTCGTCGCTCGGTGGGCTGTCGTCTCGCTCGACTCTCGGAACCCTAGCTGGCTGCCGTCGTGGGGCCATCCTGAAAGGAAACAGGTGCGCCACGGTCAAACAGTATACCTGGTGAGCTGACACAAAGAAATCACAAAGAAAACTTTGAAATACACACGCAATCAATGTTTTCGTGCATTAAGTCGGAAATCAGAAGTCAGGGTCCTGGTGTACGGATACGTCGGCCGCCGCACCAACACTGGACTCCCTGGACTGATAACCACACTCAATACACTAAACATTATTGCTTCACATAGAAAAGATCAGAGTTCACGGTAGAACCGAACTCCTCTGATACCAATTTGTCACGACCCGACCTCGGGGCCCGTGCCGTGACTACCCCAAGCCCGCCTTCCATAGGCCAGGGGCTGGCGACTAGCACCAAGGCGTAAAATCCCGGTAAACAGGGAAGTCATTGCCTTTATAAGTAACAACCACCATAGAGTCAGCAAGCGGAAAGTAACTACAAGTGCAGAAAAGTAAAGGGGGCCGGAATACAAGCCCAACTGAAAGTAAAGTACAACTCGAAAGGGAAAACAGCAACTGAAAGTACAAGCGGCTCCTGGGACGTCCTCCTCGATTCCTACCTGAAGGGTAGGTACAGATGGCTTAGCTCCTTGATCGTCCACCATGGATCCTACCTGAAGGGTAGGTACAGATAGCTCACAACTCCTCGGGTCCAACTGTCTGCTCCGAGCACGTCCCGCCCAGTGGTCCTCCTCCGGGTACCGACCTACTCCGAAAGCCTCAACCACAGTCAGCGTTGTCCGTCATCTGCAACCAACACAACGAAGTGCGGGCATAGCCCGTGCAGGGGTGAGTATAAGATACTCAGTAGGGACCCCGAGACCCTCGAAGGTCTCCCGAAATCCACAAGGATAAACCACAAGAAAGATACAATCACGAAGTAACATCCAGTATTAATTAGGTATATGCCCATACATATACCTATGTCACCAATTTCCGTTCGGCTCCAACACCGAGCCCAAGAACAACCCAATCCACAAGAAGAGTAAACAGTAAATCCACACAGGATATAACAAGTTTATGAAATCAACGGATTACCATTACCCAGGTATATGCCCATACATATAACTAAGTTATCAAGCGACCCATCTCAATCATGAGGAATCACAAAGATCATTGACTCAGCTCAAACCAGGATTTTCATTATCGAAACCGTAAATGTTGAAGAGCCCCAACTCTGAAGTGTACAGTGGTCCTGTCACGACTCCGAGGTACTACTCACTAACCTAAGACTGCTGAAGTACTCCTCCTGTCGAGTACCGCGGGTCTGCTGCCAACTACCGGGCGCTCCGTCCGCTGAGGGTCTGCTGCCAAAAACCGGGCGCTCACCCAGATAGCCTACTGAGGTACTCCTCCTGTCGAGTACCGCGGGTTTGCCGCCAACTACCAGGCGCTCCGTCCGCCGTGGGTCTGCTGCCAACTACTGGGCGCTCCGTCCACTGGGCTAGTCGACTCACTCCAAGTCGAGTCGGTCAAGCAGTCGTCAGGTCTCAGTCATCTACACGGTCTCCGTACTCCGCACGCACGTCTCCACCGTCGCGGGTCTGTCGCTACAACCAAGCGCACACACTCCGTAGAGTATCGCGGGTCCGCCGCTACAACCAAGCGCTCCACCGCCAAGGGTCTGCTGCTGCATCCAAGCGCACCACCATTGTCAAGTACCACGGGTCCGCCGCTACACCCAAGCGCTCCACCGCTCAAGGTAAAAAGAAGATTCAGCTCACACAGGTTGGATAGCACTGTTCCACGTAGGATCGCTGAGTGCTGTAGTCGTCGTCGTCGAAACCACACAGGATCTCTGTACTGTCGTCGTCGCAGTCACAGTAGCTGTCGTAGCAGTAGTAGTAGCAGTCAGTCGCAGCCAGCACTAGGGTTCCCGCACACAGCAAGCTCATTCAGAGGGTCCGCTCCACGAGCCGAGAGGCTGATACATCGACTGTCACAAGGTCCAGAGTTGATGTATCCAAAAGTTCCGTATCGACAACAGGAACTCAACGCAACAGACGGCGCGTCGATCGGACGCCCGGTCTGAGAGTTATTGGCATTTTCGTCTCCGGGGCCCGGTTGGTTTTTAAGGCAAAACCAACCCGACCATACTCCACCTGCGTCCAAACCTCAGGCGGAGTATGCCAAAAGATCCCTCTCACTAAGAGGAACACAACGCGACTGACGGCGCGTCAATCGGACGTTCGAAGCTCAAGATATGAGCGTTTCCGCTCCGAAGGCCCGGTTGGTTTCGTGAACGAACCAACCCGGCCGAACTCAAAGTAAACCGAAACCTTGAGTGCGATATACCGAAACGACCGTCTCGATCCAAGGATCGCGTTGCCGCAGACGGTTCGTCATTCGGAAGTCCGAGGCTCAAGATATGGGCCAAAAACCGATTCTGGTTCGAAACGGGGGGTCCGGGTCCGGGCCGACCCGGCCCGACCCCCCCCCTGGGGCGGCGCGGCGGCGGTGGCGCGGCGGCGCGGGGAGCCGCGGCGGCATGGCGCCGCGAGGAGGCTGCGCGGCACGCGGGGGCTAAGCCCCCGCTTCCTGGAAATTCAGCGCGGCAATTGCCGCGCCCCTTGATTGAAACCGCCCCCACGTGGGGGCCGGTTGAAGTTAAAACCGGGGGGCTGCTGCCCCCCCTCCTTTAAAGAACCGTCCCCCTCGTAAAGAGGGGGGGTTTTATGTAAAGGCCGGGGGATTAATTCCCCCGGTTTTTAAGCCTTCCGGCCGGCCAGCTGGCCGGCCGGTTTTCTCCAACGGAACCGGAAATTCCGGTCCCCCCTTCGGCTTCCGACGCCGGCGGCCCGGCCGCCGGTCTTCTCTTCCGCCGCGGCCCAGAACCGGCCGCGGTCTCCTCGTCCCGCCGCGGCCCGGAACCGGCCGCGGTGTTCGTCGTCCGGCGCGGTGCGACGGCACCGCGCCCCTTTCGCCGTGCCTTGATTCCTTTCAACGCGGCGCGACGGCGTCGCGTTCTTGAAGATTCTTCCTCGGCGTGGCGCGACGGCGCTGCGCAAAATAATTGCACGATTATCCGCGTGGTGCGACGGCACCACGCCACCTTGCTTCCACCCGCAAGATAAATCAACATGAACGATGGAGGGGGGGTCCGGCCGTGTTCATGCGGTCCGGCCACCCTCACGTTAAATAAATAACTCAACTTAAACATTCAAAGCCTCATGTTAGACATGCGAGATCCACGATCAAGAAATGGAATAAATAAATATTGAATCAACAACCCCTACCTCGGGTAAAAGATCGAAGATTTGACAACGTCCCGCGGAAGACAACGTCGCGGAGGTCGGGCGTCGCGGTCGTCGTTCGTCAAATCCGTTGACGAAGAGATGTGCCCGAAGAGATACGTCGTTGGCGAATCTTCGTATGCCGACGAAGAAGGTCCGAGGAGGAAGCGGCGTTCCCTCTCGTTGACACGGAGGACGAAGAAGAGAGGCGTCGTTCTTCGTCGGAGCTTGAGCGTTCTTCGTGTTCTTCGTCAGAGCTTGAAGATGAAGAAGAAGCTCTCAAAAGCTCTCAAGGTGGCCAAAGCGTTCTCCCCCAACAAAAAGAGAGAAGAGCTTAATTTAATCAAAAACTAAACAAAGAATTTCAAAGGTTTGAAATTCAAAATGGATAACTCCAAAATTAACTCACTTATTTAATATACATGAGTTGTATAATTAAATAGAAGTTAAGATATCAAGCCATTAAGAGGGAGAGAGGGGAGTTGAAAAGGTGGGGGTTCGTGTGGGCCCCACCACACTTAATCCTCCCAAGGGAGGTTAAGTGGGTGTGGGTCCCACTTCCAACCCCCTTTGGTAGGTTTTTAACAAGTTACAATAAAATTTGTTCTATACAAATTTTATTTAACTCAAACTAAAAACCCCAAAACTAACTTTCAACCCGCAACAAACGCAACTCCCGAAAAGGTCTCTTTAAGCGAATATCGGCGCTGCGAGTTCATCGGTGCCCTCAGATTTCAATTCTGAGCACCGGATCAAAAGTTAGGAATTCCCGCTCGTTCGTTCGCTGAACGTACCCGAGCCAAACTTCGGAAATTAATTCCGGGCACTCCGGGCCTCGGAATCAGGTGCCGTCTGAAACCGCGCTCTTGTAAAATTCTAAAGAAAATTAAGAAAAAATTTCCCTTGAATTTTACGGGTCTTTACATTTTTCATGAAAAAATCCATTAGTTGGATGACTAATCATTCTATGTTCCAAATTTCATAATTCAAATACATCATTTATCTTGTTTCACAACATCTATTCATAAGATATATTAATTTTTTTAAAATAATCCTTATATCCCCATTGTGTTACAAAAAATATATTAATGTTCATTTATTATAAAATATAATATTTTTATTTCACTATATAAATGAGTGTTTATATGGATTATGTAGGATAATAATAAAAAATTATAAAATAACATACATTTTTTTTATTATTATAAAAGATATAACATATTTATTTTTGTTATCATATATGGAAAATATTTTTGTGATGTATAATAATTTTTATATTATGATGATATATTTTTTATTGTTATGTGAATTTTAATGTCATAGCTATTTTATAATTATTTGATACAAAAAAGATTCCTAATTTTTAATTATCTCTATATGTTTATATTTATTATTATAATTGATATATGCTATGATTTGACCATTTATAAAAAATATTAGGTAAAACCATTATATAATATCTCTAAAAAATATATTTTTTTAAAATATTACATTACCTAAATTCTTAATGCCTTTTTTATTTAAATTTTAAGATAATTATGAAATCCATCACAAAAAATCCCATAATTTTTCAATATATAGACATTTTATAGATTAACCAAACTCATCATATGATACAACTACTTCATTTTAGATTTACTTATCATATTCAATAATAGAATTCATAATCATTCATATTCAACCTTATTCGGGGGAAAACAATTACTACATGGGATTAAAATAAAATTAATCCAACGGTATAATGGTGTAAATACCCCAAACATAGTATCCTAGAGTCAGTGGACACCGTAATGAATTGAAAAATATACATGGAATCATATAATGAAAGAAAAAATAGTTTAGTTGTTTTTGAAAACATGATGCATACTTTAATCTTACAATATAATTGAAATTATTAAATAAAACATTTCAATTCCTTTAATAACACCATTATTCTAATATCTTATCCATGCATATCAATCATAATAAAATTCATGATATCCTAGGAAAAAATAAACATAATAAAAATAGTGAGAACAAATGTTTTGTAAGTGTATGCATATAATAGAATATATTATGAATATGTAAATACAAATTGCATGGAAACATAAATAACTGAAAATCATGAAATTTAAAAAAAACATGTGAATAATATGGTAAGAATAAATAGAAATCAAATAAATCCATAATAACATGAGATAAAACATATACAAGTAAATCATAAATAATTGTATAATCGAAGGGTAATTAAAAGATATTCTCAAAATGAGGAAGATTTATTATATCAGACATCGTAAATATAAAGTTGAATCCTCGGTTCATGACAACTTACATTAATAGATGTCGCCTTAGCCAATACCCACACTAGTTTTTTTCATTATACCTACTAATCTATCGAGGGTATATAGTAGTATCTTTCCATCAAATACTATGTTCAATGCATTATTCAGATGAAAGGGGTCAAACGTAATCAAAATAAAAAATATAATATCAAAACTAGCATATGAGATATTAATAATCTCCCAAACCAATAAAAATTCTCCCAAAACCATCCAATGTGGTATAGTGAATTATATAAAAGCAATACATCTCTATTAAATCTAATCATAATCCATCCAAAAAAAGCATATTATATGATACCAAAATAGAATAAAATTTTAAATCAAAAAAATTAACTGAGGATATAGACATAAATAAAGACACATTAAAAATATTATTGGAAGTCCTTCGATGAAAATATTCTTTCCCCTTTGAAATCATTTGATTTCAAAAAATTGCACATATAATGGATAAAAATTAATTGATGATAAAATTTTAATAGTGTAGTGGAAGATTCAAATAATCAAGGAGTAATGATAGTGGGAAAATCCACTCTTTATATATATATATTAAAAACATTCCTTATCTTTTTTTTGAAAAGTAACAAATATTGCACTTTGAAAAGAAAAAAAATTACATTCAATATATTTGTTAAATACCACACATGGTAAATAATTATTTGAAACAATAATAAAAATCTATTTGAAAACATTTTTAAAATAAATGGACATAGAAGATAACTGTTTCCAAATTTATATATAAATAAAAACAAACTTGAATAATGATGATATTGTGAAATAAAAACATACCACTTTAAAGAAAATCAATTCTAAGAACCATGAAATAAATAACATTAAATGAAATAGTAAATATCATATATTAATTAAATAAAATTTCAATGGGGTAGTATAAGTAGATGAAAAAATAAATAAGTGGTGTATAAGGAATATCTATCACATTAATAAAAGAGAGATGACCAACTCTTACATTAGGTATTATTTCCTTCGTCAGTTTCCTAACAACCTATATGATAAATATATTTTTATTATACATATATTATACATTTCTTATCAATATATCATACAATATATGATTTACTTATAACATTTGATTACCAATTTATTAAATAAATCATTATTAAATTACCATCTCAAATGAAAAATGCTTCATTTTTAATGTATGCTTTGATTGAGAAGTCTCAATACATGTAATTTGATCAGGGTTCCATCATATAGAGAATATTAATAATGTTTTTAGTATCATATAGATTCATTATATATGTAGTTATAGTAATCCATAAAGGTATAGATCAAAAAATGAATAGCATCATTCCTAAGGACGATAGGTCATGAATATTCATAAACTCCATTTCCTTCTATTGATGGATCGAAAAAAATTAAATTGAATCCTGGATAATTTTTTAAAATAATATTTATTTCATAAATATTATATATAGTCATTATTTATATATTTAATTGTAACAACCATAACCCCAGAAGCCTGGTATCAGTTCCATACTTTATTACATTTTCATATAAACAATATTCAAATACCAAAGGAATTAACCATTTTGTGTTTTTAAAGAAAAATATTAAATACCTGAAACCCATTTTACATTGGGGATAGAATGGGAAATTTAATACCTATTAAAACAATTAAACTACATCCATGAATAGTAATTCAAATAAATATTCATTAAAACTTTGGGAAAGGAAACAAAATAAGGGTGATCTCAAATTATCAAACAGGGTTATGTACAATGGAATATATCATGAATAAACAATGAATAATAAATATGTAAAATTGAATAACATAATAGGCAGTACATTTCAATAACATTATATGGAATAATCTATATTTAACGTTTAATAACTCAAAACACCTTCCATTTAATCAATAAATTAAGAATAAAATGCATCTGTTTATATTTTTTCATAGAGGAAATATCATTGATAATAATAATAACTGAATTTTAAATGAATTGAATTCTTAATTATGAGATTATATATTTCATAGGTACATGGTTCATTTACCGTTAACACCTTTCAAAATACATTTTATAATATATTAGGTAGAAAAACATCTGATTTGGCCAACTAATTATTTACATGAGACTACCGATACATCCAGGGGATTACATTAAACTATTCCCAACCAATGTCATTCCATTACAATGAATTCCTCATATATATAATAATCTATTTAATTGATAAAAATGTTCCTTATCATCAATTATTCATATTGGGTAATGGATAAAAATTTATAAATAGTTCCCCACTTAATCAAATATCTTTCAAAGTGTACACCATATATAAAAAATTAATACACATTTTCTAAATAATTATAAAAATCACATAATTGTAGATATATATATATAATAAAGCAATTTTCAAATGACAAATGGTCATAATGCATGGATTGTTTCAAGAGATGGTTAATAATCATAGGTAAAAGTGATATTGTAAACATATTTAAACCCCTTGGATGAGATAATTAAAATTAAAAGTTAAAATGCAATGAATTATGAGTGAATCATATTATAAAATAAAAAATAGGTAGTATATACACCATATTAATATGAATTGGTGCATAATAACATATAAGTATAAATGGAATGAAAGTTTATTTAAAATTAATTTCTACATGAGTAATTTATTGATTCATGAGCCACATTAATTGATAAAAAATTTTGGAACACTAAATATCATTAAATCAAAAAAAATTGATATAAAATTTCATAGGGAACTATATAGAACACACAAATATTTTTTTTGAATATGGAATAATTACATCAAAATAAAATTAAGACTACAAATCCCCTTACCATATGCTCCGTTTTAGTTGAATGCACTTTAGCGTCCTATATAATGGTTATAGGTAATTCATAAAATTATAAAAGAAACACATTAATAATTATAACATAATATATGTTACTTTTATAACATCTTTTCATGCATCTATTAATAATCATTTATTATTTTCATTGTTTATGGTGTTATTTTCCTTATGTTTTGAGTTTTTATTGAGTGGTTATTATTTCTTTTATTTTACATAGATAAAGATTTAAAAATATATATAATATAAACCATGATTCAAATATCATATATCTGTATTATATATATATTTTTATTTATTCTACAATATTTGGTGATAGGAAATGTAATACACTATTCGTGGAGATGGTATACCATTTTCATGGATGAACATTATTTTCATTTTCATTTCATATTGAAAGAGAGAAAGGAAAAAGATATATAAGAATAATTCCATTCTAGTATAATTTTTATATAATATATTTTAGATAAGTTTATTAAATCCAACCTGAATACATTCTGTGTAAAACATGAATTAATGACATCACTTTGAGGTCGAGGTAGTCCACACGCCCCGAAATAATGTTATCATATTCATACAAAAAAGAAGGAATGAAGGAATATACTATATACAATTTAAATAATAATAATAAATTTATCAATAATATATATATATATATATAATATAAATCCCTGATTATTCTAAACCATGAAATGTGATAATGGTTGAACGAACGACATTAGTTCACAAGGCGGTGGCCCGTCGTTGACATGAACATTGATTGTGTATCCCATTTGATGAAAGTGTGTGTGGGTTTAGGTAATACCAATAAAATAATAATATATTAGTATATTTAGGATTTTAATTTTATATTATAATCATGATATAATAATAATTTAATGGGTTTGGAATAAAATAATACAACAGCGTTCATTGAAGAATGTTACCTCTTCTTCGGTAATTCCTTTTCGTTTGCACCAAAGGTATTAATTGGATGGATGTAATCCTAATGTGAGTTTATCCAAATAATGGGAGGGAATTTGGAAGTCATTTTTAATGGTTTTGGTCATTATAAATGGATTTAGATGTGTAAATAAGTGAATTGGGTCCCTTTAACAGTAGAGGAGTGTCATTCTTGTAAATACCAAAAGGTATACACTGTTCGGAGGTCTCCCTTAAATAATGTTCCACTAATAAAGAAATATATATCATCTGAGATGGTATATGATCTAAATATGATTGTAAAATGGGGTTTAGAAAATTTTAAATATAATTTGGCCACTTAATATTAATTTTTAACCACAATGTAAACTAATTTTCACCTTAATCCCTGTAATTTAATTTAATTTTTTTCACGAATATTTTCAGAAAAAAATAATTTGAACATAATATAAATTATTATTTAGTCTAATTCAAAATATTTAACACATGTTTCCAAATTTAAATCACTTAAGTGGTAGAAAATATTTTTAAAACTAATCTCTCAAAAAGGACGAGAGATTGACTTTTTAATGTGAAAATGTTCAAATGTTTTATATGTTGTTTTTATCAAATTTCAATGTAAAAATGATTACAATGGACTAAATTATATTAATATATCTTTTATATATCTATTTTGACTTTTAAACAAATTACAAATAAAATTTAACATTTTAAATTATTTAGAATAAAATGGAGTTTCATATTAAAATCCTGAATTTTTCATTATTCATCAAATACTCAAAATTCAAAAAATATACGTACAAATTAACCCTAAGATAATTTTTACATTATTATTTAATTAATTACATTTATAGTGTCAAATAAAATTAATTGAATTTTCATAATTTAGTTTTAAAACAATTGTGCCATTAATTGGAAGAAATATTTCCTTTGAGATAATAAACATTTTTATACGTAAAATTAGATTTTCTATAATATTATTCATATAAAATGTAATTTGGGAATCCATAAAATTATATTGACAATATAAAATATAAATTTTATTATAATAATTCATTAATAGTAATTAATTTAAATTATTATGATAAATTTCCTTTTGAATTTTGAAAATGGTTTTTTATAAAAATATCTATTTTATATTCAATTAGTTGTTATTAAAGATTATAATTAATTGGTAAAAAATGAATTCAAACATTTATTTTAATAATTTAATTAATTATATTCATAACCACAAATTTAATAGCTAACAATTAATTACAATTTTCCAAAAATAACAATAAAAATATTCGGTAAAACTCGGTCTTGTGTGTAACGCATGCTAAACTCAGTGTTCTTTATAGAGCATGCTAAACACAGTGTAATGGGTAACATGCCTTACTTGAGATATTATATATATATATATATATATATATATCATAATGTATTGGTATGTTATATTCTATTTTACGGTTGGTGTTGTATGTCATACACACTATCAAATACAATGTGCTTACTTTAGAATTTTAGTGTCTTAAATTCTCCCCACTTAAATTTAATAGAATCCTAGAAATTTAAACATGATCTCAGTTATTAATGGTTCAATATTTTAAAATTCTGTTATTTAAAAGCCTACACTGTAAAATAGTTATTTAAATATCCCCTTAATTAGATAAAAATGGATGTATAAATGACATCTGAAATAATAACTCAACTAGAATTCTTGATAGGAATACATAGCTGGGAAATGAAAATATTGTCATGGATGGGAAATCTAGCATAAAAATGATGATAGTTAGTGATAGACAAAATTGATCATGAGAATTTGAGTGATCTATATATGGTTAATGTCACCAAAACCATAACCCAATGTTGTGAAAAGTTCATTGATATCATCATAAATGATGATAAGAGGATATATTTTTTTCAAGACCATTTTCCCTAAACTTGAGGAATTATTTCACTCTCTATGAATATATTGATATATAAATACATGATATATTTATATTTCATAAACAAAATTATATGCATTGGATATTACTTAAACTAATTTTACATTAACTGAGGTTAAATCATATGGTATAATAATACATTAATCTCCAAAACCTCATCAAATATTAATCACATTCCAATTAATGAATAGATAACTTTTATAAATGATTATGATCCAATATATTATAAATAAGGTAACTGAATCTCCAAAATGAACTCATAAAAACAACATGAAGTGTCTATTAATCATTATGTACCAAACATTTGAATACCTTCATCATGTATTATCTTGAACGCTATTAATTAAATGAATTACCATAAAATCTTATTGAAAAAATAAATATTTACATATTAAATAAGTAAAAATGAATTATTGGATATATTATTTAAAACAAAAAATGAAATAAAGTCCATCAATAATGGAGTTAAACTCATTTTAAATAACACATTTATCGGTTCCAAGGTAGTACATACTAGAAAATTTAATTTATCAAAATAAATCATATCATTATTATAATAAAACAATCATAGTATCATAATAATATTATGGGTTATCATTATTGAAACCATGTTTCCCCCAAAAAATCCATCTTTCTACTAAAACAATATTTCTTAGTCATCGGTACCATTCAACACAAACATTAAAATATGTAATGAAAATTACTTCAACATTATCGTTATATATTTCATAATTGTTATGCCCAATAAAGTTATGATAAAATAGTCAAATAAAGGAATTATTCAGTCAAAATATTGGAATATTAATCATTCATATTCATCTGTGGTAGTATAAGAAGCTTCACTGTGATATATTAGCCTCTTTGGGTTCAATCCCTTTGACTTTGGAGAGATTGATTTTTATAGTTTCCAATATATTTTTCATCAAAGCATTTTTCATTGGAAACCAGTTTCATACCCCTTCAATCATAAGAATAGTGACTATTATATTCACACTGATAGAAAACTCCCATTTCTTTTAGAAAAGTACCAGGCAATTTTTTCAATAATTAGCACATGTGGTAAAATAATTATTTCTATTCTTTTTATTATCCAATTTTTTCTAATTTTCCCTCTTATTTTAACACCAACCTCCAAATACATAATACTTGGAAAAATATTTAACTATATTGTCATCAGATTATACCATGTCTTTATATGATGAGAATTATTTGGAAACTATATCCCTTCTAAATATTTCCTTAAGACCTTAAAATATATGATCATTATTAATATTTGGATCATGTGCATTGGTGATGTTCATATTCCTTCTCATATGAACCATTTTTATATAAATAAATACACTATATTAGAGTATATCATTTTGAAAAATAATGTATGATAAATAAACTAGTGAATTATATATCATAAATCGAAAAAATTAAGTGTATCTATTATCATAATTATAAACATGGTTTCTGATAGACCAATTAGTTTAAATACCATGATAAGTGGGGGTCTAAATCAGGGTACAACATATTAAAAATATGTCCCCTTTCGATCTTATTTCATTTAAAAAAACCCTCCTTCTATCTTTCTCTCGTAGAAATGTATAAACTGAATTAAAATCAAAAATTATTAAAACAAATTATATGGTTCACCCTCACTGGGATACATCTAAAGAGCATACAATGATGATGTGTCGATTTACCAAATTCAATGAGAATCACTATAAAATTACAAGGTTATTGCTATATCACTTATATACCTAGGAACACTACCTTTACAATGTTTTGGGTCAGTCCACTATTTTCCCAAGGGTCAGCCCTGAGTCTCTATCTATGGATCACTGTCGGTGGAATGTACCACCATATTTCTCTACTTTTTCTCACTTCTCTAGAAGGTATCTACACACAATTAATGGAATTGTAGGCCCCATCATTCACATTAATTAACACAACCTCATCTGTAGTTATATGCTCTATTAATTTTCATCTTTTTTATGTACTGTTAGTCTTCAAAAAGTTATTTATAAAACTTTTTTAGTTTCTCTATGAACTATTTTACATCCTCTATGAACATTATTTCACTGCATTGTGTGATTGCTTCACAGAAAAACTCTCCTTCTGCAGACCACCCCAGCTTCTATAGACCACCACCAATTCTGCGGCCTGTCTATGCTTCCATGGAATGCCTCGACTTCCGTAGACTACTAATACTCCATGGAATGTATCCTGGTACACGGTCCCTTAAACATTGTGGATACAAAGTCCCAAAAAATCCTCTCATGTAATTTTTCCCATGAACTACTTCACCATACTCAAAATCCTCCAATGTGAACCACTTCACTTCACAGAATCCTCCCTCGTGACCCACTTCTGACTTTACCAAATTCATTCCAAAAGGACGATAATTGCTAAGGAAATTCACTCCAATCAATAACTTAATTAGGGGATTTATATTGGAAAATATATCCAAAATTTAGAGTAATATAAATTACCCCAATCTTCAATGTGGTACATCATTCACCACACATTATTCTATAGGGTCTGAATTGAATATTTTTTACTTTGAAAAAGTCGATGACTTCCTTGAATGAAAACCCCTTGTGTTGGACATAATCACCACCTCCAAATGAAAAAGACCTGTGTATGGTGATCTAATGATCCTCCCATTAACTAAAAATCTCTAGTGACTATATTCCCTATGTGGTATTCATTGCATGATTTGTGGTCCTCATAGAATTGCAATAAGGAAATCCTCCTTTTCTAAATTTTTTCCCATTCTTAGAACCTCCTCATTGTCCCTAAATTTCATTTCATTATCTCAGTTGTAGAAAACCATCCTTTTAAAAAATATAAAACTCCAAATATTGATGCCCAAAAAATTGGAAAACACTAACACATTGGGTCACCATAAATACCTACTTTGAAATTACCAAACCTGCTGATTTGTGGCCGTCTTCCTATGTCAACAAACACAATATCCATAAAATGACTGGGAGGATTCCTATGGTTATTTTTTCCTAAAATATCCACCATTGGGTTTGTTAAAAACTCTTCACATTTTGATTCCTCATTAATTATTCTTCCACATTCTACCACCAATAATTTCATTCGATTTTGATGGAGATCAAGGATTTACTCAACAAAAACTCCAAACCCACACGATCCATACTTGACATGATAAACAAGAGTAGCATGAAATGTTTATTAATGAATCACTTAATTGAAAACCACTTTTATTCTTTCACTACGATCCTTATATAATGTGATATATAATCATTGATCGACCACCTTTTCCATTTTCAAATTTAATATTTCCCCTAAATTGATGATCCCCGTGTCGGATTCCCTCCCATCATGATTAAGAGAATTTATTCTAATTTTATTGTTAAAATTTCACCCCCTTTTTCAATTAAATATAAGGCCACTCTATTGAGTTTTGAAATAGGGTAAAGGACATATATTACTACATCAGGAAAGAAACATGATATACCTTCAGGAGTGGGGGTACCAGTCCACACTTTTTCAAGTTCAGGGAGTCAACTAAACTCCAAGATCCAGTTAATTTCATTAGAATGATTATATAGGTAAAGAGTTTTTTAAAATTTCTACAACTTGGACATCTGTAGGCACATACTCCAACTTCATAAGCCCTTGATCCACATTCTCCTAGTGAAAATGATACTTGAATTCAATATTGTTTTTTCTTTAGTGATGGATTGTATTTTTTCTATGATTTCAATCACATTAATTATTTCACCAGATTCTAATCTATGACCCCACATCAACTCCAATATCATCATGTTGCAGCTTCATCTATAATAACATTGTGTACACTTTACTATCCACAATATTTTCATCTTCTATGGTGCTTAATGAAATGAAATTTTGTTTCATTCTTATAAAATAAATAAAAAATCCATAAAGATAGTTTGCACCACCTTATGTTGAATTTATATCATCTGCTGAATCAACCAATCTGCATATATATAGCTCAATAACTCTAACTAAGATTTTTCACTGTACAGAAAACCAAAATGTACCATTACCTTGATACACTAAATTATTATTTTCACTTCAATAATGTGGATTTCCTTGGGATTACATTGGTATTGTGCTACTCATCATGTTTTAGAAACAATATGAAGTCTTTTCACAATCATTTATAATAGAATTCAAATGGTTTTTACATATATTGTGACATTAACTTCATTTCCTTCATCATTTCTTAAAATTTCATCTACAAAGCCACCAGAGTCATCATATCCTTGTAATTATCCTTTCAAATCGTTCCAAAACCTCCTTCGTATATTTTCATTGAGGAATTAATTTTCCATTATTTCAATGAATTAATTGTAAACCAAATAAAAAACATCATTTTACCAATCATTGAAATTTAAAAATCACATTTCATGGATTCCATAGACTATTTGTACTGAGCTTTATCTAATCAACCAAATATTCTGTCATCAAAATATACTAGAACCATCATCCTTTGATTATTGTTACTATTAAAATATATATTTTTATCATCTCTACCATGCTTAAAATTGATCTTCAAAAACTGTTCTGGCCTTGAAAACCATTCTCTTGGTTCTTTCATCAACCCATATAGCACCATCTTCATCTGAAAACTCTATTCTCATCTTTAAGAATTATAAAACCATCTAGTTTCTCAACATAAAAATATTCTACCAGAACAATATTAAAAAATGATAAATTAACATCCTTATGGAAAACATTTACCTATATTATCACTAATATGATCAATAATAATCTGATTGGTTCTAGACTTGAAATATGTGAAAAATGATTCATCAAAATTAATCCCATATATTTGTGTGTACCCTTTGCATACTAGTCGTTCTTTATTTCAAATCAATATTCCATCTTCATTTTTCTTATTTCAAAATACCCATTTATTCCAGATGACATTCTAATATATTAGTATAAAAAATTCCTCATGTTTAATTATACTCAATTTGGTGAATATCTTTATTCATATCCTAAACCCAATTCTCATCTATATATGCTTTATTAAAAAATATAGGCACTACTGTGATAAGTACGACTATTTTTTTAGAGTCTTCATCTTCCTTGTCTATACTGACATTTTTTGATCACCAATTATTTTCTTTCAATGAATTTCAGATATTCTCTTTGATCATTGTGAATAAATTAGTTTGTGGGTTTCCATCTAATTATATAATTCATATTCAAAATTAGCCTCCAGAACCAGAACATCACCTAATATACGTATCTCCTCTTCACTATCCCCCTGAGACTTATCATTTATTTTCATAATATTTTTCTTATTCTATACTGTAGATACATAATTTATTTCAACTACATTTCCAAGATTATTATTGATGAATTTATATAATTTCATTTTCATTGAGCAGCCAAGAAATATCCCTTCCACTCAATGGGATTAAAACATCTTGTGTTTATCTATATTGTGAATTAAAAACATACTTTTAAAGAATCGAAAGAACTTCAAAGTCATATTTTTTCACAAGATCATATGGTTTATTCTATTCATTGATATTTAATACTTCTCTATTTTATGTGTAGATGTATTTCATCACTACTTATTTCCAAAACTTATCTGGATGTTTTTTCTTAATGAGAATTGTTCTAGTCATGTTGTTGATAATTGGATTTCCTCTCCCGACTAATCCATTTTTTGTGGATTTATTACTACTGAAACTTGGTTCCTTATTCCATGTTTATTTATATAATCCTCTACATAGCTATTTTTTAACTCTGCTACATTGAATTTCCAGATATTCCGTATTATTTCACCGAATATCTTTTCATCTTCAATTTGATAAGTCTTTATGCATATAAACACCTCATATTTTTGGGCGGTGATTGAAACCCATTCCATTATAAAAAAATAATCAATGAAGAGAACATAATATCTCTTCCCATAAAAATATATTGGTGAAATAAGTCTTAAAACATTAATTTGAACCAACTAAATAAATGTTTTTCAGCTTCACTATTTTATATTATATGTATTTAGAATTATATTCCCTTATTGACAATAATTATATGTATGAGTATGATCACATGATATCCAAGGTTGGTATAAATTAACAACATATTTCACCAGATACTCTAAAGATAGTGGCTGAATTGACCATGATGTTTATGCCAAAAACTTGTTTTTTTCTTCCTTGGACAGAAAGCACATATCTTTTTCTTCACTCACAAGGTGGAAATTCCTCTGTGTATGCATTCCTTGGAAAATCATTTCACCTTATTTCTCCTTGATGACACATAATTTATTTGATAAATATTTTTCCCTCTCTTAAGTTACATAGTTGACTTACACTTAAAAGGTTAATATTTAGACCTTCATCAACTAAGACATATACATGTCCCATATATTTTCATAGAAACTTGGCTTTTCCAGACCCAGAAATCTTGATGCCTTCAACATTACCTAATCATATGAAACCTTCAATATCATACCTGATTCATGTCATTATATACTTATTCCCTATCATATGATAGGTGTATCCACTATCAGTGATCCATATTCCTGTGAAATTTGATACTTTAGAAGATGTCACTACAACCACTGCCTATTCAAATTTCTTCTTTTTGAACCATGTTTTTACATCATACTCAGTATAGATTTATAATATTTATCTTCCTTTATGAATGATACATTGGATTCATATTTTAATGTTTCAGCCTAATTCTTCATCATCATCTCAATTGGTGATACATTGAATTAATGCTTCTGAAGATATTTATTTTATTTTAGTACATTTCTTAACTATATTGATGAGAAGTATCATTACATGTAACCAAACCCACCAAAACATAAATAGTGAAAATTGAATGATCTTATGGAAAATTGATATTTGTATGGAATCTGTTTTTTATCATTTTCCCTTAGGTACCTCTTGGTTGTTGAATTTTTTTTTATGAGTGTCATATTTTTTCACAATAATAACATCTAATTCGAGGTTCCTTTCGGTGTGTTAATACTGCACTACTAGTTCTCCCTTGGGATATCAGAATATTCTTATTCTGATTCAGAAAAAAAAATATCTTTAACATTATAGTGGGATCTTGTTTTATAACATAAACCATTACTTCTTTCTATTTTCGATCAGGCCCCATACCAACTGTATCATTCTGATATATCATGTCCCTTTCCTGAAACTCCTTTTTATGCTTCACTATGACTCCGAATATTACATTACATATTTCATTTTAATATGTATCCTTATTTTCTGGAATCATATGTTTCTATAGATATTTCACATTCTGGTTCATACCAAACACTTCCTCTTCAAGATCTTTGATACGTTTGACTTGATCTTTTACAATATTTTTAAAATTATTGATCTTTATTTTATATTATTCATTTTTTTGTACTCAAAACTTTTTCAGATCCCTGTAGTATTTTTGAATTTTTTTTCCTCATTCATCTCAAACTTCTCTTATTCATTTGTCTTCATATAATCTTTGGAATCATTAACCACTTTGTTGGATTTCTTTTTTATCCCCAAAGGTCTCTCTATTTAAGTGAAGCTTCTAATTTGATCTAAAGGTCAACTATTCCTTTAACATCCCCTATGTCAGTATCGCATTCTTTTCTTTTTACCTAAATTATAACAACAACCACCACAAAATTTTCTTTACGATCCTATTAGTCCTCCAAATATTCTAACTTGTATTTATCTTAATTTTTATCTTTTCTTGAACATATATTCTTATTTTTTAAATACATTTCTCTTCAGATTTATCTGTCCATTTATATAGTATGAATAATTCATCATGGGAATTACAAATTTAGGATCTTCATCTTTTGGAAACCTCTTAGGGAACCATTCTTCATGATGTCCTACCATTCCACATCGAAATCATGTAAGTGGGAGCTTCCCTTTGAAATTTCATTATCTTTTTCAAATATTTGAGGAAATGAATGAAATCAACTCATTCGCCTCTTCATCATTCTACCCATCTTCAATGGTGATATTCTTCATGAACTTGAATGATTCTTCTTTGGACTTTCCATTTTCCAAAGCATCATTATCATCATTTCTCATTATATATTCTTTAAGGGTGTTATACAAGTTATCCATTGACATATCCTTGGAATCTTTATCTTCAAATATAGAAAATTTATGATTGAATTGAGATGGAAGTTTTCTCAATATTCTATTAATGATGGTTATACCATCAATAATTTCTACAAGACTATGAATATATTTGAAAATATCATTTATGCGGTCAAAAACATTATAAACAGACTCATTAGGTAACATTTTCATATCATCATACTTGTTCTATAGAATATACATATATCCCTCTCCCACTCTTGAATCTCCTTAAACAATATTCCATAACTATTCCCACATATCAGGTAATGACTTAAATTAAACCATCTTTATATATATGTCATCAGATAGGGATCCCCATAAAGAATTGATTCTTTTGGTTTCTACATCAAATTCCCATCAATCAGATTCTGATGAATCACTATTTTCGATATTGTATGAAATTCCATGCATTGCTGCAATAATGAAATATATTCCTAATGATCAAAAGTAGTGCTGCATCTGATTTTTCTATAATTGAAAATTTTTCCCATCAATGATCAGAATCCCTTTGTGATTAACAACCTCCATTTCATCATCAGAGATAAAACCTCTGAATTTCATCCTTTAGCTCTGATGCTACTTGTTATCCTAACTAGGTTTAATACCATGAGACAGGGGTGAATCAGGATATGACATATTAAAACTCCTTCCCCTTCAGATATTGTTTTCTCATTTGAAAGAACACTCTTCTCTCTCATTCCCCTAATAATATATGAATATAATTGGAATCATGCATGATACAAAACAATTTTACATGGTTTTACCTCACTAGGATACATCCAATGATTATACAATGGTGATGTGATAATGTACCAAATCCAATAAGGTTCATTTCCAAATTACCATGTTTGGGATTTATCACATCTATTTCCAGGATCATTGGATTTACAAAGTTTACAGTAAACTCATTTATTTCCCATGGGTCACTCCCTAATTCTCATAATATATTTCACAGTTGGTGGAAAGGAATACATTCTTCTTCTTCTTTTTCTCACTATTTTGGAAGAGATCACAATATTTTTTATAGAATTCTTGGTCCCTCCATGAACATGAACACAGACACCCTCAATTGCAGATAGATTATATATTGAAGTCCCTTTTTTCATGTACTTTTATTCTACATAAATTCCTTCCAAAAACTATTTTATTCTCTCCATGAACTATTATTCATCTTCTTTTAAGTTTCTTGTATTATGTGGTGTGAGTGTTTCATGGATAACCTCTCCCTCCATGTAACTCCGTCTTCTGAGGAACACCTCTACTTCCACATACCACCTCCACTTTTACAGACTACATCTTCTTATGTGGACTATGTCTTCTTCTATGATCAACTGATTCGTTGTGTACCTCCTGCAACTATGTGGTACCTTTTCCTTTATGGGATATATATCCAAAAAACTCCTTTCATAGAATAGTTCCCCAAAAGTACTTCTCACTTTGTGAAATATATTATGAGAACCACTTCACTTCATTGAATACTCTCCTGTGAACCACTTCATACATTTCCAAATTCATCCTAATGTGATGATCATTGCTAATGAGATTCACAATATATTAATCATTTTATTAGGGGTCCTTCTATTAGAAAATATAGCATTAAATACCACTAATACGAATAACCCATACATATATGTTGTAAAACCTTCATCGCATACTATTTTATGTGGTCCCTATAGCATATTTTTCCTTTTCGATTGTCGATTTCTTCTGTAAATGAAAAAACAATTCAGTGGCCTTAATAACCATCTAAGAAAAGAAAAATAAATGCCTCTTATGAACTAATGAGCCTCCCCGGAACAAAAAAACTTCACCAAACAGTTTCCCCTATGTGGTCTTTGTTGCATGATTTTCGGTCTTCATAACATTCCTATATTGAAATCCACCTTTTCCCATTTACCATTGTCATTCTGCGAACCTACTTTTTTGTTCCAAAAACTAAATTACATGGACACCGTTGCAAGAAACCAACATTTTACAAAATAACAATCTTCTAATTTTGAGGCCTATAAAAAATGGAAAACACTGATAAAATATTCCACCTTAAATATCAACTTTGGAAAAACCAACCACGCTGATATTTGTTCATCTAACTTTGTCAGAAAACACAATCACCCTAAAAACAATGAGGGGATTCTTTGATGGAATTTTTTCCAAATAGTTGTTTGGGGATTTTATTATGTACTTATATTCAAAATCTATCATAGGGTTATTGTAACACCCGAGACTTTTATGTTATATAAATCATCAAAGGAATCTTTTTCTACACAACACTTGCTTGGCTTGCTTTACACGCAATCGCGACCTTCCTCGATAGCTTGCGTCGTACGCAATACCGAGTTTCACTAAACAACAATATGCTATTAAAACTAGCCGTTATGAATAGTAATAACCACTTTTTGAAATTTTATAAATTTTATTTTTCAAAATGGACTTCATTTTTGGACTCAGAATATCGAAATTAGCCTAGGGTAAAATTTTGGTATTTTTCTAAAAACTTTCAATTTTTGATGAATAGTGAAACCACTAAGTGGTAGGTTAAAAACTGAATTTTGCATAAAACTTAATTTTACCGCTTCTGTGAATGGAATTTCAAAAATCCGACAGACACGGTTGATATCAGTAAGTAAAATGTGGTTCAATGAGATAAAAATAATTTTTTGGTGAATAGTAACTTTTTACTATTTTTTTACCGCGGTTAATAGTAAATAGGGTAACTAAGGGTAAATATGATATCAATATTACCCTAACACATGTCCTAATTCTATTGGACAAGTGTAATTCGACCAAAAACAAACTTAGGAATAAAATATGACCATTTAGGCCCACTTGGATTAGATTAGGACATTTATTTTTAATTTATTTAAAGAAGGGTTAAAATAGTTAAAATCAAAGTTTAATAAGTAAATAATTTTTAATATGGGGTTATACATAAGATAAATTCGACTATAAATATTCTTTAGAAAGCTAAAAAGATTTCCTACATAATGGTAGTTTATTTGTAATTTTTAGACATTAAATAATTTAATTTATTTATGACACAATGATGATGCAGTAATTATCTTATTAATGAAATATTGACATAATTGATGTTATAAACACCAAAATAAATGTAATTTGAGACTTTTTATGAATTCCACTAATTTTATAGGTTACTATGATATATTAATGTTGATTTAATCAACTTGTTTCGAACATATAATTCTGTTATGACTTTCACAAAAATCATATATCAAATAGTGTCAAAATTGACACAAAATAGTTTTTAAATCAAATATTATATTATTAATTGTTATTTTATTCCTAAAAATCTAAGGTTCGGCCAAATGACTTAGATAAGGATATATATATTAATAATAAACAATGTGGGGTTCGTTTGGTATGTTATAGTAAGTTTATTAACCATATAGTGAAAGAAAACAAAAAGACATGGTAAAAGTTAAATTATTTAACTTAGAGTTAAATCTAATTGATAAGGTTAAAATAATGCCCTAAACTTGTCTAAATCTTATTGGTTTATAGGATTTCGACCCTTCCCCACTTTAGCTTCGAAATAAGACCCTTTGTAACCATTATAAACCGATTTTGACTTTAATATAAAATAATATTTTGAGATATTCCTAAGGTGCCCCTCTCCTCCCTTATAAAAGGGCACCTCCTCCCCCTCCTCCTCACACCAATTTGAGCACTCAAGCTCGGCCAACCCCTGCCATTTTCTCCTCTCCAATTCCCTAGAATAATCCTAGAGGTCCTGGTCTTCTCCAAAGACCAATCTTAGTTCCTTAAGTGGAGGATTCAAAGAGGCGTTCCAAAGAAGAGGTAATATCCATTACCGATCTTTTCAATTTCTTTCTTCTTCAACTTCTTCTTCTTTAGTTGTTTCATGATAAAGTAATAACATCAGTATTACTTACATACTGATATGTTATTATAAATATGAAACAACCCTAATTCACCTTCTATCCATCCTACGGAAAAATGAAATCACCGCGCGTGCGTACGTACGGAATACCGTCTCCACGCCGTGGTGTAATCTATTTTCCACCATCAATTTACAAGGATGGGTATAATGGTGTAATGAGTAACTATTTATGATTATTATAAAGTAATATTGTTACTGAAATAATATATATATACTCCAATACAGTTCCACGATCATAGGAACGATATCATCACTCGTGCGTACGTACGGAATACCGTCTCCACGATGTGATGCGACTCGTTCTACATGATCTTCATTTCATAATGATTATATAAATGAATTGAATGAATGAATATGGTATATACTACACTAATACCATTCTGGAAATGAATTATCTATAACCTAAAGATAAGAATAAGAATTTATTCGACAAAACACGCATAAGAACAAAAAGTTATAAAGACCCGAGTAACAAGTAACAATGAAATATTACTAACAAGAAGATAATAATATGACCATATATGATATCATATCAATATGTATGATTCTGGAATAAGTCAATAACATTATTTAAACCATTATACAGGAGCTTCGGACACGAACAAAGCAAATCGGACCTAAGGTAAGGGAAATATCACAATCTCATTTTTATCCGAGATTGTTTATTCGTAAGTATTTACTGGGGTGTATTTTATCATCCACATCCATGTTTCATCAATATGTAATATTATTTCAATCCACCTACAATTGTTTAAATCCATTTTTACCCTTCGGTGAGTTTTTAGTAATATCTATGAAAGGAATCTTTTGTCATACGAGGTATTTTTTTGACTTTTCCGACAAAAGTACGAAGAATGTTTTTTTTAACTTATACGGCATGAATGGATTTTTAAAACATTATTTCCAAGAAGCTTCCTTTAAAAGTTTTCAAGTTTATTTTTAATCAACTTCTTTTATTTTAAAGTCATATGACATGTTATGAAAGAAAAAATGTTTTTGAAGTAGAAAGGATATTTTCCTCAAGAATGGAGTTCAAGTATTTTATCAAAATTATTTTCCATCTAAGACAATAAAAGGATTCTGTTTTTATCCCTATTATTACATGGATTTGATTATGTTGTGATGGAAACATTTTTATGAATTCCTTTATCTTATATGGATTGTTTTATGATGTCATGTTGTTTAAGAATCCCATTTTTATTACGTGGATTACACTATGATGTATGGTTTATGATTATGTGGCACACATAAGAAAGGATTCATTATAAGATGGGTGGGACCTATATCTCCCTCCAATGCATTGGGTAAAGATTTTATATCTCATGAGATAGACATGGCTGGAACGGAAGGTTATTTCGGTTCAGTGATACAGGACTGAAACGAGGTGTGAACTCGGTTCAGAAAGGGACTTTGTCCACTAAGATAGTCTTGGCAATGAGTCATGACTAACAAGAAATGATTTTCCATGATTATGTGTGCATGAAAAAAAGTTTCAAGTCTTATGTTATGATTATGGGGATCTCATTTTCACTTCTATGATTTATTCCATGATAAGATATTATGATCTCTTTTGCAGGTTTTGATTTTCAAAAAGATATGATATGATTTTTATTTCCTTTATTTTCCCTTGCTGAGCATTTGAGCTCACCCTTTTATGTTTTCTTTTCCCCAGGTGAGGAAGATGGATATTAAGTAGAATATGCTAAAAGGGACCCTAGATATGGTGAAATAAATGGGAGACACTGTAGAAGATTTATGAACCAGTTGTTTATGTTTCCCAGTTTCTAAAGACACTATACTTATACGGTCCTTTGTGGTTTTATCATATATTGTAATAAGTGTGATTCAATTTTTTGAAGTATTAAAAATGTATGTAAAGTATGGGTCGTTATAGTTGGTATCAGAGGAAAGGTATAGTCAACCTTTGGAAACTAGGATGTGAAAGCCTTAGTAAGAACCCTAAGGATAAGTCTAAGCATTTAACACAATCTTAGAAATGGCCATGAATAACCTAGGATAAGACCATAAGCATGAAAATTTTATTCTTGAATTATGTGGTTTCCTATTATAATTAGTGTTGCTCACACTATTCTTCTTGGTTTTAGTCAATGGATGGAACCTGAAGGAACCGTGTTAATGCGGAATGCGATGGGCAATGCAATGATTGTCCCCCTGAGCAACCAAACGATATGGGAGCTGGAATGCAAAATCTTGTAGCCATGCTCACATAACTTTCTCAAGCTATGAATCATACAGGATTTACAAACAAGCAAAGGAGGGAGCAACATTCTGTTGAATCCTTCATGAGGCAGCGTCCACCTTCTTTCAGCGGGTCTACTGATCCATTAGTTGCTGAACAATGGATTAGTACTACTGAAAAGATATTTTCAGTTCTTCAATGTTCTGAGCATGATAAAGTCATCCTAGCAGTGTATCATTTGGAAGGAGATGTTGATCAATGGTGGAATCATGTTAAGAATACGAGGCAAAGGGATGAAATTGAGTCTATGGAATGGGACGAGTTCAAGAACTTATTTTTCAATAAGTACTTCCCTCGTATTCTCCATACAAAGATGGAGAAAGAGTTTCTTGAACTGAAGCAAAGAGATGATGAATCTGTTGGTACCTATGAAGAAAATTTTACAAGACTTGCAAGGTACGCTTCTGGTATTATTATCCAACCTGAGAGTAAGATCGATCGATTCTTTAGTGGCTTAAAACCAAGTCTTCGAAGGGCGTTAGCCATAAGGGACTTCAATAGCTACGAGGAAATCGTTCGATGTGCTCTCAAAGTCGAGATGGAGATTGGAGTAACCCATCAGTCACATGGGTTTGATAAGAATAGGAAGATGGAATTCAAAGAAAAATCTAAAGAGCACACGGAAAAGAAGATGAGCTTTTCCTTATGCTCAAAGTGTGGAAAGAAACATGGAGGGAGTTGTCTTAAAGGGACAAGTAAATGTTTTAAATGTGGAAAGGAAGGTCATCGGGCATTTGAATGCTGTGATAATGGGAAGAAGATGTATAATGATGCAAACAAAGGAAGGGATACACAGAATGAACCTACTACACTTCAATGTTTCAAGTGCAAGGAGATGGGGCATTATGCCAATCAATGCCCAAATCCAAGGGTTGATGATGATGGTCGACGTCAACAAACTCTTAAGGCTAAAGACAAAGGAAAGTCACATGCAATTTCTATCAGCGATGTGGAGTACGATAACGATGTGGTGAAAGGTACACTTACCATCCACTCTAAAGTAGCAAATGTTTTATTTGATTCTGGATCCACCCACTCTTTTATTTCTGAAAATTTTTCTAAGGGTATCACCGTACTACCTCAACAATTAGATGTTGAGTTAGCTGTGACAACACCTAATGGAACAACAGTCGCATCAAAAGTTTATAATTCTTCTCCGATCGAAGTTTGTGGGAAAGTGCTTCCTGCAAATCTTATGATCCTTCCTTTAGTGGAATTTGATGTGATTCTTGGCATGGATTGGCTTTCTCTACATGGAGCTCATATCAATTTCCAAAGAAGGGAAGTCACATTTCATATTCCAGATCAATCTACGATCGTCTATCAATGAAAGGATGAACATAACCTTCCAGTGGAAATTTCTTCCATCTTATGGGTATTGATTCCACTAAATGAAGGTTATTTATCTCAAATGGTTTGTGAGAAACTCACAATTAAGAATATTCCCATTGTACGGGAGTTTGATGATGTCTTTCCGGAGGAATTGCCGGGTCTTCCACCAAATCGTGAAGTTGAGTTTTCAATAGAACTCGTACCGGGTGCTTTGCCTATTTCAAAGACACCTTATAGAATGGCCCCAATTGAGTTGCAGGAATTGAAGAAGCAACTCCAAGAGAATCTTGATAAGGGATTCATACGCCCTAGTGCTTCACCTTGGGGAACACCTGTTCTATTTGTTAAGAAGAATGATGGATCAATGAGACTCTGCATTGATTATCGAGAACTTAACAAGATCACTATCAAGAACAAATATCCTCTCCCGTGCATTGATGACTTATTTGACCAACTACGCGGAGCTCAATACTTTTCCAAGATTGATCTTCGTTCAGGGTATCATCAATTAAGGGTCAAAAGGGAGGATATACCAAAGACGGCTTTCCGTACAAGGTATGGACACTATGAATTTATAGTGATGCCATTTGTTCTTACTAATGCCCCTGCTATCTTCATGGATCTAATGAATAGAGTCTTTAGAGACTATCTTGATCAATTTGTGGTAGTCTTTATAGACGATATTCTTGTCTATTAAAAGAGAAAGGAAGAGCATGAAGATCACTTGAGAATTATATTGAAGACCCTGAGAAAGGAGAAGCTTTATGCCAAATTTACCAAGTGTGAATTTTGGCTTCAAAAAGTTGCATTTTTGGGTCATATAATCTCAAAAGAGGGGATATCTGTGGATCCAGCAAAAACAGAAGTTATCGAAAGATGGTCGAGACCAACCACAGTAACTGAGATCTGAAGTTTTCTTGGTTTGGCTGGATATTATCGACATTTTGTAAAATATTTTTCACGATTATCTAATCCACTCACCAAGTTGACTCGGAAAGGAGTTAAGTTTGTCTGGACAGAGGAATGTGAAGAGAATTTCAAGGAGTTGAAAAGAAGGTTATCCAGTGCACCTGTGCTCACACTACCTTGTAGTGGAGAAAGGTTTGTGATCTACAGTGATGCATCCAAGAAGGGATTGGGGTGTGTTCTTATGCAAAATAATATGGTGATAGCTTATGCCTCACGACAGTTGAAAATCCATGAGCAAAATTACCCAACACATGATTTGGAGTTGGCTGCGGTAATCTTTGCATTAAATATTTGGAGGCATTACCTTTATGGTGAAAGGTGTGATATTTTTACTGATCATAAAAGTTTAAAGTATATTTTCACACAAAAGGAGTTGAATATGCGTCAAAGAAGATGGTTGGAGCTGATTAAGGATTATGACTGCTCAATCCATTACCACCCTGGGAAAGCAAACAAGGTGGCAGATGCATTAAGTCGACAAGACCATGCTAGTTTATCCATGATGAGGATCACAAAAGATCCAATATTTATGGATTTACAAAGGATGGATCTTGGAATTATAATGGAAGGGGAAAAATCTTATCTTTCTCAAATGAATGTTCAACCATCTATACATGTGAAGATTAAAGAGGAACAGAAAGAAGATGTCGAGTTACAAAAGAAGGTGAGAAATTTTCTTGAATTCAACCTTGATTGTGATGGGATAATAAAGTTCAGGAATCGGGTTTGTGTTCCTTCCATCCCCGAATTAAAGAAGGAGTTGCTGGATGAGGCTTATAGTTCTTCATTCTCTATTCATCCTGGAAGCACGAAGATGTATAGGGACCTGAAAGAATACTTCTGGTGGGATGGCATGAAAAGAGATGTTGCTGAATATGTCTCTCGATGCTTGGTTTGTCAACAAGTTAAAGCTGAGAGACAAAAGTCTAAGGGGATGTTACAACCATTACCCATACCCGAATGGAAATGGGAAAACATCACTATGGACTTTGTCACAGGACTTCCTAAAACATCCAAAGGCAATAATGCTATCTGGGTCATAGTTGATCGTCTTACAAAGTCTGCACACTTCATTCCTATTAGAGAGGATTTCTCTCTAGATCAGCTTGCCAGGATATATGTAAAGGAAGTGGTAAGATTGCATGGAGTACCACTTTCTATTATATCTGATCGGGATCCGAGATTTACCTCGAAGTTCTGGCGAAGTCTTCAGCATACTCTGGATACAGAGTTGAGTTTCAGCACTGCTTATCATCCCCAGACAGACGGTCAGTCTGAGAGAACAATTCAAACCCTAGAACATATGTTGAGAGCTTGCTCTATGGATTTCAAAGGAGGTTGGGATCAACACCTAACTTTGGTGGAATTTTCTTATAATAATAGCTTTCACTCCAGTATTCAGATGGCTCCTTATGAAGCTCTCTATGGAAAGAAATGCAGGACTCCAACTTGCTGGGATGAAGTTGGGGAAAGAAAGCTATTAGGACCTGATCTCGTTGATGAAATGGCAAAAAAGGTTAGATCTATTCAACAACACATAAGAGCAGCTCAGAGTCGACAGAAAAGTTATGCCGACAACCGAAGAAAAGACCTAGAGTTTGAAGTGGGTGATAAAGTGTTCTTACGAATATCTCCCTGGAAGAGGGTTATGAGATTTGGAAAGAAGGGGAAGTTGAGCCCTAGATATATCGGTCCTTTCGAAATACTGGATCGTGTTGGGAAGGTAGCTTACCGATTGGCGCTTCCACCGAATATCTCTCAAGTTCACGATGTGTTCCATGTATCTCTCCTGAGAAAGTACATACCAGATCCTTCACATGTACTCAGCTCAGAAGTTGTACTGCTGGAGCAAGATCTTTCTTATGAAGAACAGCCGATAGAGATTCTGGATCGTAGCGAAAAAGTCCTACGAAACAAGACCACTCGCTTGGTGAAGGTTTTATGGAGGAACCACCAACTTGAAGAATCTACATGGGAAATTGAGGATATGATGAGGGAGAATTATCCTCATCTATTTGTTACAAAGTGACGGATTTCGAGGGCGAAATTCTTTTTAAGGGGGGTAGAATGTAACACCCGAGACTTTTATGTTATATAAATCATCAAAGGAATCTTTTTCTACACAACACTTGCTTGGCTTTCTTTACACGCAATCGCGACCTTCCTCGATAGCTTGTGTCGTACGCAATACCGAGTTTCACTAAACAACAATATGCTATTAAAACTAGCCGTTATGAATAGTAATAACCACTTTTTTAAATTTTATAAATTTTATTTTTAAAAATGGACTTCATTTTTGGACTCAGAATATCGAAATTAGCCTAGGGTGAAATTTTGGTATTTTTCTGAAAACTTTCAATTTTTGATGAATAGTGAAACCACTAAGTGGTAGGTTAAAAACTGAATTTTGAATAAAACATAATTTTACCGCTTCTGTGAATGGAATTTCAAAAATCCGACAGACACGGTTGATATCAGTAAGTAAAATGTGGTTCAATGAGATAAAAATAATTTTTTGGCGAATAGTAACTTTTTACTATTTTTTTACCGCGGTTAATAGTAAATAGGGTAACTAAGGGTAAATATGATATCAATATTACCCTAACACATGTCCTAATTCTATTGGACAAGTGTAATTCGACCAAAAATAACTTAGGAATAAAATATGACCATTTAGGCCCACTTGGATTAGATTAGGACATTTATTTTTAATTTATTTAAAGAAGGGTTAAAATAGTTAAAATCAAAGTTTAATAAGTAAAGCATTTTTAATATGGGGTTATACATAATATAAATTAGACTATAAATATTCATTAGAAATCTAAAAATATTTCCTACATAATGGTATTTTATTTGTAATTTTTAGACATTAAATAATTTAATTTATTTATGACACAATGATGATGCAGTAATTATCTTATTAATGAAATATTGACATAATTGATGTTATAAACACCAAAATAAATGTAATTTGAGACTTTTTATGAATTAAACTAATTTTCTAGGTTACTATGATATATTAATGTTGATTTAATCAACTTGGTTCGAACATATAATTCTGTTATGACTTTCAAAAAAATCATATATCAAATAGTGTCAAAATTGACACAAAATAGTTTTTAAATCAAATATTATATTATTAATTGTTATTTTATTCCTAAAAATCTAAGGTTCGGCCAAATGACTTAGATAAGGATATATATATTAATAATAAACAATGTGGGGTTCTTTTGGCATGTTATAGTAAGTGTATTAACCATATAGTGAAAGAAAACAAAAAGACATGGTAAAAGTTAAATTATTTAACTTAGAGTTAAATCTAATTGATAAGGTTAAAATAATACCCTAAACTTGTCTAAATTATATTGGTTTATAGGATTTTGACCCTTACCCACTTTAGCTTCGAAATAAGACCCTTTGGAACCATTATAAACCGATTTTGACTTTAATATAAAATAATATTTTGAGATATTCCTAAGGTGCCCCTCTCCTCCCTTATAAAAGGGCACCTCCTCCCCCTCCTCCTCACACCAATTTGAGCACTCAAGCTCGGCCAACCCCTGCCATTTTCTCCTCTCCACTTCCCTAGAATAATCCTAGAGGTCCTGGTCTTCTCCAAAGACCAATCTTAGTTCCATAAGTGGAGGATTCAAAGAGGCGTTCCAAAGAAGAGGTAATATCCATTACCGATCTTTTCAATTTCTTTCTTCTTCAAATTCTTCTTCTTTAGTTGTTTCATGATAAAGTAATAACATCAGTATTACTTACATACTGATATGTTATAATAAATATGAAACAACCCTAATTCACCTTCTATCCATCCTACGGAAAAATGAAATCACCGCGCGTGCGTACGTACGGAATACCGTCTCCACGCCGTGGTGTAATCTATTTTCCACCATCACTTTACAAGGATGGGTATAATGGTGTAATGAGTAACTATTTATGATTATTATAAAGTAATATTGTTACTGAAATAATATATATATACTCCAATACAGTTCCACGATCATAGGAACGATATCATCACTCGTGTGTACGTACGGAATACCATCTCCACGATGTGATGCGACTCGTTCTACATGATCTTCATTTCATAATGATTATATAAATGAATTGAATGAATGAATATGGTATATACTACACTAATACCATTCTGGAAATGAATTATCTATAACCTAAAGATAAGAATAAGAATTTATTCGACAAAACACGCATAAGAACAAAAAGTTATAAAGACCCGAGTAACAAGTAACAATGAAATATTACTAACAAGAAGCTAATAATATGACCATATATGATATCATATCAATATGTATGATTCTGGAAAAAGTCAATAACATTATTTAAACCATTATACAGGAGCTTCGGACACGAACAAAGCAAATCGGACCTAAGGTAAGGGAAATATCACAATCTCATTTTTATCCGAGATTGTTTATTCGTAAGTATTTACTGGGGTGTATTTTATCATCCACATCCATGTTTCATCAATATGTAATATTATTTCCATCCACCTACAATTGTTTAAATCCATTTTTACCCTTCGGTGAGTTTTTAGTAATATCTATGAAAGGAATCTTTTGTCATACGAGGTATTTTTTTGACTTTTCCGACAAAAGTACGAAGAATGTTTTTTTAACTTATACGGCATGAATGGATTTTTAAAACATTATTTCCAAGAAGCTTCCTTTACAAGTTTTCAAGTTTATTTTTAATCAACTTCTTTTATTTTAAAGTCGTATGACATGTTATGAAAGAAAAAATGTTTTTGAAGTAGAAAATATATTTTCCTCAAGAATGGAGTTCAAGTATTTTATAAAAATTATTTTCCATCTAAGACAATAAAAGGATTCTGTTTTTATCCCTATTATTACATGGATTTGATTATGTTGTGATGGAAACATTTTTATGAATTCCTTTATCTTATATGGATTGTTTTATGATGTCATGTTGTTTAAGAATCCCATTTTTATTACGTGGATTACACTATGATGTATGGTTTATGATTATGTGGCACACATAAGAAAGGATTCATTATAAGATGGGTGGGACCTATATCTCCCTCCAATGCATTGGGTAAAGATTTTATATCTCATGAGATAGACATGGCTGGAACGGAAGGTTATTTCGGTTCAGTGATACAGGACTGAAACGAGGAGTGAACTCGGTTCAGAAAGGGACTTTGTCCACTAAGATAGTCTTGGAAATGAGTCATGACTAACAAGAAATGATTTTCCATGATTATGTGTGCATGCCACAAAGTTTCAAGTCTTATGTTATGATTATGGGGATCTCATTTTCACTTCTATGATTTATTCCATGATAAGATATTATGATCTCTTTTGCAGGTTTTGATTTTCAAAAAGATATGATATGATTTTTATTTCCTTTATTTGCCCTTGCTGAGCATTTGAGCTCACCCTTTTATGTTTTCTTTTCCCCAGGTCAGGAAGATGGATATTAAGTAGAATATGCTAAAAGGGACCCTAGATATGGTGAAATAAATGGGAGACACTGTAGAAGATTTATGAACCAGTTGTTTATGTTTCCCAGTTTCTAAAGACACTATACTTATACGGTCCTTTGTGGTTTTATCATATGTTGTAATAAGTGTGCTTCAATTTTTTGAAGTATTAAAAATGTTTGTAAAGTATGGGTCGTTATAGTTATGTTTCCTAGTCCATATTTTCCTAAATCTTGTTTCATAGGATTATACTATACTTTCTCGGATACCAACTTTAATTACCCCTACCCTTGAAGCCTAGAGTCTATGAATTATTATATTTCATTATTATAGATGAAATATTCAAATCTTAAAGTCATTAATAGTTTAACATTTTTGGGTAACCTTATTAAATACATGAAATAAATTTTATAAAATGGATAGAATGGGAAATATAATACATAATAATACCAATGAATTGTTTCCTTGAATACCCTTTCAAATATTTATTCTTCATAACAAGGGGAATAGGATAAAATAAGGGTGAGAAGAAATTATTAGTATGGTTTTATTACATCAGAAGCTATCATGAATCAATAATTAATAATTAATATGGAATGGTATATAACTGAACACGCATTCCATTTCAATAATTAGATTATGAGAAATCAACACAACAAGATAAATAATTAAAATCACATTCAATTTAATTAATTAATCTAGAATTAAATGCATCCATATATTTTTTTCATAGTGAAAATATAATAAATAATAGTAATGAATTAATTATCAGTGAAGGAAATGATTAATTATTTTAATCCATGTTTCCTACTTACATGGTACATTTACCATCAAGACATTTCATATAATAGCTGAAAATATTTTGTGTAGAAACCCCTCTGATTTGGGCAACAGACTTGACTCATGAAACTACTGATTCATATAGGGGATTACATTAAAATCTCACCAACCCATGTATTACATTTCCAAGTAATTCCTCACATATCGAATAATGTATTTTCTTTTAAAATATTATTCCATAACTATATATATTTTTATTAAGTAAAGGGTATAGATTTATCAATATTTTATAGGAAAATTTAAAATTATTCAAAGGGTACACCATATGTAAAAAATGGTATAAAGTTTATAAATAATTGCACACATCACATAAGATTATGAATATATAAAATAAATAAATTTTTCATCAGAAACAAGTTATAAGAAAGTGATTTTTTCAAGAGAATGATAACAGTCCAAAAAGAATGTCATATTTAAAATATAACATTCACCACTTGGTAATTATCAAGTCAAAACCACTTGGATAAGAAAATTCAAAGTGAAACATTTAATACCATTATTTAGGATTGAATCATGATATTTAATGACAAATGGGTAGTATATACGTTTAATTTATGTGAATTGGTGAGTAATAACAAATAAGTCTCAATGGAATGTAAATTGATATGAAATCCATTACTACTTGAGTACTTTTTTGAGTCCATATTTCCATGAAATAATAACATAATTTTAAAAATTAATATCATGAAATAAAATAAAAAATTTATATAATATTTCATAGGTCAGTATATAAACCACATAAAGAAATGAGTGGTGAATATGACATAAGACATATATAAATAAATGTGATTCTTGAAATCCCTTACCAAACACTATTATTTGGTGGAATATCATTTAAACTCATGTAGAATGGTTGTAATATTGTTATTAAAATATAAAAGACCCATATTAATATTTATAATATCATATATGGTCATTTTATAACATCATATCAACTATTTTATAATAATCATTTATTATTTTCATTTATTTGAGAGTTAATTGCCTTATATTTCGATTATATTTTGAATTATAATATTCATTCATCATTTTTCATACATCATGATTTCATTATCTAAAGAATTCAAACCACAATGTAAATTTATATAAATTTAGTATATTTTTTTTTAATTAATCTATAATATTTTTTGATACGAAATAGAATACGCCGTACATGGAGACGGTCTGTCGTACGTACGTAATGAACGTTGTTTCGATTTTCTTGCCATACTAAAAGGGGAAAAATTAATGGATATAAAAATATATATTATAATTATATTATCATTTTAATGTCATATTTTTCACATATTTTTGTTAAAACCTCCCATAATACATTCCATGTAATGCATGAATGAATCACATCCCAATGAGGAGGCGATAGTCCACACATCCAAAAACGATGTTATCATATTACCGCAAATTGGAAAGCATGAATGTATGTGTTATATAATAATTATAGAAGAATAAACACAATAAAATATCATCAATAAAAAATATAAACTGTAAATACATCATTATTCAAAACCATGAAAGGTTTTAATTCCTGAACAAAAATATCAGTTCGTGAGACGGTAGTTCACCGTACACACGTTTGATGAATGTGTATCTTATTTGATGCAAGTATGTGTAGTTTTAAATAATACCATTATTGTGAAAACATATAGGTATATTTATTACTTTCAGAAAATTATATAAGAAAAATATTATATGAACATTAGTGGTGGGGATAGAAATAATTTAAAAGGGCTCGTTGAAAAATGTTTCCTCTTCTATGGGTAACTCCTTTGTGTTTTCACCAATGGACTCACATGGATGAATTTATACAATGAATTAGGCTTATAAGATAAGGTTATAGAATTTAGGATGTTTTTTTTCATGAATCAGTTGATCAAAATGGATTGAGAGGTGCAGAAAAAGGAGGGGTGGGGTGACTTCCCTTTTTATAGTGGCGGAGGAGTTGCATTCTTGTAAATAACAAAAGGTAAAAAGTATTGAGAGGTATCCAATAGATAATATTCCTAAAATAATGAACCATTTTCTTAAAGGAGTGTATATAGTCCATTTATGAACATTGAAATCTTTTTATACATTTATCCCTATTATATTAAATGTTAACCACTAAGTATACTCATTTTCAACTTAATTGCTTTAATTGGTTTTATTTTATTTCACTAAAATTTCAGCCAAAAAGTGTGATAACCTTATAATAAATTATAAATTATTCTAATTCAAAATATTAATTTTTTTACCAAATTCTAGTCATATAAGTGGCCTAAATTCATCTAATAATAATCCCTCAGACAAGATGAGATAGCTAGTTTTAAAGATGAAAATGTTCAATCTTTTACAAAGTTATTATTTCAAAATTCAACATAAAATTTATTCCAATAAACTATATTGGAATAATATATGTATTATTTATCTATTTTTACTTTAAAACCAATTAAAAATAAAATAATATTTTATAAATTATTTAGAATAAATTGTATTTTTAATTAATATCTAGTATTTTTCATAATTAATCAAAAAATGATATTTCCCAAAAACAAACCTACAATTTCGCCTAAGATAATTTATATATTTATCATTCATAAATAAATTTTATATTCTCAAATAAAAATTATAAAATATTCACATTTTAGTTTTAAAACAATTTATCCATTAAAATTCAATAGAATTATCTTTAAAAAAATAAAAAATTATGCATAAAATTGGATTATCTCTTAACATATGCCAATTAAATCTATTTGATGAATGCAGAAATATTTTTATTAATATATAATGTATAAATTTCGTTAATATAATTCACTAATAGTTATTAATTTAATTGATTAAGATAAATTTACTTTGGGTGTATAAAAACTAGTTCATTATAAAAACGACACCTTTATATTCAATTTATTTTTATTTTTATTTCCAATTAATTGGTATCCAATGGATTCAGACATATATTTTCATAATTTATTTAATCCTACCCATAACCATAAATTTTATTCTTAGGTTATTATTTTCATTTTTAAATAAAAATTGAATTAGTATTTTGTTAAACTCTGTCTTGCGTGTAACACAAGCTAGACTCGGGGTTCTGTGTGGAAAAAGACAAATTCTATGTTGCATGTAATATACTCTGTTATAGATATTTAATTTATAATAATATATCTTAAGGTCTTAGGATTTTATATACCCATATAATTTCGTGTTTTGTGTTATACAGACTATAAAATACAATGCTCTTAATTTATAATTTTGGGTTGTTACATTATGACCATCTGAGTAGAGTGGTGATGGAAAATGAATTACATTACTATGTGTAGATGGTAATATGTATGTACACCTGAGGGATGTTTTTTATTTTTTTAGTATGGATAAATGATAAAAAATGGTTTCCTCATAAAAATAAAAAATATTGGTACATTTTTTATATTAGAGTTATTGCAATAGAATTGGTCTCATGGATCACAGGTGATTTGGTTAAACGCGGTGGCATCTAACCCCTGAGGTTCTAGGTTCATGTCCTTGCAAGGCAACACACATTATATTCTAACAAACCTCTCGTGGGACCCTCTACACCATTCGGAACTTTCCTAAGACCAAGGGTTGGCTAGCTGGGGCCTCGCTGGGGACGTGCGGCATGTAGGTAGGGAGGCCACCCCAATACATCGTTACCCAAAAACATGTTTTAGGATGGCGATAGAGGGTGACCTATAGCTTGGCGATGGATATGGAGATTATCATATTCATGGGACTATTCATTGATTTTTTCGGTGGATTCCTTTAATATTGAATGGGAATTGGCCTTTAAAGTCAATAGACCCTTGACGAATGAGAAAATCAAGGCTTCAAATCCTCTTGAATCATCGATTTTAAAGAGGAAGGTATTATCCTTCATGGAGGCTCTTTATGGTTCTGGTTCGTCAGATCTAACGAAGGAAGATTCTTCAAAGTCCACTAATGTTACAAGAATTGAAAATTGTGTTTTCTCAGTGGTGGATGATTAGTATGCCTTGAAACAGCTGATCAACCTCTGTAAATACTAGATCTTAGGCCGCATTATTTACTAAAATGTTGATAAACCTTGGTCTAATTCATATCTCAAATGAAGGGTTACACAGTTGTTGGGAAACCATGATTGGTGGCTAATTCTTATTGGGTGAGGGTATCTTCACATCATATTCAATCCAAGGAAGCCTTGAATATTGCATGGAGCTCTGGTAATTTGAAACTATAACATAGAGTTTCTTAGATTAACTGAATGAAATGTTAATTTTAACCCATTCAATCTCAAGCAATCCAATTCTCAAATATTGGTTTGGTTTCATGGTCTGAATTGGATATATTGGCACCCAAGGATCCTCAACGACCTTTTCTCATGACTTGGTACTCCCATTATGCTGGATTAGAGGACCTTGGATGGAGATATGGGCTTCTTTTCTCGGATTCTTGTGGATGTGAATTTGGAAATCAAAAGGTTGGCCAGTATCTCCTTCATTTCTAATGGCACCACTACTGATATTAGAGTTGAGTATGAGAATGTGCTCCCTTTTTGAGATGTATGCAAGATAGTTGTCCATTTAGTTACTAATTGAAAGATGCTACAGAATAAGGACATTGGTGATAACAAAGCCTCTGATTTTATTGATGATAATAGGAATGAAAAAGGGCATGAATGATGTGGTTGAAAAGAAGGGGTTACATGGAAATAGTCTGCATAATCACAACCCCTTGAGGCTCATCCTGACAGATCCACCAAGGCTCTTATTTTGTTTCAAACTATACCATAGTCTTCCATGAATCAATCATGGGATGATTTAGTTAAAGAAGATGAGAAAGAAAATTCTAATATGACTAGATATCCAACCAAGATGAGCATCCCAGATGACCAGAGTTTTCATTTTGTCATCACAAATTATTTCATTAATTTGGTCTTCACTCCTAAAAATGATGTGGTGGAAATTTTCATTCTTCATGAACTCTATAATGATATCATTGTCTTTGTTAGGGGTATGCAGGATGGGTAGTGTCCTGACGCCCTTACCATCCTAGAAGAACCAATTCCCTCTCTTGCTGGTACACAGGTTAATGATAGCCTTATCATTGCAGCCACCCAAAGTGAATCAGTTTCTCCAAATCTTACAGTGATGCCTCCCCATGCACATATTTCTGGTATCAATCTTAGTTCATCATATAAAAATATCTCAATTATTTCAACCCCTACTGTGATACATTCTATCACATTGGTTTCTGTTAGCCTCAGTGTAGATGTATGAGGTGACAAATCTTCTTCAAATCATGTAGTGCTTCATTCCACTGAAACTAATCCTTATCCGGAAGTGAACAAGGATCCTTATAATCCATCATGCACAGTGGTGGTCACACTTCCATCTAAAAGTATCTTGTAGTAGGGAAGTGGTAATTCTAAGGTTCCTCCTTCAAAGGGTCATACTGATGATGGTTTGGGTCTTTCAGAATTGAATATAGTAAGTGATTTTGTTACTGATTTTATTTGGCTGATGTTAGGTATTGTTTATAAGGGGATACTCCTTATTACAAGGAAGGGATATTGTAACACCATTGATATTAGTGATCTCCTTTAAGATTCTTCCATCCCCAAAAGGAAAGTTGGTAGACCCCATAATGAAGGAAAGATGAAAGTAACATGAACCAAAAAAGGGGGTCTCAACCCTTGTCTCAAGATTAAATGAGTAATCTATTATGGAATGGCCAGGGATTGACTACTAGGGACACTTTTAGATCTCTAAGGATTTTAATTAAAAATCATAGGCCACTTCTTATTGGTATATATGAACATACAAGAATCCTTTCCTTTAGAATTCCTAATTTTGAAAATTTGAGATTTCATTTGGTTAGCTATAACAATTTTATGTCAGAGATCAAGAGAATGTTGTTTTTTTCAAACTACCCCATTTCAGATATTTACCTTATTGATTTCACCAAGCAGCATCTCAATTTCTCATTCAGGTAACTTGGCCTAAAATATTTTGTACCTTTTTGTATTCTTATAACAACTATAAAGACTGCATAAGATTAATGTAGGATATTGAGGATCTCAATTCAATTACCTCTGGTCTGTGGTTAGTCCTGGGTGATTATAATTCCATTAATAATCTGAATGAGAAGATGGGGGCCAGGTATAATTCTATTTACTAAAGAGATATTATATCTTGTATTGAATCTAATGGGTTGTTTGTGCTCAACCTTCATGGAGCTAAATAAACTTTCTACTGAATGTTTTGAAATAGGTCGATCTCTATAAAAATTGGCAAGGATTTTTTCAATGAATATTGTCTTGACCCTTGGGGTTCCATCTCTTGTATGACTCTATATAAATATAATTCGAGTCATCATCCCATTTTGGTTGACTCGGTGGGTAAGTATCCTCAGCCTCCTTTACCTTTTAGGTTCAACAAGGCATGGATCATTCACCCTGAATGTAGAACCATCATTGAACAAACATGGAACTCTATTAATTTTAGTAAGGATGTAATTTATTGCATCATAATGATTAAAATCCTTAAATGATCCATTAAAACATGGGGCAAAGATCATTTCAACACTCTTGACCAGGAATTCTCATCTCTTGAATTTTCTCTTCAAAAATTATAAGAGAAAAGTACCATGACTGAATTTTTAAGTATTGTTCAAGACGAATTGGAGAGTATTTATATGTTTAATAATCTTTTAAATCTCAAAGATACCTTACAAAGGGATATTTTTAAGGAAAAATGGATTAAGGATGGTGATATGAATTCTCAGTTTTTAAATTCACATAGAAAAAAGGAAGGACTCTAGGACTTTATCTTTGGTATGAAATGAAGATTAGATTATTGATAACAAGGGGGATCTATTAAATCATGTGAATTATTATTTCAGGGATATTTTAATTGGGCCTTCCCTTCCAAATGATCCTTCGGAAGGTATCATTACTACACTTGTGGATCACCAAGGTAACATCAATCTCACTATTATTCCCTTGTATTTTGATATTAAAGAAGTGTTCTTTAGTCTTAGATCTTAATGTTCCCTAGGATCAGATGGTTTTGGTAATATTTTCTTCCAAGAATACTGGGAAATTGTTCAATATGATTTTTCTTGGATTTTGATTCATTTATTTAAAGGGGTTCCTCTTATTCATATTTTGAATACTTAGTTTCTAGCTCTTATTCCAAAGGTGGAGAATGCCAACGAAATATATCTCTTCAAGATGGTTTCTTTGGTTTAAACTATCTACAAAATCATTTGTAATTTTTTTCCGAAAAGGTTATCCTAGATTTGTAGAAATATTTTCTCTCCCAATAAATTTTCTTTTATCAAAGGGAGATCAATCCAAAATTGTATCATCACTGCATTGGAATGTGTTATCTAATTTAAGAAATCCACTAAAAGTAGAAATATTTCCCTCAAGATTTTTTTCAGGAATTATTTCGATACAATGGACTAGAAATTAATTAGAATGATTATTGAGAAGTTTGGGTTTAATGAATTCTTTATTGATTGGTTCCTTTCCATTATCAAATCTTCCCATATCTCTATCCTTATTAATGGGTCCTGTAAGGGGTTCTTTGATTGTTCCAGAGGGGTCAGACAAGGTTTACCCCTCTCTTCTATTATTTTTTCTATTGTGGATGACTACCATAACAAAATTCTATCTATCATTGCTAGCAATGAGAAAATGAAGGTGACTAATACAGGTCATGGTATGGTTTCCCCTACTCACTTGTTATGTGTTGATGATATTATTCTTTTCACCTAGGGAGATAACAGAAATATCCAGAATATCATTGATCCCTTTAATTATTCTTCTATCTATGTTCAAGAAATAAGTTGGGAAAAATATTTTGTTTAATTTGGAAGGAACAACTCCATTCCTAGGAATAATGATGTTGTTATATAGTAGGGCATTAATCAGGGGGCTCGTTATATAGTAGGGCATTAATCAGGGGGCTCTTTCATTCAATTATTTAGGGTGCCTTTGTTCAATGGGATGGGCCTCTGAGCGGCGACATCTCTTCCTCCTCATGGACTAGGGTTTTCACCTTCAGGGTCATCCCCTCCCCTCCTCCGGCGCGGCGCGATGAGGGTCGGTGTCGACGCCCTTTTCTCAGCATCGGTGTGGCTTCGATGAACTGGTGAGGCTTCTAATTTCGACTTCCCTAGCGTGTCATCCCATTTTTGACTCAGTAAAGGCCCCGACTTCGATTTCTGGTGAGTCATCTCAGACTTGGATCATGCAGCTTCTTAGGCGAGCGTCTTGGCGTTGGATCTTGGCTCGGTGTCGACGGTGAAGTCTTCGTCGGCCTGGAGATGGCTTTGGCGAGGCTTTGTTATCTTCAGGCAAGTGTCTTGGAATTCTTAGCTCGACGTCGGCGGCGAAGGCTCTGGCTTGGCTAGTTTCCTTCAGGCGAGGCTCGGTGCTGGCCCTGATGCAGTGCGTAGGGGGGAGGGTCTCTTGTTTCAGATTCTGGCATCCTGCGACATATCTTGCAGGTTCGATTCTGGTGTTTGTAGACTTTTGTGTTGAATAAATTAAAGTGGTGGATCTGTTGTTGAATTCATTGAAGTGGTGGAGCTATTGGTGTGCTGCTGGACATCGGTGAATGGGAGGAATCTACTATTGGTTTTCATGGAATCTACTATCTGGATGTCATTCTGTTGTTCGTGATCTGTTTGTTTGTTGATGACTGTTTTAATTGTCTGTGATGTTTTTATGTATTTGAAACCGGAATATTACATTGATGAGGTTAAGAGCAAGAATTATTCACCCATGCATATCATTTGGAATTGGATTTTTGAGAGGGTATGGCTCTGCCATCGATTCTGTGTCCATGCAACTCTGTATAGGACTGCTTGCCGAGTGGTCTTGCGAGGGTGGAGGTTTGTCATCAAGGTTTAACAGCTGGGGAGGATCAAATTCGGTAGCTTTGATCTGGATTATCCTTTTTAATGGTTTTTTGTTGTAAGTTTGAATTATGTGGTTTCTCACTTTTCCCTCAAAAGTGTTTTTGATAATAATAAAAAGTTATTTTTTAGTCCTTTATTCTATGGGTGGTCTAAAGATTTATATTTCTCAATGATTATTAGCAAGGTCATAAGGAAACATGCTACATGGAAGGTAAATACTCTCTCCATGCCTGGTCGGGTTTTCTTGGTTAAATATATTATTATATCCAAGTTTATTTATTCATTTATGGTATAGAAAATTCCTATTTATCACATAAGTTATATTAATGTTCCTATCAAGAACTTCATCTATAGTGGTAGCATTCATAAGAGGAAATTGGATATTGTTTCATTGAATAACTATTGCAAACTTTATGATTATGGGGTATTAATTATAACAAATCTTGAGCTCTTAAATGATTCTTTTCATGATTCTTTTATTTTAAGAGTCTTCAACAGAAAATTTGAGGCTCTTTCTTTCCTTTGGACAAAATTTTTGAATAGGATAAAGTTTTTTTCTTTTAATCATATTGGTTCCTCTGTGTGGCCTACCTTAAAATTTACTTTTTCCTCAATTGATTCACACACAAGATGGATTATTTCCACATATTCATCTCTATATTTTTGGAAACCTAATTGGTGTGGTATTCCCCTTGTTGATTTGGTGGCGGTGAAGAAACTACATTGGATTTGAATATTTCTATTAAGAACCATCTTTATGACATGGAGGATCTTCTAGAGAAAATTGTTAATATTGTTAAAAAGTATTGTTTCTATGATTGGGAGGATTCCTATGTCTTGAAACCTACTATTATTGGTTTTCTTTCATATATGTAGTTTTACAGGTTCTCATTTAATTGAAATATGACCTTTTGGTGGATGAAGGGGTTGCACATGAATTTCATTAGGCTATATCGATTTATATTGGCTTGGAGAGTTTCTCATCGAAAAATCCCAACATATTGTTATCTTCAAAATTGGGGAATCTCTTTATTCTCCTCATGTGTTATTTTCTAGATGCATAGGGAGTATAGGGATCATCCTTTTCTTAACTATTTTGTAGCGACCTCGATGTGGAAAGTCATTGAAGACTTGTTTGAAATATCACTGATAAAGATGCTTCTCATTCAAGATTTCATAAAGAGCTAGGGGTCCCTCTATCTTTCCACTCAGATGTTCAACTTATTCCTTGTTACTACCTTAGAGTTGCTCCATGACATCCAGTATGCCTGAAAACAGGTCCTTTATTATGGTGAGTCCTTCACAACTAGCAATGCTCTTTCTCGTATTCTTGTTGCTGTTCGTGAGGCTATCATTCCATGTAAACATTTTTTATCCAATTCAATTAATGAATTGACTATTCTAAATCACATTGGATTAATGGGTTCTTTTCTACCACTATTTGGTACCTGTGATGTTTTATGGTAGCATCTTTTTTCAGTTCGATTAAATTCAATAGTGATGGGGCTTCTCATGGCAACCCTTGTCCCTCTGGCTATGGTTATATCTTCAGAGATCATCTAGGAGTTGTTTTGGGATTTTATCATGGTTATCATGGTATTACCTCTTCAAATAAGGCAGATATTCTTGGAGTTATTTTTGCGGTGGAGCAAGTTAAGATACATGGGTGGAATAATATATGGCTTGAGACTGACTCTACAACTATTGTTTCAGCTATTAGGTTGGTATCTCTTTACTTATCTTGGAAGCTCACTAATCATTGCATCAATTTCTTATATTCTATTCATTCCATGAATTATATCAATACTCACATTTATTAAGAGGATAATTTGGTGGTGGATGGAAATGAAAATAATAGTTTCAATGATGTTAATTTTCATTGGTTTTATCATCTTCCTGATGAGTTTTACCTCTTTTCAAGAGGGATTATGATAAGACTCTGATTTTCAGACTTCTGTAAGTGGTTTATTTTTATTCAACAAAGGATCGTTGATTATCTAGGAAAGGTCTCATCCATTTTAAAAAATATATATATATGGTAAAATACATTAATAAAATTTAGAATAATAAATAAAAATTAATGGGTCAGTAAAGACGATTACCTTATTTTAAAGTATCATCATTTGGGTCTCCAATTTGGGCACTAAGGTTGGTCTTTTTCAAAGAAACATAACTCTAGAACATGTATAATTATGGTACGAATAGTATTAATCAATTTATTTTTTATTTTTATGAATTTAATTTGTGTGAAATTGTGATGGAGGATGTTCAATTTTATAATAGATGTGAGGGGAACTTTTTGAATATCTTAAAATATTAAATTATACTAAATTCTTTATGTTTCCAAATGCCTCAAAATGGTAAGTAATTACAAGATATGGCACTAAAGGGTTGTAATAACATCATTAAATATAGTTTAGAAATGATTTGGTGTCATTTTAAACCTTGCCTGTTTGACTAACCAATTGGTTAGTAATTATTTTCCATGACTATTGTAACAACTATTTTAATCATAAATGGTCAATAATATTACAATAAATTTTAAAATTACACATATAAGAGAAATTTATGATTATTTAAACTATATTCCATTAACAAGGATAAATATAATATATTTAGTAAATTTAAATAATTTAATAAAATATTATTTAGATAAAATGTCATTAATATCTATTTTGACACTATTCATTTAATGATTCTTAAAATACATAAATACAAAAGGGGGATTTAGACTACAATTATTTAAAACCTCTCTAATATTTCATGTATATCTATAAAATTAATTTCAAAAAATAATTAAATAAAATTATATCAAAATTATTATTTTTGAAATAATTTATTTTATTTTTATATAATTAAATAAATACAGCCTTACCATTGTATAAGAATTTAAAGTAATTATATAATTCATAAAAAATAAATACATAAATTCTATAATGAAAATATTTTCATTAAGATCTAAATAGAATTTTTTTCATTTATATCTTTCTTTTTCCCCATTGGACACCCAAAAGATATTAAAAACAAAGAGATTGACATTTCATAACAATAATTTATATTAACTATATCTAATATATTTCCATGAAACTGTTTCCTTTTGAAAACTAAAAATTTTATACTCTGTTGACAAGGGTAGAGTCCTATTCATACAATAATAGTTATTGGGAATTATTATGACATTATCACTTAGTTTTAACCTAAGTTAATCTAATTTACCCATTATTGAGGTGATAAATTTTACCACTATTTCTATTCATTTTGACCAAAAATATAGGTGGCCCAATTACTGAATTTTAATATGCTGATTATATATAGGTAATTCAAATTTTAAAATTAATTACCTATAATTATAAAACCAATACATTTAGAATAAGTTCATTTAATATGGTAAAAATATTTTTTCTAAAAATGTAGCTTTAATGAATAAAAACTGATTTTTATTATCCCATTCAAATTAAAAATATTAAATCAATTATAAATAATTTGATTTAATATTTAATATATAAATTTTATTAAAATAATTCCATAATAGTTACTAATATAGTTTTTTATGAGAAATATATTACATGCACAAAATTATTATTTCAGAAAAATACTTTTTTAATAGTTTTAAAATTTTTACTTCTAATCAATTGAAAATAAAAGTATTTTTCTATAAATGTATAAATATATATTTGTTTAAAAGTAATTTTTTCCTATTTATACTCCCTAATTTAATGGATAGTTTATAATATTCACATAATATATTTCAGTTCATTTTAACTCAGTGTTGCGGGTAATGTAGGTAATTTAAGAAATTGATTTTTTAAAATGAGATATACTGTAAAATATTTTAGTGTTATATTACTACCTCATTTGAAAAAAAATGCTTTAAATTTCCATAATTTAACCTCATGAATAGATTATGGTAGTTCTTCATTATAATTTCTTTAGGTAACTATGTACCCTCTAATAAATTTTTTTTTTCCAACGTACCTTTACCAACTGAGTCCTCGTATTTCTTAACACATGTTCTATAATGTGAAGATTCTAGATAGGCTCATAGTGGTTAAAGAAATAAGGTTCCATTTATATTTAATTAGAAATTAAAATTTTTGTTGGGTCTAGAATGATATTATTTTACAATAATATATGAAATACATGTTGTAATTTAGAAATTATAAGTGGCATTGGTAAATGGTTAGCCACAACTCAAATTCATTCAAGGATTTAAAAAAGGACTTATGTAACGGGGGATTAGTTTTCATTTCATACCAAATCATATAAAACACTCCCCTGGAGATACAATCAATAAAACATGGTCCTCTAGTTTAATATCAAAATCATTCCTCCGGTTATTGAAATATCTCTATTTCCTACATTGATCTAATTTATTATGGTTTTGATTAGTCATTAATTTTCCTATGATGTATTCCATATGTTCTATTCCTAAATTCTTTCTTTCACCGAATTCATCCCAACAAGTTTTTGTATGAAACATCTTTCCATATAATGTTTCTCACAATGCCATCTAAGTATTTCAAGAGAAGAAATTGCTATAGAATATTCTAAAAAGTGACAAATATGGATCCCACTTACCTCAAAAGTCGAGTAAGAATAAAAAAACAAGTATTATAATGTTTGGCTAGAACTTTTTGAATTCCCTTCAGATTGAAGGTGATTACTGGTGCTTAAATGAAGCTCGATGTCAAGATACTTCTAAAAAATTTCAATAATTTTTAGTATATTTTGGATGACGATCCAGCACAATTAAAATAACTAAACAATGATGTCTTTAAATTCATTAATATAGAGTCGTTGAAGGAAATATAGTGGAAAATGTTCTCTTATAAAGAGGAAATGTTTTGAATTTGTACATCAAGAAACAATAACCCATACCGCATTCTACTTTCTAGAAGTCATTGGTAATCAAGTTAAAAATTCCATAGTAATGTAATCCCATTTCCATATAATAATAGTTACAGGTTTCATGTATCCTCTAGGATGATGTCTCTCTACCGTTTCTTGTTGAAAAACCAAACATATTGATAGATAATAATACATTTACCAATTAATATTATCCCAGCCAAAAATTTCCTTCAAACCTCTACAAATCATGATGAAGCTAGTGTGTATAGAGAAATATAATATACGACCATCATCCAATAATTCCATATTCATATGTGGTATAAATGGAAAACATGAACTCTTTGAAAATTTAAAAGCACCATCTTCTTAGATACAGACTAATAATATTTAATATTTTACTAATGTATTTTTCTTTTGATGTTTCTCATCATAAAACAATGATTTTTTTCCCAATAATAATGTTTCTCAACTATTTGAAATATGAGTGATGTTTCTAATTCCTTAATGATTCATATATCCAATTTTACTATATCTATGAATATAGGATCCTCATCAATAAATATTTTGTTCATAAATCCATGATCCTTACAACTCAAAAAATTTACTACCTAATGTTTCTTCTTTGTGAGGTTGTGTATCGAACAATCATATTTCATGAGTATCTCATTCCATCGAAATTTCCTCATGATCATTTCATTCACCATGAATATAAATTTAAAACTATTTTGATATATATATATCTCAAATCATTCACCATTGAGATAGTTTCCACATATCATCAGAGTAAATATTGTGGATAATAAATTAGTATCAAGAGTTGGATAGTTCTGTTCACGAAATTTTGACATCCTTGATTCATATGCAAAAACTATTTAATTTATCATAAGAAAAAATAATTTCTTAGCCTCAATTATTCACTATAAAAAAATAATATACCATTTCCTTATGAAATAGTTAACATCAGATCATTCCCCAACATCTTCTTCATTCCATTAAAAAATTATTAACATACCTTTATAAAAACAAACTTAAAACCATTACAAGTAATATTGGATAATGTGTTAGCTAATTAAGAAAATTTTGAACAATTATCTAACGGTGACCTTCAAAACCAATAAAACTGCACACCTCTTTTATGTTTTATAGTATTGGTCATTATAACACTTATTTTCCTTCACAAGATCAATTTAGATATCATCCTTGGAGAAAATATGGCCAGTAATTATATCTTTTTCAATAATGAATTTACACTTTATAAATTTCCCATGTAACTCTATTCTTGTAAGAGTCTCAAGTATGATCTATAAGTGATTTTAAAAGTACTCATCATTCTTATATTATGCGAAAGTAACACCAATAAATACCAAAAAAATCCATATATTCCTTTAATACACTATTCATTAGATCCAAAAAAATAGAGGTTTCATTACTCAATCAAAAATGAATTACTATAAACCTATATTTTCAACACCTCATATGAAATACTTTCATCACAATATATTATTTTTTTAATTGAAAATAATGATATCGAGAATGAATATTAATATTTGAAAAATATCAGGATCTATGAATTTTGTCAAATAATTACTAATGTGTGGAAGAGGAAAAATTTTATTTATCATTATATCATTGATTTCGATATAATCAATGCACATCCTCCTAGATCCATATTTCTTCTTATCAAAAAAATAACAGGGGATCCCCATGGTGAAACACAATGGTGTATCAATACCCAAATACTCAAATCATCTAGTAATTTCTTTATCTCCACAAAATCCATAGTTTCCATTCTATAGTGATTCATTGATTTGGGTCTTGAATCTAGAATTAAATAATTGGAAGACCCAACTCCCCACTTTGGTGGATATCAAAGTAATTCCTTAGGTAATACATCAATGTATTTAGGTACAATAGGTACATCCAAAATTTCAATATTTCCTTTTTCATAAGTAGGTTCTGTATACTCATCTTCTCTAATAATCTCATCTAGAATATCTACTAGAGGATAATATACACTTGAAACTGATGATAAGGTCACCCTTTTAATGAAAGGAATTCTATATCTTCCTCACAACTCATAATTTCCATCTCATTATAATCAATTCTTTTCATTATATTTTTAAATCCAATCCATACCAATAATTATACCAAAATAAGGAATATGAATGATAATAAAATCAGTACATCAAACATTTTTATGTGTTATAGTAGAAAATTATTGACATATATTTATTCCAGTCAGGTCTACACACTGATTTTTGACTAAAAATACATTGTTAAGGTGGATTTTGAATGTCAAATTTTCTATCAATCTATGAAGATATCAAAGAATATGATTCTATAAAATAATATAAATCATTATCTAAATTTTGTGATATGAATAAAATTACTTCCACCACATAATTAGTAATATAAACCTCGTTTTTTTAATCACATTATATTAGCCTTAATACCTTGTCCTTTTCTAATGAAAATTCAATTGACAACTTGTATATTCATTTTTAGGGTTTCCCAAATCCATATAGGTGAAGAAATACACATTTCCAGCTTCTTTCTATCCCTTAAAATCATTATACTTGTTGCCTTTTTTAATAAACTTGCTGGAAAATATAATTCCTAATATGCATGTTTCATGATGTTTCTTTCCACATTTACTTCAAGTTGGAGTTTTCTCCTATCCATTCTTATCCTATTATTTATTTCCTTTATCAGAGTACTCAAAAACCCACTTATTATCTTTATTCACATTAAAGCTATCCGAATTGGAGAATTAATTTTCTTTCTTGAAGTAAAATGATATTATATCTCAATATGTTTTGATTGTTTGGGTGAATTAATAACTGTGAATAATTATCTTAATATCATCCAATAAATTTACAATCATGTTCTTTGGATTACATATGTATTAAAAGGACAACCTTAATAGCCTTGTAATGTTATAATAATACATTGAAACATTCTCATCCTTATTCTTTCTCATACTCAAGAATTGTCTCTCAATATCGTCAGGCAATTTATGAGGAATGATTTTTTCATAGAAAATATCCTTGAAATATTTCTTTTCCATGTTGGGTATTTCATTAAACTGTTTATTTTCTTTGAGATAATAAGTAAAATTGATCCCCTTCTCCCAAGATATGATATGATTCCATTAATACCTTTTCTATTTCATTATATTTACATGCTAAAAATATCATCTCTACAGAACATATCAATTTATCATCTATAAATGGATTTGTAGTCCCATTGAATGATGAATGTTGTTGACATATAAAGTGGCATAACATCGTTACACCACATTTTGGATCATTAGGTTGTACCATATGGAAATTTTTTTTGATCATAATCAGAGTTATCTATCCCAATATAGTTATAAGTTATTCAGCTTCATATTTGTCTCTAGGTCAAACATAATTATCTTTTTGAGTAGTAAAATACCAATATATATTATATGTGTTGATGTAGTTTCTATTCCATTATCTATATAATATTCCTATAAAATGGGATACACTATATTATGTTATAAATCATAATGTACAATTTCAAAACTAGTGAAACAATTAACATTAATTGGGTATTTATGTATAATTAATATTAAAATCTTATAATTGGTTTCTATGGTAATATTATTCCTTCCCATTTTAGGTTTAATTTTTGATAATTTATATTTTCCAAAATATATTTCCCTATTTTTCTACGAAAATATTCGTATAGAATATGTAAATACCTCAACCCTAATACCCCAGAGTTAGTGGCTATCTTATTACATTGTAAAATTATATTAGAAACCATATCCTAAATGACTGAATAGTTTAGTATATTTGGATAACTAGATACATACATTAATCATACATTAAATTTAAAAATATAAAATATAACTTATTAATTCCATCTATAACATCATTAGTCTTAGTGATTCTCCATGAATATCAATCATAACATATATCCTGATGACCTATGAAAAAATAAACATAAGAAAAATGCTGAGCTCATATGATCAGTAAGGGTATGAATACGATGGAATATATCATGAATAAATAATAATTAAGAGTATGGAATTAGATATAAATGAAACACATGCCATTTAAGAAATAAATTGAGCATGATATGGTGGGAATAAATTAAAATAGCATAAATCCATAATATTATAAGAAAGGATGTATCAATATATATCATAACTAATTAGCTAATCACAATGGAATAAATAAAGAATCTCTTAATGAGGAAAATTCATAATTTAATACATCATAAACATACCATTGAGGCCTCATGATAATACATCTTATATAAATCAAAATCACCTCATCCAATACCCAATCTACATTCTCTCATGAGACCTGACGATGCATCAAGGGTCTTAAGAAGGCAACACCTATTATTTAATAATTTCAATGCATTCCTCATATGAATGGGGTAAAAATAATTAACATAAAAATTTAATATTGAATTTAGAATATGAGATGTTAATAACTTCCAAACCAATACACATTTTCATAAATGATCTGAAGTAATATGGTGAAGTATATGAAAAAAGTACATCGTGAATAAAACTAATAATAAAAATTCAATAAATTATGGTTAATGGTGAAATAAAATAATAACCTCATTAAATAATAAAATGTAACAAATGATGTTGAAATATATTAAGATACATAAATAATATCATAGGAATGATTTTGATTAAAATACCATTTTCACCTTAAAATCACTTAATTTTCAAAAAAATTAAAGATGCGAAAGAAGGTATGTTATTTGAAAATAAAATTGTAAAAAAAGTAAAATAATTTTCATATAATTAAGGATACATGATAGTGGAAAAATAAACTTATATCATGTAGGTTTAAAATAAAATACTTTCATATTTTTATGTAAAAATCACAAAGAACCTCATTTAAAAATAACAAAAAGTTTCCATTAAAATAATTTTTTAAAATTAAAAAAATGGTTAAATTGTAATAACAAATTTGAAAAACATTTTTGAATCCATTTTAAAGAAACATTTACATGGACTATAAATATTTCTAATGGAAAGATAAATATAAACAATCATGAATAATGATGAGATTCTGAAATAAACCCTTACCAGTTTTGTTACATTTGAATTTTAATCCCCATGAAACAAATGACATCAAATGAAAAACTAAATTTCATGAATTAAAATTATTTCATGATTTAAATAAAAATTATATAGTAAATAATCTATTAATTATAAATAATTTTTGAATATGGAATATGTTTAACAGAATTAATTGTGAGAATGGAAACCATTACCCTTGGTTAGATTTCCTTCATACGTCTAAAACCCCCTTTATAATAAATATTGATTTATTATAAATATGTTGAGGAACTATTATCATATATATCATATAATTTATTATTTAATTATAATCATTTATTACCCATTTATTAAAAAATTATATATTAACTTACTATTTATGGTGATAAATGCTTCATTTTATATGCATGTTTGGAAAAAGAAATCCTGGTCCTTATAAAATGATCATGATTCCATCATCTCTAAAATAATAATCATTATATTAATATCGTATAAATCTATTATAATTATTTTTAGTAATCCATAAATTTAGAGACAAAAAAATAAATGGCACCATTTAGGGAAACAGTTGTTAGTACATATACCTAAATGCAGTTTACATTTTTGATGAGTGGAATGAATGAAAATTGAATAGTAATTACTCTTTATATAATAATTCTATTTAATAAATTTCATATATACTCATTATTTTCTTCATTGTATATTTTTGATTAATGTGGTCATGAAAAATTAATTACTTTGATATATGAAGACAGTATGTTGTATGTATGCACAAGCAATGTTTTTTATATTCATAGGATAGAGAAGATATAGAAATTGGTTATACCATAAATATCATAAAATCTCATTATATTTTTGATAAAATATTTATTAATTTAAAATTTTTACATTACATTAAGTGGAAGTAGAAGAAGAAATAAAATTAAAAGAGTAAATAAAGATTATTAGCTTCTCTTAAAAACCCACCTTTGGAGCTACTCTTAGGGACATGATGATTAGTCTTTTGGGATGAATAATACCTCAAGAACATTAATAAGAATGTTTTGAATATATTCATGTAGAGGATGGTCGAGATTTATGGCAGAATGTGGTGTGAAGAAGTGAGGAAGGAGGTTTCATTCAATAATTGATGTGAGGGGAACTTCTGGAAGTTCTCAAAAATATTAAACTATAATAAATTAATTATCATGTAAAATTTTTTCGAATATGATAGGATTCAATTTTATGTTTTTTTTTAAAAAAATATACCATCATCCAATATATTTTAGACAAGTTTTGGTGTAATTTTAAGGCTTATGATTTTTATTAACCCCTTGGTTAATTATTTTTTAACTTAACCACTGTAACCTCTATTGAAATCATAATGGGTTAATAATGTTACTATAAATGGAGAAATGAATTATAAAAGGAACATGTTTTGTTACTTAAACTATAATATAATTACATTCTCTATGATATTATTTTTAGGAATATTATATAATTTAATAGAATATTATTTTGATAAATGATCATTTATGTCAATTTGGACAATAATAATTTAATTTGACTTCAAATATATAAATAAAAATGGAAAATTAGAATACAATGATTTAACACCTATATAATATGTTATATAGACCATTAAAATCACTTTCACAAATTATCTCATTAAAATTATATCAAAATTATTATTTTAAAAAACATTTATTTTATTTTCCTTTTAATCAAATAAATATTGTATGAGCATTGGAGATGTATTTATAGTAATTTTAAAATATATAAAAAAATTAAACAAAATTGGTTTAAATAATATTTTTTCGTTTATCTCAAAATAAACATTATTTATTATTTTTATTTTTATTTATTACCATTTTGGACACATAAAAGATATAAAAAAAACAAAGAGAGTGTAGTTTTTTAAGTTATATTTGATTTAAATAATATAAAATACATTTTCATGGAAAATTATCCTTTAAACAACTCTAATTACAGAATAAGTTGATAAGGGTCTAATATACTTCTTCTAATAATAGTTATAATGAATAATTACATACATATAATTTACTTTTAACCAAAAATAATCTAATTTAACCTTTATTGAGGTGATAAATTTTACTATGGTTACTATTCATTAAAAATGGGTCCCAGTAACAAAATTTAAACCTCCTAATTATAAATGATTAATTAATTTTATCAAATTCAATAACTATAAGTATAATAAATTAATTTTAAAAAATTGATAAAATATAATAAAAACCGAATTTTAGAAAATGTTGTTTTCAATAATTAAATTGTATATATTCTTATCAAATGCATAGTAGAAATGTTGTATTATTCTTAAAAATAGATATAATATATAATATATATATTTCATTTAAATAATTCACCAATAGTGACTAAATATTTATATTTTCATAAATATATTGTGTTTATGAAAGAATTATTCATAAAAGAACTTCTTTTGATTATTTTAAAATTATTATTTCTAATCAATTGATAAAAAGTAAATTTATTATATATTTATATATATATATGATATATTTTTAAAAACATTGTTTACTCCTATTTAAAATCATGAATTAAATGGATATGTTATAATTTTCATATAATAGACTTCGGTTCATTCAAACATAGTGTTGCGTACAACGCAAGCTACTGACGTGATTAAATTTGTTTTAATAAACGCATACCATAAAATCATGGGGTGTTTCTAACAGATAGATGATACCCTATTTAAACAATAAAGACTTCAAATAAATTGAAACATAATACCTTTAAACATTTAATTAGAAGATCATACACATGAAATCATATTATCTTTTCAAAATATTTTCATAAAGAAACATCATAAACAGAAATAGAAAATAAACATAATTTTAATATTCCTTTGGAAACAAATATAAAAATTTATTAAATCCAATGAAAATGATAAAAATTCTTTCATAAACAACCCATTACATTTGAAAATATGAAAATAATATTTTACAGTAAAATAAATATATTGTTTCATGAAATACAATGATCTCCATTAAAATCCATTTTATGAAAATTAAAAATGAAGCTATTTTTGTTGAATAATATTCAAATCACTCTTACAAATAATTATTACAATGGGATTTACCTAAATAGCTACATCAAATAACAAATAATTTAAAATATTAACATTACAATTTTGATATCACCTACTCTTGAAAATAAACCATTACCCAAGGAATTGGAGATATAAATTTGGTGCTCCCTCATTTTCATATATACTTATCTTGTAATTAAATTTGATAAAAAAAATTATGATAATTAACTTTTAAATATAAAACTAATAAAAATTATTTTTAACCAAAATGAATAATCACATATACTTATCAGACAAAAATAAGATGAAATAACATTTAATTTGAAAAAATATTTAAAATGAAACAATAACATAAAAATATAATATATTTTAACAAATCATGAAAAAATTATAATAATGATTAATAATGATTAATAAAAATGATTTCTGGAAATGGTTATCAATTGGTAAAAATGAAAAATAATTCATTTAAAACATTAATAAATAAGTATAAAAATGTCTTGGAGATATAAAATTTAAAATATTCTTTGATAAAACATTGGATAGAAAGTAAAATATAATTGAAAATATAGTTTAAAAATTATTGTGGTTTACAGAAGATCATTTTAGAAATAATATGAACATGGGGGGAAATTATTTAAAAGAAACGTTCAAAATATTTATAATAAATAATAAATTTAAAATCCCTTTCATCATATCCAAACTCATATTGTATATCCCCAAACATCCCAAGTAATAAAATTATATTAATTATTTAATTCTGTAGGAATACTTTTTTATCTTAATTTGGTTTTTATTATTCCTATTATTTCATTTATCATCAGGTTTCATTTATTTATTAAAATATCATTGGATAGTTTGTGATCATTCCATCAATTTATATAAAACACATTTATTACAGTCACACTAGTATAATAATTTATAAAATTGTTTCGTAATATCTATAATTATATAGATATTTATTTTTTATCATTCTAATAGAATAAAATTTGTATAGTTTGAGTTGTTTTCCAAATTATTTTAAAATAAAGAAAAGTTACTTGGTATGCTTGTTTTAGGTGGTAAAATTTTTTTATTACCATTTATTTTGAATATTTGTGATTAAATGGATAATTTATTTTTAATGTAACATAATTTTTATAACTATAATATTTATTCAATACTAATTTTTTTAACTTTATATGTTAGGCATTGAGTAAAACTTAAATACGCAATTTATAGAAGTGGTAGTTCACACATAACATGTGGGACTTATTATTTTACCATGTGAGGGATGACTGTAGATAATAGTTCTTCTATAATAAATTAACTATATTAATACTAATGGAACTGATTTCATAATACTATTAGGGATATAATATATTTTTAATAGGTGGTAGAAGAATTAAATTTTGAAGGACTTGGCTAAAATGGTTACAACTTTCATGGACATCCTCTTTAAAGTTACAACATCAAACTTCTCAGATTCTTTTGTTATGAAGACCATAATATCCTTGTTGTAGGAAAAAGTATTTTCAATAATTTTTGAAATATCTTTTTATCTATGTTTGTTTTAATTGTGTGAAAATTTTTGGTGGTTAATGGATCCTTTTAAATATTATATGGGTGCCTTGATTTTAATATTTATTTATTAATATAAAAATTGAATGACATTTAAATTGTATATTAGATGAAATATGGGTACAGTTTTGTAAAATAAATGGGTATAATGGTTAAAGGCTCTATCCACCATCCAAAAGGTACTATTTCTTTATATTTTATGTCTTTAATCATTTATTTATCAATTTTCCCATAATTTAGAATTTAATACGGAGATTATCTCTTACCATGATTACATATTTCAATAACAAAAAATATAATTGAACTTATTACCTATTTTGAACATGATGATTCCAAATTTGATGTAAATTTTAAAATTATCAAATTCTATATGCATCTAAAACTAATTTTAAAAAATAAATGTTAAATGTGACAAAACCTTTTTTAAAAACAAATTCCTTTTTACATGAAAATGAATTTACTAAAAAAATTGTATATTATTCATTCTCATAAAATAATAAAAATCTTTATTAAACCACATATGATAAATTCACATTATAATAATATTAAAACCAAATGGAACCTCATAACCTCACATTGAAAAAAGAGGACTAAAATAGTTAATTTTTAAATAATGTATAACTTAAATTCATAAAAGATAAAAATAGATTAAAAAATTAATATATTAATATTAAATATGAATTTTACTTATGAAAGGATATTTTAGTTGATATTTTGTTCATACAGTTCAAACTCATGCATATTTCATAATAATGTTCAAGTTGATATGGTATTTTTAAAAATTTTATTTTTCTTTATTAACCCAAAAAAACTATTTTTAGAAAATTAGAAAAAAAAATAAAAACAATAAATTTTTATATTGTAAATTTATAAATTATCGTCATTTTTTAATAATAAAATTTTAAATTTTAAAATATTAAATTTTGAAAAAAATACTATCCATTGAATAAAATATTCATAATAAATCATATTTATCATCAAATGAAGAACAATATCATTATTCCATATGATGATAAATTATTTTTATGAGTAAAAATTTATATAATTAACATGAATTTCCATTTATAAAAAACTTATAATTATATAATTAATATAACAGTTAAAACTAAAAAGATTATAGTAATGTACAAAAAATATGAATAAAACATCCAATAAGTGAAGTAAAAAATAATAATCATAAATTTATTATGAATAAATAATAAATTATATAATATTTTTCATCCATAATAGGAACAATTATATGTTTAAATAATATATTTAAATTTATAATAAGGAATGTTAATAAACCATAAAATTAAATCTTTTTACAAATATATGGGTTATCATATCTCCCCCAATGAAATTTAATTTTATGAATTTTATATGTGGTAAAAATATGAGTTTATATCATTTATAATTTATATAAAAAAAATTTAGAAACAATTTAAATTGGTAAAAGATGAATTCAAAACAAAAATTTACAATTGGATCCCCAATAATTAAACCTCGATAAATAATAAAACTATAGATAATAAATTAAAATTGAGTGAAACATTAATTTTAAAAAAATTTAAATAAATACGATAATAGTTTTTAAACCATATTTTAATTTTATAAAACTCATATGAATGAGTTTCTATGGAATAAAAAGATAGTTGGGTATTGTTTTTTAAAAAATGAAGTCATTTTCCTTGAATAAAAATAATGTTATATGGTTTTCAACACATGAAATTCCAAAAACCAAAATAATACAGTCATTCTAACATTAGATGTATAAATTTTTGGTTTATATTGTTTTAAGAAAAAATGTAATATATATAAATGAATATATATATATATAAGTACCAAAAAATAAAAGTTTCCTTAAATATAGAACAGAATTGGTAATTTTATGAATCTAATAAAATAAATTTTATGGTTAAAATGATATTTTTACATTTTTATTATTATAACTTCGATATATTTATGAATAATTTTCATTTTTGAAGAATAGTACATATACTATAAAATAGATTCCATTTTAAAAAAATCATGAAATTTTAAGATTTTATTTTAAAGAAAACATTTTCAATCATATGTTTTGTATTATAAATCGTAAAAACAATTTTTGGATTTAACATGGTCACATTATCTTAAGATGGTTTTTTATGTTGTTTCAAAAATATTTTTTTGGTGAATAGTTAAAATACTAATGTTATTACTTCTTCCACTTTTATGAAATTATTTTAAAATATGTATACGTTGATTTTTTTGGGAATAATTTTACACTTCAATTTTATATTATAAAGTATAGTAACATGTTTTAAAATACATTGTTGAATTTCTTAACGATGCTCAATATTTTCAATATTTATTTATCATTTTAATAATAATTTTTTCTATTTTTTAATTAATTATAAAAAAATTTAATTAAATGTATAATTTATTTTATTGTTAAATTATTATTACATTAATAATATTATATATCATTAATTAAGTAGATTAAATGAAATTTATAACGGTATCCTAATCGTAAATATTTTTTTAAATAATATTTTTCTTAAAATACATGTTGTTCAACATTACATACACTAATATTAAGATTAATTCTCTTAAATATAGAATTTTAATATGATAATATGATTCATATATATTATATAATAATTATAATTTTATATAATTTGAGTAATTTTATTTTTGAGTAATGAATTTAGATAGTTCGGATCAATGCTAATGACAATGATAATTGTGAAACAATAATTTTAAAATTCTTGTTTTATTCATATAAAATAATTTATATGAAATAAAATAAATTAAAATTTTATAAATAAAAAATCAAATATGATTTATAAAATCCTAAATAAATATATTTATTCAATTTAATTGTTAATCGATTGGAATCGAGATTATAAATCCAAAATGGATCAAATTTCAATTTTCTACTAAAATATTATTTCCATCCTATCATTCATTTTAATTTAAAAGTTAATATTTCAATATTTATAGATTTAATTAGATTAAATAAAGAACAATTTTGAATTCCTAATGTCTAATGTTTTAAATAATAGCCTACAAATATTTTTCTGATATAGTAATAAACCTTATTATTGTTTAAGTAATATTAATGTGTTTTTAAATTTCTAATCTAAGGTGGATTGAATTTTCCTAAATTATCAAGACATTTATACCTTATAGAAAACAAATTTCAGGGTTTTATTTTTTAATAAATTTCTTACCATCATTCTTTCACCTATGTCACCTTACATTCATTCTATTCCATTTTAACCTCATACATACCAATACTTTCCTTGGAAATGTCCATCTTCCTCACCTATAATAGTTGGATCACCTAAGCCCTTTCAGTACTCCACTAAAATATTGAAATTTACTAGAATAAATTCCAGAAAATGTTCTACTATATTTAATTTGCATTCATAATTCCCATGGTCCCGGAAAATTATCTTATGTTCCTTTAAATGAAGGAATTCATCTCAAGGTAGTCCGATGTCACATCGTATTTGTTACATCTCACTTAAAGATTATTTCTAATTAATTCAATTATAAAAAACATAAAAAAATTAATATATAAAAATAATAATCATTATCATGTTGAATTATTATTATAAAAATGATAAAAAATTATTTTTTTGACCTCTATCTACTATAAGAAACAAGAGTCATCATTAGTGCATGTGAGTATATTACTAACTCTATGAAGAGACACTTTCTTTTTTACATCAATACACCACATAGATGGGCTTATATAGGGAAGAGATTAATAAATATGATTTATATAATGTATTTATTATTCTAGAATGGTCTCTTACTATCCGCATTCACCCATCTAGTTTTTTCAATGGAAATAAAAATAGTTCATCATTCTGACTACCATCTCGATAAAGAACTGTTTTCCTATTTTTCTTCTAGTTTTTTTATTAATTATCAAATAAAAAAAATTGTTCACCATAATAAAAAAATTTAAACAAGATCATTATTCTTTAGTTATAATGATATTATTTTTAAATAAACACCTTCTTAACCACACTCACTAATCGAGTAAAAATGTGTTATGTTTAGGTTTCTTTCACCACCTATATGAATAATGATACAATTTTTTTAATTGATACTTAGGAAACGAAATTACTAGAGAAATTATATATAAATATTAAAATAGTAATTTTTTCTTGGTTTTCATAGAATAAGACAATATTTAACTCTTTAATTTAGAAAACATCCTCTTTAGGTTGGAATGCGTTGAGAAAATGATTTTTTTCAAGTTCATACTCAAGGATGAAGAATAATGTACTCAGTAAAGTAAATTTAAACATAATAAAAAATTATATTCCATAAATTAACATAAAAGTATCAAACATTTAATGATGTTATTTGAAGAATACTAAACCCTGACATGGATATTACAAAAAAAATCCAACCTATTAAAACTATAATGTCTTGATCTATGAAAATAAGAAAAAATATTTAATATACATGTAGATAATAATTTTAAAACGTTTTAGGTGTGAATATAGTTATGAAATTAGTTATTAATATATTTATTTTGGTGATATAGGAGTATATAGTGCATCCGTCTATGTAGGAAATCAAGGTAAGGGTTTTTGTACCAATTTCATTCAATTGAAAATTTTATGTTATTCAACATGATTAAAATTTTATGATATAATTACTACAACAATTGTTTTATATAATTATTATCTGATATTTATTGATAATTTCTGATAGAGTTTTTTTGTCATTCTCATGATTTTATGGATCAATTATATGAAAATGATTACGCTTTTATTTTTCTCAAAATTATATATTTGAGACATGTATTGTATTAATCACCTAATTGCATTTATGTTGTGTATATAATGCATATTTGAGATACTGTGTCTTTAATTACATTTTATGCCTGGTAATTGATGCTTTTATTTGATTATCACTTTTTCATAAGGATTTTAACTAAGTACCCATCATGTTATAACTAGTTTTTATTACACAATTCCATTACATGTGTTATAATCACTCATCTTGGACAATTATAATTTAAAATTGAAATATTCTACCATATGATGATTTTATAATTTTTAGACATTATTTTTTTGAGGATATCATGTTTCATATGGAACAATATTTCCCCAATGATTTTAACGTTTCAAATAAAACATTTTTCTTAAGGATAATCACTAGTAAGTTTTAATGTATTTTTACTAAATGTATATATTTTTACTTCACAGAAATATTATTCATTAAGATACTAATTTTTTTCATATTTGATTGTTTAATTCAAAATAAATTTTTATAAATAAAATGGTTCCTACGATTTTAATGTTGTGGATTTTGATAATTATATTTTAAAATTTTCAAATGGTTCTCAATCCCTTCAAAATAATGGGTTTTATCATCCACTTAACATTTTATTTTGATAAAATATATGTCCTTTTCTTGTATCCATTAGTAATTATATTATATAAGATAATTGTTTAAAATGTATTTATACTTATACTTTTTGAATTTATTTATTTATAATGTTAATTTATTTATTAATATGGTTAATATATTTTTTTTAAAATATTCTTTTTTTCTTATCTAATAAATATTTTCCAAAGAAATTCCATAATTACCATTTATAAAAAAAGTAAAAAATTGATTACTTGTTATTTTACCTTCAATTTTCCACCATGTTTTATCTCTAATTATGTCATGTTTTTCACCCTCCATATGTTATTATAAAATGAATCCATTTGGGAAATTGTATTTTGATATCATATGATTTTATAATTTCAGGTTATTTTCATCATTATGAAGCCTATTCTTTTTTTCATCGGTTATGCAAGATATGATTATATTTGATTTTATGTGGAATACATATGTTTATATGATGAATGGTGGGGACACATTTCATCCTTTATTTCATTCTTAAAATATTATATCTCATGAGATAGTAAGGAATATACACAACTATTTTGGTCAAATATTCTTGGACATTATGGGCCTTATCACATTTCGAGCATGGACATAATGAGTTTTTTCACATAGGTGTGGATATAATTTGTTTTCCCACAAAGTATATAATATTATAATACTAGTTCAACATTTTCATTTTTTTGTTATATTTATTCCTCTTTATTATGTTTTTTATCATTTTATTTTATTTTCATTACATGCATTTTATTTCCATGAATTGTGCATTTTTATGATCATTCCATATTTCGATGTTATTTCACACTTTTACATCATCACTGTGTGATTTAATTTTAATGATATATGTTTGAACCATATCATATTTTTTCTTCTTCCATAAAAATAATTTTATAACATTAAGACTCTCAAGAAGGTTTGATTATTATCATATATAGTCATGTAAAATGTTTTCAATATATTTATGAATTCCTAATATTTTCCTTTATGACTATGATATAAAACATTGTGATATTCCTTTTCCCTTATTGAGAATTTGAGATCCCAAATTTTTTGTGTTTTCATTACCCTGGAAATGATGATGATTCTGTAATATGTGGTATATAAAAATGTTCAATAGGAGGAATGTTATGAAGAAATATTCAAAACTGTACAAAAATAATATGATTATATATATAGTCTCAAATATAGTAAACCATTTGATTCATAGGCTATAAAACTCTCAATGAGATGTATTATTTAAATAATTTGACTAATATATTATTTATTTCATGTTTTTTGTGGGGGATTTAGGTGGTATGTAAAGTGGGTTTATTTATTTTGGTGATTTCTTTAGTTATTTTTAGGATTATTTTAGTTATTTAGATACTAATTTATCTATTTTGTAGTTAATATTTGATATCTTTGGTGTTAAGGTTTGAGAATGTAAAGACCCAGAAATTTCAAGGAAATTTTTTTCTTAAATTCTTTGGAATTTTACGAGTCCGCAGTTTCTGACGGCACCTAATTCTAAGGCCCTGTGTGCTCGGAATCAATTTATGAATTTTTGTTCGGGTATGTTCAATGAACATACGTATGGTTTTTTTATCTTTTCAACCGGTGCTCGGAATTGAAATTCGAGGACACCGATGAACTCACAGCACCGATATTCGCTTAAGGAGACCTTCATCGCAGTTGCGTTCTTTCGAGAATGGAAGTTAGTTTTTTTGTTTTTATAAAAAATTAATAAAATAAACTGTTAAACACTTTATTCTATTCTATCTTCCATGCAGAGGTTGGGTGGTTTTTTTGTCCAAGGTAAGGTCGGAGGTGGGGGCCACCACACCCAAATCTCCCATCGGAGGTTATGGTGGTGGGGAACACCCAAGGATAACCTCCCGCAGGAGGATTAAAACTAGTGGGGACCACCCGACTCAGGAACTCCCTCTTTAATAAGGGAGGTGGCAAGTGGGTTTCCTCACATTAATTACCTCCTTAATGTGAGGAATTCCTTTTAGTTTCTCCCAAATTAATGATCCAACCCACCCCATTAATTAAGTGAGTAATCTCATTTAATTAAAGTTACACAATTTGAATTCTTTTGAATTCATGCCAAAAAATTAAATAAGAGGTGATCTATTATTTCATTTATTGTTGGTAGAAGCTGGGGAGAGGAAGAGATATTGGAAGAATGTATCCTCCAACGAAGAACACGAAGACGTTGGTGATGACTCTTCCTCCTCGGCTACTTCCTCAGAACCCCCTTCCTACGCGGGACTTCTCTAATGACACTTCTATCTTCCTCTTTTTCATCAACGGACCGACACACGAGCTCGGAAGTGGAAGTGTACGGAGAACGACGACAACCTCGTCTTCCCCCACGACGAACGAATGCCCGACAGTTAAAAAGGTAGGGGGTTCGTATAATTTTGGTTTAGTAAAAAATTATACCCTTGTCGTTGATGAATGCAAGTGAATAGACTTCGGCCTTTGATATCGCCTAACGCGGAGGGCGCGGGCCGAACAAACATGGATCGAAGACTCTCCCAATTTTCTCTTGTTTATTTCACAGCGACGATCGGGGCCGGTGACAACCAAAGGTTGCGGCGGCAATGGCGTCCACGCACCGGCTCAAAGAGGACCGCGACACCGGGTGCCGCGCGTAACGAGGCTGCTCAGCAAAAGAAGAACCGGTCGTCTGAAGCCAGCCGGGCTGGAAGACCGTGGCGCCTCTCAGGCACCGCGCTGCGGGGAACCGCATCTCGCGCTCTGCGGGCCGCTTCAGCGGCGAACCGGCCGGCTGTATGCTGGTCGGGCTGAAGGGAGTCGTGGCACCCACTGGTACTACGCTGCGGATGAAATGCGGCCCACCCATGTGGGTTGCTCGCGTAGGGAAGAGAAGTCATCTTTGGCCGCCCGGACAGGAGGGATGCACCGCTCGGCGCCACCAGTTCGGGAAACCAGGGGGCGTGCCCCCCCCCCCCACATTTCTCAGCCACCCGGGCCAAGCCGCGACCAGCCTGGCTGGGCCTCGCCACGCCGGGTTGGGCCGCACACTTCACTGGGCCGGTCCGACACCAGTCAGGTCGGACCCGCCAATCCCGGGTCGACCGGACCCGCTAGCCCACTGGGCTTAACGGGCCGGGCCCGTTACCCTTAAATGATAATAACGTTAAGACCCCGCGTCCAATCGATGCGCCGTCTGTGACACTAAGATCCTCGCGACGAGGCAGTCCTTTTGCAATACTCTTAGTCAATTTTGGACATCTTTAGAAAAAGGCCAGGTTTGGAACGAGCGTAATTCAAACCGAGCCCCTGGAACGGAAAATTCAATAACTCTCAGACCAGACGTCTGTTTGTCGAACCGTCGGCGGCGTTGGTAATCGATTTGAGAAATGGTCCCTTTGAGTATACCCCAGGGGAGTTCATGGTATATTTTAGATATGGTCAGGTTGGTTTGTACATGAAACCAACCGGGCACCTGGGACAAAAAGGATAATAACTCACAGACCGAGCATCTGATTGACGCGCCGTTTGTTGCGTTGAGACCCCTATGACATAGAGGACCTTTGAGTTAATTCTTCGTGGGATTTCGTGACACTTGGAGTATCAACCAGTAGCTCATAGAGTAGATCCTCCCAGAGATGGGCATACGAAGTATGGAGACCTAGTAGCTGGCTGAGACCTGATGACTACTTGTCTGATTCGTTTCGGAGTGACTTCACTAGCCCAGTGGGGAGCACTACTATGTGAGGTGGAAGACCCATGGCGTAGGAGCGCTACTATGTGAGGCAGAATACCCGTAGTACTCAACAGGAGGAGTACCTCTGTAGGCTATTAGGGGGAGCGCTACTGTGTGAGGCGGCAGACCAATGGCGGGGAGCACTACTTTGTGAGGCGGCAGACCCGCGGTACTCGACAGGAGGAGTACCTCAGTAGTCTAAGGTTAGTGAGTAGCACCTCGGAGTCACAACAGGACTACTGTGCTCGTTAGAGGAGGAGTTCTCCAACATCCATGGTTTCGACATCATGAATAAAATCCTGGTGTGAGCTGATTCAATGACCTTTGTGTATTCCTCATGATTGAGATGGGTTACTTGATAACTTAAGTATATGTATGGGCATATACCTAAGTAATGGTTATCCATTGAAATCTTACTTTATGGTTTATCCATGTTGGATTTTGTGAGACCATGAGGAACTCGGGGTCCCTACTGAGTATCGTTATACTCACCCCTGCATGGGCTATGCCCGCACCTCATTGTGTTGGATGCAGATGCCGGAAAGTGCTGACAAAGGCCGAGAGTGCCAGGACTGGACGGTACCCATAGGTGGACACTCATCGTGATGGCACACAGAGCAGACTGATAGATGTGGAGTGCTGAGGAGGACATCTGTACCTACCCTTCAGGTAGGAACCCATAGGACGATCCAGTAGCTGCTTTAACCATTCATTTGTCTGTCTTTTTTAGTGTACTTTATTCATTTGTAGTTGTCCCTTTTTGTTGGGCTTGTATTTTCATCCCCTTTTTAATTTCAGCACTACTTTTGAATACAGTTTTACTTAGTGTTTGCTTCCTCTTGTACCCTGGTTGTGTGTGTTTACGTTTTATAATGGAAAATCCTTCCCAGTTTTAGGGAATTATGCCTTTGGTGATAGTCTCCAGCCCCTAGCCTATGGAATGTAGGATTAGGGTAGTCACGATGCGAGCCCCGGGGACAGGTCGTGAAAAATTGGTATCAGAGGAGGTCGGTTCTACTGCAGAACTAGGACTCTGATATTTTCTTTCTGTGAAGCAATAATTTTAAGGATACTAAGTGTGGTTTTCAGTTCAGGGAGTCCAGTGTTGGTGTGGGAGGCCAACGTATCCATACACCAGGACCCTGACTTCTGATTTCCGACTCAGTGCACGAAAACACTGATTTCATGTGTGTTTTCAAAATTTTTCTTTAAGTCAGCTCAAACCAGGTCACCTCACAAGGTATAGTCTTTTGATCATGTCTCGTATGTTTCATTTAGGATTCCTCTCCGTGGATGACCATCTAGAGCCCCGAGATTTGTATGTACTGGCAGGCCACCGAGCGACGAGGCCTCAGTATAGGGCCCTCTTCTAGTTGAGGAACCAGAGGTACCACTTCCCGTTGGGCTACCGATGCCACCAGCCCTAGCAGAAAATGATGCACGCCGCTTGAGCATGCTGCACGAGTTCCAGCGCCAAAGGCCACCGAGGTTCTGGTGAGAGACGGACCCACAGGTGACTGAGGATTGGCTGGAGGCTTTGGTGAGAGTTTTTAGGCTAGTAAGGACACCAGCTGACTTCTTGGTGATCCTTGCTGCCAGCCTCCTTCAGGAAATAGCATGCAGATGGTGGAGCCTGATGCTCTAGATGCATGATGAGGAAACACTTCTATGGGTAGACTTCGAGAGCCTGTTCCGGGCAGAGTTTGTACCAGCCACCCTTCGAGCGGTGCGGATACAGGAGCTACTACATCTACAGGAGGGTAGCATGACGGTGTCACAGAACTTAGTGAAGTTCACTGACCTCTCACGCTACTCCACTGATATGGTACAGAACCCATTCTTCAGGGCCCAGACCTTTGTGTAGGGACTCAAGTGAGAGATCAGAGCTTCAGTTATCTCTCACAGCATTCCGACGCAGACAAGAGTGTTGGATTGAGCCCTCTTAGTGGGGAGTTTCCTTGCTGAGCAGTCTCCAGTAACAGGACCCACCAGTAGCCGACATGCAGCGTAGTCTTTTGCAGTTGGAAGTAGACAGATGATGTAGAGGTCCAAGAGGTCCAGACCTGTAGGTGGTCAACCGCACAACTCAGGTTCGGTAGTGCATGGCACCCAGGGTGGAGACAGAGCCAGACCTGCTAGGCAGTGTTACTCATGCGGCGGACAGGGTCACATGGCTCGTGACTGTCCGAACCGTCGCTCAGATGATCAGCAGATAAATGAAGGACCTCCCAGGCAGAGGCAGAGGTTTGATCGAGGCAGACCTCATGGAGAAGGAGACCGAGGTAGAGGAGTTGGTCGTGCAGCTGGTGGTGGATGACGCTTCGAGGTGTTGCCACCCCCACCACCAAGAGGTCCACCCCGACCGCAGGGAACGGGTGGGCAGGGGAGAGCATAGCTTCAGGCAGCTGAAGCATACTACTATGGAGCTCCGGAAGCAAGTGGAGAGGAGGAGGACTAGTTCTAGGAATAGACCCATTTTTTCATGATTCTTCAAGATTTTTTAATGTCATTGTTTGTGGTTGCTTTGTGTCTTTGTACCTTGATTTGCGGTAATAAAAGACACTTGTCCTTGTGACGTTTTCTTTCCTTCCTTTTTATATGGTTAATACTAAGAGGTTCTAGTTTATAACTATTGACTTGACCTTCAATTTTGAGATTTATACTGGAAGAGACCCAGTAACCACACACTGATGCCGACAATGTGACTTAACCCTTGGAGGTGAGAGTAATGGTTGGATCTCTTGGTAGTATCATCGAGGCCTTACAAAGTTGTCCATGACATGAATTAGTATCATTAATGTTAGGATTGAATGTATTAGGCAAAGGATGTGCTTCATCTAGGGGATGAGACCGAAATTCCCTTTTCAGTAAAGGATAAATCTTAACAGCTTTTGTAGAATGTGGGCAAAGAAGGGTAAAGTCAAGTTCTTACAATTGGATAGTCTCACCCATTGTTCGTTGAGATAATTCTTTACTGTTCACTCCATTCTCAATATTCTCAGGTGTGTCTTCTTTCAAAATAATATGAACCTAATACAGTGGTGATGGCTTGAGTTCCTCCGAGATTAGGACTACGAGATAGTATATACTCCTGGGAAGGGGAACGTTGTTGCGGATGCGCTCAGCAGGAGGACTGGTATTCAGCTATTAGGAGAGGCAACAGAGCAGCTGGATGCCTTACATATATCCTCTGTGGATACAGATGGTGCAGCCTATATACAGTATCTTATAGTCACTCCTCCACTTCTTCAGCAGAGTAGGCGAGGCGGCTTACCGCCTCGCCCTTCCACCTCAGTTACACCAGGTGCACGACGTCTTCCACATATCTCAGCTGAGGAGATGCGTGCATGATCTGTCCCACAACATCAACCATGGGGAGCTGGACATCGATGACGGGGGGACTTTCATGGAGGTCCCAGTGGAGATCAAGGATACACATGAGCGGGTCCAATATGGATGGTCGATTCCTCTAGTGTGCATTCTCTAATAGCACAGGAACCTCTAGGAGAGCACATGGAAGCAGGAGGCTCAGATGCGTGCTCACTACCCCTTTAGTTTCCCTAGTGTGTGTTGTAGCTTTACGGGGATGTAAATCCCTGAGGTGGGGGTAATTTAAAGACACGGAAATTTCAAGGAAACTTTTTTCTTAAATTCTTTGGAATTTTACGAGGCTGCAGTTTCTGACGGCACCTGATTCTGAGTCCCAGTGTTCCCATAATCAATTTCTGAAATTTTGTTCGGGTACGTTTAGTGAACGTACGTACAAGTTTTTCTATATTTTGAACCGGTGCTCAGAATTGAAATCTGAGGACATCGATGAACTCACAGATCCAATATTCGCTTAAGGATGCCTTCATCGCAATTGCGTTCTTTCGCGAACAGAATTTTGTTTTTGTGGTTTTATAAAAAATAAATAAAATAAAGTGTTAAACACTTTATTCTATTCTATCTGCCATGCGGAGGTTGGTCAGTTTTTTTCTCCAAGGGAAGATCTAAGGGGGGGGCCACCACATCCTAATATCCCATGGGAGGTTATGGTGGTGGCGCCCACCCGAGCATAACCTCCCGCGGGAGGATTAAAAGAAGTGGGGACCACCCGACTCATGAACTCCCCCTTTAATGAGGGAGGTGGAAAGGGGGTTTCCTCCCATTTAATACCTCCTTAATGTGAGGGAGTCCTTTGAGTTTCTCCCAAATTAATGGTCCAACCCACCACATTAATTAATTTAGTAAGCTCATTTAATTAAACTTCCACAATTCGAATTCTTTTGAATTCATGCCAACAAATCAAATAATAGGTGATCTATTATTTCATTTTTTGTTGGTGGGAGTTTGGGAGAGGAAGAGCTATTGGATGATGTATCCTCCAACAAAGAACGCGAAGACACAGGTGATGATGCTTCTTCCTCGGCATCTTCCTCGGAACCCCCTTCCGATGCAGGACTTCTCTGATGACTCTTCTATCTTCCTCTTCATCATCAATAGACTGACGCACGAGCTCGGAAGTGGAAGCGTACGATGAAATACGACAACCTCATCTTCCCTCGTGATGAACGAATGCCCGATAGTTAACAAGGTAGGGGGTTCGTATAATTTTGGTTTAGTAAATATTATACCCTTGTCATTGATGAATTCAAGTGAATAGACTTCGGCCTTTGATATCGCCTAACGCGGAGGGCGCAGGACAAAAAAACACGGCCCAACGACCCGCCAGATTTTCTATTGTTTATTTGATGGCGACAGTCGGGGCTGGAGACAACCGAAGGTGGCAGAGGAAACGGCGGCCTCGCACCGGCCTGAAGAGGACTGCGGCACTGGGTGCCGCACGGAAGGAGGTTGCTCGGCCGAATAAGAACTGGCTGGCCAAAGCTGGCCGGGCTGGAGGACCATGGCGCCTCTAAGGCGCCGTGCTATGGAGAAATGTGGCCCGCGCTCCACAGGACTCTTCGGCGGCGAACCGGCTGGCCATCTGCCGACCGGGCTGAAGGAAGTCGCGGAACCCGCTGGTTCCATACTGCGGACGAACCGCAGCCCACCTGTGTGGGCCGCTCGCGTCGAGAAGACTGTCCGGCTTCGGCTGGCCAGACAGGAGGGCAGTGCCGCTCGGCGCCACTGGTTCGGGAAACCAAGGGGGACTTGCCCCCCCTGCATCGCTCGCCCCCCCGGGCCGAGCGGCAGCCGGCCGGGCCATGTTGCGCCCCACCGGGCTGGGCCGCATGATTCATCGGGTCGGTCTGACACCAGCCGGGTCGGACCCACCAAAACCGGGTCGACCCGACCCGCCAGCCCACTGGGCTTAACGTGTCGGGCCCGTTACGCTTAAAAAAGAATAACTTTAAGACCTCATGTTTGATCGACACTCCGTCTGTGACACTGGGATCCTTGCAACGAGGTTGTCCTTTTTCGATACTCTTAGGGAGTTTTTAATGACTTTAAAAAATGGCCGGGTTTGGAATGGGCGTAATTCCAATCGGGCCCCTCGAACGAAAATGCCAATAACTCTCAGACCGGACGTCCATTTGTCGAACCGTCAGAGGAGTTAGTAATATTGTTGAGAAAGATTCCCTTTGAGTATACCCCATGGGTGTTTAGGGTACAGTTGAGATATGTTCAGGTTAGTTCGTACACGAAACCAACCGGGCCCCCGAGACAAAAAGGCTAATAACTCACGGACCGGGCGTCTGATTGACGCTCCGTCTGTTGCGTTGAGACCCCTATGACGTGGCATACCTTTGAGTTAGTTATTAATAGGATTTCATGACACTTGGCGTATCAAATAGTAGATCATGGACTGGATCCTCCCAGAGACGAGCATATGGAGTACGGAGACCTAGTAGCTAGATGAGACCTGATGACTGCTTGTCCGATTCGTTTCGGAGTGACTTGACTAGCCCTGTGGGGAGCACTACTGTGTGATGTGGTAGACCCATGGCAGAGGAGTGCTACTATGTGAGGTGGCAGACCCACGGTACTCTACAGAAGGAGTACCTCTGTAGGCTATCAGGGGGAGTGCTACTGTGTGAGGCGGCAGACCCATGGTGGGGAGCGCTACTATGTGAGGCTGCCGACCCGTGGTACTCGACAAGAGGAGTAACTCAGCAGTCTAAGGTTAGTGACAAGCACCTCGAAGTCATGACAAGACTATTGTGCTTGACATAGGAGGAGTTCTCCAGCATCCATGGTTTCGACATCATTAATAAAATCTTAGTTTGAGCTAAGTCAATGACCTTTGTGTATTCCTCATGATTCAGATGGGTTACTTGATAACTTAAGTATATGTATGGGCATATACCTAAGTAATGGTTATCCGTTGAAATCATACGTTTTGTTTTATCCTTGTTGGATTTTGTGAGACCTTGAGGGTATCAGAGTCCCTACTGAGTATCATTATACTCACCCCTACACGGGCTATGCACGCACCTCGTTGTGTTGGATGTAGACGACGGACAACACTGACAAAGGCTAAGAGAACCAGGACTGGACGGTACCCGGAGGTGGACACTCAGCGTGACGACACACGAAGCGGACCGATAGATACGGAGTACTGAGGAGGACATCTGTACCTACCCTTCAGGTAGGAACCTGAAGGACGAACTCAGAGGAAGATCCAGAGATTATTTCACCATTCAGTTGTTTGTCTTTTTCTGTGTACTTTCTTAAGTTGTAGTTGTACCTTTTTGTTGGGCTTATATTTCCGGCCCCTTTGTACTTTCAGAACTACTTTTGAATACAATTTTTACTTAGTGTTTTCTTCCACTTGTACTCTGGTTGTGTGTGTTTACGTTTTATAAAGGTAACACCTTCCCAGTTTTATGGAATTATGCCTTTTGTGCTAGTCGCCATCCCCTGGCCTATGGAAGGCGGACATGGGGTAGTCACGATGCGGGCCCCGGGGGATGGGTCATGACAGAGAAGTTTACTGAAAACACTATAGATGAGATAAATTCTAGGATGATATCCTAAAATATTTTTAATGTATTGAGTATATGGTTACCCATTGAAATACATCCCTTTCTAGATAAAATGATTTTATTTGATTTAGGAATAGATTATACTTTGGGAAATCACTACAAAAATGGCTGGTTGATCATTAACATGATCATCACATTTATGTAAGGAGGGTGGGCCTAAGACAACACATCATGTTTAACCCTCTCATGGGATATTATTTTATTGTAATCACATTCATTAGAAACTTCTATGAAGGACTAATAATCTAGTTTTCTTCAGGTACTACGATTAGAAATGAACGATAACCCAACATACAGTAAGCTTAGTCAAACTAATATCAGTAGAGGTAAAAAGAAATGAACTATAATCCAAAGAGAATATATAAATGAAAAATATTTTTAAGGTTGATACCCCTTTATGATTATGATAATTACCCCATATTTTTAATGTTCTATCAATCTGGTCAGCCCTTTTTAGTTTTAGTGATGGATGTAAAAAAGAATGAATCATTTTAATATTGGGTGTGAAGGATAATGAAATGATGTCCAAAACAATCCATCCATTGCAATGTGAGATTTACTAAAAAAATATGATTGTTCCAAACTAACTATTGAGAAATATGGTTAGCAATATAACCATAATATAAATCCTGAGTGCACTAAAGAAGAGAAATATGGAGGATCATGAAAATTAAAGAATGAAATATGATTAAATAATTGATATTCAACCATACCATTGTCAAAATTATTAGAAGGACCATCACGGTAATTAACAAAATGGTACTCAATGATACTTTACTAGTTTTGAAAGATCCCACCAGGAATCAAACTATTCAGATAAAATTATGTGTTTAGCTAACATGAGGAAACAAGACAGAAACCATACAAGTAAAACACATGGAGATCAACACATTATCTATAAATAACTCATGAATTATCCATGAAAATCCCATAATATAATTATTTCATATGATAGTGGCAACCCATAAACATAAATTCCATGGGAGAATGTGATAATATATAAATTGAATTTTGATAAAGAGGATAGTGGTTATTAGGTGTTAACAATTCTTACACCATAAATTATTTGATCTACTCTTGTCCTATAAACCATATTATATATATGATCTTTTCTATGAAAATTATGTTACCATACATAGTGGTTTTTATTTCAATCAAACCATTTAGTGGTATGATTGTTATGTTTTAGAGATAAACATGGTTAAAATCATGATATCCTCCCCTAAATTGTTATTGAAAATATAATATCTATCACTTCTTTTACAAACCATTTATTTCTATAATTAGAAAAAACACACTCTAAAAAAATGTTACCATTTATTACTGCAAGTACATTTATGAATTATCTATGAAGAAAATAGAATCCTTCACATGGGCCAAAATATCGAGTTATGAGATATATTTTCATGAAATGGTTTGGGAAAATAACCTATTATAATGAGGATCATATTTCATTGCAGATAATATCATAAGGCTTGTAAGTTATTTCTCCACATTTAACTTTTCCTTCAAGTAATTAAAAATCTAATTACGAGGAATCATTTTATTCATGGGATAGAATTTAACATCCCATTTTTGTCTATAAATCAATATTTTGTTCTTTGGTTTTCTCTACAATAAATACCAAAAACAAAACAATATAGAATTTTATATTGTAGCCATATAATAAAATGGTATAAATAGTGGTAACATAATAATAAAATATACATATATATCTTTGATTATATATTTTTATATATTTAATTATATAAATATTTTAAATAAAATGAGATTATCCTTAGAACTATAAATCAATTATTACAAATAAGAAAATAATAAATAATTTTATGATTAAAATTAATTTTATAAAATTGATATTTTTCCATGTTTTTTATATTTATTATTTGTAATATTTTTTTTATAGAATAATTAATATACCATGAAATGATTACCTATAAAAAACAATTTAAATGAAATTTTTTGTTTTTATATTAATTTTAAATTTATCAATATTAAAATATGAATTTAAAAAATGTAACACCATTTTTCAATTTATTATTTTCATATTATTTTAATATTTATTTGTGGGGGTTTTCTAAAATAATTTATTTTTATGTTAATTTTGAAAATACTAATTTTATTAATGATATCAATTTTATGAAATTGTATTATTATATGAATACATTTAATGTTTTTGGAAAAAAATTATGATAAAAATATAAATAATGTAGTATAATAATGAATTTTAAAATTGTATGTCAAGTTTATAAACCATTTCAAAACCTTTTTGAAATATATGTTTCATTTTAATGAATACAGATTTCAACTCTTTTGGTTTATTAATAATAGAATGATGAAATGATTTTTTATTTCCATTATGTTTAAGGAAATATTCATTAAATTATAGAAATATTTTTTAGTTTATTCAAGTCAAATGCTTTTATAACTCTATATTAATCAAAAAAATTGCATGGGACTTTTTGTTTCTAAAAACATGTTTTTCTGCATTACATTCACTGACATCAATAATAAATTCCCTATAAAGAGAATGATTATTTAGAAAAAAAATATTCTAATATTTTTTATAATATTTCTCATAATATGTTACATGAGTAAATTCATTTCTGGGTATAAAATTTTAATTTTTACAATTTATGATATTTATAAAGGGAATAGTTAATCAAATATTTTAAAAAAAAAATTTCAATAATGTTAATGAATCTATATCATGTTAATTATATTCAAATACTTTCAAAAGTGAATTTAATTTGATATATAATAAAGTAAATAAATATACCATCTTGATTTAATATTTAATCAACACTAAATATGATTGATAATCTATAATGGTCATAGTGATATTTTTATACTAAAATATCTTTTATTCTAATTACATATTTTAATTTAAAGGATAATTTTATAATATTTAAAAATTATACTATTTTGAATAGATTTAAAACTAAAATTGATCACTTTTATATTTTAGAATAATGGTGTAGTTATATTTTTAGTAATAAAATCATTGGAATAATTAATATTTAAATAAGTGTATTAATTTTTTAAATGACTAGCCTTAGGTGACTCAAATTTTCCGAAATTTACATTTCCTATAGAAATTATTGAGAATATTTTATGGATTTCAAATTATTGACTATATTTCTCTCCTTTTTTCAAATAACTATCAAAACATTCATTCATTTCCATTCTTACCACTTATCATTATTTTCCATGGAAAATTTCCCCATCATCACTTATAAAATGGGGATCAATTACACTATTTAAATACTCCATTACTATTTCAAAATTTCAATGATACACGTCCAAAATATGTTATATTTGAATTAATTTAAACACCCCAATACCCTTGTCACCAAAACCATTCACAATTTTATCAAATCTATGGCCTTCATCAAGATATTTTTTCAAGGTATCAGTGTAGGTATCACATCTTTAATTACATTTTTTCATATTCAATATTCTCAATTCCAACAAAAATATATTATATGAATAATATAAATATCATAAATGTGATATGTTTTTTTCTAATTATCTACTAATAAATATAAGACTTGTTGTTCGAGTGTATGCATGAATTTCCTCCTCCACGATGTGACATAATTAGTTTTTCATCATCACCCATTATAGATGGAACTAATGATGGTATTGATTAATAAATATGATTTCAATAATTTATTCATTAATCTTAAATTTTCAATAACTACCCACTTTCACCCCACTCAATCATTTTTTAACATAAATGAAAACCTTGTGTTGTGTGGACTACAACCTCCACAAAAAAACTATTTTCACTTTTTTCTTATAATATTTATTTCAATATGAAAAAAATATTAAAATATAGTTCAAAATGATAAAATAATAATAATAATGTTATTATTATAATTTATTAAAGATATTATATCAACATTAAACCCTAAAAGCCACACGCACCAATTGGGTTAAAGTGTATTCATGTTTGGGTTGTTTTTACCAAAAAACTGAAAAATGATTTGAAATTTTGTCATGGAATATTATGAAAAATTAATTATAGGTATAATATGATATAATTATGTGAATAATTATTTTTTATATAAGTGATAAAAAAAATTTAACTCATTAATATAGAAAACACACTTCATAAGTTGAAAAACATTAAAAAGTTGTCCATTTTTTATTTCATATTTTTAGATAAATGTTTCAATATGGCATGAAAATAAATTCAAACTACATAATTAAATATAATTACTCAATTATTGTATCATTATTAACACATTAATGATTATTTATTGATTAATAATGAACACGAACACCACTCTAAAAAAATAACTATAAATTGTTAAATTGATAAGAACGTAATGTGAGAAATAATAAAAACCTAAAAAATTTGCATGTTGATAATGATTATAAATTAAAATTATAGATATTAATTTTTATAAAAATAGATTTCAATGTTTTTAATATATTAATGTTTTTTATAAACGATCAAAGAGTGTATATGACTATGAAAATAAATAATGTCACTATTTCTATCTTAAGTTCATTTCATGAGGACTTTTTTATGTTATACACAATGTTCACATATGTATAGTTTAAATTTTATCCAATTACATTTTTAATACATTATTATATTATATATCATTAAATTTATTTGATATATTTATTTTTATAATTCCCATGGTGTTTTTTAAATTTTTAAATTTTTAAGGGTTTCCTTGACTATAATATCTCTCTTTAACACATGATCTGTATTATAGAACTAATTTCAATTATTTGTTGTATATACACACAATTTGAGATATTATTTTAGGATTTAAATTTTATTCCAATTAATTTATGTTCATTTCGAATATATCAATTTCACAAGTATTTTATTTAAATACTCCCCAGCTTGTAATTGGTTTTTGAGACATAATTATATTTGTTTGGTTATAGTCACTCATTATTGTCTATTGTCTTTCATGAAAGATAAATTCCAACCTATTATTATTATACAATATATGAATCCCTTATTTTCTATTTAAATCATGTTTCACAACAGACAAATCATTTTCTATGATTTAATGTTTCATTAAAATGAATATCCGTGATGAATAATTCCCATTACTATAAATGGAATCATCTTCCATGTACATTTTTCTACATCCCAACAATATTATCCTTCTAGAAACTCAATTTTTTTTATCTCATGTGATATTTTTATTCCACTTCAATATTTTTAATGAAAAGGGGTTGATATCTTTTTAAAAATGTTGGCTACAAAAATCTTATTTCAAATTGTCAAAAAGATATTATATAGCTTAAAAATAAATTTTTTTTCATCCACTGTGCATATTCCTTTGGGAAAATGTATGTATTTTACATTTTTCCAATATTAAATATTTTTTTGATGTAAATTTTTTATAATTATTTTCACCCCTCCCTTTTAAATCCTTGTTTCCTTTTAGGGATATATTATGTGAAAATATTTATAATAAGAATATAAAAATTATTGTCATTCCATTAAAAAATTTCTTTTGAAATTATTTCACACTTCATATTTAAAAAAAATCAAATGGTTTTATAAAATATATTATATTATCATATAATTTTTTCTCCAAGGTTTATCTCCCATGAAGTGATGATTGGATTACTCTACTTATGTTATTAAGTCATGAATACTTTTCAGAAATGAGATGTTTTATCTCTTTGATTTCATAAGATTATGATGTTTGATTTTTTAAGAATTCCATTCATTTACCTTAGGTTGTTTAATACATGGATATTTTTTACTTTAATTGGCAGTCATAAGTATTTATGATGATGAGTTGGTTCTTATAACCCCATTAAGGAAATCAGTTAATGTTTAAATTTCATAAAATGTCTTTGCTTGTGAAAATGAGTTTGGTCAAATTAGCATAAGACAAATGGGATTTATCACATTTTCTAAAGGCATAATGAGTTTGTTTAGATAGGTATTGGTATAGTAGTTATTATCACCTTGGTTTTCATATTTTTATAGAGGTTCCACATCTTCATTTTTTTCATTAACTTATGCCACATTCCCATAATGTTTTTCATGTTATTCCAATTCCAAAAGATGTATTATGCTTTTATAAGGACCATTTTCAATGATAAAGATTTTTATAGTTCTATAAATTTTTATATCATTATAAATGTTTTATTTATAATGGTCTATGTTTGTGACATGTCATATATTTTATGATTCTTTCATGTTTTTATGATATTATTTTCCAGAATTTGATTTAATGATTATAATATATGGTATTATGATCTTTTATCATGATATTTATGACTTCCTCATATTCTCCTTTATGATTATGATCTATCGCATTAGAATAATACTTTTCCCTTAATGATCATTCGAGATCACCTATTATTATAGAACCATTATCCATGTCATGAAGATGATTACATCATGTGAGGTATCTAGAAAAGTATCTAAAGGGGAATAGTAGTGGTATAATGTATAAAAGTGTTTTGGAATTCAATGTTTATGTTGCTAGTGCATGAGGCATTTTTTTATAATATGGTTATGTTTAATTTTAAGAGTTCTATTATTTACATCATGACATTAATGTACTATTAATTTAATTTTTAGCTCATTTTTCTTTAGTTTTACATATACTTCTAGGCATATTTAGCTTAAATTTTTCTAATGTAGAGTAATTATTTTAAATATGAGGTAGTTTATATGAGAAATAATATTTAATGGATCTATTTATATTAGATACACACTGTTTTATTATTTAGTTGTGTGTTTTAATCAGCTTCCACCCTTATTTCATTTTCTATTAAAAATAATTAATATCCAAGATGTATTTTTCCTTAATACCAAAACTAACTCTCCGTAGATCATGAGATCCACTAATTAATATTAATTCTAAATGAATGATTAAATTTTATAATAACTTATTCATCCAATTTCTAACTAATTACAAAACCCTAAAATTGATATCACAAGTAAAGAAAAAAACAAAGTGAAAATGATAAAAACCATTAAATGAGGATGTAAGAAATTAATCACCAAATAATAAATATCAATATTAAAAACCCTTATTAAATTAAAATTTTCCCCAAATAATTAATCCTAAAAATCATTCAAGATATACCTAAAAAAATTTGAAAGACAAAATTCAAAAAAAAAGTAGCCAATTTTTCTTCAAAACTAAACATAATATTTAAACCTATGATAAATTAATTACAATCAATGTTACATTAAAAATATATACACAAAATTTTCATATATTATCCAAAAATATAGTGTTCATTTACAAAAATTGTTTCATTCACCATGGTATAAAACCGTATAATATTATATGATTCCAATAATTATATGAATCTCTCTACATAAACTAATATAATAAACAGACATAATTTAAAATAATATAAAAAAATATATCCTTTTCATTTTTGTTCTACAAAGACTTTAGAACATTCTGAAAAATTACTTTAGTCATCTTGTCACTAAATAACATTAACATCACGAAATTAATTTATACAACTCAAATTATTTTTCAAGATAAAATAAAATTTCAACTATTAACTAAATGTTAGTGAATATATTAATCTTAATGGTTATCTAAAACTTTTAGTTAATATCCACAAAAAATATTATAACATTACCCCAAAATATAATTCATAGTAATTAAAATGTTAAACAAAAGGGTTATATATTCCTCAAAAATATATTATTCTTAAAATGAAAGAGATGAATCTAATAATATCGTTTTTCACCTTAATATTCCATACCATATGACATAAAAATAATTTTATGATTTTTATATAGTGTTACCAACATATCTTATTAACTCTTTATGATACAAAAAACTCTGAAATTATACTCATATGATGATATAGAGTCCCCTAATGTTATCTAAAACCTTATCTAATACTAATTCTAAAAACTGATACATAATTCTCCCACAATTATAGGATTTTTAGAAATTATTATATTAGATACATTCCTACTACCATTTAGGTTTCTAGAATTAAAAATAATGAAATCCCACAAATAACATAACAATAGTTTTCTATATAAATTCGTTTCTTCATTAATAAAATTATTTAAAATATTTCTGTTTAATTCAAGAATAAATTATCTAATTCAACACTAGACTTCATAATTATTCATACTATTAATTAAGTTCTATGAAAAAACGTTTTAAAATCATGATATGTGAATAAATAACATCCATGGGTATAATAGGAAGAGTAAAATATGTTATGAAACCAAAATACATGGTATCCATTAAAATTTATTTAACTTAAATAATGATCATTGCGCTTATACACATGAAATAAAATTTTTCACCATAAAATTTTCAAAAAAAATACCTTCAATTAATGAATGTATAATATAAATACTTCCAATGTTCTTGAGGAAACATGAAAACATTAAATCCATTAAAAATAGAAAACATTCCTTAAAAATAATCATTTAACTTTGAAAAGATTAAATCATTCTTTTAGCCATAAATTAAAATTATAGTCTTTTGAAATTTATTCATTTACATTAAAAATATTAAAATAAGTGGTAAACTATAATGTAAACTAGTGGAATCCCATTTCAAATAATCATAAACATAATCCTTGTAATTAAATTAATAAAACTATATACATCAAATAACCCATAATGGAATAGCTTAACTAGTTAATTCTGACATTATTTTTTCTAGGGAATAATCCCTTCCCAATGAAATGGGGAGATGTATCCCAGGACCATGTATCATAAAATAAATTTACCATGTTCAAAAATTTGAACAAAATATTATGAAGCCTTCATGTTTAATCATTAAACTAATTAAAAAATTCTTTTTAACCCATAAGAATATAGGCTTAAGGTTTTACATAAAAATAAGATTTAATATTATACTGATCGATTCCACATGAAAAATGAAATTCATATAATAACATTAATTCTTATAACATTATAATACTATGAAAATAGAAAAGTGAAGATTCATAAGGAAGATCAAATGAGGTAGAAGAAAAAATGTTCAATCAGTAAACATTAAAAAAATTATTGTTTCCAAACCTCATAACGAAATTAAAAATATTGTTCTAAATTTAAAAAGTCAAAAATAGTTACTTTTAATCCATTTTTAATAATTTCAATGAGAATAGAAAATAATTTTAAGATGTAATTAATTTTTAGATATGAAAATTAATGAAGGAATGTGGAAATAGTGGAAATAGAGTTGAAATGAAAAAATAAAAATATTTAAAAATATTTATTTAACAAAAAATCTATTTCTTAAAGTCTAAAATATTTTTTACAACCTATAAACCTCCTAATTTAAAAAATTATATTAATAATTTAACATGTTAAGAAACAATTTCTTTTTAATTAACTAATTATTACTGTTTTATATTATTAAATATCATCATTAAAAAAATTATTAAATTTGTGGAGGTCATTTAGTCATCATTTGATCAATTCCTCCAAACCTGCATTAGTATATTGTCCATGGTAAAATAAATTATAATATTTTTTTCATAATATATTTAACATTGTATAAATATTTATAATTTTATTCTAATATCTCATTTTTCATGTTTTATTTAGTTCAATTTCTCTAATAACATAGATGTTTTATATTATTAATATAATGAAAAAATGCTCTCTCCATGAACATAATAAAAATTTTAAAATATTATTTATCGATTGAAACCATTTTTATAACATTAAATATAAGGATTTGATTCAAAATGTAATACATAGTTCATGCAGGATGTAGTTCACATGTAACATGATTGACATTTTAATTTTCAATTGATGGGGGGAGGCATATAATTGTTTTTTCCCCAACATAATTAGATTGATGTATACTGGTTATACTAATATCATTATATTATTACGTTTATAATAAATTTTTATGATGTGTAATAAGAAATAAACATGAATGAACTCAGTTAAAACAATTACCTCTTCGTTGGATATCCACTTTAAAACCACACCATAAGCCTTCAAGGATTTCTATTTTAGGGAATGAATAACCTCTATGACATGATTATCCTAGTTATAGTGAGTTATTGGGAGGGTTATAATAATATATTAAGGATTATATGTGATAATAAATGGTTAGTGAAGGGGTATATTTATATATGAGACTGGAGGAATTTATTAAATATTGATTTCTTTTTATAAAACTTAAATTCTATAATATATTAATATTAGATTAGATGTTGATAAAAAGCGGAAAAATATAAGTAAAAGGTATATAAATCCATATCAACTCTTTTAAGGATAAGGTATTGTGATATTTTAATTATTTGACCCATGATTTAATAATTTTACCCCATTGTAAACATTACCATAGATACTGCCTTGTAACAACATAACATATTTTTAGAATAAATAATGAATTGATGTTTTTTACCAATTTTAACATGATGATTTCAAATTAGAAAACGTTTTTGAAATATTAAATTTCTAGGAGTTGTAAAAATTTATTTTGAAAAATGTGTAGTTTACGTAAAATAATTAATATTTTTCAAAAACATGCACTATCAAGCATAAAAAAGAACATAAACAAAAATCATGTATAGGTTCTCTTACAATGAAACTTATTGAATTATTATGAAACCATGGAGTTTTATTTTTACATTAAATAAACAAAAAATCTAATGGGACCTCTTAAATAGTCAATTAAAAGGAATGTTCTGAAAGATGTTTTTTATTTGAATAAAAATTAACTCAGGTTCCAGAAAGAGATGAAATGATTTCTTAATACTAAATAGTCAGTTTAAATTCATTAATTTACAACCTAAATAAAAAAATAAAAATGTTTCATACATTTTAAATTATTTCTTATATAATGATAATTACATAATGTTACATTATTAGTAAAAAATTTATTTTTTATTATTCATATAAAAATAATCATTTCATGAATAAAGAGAAGAAATTTATAATAAAATAATTTTAAAATTTAGAATCAATTTTTTTTATTTTATCAAATTTTATTTCTAGGAATTATAATATTTTCATTTAAATGCAACTATATAATTATTTGAAAACTCGTTTATTTAAAATAAAACATATTTTTTATAAAATATAAATTAATATCTTGGTTTAGTACCATGAAAAAATTATTTATGAGTGTGAATTTATATAATTAGCATGAATATACATTAATAGAAAAATTATAATTACAAAAAAAATTAATATTTTAAAATAATAATTTATGTTCTGAAATTTTAACTTATTTTTTCTATAATTAATAATTTCACTATAAAATATATCTAGAAGGAGAATTTTTTGGTGTCCCTGTGAAATAATTAATATCATCTTTTTTAGGGATTTCAATAATATTAAAAAAATTATAAAATGAAACTATAAACAAAAATAAATTTATCAAAAACATTATACGTATATATTTTTATAACTATTTGGAAATTATTATTTTATCCATTTACATATAAATTATGTGTATATTTAAAAAGTCAATAAAATAAATCCATAAATTTAATTTCAAAATATTAATATAAAATTTAAAATAAAAAATTGATGATTAAAATAAATTAAATTTATGTAAATTTCAATAATTAAAATATAATAATTTAATGTTATATATAGTTATACACTAAATCTGGGATTTTTACAAACATTTAAATGGTCCAATTTTTGAAATAAATATAATTAAACTGATGTAAAAAATAATTATTGTTTTTAATTATTTAACCTATATCCCAGATCACCCATTTGAAATTAGTACATAATACATAAAATTAAATTATAAGTAAGAATCAATATGATAATTATAAAAAATATAAAATTTTGAATCAAAGAGTGTGTTAGTGAATAATAAATTTTTCTGAAGATCCATGGCATTCTTTAGGAAATGTTACAACCCTTCTATCATTGTCGATCCTCCCTTAAATGTAATATTCATCAATATTATAATTTTATATCATCATATTTGGCTATTGATCCAATATATGATGTTATTATTATCTATTTCATTATAAAAATCATTGTTAAATAAATTTACGCATATGAAAAATTTAGCACTAAAAAATATTAATTATCTAGTTTTTGTACGTGATTTATCATAAAAAATTTTGAGGAATCAACATCCATTGAATAATTTTGTTATGAAATAATTTACAATCAAAATAATTATTAGAAATTAAATTTTAATGAATATAAGATTCGAATTAATTTTAAATTTTTATATTTTTTAATGTATTGACACTACTTCAAGTGAAATTCTACTTCCCCCAATAGTTTGGGATTCATAGTTTATGATAAATGGTATTTCTATTATCCAAATCCAATAATTATTATTACAAAAATAATTTTATCCTAATTCCCTTGAAAAAGTAAAACTTTTTTAACCATAGTAGTTTTACCATATAATATTAATTAATGAAATATTGGTATATTTTCAATTGAGAAATAACATTCAAATCTAAATTATTATCAATATTTACCAATAAAGGCTAAAAATTCAATATATATTATCATATTAGTTAATAATAAGTATAAAATTAAATTAAAAAAATATTTTAAAAAATACCTAAATTATGAAGATCAATTCCCCCAATAAGAAATTTTCTTATAATTAAATAATTAAATCATAAATGGATAGAAAAATTCATTAATATTTTTCAATAGGTTTAGAACATTGTATTAAAATTATATATGAATTATGAATTATGAAATAATTATAAAATATATAATGAATTTATAAACCTAATATTCATTTTTCATGAATTGTTATCTATATAAATTTCAACATAACATTCAAATTTTTTATATTCAATACATTAAATATATGAACATAATTTCTCTTGATTTTTTATTATTTAATGAAAAATACAATGGTAATCACCCCTTATTATATATGGTAATATAGATACATAATTTTACATGAAAGTCATTTTTAGATTTAATCTTCATTAGATGGGGTGAATTAGTGAGTGTTCAGAATAATTAAATTTTTTTATAATTTATCTCATTATTGGGGATCCATATCTAAAAATTATGATACTCACCTATTTACTAGAAATGATGATATATGGTTACAATAATTTTTCAAAATTTTTAATTAAAAAAACATTCATAGAGAATGCATAGACTTAATTTTTAAGCTCAATCTGTAACTAATACATGGAAAATGAAAAGTAATCATTTCCAATCATAAATCACTAATTATATATTGATGATTAAATTCATGGGTATACATCCACAATAGGTATTAATATATTATAATCTTATTGGTTCAATCCATTTCAATTCACATTGGATATTCCTAGTGTATCAATTCCATATATAATGAATATAAAATTAAAAGTCAATATAAAGTAAACAATATAAAATATCACCATTGTATTTGGGAATCTGAAAATGAATATTTTCATAAATAATTTGTTATATCTTCTTATCCATCATTTTTTCACCTAATCCTATATTTTCATCTGATGTTAATCCAAATACAATCAATGTTTATTTTGATATTTTTTTAAAACACAATCATTAATGAATCATTGCATGTGAAAAAAATCATTCCAAATGTTAAAAATGTGTTTTCTTCATGAAACTTAGTATATATTTTATATATATATTTGGATTTTAATCAAACATGTTAATTTATAATACCATATTAAAATATCTACTGGGGAAAAAATTGATTTACGCTTATATTTTGAAAAGTATAGAAATATTTATTAAAATTCAGTATAAAATCATAACCTAGAGATCTCAAATAATATTCTGGTTTAAATATATTCTAAAATATAGTCATTCAAAAATCAAAACACAATATAAATATTTTATTATTTTCATTAGTGATTAATATGATTATCTATGATTTTTTAGGATGATATTTTGTCAGTTTTAGGGAATTGTCAAAACCAATATGATGAATGATATTATTTTATGATTAGGGTATGTGCCTATATATTTTTGTTTGTCTATATAATTTAAAAAAATATCTCATTTAATGTAATATACGTTTTAAAAACATAATTTTTTAAATATTATAATTTTATTCCAAAATTTTCAATATATAGAGCTCATCAAATTAAAAGGATAAATAAACATGATAATGATTATTCACTAATCGTAATTTTTTTATAATGCACACTATGATTTTCATAGTAAATAATGATTATAATTTAATGTTTAGTGAAGTTGTTCCATTTAGAAAACCATTATTTGTCCTTAATACATTATACATGTCTCTGCATTTAAATGATAATATTTTATTTGAGTTTTTTTCATTAATACCACATTGTATTAAATTTATCAGATTCAACAAATAATTATTATTATATGCATGTAATTTAATTTTTCATTCAGTTCAACATGATACTTCCACAATAAAATATTATAATAGTTTAATGAAGAGAATTAATATAAAATTACAAACTATGATTACAATGTAGGGATGTAATGACACATTATGGGTATGAATGCTTTTTATCATTGGAGGGTATCTGGTATCTAGTCAAATGGATATTTTTAAGGATAGAATGAGTTCTTTTATTCTATATTTATAGTTTTTACATTTTTTTATTTTTATAGTATGATACCTTTTCTTTTGTGTGTCATATTTTCATGAGTACATCATTAACCAATCAATCATAAATAAATAAAGTTCAAGGAATCCCTATACTAATACATAAGTAGTATGTAATGAATGTATATCATCGCCAATTTTATATTTTATAATTAAATCATCATAGAGTCAATGAAAATATGTTTGGGGAATTCATCATTAATGAATTATTAAATGGTTATCCACATTGACCTCTGAAATTTTAATTCATTGAATATAGATTTCATTCATTAAAAAAGAGTTTCCCCATGCTAGGAAAGGGTTCCAATTTATCTTAATAACATTCTGATCAGTACATAAATTATTAAAATATTTTATTTTTTCAAATTTAATTAACATAAATAGAATTATTTGTTTGAAAAATAATATTTAACAAAAAACAACGCATTTAAATATTATAGCATCACAAATGATTTGATTCAACATAGATAATTTTTTTCCAACTAATATATCATGATATATATTGGTCATATATATTTCCACCAAGTTAAATAAAAACCTTTGTTGAATAGAAAATGATATTTATGGAAACATATTTCATACCCTCTAAAATGGGAAACATGTGAATGTTATAAAAACAACACGTAGTTATATTGGGAATATTATTTTAATGTTGTTGAATAGTATAAGTATTTTTTATGGAAATCCTAACATCATGATGAATTTATATTATTTTATCCAGAAAACCCTATTAATTTATATAATGTATTGTTATTGTTTTGTGTATTACAGTGAAGGATTCGAAAATATTTTATTAAGATATCGTGAATTAATTAAAATGAAGTTATAACTTTTTAAAATAATTAATATGACCACCATAGAGAATTAATCCCCAATTTATTTAGTATAAAATTCTCATTAATCATGTTAAGTTCATTCCTAACCAATGAGTATTACTTCAATTGGAATAAATTATTAGAGAACCACCTAATCCATTAAGAATTATATTCAAAAAAGAGGGGGTTTATTCAAATTTTTGATTTCTAAGATTACTGAAAAGAAAATTAATTTATTATAATTAATATAAAAGTATAACACTCTTCAAAACTATTTTCAAAATAAATATTGACGAAAATATATGTTGGAAAACAAAAAATAAATGTTTCCATAAACAATGATGGGGTATTTGGTTATCTATTCCTATAATCAATATAGATTTTCTCAATAATATAAATAATACCATATGGTAAATAGAAAAGGAATTTTAATATGTTATTATGTGAATAACCCCCAATAAAAACACACTAGAATTTACATGATGAAAAACAATATTTAAAATGAATTCTTTTTAAATATTTAAATAAAATTAAACATTAGTTTACCAAGGGGGAGAAAAAGGTCAAAATCTTAAGATGATCTAGAATAATCACAATGCTTTTATTCAAAATATTGAGAATCATTTCCCATTGAGATATCATTCATTGAAACCATTGGTTCCATAATTGGTAATAATAAATATTCGAAGGAATTGGAAATGCTATTTTAAATAGAATTGAAGGATGATACTCTATTTATCATTTTATACTGTTATGAAAATATATTTTTATAGGTGAAATGGAATGTTTGAAACAAATATGGTAGTTTTGATGAATATTACCCAATAAACGGATTCTAATGAATTATATATTGATGAAAAAACAATAAACCCATAGTAATTCTTTATAAATAACACATCCATTTCCTACTATTCAAATTCTATTGTAATTTATGAGGCCAATATAAAAGTATAATGATGATAATTAATCAATTATAAAACAATATTCATCTCACTCAGATAGTTTCATAAATGATGTTTAATATTTTTTTCATAGATCACAAAATAATTATTATTTAATTAAAGGATTAGATTTTTATATCTCATATGGATGAGTGATTAGATGTTTTACAATGGAACATGTCATGACAACATTAATATATATGAATGTCATGTATAACATGTACTATTAGATCAAGAAAATTTAGAATATATACATTCACTTTTTGGTTAAATGTTCATCTTAATGAGTCAATACCTCTAATAAACTCAATAAATTGAGTGAAATGAATATTATATATGTAATCTAAGTCACTCATAATTATATTATCTTATTAATCATGAAACATGAATTTTTTTTTTGAATATTGGGATGGAGAAGTTTTTCAGTAAAATCATTCTTAAATGGATTGGAATGAAAATAGATTATCATTCGTCTTTTCTATCATGGACTTTAAGGGACGGAAAAACACAAAACTATAAATTTTGAAAGAATAATGTTGTGAGCCAAATAGGAATAAAAAACATACAATTTTATAATACTAGTGATTTCTTGAGATTATAATGTTCACATTTAGACCATTACACATACTGATGAAGACTATGGACTTCTCAATATACAACAAGAAGAATACAAAGTGATCATAAATATTTTTAATGTATAATAATAAATTATTTTATAGATATAATGATAATGTTTTTCCAACTTAATAAAATATTTATATATTTAGTTATTCAAGGATCTAATTAAGCCTCGCATATGAACACAAAAATGAAGCTAAATAAACCTTCCAATAAATATAAGTATTTATTCCTTAGAAAAGTGTAGGATTTATAGTTTTTATTTAGTTCACATGTTCAAATGTATAATGAGAAAAATTTATATTAGTTTTGAAATAATAGAGGGAAAAACAAGTTCAATGTTCTAGAAATATATGGTTTTTCATTGACTTTATGTACCCATAATTTAATACTTGAGTAATGATTAAATAAATATATATTATCCCAAAGTAGGATGATACCTACCCTCAAGTAAATTGTTAATAAGGAAGTAATAAAATAATTATATCCATTTATAATATAATCAATGACTCATTTTATGTCGTGTAATACATTGGAATATTTCTAGAAACATTTTTTGGGCCAGGCACTGAGACTGTATGAGAATCTAAGGATGAGTGATCTCTAAATTGATATTATAGAAATATTAAAAATATTAATATCACATAAGAATAGTATTCATAGAAAATAGAAATAACTCTTAAATAGAGTATTTGATTTGAAACATGCATATTCCTTTAGCCTAAAATGCATAAATTAACCAAGTAAGGGAATAATATTGATCAAGCACATGCATTTGTAAAAACATTTCAAATGAACATAAATTGAAATAATATAATAAAATTTATTTATTTTTTATTAGTGAGGTAGAAACTATTCCCTATCATATTTAACATCTTTTGTAAAAAAAATTCAGTGTTGGTTACGAAATCATGTATTTTTATAGAGGAATTACTAGAGGAGAATTATTGGATGATCATCAACAGATGAATCTTTGATGATTAGTGATCCAACAAAACCTATAAGACTAAAAAATGAAAACAGCATGTGATCATTACTCACCTGTGATAAATCCAAATCATGGTAGGAAGTTTTTTATGTATATTAATCCACTAGATTTATCCTGTTATGAACATTAATTGAATATTATAACATATTGGTTTGTGGTATAATCATTTCATGGGTATGTATTTATTTATGGGATTTGGGAGAAATTGTTAATTTTTTTATTTGGATATTCATTTATAAGGCCCCAGCCTTAAACCTTACTTAATATTGAATTAAATGAATAATTCACATTGAGGATCTTTTCAGGTTTAGAGTTTTAGAGAATTAGAACATAACTATTACATATTAAAAGATTACAAAGTAGACACTTCTACTAAGTTTCCATAAAATAAAAACTCTTAAAAAGAAAGATGTCTAGATTCCATGTTTTAGATAGCATGACATTCCCTTGATCCCATCCTTGACCTTATTCCACTTTAAGTCCTGTGAAAAACATTTCGAAAAACTTGGGGTGAGCATAAAAAGCTCAGTAAGGGATACCGAAAGAATGAAAACTGTTAGTTTTTCAAACATCAAGTAAACCATATATACTCTATCAAAGTAATACCTTCACCTTCATGAAGTAGTAAAACTCTTCACAGAATAAAGTATCATTACTTACCTTTTTGTAACCAAAGGATAACCATAAAACCCATATAAAGAACACATAACATATATAAAGGTAACTTGGGACATAAACATACTTAAGTGGAATAACCATACGGTCGACTTCCACACTTATCACTTAATGGAATAGCCATACGGCCAATTTCCATACATACTTAATGGAATAGCCATACGGCCGACTTCCATACCCAATGCATTGGAGGTTATAACGTAACCACCCGTCCTGGTATTCACGGCACCACCCTTCATATGGTTTATAACGTAACCACCCGTTAAAATGTCCAAGTACCAGTATAAAATCATAAAACATAAAACCAATATAAAGGAATGATAACATTTCCACATTTCAATCACAATATATCTTAAATATATTGACATAATAGAATCCTTTTTCAAAACCATTTTCAATACCAAAATACATAAAAGAGAATATGGTATTTATTTTATTCTAAAAACATTACGGCTTGTTGAGAAAGCCAAATACCAAATAATACTCGCGGCGGCGAAAAAGGTCACTGTCACCGCGTACGTTAAAAAAAACATTCCTTTTTGTCGTTTAGTAAAACGCTTCGTAGAAAAAGATTCCTTTTGTATAAAATTAAAAGTCAAAGGAGTTTATACACCGTATAAAAGAAAGTTGTGTATAAAACGAAATATGCCTCAATGAAAGGAGATTGAGACGAAGTCCCTTACCTCGGGTCCGACTTGACTCGATCGTTCTTTAACGTCCTGAATAATAAACTTGAGTTAATTTATACTTGATTAAGAACATTTTTAAAGTTCATTATTATTTTTATATCACTTATTTCCATGTTATAAACATTATGTAACCATTTAAGTTAATAATGTTTGTTTTGTCAATATTTGGTTCTTAAGTCGAAAGTTGACTTCTTACAATTACATGTTGTTCATGTGGTCAAAAGTTCTTTATATCCAGAATGAAATTCCTGATTTGGATATCATATATATCATATATATCCAGAATTTACATGTATTTATAATATTACATAATCATTTAGAGGTAAGAAATGAAATTCACCGTTCATGGAGACGGTAAGCCGTACGTACGCATGAACGCTACTTTCATTTCTTTGTCATATTAGTGGAATTAAAACTAAATGAGAGGTATGTATATTTTAATTCCAGAATTATATTCATCATTTAGATATATCATTAATTATATATATACATTATATACATGTAATTTTAATAGTACATTACATTTGGGGATAAGAAATGAAATGCACAGTTCATGGAGACGGTAAGCCGTACATACGCATGAACGCTACTTTCATTTCTATCTCATACTTTAATGGAAATAAATAATAATGATATAGAGGTATATTATAATTACAGTATAACATCATATATAATAACTTTAAATCCATCCTTTACACGTCCCACATATGGTATTAACGAATCACATCACTTTGAGGGGGCGGTAGTCCGCACTTCCTTAAATGAAGATATCGTGTTTACCCATAATGGAAACCATAAAGGTATGCCAAAAATGAAAAATACAGAAGCTTAAAGAAAACATAAACATATTATATATCATATATAAAAATAGTGACATCATAATGGCCACCCTTGAATGTGTTAAATGAGTATTGAACAATCATCGTTTCGGGAGGCAGAATTTTGCCATCCACGGAAACCGTCTGTTCTTTAACCGTTTTATGTAGTTGTGTGAGAGTGTAGCTGAAATAAATATTATAACAACATCCTAGTATATTTAAGATACTGGTTTTGTTACAAAAGAAGTAAATAAAAAGAGTTTAGATGGTTGGAGAAGCAATATAAAACAAATGAACAAGAGAGAATGAATTACCTTTAAAAGTGTAACTCCTTTTTGATTTGAGCCTAAAGGCTTCCTTTGAAAGGATTCTTCCCAAAGGGAATCCTCTAGGATGAGGAGAGGGATGTGGAGAGAGTAATTGGTTAGGGTTTGGCCGATCCAAATGCTTGATAAGTGTGTGAAATGAGGTAGAGGTGGGGGCCTTTTATAAGAGGAGAGGAGGGGCACTTTTGGAAAGTAAAGAAATATTACTTTATTTGAAAATGTGTTTCGGTTTTAAAAGGTCCCACATTGGTAGAATTCGTGGATAAGGTGATAAGGGTTCGAAATCCACTCATCAAATTGGTTTTGGACATGTGTAGGTTTTAGATTTTTCATTATCTTTCCATTTTATTTAAATCGTCAAATAATGATGCCATCACTGCATCATTATTATGTCATAAATAATTTAATTTATTTAATGTCTAAAAATCATAAAAAAATACTAAGATGTAGGAAATATTTTTATATTTCCAATGACTATTTATAATCAAAATTTGGACTTGTATAACCCCACTCAAAAATTATTTTAGTAAAACACTTTATGTTAGTGTCATTTTCACTTTAACATTAAATAAAAATATATTAATGTAATTTTCCAACTAAAGTGGCTCCATGGGGTCCCCAAGTTGGGTCATGGCTTTTCTTGGTCGTCCATGACTCACCCAATAGGTGTAGGACAAGTGTCAAGGTGTTTTCACACTCTTATAATATCATTTTTACCTTAAACTACACTAATTACCTCTAATCGCGATTAAAAACTTAATAAGTTACTATTCACCAAAAAATTATTTTAATCTCATTGAACCAAATTTTACTTCTTAATGACAACCATGTATGTCGGATTTTCAAAATTCAATACACATTAGTGGTAAACTTTCATTTAACTGAAAATTCAGTTTGCTTGATTACCACTTAGTGGTTTCACTATTCATCAAAAATTGAAGTTTTTCAGAAAATTACCAAAAATTCACCCTAAGATATATTTGATATTCCGAATTCAAAAATGAAGTCTATTTTACAAAATTAAAAACATATAAGTCAAATTAATTAATTTAATAATTAATTCCCGCTGGCAGAGCAAATAGCGTGTTTTTATGAAACAATAAGTATCAAAAGATTGACACTAGTTTAAGTCCGATTTCAAAGTGAAATTAATTCCAACAACCACTATTGGATTTAATGGTAAAAATATTTTCTAATTTCACTTTAAAACCAAATAAAAAGATAATCTAATCATATAAATAAATTAGATTAAAAAGAGGTTTTGAATTAAAACACAACATTTTACACTATTCATAAAAAAATGAACTTTATCAGAAAGGTACCAAAAATTTACACAAAGTAAAATTTGATGTACCGGTTCTTAATAAGAGTTTTATTTGGTCCAAAATAAAGTATAAGAGTGATCAAAACTATATTTAATGATGGTTCACCATTAAAAGGTGATAAGTGAACCTTTAGTGAAAATTAGAGTATATATGCCCTAAAATTGAACTCTTTCTGTATTTTAAGCCTTTATCTTTTATTGGGTAAATGTATAAACATTTAAAAACATATATAATCATATTTTAGTTATTTCTATCCATTCACGCCAGTACAACGGCTACTTGTTAACTAACATTTAAAATAATATTATTTTATTACTAGTGTGCTACGTAAGTTTCAAAGAAACTCATCGTTGCGTATCGGGTACGCTATCGAACATAGCAACCCCTTTAAAATAAAATTAATATTTAATTCGTAAATATTAATAAATATGAAAATTATTTATTCTTTATTTACCTGGGATGTTACATCCTTCCCCCCTTTTGGGAATTGCGTCCTCGCAATTTTATTCACTTATCAAAATAAGTGGGAGTATTTATCCCTCATAGCATTTTCAGATTCCCACATTGCCTCTTCAATCACATGGTTTTTCTACAAAACCTTTGTAACGCCCCGACCCTAGTTACCCAGAGTCGGTGCATTATTACATAACTTTGGCATGATCACAAGAAAGATCAAATCTCGAAAGACCGATTGGTTTAGTAGCCTTGGAAACACTAGATATATTCATAAGTTTTACATTACATCATAAAATGAAAAACTACTACAACAACATAATGTTTCCACAGTCCACACTATAATCCCCTCATAATATCCCTGAAGGTCATTCATAACTTACATCTTCACATCCTGGGAAAAATAAAACATAGAAAAGGGGTGAGATCAAATGCCCAGTAAGGATAACAATATAGCGGAAACTTTCATAAATAAGAATAAACATTTAAGGCAATGTATAACTAAAACAAAAGCCTTTCAAACATGAACTTTCAACATGGTATGGCATAAATAAAATGAAATAATTCCATTAACTTATTCAAATGGATATTCTATTAATCGAATAATCACATGCAAAAATCAATAACCACTTTCATAATGTTGGAATGCATAATGCCAGACTATCATAACCACATAGTCAAGGCCTCGTGCCAAGACTACAAATAAGATTTTGTCAAGGCCTTGTGCCAAGACACTAGTTTGTCTCATGAGACCTACCGATGCATCGAGGAGCTATAGCGGGCTCCACCCGTCACATATTAAGTCCAATGCATTCCCATATGAAAAGGTTTAAACATAACATAAACATTCGTATTAAAAATAGCATACGAAATGTCAATAATTTCACCATAAACCATGAATGGTATAAAAATAGAACATCCACAGTCAAACATATCACAAAACCTTCAATACAATATAGAAGTTTTGTATCATAATAAATCAACTTCAAATAATCTTAAAATCCATCAAAGGATGTTGACATAGATGAAATCAAAATTCTTTTAAAAGAAATATCTCCTTTTATTTTGAAATCATTTAAGATCCATATAAAATAAAACATTTTCTTTGAAAATATTCTTATAAGCTTGTAAGGAAATCTTTGAAGATTTTATAACGGCGGAAAATAGCCGCACCCGCCGTATAAGTTAAAAAAACATTCTTACCTTAATTCTGTCGAAAAGGTTAAAAAGGACCTTGTTTTGAAAATGACCGAAAGATTTCTTTATAAACCACTTATAAAAGTCAAAAAGGGTATAAATGACTTTAACTCATATTCTAGTAAATAGTAAAAATGTTTTGAAATACATTTTTAAGAAATATGGATGTGGATGATAAAGAGATCCCAGTAGATTATTACGTATAAACAACTTTGGATAATGAAGAGGTTGTAAAGTAAACCCTTACCTTGTACTTTTCCTTGGTTGGGGTAGGTTAACCTACTATATAATGGTGAAATAATTGTTACTAAATTATACAATAATCATATACATTAATATGATATCATATATGATCTTTTAATATCGATTTATAATAATATCTTAGTATTATCGTTGTTTCTAGTGTTAATCGATTCGTTCTTCTTAAATGTTTGGTTACGTAAGACATGTTTGTAATGGATAGATTATATCTTATTCATAATCATAATGATATTAACATTATTTTTAACCCTAAAATGAGAATATGACTTGAATGGATACGATGGAGAATGAATCTCATCGCGTTCGTGGAGACGGTAGTCCGTACGTACGCACGAGCGACAATATCATTCTTTTGATATTAAAATAATATATAAATGGATGGTATATCATATATACAGAATCATTAACATGTTATATTTATTATTTACATGAGTTACACATAATTATTATACCCATCCAAATAATAATATATTGAATAACAATTACACCACGGCGTGGAGACGGTAAGCCGTACGTACGCACGTATGGTGACATGTTATTCAAAGGGTGGATAGAATACTGAATATGGTTGTACCATATTTATAATAACATCACAGTATATGTGAGATACTGGAGTTATTATTTTAGAATGGTAAGAACAAAGGAAGAAGAAGTGGAAGAAGAAATGAACTTGGGAAAGGGTGGTGAAATCATTACCTCTTCTTCGGGTTCTTCCTTTTGATTTGATCAAAAGGGCTCCTTAGGTTGGCTTTCTGATCAAACTAAGGCCTCTAGGTTGTAGTGAGGGATGTTGGGAGAGTATTTGGGCATAGTTTGGCCGAACCAAAATGCTTTGAAGGTGTGAAGAAATGAGAAGGAGGAGTGCCCTTTTATAAGAGGGGTGAGGGGCACCTTTGGAAAAGCTAGAGATATTAGTTTATAATAAATTCATATTTGGTTTCAAATGGCTCCAAAGTTTACTATTCAAAGTTTAAGGTGGGGCTAGGTCGAAAACCACTCAACCAATATAATTTAGACAGGTTTGGGTACTTATATTAACCTTATCTTTAAGTACTGACTTTAAGTTAATTAGTTTCACTTTTACAATGTCTCTTTGTATTTTTATATAATATGGTTAATAAACTTACTATATACATCCAAGAGACCCCCAAGTGGTCCATTAATGATGAACCTATCATTATATAGGTCTCTTGGCCGAACCTTAGATTTTTAGGAATTTAATATCAATTAATAATATAAAATATTTTTTAAGAACTCTTTTATGTCAATTTTGACACTATTCAATAGTTGATTTTTGTGAAACTCATAACAGATTTATTACTTCCAAAAAAGTCAATTAAATAAATCCTAATATATCATATTATCCTATAAAATTAGTTTAATTCATTAAAAGTTTCATATTATATTTATTTGGGTATTTATAATATCAATTATTTTAATTTTTCACTATTATAGTAATTACTGCATCATCATTGTGTCATAAATAAAATAAATTATTTAATGTCTAAAAATTATAAATAAAATATCATTATATATTAAATCTTTTTATCTTTCTAATGAATATTTATAATCTAAAATCCAACATATATAACCCTATGTAACAATTGTTTTTCTAAAAGATATATGCTTGTGTCATTTTTGTATTCATTTTGACTTAATTAAAATAAAGTGTCATTATCACTTACAAGTGGATCCATGGGGTCCCAAAATAGACCCAAAGATGCCCATGGTCGACCATGTATCAACCAATAGGTTTAAGACACGTTTTAGGGTAATTTAGTATTATTATAATATTATTTTTTAACCCTTATTTACCGGATTTAGCCTTAACCATGGTAAATAAAATATTTACCGCAGTAATTATTCAAAATGTCTAAAAATAAAAGTTACCTATTTACACAATTTGAACATCCTGATTCCAAATATGGAATCCATTTTTCTAAATTCAAAACACAGAAGTGGCAGAAATTAATTTAAAATTAATTCCCGCTGTCAAAACAAAAAGCGTGTTTTTAAGAGATAATAACTATCAAAAGATTGACACTTGTTTATGTTCGGTTTAATTGTAAAATTATGTCCAATGACCAAAATTATATTAAATGGTAAAAATATATTCTAAATATATTTTAAAACCACTCAAATTCACAATTTATCACTATTAATTATTTTGATTAAAAAAGTTGTTTTTAATTAAAATTTAGTAATTTTCACTATTCATCAAAATATGAAAGTTATCCGAAAAGTACCAAAATTTCACCTTAGGATAAATTCGATATTCCGAATCCAAAAATGAAGTCCATATTAAAATATAAAATATATATAATTTCAAAAAGTAGGTATTACTATTCATAACGGCTAGTTTGATTGGTTACGGTGTGTTAGAACTCGGTGTTGCGTACAACACACGCTAGCGTACCGTGGAAGCTTGGGATGTTTCATTTTAAATTTTTGATGTCCCCATTTAGTCAAAAAGTTTAAAATATAGTATCTAAAAAGGGTTCACTATTAAAATTTGGTAAAAGTGCAATACTGAAAATGAATTTGTTCTTACATTATGTCTAAGAAACTCATAATATGGATTCTAAAATTATAAGGATTATATAAAGTTTAAAATTTAGTTAACACTATTCATAACCTCTTTTGAACAGCTTGTTTGGTAAGTCATGGTGCGATTGAACTTGGTGTTGCATGTAGTGAAAGTTATTGAATTATTTTGAAGAAATAACACACTATAAAATCTTGGGGTGTTACATTCTCCCCTCCTTCAATAAATTGCGTCCTCGCAATTTGAAATTGTTCTTCGAAAATTAAAGGTTGAAAATAGAAAATATCTTTGTGGGAAAACCCACATAAAAAATTGGGTTACTAAAATTTAATCTTAATATGAGGAAAAGAGAAATTAAAGGATCACCACCAAATTATGATCTCTATTAGGAGAATATTGGTGGCAATTAGAGACATATAATTGGAGGAAAACGTAAATATTTATAGGTAGTGATTGAGGTCATCAATCACAAACAAGTGTAAAATTGAGGTCCTTAAATTCATCAATCTATGATGATTTGAAATACCATCGGTTCAACAAAACATAGGGTATTAGGATAACACATTTTTGACGTTTCAAAGTATCTTAGTTGAAATCCCACATCGAAAAATGAATTAATGAGGCCTCTATTTAAAATAAAGAGTCGAAAGTATGAAGATTACCGAAAATAACATATACTAAGGTTCCATGTAGGAAAATATGGATATGGAAGAAAAATATGACCATCAATTATCTGATGGAGAGTGGTAGAGAACATGGCTATGAAAAGGCCAACAATCCCAAAGCCATAAATTAGTGATGATTTAAGTTACCATCTAGGAAAACATTTTTGTTCTAAGTTGCTTTTCTTAATGTTGAGGAATTTATTTATGAGATTGGCTAAGATCAGAAGGAGATATACGTACTTTATAATTAGAGTTGTATCCATTAATAAATTTCTACCGCAAACTCATCTTTCACTCTAAAAGATAATAGAATGTAAAAAATTCTATTTACACTATTCGTATAGGGTTCCAAAATAAACGAATTTATAATTCATCTACAAGATCTTTTAATAAAAACTACATTATTTAATCCAGGACATCTTGTGGGCCAGTGGTAGGTGATACACCCTTGTCGCCCTTCGGTTGCGGGTTCAAGTCTCGCAGCCTTGCCGGACGCGACGGGTTGCCGCCCGACCTCCGGGTTGTCCTTTTATGGAAATCCAAAATAATCCAAACTAGAACTATCCAAAATACTTCTATCCAAACTCACAGTCCAACATTTATAAGGAAGGTAAACATAATATAGATCCTTTTTACCCCATAATAGCATATGAATACCTTCATCATGTATTACCATATTCCTTATTGATTACATTCATGCTCCCTTATTTCATATAGAATGCTGGATATACTTCATTAATCCAAAAATGTTTTAAACCCCAACAATGATGGAATATACAAATCATTAATCAGTTACAAGGTAGTCAAGAATATCCAATATAATTTATCCAAAACAATCACATATTATTCCAAAATCACCACCTCAGTATCAGAACTATATTATGATTTATCATTCTCTCAACCATATATTTTCCAAAAATTTATCCTGCTATTGAGTCACTTTTCTTTGTTCCGCACAATCTCAAGTCCTTAATGAAATAGTACTGCAGTACAATCCTTACATACTTCATAATTATTATAACAAGTACATTGTTGATACTACACTCAATTGACATAATCAACATAAGAACTCTAATCATTCCGCTTCATCTGTGGTAGTATCATAACTTGATTATTATCCAATAACATCATTTGCGGCATAGTCTGATGACTGGGACATAGGTTCGCGTAGTGTCCAAACTCATTCCAAATGAATCATTGTACATTTAAAACCATTTTCTTACCCTTGCAGTCACGTACTTTGTGCCCTTTTCTTCCACACTTATAATAAACTCCAATTCCTTTCAGGCAAGTTCCAGGGTGTTTCTTTCCACAGTTACCACATATGGGAAAATTCTTCTTTTCCCTCTTCCCTTTATCCATCTTTCTCTCTTCTATCCTTTTCTTCTCTTGCTTCCCTTCAAAGCCATAGGACTCAGTAAACTCTTTACTTATCTTATCAACACATGATATTATTTCTTCATATGATGATAATACATGGGAGACTATTTATCTTATAAATTCTAGCTTAAGACCATGAAAGATATGATCCTTCCTTCTCTTTGGATCATGTGCATTTCTGGATTTCTCATTCCTTCTAGTGGGCGTCATTTCTAAACAATGGCATAAACTAGATCAGTTTATGAATCAAAATACATAATCCCATACTTATAAAACACTTAACATAAATTGAACTATTTATGGATATAATCCTTAATCATAAGAATGTTTTATTTGAGGAAGTATATACTCATAATCCCTTCAAAATGATTTTTAAAGAAAAATGAGAGTTATCCTAAGCATATCCCCCGGGAGTGTCGTAACCAAGAGTGCAGCAAGGCCCGTTGTCGTGCACCAGTTCCCGTTCGAGTCTAGCTCAAAGTGGTGTTTTCGGGTTTTACCCCTAGGTACATCTGTGCCAGATCCGCCTCTACCTGCTCGTATCCAAACAGGGATGTATTTCTCGGAAAACTCACAAAATCTCTACAATACCAAAATTCTAGGAAGTTCTTCTATACTAATCCTCAAAGTTCATCTTAGGACTACGTGCTCTAATCAGAGTTTATCTAAATCTAGCTTCCAAGGTTTGTACTAAACTTCCTCTGATACCAACTGTAACGCCCCGACCCTAGTTACCCAGAGTCGGTGCATTATTACATAACTTTGGCATGATCACAAGAAAGATCAAATATCGAAAGACCGATTGGTTTAGTATCCTTGGAAACACTAGATATATTCATAAGTTTTACATTACATCATAAAATGAAAAACTACTACAACAACATAATGTTTCCACAGTCCACACTATAATCCCCTCATAATATCCCTGAAGGTCATTCATAACTTACATCTTCACATCCTGGGAAAAATAAAACATAGAAAAGGGGTGAGATCAAATGCCCAGTAAGGATAACAATATAGCGGAAACTTTCATAAATAAGAATAAACATTTAAGGCAATGTATAACTAAAACAAAAGCCTTTCAAACATGAAATTTCAACATGGTGTGGCATAAATAAAATGAAATAATTCCATTTACTTATTCACATGGATATTCTACTAATCGAATAATCACATGCAAAAATCAATAACCACTTTCATAATGTTGGAATGCATAATGCCAGACTATCATAACCACATAGTCAAGGCCTCGTGCCAAGACTACAAATAAGATTTTGTCAAGGCCTTGTGCCAAGACACTAGTTTGTCTCATGAGACCTACCGATGCATCGAGGAGCTATAGCGGGCTCCACCCGTCACATATTAAGTCCAATGCATTCCCATATGAAAAGGTTTAAACATGACATAAACATTCATATTAAAACTAGCATACGAAATGTCAATACTTTCACTATAAACCATGAATGGTATAAAAATAGCACATCCACAGTCAAACATATCACAAAACCTTCAATACAATATAGAAGTTTTGTATCATAATAAATCAACTTCAAATAATCTTAAAATCCATCAAAGGATGTTGACATAGATGAAATCAAAATTCTATTAAAAGAAATATCTCCTTTTATTTTGAAATCATTTAATATCTATATAAAATAAAACATTTTCTTTGAAAATATTCTTATAAGCTTGTAAGGGAAGCTTTGAAGATTTTATAACGGCGGAAAATAGCTGCACCCGCCGTATAAGTTAAAAAAACATTCTTACCTTAATTCTGTCGAAAAGGTTAAAAAGGACCTTGTTTTGAAAACGACCGAAAGATTTATTTATAAACCACTTATAAAAGTCAAAAAGGGTATAAATTAATTTAACTCATATTCTAGTAAATAGTAAAAATGTTTTTAAATACATTTTTAAGAAATATGGATGTGGATGATAAAGAGATCCCAGTAGATTATTACGTATAAACAACCTTGGATAATGAAGAGGTTGTAAAGTAAACCCTTACCTTGTACTTTTCCTTGGTTGGGGTAGGTTAACCTCCTGTATAATGGTGAAATAATTGTTACTAAATTATACAAGAATCATATACATTAATATGATATCATATATGATCTTTTAATATCGATTTATAATAATATCTTAGTATTATCGTTGTTTCGAGTGTTAATCGATTCGTTCTTCTTAAATGTTTGGTTACTTAAGACATGTTTGTAATGGATAGATTATATATTATTCATAATCAGAATGATATTAACATTATTTTTAACCCTAAAATGAGAATAAGACTTGAATGGATACGATGGAGAATGAATCTCATCGCGTTCGTGGAGACGGTAGTCCGTACGTACGCACGAGCGACAATATCATTCTTTTGATATTAAAATAATATATAAATGGATGGTATATCATATATACAGAATAATTAACATGTTATATTTATTATTTACATGAGTTACACATCATTATTATACCCATCCAAATAATAATATATTGAATAACAATTACACCACGACGTGGAGACGGTAAGCCGTACGTACGCACGTATGGTGACATGTTATTCAAATGGTGGATAGAATACTGAATATGGTTGTACCATATTTATAATAACATCACAGTATATGTGATATACTGGAGTTATTATTTTAGAATGGTAAGAACAAAGGAAGAAGAAGTGGAAGAAGAAATGAACTTGGAAAAGGGTGGTGAAATCATTACCTCTTCTTCGGGTTCTTCCTTTTGATTTGATCAAAAGGGCTCTTTAGGTTGGCTTTATTATCAAACTAAGGCCTCTAGGTTGTAGTGAGGGATGTTGGGAGAGTATTTGGGCATAGTTTGGCCGAACCAAAAGGCTTTGAAGGTGTGAAGAAATGAGAAGGAGGAGTTCCCTTTTATAAGAGGGGTGAGGGGCACCTTTGGAAAAGCTAGAGATATTAGTTTATAATAAATTCATATTCGGTTTCAAATGGCTCCAAAGTTTACTATTCAAAGGTTAAGGTGGGGCTAGGTCGAAAACCACTCAACCAATAGAATTTAGACAGGTTTGGGTACTTATATTAACCTTATCTTTAAGTACTAACTTTAAGTTAATTAGTTTCACTTTTACAATGTCTCTTTGTATTTTTATATAATATGGTTAATAAACTTACTATATACATCCAAAAGACCCCCAAGTGGTCCATTAATGATGAACCTATCATTATATAAGTCTCTTGGCCGAACCTTAGATTTTTAGGAATTTAATATCAATTAATAATATAAAATATTTTTTAAGAACTCTTTTATGTCAATTTTGACACTATTCAATAGTTGATTTTTGTGAAACTCATAACAGATTTATTACTTCAAAAAAAGTCAATTAAATAAATCCTAATATATCATATTATCCTATAAAATTAGTTTAATTCATTAAAAGTTTCATATTATATTTATTTGGGTATTTATAATATCAATTATTTTAATTTTTCACTATTGTAGTAATTACTGCATCATCATTGTGTCATAAATAAAATAAATTATTTAATGTCTAAAAATTATAAATAAAATATCATTATATATTAAATCTTTTTATCTTTCTAATGAATATTTATAATCTAAAATCCAACATATATAACCCTATGTAACAATTGTTTTTCTAAAAGATATATGCTTGTGTCATTTTTGTATTCATTTTGACTTAATTAAAATAAAGTGTCATTATCACTTACAAGTGGATCCATGGGGTCCCAAAATAGACCCAAAGATGCCCATGGTCGACCATGTATCAACCAATAGGTTTAAGACACGTTTTAGGGTAATTTAGTATTATTATAATATTATTTTTTAACCCTTATTTACCGGATTTACCCTTAACCATGGTAAATAAAATATTTACCGCAGTAATTATTCAAAATGTCTAAAAATAAAAGTTACCTATTTACACAATTTGAACATCCTGATTCCAAATATGGAATCCATTTTTCTAAATTCAAAACACAGAAGTGGCAGAAATTAATTTAAAATTAATTCCCGCTGTCAAAACAAAAAGCGTGTTTTTAAGAGATAATAACTATCAAAAGATTGACACTTGTTTATGTTTGGTTTAATTGTAAAATTATGTCCAATGACCAAAATTATATTAAATGGTAAAAATATATTCTAAATATACTTTAAAACCACTCAAATTCACAATTTATCACTATTAATTATTTTGATTAAAAAAGTTTTTTTTAATTAAAATTTAGTAATTTTCACTATTCATCAAAATATGAAAGTTATCTGAAAAGTACCAAAATTTCACCTTAGGCTAAATTCGATATTCCGAATCCAAAAATGAAGTCCATATTAAAATATAAAATATATATAATTTCAAAAAGTTTGTATTACTATTCATAACGGCTAGTTTGATTGGTTACGGTGTGTTAGAACTCGGTGTTGCGTACAACACACGCTAGCGTACCGTGGAAGCTTGGGATGTTTCATTTTAAATTTTTGATGTCCCCATTTAGTCAAAAAGTTTAAAATATAGTATCTAAAAAGGGTTCACTATTAAAATTTGGTAAAAGTGCAATACTGAAAATGAATTTGTTCTTACATTATGTCTAAGAAACTCATAATATGGATTCTAAAATTATAAGGATTATATAAAGTTTAAAATTTAGTTAACACTATTCATAACCTCTTTTGAACAGCTTGTTTGGTAAGTCATGGTGCGATTGAACTTGGTGTTGCGTGTAGTGAAAGTTATTGAATTATTTTGAAAAAATAACACACTATAAAATCTTGGGGTGTTACATTCTCCCCTCCTTCAATAAATTGCGTCCTCGCAATTTGAAATTGTTCTTCGAAAATTAAAGGTTGAAAATAGAAAATATCTTTGTGGGAAAACCCACATAAAAAATTGGGTTACTAAAATTTAATCTTAATATGAGGAAAAGAGAAATGAAAGGATCACCACCAAATTATGATCTCTATTAGGAGAATATTAGTGGCAATTAGAGACATATAATTGGAGGAAAACGTAAATATTTATAGGTAGTGATTGAGGTCATCAATCACAAACAAGTGTAAAATTGAGGTCCTTAAATTCATCAATCTATGTTGATTTGAAATACCATCGGTTCAACAAAACATAGGGTATTAGGATAACACATTTTTGACGTTTCAAAGTATCTTAGTTGAAATCCCACATCGAAAAATGAATTAATGAGGCCTCTATTTAAAATAAAGAGTCGAAAGTATGAAGATTACCGAAAATAACATATACTAAGGTTCCATGTAGGAAAATATGGATATGGAAGAAAAATATGACCATCAATTATCTGATGGAGAGTGGTAGAGAACATGGCTATGAAAAGGCCAACAATCCCAAAGCCATAAATTAGTGATGATTTAAGTTACCATCTAGGAAAACATTTTTGTTCTAAGTTGCTTTTCTTAATGTTGAGGAATTTATTTATGAGATTGGCTAAGATCAGAAGGAGATATACGTACTTTATAATTAGAGTTTTATCCATTAATAAATTTCTACCGCAAACTCATCTTTCACTCTAAAAGATAATAGAATGTAAAAATTTCTATTTACACTATTCGTATAGGGTTCCAAAATAAACGAATTTATAATTCATCTACAAGATCTTTTAATAAAAACTACATTATTTAATCCAGGACATCTTGTGGGCCAGTGGTAGGTGATACACCCTTGTCGCCCTTCGGTTGCGGGTTCAAGTCTCGCAGCCTTGCCGAACGCGACGGGTTGCCGCCCGACCTCCGGGTTGTCCTTTTATGGAAATCCAAAATAATCCAAACTAGAACTATCCAAAATACTTCTATCCAAACTCACAGTCCAACATTTATAAGGAAGGTAAACATAATATAGATCCTTTTTACCCCATAATAGCATATGAATACCTTCATCATGTATTACCATATTCCTTATTGATTACATTCATGCTCCCTTATTTCATATAGAATGCTGGATATACTTCATTAATCCAAAAATGTTTTAAACCCCAACAATGATGGAATATACAAATCATTAATCAGTTACAAGGTAGTCAAGAATATCCAATATAATTTATCCAAAACAATCACATATTATTCCAAAATCACCACCTCAGTATCAGAACTATATTATGATTTATCATTCTCTCAACCATATATTTTCCAAAAATTTATCCTGCTATTGAGTCACTTTTCTTTGTTCCGCACAATCTCAAGTCCTTAATGAAATAGTACTGCAGTACAATCCTTATATACTTCATAATTATTATAACAAGTACATTGTTGATACTACACTCAATTGACATAATCAACATAAGAACTCTAATCATTCTGCTTCATCTGTGGTAGTATCATAACTTGATTATTATTCAATAACATCATTTGCGGCATAGTCTGATGACTGGGACATAGGTTCGCGTAGTGTCCAAACTCCTTCCAAATGAAGCATTGTACATTTAAAACCATTTTCTTACCCTTGCAGTCACGTACTTTGTGCCCTTTTCTTCCACACTTATAACAAACTCTAATTCCTTTCAGGAAAGTTCCAGGGTGTTTCTTTCCACAGTTACCACATATGGGAAAATTCTTCTTTTCCCTCTTCCCTTTATCCATCTTTCTCTCTTCTATCCTTTTCTTCTCTTGCTTCCCTTCAAAGCCATAGGACTCAGTAAACTCTTTACTTATCTTATCAACACATGATATTATTTCTTCATATGATGATAATACATGGGAGACTATTTATCTTATAAATTATAGCTTAAGACCATGAAAGATATGATCCTTCCTTCTCTTTGGATCATGTGCATTTCTGGAGTTCTCATTCCTTCTAGTGGGCACCATTTCTAAACAATGGCATAAACTAGATCAGTTTATGAATCAAAATACATAATCCCATACTTATAAAACACTTAACATAAATTGAACTATTTATGGATATAATCCATAATCATAAGAATGTTTTCTTTGAGGAAGTATATACTCATAATCCCTTCAAAATTATTTTTAAAGAAAAATGAGAGTTATCCTAAGCATATCCCCCGGGAGTGTCGTAACCAAGAGTGCAGTAAGGCCCGTTGTCGTGCACCAGTTCCCGTTCGAGTCTAGCTCAAAGTGGTGTTTTCGGGTTTTACCCCTAGGTACATCTGTGCCAGAGCCGCCTCTACCTGCTCGTATCCAGACAGGGATGTATTGCTCGGAAAACTCACAAAATCTCTACAATACCAAAATTCTAGGAAGTTCTTCTATACTAATCCTCAAAGTTCATCTTAGGACTACGTGCTCTAATCAGAGTTTATCTAAATCTAGCTTCCAAGGTTTGTACTAAACTTCCTCTGATACCAATTGTAACGCCCCGACCCTAGTTACCCAGAGTCGGTGCATTATTACATAACTTTGGCATGATCACAAGAAAGATCAAATCTCGAAAGACCGATTGGTTTAGTATCCTTGGAAACACTAGATATATTCATAAGTTTTACATTACATCATAAAATGAAAAACTACTACAACAACATAATGTTTCCACAGTCCACACTATAATCCCCTCATAATATCCCTGAAGGTCATTCATAACTTACATCTTCACATCCTGGGAAAAATAAAACATAGAAAAGGGGTGAGATCAAATGCCCAGTAAGGATAACAATATAGCGGAAACTTTCATAAATAAGAATAAACATTTAAGGCAATGTATAACTAAAACAAAAGCCTTTCAAACATGAAATTTCAACATGGTATGGCATAAATAAAATGAAATAATTCCATTTACTTATTCACATGGATATTCTACTAATCGAATAATCACATGCAAAAATCAATAACCACTTTCATAATGTTGGAATGCATAATGCCAGACTATCATAACCACGTAGTCAAGGCCTCGTGCCAAGACTACAAATAATATTTTGTCAAGGCCTTGTGCCAAGACACTAGTTTGTCTCATGAGACCTACCGATGCATCGAGGAGCTATAGCGGGCTCCACCCGTCACATATTAAGTCCAATGCATTCCCATATGAAAAGGTTTAAACATAACATAAACATTCGTATTAAAACTAGCATACGAAATGTCAATACTTTCACCATAAACCATGAATGGTATAAAAATAGCACATCCACAGTCAAACATATCACAAAACCTTCAATACAATATAGAAGTTTTGTATCATAATAAATCAACTTCAAATAATCTTAAAATCCATCAAAGGATGTTGACATAGATGAAATCAAAATTCTTTTAAAAGAAATATCTCCTTTTATTTTGAAATCATTTAATATCTATATAAAATAAAACATTTTCTTTGAAAATATTCTTATAAGCTTGTAAGGGAAGCTTTGAAGATTTTATAACGGCGGAAAATAGCTGCACCCGCCGTATAAGTTAAAAAAAACATTCTTACCTTAATTCTGTAGAAAAGGTTAAAAAGGACCTTGTTTTGAAAACGACCGAAAGATTTCTTTATAAACCACTTATAAAAGTCAAAAAGGGTATAAATTACTTTAACTCATATTCTAGTAAATAGTAAAAATGTTTTGAAATACATTTTTAAGAAATATGGATGTGGATGATAAAGAGATCCCAGTAGATTATTACGTATAAACAACCTTGGATAATGAAGAGGTTGTAAAGTAAACCCTTACCTTGTACTTTTCCTTGGTTGGGGTAGGTTAACCTTCTTTATAATGGTGAAATAATTGTTACTAAATTATACAAGAATCATATACATTAATATGATATCATATATGATCTTTTAATATCGATTTATAATAATATCTTAGTATTATCGTTGTTTCGAGTGTTAATCGATTCGTTCTTCTTAAATGTTTGGTTACGTAAGACATGTTTGTAATGGATAGATTATATCTTATTCATAATCAGAATGATATTAACATTATTTTTAACCCTAAAATGAGAATAAGACTTGAATGGATACGATGGAGAATGAATCTCATCGCGTTCGTGGAGACGGTAGTCCGTACGTACGCACGAGCGACAATATCATTCTTTTGATATTAAAATAATATATAAATGGATGGTATATCATATATACAGAATCATTAACATGTTATATTTATTATTTACATGAGTTACACATCATTATTATACCCATCCAAATAATAATATATTGAATAACAATTACACCACGACGTGGAGACGGTAAGCCGTACGTACGCACGTATGGTGACATGTTATTCAAAGGGTGGATAGAATACTGAATATGGTTGTACCATATTTATAATAACATCACAGTATATTTGAGATACTGGAGTTATTATTTTAGAATGGTAAGAACAAAGGAAGAAGAAGTGGAAGTAGAAATGAACTTGGAAAAGGGTGGTGAAATCATTACCTCTTCTTCGGGTTCTTCCTTTTGATTTGATCAAAAGGGCTCCTTAGGTTGGCTTTATTATCAAACTAAGGCCTCTAGGTTGTAGTGAGGGATGTTGGGAGAGTATTTGGGCATATTTTGGCTGAACCAAAAGGCTTTGAAGGTGTGAAGAAATGAGAAGGAGGAGTGCCCTTTTATAAGAGGGGTGAGGGGCACCTTTGGAAAAGCTAGAGATATTAGTTTATAATAAATTCATATTCGGTTTCAAATGGCTCAAAATTTTACTATTCAAAGGTTAATGTGGGGCTAGGTAGAAAACCACTAAACCAATAGAATTTAGACAGGTTTGGGTACTTATATTAACCTTATCTTTAAGTACTAACTTTAAGTTAATTAGTTTCACTTTTACAATGTCTCTTTGTATTTTTATATAATATGGTTAATAAACTTACTATATACATCCAAGAGACCCCCAAGTGGTCCATTAATGATGAAACTATCATTATATAAGTCTCTTGGACGAACCTTAGATTTTTAGGAATTTAATATCAATTAATAATATAATATATTTTTTAAGAACTCTTTTATGTCAATTTTGACACTATTCAATAGTTGATTTTTGTGAAACTCATAACAGATTTATTACTTCGAAAAAAGTCAATTAAATAAACTCTAATATATCATATTATCCTATAAAATTAGTTTAATTCATTAAAAGTTTCATATTATATTTATTTGGGTATTTATAATATCAATTATTTTAATTTTTTACTATTATAGTAATTACTGCATCATCATTGTGTCATAAATAAAATAAATTATTTAATGTCTAAAAATTATAAATAAAATATCATTATATATGAAATCTTTTTATCTTTCTAATGAATATTTATAATCTAAAATCCAACATATATAACCCTATGTAACAATTGTTTTTCTAAAAGATATATGCTTGTGTCATTTTTGTATTCATTTTGACTTAATTAAAATAAAGTGTCATTATCACTTACAAGTGGATCCATGGGGTCCCAAAATAGACCCAAAGATGCCCATGGTCGACCATGTATCAACCAATAGGGTTAAGACACGTTTTAGGGTAATTTAGTATTATTATAATATTATTTTTTAACCCTTATTTACCGGATTTACCCTTAACCATGGTAAATAAAATATTTACCGCAGTAATTATTCAAAATGTCTAAAAATAAAAGTTACCTATTTACACAATTTGAACATCCTGATTCCAAATATGGAATCCATTTTTCTAAATTCAAAACACAGAAGTGGCAGAAATTAATTTAAAATTAATTCCCGCTGTCAAAACAAAAAGCGTGTTTTTAAGAGATAATAACTATCAAAAGATTGACACTTGTTTATGTTTGGTTTAATTGTAAAATTATGTCCAATGACCAAAATTATATTAAATGGTAAAAATATATTCTAAATATACTTTAAAACCACTCAAATTCACAATTTATCACTATTAATTATTTTGATTAAAAAAGTTGTTTTTAATTAAAATTTAGTAATTTTCACTATTCATCAAAATATGAAAGTTATCCGAAAAGTACCAAAATTTCACCTTAGGCTAAATTCGATATTCTGACTCCAAAAATGAAGTCCATATTAAAATATAAAATATATATAATTTCAAAAAGTAGGTATTACTATTCATAACGGCTAGTTTGATTGGTTACGGTGTGTTAGAACTCGGTGTTGCGTACAACACACGCTAGCGTACCGTGGAAGCTTGGGATGTTTCATTTTAAATTTTTGATGTCCCCATTTAGTCAAAAAGTTTAAAATATAGTATCTAAAAAGGGTTCACTATTAAAATTTGGTAAAAGTGCAATACTGAAAATGAATTTGTTCTTACATTATGTCTAAGAAACTCATAATATGGATTCTAAAATTATAAGGATTATATAAAGTTTAAAATTTAGTTAACACTATTCATAACCTCTTTTGAACAGCTTGTTTGGTAAGTCATGGTGCGATTGAACTTGGTGTTGCGTGTAGTGAAAGTTATTGAATTATTTTGAGGAAATAACACACTATAAAATCTTGGGGTGTTACAACCTCTACCTGATGAATGACCTTATTCCGTAACACTTGCTCCCTATGGTCAAGAATCTGGACCGGTTGTTCCTCATAAGATAGGTTCTCTTCCAGCTAAACTACCTCTGGACTCAAAACATGAGATGGATCTGGCATATACTTCCTCAACATTGAAACATGAAAAACATTGTGTACCTGAGATAAACTCGGAGGTAAAGCCACTCGGTATGCAACTGATCCAACTCTTTCCAGAATTTTGTATGGTCCAACCAACCATGGACTCAACTTTCCTTTCTTACCAAATCTCATCACACTTTTCCAAGGAGAAACCTTGAGAAAAACATGATCACCTACCTCGAAAGATAGATCCTTCCTCCGGTTATCCGCATAACTCTTCTGCCTGCTCTGAGCTGTTCTCATGTGTTTCTGAATCAGTTGAACTTTTTCTGCCAACTCTTCTACCAATTCTCATCCCATCAACTTCCTTTCACCCACTTCATTCCAAAATGATGGAGTTCGACATCGCTTCCCTTATAATTCCTCAAATGGTTCCATCTGTATACTGGAATGGAAACTGTTATTATATGAAAATTCAACCAAAGAAAGATGTTGGTCCCAACTTCCCTGATAATCCATAGAACAAGCTCGTAGAATATCCTCCAAAGTCTAAATTGTTCGTTCTGACTGCCCATCTGATTGAGGATGAAAAGCTGTACTAAAATTTAATTCAGTACCCAACGACTTCTAAAGGCCTTTCCAAAAGTTAGAAGTAATCCTGGGATCACGATCTGATACAATGGAGAGAGGAACTCCATGTAACCTGACTATTTCTTTAAGATACAAACGGGAAAGTTGATCAAGAGAGAAAGTATCTCGTATAGAAAGGAAATGAGCAGATTTGGTCAAGCGATCAACAATAACCCAGATTTCATTATTACCTCGAGATGTCCTCGGTAATCCCACAACAAAGTCCATGGATATGTTTTCCCATTTCCACTCTGGCACTGGTAAAGGCTGAAGCACCCCTTTCGGTAACTGTCGCTCTACTTTAACCTGTTGACATGTCAAACACTTCACAGTAAAATCAACAATGTCTCTTTTCATTCCATCCCACCAGTAATACTCCCGCAGATCTCTGTACATCTTAGTACTGCCAGTATGAACTGAAAACAGAGAACTATGAGCCTCACATAACAACTCATTCTTCAACTGTGAATCACAAGGCACACACAATCTCTTCCCAAATCTCAAAACACAATCATTATCAATGTTGAATTCAGGCAACTTACCTTTCTGAACCAGCTCTACCTTTTTCTGTAACTCACTGTCTTGCTTCTGTGCTTGCTTGATCATCTGCCTTACAGTTACGAGCAATATGACCAGACTTACCACACCGAAAGCACTTACCAGACTTGGATAAACATTCTCCAGGATGTATTTTACCACACTTCTCACAGGATGGATATTTGGTTTTCTTACATCCTTGCTTCTTTGATGAATTCTTCCCCTTTGCCTGCCAACTAGACCTCTTATTCTGTTGCTTGTCATAGAACACCTGATCATCAGCAAACTCCATTTCCACCTTCTCCGCACATCGAAGAAGATTTTCATAACTTTTGAACTCACGAGAAGCTAAAGCCCTTCGATACTTTGGATTTAACCCTGAGTTAAAACGGTTTATTTTACTATCAAGATCTCGTATGAAGTTTGGAGCATACCTTGCCAATCGAGTGAACTTTTCTTCATAAGCCGCCACTGAATCATCCTCCTGCCTCAATTCTAGGAACTGTTTTTCCATCCTAAGACGAACCACCATAGGAAAATATTTCTCAAGAAACATACCTTTGAATTTGTCCCAGTGAAGATCCTCAATCTCATCACAATCCCTTATATTTTTCACCATCGAACACCACTGATCAGCTTCACCTTCAAAACGGTAAACAACAAGACTAACCTTTTGATGTTCTGAACACCCCATGACATCAAAAATCTTCTCCAGTGCTTTAATCCACCCTTCAGCTTGCACAGGGCCAGATGATCCTCTGAATGATGGGGGATGTTGCCTCATGAAATGTTCCACCACTGACATGTTCCTCTGCGGTTGATCTGGCTGATCTCGTGCATGGATACCACCACCATTTATAGCCTGAGTCAACTGTGCCATCACTGCAACAAACTGTTCAGTTCCGATTCCGACCATCTCAGGTTGCTGATTTGGAAGGTTATCTTCCTCCTGATGTCGTCCCAACATAGCTGCTTTGTTTCCTCTGCAGAAAACCATTCTGAACACAGAAATATCTTAGGCGAAGCAACATTGTAATCCGTAAATGCTATATCATTTCAATCCTATTATAATTTAACACTTTTCTAACTCCTAAAGTTGTCTAAACCGACCTTTGATACCAACTATAAGGCCCCAGCCTTAAACCTTACTTAATATTGAATTAAATGAATAATTCACATTGAGGATCTTTTCAGGTTTAGAGTTTTAGAGAATTAGAACATAACTATTACATCTTAAAAGATTACAAAGTAGACACTTCTACTAAGTTTCTATAAAATAAAAACTCTTAAAAAGAAAGATGTCTAGATTCCATGTTTTAGATAGCATGACATTCCCTTGATCCCATCCTTGACCTTATTCCACTTTAAGTCCTGTGAAAAACATTTCGAAAAACTTGGGGTGAGCATAAAAAGATCAGTAAGGGATACTGAAAGAATGAAAACTGTTAGTTTTTCAAACATCAAGTAAACCATATATACTCTATCAAAGTAATACCTTTACCTTCATGAAGTAGTAAAACTCTTCACAGAATAAAGTATCATTACTTACCTTTTTGTAACCAAAGGATAACCATAAAACCCATATAAAGAACACATAACATATATAAAGGTAACTTGGGACATAAACATACTTAAGTGGAATAACCATACGGTCGACTTCCACACTTATCACTTAATGGAATAGCTATACGGCCAATTTCCATACATACTTAATGGAATTGCCATACGGCCGACTTCCATACCCAATGAATTGGAGGTTATAACGTAACCACCCGTCCTGGTATTCACGGCACCACCCGTCATATGGTTTATAACGTAACCACCCGTTAAAATGTCCAAGTACCAGTATAAAATCATAAAACATAAAACCAATATAAAGGAATGATAACATTTCCACATTTCAACCACAATATATCTTAAATATATTGACATAATAGAATCCTTTTTCAAAACCATTTTCAATACCAAAATATATAAAAGAGAATATGGTATTTATTTTATTCTAAAAACATTACGGCTTGTTGAGAAATCCAAAGACCAAATAATACTCGCGGCGGCGAAAAAGGTCGTTGTCACCGCATACGTTAAAAAAACATTCCTTTTTTTCGTTTAGTAAAACGCTTCGTAGAAAAAGATTCCTTTTTTATAAAAGTAAAAGTAAAAGGAGTTTATACACTGTATAAAAGAAAGTTGTGTATAAAACGAAATATGCCTCAATGAAATGAGATTGAGACGAAGTCCCTTACCTCGGGTCCGACTTGACTCGATCGTTCTTTAACGTCCTGAATAATAAACTTGAGTTAATTTATACTTGATTAAGAACCTTTTTAAAGTTCATTATTCTTTTTATATCACTTATTTCCATTTTATAAACATTATGTAACCATTTAAGTTAATAATGTTTGTTTTGTCAATATTTGGTTCTTAAGTCGAAAGTTGACTTCTTACAATTACATGTTGTTCATGTGGTCAAAAGTTCTTTATATCCAGAATGAAATTCCTGATTTGGATATCATATATATCATATATATCCAGCATTTACATGTATTTATAATATTACATAATCATTTTGTGGTAAGAAATGAAATGCACCGTTCATGGAGACGGTAAGCCGTACGTACGCATGAACGCTGCTTTCATTTCTTTGTCATATTAGTGGAATTAAAACTAAATGAGAGGTATGTATATTTTAATTATATAATTATATTCATCATTTAGATATATCATTAATTATATATATACATTATATACATGTAATTTTAATAGTACATTACATTTGGGGATAAGAAATGAAATGCATCGTTCATGGAGACGGTAAGCCGTACGTACGCATGAACGCTACTTTCATTTCTATATCATACTTTAATGGAAAGAAATAATAATGATATAGAGGTATATTATAATTACAGTATAACATCATATATAATAACTTTAAATCCATCCTTTACACGTCCCACATATGGTATTAACGAATCTCATCACTTTGAGGGGGCGGTAGTCCGCACTTCCTTAAATGAAGATATCGTGTTTACCCATAATGGAAACCATAAAGGTATGACAAAAATGAAAAATACAGAAGCTTAAAGAAAACATAAACATATTATATATCATATATAAAAATAGTGACATCATAATGGCCACCCTTGAAGGTGTTAAATGAGTATTGAACAATCATCGTTTCGGGAGGCAGAATTTCGCCATCCACGGAAACTGTATGTTCTTTTACCATTTGATGTAGTTGTGTGAGAGTGTAGCTCAAATAAATATTATAACAACATCCTAGTATATTGAAGATACTGGTGTTGTTACAAAAGAAGTAAATAAAAAGAGTTTAGAGGGTTGGAGAAGCAAAATAAAACAAATGAACAAGAGAGAATGAATTACCTTTAAAAGTGTAACTCCTTTTTGATTTGAGCCTAAAGGCTTCCTTTGAAAAGATTATGCCCAAATGGAATCCTCTAGGATGAGGAAAGAGATGTGGAGAGAGTAATTGGTCAGGGGTCGGCCGAGCCAAAGGCTTGAGAAGTGTGTGAAATGAGGTAGAGGTGGGGGCCTTTTATAAGAGGAGAGGAGGGGCACTTTTGGAAAGTAAAGAAATATTACTTTATTTGAAAATGTTTTTCGGTTTCAAAAGGTCCCACATTGGTATAATTCGTGGATAAGGTGATAAGGGTTCGAAATCCACTCATCCAATTGGTTTTGGACATGTGTAGGTTTTAGATTTTTCATTATCTTTCCATTTTATTTAAATCGTCAAATAATGATGTCATCACTGCATCATTATTATGTCATAAATAATTTAATTTATTTAATGTCTAAAAATCATAAAAAAAATACTATGATGTAGGAACTCTTTTTAGATTTCCAATGACTATTTATAATCAAAATTTGGACTTGTATAACCCCACTCAAAAATTATTTTAGTAAAACAATTTATGTTAGTGTCATTTTCACTTTAACATTAAATAAAAATATATTAATGTCATTTTCCAACTAAAGTGGCTCCATGGGGTCCCCAAGTTGGCCCATGGCTTGTCTTGGTCGGCCATGACTCACCCAATAGGTGTAGGACAAGTGTCAAGGTGTTTTCACATTCTTATAATATCATTTTTACCTTAAACTGCACTAATTACCTCTAATCGCGATTAAAAACTTAATAAGTTACTATTCACCAAAAAATTATTTTAATCCCATTGAACCACATTTTACTTCTTAATGAAAACCATGTATGTCGGATTTTCAAAATTCAATACACATTAGTGGTAAACTTTCATTTAACTGAAAAATCAGTTTGCTTGATTACCACTTAGTGGTTTCACTATTCATCAAAAATTGAAGTTTTTCAGAAAATTACCAAAAATTCACCCTAAGCTGTATTTGATATTCCGAATTCAAAAATGAAGTCTATTTTACAAAATTCAAAACATATAAGTCACATTAATTAATTTAATAATTAATTCCCGCTGTCAGAGCAAATAGCGTGTTTTTATGAAACAATAAGTATCAAAAGATTGACACTAGTTTAAGTCCGATTTCAAAGTGAAATTAATTCCAACGACCACTATTGGATTTAATGGTAAAAATATTTTCTAATTTCACTTTAAAACCAAATAAAAATATAATCTAATCATATAAATAAATTATATTAAAAATAGGTTTTGAATTAAAACACAACATTTTACACTATTCATAAAAAAATGAACTTTATCAGAAAGGTACCAAAAATTGACACAAAGTAAAATTTGATGTCCCTATTCTTAATAAGAGTTTTATTTGGTCCAAAATAAATTATAAGAGTGATCAAAACTATATTTAATGACGGTTCACCATTAAAAGGTGATAAATGAACCTTTAGTGAAAATTAGAGTATATATGCCCTAAAATTGAACTCTTTCCGTATTTTAAGCCTTTATATTTTATTGGGTAAATGTATAAACATTTAAAAACATATATAATCATATTTTAGTTATTTCTATCCATTCCCGCCAGTACAACGGCTACTTGTTAACTAACATTTAAAATAATATTATTTTATTACTAGTGTGCTACGTAAGTTTCAAGGAAACTCATCATTGCGTATCGGGTACGCTATCGAACATAGCAACCCCTTTAAAATAAAATTAATATTTAATTCGTAAATATTAATAAATATGAAAATTATTTATTCTTTATTTACCTGGGATGTTACATCATTAATCATGATAACAAAAATGGATCGAGGAAAACCCAAACATTGCTAAGACTTTTTACACTATTTTTTATTGGTATTCTCAAAACATTATTTATATTTTAATATATGGTGTTTCTCATGACCGATGGTTCGACAAATACTCGTAAATCAATCATTGGGAACTAACTCTTTGGGGAAATGGATTTATTATGTGGATCTAGGTATTTTGTTGATGTTAGATCAATATAATACTGAAACCATGAAAAATTGGGACTAGGTTGGATCCATTATTTCATGGTTTTGAATTATGGTGATGAAATGGTGGTTAATGATATTTATTTACCGATTTATATGGCAATAATTAGATATCTAGAAACAGTTATACTCAATAGTATGAGATCTACGATCCCTAAATATATTGGTGGAGATAATAAAGGATGGAAGCCATGAAAGAGGTAAATTCATGAACACCTATGGATTAAAGAAATTTTCTCACTAGTCATTGTGTAACAGAAGAACACATGTTGTCTGTGGGGACCTAACTATGGCACTTTGGTTCCACTTGAAATTAAATATCACTTTCTATGTGAAATGTGCCACATGACATGTGACCTAAACCAGGGGACTTGGTTTGTACCATGGGTGGTACACGAGAATGGACATGGCTAAAATCATGGCATGACCAAGGTGTATGGGTTGAGCAATGAAGTCAAAAAAGCCCTGGTACACAAGCACAACCCCATAAATGGGCATGTCCAGGTAAACATGGTAATCAAAAAGAAAAAAACCTAGTGTAGGATTATAGTCTACATGCTGGGTACCAAAAATGATATGAAATGTATTATATAAAAGTACATATTGTATGACTGTGAGACACGATCTATATCGGTTTCAGTGAGACACTTTTCATAACCTATGGGACACACTCCTTACACATTTAGAGATAATTAGGATTCCTTGTTCTCCTCATTTTATTTTTATATAAGTTTTTGTGAGGTTACTTGTACCATTATCAATTGTGGATATTCCCTTTGTACATTATTATAAGGGAACTATGTGAAATCACATACTCATCCTATAATTGTGACCCATATTTGAATTTTTTATCATGTAGAGATCATAGTATACCCCAAGGACCTAGTTTTGTTCATTTATCATATTTTCTCATATGTGGGGTTCTTAGAATCAGGAAGACAATTATTACCCATGAATTGATCCCCTGATTATAGGTTAATATAGAGCAGGTTATTAGTATATCCCATGTCCATAGGTGTGACCCATTATTTGGGTATTGATATCAATTTATATTTAATGAGGAGTAGTCTGATCAAGTGTCCATCTCAAATGAACCCTTTCATCTTCCTTTGTTCTTTTAAAAGTTTAGAAGTGACATGTTTTACCTCTCATAAGAGTTTCCTTATTTAGGAATGGAATGTCGATCATGAACTCTCAGTAGGGTTTTTAATGGTAGTTTTAACACCCTGAGTTTTTGTGAAACATTTTTTTTCAAATTAATTTAATCTTTTTTATATTATTCATTTCACACAATACTAACTATAGATTTGTTTATATAGAAAACATTATGTTTATCTTATGATATACACAACACCAATAAAATTTTGTTCTACAAGAAAAACTATATTATCTTGTGGTATATGTAACATTGTTCTTGGAATGTGTTACACACGAGGTTGAGTTCCTTCAACAGGTTGCAGTACACGCACAATTGAGTTTTACCGAATAATATTTTATTATTAAAATATTATTATTGAATGAAGTATGTGAAAACTTTGGATATAAATTATATTTTATGGATATTATTAACTAACTTATGAAAATATAAGGTTTATAATATAAATTCATGGGTTACCAATTTATTATAAATTAATATATATATATTAATTTATTAAAAAAATATTTTTCTTTTTATGCTCTCAAAGACATTTTTTCTTAATAAATTAAATTAACATAAATAAGTGAATGATTTAAATTAAATATATATTTTATATATTAAATAAGATATTTTTTATTTTCATCCAAATTATTTTATATGAGTATGATATGAACCAACCCAATTTTATGCATAAAACAATGTATTTTTTGAAATGGTAATTTTACAATGTTTCAATGGAAAAACCATATTAAATATAATTTTTGAAACTTTGAGAATATTTATATATCAAATTAAAAATTCTATATTAAATAAGGATATAAAAATTTACTTTGTATTATATTTTTTTATTTTTATGAGGAACATCATTTTTTGGATGAATAATGAACAAATAATGCATTTTTATTCAAAACTACATTTTCATCTAACTTATTTATATAGTTAAACAATAATTTAAATTTCTCTTAATGTATAATCAATTAAATTATAAATCAATAAAACTAATTCAGTTCATTGTAATAAATTCAAATTGAAATTAGATATAAAAATATTTTGAACTTTTGAATATTTCACTATGAAAATCCACATTTCCATTTTGTTCGTGGGATTAATTTTAAATATAAATTTTTTAATTCTATGAATTGAATTAATAGAAATAGATTCTATTTTTGGAATCTCAAGGTAAATATTAGTTATTAATGAAATTTTTTTTAGGTATAAAAAATTCACCATAGTAAAAAATTTATTTACCACGGTATAGTTAAATAAACGATTCATATTAATGTTCAAAGGGTAAAGGAATAAAATAGATAAAAAATAAAATTAATTATAGATATGATGAGAAATTGATTTAACCTAGACATCCTCATAAATACTATTTCCCATCCAAATATTTTGAATTTAATTTCACCTCAAAATGGATGGCTTCGAATATAAAATTTTTATTACCTCATCACATAAACCACCTCCCCTCAAGTATATATATCACATATCACTTCCCCATTTCAACCCAAAAAGACCTATATATCCTAAAATACCTCCAAAAAACTCCCCTCATCATTCCCCCAACATCCATGTTCTTGTGTTTTGACCAAAAGACAAAATCCAAGGTCCCCAAGGGTTTCTCAATGACGTGATATTCAAGAAGTAATTTTCCCAAAAGTACCGGTCATAAATTATTTCCTTTTATACTTTCTCCCCATATCCTTCATCCATAAACACTATATAAATCCATAATAATGTATATGGTGGATATTTATTTAATGGGATAAATCACCTCAATTTCCTTTCTCATCTACTCTTACTCAAGTAAATGAATGTATTGTTCACGTTTTGCCGGTTAATCTCCTTCGTCAATAATGTTTTTGTTATTTTTATATTACGAACTTCTTTTCTGACCATATAACTATTTTTTGTTAAAAATAATATTTTAATATTTATATTATAACCTATTAAATATTCAAGAAATTTTATATTTAATGAACTATTATTCTTTCTTCATTTTGGATATACGATAACTTTGTCTGTGGACGTGTGGACTACCACCTCAACAAAGATATGTGATTCATTCACACATAACATTGAATGTATTAAAGAATTTATTAGTAAACATATATAATATTCAGGCAATATTAATTCTGAAATAATGATATTATATAAATATTCATATTTACATATATTTCATTTACATTAATTATTTCAATACATTAAGACAACGAAAACACTGTTCTTGAGTACGTACGACCTACCGTCTCTATGAATGGTGTTTTTAATTTTTTTTTAAATATTATTATAAATAACTATATATAGGATATTTTATTCGTGATTAATATTCTATATATAATTATATCTAGCGAATAAAGGATAATAGGTCAAAACATGTACAATAAACAATAAAAATATCACCTGAACGGTAACTTAAACAAGGAGTTAATAATAAATAGGTAATATAATGTATTAAGTAAATAATATATGGTATTATAAATATTAATATGGATTTTTTATATATTAATAATGAAATTATACTTATTATAAAAGATTCTAGTTTGTGTTCGATGAGATTTATGACATATGGTAAGGTAATTTCATCTCACTTTTTATTTCAGGGAGATACATTCCTTATTCACCACTCATTTATTTTTTGTGTTGTACATACTTCCCATGAATGTATTACATGACTTTTATACTTCATTTTATGTGTGTTTACATATATAATTTATGAACATTATTTTATGGGGTTTTATGGTTCAAATGTTACCAAATAAGCAAGGTAGTTTGTCTTAAATTTCTTTCTTTGAGACACTTGTTTTGTTATCCACCTATGTTATTTTATATGGTGTATATACATCAATTTGAAATATTATATCACTAATATCTTTATTTTAATGATATTTCATTCTTCTTTTAATGTTATTTTCTCATGGAAGTTATGATTTAAATGTTTCAAAGTGTCTTTGGGCACTTTTTAATATTTATGGATTATTTACGTAAGAAAATGTTTTTAAAAGATCTATTAGGACCATTTTAAAGAAAAGGATTTTCAAAAATATTTTATGTCATTAAAGGTTATTTTTAAATAATAAAGGGTTAATTTCAGAGTCATGTTACTTTCTGAGATTTTTTATACTTAAGTATTTACATGGTTATATTTTTCATACATGTCTATATTTCATAAAAATGTTTTCTAGATTATTTTAACAATTATTCTAAAACTGTTTTAAGTACTTTTTACCCATTCATGATTTTTTATTAAATGGTTTGAGGGGAATATTTTTTCGTCTTCATAATGAGGTATATTTTGAATTGTTCAGGAAAATTTATGATTATAATTTTTTTAACTTATATAACATGAATAGACTTTTTCACTTTTATGATTCCTTATTACCTTGAATATTCACTTATAGTCTTATGATGTTATTTTGAAAGAAAATTTTTTATTTTAAAATTTCATGAAATTTCATGTAATGAAATTTTTTTCAAAGAACAATGGTTATTTTAATAAAGAATTGTTTTCAGGAGTTCTCTAAAAAATATTTTTCATTTAAGAAAATGTTGTTTGATGTTAATTATGTTTTACTCAGGATTTTCTTCAATGTTTCCATTCTTATTATTTTGATTATTGGTAATGTTTATGATGGAGTGACATTTGTGAAACCCATTTATTTTTTGTGGTTATGTTATAATTGTATAATGTTTTTGAAACCCATTACATTTCATTGGTTCTCATAATATAAATGATATATGTTCATAAGGAACACATATATAAGATTTCATTATGAGATTAGTGTGACCAATATCTCCCTCGAATGCATTGGGAAGAGATTTTTATCTCATGAGATATACATAGTGGACCTTGTCTACCAATATGGTTATGTGTGTAAACAATTACTAACAATATGGTTATGGGAGTGAACTGTGACTTCTAAAATAGTTATGGGAGTGAACCCTGGATACCATGATGGTAAGGGATGTAAACCCATATAACCAACATGGGATTGTAAATAATGCATTGACTATAATAGAAATAATTTTTATATTCTTATGTATCAGCCACAGTTCAGTGATTATTTCCAATTTTATGCATTCATGGATCATGTTCATTGTTTCTTTCTGATCCATGTCTTATGAACTTCCAATATTTTTTCCATGACTCATGGAAATGTTCTTTTGAAATGTATGGAATGATATTCAAATTTTATGCTCATGTATTAATTCCCTTATATTCTTATTATGATTACATATCTCCTTTCTTTACCCTTATTAAGAATTTGAGCTCACCATTTTCTTATGATTCCTTTCCCTATGTTGTATGAAATAGTATTAAGTATCAGAAATAAAGGGTGTGATATTTTTCGGAAACATAATGATATTCCACAAGACTAGGAATTTTTTTTTAGGTTTCCCAAGTCACTAAACTAATATGGTGTTTCGGTATTTTTTGTGTAACAAATTATGTACTGCAAAAAGATTATTTAATTTCCATATACTAAAAGAGAGGGTTTCTATTGTTGGTATCAGTGATGGTTTAGTCAACCATTGGAAACAATGACGAGACAACATATTTTTCCCTAGTGATATTTCTTAATGGTATTAATGGGGATTAATCTAAGGATAAGACTAATGTGTTATATATTTAAACATAGCTATAATGATTTATAAAACATATATATGACTTTTCATGATTATGTGGATCCTCGTTATGATAAATTTTTATTAATCTCTACCTTTGATTTTATTCAATGGATGGATCCCGAAGAAACCATGCTAATAGTGGTTTTGATGGATAATTCAATGATTTTCCTACTGAGAAACCAAGTTCTATGGGAGATAGAATGAAAAATCTTCTTCTTATTCTCAAATATCATTATTAATCTATAAATCATGGTGGACTTCCAAATGATCATTGGAGGGAACAACATTTAATTAATTCTTTAATGAGGATACATTGACCTTCTTTTAGGGGGTCTTTCAATCCACATATTGCTGAAAATGTACCAGTACTACTGAATAGATATTATCCATTATCTAGTGTTCATAGCATGATAAATTCTTTCAAGTTTTTTAACTATTATAAAGAGAAGTGTGCCAGTGGTGTACAGTAATTCTAAATATAAAGAAGGAAGATTAAATTTAATCCATGGATTGGGATAAGATGAAAAAAAATTAATAAATAATTTCCTTGGATTATTCAAAAAAAATATAGAGAATGAGTTCCTTGAGTTGATGAAAATGGATGATAAATCTGTTAATAATTATGAGGGTAATTTAGTAAGACTTGTGAGGTATGGTTTAGGAATTATCATCCAACCTGAATATAAAGTCGATATATTATTTAGTGTCTTAAAGCCAGTTACCATAAGGGTATTATAAATAATATACTTCATTATCTATAAAAAAATTTAAATTCTTCAATCAAGGATGAAATGGAGGTTTTATTTACATATCAATCTCATGGTTTTTACAAGAAAAGGAAGATGATGTTTGAAGGAAAATATAAAAATCATGGAGAAAAAAATAGGATATTTTATTTTATGCTCTATTTTTTGGAAGATGAATAGAGGAAATTGCCTTAATGGGTTTAATAAATGTTTTAAGTGTATAAAGGGGGGTCACCAGTCTTTTTTACTTCCAAATTTATGGGAAGAACATAGTTAAAAATGAAAATATAGTGAAACATACACCGAATTCACCTCCCGTGCTTCAGTGATATTGTCAAAGGAGAATGGTGGTTATGATTACCAGTGACCATAACCATGGGATGGTGATGATGATTAGCGTCAACAAACTCTTAATCCAAGGGATAAGGGGAAATCTCAGGTGGTCATTATTAATGTTGTAGATCACGAAAAATATATGGTAGAATGATTGTATTTTTTTATAATGGAATTCATGAATACTGTTATAGAATTACTTTTTTATATTTTTAATTAATGAAATATAAATAGATTGGTCTATTGTGGTTCTTACATAAGGATTTTAAAGACTATAATGAATGGTACTAGTATCCATGAAAAGTGATTGAGGTGGTAAGATGATGTTTATGGGAAATGTAACCTTTAATATGTTCCTTGTGTTAAGATAATGATGTTTGTGTAATTATATGTTTTATATTAATAACTAAATTGGATGGTACTGATTTCCTTGGGACAAATTAAGGTTTTTTGACAAGTGGGCTATACTATCATGGATAATGTTTACAACATTTTAGGACTTAAGTAATATATTTAATAAACCATAGAATAATGAAATGTGCATGTTTTCAAAATGGTTGTACAATAATTTAGGTTATTAACATTTTTTAAGAGAACACATGATGAATGTATTCACATGTTTTCAAGGGGACAACCATGAGATACCCAATGATATATGTGAGATTAATGTTAAGCTAATTTTTTACATCTCTTCTTAAAGAAATGGGTTTTCTGGTTTTGGGTGGATTATAAGGATAACAATTTATGGAATGATTTATGTTAAACATCATATGAGGTTTTAGAGATTAAAGTATTATACATCTATTTGAGTATTTATGCATATTTGATCACTTGGGTTAATCTTTTTATTGTGACAATGATAGATGGAATGACATATCATTTTATTAATGTATCTCACAATCTTCTAACACTTTAGGAATGAAAAATTCAACTTCATTTATTCGTATATGAGATGAAGTTGAAATTGATCAAGGCACAACAATGGGTGCGGTAATCCTAAAATCAACTAAGTATGTATTATTGTGAAATTTTTTTAACATTAGGATACAGATTATGATTTAAGAAGTTTTTTCCTACTATCATCATTTTAATGATATCAATAACCCTTTCACATTTCAATATTTTATTGTTTTATGATTTTTAACATTATTTGAATCATCCACATTCTTGTGGTCAATGATCACTATCAATCTTTATGAATATTTATTATTTTCCTCCATGACCAAATCTCCACCAATTTTCCCATATGTAGAAACCATGTTATGATTTACTTTGGTTAATCGTTATCTTCCATATTTTAATTTTTTAAATGGAGGTTTTAGTATTTTTTTATGATGTGGATTTTTATGAATGAAACTATCAAGTATTAATCCTTTAATAACCTAGAGAAATTTTATAGGTGAAATTATTTTTAATAGGGGTATAATGTAATACCCTTAGATTTTGTGGAATGCTTTTTAATTAATTTAATCATTTTGATGTTTTTCATTTCACATAATATTAAATATTTATTTTATTATAAAGAAAATACTATGTTTGGATTGAGTTATATGAAACACCTATATAATCATAAACTATATGAAAAACTATCGTAGTTTATAGTATTTTAAACACTATGCTTGAATTTTGTTACACAAAATGTGGAGTTCCTTAGATAACGTGTGTTACTAGCATGACCGAGTTTAACTGAACAATAGTGTATTATTAAAATATTCTTATTTTATATAGTCATATATAATTTAGGAGTTAAATTATTGGTTATTAATAGTATTAAATGAATTATGAAAATATAATGGTTGTAATATAAATTCATGGGTTAAATATTTATTAGAAATTAAAATTTATAACATTTGATTACAAAGGAAATATTTTTATTTTTATGCTCTCTAAGACGTTTTGTATTAATAAATTTAATAAATTTAAATTAGCGAATAATATTAATTAAATATATATTTTATATATTCAATCCAATAATTTTGATATTCATCTTATATATTTTATAGTCCAAAGATAAGAAAACCCCAGATTTTATGGATAAAACCGTATATTTTAAAAAAGTGTGATTTTACAACTTTTTAATAGAGAACCCATTTTTTATATATATTTTGAAAGTTTTATAATTTTTGTATGAACAAATTAATTTATTCTTCTATATTAGGATACAAAAATTTACTTTGGATTAATTTTTGGTATTTTCTTGAGAAACATCATTTTTAGATGAATAGTGAAAAATACTGCATTTTCATGTAATTTATTTATATAGATAAATTATATTTTACATTTGGTTAAAAAGTATAATTAGTTATATTATAAATAAAAAAACCAATGTATGTCATTTGAATTAATTTCACTTTGAAATTAGATGTTAAAAAATATTAATCTTTTGAACTTTGAACTTTAAAACCATGCTTTTGGTTTTGTCTACGGTATTAATTTTCAATCCAATTTTTACAATTCTTTGAATTTAAATAGGTAAAATGGATTCCATTTTTTTAGTCACAAGTTCCATATTAGGTTGTAATTTTAATTTCCTTTTTACGTATAAAAAAATGTTATGATGGTAAACAAATTATTTACAATAGTATAATTAAAAAATGGAACATTTTAATGTTAAAAAGATACAAGCTTATCATACCTAAATATAAAACATTAAATGTTTGTTTGAGGTGTATCTAGAGCTTATACATCCTCAAAAATATTAATTCCATGATAATGTTGTCGACTTTAATTCCACCTCAAAATGTTTGGATTTAAATATTAAATATTCAGTTTTTAATTACATAAACCCACCTATCCTCAAGTATAAATAGCACCCCTCACCATCAAATTTAGACCCCAATGGCCTTGTATGCCCTAAAACCTATGACCAAACATCTTACCCTTACTCTACCTAAATCCAAGTTCTTAGTTTATCACCAAAGACCAAATCCAAGGTCATCAAGAGTCTCTCAATGAGGAAATATTCATGAGGTAATTTTCCCAAACCATGTCCCTTAATTTATTTTCATTTCTACTTTCTCATTAACTCCTTCATCCATAAATAATTCATAAATCTAGAAAAATGTATATACTTAAGTGTTATGTTTCTAATGGAATATCTAATATCCATTTCATTTCTTTTATCATCTTATTCAAGGAATGGAATATATTTTCCATGTTGTACTGGTTAATCGCCTCTGTTAATAATGTTCTAGTTCATTTCTAAATTAATACCTTCATGGCAGGATTTAAAATAATTTTTTTGGACAAAATAATATTTTAATATTTATATTATAACCTTTTTTATATTCTGATAATTTTATTTTGAACATACCTTAAATATTTCTATATTGTTGATATTTGATAAATTCATTTCTGTATGTGTGCACTACCACCTCCTCAAAATGATGCGAATCATTCACAGTTCAGATGGAATGTATTGAAAGTTGTTTTAGAAAAAACAAATGATATTAATGAAATATTAATTCTAGGATAATGATATTATATACATTCATATTTACATATAGGTATTTACATTAGTTATTTTAAAATGATAAGAAAATAAAAATAACGTTCATGCATACGTATGGCCTACCGTATCCATTAATGATGATTTTTGTTTATCTTTAAATATTATTATAAATACATATATAAATTATATATTAATAATATTTTATATTCTTTAAATAATTAAATCTTGAGAATAATTATTTATAATTAAAAACATTAACGATTAAAAAAATTATCACGAGAAAACAAAACATAAACATAGAGTTAATAATGAATGGGTAATATAGTATCTTATTTAAATCATATATTGTATTATACTTAATAATGTGGTTCTATGATATATTAATAATAAAACTAATTTTTTTATATTTGAGGTTTGTACGAGTACAAATTAATTCACGAAAAAAGGTAAGGGAATTTAATCTTAGTTTTTATTTTCGTGAGATACATGCATTATTAAAAACTCATTTATTTTGTTTTATGCACATAATGTCCATGAATTTATTCTAAAAAATTATAATTTAATTTATCTTTATTTACAAATAATTTTATGATCTCAATTTCAAGGGGTTTTATGGTTCAAAATTTACCAAATGAGTTAGGTAGTTTTTTCTGAATTTTCCTTCGTTGAGACTGATGTTTTGTAATCTGTCTATGTTTTTTAAAAGGTGTTTATACTGACATTTTACATGATATATATATAGAATATAATTATTTTAATGATATTTTTAGCTTATTTTAGTGTTATTATTTCATGGGGATTATGATTCAAATCATTCAATGTGGTATGGGATACTTTGAAATGTTTGTAGATTATTTTCCTCATGAAATATTTTTAAAATATATATTTAGAACATTTTAAATAAAAAGAGCATCAGAATAATATATGCTTTGAAAATCATTTTTCAAGTTCAAGGTGTTGATTTTACAATCTCATCACTTTCTATATTTTTTAAATGTATGTTTTTATTGGGATATATTTATCATCCATTACAATTTTTCTTAAAATATTTTTCCAAAAAATATTTATTATTTATCTATAATTGATTAATTAATTTTTACCCATGTTTGAGATTTTATTAAGTGGTTTGAAATAAATATTTTTTCAATTTTTTAATGGTGTACATTTTTTATTTTCGAGAAAAAAAATGTGAAGAATGGTTTTTTTTAAATATACGACATGAATATGTTTTTACACTTTCCTGGTGGCATATTACCCTGAAATTTCCCTTACATAAATTTCAGGTTATTTTTAAAGATAATGCTTTATTTTTAATTTTAATATAATTTCATATAATGAAAATGTTTTCAAATGAAAAAAAATGATATTTTTCTCAATATACATTTAAAATAGTTTTCCCAGAATTATTTTCTATCTAAGATGACATTGTTTGATGTTACTTACATTTTACGGGGGATATTATTCATTGTTTCCATTATTATTATTTCATTGAATGGTTATTTTTATGATGAAATGATATTTATGAAACCCATTTCATTTCCATGGGTTATGTTATGATTTTTCATTTTATGAAACCCATTTCATTCTATTGCTTCCAATATGAAAAATGATTTATGGTCGAGTGGAAACAATATGTAATATTTAATTATGAGATTGGTGGTACCTATATCTCCATCTAATGTATTGGGTAATGTTTATTATCTCATGAGATATACATAATTTACCTTGTTTTCTAGGATGGTTGTGGGAGTGAACCGTGTCTACCAAGATGGATCTGGGAGGGAACCATGACTACCAAGATAGTTATGGGAGTAAACCATGGATACCAGGGTTGAATGGGAAGTGAAACCATACCACCAAGATGTGATTCTCAGTGATACCTTGACTACCATGGAAATCATTATTATATGATTATGTGTCTTCCAAAATTCCATTTTTTATTCCTATGTTATTCTTTCCCAGAACATGTTCATAATTTTCTTACGATTAATTTTTTATGAACTACTGATATTTATGCCATGATATATGCATATGATCTGTTAATATTCATGGTATGATATTTAAATATTGTGATCTAGTTTTCATATCATTATGTTCTTATTATTCTTTCATATATTCCTTTTTTACCCTTACTGAGCATCTGAGCTCACCCATTTATTATTTTTCCTTTCCTCATTTTGTAATTAAATTGTTTAAGTAGGAGTACCCAGAGGAATGATCATTATGGGAAATGTTAAATATCTTCCACCAAAAAAGACGTTTGTGTTCCATGTTTCTAATTCACTATACTAATATGGTCTTTAGGAATTTTTTGTGTAATTTATTAATTATTCCACCAAAGGGTTGTAATGTACACGTACATAAGGAGAAGGTCTCTATAGTAGCATACATTGTAAAGTGGTTTATCTTGGATGACTATTACCTTTGAACCTTGATTAGAATCCAACGGTTGGAATTATGGTTATGAAAAAGTGGGATGTGGTATATTTCTATATATAGCTAGTTTTATTCTTTTTTTTTCATTATGTCTCATACCTTGTTTAGTATACATATATTATATGAGAGAGATACTATTTGAATATTTATACATGGTGAATTTGATGCAACCTATTGGGTATTGTTATACACACCAGTGGATGGGCTCTTCCCATGCATGTGATGTCTAATGATGATGATGGAAAATTTTATAGATTCCATAGAGGACATGGATTCCATAGAGAACCTTATGCTGGTGGAGTATAGTGTGTGGTAGACAGACCAAGGTGTGTCCCAACACTGAATTTGAAGGAATTCCCCTCACACTGATTAGGTTGGAATCATTTTTATTTTTTGGTTTTCCTCATATATGGCCACAATATCACTTTTTCTACTTTTCTAACATAATATGATTGTGAGATATAGATGTATGTAAGCATTTGCTAAAAGTCTCTCTTTTCACTTCAATATTATATGGAGCTTGGATATGTGTAAATGTATACATGTACATTAGGATTTTTCTTCAAATGTAATTTATTTCCCTACTCTATATTATTCATAAGCCATTGGCCTATTCGAGGTGGTTGTCTTGTAGTTACACTAGGATCATCACTAACCTTATGGGCCCCATTGGTTTAGGTCATGACAGAGTGGTATGAGATCATGAAAGATTCATCCTTGGACTTGTGTTTGGAGTTTTCTTTAGTAGTGGTGTTGCTTTAAAATATCTATAAATAGTGTTAATGTATTTATATTTCAACTTTTAGGGTAGACACACCGGTTTTGGTGTATTAGCTAATGTATATATTCTCCAAGACTCTGATAAACATTGTTTTTACTCAAAACAATTAGGAAATAGTTTCTAGAAGAATCATGGTACATTCATAATATAATAATGGGATTGGTTTCCATTTCCTTGAGCCATCTCCCCAGATATACTCCTGTGATATGTATTTTTTTATTCAGGATTTTTTTTACAATGTTATCCATTGAGTTTTATATAGTATATTTATGTCTATGACCTAGTACATGATGAGGACTCTATGAAATAGGTTGTTCATGAGGTGTTATTTCTTCATAATGGTCAACATGTGGTGATTTATCCTAGTGATATGTTTGTAAACTCACATCTAGTGACTCAGGATAATCCATCATATTAGATTGATCCATTAATGGATCTTTTGGAATTGTATGAGGATGCTTGATGATCAAGAACATATTTTTATTATCAAATAAAGGGATCACCTTGGATCTAGAGTCAATATGACCCATTTATAGTAGGTGTGTGACATATTTCATGATAGTAGAGGTTTCATCAATCATGTTGATAGATTAGTATTCCAAGTACAAGGAATTTTTATAATTTTCATGTAATATTAAATATTAGGGTGAAATGTTGTACACATCATTTTGTAGTCATAAAGGTTTTCCATCAAACACCTTAGATTTTCAATTAATGGATCTGTTGGCATTGTATGATGATGATCGATGTTCAAGAACATATATTTATCTTCTCATACAGGGATCACCTTGGATCTAGAGTCAACATGACCCATTTATAGTAAGCATATTATGTAGTTCATGACACTAGAGGTTTCATCATTCATGTTGATAGATCAATCTGCCAAGGCCAAGGAATTTTTATACTTTTCATGTAATATTAAATCTCAAGGTGAAATGTCTTACACATCATGTTGTAGTCATAGATTTTGTCTGTCAAACACCTTGGGAGAGGCAGTGGCTAGAGTAGGGTGGTCCACAGGGAAGTGGATATGGAGGATTAGCTGAGAGATTTCTAATGGGTAGCTGAAACTTTTTCTTTCTTCTAGAAAAACATCTCCTAGTCTGACCACCTCAATATTCGGAATCCGGTGGTATGGAACATAGAGAGTTTCATGTTTTAGAGATTTTTACCCAACGGAACTTGGATTGAATTGAATATTGATCTGTCTTACTTATACTATTGTTGTATTATTGTTATATATAGACCTGGAAAATTCCATGTAATTTTTTTAAATTATTTGGTATTATTAGGATTCTGCTAAAATTGACGGCGCGTGATTCCAAGGCCCTGTGTGCCTGAAATAGATTTTTGAACTTTTTTAGGGTGCGTTCAGTAAATGTGCGGGTGACATTTTCTATCTTTTTAACTGGTTCTCAGATTAAAAATATGAGCACACTGTGGAATTTGTAGTGCTGGGATTCACTTAAGGGATGCTTCACTTCGACCGCAGTTGGTCGGGAGAAAAAGATAGTTTTATGACTTTTTAAAGAAAAGTAAAACAACTTATAATTGTTATTTTATTTTATTTTTCTCCAATGGATGAGTTGCGGTATTGGGACCGGTGACTTATCAATCCATTTATCAGAATGACCAATCCAATGTGTAACTCCACCATTCTAAATTAAAAGTGGTTCATTATTTCATTTAATGAACCTCATTAATTCCTCAATGTGTTACTCACCTTTTCCCCCTCCTATTTAAATGGATCTCAGGGTGGGGTTTTGGCACGACTTCTTCAAGCGGGGAAACTCTAGGGATGTCCTATGGAAAAATACACCTGGTGGATGATACCAAATTTAGTGAGCAATGAAGAGAACCACTGAATCAAGAATTGATGACAACGATGAAGGACGTTTCGTCGATCGTCGTCAGCAGACGTCTCATCTGAGTAGGAGTTTCTGTATTTTGATATTATAAAATTTCTCCTTCCCCGTTATTGATTTATATGAAGAAAATGGATCAACTGCCCAACGGGTTGTTCCGTGGATCATTCTTTAAACATGATAGGTTGATGCAGGGTTACAAGTCGGGAGTGATTTCTAAATTTTCTGTTTGTTGTTAACACCCCTTGTTAAAACTCTAATGCGAAGGGCACGAGCCAATATGAACAAGGCTTGAACCCACCATTGATATTGTTGTTATTGTGTTTCCTATGCGGGGCTAGGAAATGTGATGGTAAGGTAAAGATAGGGGTCACATAGTGGCGGTGGTTACCCGAGAGGCTCATAGGCGCATACATCACTAAGAACGGACTATCAGAGCACGTCTGGGGGCCCATGGAATGAACCACCAATGTTCCATGCCAACGGTGGCCAGAGGAGGACTAAAAAAACTGACCGCGGGTGGTGGGAAGGTTGTGCGCCGCCACGCGCCATGGTGGCCAGAGGCAGTTGGCTCGAGTTGGCTATGTGGGAGAAGGGAGACACCCTCAGGCGCTTCCAGCGGCAGCAGCCGTGGCCAGCGGGCCGTGACAGGAGGGGGCGGCACAGCCCCACCCCACATGGATTCGATAGAAGACCAGTCGGACACCTGCCCAAATGTTTCATGCGTTGGGGAAGTTCCCCATCGGCTGGATGAAATGGAACCACATCTACGGGGTTATCAGGAGATGTGGTCCGCCTTTATGTGAATGGGGCCGGAAGCGGTCCAAAATAATGAACCGGACCCATGGCCCATGGGCTAGTGCAGGTGGGATGAGCCCTACCCAGAGGGTAGGTCTAATCGTGGCCCAATCCTACCAATCATCTGGGACAACCCTGATGGGCCGGACTCAGGCGAGGTCAGGTAGACCTCGGGACTCTTTGTGTTGGGCCGGTCTGACCGAGTCGGACTGGGCCCAGACCTAACGTACTCCCGAATAAAGAAACACATGTAATAGAAAAAATATAGTGTCATTCTAACACACTGTTAGTGGATTAGGGATACCTTTTTAATATGCGTTCCCTTTGGCATATTCTGGCGGGCCCAACCGAACTAGGCCGAACCGAGGTGCGATCACCCTCGTTTCACGAAAAGGTGTGTAACTAATAGACCGGGCGTCCGATCGATGTTCCGTATATGGAATAAGGACCCTTGTGACATGGAGGTCCTTTGGAGATACTCTACGTGATTTTTTAAAAAGTTTGACGTGCACCCTGGGATGGATCAGACATGAATCCAACTGGGACTTTTTTACAAAAGTGTTCAAATATCACAAACTGGGAATCAAATCGATGTGTCGTCAATCATGTTGGGACCCCTATGATGAGGTTGTCCCATGGGTATTGTTTTTTGGGACTTTGTACCAGTTGAAAGATGACTGATGGCTTGAGGTGAAGAATCCTCCGGAGATCAAGCATGCATTGTGCAGGAACCCAGTGGCTTGCTGTGACACGAAGAAAAAGAACGACCAATACGGGTCAGCATCAGAAAATCCATAGAGGGATGGTCTAGCTGTAAGACTAATCATTCCTACCTCTGTACCAGTAACCAATATGGGTCGGAGCCAATGACCAATACATGTCAGCACCATTGACAAATATGGGTCCGCACTAGTGACCAATACGGGTCCGCACCAGCGACCAATACGGGTCAGCATCCAGCGACCAATAAGGTTCAGCATACAGTGACCTATACGTTTCAGTAGTAGAGTTACTATGGATACGATGGTCTTGCTTTCCGACTATTCATCCCTATCCCAGTAACCTTGATGTTATATCGTTAGATTGAGCTGTCTCTTTTTCTTTGTGCATCATGATTTTGATCTTGCTTGTGATATTACCTTTTTGGTATTTCTTGTGATATTTTCCTTTATGGATTGCTGAGATACCTTCAAGGGTATCATGTTCATCTATTGATTTGTTATACTCACACTTTCATGGGCTCCGCCCACACGTGTGGGACTGGTACAGACTACTGACGCTCCAAGGCAGTATTTGGAGATTCGGGACTCTGTGTAGCTTGGTGTAACGAGATCAGTCGAGATCTTGTTCTTCGACACCATACATACAGCTACTATTCTACAGGTAGACCTGAAAGGAAGATGCGACAACTATTTAATTTCTTTTCAGTTTCTAGATCTTGTATTCTGGCCCACTGTCATGGTTTATAGTTGTACTTGTGGTTGAACTTTACTCGCGTGGTTATACCTTACTTTTGTTGGTTGTTTACTTTAGTTTCCCTTTTTGAGTGTGTACATATCTCTAAGTTAATTTCTTCCCTATTTAGGAAAATAATTCAGGTGCTAGTCACCAACCCCTAGCCCATGGAAGGCAGGCTTGGGGTAGTCACGTTTGGACCCTTTAGGACAGGTAGTGGCATAGTGGTATCAATGGGTGGTCAGTTCTACCATAATAACTATGAGTCTACATTTAATGAGGCAATGGTGTAATGTGTCTTGAGTTTAGTTTTCAGTACATGTAATATAGTGTTAGTGCAGCAGATAACGTATCCATACACCAGGACCCTGAATTTTGTTTTCTGAATCGGTACATGAAAACCCCTATTTCTAGTGTTTTGAATGGTTTTCTTGATCTTTCTTGATTCATATCACCTGGTATAACTTATTGACTATGGAGCATCTGTTTCTTCTAGGATGCCTCCATGAAGACTTCCATCCAATATTCTGATTAGATATCATGAAAGTGTCCCATAGAGCGATGAGGCATAGGTATATGGACCACTCACCATGAGGGAACCATCAGGTGGTGTACCAGCAGCACCACCACCCATTGAGAAGTAGATGCTACTAGTGGATCATGCACGCCAACAGAGTACGTTTCATGCATTCAAGAGACAGAGGTCTCTGAGGTTTCAAGGATAGATGGACCCCTAGGAAAAAGAGGACTTGATTGAGGTGGATTTATGGGTTTCTATCTTAGTACAAGAACCTACTGAGAATATGGCAATCTTCGCTGCTATCCTTCTTCTCAGCTTGGAAGGAATATGGCGGAGCTTGAGGCTCCATGTTCATGAGGAGATGAACCTCACATGACTGGACTTTGAGAGGCTTATCAGGGTGGAGTGTGTGCCAGTGACACTACGCTCTATGTGTATTCAAGAGTTGATGCATCTGCAGAAGGGTAGCCAGATTTTGTCTCGGTACTTGGAGAGATTTACTAACCTCTCCTGATACTCCACCGACATGATAAAATACCCTTAATTTAAGGTTAGACCATTGAGAAAGTGCTTCGATTAGATTTCACAGCTAAGAAAGTTTCTCTCGGCATCCCGACGTAGGCTGGGATGCTAGAGAGATCTTTGCTGATGGAGAGATTCCTTGCTGAGCAGTCATAGACAGTGAGAGCCCCTACCAGATAACATGTAGCATAGTTATCTACAGTTTTCAATAGATAGATGACATAGAATCCCAAGTGGGATAGACCTTCTGGAGGGCACCCCCGTGACGCAGGGTCATAGCTACGATGATTGGGTGTCTAATGGAGCCACCAGTGAGGCATGATCTGTTTTTCCTATGGGGGATAGGGTCACAAAACTTGTGACTGTCCGACTCCCCGCATGGATGATTGGAAGATGGTGTAAGGTCCACCGAAGTAACAACATCGGCAGGATATTGAGCGTCATCCAGGTGTCGGACGAGGCAGGTGAGTAGGACATTCATCGGGAGGTGGTTGTGGTCACTAGGCACTACCACCAACACATCTAGGCGGTCTACCATGAGCATAGGGAGTGGGTGGATAGGAACAGGACCAGATACATGCAGGAGAGTCTCACGATCCTGATGTTCATGAGATGATACAAGGTACAATATATATCTTCTATACATTAAAATTAGTGCTTATCAACACAAGTGATGTCCATTCTTTCCTTTCCGCAGACTTAGTTCAGGACTCTAAGATTCTGACTGAGATTTTATCTCGAACATTTCATTTGGATACTCTTACGGGGATAGATTCAACAATCACACACTAGTGCCGATAGTGTGATCTTACTCTCGGAGGAGAGAGTTTCGGATGATATATTCTAGTAGTGGCATTGAATCCCTACAACGTCATTCTAGGCATGGATTGGCTATCAGCAGTTCATTCATATATTGACTGCTTAAGATGTACAATGTTATGTACACGAAGTGATAGAGGCCATTTTTCCTTTGTTTATGAGATGGAAAACAGATCTGCACGAGATGGGCTTGCGCTCAAGAGGGTGAAACCGATTACATATTAGTTGGATTGCATGACCTTCGACACGGTGGATGAGGCGACCCCATAGTTTCCTGTGGTGGTGGACAAGTATGAGGACGTCATTCCAGAATATTTTCCAAGATTACCTCCTTGTAGAGAGGTATACTTGCACATAGACTAATACCCAAGAACTACACCGATATATACACCAGCATATCAGATGGGCCCCTGTGTAGCTTCGAGAGCTGAGGGTACAGTTGGAGGACATACAGAGGAAGGGATTCGTGAGGCCAAGTGTTTCTCCATGGGAATCCCTGGTGTTGTTTTACATGAAGTCAGATAGAAGTTTTATTCTGAAGCCTAAACCATGTGACCGTGAAGTACAAGTATCCTCTTACAAGGATTTATGATCTATTAGATCATTTTAAAGGAGTGAATTGGTTCTAGAAGATAGACCTCAGATCAGGATATCATCCGATCAGGGTACGGGACAAGGACATAACGAAGAAATCCTTCAGATGTCGGTATGGCCATTACGAGTTCATGGTGATGCCTTTCTATGTGACCAATTCTTCAGTAATGTTCATGGGTCTCATGAACATGATCTTTTTTCCATACCTCAATCACATTTTGGTTGTCTTCATCAATGACGTCTTGTTGTACTCAGTGTTCGAGGAAGAGCACATTGTACACTTGAGCATAGTTCTCGACACACTCTGGGAGAATCAGTTATATGGGAAGCCCTCAATGTGTGAGTTCTGGATACCGAAGGACCAATTCATGGGACACATCGTCTCAGAGGCTGGAGTTTCAGTGGATACAGAGAAGATCGAGGCTATACATTCTTGGGAGGCACCCAAGAGTGTTACTGAGGTGCAGAGATTCTTGGATTAGTAAGTTACTATCAGAGGTTCATACCCAATTTCTCTAGACTAGTAGCACCTATGAATTCTTTAACGAAGAAGGGGAAACCCTTACTATGGTCAGAGACATGACAACAGAGCTTTCAACAGCTAAGGCAGAGCTTGACCAGCGCTCCCATCCAGATGTTTTTGAAGGAGGGCACAAACTAAGTATTTTACTATGATGCATCAATGAACAAACTAGGTTTCATCCTAATGCAGGATGGTGTAGTGTTTGATTATGGCTTAGGATAGCTAAGGCCTCATGAGAAGAATTATGTGACTCATGACATTGAGTTGGATGTAGTAGTCTTCGAACTAAATATGTGGTGACACTACTTGAAGGGAGAGCGGTTCATTATTTACTTAGACCACAAGAGTCTCAGATATATCTTCACATAGAAGGATCTGAATCTGAGACATAAAAAATGTCTAGAGTTCCTCCAGGACTATGATTTTGAGATAGTCAATACTCATTGGAAGGGGAACGTAGTGGTAGATGCACTTAGCCGGAGATCGAGTTCGAAGCTACTGAATGAGGATTTAGAGTTGTTTTCCTTACATCAGATATCCTAAATGGGTAGAGATGAGATAGTTTACCTCCATTTGATGGCATTTTCCCTCGACTCCTTTATCAAGTCATGGAGGCACCACTCGGAGACAACATCTATGAGACTACATGTGCTCATATATCCTTAGGCCATGCACCTAATAGATATTCTGAAGGTGGGGAGCACTCTATCATTTTCAGAGGACGTACAACTATACCAATGGTGCTACCATAGGAGATGCTGAGGGAGTTCCATACATACCCCATGGTAGTACATCCAGGCATAATGAAAATGTATCAGGACCTCTAGAATTAGTACTGGTGGCCAGGGATGAAGAAAACTATTGCGATGTTTGTTTCTAGATTCCTCACTTCCCAGGTAGTGAAGGCGGAGCACCAGGTACTAGCAGGCTTGAACCAACCCCTCGAGATACTAGAGTGGAAGTGGGAAGGGATATTGATGGACTTTGTGAATGGGTTACCACATACATCCAGAGAGCACGATACCATCTGGGTGATCGTTGACCAACACACCAAGTCGGCCCACTTCCTTGCTATTCTATAGAAGGGTTTGGTAGAGATATTGGTACGTCTCTATGTTTTTTAGATCGTGTGACTTCACGGGGTGCCTTCGACGATAATCTCAGATCGTGACATATGCTTCATATCCTGGTTGTGGAATGGATTTCATGAGGATTTTGGGACCCATCTTCAATTGAGCACAACTTTTAACCCATAGACAGATGGTCAGACTCAGCGGACCATCTAGACCATGGAGGACATGCTTTGTGCATGCAACCTAGATTTTGGTTGCTATTGGGAGGAACATCTACCCTTGGTGGAGTTCGTGTACAACAACATCTATTATTCCACCATTGGTTTTTCACCTTTTGAGGCATTGTACGGATGACCGTTCAGATCACCCTTGTGGTGGATGCATCCAAGAGAGGTAGCACCTGTGGGCCCATAGATGGAACATGCTACCAATGAGAATGTGACGGTCGTTCAAGATAGATGAAGACTTCTGATAGCTGAGAGAAGTCCTATTCTGATAGGCGATGGAGACAATTGGAGATCCTAGAGGGGAAAAACATATTCTTGCAAGTATCCAATTGATGGGGACTCCATTGATTTGGCCGATGTGGAAAACCCTCACCGAGGTTTATTGCACCACTCCGGATACATCGGAGGATTGGAAAGGTGGTGTACCGATTGTAACTACCACTATACTTGGAGAGGGTTCATGAGGTCTTCCATGTATCCTTGATGAGGAGATACGTGCATGAACCATTTCACATCGTCGACCATGGTGAGTTGGAGATTGATGATGGGGAGACTTTAGTGGGGTACCCAATAGAAATAGAGGATCAACATGAGAAGATCCTTCGTTGGTGGTCGGTACCTCTGGTGCACGTTCTGTGGTAGCACTGGAATCTCTAAGAGAGAACATGGGAGTGAGAGGGTCATATGAGTGAACAATACCCCTCTTTGTTTGTGTATCCTTTTTTGGATTTCGGGGACATAAAGCCCCATGGTGGGGAGAATGTAAAGACCCAGAAAATTATATATAATTTTTTTAATTATTTGGAATTATTAAGAGTCTGTGAAAATTGATGAATCATGATTCTATTTCCCAGTGTTCCTGGAATGGATTTTTTATCTTTTTTTAAGATTACGTTTAGTAAACACGCAGGAAATGTTTTCTATCTTTTGAACCAGTTCTCAGATTAAAAATCCAAGGACACCGTTGAATCCACAACACTAGGATTCTCTTAAGGGAGGCTTCACTTTGACCACAATAGGTAGGGAGAAAAAGTTTGTTTTTGGACTTTTTAAATAAAAGTAAAATAACTTTTAATTGTTTGTATATTTTCTTTTTTCCAATGGATGAGCGACGGTGGTGGGAACAATGACTTGTCCAGCCATTTAATTGCTTGACTAGTCAACTTTGTAACTCCACCGTTATGAACTAAAATAGGTTCGTTAATTTATTTAATGAACCTAATTAATTACTCAATGCTTTACTCACCTCCCCCCTCTTATTTAAATGGAGCTCAGGGTGGGGTTTGGCATGACTTTTTCAACCGAGGAAACTTTGGTAATTTCCTGCAACAACATCCACCTGGAGGACAGAACCAGATTCAGCCAGTGCTGATGAGCGCCACCGAATCATGAATCGACGACAAAAACTAAAGAGGATTTGTCGATCGTCGTCAGTGTATTTCTCATATAGGTTTGGGTTTTTGTATTCTTATATTATAAAATTCCTCCTTCCTCATTTGTGATTTATATGAAGAACGTGGATCAACCAACCAACGGGTTGATCCACGGATCATTGTCTACTCATAGGAAGGGGATGCAGGGATAAAAGTTAGGATTTATTTCTAAATTCTCAATTTGTGAGTTAATACCCTTTGTAAAATCACTAAGTTTGAGTCTGTGGGCCAATCCGAATAAGGCCTGAACACTCCACTGATCTTTTTGTTCTTGTGTTTCCCATGTGCGGTCAGGGAATGTCATGGAAAGGAAGCGATAGGGGTCACGCAGGGGTATCAGAGACTAGAGAGGCTCGTAGGAATAGAAGGCACTAAGAATGGACCACTGGAGCATGTTCGGTGGCCTGCAGAAAGAACCGCCAGAGCGTCATGCCGGCGAAGGCTGGCGGTGGCCAGAGGAGGCCTACGACAACCGGTCGCATCCAGTGGGAAGGCATCGCACATTCGCGCTCCATGGGGGATAGAGGTGGTTGGCCTAATCCACCCATGTGGGAGAATGTAGGCACCCTCAGAATCCATTGGCAGCATCCGCTATGGCCTGTGGGCCACAACTAGAGGGTCTGGCGTAGCCCCGCACTGCTCCTTGTCAGCTGGAGACCGGTCGACCACCAAGTTGAACATTGCACATGATGGGGAAACACCCTATAGGCCGGATGAAACTACTCTGCATTTGTAGGGACATATGGGGATGAGGGCCGGCCAAATCGGCCAGACATAACCAGTGGTCCGGGCTGGACCCATGGCCCAGCGGACCAACGAAGGTGAGTCGACCAAAACCCAGCGGGCCAGGCCAACCACAGCCTAGGCCAGCAAACTAGCTAGGCCGAACCCAGTGAACCGGGCCGACCATTAATGGGATGGACCTGGGTGGGGTCCGGTAGACCTCGGGACTCGTTTTTTCAGGTCGGCTTTACCGAGTCGGACCAGACCCAAATCCAACCAGCCACTGAATAAAGAAATGCATGTAACTGACGAACCGAGTGTCCATTTGACACACCGTCGGTGGCATTGAGAACCGTTTTTTTCAGCGGTCCCTTTGTCATATTCTGGTAGGCCTGACCGAGCTGGGCTGGACCAAGGAGTGAACACCCCTGTTTCAGAAAAAGGGGTGTAACTAATAGACCAGGTGTCCGACTGACGCACCGTATGTGGCATAAGCACACATATGATAGGGTGGTACTTTTTTGATAATCTATGTGAGTTTTGATAGAGTTTTACATGTGACCTCGGATGGATCATACTTCAATCCAAGTGGGGACTTTTTACTAAAGTGCCCATATCTCATAGACCTGGCGTCTGATCGAGGCGTCATCTATCATGTTTGGACCCCTATGATAGGGTCGTCCCTTGGGTATGATTTTTTTAGGACTTTATATCAATTGAAATATGACCTATGGCTTGAGTAAAATAATCTTCCTGAGATCAGGTTTGCTTCATGCGGGAATCTAGTGGTTGGTTGTGACATGAAGAAGAAGAGAGAACAATACGAGTTAGAATCAAAAAATCTAGAGTGGGATGATCATGTTGTATGACTAATCATCCCTACCCCTATACTGGCGACCAATACGGGTCAACACCAGCAACCAATATTGTTCTCCACCAACGACCAATACAGGTCAGCACCAGTGAGCAATACGGGTCTGCACAAGTGACCAATACGAGTTAGCATCTAGCGACCAATACGGGTTAGCATATAGTGACCTATACGATTCAGTAGTAGAGTTACTATGGATAGGATGATCTAGAATTAAGAATATTCAACCCTATCCCAGTATCCTTGAAGTTATACCTTTAGAGTGATCTGTCTCTTTTTCTTTGTGCTTCATGATTTAGATCATGCTTGTGGTATTACCTTTGTTTTATTTCTTATTATGATTTCCTTTGTGGATTACGGAGAGACGTTTAGGGGTCTTGGGGTCCCCTATTGAGATGTTATACTCACCCCTGCATGGGATCCTCAGGCACATTTGTGTCTGGTGCAGACTACTAACACTCTGAGGAAAACTTTTGAGGTTCGGGATGTGGTGTAGCTTGGTGCAACAGGAGTAGTCGAGATCCTCTTCTTCAACATCAGACTTAAATCTACTACCCTCCAAGTAGTTCTCTAGGGTAGATGCGATACCTGTTTACTTTTTCTTCAATTTCTAGTGCATTTATTCTGTCCCACTATTTCTTGTATACATTTGTACTTGTGGGTGTAATTTACTCTCATGGTTATACCTTACATTTATTGGGTGTTTACTTCATTTCCCCTTTTGAGTGTGTACAGATCTCTAAGCCAATGCCTTCCCTGTTCGGGAAAATCCTTCAAGTTCTAGTCACAAACCCCTAGCCTATGGAAGGCGGGCTTGGGGTAGTAACATCAGGGGCCCTTGGGATGGGTCATGACATGTTAGATATAAGTTTGATTCACTCTTTTTACTATTTTAATTGATTAATCTTAGGAATAACTGGGTATTTGTTATATACACGTTTTGGTAATCATTTATATAGATTCTTACTCCCATGAATGGGGGACTTCACCCTTAATAATAAATGTTCTTGAGATGTTATTAAAATGTGTGGGGAGTTAGTTACACCCAAAGAAGATAGTTTTGATTTGTGGTGGATGGGTTCCTTTGATTTTATTATTTGGGTTCCATATGATGTTCATAGTTTTTTGAAAAAATCCTGGTTGAGGTGAACATGTTAGCATAGGAATGGTTAGATACAGGTAATCAGAAATCATAGAGGATTTGAGTATGGATCGAGGTACGATTTGTGTCATTGCCTCCATAGTTTCAATTTTTTCAATGATTCGTGATCCAGCTATCCAAGAATGTCATTGATATTTGACACATTGATTCTAGTATATCCTATTTTCCTGACCATTTTATTGGATGCTCCTATATAGAAGATCAAATATCGCATATTTTTTCTGATGGTGTGACAAAAACATGGTAAGAGAAAGAGACTCGTGTAGAATATTTCTATAGTGGTAGTGATACTCTTCCATATTTACCTTGTTACTAAATAATGTCATACCATCCAAACTCAAATGGATTCCACTAGTTACTATTGTTGAATTTTTTGTTTTCTGGATTTATTTTTCATCCTTCAATTAGGAGTGTTCATTGGAAAAGTAGGATAATTCCATATACAATAGAATATAATATACTTCACATCAGTTGACTTGAATAACCCTTAGATTAGTGGATACTATGAGATTTTAGTATCTAATGATGTTGGTGGACTATGATTACATATTCCTTGGGTATGATTCAAGATTACCTCCCCTTCAAGGATTCATTTTCTATATAAATAATCACTAGATATAGCCTACTATTTTCTCTAACATATTAGATAACCCTATATATCTTTAAGAGATAAATGTGCAATTGGTGGATATATTATGATAGATCTCTATTGACCAAATGCATTTCCTTTGTTTTTTAGTGTTCTTCCCTTAATAGTTAGATTATATCTTGAGTTTATGTGTGTATGGACATCACCCAAACTAGATGAATGTCAATGAGGAGTATCCATAACCCAGAATAATTTACTTTTTTACAATTTTTTGGGGTGAACAGGTTCTCTTACTTGAAATCAGAACCTGTTAGAACCAGATCCAGTTTTGTAGAATGATATACCAGAGGTAACATTCCAAACCCAATATGGTTGATTTCAGTTTATAGTAATAACCATCAATGATTTTAATTTCACATCAGAGTCATTGGACTTTTGTAAAATAACTATAACCCGTCATGAATTAGTTCTTTGTATACTTCTTTTTTGTCATCCATGTGTTCTTAGTGTCTGAGTTTGAGCATCTAAGAGAGATGAGGATGGTCCGTTTTACATCCAATTGATGGTTTTTACCATCCATTTCCTAAATAAGAGTGGTATTATCAACTTTTGGATGTTGATTATGATATATTTCCAGAGTAGATATCCAATTCACTTTTTAATGTTGGATTTTTCAAATATGGATAGTGTATCATCCTTATTCGATGATGGATGAACAGACTAGTCACACTGTGAGAGGAAGGTTCTAAGTAGGTTGTTTTCCAATATAAATAAACATGGTAGAGGGAATGATATACCGGTTTCCCTAGAATATTTTGGGAATCTAAGTGAGTTTTATTGAATTTTTGAGTTAAATTAGTATATTCTAGCCTATCTGTAGGTGAAGAACAATATATCTTTGTGGATAGTTTAAGGAACTTATAGGTGTGTGAGGTAGATATTCTTCATGAAATTTAATCAATGATCATTATGATATATGATACTTGTTTTAGATCATGGTTAGAGAGAGAATGTGAGAATCCCTTGGGGACATGAACACATTTTAGCATTGTGTTTTCTCACATTCATATAGAGGGTTATATTTGAAAGTTTAGGTTCTAGTGTATATGCATGGGGTTTTTCAGGATGATTATGAGAAATTCCATAGTGCATCATCTAATATTGTTAGATTTTTGGAATTGTGATAGTTATTTCTCTACCAATGGTGCAACACCATTTGAGGCTATATGTGGGAGACCCTACATCATTGTACTGTTTGAATATAGAGTGATACAATTCATTTGGGTCTATATATGGTGCTAAAGATGGTCATAAAGGGTGTGGTTAATCTAGAGGTTGGTGAGGAATTCCCATTGGAATCATGTTTCGTTTATAGGACCAAAATATAGGACATTAAATTTTGAGTGTTTTGGATTACTTTTTTGTGGTTGTAAGATTTCCCTAGAGGTTCATAGGCCCTTTTTCATGCTATTAATTCTATCAATCAATGAGATATACCAATTTTCCCAGTGACATTATTTAGATTGGATGGATGATGTCATCGACTTGAAAAAGCTGTGGAGATACATCCATTATGTATTGCATGATATCAACTTGGGTGTGTTGTACATTATGGATAGAGATACCCTTTCTGGGATTTAGTGTTGTTGAAAACTGGTAGGATAAGTCCCATCATTGGTTAGTTTTTTCATATGTGCATGTGGTTGGTTTCCTGGGAAACCTTTATGAGAGATCATGGGAGTGGTAGAAAGACTTTAGATATCAATATCCTAACTTGTGAATGGGGTTTTTTCTTTTTTAGTTTGAAAAGAAACATTTGTTGAGATAGGCACTATGACAGCGCATGAGTCCAAGGCCTGGGGATCTTGAATTTGATATTATCAAAATATTAAATACATTTTTATCATGAATAATTTTTTTCCAAGAAAAATTAATCTAAAACATAAATGAAGTCTGGTATTTTAAATATGAGACCGTTGTTGAATCTGGAATTTGGGATGTACCCTAGGCGCAATATACTCTTTGTTGGTATTGTGATTTTTTAACATGTTTTCATGAGAATAAATAATAACATAAAAAAATTAAATTTATTTATTTATTTTAATTAATGAAGTGTCTTGAAACAATCCTATTTTACCCTGATTATAATATTTTTTTTAGGTTTTGTCACATATTGGTGTAATTTGATAGAGGACGTGATGGAAGAGCTTCCGATAATAATCACTGATATATCATGATTTCTTATCAATGCACCAATAGAACATATAGATCTCACCAAATATTGAAATTTGTGATTTTTATTTACAAGTTTTAGACAAAAATTATTGTATCATGTTTTAATGTGTATTTATATCCTTGATTTATTCCATGATGAACATGAATCCAATTTTCTAAAAGATCAATTCTCGTGTCGATCATTTTCAGTTATGGGTTTGTTATGTGATTTGGGATAAAAAATATTTATATGGATATTAATTTTTCATGTTAAAGAAATGGATTGAGTCCAACACGCACATGAAAAGGTTTATTCCTTTCATTTCAATTGTGGGTTTTACCCACCTTTCTTTGTGTGTTCATTTCCATCATTTTGATTAACTGGTGGTTCAAAAAAATTGAAGAAATCAATCATTGCACACCGGTTCATTAGTACATCATATTAATATATGAGATCCATGTATAGTGTTGATGTTAGATCAAGATGCGATGGAAACCCTAAACGATCGGTGCTAGAATTGAGTTTCTTCGCATTTGTTTGGGCATTGCGGAAACCATATGAGTGTCATTGGTGTTTCCCAATTGATTCAAATGGATAAAATCATAAATCCATAGATTTAAATACTTGGATAGATGATATTTTCTATTTATGGTGATATTTTTAGTGATAATCATTGATGGTAGCAGTAGAGGAGGAACCCTTGTGATGACCCAGAGATTCCAGAAATTTTCACACTATACGACGTGTAATGGAAGAACATACATTGTGTATGGGGCATTGACTTTAGTGTGAGTTTTCCACATGAAATTAAATATCACATACCATTTGATAAGTTTCATAGGTTTAGTGACCTCAACATGGAGGCTCTACATGTACCTAGGGTGGTACATAAGAAAAAACATAACCATGTACAAGACATGACCAGAATACACTATCTTAGTTGTGTGCTCATATATGGCCCAGTTTAGGGGAGATCCTGATATACAGGCATGTCCATGTGTACATGGGGATGGATACAATCATAAAAAAGTGGAATATCCCATTCCATCTCATCATCTACACTTCGTGTACCCTTAGGGATACTTCGTGTATTGAAAAAGAGTACATTCCATGTTAAATTGAGACATGGGCTAAACCAAGTTTAGTGAGGCATTCCATGTACCCCAAGGAACATGAAATGTACTCCTTTGAGGAGAATTCGGGGTCCCAATTCTCATCATTTCAACTCCATTGTACGATTGTGGGATCTTCGTTGGACCAGTATCAGTTGAGTTCATTCCATGTTTCCTTTCTTATGATTTTACTATGTGACATCATGTCATCAAGCATGAATTATGAGCCCTCTATGGATTTATTATCGAGTAGAGTGTATAGTATAGTCCATGGTCGTGGGTGATATTTACTGTCATATTTTTTACTATGTGGGTTTCTCGTTATCTGAATAACCAACATTACTCGTGCATCAATCCCAAACATATCGAGTTAATCAATATTATGTTTTTGTATACCCAATGGCTTAGGGTGTGATCCCTCATTTTATATAGATATATATTCATTTCTAATAAGGTATATTCTTATTGAGTGTGTATCTTGGATAATAAATCTTAGTATCCTTAGTTATTGTACATGGTTATACATGATGAGAACAACCTCTCGAATGAGTCCTATTAGTGGGGTGAGGCACATCAAGCATGAAATCTTATTAGTGTTTAATCAGTTTCATCGAAGATTATAGAGTAGTTTCATTGGGAGGAGAATAATCATTAATACTCAAGTTGAATACAATTATTAGAGTTATGGTGGTGACCATGTGGGACTCGATTTCTTTCTGCACATATCAGATTCTATCCTTTTTTATACTTGTGTCTCATATCTTGTTTCACATGCCTATGTTTGATGAGATGACCACTCTTAATGTTTTATGCTTGATGAATCTAAGGTATCTTACTAGTAATTTTTATACCCAATCCTACATGGGATCTTCCTAAACATGTCATGTGTTCTCTATAATATGGGCCTTTTAATAGTGTCTATGGAGGACTGGGACCTTTTGGAACATAGATTGGGCTACACATACCGATGTGTATACTAGTGTTGCATTTGATGGCAGTCCCATCCCTCAGAGTGGGTTGTAATATTTTTTTCTTGTTATTTTATTTGGACCCTTTATCTATATAATTAATTTATTAACATACATTGATTGTGGAATATAGATGTGTTTATGTATTTGGTATCATTTTTTCCTTTTATTTATTTATTGTATGATACATGGTGTTATGTGCATGTGTACATGTAATCTAGGATACTACCTCCCATTTCTATGATATTCCTACTCAGAACTTGTCCCTAGCCCCTATCCTATTGTAGGTGGGATTGGGGTAGTCATACAAACCTAATAACTATCCAGATGATCCATATTATGATAGGTTTTGAGAATCTATCTCACAAAAAATATTGAATTAGTAATCATCCTTAATGTTTTTTGAAAATTATCGATATCATGATAATGAATAAAGATAATGATATAATTACTACTATAATACTAATGAGATGAAAATAATTCCCTAAATTTAAAAAATCAAAAAAAGAAACATTAAAAGATTATTGTTCTTATCTATTTCTTTCGTAGAATATGGATTAGATAAAATATTATGGTAATTATTGATTCCTTGATTGAAAATTAAGATATTACAATACTCTATTGGAACCATATTCAAATTTACTTCAATATTTTCATGCCACTACATAACCATGTTTTTTTATATATGTCATTTATTGTGTGTACTTGACAAGATATATAAATGTGATGAATGGATGTCATATTTAATGTTATGGAAATTGTATATATAGGGGAATTTTAGGATGTATTATAGGTTTATTCCATATTACTTAATGTATATCTCATAAATATATAAAGTATTATTGAATGACTCAATGATATAGAATTGTTATTAAAATTTAGACAGTTTTAGTAAATTAGGAATGATGGTATCATATATTTGAAAAAATATATTAAATGATAGATTTGAGCAAGATTCTATTAGAAGAACGTTGATAAGAGATTTTATTTCATTGTTTATAAATAAATATAGGATCATTTTTTGAATTTTAGTTTTTGATCAATGAATATTCCACTATTTTTCCATTGTTTGTATGTAATTAAACAACCATATAGTTAATTAAATCCATTTCCATTTTTATTAAAATTATGAATTTTATATTCACGAATTAAAGAAAACATCATTTCTAATATTTTGGATCATTCTTCCACCAATTTTAGAATATAAAGTTTTACTAATGTATAATGTGGGTGATTATTTAATTAAATTTGACCTTGGTCAATGATTTAAAATTTATTTTATATATATATATATGGTTATCTTTTAGTTATACTAAGAATTTACACTCCCTTTAAAATATTAATACTCATTATTACTGATAAAATAACCTATTTGGACTATACATTATAATTTCAAAGGTGGAAGCCTACATTGGTGATAGATATTGAAATATTTTCTCTTCAAGATGAAATTTAATCTATTATTTATAATGAGGATATTATTTTATAAAGTGTGTGATATGAATAAAGAGATAATAATTGTCTTATGATCTAATACATTATTCAAGTTTTATGGTCCTATTTACCACATCTGAATATCGATTATCAAAATAAATGCAATGATGAATTATTTGGTAAATTATATTTTATTTTGAGTGGATAAAATACCCATTATCTATGCATAATATTATTTATATTTCTATTAACCCAATATAAATGAATATTTTGATTCACCAAAAGATTTTGTTCCTTGAATAATTCAAAAACATCTTAAGGGATGATCCATTACAAAATAATTAACATTGATATGAGTTTGTTCTCCATTGCATTCTCATATCAATAGTTAAAAATGTACATAAACATTATATTTCTGATTAAGCTAAATGAAATTTTTTATAAGATAGAAAAGTGGGAAAGGTAGTTCATGATGGATAATTTTATCATGAACTCTTCTACGATACAAAATAAATCATTGTAGAATGTAATTGATTCCAATGAATGTTGAATATATATAAGTGTATAAATATTGAAACAATCAATTATAAATGAATAAATATTCCATGTTTGGGGAATTTATTTAATTAAACTATTCTTGAATAAAATTATAACTAATTTATTATGTTTGTTTATTATAAAACAAAATGGGTAGATGGAGAATAAACTTCTACATTGTTGATAACAGGTGAATTTCATATCCTATAAAAATAACAACATTCATAGATCCTAACTTATTTATTTTTATTGAAATATTTATTTCATCAATTATTTTTTTAATAGTAGTGGATGGAAAATATATAGTGCACTAGAACACCATCAATCCATACCAAACATAAAAGAGTGAATAATTAGATCTTTGAAATGATAGATATGAAAATTTATATAGAATATAGTTAATGGTATAAGAAATATTTTGATAAAATATTGTGCTGATGAATTTTAGGTATATGTGAAAAATAATAATGGACCATAAATGGGATTTCCCAATTATGGATAATGTGAGGGAAACCATTCAACATTTTAGTGAAATCCTTAAATAAATTTTATTTTCCCATTAAATATATCAATTGAAAATAAGAAAAGCATTTATAAAGATATTATAGCTATATGAATTGGAATATATTTATAGAGACACATGTGATCATTCAAATATCTCAAAATATATATTAATAATTTTTTATTATTGAAATAATTAAAAATAGTTTTTATACATAAATTTTAAACAAACCCCTAAATCTTAGAACATGAATAGATGAATACAATTTTATAATTTTCAAGAAACATTGGTGAATAATTAATAGTGAATAGAAACCTAGTAATTCTCCAAATTGGACAAATATATAATAATTTTGTTCCTCACAGTTAAATATTATAATAAATCATATTGTGTGCTCCAATTTATATGTCAAATATATTTATAGTGGTGAGAAAACCAAGAAATGTATCCAAGAATTTTTTTTTCTTCTTTGTAAAATAATACTAGGGTCGACACACTGGGGTTTTTATATTAACTATTGGGTTTATATATAATTATTAAAAATATATTTAAAATCCATTTGTTTATTTCTTATATTAAGAAAAAAAGTAATTTGTATAGTATAAGAAATATTGAATGTAAAATTTAACGATAAATGGTTTCTTTGAAATGTTTTAAAAAATATTGTTGAGTTTTAATTAAAGTATTAATTGGGGTTCTTTCGATGAAATTTCATAGAAGACACACACATTTCAATTAATGAGTTATATATAATTCTTTTGAGGGTAGGACCAGTAGTGGACAAAAGAATTCTATCCAAATAAGACATTTAAATTACATTATCTTGTATTTATAATGTTATATAACTATGAACTAAAATTGAAATGAGAAAACGCAATTTTTTTATCCATGGGACACTAAAATTATTATTTTTGTATTTGAAATACATAAATATTGTTAAAGGGTTTTTTCAATAAAATATCCTTGTATTTTTTTATATAAGGAAAACATATACAATTATTGGATTTAAGGTTATAAATATTTTAAAAATAATAAATTTGGGTAATTCATCTTCTTAAACATATGTGAATAAAATATTTTCTATGCCAAACATCATCTAAAAATGATATAATATAATTAAAACAATTTATGGTTTATTTATTTATATTATTTTTATATATCTCATCAAAAATGAAATCAATATATATTAATAAAAATAATTTTTTGGAATTGAAATTATAGGATAGAATGAATCCAATGCACAAAACCTATAATAATTTGAAATGACTTATATATATAAAATAAATATTATAAAATCAATTTAATCATTAGATTGGAAACAAATTTACAATTTGTACATCTCCCTATAAACTAGTGCATAACTATTTATCTAGATACCTTGATTCCTTCTAACAACAGAGAACAAATTTAAGGGCCATTGATTAGCCACTAAATGAGGCTAATATTAATTGTTAATATACATAATATTAATGTTATTTATTATTCATAAACACAATTTTAGTGCATTTTAAACTTTGAACATCATTTCACATTATGATTGTAATATCTTCTTAAAATGCACTATTATGTGGTACATTTTTTAACATCATTTAAAGTACCCAATGATTCATCGGATTTTAAGGAATATAATTATACATATTTTAATTTGATATTTTTGTAAATTTATCTACACTTAAATATGAACATTTTTGATTCAGGGATTAATAGAGAATTCATGGAAGAAGATGGGTATATTTTGTGATGAAAGAAACAATTCTGGAGAAGTTAGATTGGACACCATCACACTAATGAGACTTTGGTACCCACAATACAGGCCCAATGAAGCCCAAATTTGGTGGGAGGCTAGAAGACATATAGAGGAAAAATCATTCTTCAGGATCCAGTGCTAATTCAGCCTCTATTGTGGTCATTTAGGCGGCCCAAATAGTATATCAAAATCTGGGCCAGAATCTGCGGCCCAGAAAAATAGCCCACCGATTAAAAACTATCTCAAAAAACATAACTCATTTTGGAATGATATTTTACAGGATGTTATGAGACATCTGGGGCTCCATTTTATTCTTCTATTTCCCACTCTGATTCAGCCATCTAGAAGGTCATCAAAGTGTGTCTGTTCGGTGGATGAAAGTTGGCTGCCACCTCGGGTCAAATGTGAAAAAGTCTAAGTTTCACAAGCTTTCCACCACCCAAGGACTACCATAATCAAGTGGGATGCTTTGTACTGTTGGAGGCATGACCCAAGGCTTAAAAAATTACTATTTAAGGCAATGGTGTTGGAGTATTTGAGAATCTTGGATGCTTTGTTCAATTGTAATGTTATGCTGCAATTTTGTTGTCTCAAATTTGTCTTTCACATGTAAGTTGTTCAATTCACTTTAGTTTCTTAATAAAAGTTCTTCTTAAACTCTTATTCTATTGTTCTTCATATCACTTTGATACCTTTGGATCATTGTGTGAATTTATTCACACCAAACCTTGTGAAATTATTCACACAACGGTGGAGTGATCATTTTATTTTTGTTGTTTTCATTACTTCTCCATTTCCTCACTCATGAGTCTACTTTCCGTTTCCATTGAATCCATGGGATCAATGGAGGTCTAACCCAATTATGGGTTTATCCAATGGTGTATCAAGGGTCTGTATTGGATGTTATTTATCACCTCATTAATGTATAATCACTTCTTTAATTGATATTTTTATTTGATGATTTTTAAACTCCATCGTCCTTGTTGAATTTAAGGCCACACACTTAAAGTGATAATACGAACCTTTACCTTGAAGTGGTCAAAACTTTGATCCTTCAAGTGTATAGTTGATTATTATTAAAGGGTTGAGAAATTAAACCAGTAAGTGATGATGTTGTTTTATCTCCTTAAATGAACCCATCTCAAATATAAGAAATTGAAATCATTAAGAAGGAAATACGTCCAATCCACCCCGAGCGATAACCTAGGATCAACTCATTCTTTTAAATTGAATTCACTTAATTCTCTTAGAGTTACTTTAAACCCATCTAAAATCAACCCAAGTTGGCCACTTAATAACCAAAAACAGTCCATATAATGTAAGTGTTTATAGGTTACTTCTTAGGTCTCTGAGGATTCGACAACCCAAGCTAAACTACAAGGACTATCTTAGCCTCTTCTCTTGGGTAAATTTGAGCGAGAATAAAATTTTGGTGCCGTTTCTGGGGACCTAAGTAATTTATCTTAGACACTATTATCTTTTTTTATCCCAATTCTCTTATCTCATCCCCAATTTCATTCCTATGGAAAACCCTTTTAAACAAATCCAAACATGGGGAACCTCTCCTTACATTGATCACTCCACACCAAGTGAGATGTACAATGACCATCCTAGTTTCTACTTGTGGGATAATAAAAAACCTAATGAACCACAATGTTTTTACTCCTATGATCCACAAAACATCCCAACATATAATGAGTTTCAATCCCCAAAAAACCAATCTAAACACCCTCCTATGCAATTCCAACAACTTAATTATCTACCTAGAATAGACCATCTGTCTCAAGCCCTTATCCATCCTAATCCACATCCATTACTTTAAAAATTGTGTCAACAAATGGAGATAATGAATTTTGAGGTTTCATCATTGAGGTTAGAACTACAAAGCATTAAAACTTGTGAGGAACTCATCCCTACACAAATTGTCCCTTCCATAACCTTATGTGAAGTGTCTAGTTTCCCACAAACCTCTCATGAATTTATTGAAGAACCAAACTTTAGATTTGGGATATATGAAGAAGATAAAGGAATTGTTGAAGGGTCTTTAAATCAGGAGGAAATTGACTTTTTGGATTCAAAAGTGGATAATTTGACATCATGGATTGAGTCTCCTAAGTATAACTCCATTGATAAATTTTCAAAAACACAAATCACTGAACCATTAAGAGAAATCACAAACTTTGAGTCCATACACATTCCTGAAACTGATCTTCCTAATTTTGTGGTTTAATATTCTATTCAAAAGTAACCAATTTTGTTAAGAAATTTGGAAAATGAAACTGAGTTGGATTCAAAATATCAACTTGTGTCTAAATGTTCTTTCCAACCTAAGCTCAAAATTATTGTCCTTCCCTCACCTCTAAATAATCCCTTCATAAGTTATAATCATGACCTTTCAATTGGAATTCATTCTTCTCTTGAAACCAAAAAAGTTGGAATGATCATTGATGTCTTAGGAAATACTATAGAGGAAACTAGATCAACCATTTTTTATATTCCTTGGATTTTACCACTCATTTTAGAACACAGGTTTGCATAAAACAAAAATTATAAACAAAGAATAAATCTCAATATAGTGAAAATAAAGAAACATGTGGTCTTTAAAATTTTGAAAGTTGGTATTGGATAAGTTGGGGGGTTCAAGTCGAGCTAACGACCTTAAACAAAGCGCTGCACTGGAGGAAACCCGTGGTTTTCATCTTGGCAAATCATCTTTTTTTAAATAGGATTGATGAATCATTTTGATAAATAAAAAAAATAGACTATTGATCTTTTCTTCTATTATGAGTATGGATTTGTATGAAAGGGGAGCACCATATTCATCTGTGTCACGTGGTGTGATCCTTGAGTAATACCATACCCAGAAATTTAAAAAGAATATAATGTATCATCAGTTTATTTTATTTTATATATATAATTATATTTTACTTATATATATATATAATCTTTTGTTTTGTTTGTTTGTTTTCCTTTTTCCACTAGGGAACTCTGCAAGCGACATGGATATTAAAGGACTAAATTGGAGTAGCAAGAACTTCAAACTTCAACCACCAGGTGACTTCATTCCATGACCCTCATTTTCAATTTCCTTTTTTAACTTTCATTCTCTACCTCTACCCCCTTCTAAATTTTCTTTTCTTTAAACACTGGGGATAGTGTTATTTTAAGTTGGGGGGAGATAAAATAAAAAATGCTTTTGTGTCAAAAAAATGATAAATTATTTGAAAAAAAAATTGTGAAAATGGAAGGAAAAATTCATTTAACTTTGAACATGGTAATACACATTGCAAACTTTGAAACTGAATATCAAATAATTTATCATACCCTGATTCTTATTTTAATCCTTGTATAATTTCATGAGCATAGATTTTGGAAAGTGTGGTTGTCCAATGTGATATTTCATCATTTATATTTTCATCCAAATAAAAAAAATATCACAATGAACGTCCTTTGAATAGTGGGGTATTAGTTTGAGTTCATGGGATCCCCTAAATAAATATCATAGGTTTGGTGATCATTTTAGTTTAAAATGAGTATTCAAAAAAAATTTAAAAAAAAACATTTTCACGTAGAACAATGAAATGACCTAATGCCTGGCTTTCGGCACTTGGGGATCGTGACTCCATAGTTGTCTGGCCCAGAGTTAGTAATTTTATCTCTATTTTTGGTAATTTGAATTTTTTTTTAATGAGTTAACTCGAGATGATGCCCGAGTATGTGGGATTCACTTGGTTCCCTAAGGTCTTTGAGCCTGGGAGTCATCGGCAAAGTCTCGCAACAGGGGTTGACTCTTTTGAGTGCAACTTAAATTACCATGGCAAAATTGCAAAAACAAAAAACAAACAAAAAAAAAATTATACAAAAAAAATGAATACTCATCTTAATATTGTAATGTGATTCCACCTAGCGCTTCCGTAATTTCTCCCTTGAATAAAGATGAACCCCCATGTCTATTGTGATGCACAACAAATCCTCATACTTAATTGATATTGGATGAAATATGGAAATGAATTTGAACAAAGGAATGGTCTTGGGATTGGGATCTTATTATGAAAAAATATTTTATTAAAATATTTTGATGGGTTTCAGGATTTTTTGGTATAAGGGTTTTTGCTGATCATTGTGTATTAAAATGTTTTTGGAAAAAGGAATTCGAATTTCATATTGTTGAGATATATTTTGCTCGGGACTAGCAAAACTCAAGTTGGGGGGTGTGATTAGCCACTAAATGAGGATAATATTCATTGTTAATATACATAATATTAATGTTATTTATTATTCATAAACACCATTTTAGTTCATTTTACACTTTGAACATCATTTCACATTATTATTGTAATACCTTCTTAAAATGCACTATTATGTGGTACATTTTTGAACATCATTTAAAGAACCCAATGATTCATCTGATTTTAAGGAATATAATTATACATATTTTAATTTTATATTTTTTTAAATTTATCTACACTTAAATATGAACATGTTTTATTCAGGTATCAATGGATAATTCATGGAATAAGATGGGTATATTTTGTGATGAAAGGAAACAATTCTCAAGAAGTCATATTGGACACTTGACCACTGATGAGACTTTGGGACCCACACTAAAGGCCCAATGAAGCCCAAATTTGGTGGTAGGATAGAAGAAATATATAGTAACAAATCATTCTTCAGGATCCATCGCTAATTCATCCTCCATTATGGTAATTTAGGCGTCCAAAATAGTATATCAAAATCTGGGCCAGAATCTGCGGCCCAGAAAAACAGCCCACCAATTAACTCATATCTCAAAACCCATAACTCATTTTGGTCTGATATTTTACAGGAGGTTAGTATAGATATGGGGATCCATGTTATTCTTCTATGACCCACTCTGATTCTTCCATCTAGAAGGTCATAAAAGCACGTCTGTTCGTTGGATGAAAGTTGGCTGCCACCTCGGGTCAAATGTGGAAAAGTCTAAGTTCCACAAGGTTTCCACCACCCTAGGCCTACCATAATCAAGTGGGATGCTTTGTACTGTTGGAGGCTCGACCCAAGGTTTCAAAAATGACCATTTAAGGAAGTGGTGTTGGAGGATTTTAGGATCTTGGATGCTTTGTTCAATTGTAATGTTATGCTGCAATTTTGTTGTCTCAAATTTGTTTTTCACATGTAAGTTGTTCAATTCACTTTAGTTTCTTAATAAAAGATCTTTTTCTACTCTTATTATGTTTTTCTTCATATCACTTTGATACCGTTAGATCAAGGTGTGAATTTATTCACACCAAACCTTGTGAAATTATTCACACAATGGTGGAGTGATCATTTTATTTTTGTTGTTTTCTTTACTTCTCCATGTCCTCCCTCATGAGTCTACTTTCCGCTTCCATTGAAACCATGGGATCAATGGAGGGATAACCCACTTATGGGTTGATCCAAGGGTGTATCAAGGGGCTGGATTTTATGTTATTTATCACCTCATTAATGTGTAATCACTTATTTAATTGAGATTTTTATTTGATGATTTTTAAACTCTATCGTCCTTGTTGAATTTAAGGCCACACACTTCAAGTGATAATACGAACCTTTACCTTGAAGTGATCAAAACTTTGATCATTGAAGTGTATAGGTGATTAGTATTAAAGGGTGTAGGCATTAAACCAGTAAGTGATGATGTTTTTTTATCTCCTTAAATGAACCCATCTCAAATATAAGAAATTGAAATCATTAAAAAGGAAATACGTCCAATCCACCTCGAGTGATAACCTAGGATCAACTCATTCTTTTAAATTGAATTCACTTAATTCTCTTGGAGTTACTTTAAACACATCTAAAATCAACCCAAGTTGGACACTTAATAGCCAAAAACAGTCCATAGAATGTACGTGTCTATAGGTTACTTCTTAGGTCTCTGAGGATTCGACAACCCAAGCTAAACTACAAGGACAATATTACCTTATTCTCTTGGGTAAATTTGAGAGAGAATCAGCCATGTTATGAAATATGAAATTCCACTAGTAGAATTATTTTACCACTTCTCCCACATTGATATAATTATATTAAACCTATTACTCAAAAATAACCCTTTTTCCTAATAAAAACCTAGCTAATTTATTCCTTCACTAAATTCATATAAAAAAGGGAAAAATTTATCCAAAAACTAACCATGTATTTTAACCCCTTTATAAAATTAATAAGAGTTAAAAAAAAATAAGCATTTACCTTTCTTTATTAAAAGAAACGCATTCTGAAACATTTAAAATATCTATTTTACAAAAAACAATTGAATCCTTACCCATTATAATCCTCTACTTATATATGTTCCCAACTCAACCTCAATAAAAAAACTCATTCATCATAAACTATCTATGATGTTTATGTGGATGGATCTATATAGTTTATTTAATTTAATTTTCCATTATTTATGAAAATTTTTCACACCCATATAATTTTTTTTAGTTTCCATTAAATTTATATCATACTCTATATGTTATGGGATGATATATATTTAAATATTTTCATTTGAATGGATTTATTTTTTGGATTAAACTAATTTATATTTTTGAGTAACAAATTTCATAGTATTCTAATGTTATTGAATTTTCAATATGAAATCCAAAAATAATCATTTACCCATCGATACACCATTTTTTGAAACCCATTATTATTCAAATTTAACTCTGATGACCCAAATGGTGAAGGGAAAAATTATTTCCCAAGACCCGGGTGGAATAAAATAATCATTTATTTCTGTTATGGAATTCCATAAATAGTTTTATTGAATATTATGGTAAATATTGAAAAATTAGAGAATGATTGTAAAGTAATATCATTTCATGTGTGGGGGAGGGTTTTTTATATAAAATAATTAATTTTAATACTCATAAATCTATGGTCCTTGTTTCATATTTATTTTTATTTTTATTACTATGAAAATTGAAAAAAATGTAAATACTATTATGTTATATTTGTTGTTGGTTATCAAAAATTGAATCAGGTTTCACAAATGTTTAAAAAATGAAAAAATTTATGGCTATATATTAGAAAAACATGAATTTCTTCTATAGTTATAAATCATATAAAAATATTAGAAGAATTATTTTGAAAAAGAATTTACCAATTTATATTGTTTTTTTTCATGGGAACGTTTTTTGAAAATCCATTTTAAAACTAAATAGATAATGAAACTTAATAATGTGTTAAAAAATTTTGTAATTAATTGGTAATTAATAATGTATATAAGATATTAGTTTTCATATTAAAACTATCATAGAAAATTTCTAGTGATGGTTAATAATAGGGATATGTGTGATATTAATTGTTTATCACTAAGGATGTTTTTATGCCATATTGATCAATTCAAACTCAACATATAATCATATTCTAGAAATTATTATTAGTGTTTGTATGGAATAGGTAGATTATTATTTTCTATTTTTGGACTTTTTCCAAGAAACAATTCCATTTAAAATGAGTGAAAATAAAAATAAAAAAGAGAAAAAAATTATTTTTTAATTCCAATATATGGATTTGAAAGGAATATATTAAAAATAGAATGATATAATGAATTAAATTTTATGATGTTATGAATTAGGTTGAAAATGTAATGAGTCTAAAAAATAAAATTTTATACGCTAAATTAACGATTGAAAAGTTGTAATTGTAGCATACCCACATAGGACAACCAAACCATACACATGAGTCGGCTATCACAAGGTGATGTGAAACAAAGAGAATAAAAAGAAATATTAAATATATAATAAACAAGACATACAACTAGAGTAAAAATACAAATAAAATAGATAAAACCAAATACCATACAATCCAATCCAAAACATAATAAACATGAAAGTATGAATGTTAGTGTCGAATTTTTCACAAAACCACAATAGGATACCTTTGGGTAAACCAAGGGCACTATCCAACTAAAAATAACATCCTGATAATGAAAAGGAATAAACACATAGTTTTCTAGGTGGGAACTCAATATTTAAATCTATGAATAAATCCCTTGTATCCATAATGTTATTTCATATAGTCATATTCTACCCCAGTCGCACAAAACAACCATGTACGGTGCGCACAAGGGGTTCCATATGTGTGCAAGAAAGTTAGTTTCACAAAATACCTTTTCACGCTAATATGACCTAAAGTGGATCTTTTTTCACTTATTATCTACATTTCAAGGCATGGATTCATGGAATGCCTCTTTTGTTCCCATATTATTTTATTCCATCATGAAAGGATTTATCTATGTATTGAAGTGCACCGCCACCACCACCTCTTCTTTAGGGTAATATTCTCGATGTCAAAGTTTCACTCTGGTAAGACTATTCTTCTATTAAATTTCACAAGAATGGAAGCATCAAGGTATAAGATCTTTCATGATAGGTCCCATGTGGGACGTCCATTTAATAGTCCCATAATTACATAACCCCTACAAAACGTTTTTCAGCCAAAGGTAGTTGCATCAAAAATAACCTCATTTCACACACCCCTAGTCTTTGGAATAACTAAATTTTGTGCCCAACCCTTCCTTTTGTAGGAAAATCTCCAATATTATGTGAACCATATTTTAAATTATCCTTGGATTGCCTTTGTGTCAAATCACCATGTCTGAACCCCTATTACGTGCAACCCTCACACCTTGCATGCACCTCTAAAGTGAATCCCTCAAGTATTTCATGAAATAACATCTTGGACCCTCATGTGTCACCCCATATAACCCTGGGGAATGTGTTACCCCACTTTTTTCATTTCATCATAGGTATTCTAACCCCCCATGATTTTTATCATATATAAACTAATGTGGACCTCGTGAGTTGCCACTCATATATAAAATTATTGCATATCATTGATGAAGACATCCCCCTCACATGGGTTGATGAGCATCGATTATGTATGTCCAAGGTGTAAGGATGGAGTCCCACACATCTATGCTTCAGGATGTGAAATGTCCTAGACCCAACATTCTCAACACAAGATGTTAAATTGTGATCTCACATTGTGTGGAAAATACAAGATGTACCCATTATGAGTGACACAAAATGGGATCCTCCTAACATGGAAAAAAATACTCCCTGTAATTAATTAAATCCTAATTGGAATCCCTCCTAGTACAATCCCCTAAACTTATTTGCATGAGGTATCTCTCATGCTCCTCTTTTCCTCCCTCTGATACGAGGCTCAAAGAGGGGATATGCACTCTTGATAACCCATCCATATCCCTTTGGGAATTGTGACCATTGGATAATTCAACGTGTAATCCACACTCACATGGAATGATATCCTCCTCGCATGGAATGATATCCTCCTAAGGCATATACCATTCATAATCCCCGCATAATATCTTTCCTGAAAATCATTCTTGACATAACTGTCCGGTCAATTGATTCATCACGTATATCAAACCGACCATGAATCACATGGTCCTAGAGGTTAGTATAGTACATGAAACCCATCCATATCCACCAATGGGAATCCCACCATATGTAAGACAAAGAATTCACCTACCCACTTGGACGACATCCATGCATAAGCCCTAACTATGTTCTCCATTTCTATTAGGGCCTCGTCCTCATGTGTAATACCCAACACCCCTTATCAAACAATGTGGTCTTTGATTCCTAATCATTTGGGATATTTATAAATCCACTTTTCGGTCCAAAACAAAAATAACACCACACTTCATCAACTTCATCCATTCATTCCAATTCACCCATAATCCATCCTGATTTTACTTGAGCTCTGATATCCTGGTAAAATCTCACCACTGATCTGGGTTGTTCTTACATGTATGCACCATCAACATCATCGATAATCCCAGTGGCACCCAGAAAGGTCCCATGCATAATACACATATAATATAACTCAATAAAACCAAGGAAAATACTCTTTTGAAGGGAATCACTCAAGCATAATCCCCACTACATCCATCGAAATGTGTGGGTTGGATCCCTCACTCCTAAACAAGGTATGTAGGATGCCTCCTTGAGGATCAATCCTGACCAATCGTAAACCTTGGTGCCTCGATACTAGGGATTCACCTCCTTAATCCAACAACAAGGGTTTACAAACCAACCTTAATTGTGTGAAATATTCCCTATATGGTACACAACACCCTGGATCCACCTCCTTGGGGCATTCAATTCCAACATTCAATAATCCTTCCATATGCTTTCTGTTAGGGATTTTCCTATGTAATCTTCATCCATGAGGGTTTTTGATCAATCACAATAATTCTCCACAAAACATTAAACTCGTGACAGCGATCCAAATTTTACCTCATGCTAAACGTGGGATGCCTGAGGAGAATGTATTATAAGATATTCCTTTGGAATCAGATTCTCTATGATCACCATGGGATTCCTTGGGTTCCTCACCTAAGATGCCTCTATGATATTCCCCATTATGAGGAAGAATATATGTGACCATTGATCTAGAATCTAGAAACTAATGTGATTCCAAATATGACTACTCCCCTGAGATGCCTCTATGAGATTCCCTCTTATGAGGAAGAATATATGTGACCATTGATCTAGAATCTAGAAATTACTGTGATGCCAAAGATAACTACTCCCCTGACTAAATTTTAATTCCCTTTAATGACCCCTTGGTTTGTTTATATTGAAGAATCATAATTAACTGTCATCTATAAATAGATGGTATCAGGAATGAGTTACAATGACATTCTAAACTCTATGAGGGAGACCCAAACTAGGCCATTAATTCTAAGGATGGATCAAAGGAAGGAGAAACTGACATCCCATCACCCTATTTCAATCATATAGTAGGAATTACTATATAATGTGATGAAATTCATCCACCTTTGGAATGTGGGTATGTGGGGTAATAATGCACGCATGCATCGCACCAAAACGCATGTGGCAGGTTCTCCAATGTAATCATCAGAAATAGAAATGTTGAACCTGATGCGAAACTCTTATCCTAAACAAGGGGACTAGTGTAACTCAAGACATCAGTAGATTATCATTTCATCATATCAAGATATTTGAGGCTAGGTCCTATCAATAATATTATCATCCCATTGTGGAACTCACCAAAAAACTGTGTAGTTAGTCGTTCGTTATTCATGCCTAAGACATCATAAGAATGGATCTCTCCCTATAACCATGTACGATTGTATGATGATTTGGAATTTTTAAATACATTACTTATATTCATATAGATAGTGGAGTCCTCTTTCATGGAAGGACCCAATCTTTAGGAAACCAACTTTCCCCTTCCTGTGGATGTAGGGGTAGGAGAAATGAAAATTTTCTAATTTCACATGACTCTATCTACCCCGTGACTCCAAATACAATCACAAATATCAGGTTAATATTCCATGTATCTTCCTCATAAAAAATTTATGGGAGGTAGATTGACATCCTTGTACCATGATATGAGAAAGAGGTTCATTCCCATGAGGGATATGGCCCACCAAAACCTAAAGGCTTTTACCCCATGCCGAAGCTACATTCCCAAGGGCCGTTTAGGGAGCCGCTACCCCAAATTCCTACAACGAACCACATTTTAAGCCTCAATCTAGAGAGATATTATGAATATATCACCTATTATGAGAAGGTAGAGTATACAGGGTTACCCTTGTTGTGACTGACATTCGGCCGCATCAAATTCACCAATGACTGGTCTCTCAAGTCAAGAAACAGGTGAACTACACACCTTCACTACTGGCCTTAGTTTAGATGGCTAGATGTTAACAATGAGACCAAACTCAAGAGTATTCACATCTGGGGGTATCATCTTCCAAAGCTACAATGGCTCATACCACCACTGGTGCACTCCACCAGATCCCTGCTACTACAAAGATTGGCCGCATGAACAACTGGTTGGGATCGAAACCCCATACATCTTATATATAGGCTGGGTGGACACCATTAACTATTGGAATGACCAAAAGCTATCAAAATATGACCCATGTTAATGAGATATAGAATGGATTCCCTCATCACACCATCTCCAGTCAAAGTGGTGGTCCTCCCCGCACTCACACTCAACATGGAGTTCCTCCCCAGGTTCCCAGTATCGATCCAATCATGGGTCCTCCCCACATTGTCAGTATGTGATATGGAATTATTCATTGGTCCAATGATCTATGATATTGATTTCATCCCTGTATCATGGATTTCAATGCAAAGTTCATCCTCGTAACATTCCTAGCTCAAGCGGAGACCTTCCCTACTCTTTCACCTTCCAACATTGAGTCTGTCCCTGTGATTCCACCATCTTAAGAGGATTTACTCCCCTCTCCAACATTGATACATGAATAGGTCCTCCCCACTTCTTCTATAGCCAGTACACAGGCCCTCCTTTTACTACCATCGACCAAAATGGAGGTCCTCCCCATGCAATAACAAACTAGCATGGAGGTTCTCCCCATGTTTCCACCAACTCATGTGGAGGTCCTCCCCACTCTAGTACCAATTAGTGTAGCATTCCTCTGCTATCCATTAATAGTCAACACTGAGGCCCTCCCCATGTCCAATTCAATCAGTGTAAAGTATTTCCTTACACATCCACCCATGAATATGGTATCCCCCCCCCCCATTCTGTTTTCATCAGTCATTATTGAGGTCCTACCCATATTCCTATTAACCAAAGTAGAGGTCCTACCTACTACATCAATATCTAGAGTGGAGGCCCTCGCCACTCTCTAAGTATTCCAATCAATGGTCCTACCCACATTGATACCAACTAATATGGAGGTTCTAAACATATCCCTATCATCCAAAGCGGAGATCCTCCCTGATCAAGAACCAAAAAACAAGAAGGTCCTCCCCATGTTGAAGAAACTCCCTACCCTAAAGAACAGTCATGGGTCCGAAGGTAGAATGACCACCACCAAATTCATATATCAGGGAACCTCCAAGTCGTTTTCAATCATGTCTGATTCCCAGATTCCAAATCCAAATGTGATTCAATGATTAATCCTTTACCCCATTCATCTGCATTAGATTCTAGGAAAGGATATGGATAGAAAATGTTCATCATCCCAAAAGATTATATAAATAAAATTCATGAATCATGTCACATGTACAAATGGGAAGAGGATGATTTGAATCCCTTTTGTTGTCTCATAGTGAACTCACACCTTTCATCCCCAGTTTCATTCTCTACTTCAACCAATAATCATGTTGATTTTTTTATATACTTTGGTAGATGATGAGAATTCGATACGCCCACAAACGATGGATTTTTCCCTCGCACGTGAGGTATTTGTAAAAACCTAGTTCTACAAAGATGTGATAATTTAGTTGTTACTAGCTTCAAGAAATAACTAGAATATAGCAATCAGTTGACTCTTGTAGTGGCTCCTCCATTGGCTATTACACCACCACACTAATCCAAATCATTGTCACCGCTAGTTTCTTATAATGAAATGATCGAAACATGGACAAACCAAGAGTCATACTCCATATCCAATTAGGGATTATTTTGGGAAACTCTAGCTACTAATCAATTATCAATTGTCTTTTTTCTGAATGTAATTCCCAACTTCGATATTCTAGAGTTAGTCACCAAAGAAACAAGGTCATGTATTTCCATAGGACTATCTAGGTTTCACCTTTTCACCTTCATGTAAGTTAGTTTATCTACCCAGATATCTAAATCATTTTTAAGACATATATCAGCAATATTGTATGTTGGAGTTGGCAGAACTCCTAGTGGCTCAACACCCTACATCACCTAGCTACCAACGATCCTTCCAACAAAGATGAATTCATAGCTTCACAGTGTTCCACAGAATCATTGAACAAGAATAACCACACATGAAGATCTGGGGCTAGGGGAAGTTTGATACTCTCCAATTCAATACCATCATGTGACTACCCGACTTTCCTAGTGATATTCATGATTGAACGTTCAGTATAGTCATGGTGAATATGGATGATCTTGGTTTACTCAATGGAAAGGACATCAAAACATGGTTTTACAAAGGGGATCCACACCAAGGGTTGTGAAATATTAGGCAGGACCTCATTCAGGTGTCCTAACTCACCTGAAAAGGCAGACACTTGTCCTTAGAGATCCATCAGCATCTGTTCCCATTGATCGGGACACCAACAAGCGTAAATAAGAGATTGATACCTTTAAGCCCTTTGACCCATCACATGTTTTATAGAGGATATATTTTGATAATTATATATCTTCCATGCTCATGTAGATCGTAGATCATATGAAGATCATTTAAAAGAACATTTCTGAGATCCTTGAAGAGAATTAGCTGGACAATGGTAATCCTTGGTAGCATAATGCCCCTCCTCTACTATGGAAGCATGGGCATCCACAATTCCATCTCAGCCAGGTTCTTCTGCTCGATCTTAGAAATATTGCACATCCTAAGAGTGGAGATAGTGGAGTTTATAAGGAATTAATATGGTATGAATCTCCAATTCCAATCATAAAATTTGATAACCTTCCACATAACATGGATCAAGCTTCCCCTCAAGATGCTCATCAAGATGCACATCAAGCTTCCCCACATGACATGCAGCAAGATATTGTGTTTGACTATTATGTTGATGAGTCCATCAATGTAATGGTGAATTGTAATCTCCATCAAGGAATCCCCTCCAAGATGATATTGTTTCTCTCTTCACTCTCCTAAAATCCCTTCAGACATGACTGGTGGCAATCCCACTAATAGAAAGATGTTCCCAGAATGGGTGGATGATATGTGAGCACCATTGATTTTGGGATCCTATCGTAATCCCCTTCAATGGGATAGGTGACCCATTGAAGAAACTATAAAACATCATCTCATGGTGTGGAAACATTTTGGGAACTCCAAAGCATCAATAGGACACTAGCCTCTAATTTTTTATATATACATTGTAAGGGATTGAATTTTTTTGTACAATTGGCTATCCATTGGATCAATCGATGGCTAGGAATACATCCACATATATTTTATTTACGATTTCAGTTCCATCGCCAAAAGGACATGTATTTCTAACCACTTTCGGTTCATGAATCTTCTAGATGATCATGACATATATTTCATCACCCAGTGGAAAGGACTAATATATTTACTTGAAATTTTAATAAATCAAGAGAATCTATTAATAATGTGTTTGGGGAACATAAACAATAATATGGTCCCTTATCCCATCACTTAAAATTTCACTTCTGTATTTTTTTATTTCCCTGATGAAGACTAGTGCTTAGGATAATCCTTGATTTAGGCCAAGTAGGAATGTTCATTTCATCTTCAATCCCCTAAAAGAAGAACTTCTAAGGCAGATACTACCACTACAATATAGGTAGAGGATACAGAGTTTCTAGAGATATTACTAGTAGAGCCTAAACTAAAATATCACTAGAAATAATAGCCTCTCTTACTGAAACAGCCTTAGGCTCACCCTCACCTAGAACCGAATCAACTAGAACCACCCATCCAAGAACTAATACCTATATAGGAATATGTGAATCCATCCCCATGTCAAGATACAGCCCCTTGATAGGTCAAATATATTACATATCCCATACCATATAGGAGGAAAAAGACCTACTACTTCAAGGATGGACAGTTCTCTGATTATTTCCTCACTTCCCTGGAACAAGAGATCCAGAAAATACTAAAGTGTAGGAATCCAAATGAGGCCACGCTCACTCGTCTTCCACACCACTTCACATACCCTAAAATAAGTGGACATACCATAAATTAATGTTATGTGTTCAAATATTTCCTCCTAGGCTATTTGGGAAATGGTGTAGTCAAATAGGGTCTAATCCCATTGCATGTGCCTTGTTCCTCTACCATGATCAACAATGATGACAATGGTTCCAGAGAATGGAAGTTGGTTTCCAACCATGAGACTAACAATTATGAATAATTGTTGGCCTTTATAGTGGTTTCTCATGTCCATGGTGTTATCCATGCCCTCTTAGTCTGATATAAGCCTCATGCTATTGTTTATCCTTCTATAATAGATACTTATGAATCCATGTTGTGGCCATCCACATCTAAGAAGAGTAGGAACTGATGAAACAGGGGAATAAAAATCCCCCCATCGGAACTAAAGTCATCCCTAAATATTAGAAATCTCATTACTCTATTGATGATAATCACCCAAAGATTCCATCATGTATTGGAATAATCCTTTGGCGATGAGTATTATTATGTGTTTGTGAATACCATAATGTTGACAAATCCTTACATGGTACCCAATGATGAGGGGTATCAGAAAGAATCCTAATTTACACTAGTAAATATCATAGGAGAAGGAAACAACGACAATTCAATAATATGAATTCCTAAGCCAGTTACTCAAGCCAAGCCGTGAATGGTACCAATACTAGATAGAAGTTTCTATGCTGATCTCAGTAGACATTTTCCTCTCATTCCATTTTTTTAGATCCACAAAAATGTCTGATCATGCTAGTCAACTATGAAGACCAGTCATGAATGCATCCTAATCGTCCACATCCAACTATGTCCTAAACCCATCTGGATAATGATCATCCTTTAGTGATCCTGTATGAGTATCCTAATGAGAATCATGACATTTTCAACAACATCCAACATCTAGGGGTTCATCCAATAATTCCTCTCATGCCTCATTCTCAAGAAAAAACTCATGTGGGAATAAATCTGAGGTTGTAATGGTTGTTTGATGAGCTAAAGAACCTCTATTGAATTCCTAAAAATCTCTCAATCCTAAAGGAACTCCACCTATCATAAGGGATGAGTGAGTCCCTTGAAAAAACCCTTGAAAATTCACCTCCAATGAGAAACAGGGTTTGTCACTGTATATACATTCTTTGCTGAGGGATTCTAATGAATAGAGTTCCAAGACATCATCTCATTCTATAAAGAAGATGGGGACCCCTTTTATATTGGCACATACACCCAATGTATATCACATGAAACATAAATGACATGGTAGTTCATCACATCCTAACTGAGACAGGTTCCATGTTCAAATGCATACTAACCCAAATTCTCTAAAAAATATATAAGTCCCTCCAACCTAAAGATTCACAATTATGGAAGGACCGAGATAAGGTCGTGGTTTAGAATTCTTCTGAAGGATCGATTTTTTAGTTTGGTAGCACATCATATATAAATGGTTTTCTCACATGATAAAACCTACGATGCACTGATGGGTTGGTCCTAGATTAATATAAATGCCGCAATTACCTCTTTGTATCACCAATTCCTCAAATTCACCCTCAAAAATCGAGTAGGAATGACCCAAGGTGATTTATCTCCCTTCAAATCATGTGAATCCTTCTATATGGATGCAGTCTACTTCTATAGAAAGAAAAAGATATTTCAGACCAACGAGGTTGATAACAAGACCACTATGGCCAACCCATGGATATAAATAGATAAAACTTCCATCCTTCTGATTCAATGGTTAGATTCCATAATGCCAGGCTTGAGAATATGCTTCTTCATTACCAAGAAAAGGAGTATGGTGTCACCATGTATGAGGACTATCAGAATATTAACTTGTACTCCTACACTATACATGATTGGATTAACCTAGAAACCCTTACTCATTTGGAGTATTGAGATATTTACCAAATGGAAATCATTTGGTGGTACCATCATCTATTCCATAGGGCCAGGTTGAGTAATCATAAATCGACCTTGTACCACTAGTTTGAGATCAGGAATGGACCCCATGATTAAATGCCTGATGGAATTTGGTCGATAGCTATCATCTCTTGGTTTCTACAAAGAAGTAACTCCACATTAATGATTTCATATCTACCCAATTAGGTACCAGTTTTTCTCCAGAATCAGATGGCTTGGATGGACCATCTCCTCCCACCGATCACCCTACCTCGGACAACTTATAATAGTTCAAAGAGGCTCATTCTGTATTCAGATATGGTGTCTCCACCACTATTAATGAGTTGGTTCATGATAATCTCATCCCTGATTTAGATCTGAGGCCAATGATGATTAGTGAAACCATGTATGTAGTGGAACAATATAAGTACATGAATTTCATAAATAAAAATCATTATGTGATTTCCTATATCTATGATGGGATGCCAATAATATACCCTCATGTAGTTTTCCAGTATCTTGGTCTCCCAGTGAATCATCATGGATTCAATAATCCTCCTATAAAAATACACATTTCTCATGGTTACATGGGTGATACCAAAGTTGATAAGTTCATCAAATCTAACTTTTTCATGGAGGTTCAATACCCCAGATGGATGGAAAACATCAGTCCCATCTAGAAGAAGAACATATAAATCAAATTTTGTATTGTCATCTGGGACCTAAACCACCACCATTGAAAGGATGATATTCACTTTCCTTTGATAGAGAAGTTGATTGATGAAACATTTTTCTTCCATGATGTCTTCTTCAGGGATGAATACTATCAATAAAGTCAGATATGTATCGACCCTAAAGAAGAAATGTCCACCACCATTAGAGTTTCATAAGATACCTTATTCTATAAAGAAATTCCTTTCAATTTAAGGAATGTAAGATCCAATTAATAGTGATCTATGGACCACATCATCAAACCAATCCCCAAGACTCCAATGGATTGATTTGTAGATGATTTTAGGGTAAAATACCACCAGAATCAGGACCATGTTAGATATCTTGATAAAGAGTTGGATTTCCTATGATCCCAAAATCTGAAGATGAACAAATTGATGTAATACATCAGGGTTACCTCTGGGAACATTCTTAGATTCGTCTTCAGATACAGAGGAATCTAAATTAACCTATATAACATCAATTCCATCAGCCATATGACTCGTCCAAGAAACATCTAAGAACTCCAATTTTTTCTAGGCCACTTCACCTACATATGACCATTCATAAAAAATATGGATAGAGAGTGGAATATTTTTTCTAGGCTCATGGAGGAAGGGAATATCTACCAATGGGATGAATAATGTATAGATGCATTCCAATAAATCTAGAAATATTTGATACAGGCCCTGATTCTGATTCTACCAGTCTTGGGGATGTTTTTTCCTTTATTTGACTGCCTTGGAATGATCCTGCAACACCCAGCATACCTAGAAGAAAAATGAAGGGATATTGAATAGTTTATACTATGTCAGTCATAGGCTCCTCATAATAGAGTCCAAATACTCTCATATCATGAATAGTTTCCTTGCACAAGTTTTGACAGTATAGAAGTTTTGGCACTAGCTATAACATCCTGAGATATAGTTGGTATCATGTGTGGATTCATTAAAGTATATATTGAACCACCACATGTGAATAAGAAGGCCTTCACACTTGGTGGTGATCCTTTAGTAGTTCTAAATCATGTTCGTTCTATAGAAATACATCAATGGTTAGGCATTGGAAAACTTCATGGATGCCCATCCAGCCCTAGAATAGTATTCCATGGATCTTGACATCGTAGATGAAGCCGTCCTCTTAGTGGAACATGTTATTCCATAGTGTTAGATTCATTTTTATGGTGCCTCCCAAAGTCCAACCAATAGAAGGATCAATGATTCAAGGATCAACAGATTAGGACTATGGATTAACTTCATCACCCTGACACATGCTTTCCTACCTTATTCATTCCTACTATTGGAGGGGTGCAATAAAAATATGGTGGAGTATCTGGCTCTAATTACTTCTCTCTAGATAGCTCTTGAGATTGATTTTTCCCATTTTTATGTGAATGGATAATCTGAGTTAGACATCAAGAATATAAAATGTGGGTATATTGCTGGGAATATATAACTCATACAATTATTGAAGCACACTCTCTAGATGATGGCCTCATTCTCTTCCCAGATGGAATTGACTAATGTTCCACAACAAAATAATGGTTGAGACGATTCCTTATCCAATATAGCTACCTCTATTGTAAATCCCATTCAATATGACCTATTAATTCATGTGACACATCAGTAGTCATAATAACCATCACCTTAGAAGATGAATAAAACAAAAATATTAACTCATTGTCTTCTGGTGCTTCTATATTGGGGACTCTGAATTTACCAATAGTAAAAGGAACTACCGATTGGATAGAACCTTTTATTTAGTACCTCCATTATTGTGTTTTCCTGCTAGATAGTGCCGAGAGTGAGTGAATATTTGGGTTTTCTACACATTTCACCCTCTAGAGTGGCCCCAACATCAAGCATAATCCATACAAATTTGGGTATGATGGAATCATACTCCATTTTATTCATCGGGATGTGATTTTCCATGTTATGAATAATGTTCATGCTGGGTCAGGTGGTTCTTATCAGGTAGGGTTAAATCTCTCCCCTGGGATTTGAAGGTTGGGCTACTTCTAGTCCACTATGGTCCATGACTGTATGGAGTTCTCCATGAAGTTACACGCATATCAGATTCATACCAACTTCATGCATCAACCCCCGAAGACCCTCTATACTACCATGTATTCATGTCCCATTAATAGTATTGGTACTCAATGTCATGCGATTGTATCCACCATTAACAGTTTAACAATGCATGATCATTCTAACTGTGATGGATTTCATCCCCACAAATGAAGAATTGATCCCCCTCAAAGAAGTTAAGGACATATTATTGGTTAAATTCATCATATCCCTAATCATTTATCGATTTTCAGTCACTCAATTGATTCTCACCGAAAACAAACATAATTTCTTGTATATTGGGATGAATTATTTTACACCAATTAAAATATATAGTCCATGTATACTTATTAATACCAAAGGTATATGGATAGATCAAGGAATTCCTAAAGACCCTCTAGAATATTATATAGAATATGTTGGGATAGAAGAAGGTTTGGATGGACAAGATCCCCAACTCCCTCTTGGACTATTGGATGATGACTCAGAGTTCCTCCAAGGTGACTTCATATTCATTAGTGAATAGAAAAAAAGGTCATTCTTCCCATAGAGATTCAGTTTATATCCCTTTTAATAGTTCTATATGATCATCAAATGTTAAAAAATATAGTCAAAGTCTAAATAGATGAATTGGAAGTTCTAAAAAAACAGCATCTAACCCTTGCACAATCTTGAAAGGAATCAGAACAAAATACCCATAGCATTCAACAAGAAGGTTCACCTCTGATCTTTCCTCTATGGTGATATAGTATTGGATCATTGAACCCAAATTATACTAGGAAAGAATCCAACCAATGTTCGAACTCGATTGGGTGGTACCATACATCATTCACATGCTCTATCCCAATAGTGCCTACACATTGGTCACCATTGATGGGGAAAAATCACCCTCCAACCAATTCCCTGATCCTGAAGTATGAATTTTCATTAGGATTATTATGTCCTGAAACACAACATTAAACTAGGTGAATGGTCCAATCCCCACGACCTTAAACGTGAATTTCAAGTCCATGCATCATGACTTTAAACTATGTACATGTCTCTTAAATGAGTGTATGGAATGGTGAAAGAATCGATAGTCCCTATTCACATTCATTTATAACTGCTTCATCTTACATAATCCACTCAAAATAACTCTCCTCAAACATCCTAGTTTCATGATGATAAACTGAATTACATTTTTCATCCTCATCACATTATGATAAACTACATGCCAACTAGCATCCTTACCATAAGATGTTAAACTAAATGGACTAGTCTTCTCACATGACCTTAAAGAGTGACATTATAATCCTATCATCAAGAAGATAAACTACATACCATCCACATCCTAGCCCCATTACATTAAATTTTGTAACAATTATCATCCTAGTCGTATCATGAAAAATGGCATAACACAGTGATGTTATCTCCTTTGAGAACATCACCTTCAACACTGGACACCTACCATTTGATGATTGTGAACTATGAAAAACATTATTCCCATCAATATAGGACATATAGAGATGCTATAATTTTCTATCCTAGTCCAGAAACTCAAAAAAACAAAAACAAATAAGTGTAAAAATTACCCCATCCCTATGTATGAGTTAGACCTACATAAAAAAGATGTCATTACAGATCTATGTTTGTCTTGATTCACATCATCATGGGATACATAGTTATTCTAAACAAATTTTCTTTAGGACCATCCATAAAATATCCTTTTCCCCTTAGGTCTCATTTATGACATGTAGGCCTCCTTTCCCCCTATTCACCTAATGTATTCCTTCAATCTATGCCATACGAATGTCTATAATGAAAAATATCAAAAGCCTCCTTGGAAAAATATGGTGTCTCATCAGGCCCCATAGGTCTTAATTATCATTGGATTTGTTACTCCTAAATGCCACATTTAACCATTTTGGGGATTCTAATACCCTAGGTATGAATTCCATGATCATAATATAGGATCCTCTAGTCTATGCATTGTGGCGTTAAACTGTGTTCAGGTCTTCTCACAGATGTTTTTTGTATTATTGGGCCCGCTTAGTCAACATTCACATCGGGTTTTCCATAATACCGCACCATGCATACCCATTTAAGAATCCATCCCTCTTGGTCTGAACAATACGACTATAAACTAAGATCCAAAATCCTCAACACAAATGTTAAACTACAACCGTACCGTGAACAATTTTTGGGGGCATCAAAATAATCATGGGATGTATGAATTCCCTCTCTAGATATGATTTCCCCCGCCAGTGTCAGTATCCATCCAATCTATGTTCCAAGACTACATGTGGCTTGATTCTCATTCTCATGAGATACATAGAGACACTGAGACATTTCATCATTGGGTTCATCTACAGGATACTTCAAACCATCATTCCCTTGGCCTCAATTATGGTTCAGTTTCAAGACCATAAACTAGATAACATCTATTTATATGTATGTAAATGGTAAGAGTGCCTAATTTTTTCATTCATATAGGTTTATAACTCTCCCTCTCCACATAGATACCATAAATGTCTTTTTCATGTCCATAAATCATGACTATATATAGATTCCCCCACGTTCCATAGCGTATGACTATAAAACTGTGGGAAACTTGTGTCAAAGTTGTTTCACATAGTTTAGGGTCTCTATGACCCATTCATGTTGGTTTTTGAATATTTCACCATGTGAATGTCTTTGAAAATCCTTGTTTTTCATGATCTAGGAATTATAACCATAATATATTAATTTTCCCTATAGTCCAAAAAACATGACGTTAAATTGTTTTACTTAGTCCACGTAGAACAACAATAAACTTCTTGCATTATCAAAGTTTTAATTTCACTTTTTGATATGCTTCATTTCAAAATTACTTTTTTTATTTATTCTGATTTCAATCATCTTTCAAATCCAGATGGACCCCCCCAATGGTGATGGTCTCAAGCCATTTTGTTCCACCTCCCATGTCGGTGAAATTTCATAATGGATATCTGGAAGAGTATAGATAATATTCTATATTGAACATGGTCAATGATTTATTATATGTTTCCTCACCCCATTCTTGACCAGTGTGGTCATGTACCCTATGATTCGAACATGGTTAAGAGTTGATCCTTACTCACCAATGGCTCATTTATAAAGTCCTTTAAAATCATGACTTATATCATTTTCACTCAACCATATCATGATGGAATTCCCACTTGGCATCGTCTCTTATGTTCTCTCCCACATGTTAGGTATACCACCTATAATGTTCCTTGTTTCCCACACTGAACATATCTTACATGGGATTTGGAGTATGGTAAGGTGTGAACTAACATGGTCGAGCTACCTAGTGGAACCGTTGGTCCAAACTCTCTGACTATAAACTATGATCCTTATGTCCTAAAAATTGTGACCTCAAATTGTGTGTGAATCCCTAAAAATATGTGTTGTGTTAATGTGCCTCCTCTGTCCTTGTTCATGTGGGGTTTTTCACTCTTTTTTCCATATACACTTATCATTGTAATTCTCCAAGTCCATATTCTATAACCTAAACTATGAAACAAATGTTTGTGCGACATAAAATTAAATATCTGGCCAAGGTCCAGGAAGTATGACTTTAAACTATGTGAAATGTTCATATTTCATGATGCTAAACTGTTAGATGTGTCCTGATCAAATGAAATTAAATTGTACAATTCATTTTCTGAACCACATGACATTATGTTGTATGTATATCATCCTCAATTTCAAGGTGTGAAACTAAAAAATGTTATATCCCATCTCCCAAGAGGTATTTTTGGGATGCGTGTCGTTTATCACATTGTTCACAATTTCTACCATCGCTTGACATATGTGATTATGTTCCCTGATAAGGTTATTTTGATCTTCATTCAGACCAATATCCATATATTGGTGTGTTATAATCCATGTTGGAATAATTCCATGTGTGATGGAATCCTTTCAAACATTCCATCATTCCATTATCATGTTTATCATGACCCTCATTAGGATAATTATCATCTTTTATATTGGAAGTGACCCCCTAAATGCATCATATCATTCCCCTTTGGATCACCTACCTTCCTAGACCAACATCCTTGAATACATTGGACAATATTATGTGATAAGTTCTATTTTTTAAACATTTTCAGTGGTCTAACCTTGTTTATTTATCCCTATTTAATGCTAATGGTACATATGTCATGTTTCAAACATAGTCACCAGTTATCATATGTCACCATTCTAATATCATTATGTTCCAGATATTGGGTATTGTTATTCAAAATCGCCATTCCCCTTTTTTTGAGTATATTTCAATGCCACGGGATTTATCCCATTCATGCACTAGCGCATATCCTAGGAGTAACTCTGATATTCTAGGAACCCCATTCTCCAACCACAATCTCAATCATTTTGAACACTGTCATTTGGTAGTCCATAATAATAGAACCTGAATGGTTGATGATTATCTATAACTCTTAAATAAAGTTAAAAATTATGTGGTTTTCCCTTGTTTCTAACACTGGGCATGACCCACATGATCTTAGGGATTGATCATTGATTATTTAAATATTATGATTAATGTGTGATAACTAAGGAATGAAAAGAAATATATCCATGAAATAAATGTTTAAAATAAAGTCATGGAATGAATTCGACATCCACATATTTGATCATCTCATGAGTTTCTACAAAATAGCTACTATATTTTTGTCCTAGTAATCGAGTGCTTCAACTATGCCAAACATTAGCACATGTCCTCCAAGTTTACTGTTTCTTCCCAAACGATGCTTCCTCATCATTTTCCAATGGATGAATCTCATCATCTATTTTTCATTATGTGCCCCACTCAACCTAGATATCTGAAATTGGAGCAGACATCATTTGGTTATAGTCCTCTTAATGTTGATCTCTCATTTTCTTGGTGATATCTGTTTGGGTCTTAAATAAGGCATCACACTCACCCACTTGATCCTCTATATGATTAATATCCTTGTTTACCTCTCAAATATGGTGTTTGTTTTTAAAATTCTTTGGACACCAATAAACATCCATGTGCTAGCTCATAGCCCTTATCTTCTTGGCTAGGTAATCATGGACTAGCACGTGAAGATCTCGATCATCTACCCCGCTAGCGCAAATATTACATAGACAATGGATAAGGGACACCATTCTCCCCACCAACAGAAAATTGAGAGTTTGATCAATGAAGTGTTGGATTTACCTCAATTCCATATTCTAGTTGATATGATTCTCTTCAACCACATATGGGTAAGAGTTATCTATCTCTTCAGGATCTGTGGGTGTATACACTAGAAAAGCGGTAAGGAATAAAATAGAAGGGTATTATTCTAGTATATTTCCCAAGGGTATAGGATCCATATCATGGGGTTTCTATCATTTCATGATTCTTCTCATTCATAAATTTTACCCATGCTATCCTCGAGTTCTATCCCCCTGGTGGCATCACTCGCTACTACAGTCGTCGTTTCATCTGAAACCGCGAAGGCCAAATCAGCTTGGATGACCATCTCCTCATAAAGAGAAGAAATAATAAAATGATATATCATGGGTTCCCTATCTTCATATGATAATCGGTATTTTAGTATTCTGATCACAATATGGGATAAAATCTCCTCGTTCAATATGATTCTCAAATGACTACTATGACTCTATGAAAGTAAGTACTTACAGGAGATGAGCTCCACAAGGTAGAGCTCTTGAGTCACATTATGGAATTATTCTATGGTAGACCCTTATGATCTATGTATTTAAATGATTGGCACTGGTTCCCTTTATGTTATTTGGGATAAAGCTACATGGAACATTCATGCACGTTGATTCAAAATCAATGTGAAAGTATGATTTGTCCAATTGATTCAAAATATCCCTTTACCTTAAGGGGCGTGTTATTTCAATGATGTTTCACCTTGGGTGATCCACCTCTCTAACAATGTGTGACATTATAGGTATACAAGGGTGAAACCCCCCCATAAAATATGGGAAGAACATGGGGTTTTAAATTTTCCACCACAACCCATATGGTTATCCCATCACCAGCTTCCTCAACCACGAATGGATCACCACCTACCTCAACTCTAGGTGAAGTACCTATGTCATGCTCCTCCAAACCCATGGGCACATCTTCACACCTTATAGTGGGGCCCCTTTCTCTACTTCAAGATGCTACAATATAGTATGAGTTCTAGTTTGTGGATCTGAGTAAGGAAAGGAAATGATCAATTGGAGGTATGAGCTGGTTAATCATACCATGAGATACTTGGCCACCTCTTATTTGGAGCCCATGATATCACCAGTATCCAAAGGACACCCTTGATTAGAAATACTCCCATGGTATTCCCAATCTACTTCCTTGTTCTCTTCTTCTTCATTATCTATTTATTCATCAGGTGGTGTTTCCTCTAGATCCATATCATGAAATTTTATTACCTTTACCAATATGGTGGTGTATCATACTACCCTCATTAGAATTCATAGAAATACATGGCTACTAGGTATGTGAGTCACCGATGGAATTTCACCCTGTCTTCCACTTGAATGTGCCTAAAATCTGCATACTTAATCCATTCCTGATTCATCTTCAATTACAAGTGTCCTGTCATAAAATATTTTTGTACTGTTTTAGAGGCGGACCAAAGGAAATAAAATATAGCTTCAATAGATGGTTGCAGGAGGACAATCAAATTATTCCCAAGTTCCTCCTTCACTGGAACTCGAGGCTAATTTCAGGACCATACCACTTCAGGAGGCAGAGGTGTGACCTTACCCTGTGACGTCCCCGCCATTGAGATTCCATATTGATCCCCCCAAAAGTCTTACTCACCCCTTGAGAAGTAGAATTCATACTTCCTAGCTTCTCTAACTCTATGATCATGGTTTCAATTACCCGAATGTGTGTCCATAGGATTGGATCCTAATATAAATCTACCCAGTTGTCAGCATATCCCATCAATATACCCCATGTCAACATTGGTCGATGGAAGCATGATGGTTTCCTCAAAGAATACAATCAATAGTATATACCACAGTTGGTGAAGAATACATGGGTGAAGCTCTTCATGGAACCCCATATAATTATTATTCCCCACCTTGTGAATGCATTTGAATTTTTGGGAGAAATGGGATGACACGTATGGATTTCAGAGGACATTTCAATGAATATGAGACACCAGAACACCACCATGGATGCTTATAATGTACTCCATTTTGTCCCATGAGCCTTGAATGATTTCCACCATCGAACCAACTGGTGTCCTGAAGGGGTGGAATTTGTTGTTTTCATGGTTTCTAATTTTGATGTTGACCCTAACATCATCGATTTTCACAATTCAGAATGTATATATGTTCAAAAATGATGGATATATATTGTCATTCGGTGGTTGATTTAATTTTTGAATTCATATCCTCGATATGGGATTTTATCCAACTATGAAGAAGATGAAATTGTCAACGTAATCTTCTTGGTGAATTCCCCCTTGAAACATAAACCGGTAATTTTTACATCCTAGATATCTTAAGAACCCTCGTGTTGACCTTGATCCAAATTCCTAGGATCACCACCATCACCCGTGTTCCAGAATTAATTCCCATAGTCGTGTACCTTACTAGTAGTAGCCACTTACTCATAAATGTGTAAAAAAGGCAGTATATAGAACTATTGTGTCCCAACCTCCCACCATGTTGTACCCCCACTTCTGGTATTGTCCTTCCTCTATAAATAGCCAGTACAATCCTTCAATTCCCCTCTAAAATGTAATATGAAATTACTTTCCCTATCCTGACATCCATACCTTCTCCTCCATAATAAGGAACTTGTTGAACCATTCCTAAAATGGAATGTGCCTTTGGATGAATTTTATATTTAGCTTCTCCTTCACCTCTTTCACGAAATTTCATGTTGAGATTGGGGTCTACTAGAGGTATTCCCATGTATTATGTAGTGGGAGGAACTCTTCGTATTGGAATTTCCTCCATTGGGATTTCTATGATGTAGTGGATGTCCCATAGGCTAATTCCAAATTACCCTTGATGGAGATGGAACAAGTTTGTGTATATGGACCAACTAATAATGAGCTCTTGAACTAGCTTCTTTAATTGTAAAAATGGAACTGAATTACCCATACCGCTTCATGCAACCCAATTTCACAAATCTCTACCCCATATTCCTAGAATGTGTATCACACCCAGTACACTCATGTCCGTTCATTGGTAAAATTTTCTCCTAATCACAAATCCCATTTCATTTTCCATCCCATGATGTTATCCCTCATTATACATTGTAAGGTATTGACATAATGGGATGATAACTTCACTACTACTGGTTCATCTCCCATCACCATCATGCCCCCCCCCATTTAGTACACAGTCAGAAAGTCCCATATGATTTCTAGAAATGTGGCCATGTATATTAGATTTGAATCATGGGAGATCATCTTCATGTGTGAACCTATACTATGGTCAGTAAATCATGAGATATGGAATAGAAACATAATCCAACATCCCAATGTTTCATAGATAATGATATTCACTTAGTTTGTAGTCCTTATGTTATTGTGGTAGAATTCCATGCATCATCTGGTAATCTGATAAAACCCTCCTAGCATGAAGAACCTATGTATCTAAACTCATCTAATCTCTTTGAGTATTAGTACTATCCTTGATCTATGTATATTCTTGTTGGATGGCCACTTCAAATGGATAATAAATCTATAAGGATGAATCTTGTATTATTTTAAAGTTATCACACAAAATCTTGTACTGCATGCAAGATCATGCAATGAACAAGAAAAATTATGTCAATTTGGAAAAGTCAATTTCATTGAAGAGTTGAATTATACACGAAGCTAGTTGAAATATCATGGATTTTCATGCATCAAAACTGGTCTTACATGCATGATTAAAAACATCCTATCATGTATAAAATAAATTTTACATATATAGGGCCCCCTCTGCTTACTTATATGCATGGAAAGGGTCTTCCTCGCATACATGTAAGGAATATTAGACTCCTCGAACCATTTTTTGTTCACAAATCAGGGAATCAACCCTTGTCTTTAGTGTTTCCCTTGAAACCCAAACATCTAGTCCCTTATCATCATGAATTCCAGGGGGGATATTTTTTGCACCAAATTATACACAATTTTGTAATGTTCCATATTTGGGTAAACCAAAGACAAAATCCCACTCAATGGAACATCCTAAGAATATGAAGGAAGGCACATTCATGTTTTGAGGTGTGTACTCAAGATTGAAATCTGTGCAAAATGCCTTTTTGTGCCCTTTTTGAAATAAAAATATAATCTTTCACCCTGAAAACACAAACTATCCATGTAAGATGCATTCAATGGATTATTTATATACTTAATAAATTCAGTCATGCACAAAGATATTGTACTCCCAATGCAACTTCAATAGGGCCTTTTCTTGCTCGCTCATTACGGCTCAAGGAAACGCTTTGCGGATTCCCTATTCTATAACCAAAATATTACATGCTATCACCATAGGATTCATCAATATATTGATGTGAACCCCCTCTCTATTATTTAGGGAGATCCTTGGAAAGTAGAATCATCGCTATACTATGAATAAGACCAGTAATCGGTGACAGCGCATAGGATTTAAAACCTCATGGTATAAGATCTTGCACAAGAATTTCCATTCAGGTCCTCTCGTGAGTGGGATCGTAGTTACATAACCCTCATACAACTTATTTCAGCCTAAGGTATGTCCACACAATAGACCCTCCTTATATAAACCCATAGTCTTGGGTGCTACTCAATATTCTTCTCAGCCATTCATTTAGTTTGAAACTCTCCAATATTTTTACACACCACCTCTTTGAAGGCAGTGATGGTGATGAGTCGATAAGGTCGGTGAGGTGATGATGGCGGTGACGGTGACATGGCTTCTCTCATTTTGGGTTTCTCGGGTGGCTTGCTTTTCCCGCGGTATGAGTTTTCAATTTTTGAATTTGAATATTCAAGTTTTAATGTGACTTTTCATGATCTTGTATTTCAAGATGGATGTGTTTGAATCTTGTATGAGGGGTTTGTAAGGTCCCCACTCTCCCAAAAAGTGGTTTATTTTTGAAAATGAAGAAAAAAAGATTTAGATGTACAATAACTTCTTTTTCCATCATAGGTCATCACCTATTCCCCTTGTGAATGTATTACCCTACCTTTTTCTTTTCATCATAGGCATGATAATCTCCCTTTCTTTTCATCATTGGTACGCTATCATGGACTTCATTTGTTACCCCTCCTCCATACTATTTTGTACTGGAATTACTAAATCCATTCATGTCCAAAAGGGTTGATGGGCGATGATTATGAAATCATAATGGGTGAGTATTGAGTCCCCCATGTCTGAGCTACATGACATAAAACATCCGAGAACAAACATCCTCAAAACATGGCGTTAAACTGTGATGTCACATTTTGTGGAAATTGTAGGAGTCCCATGTATGAGTGAAATGGAATGAGATCCTCCACATATGTTATGGCATCCTCCGCACAAGGAATGTCATCCTCCTTATTAATCCTAGAGTAATCCATTATCCTTTCATTCAAGAGGTATCACTCTTGCTCCTCTTTGCCTCCCTCAGACACAAGGCTCATATAAAGGATGTGTACTCTCAATACACCATCCAAATCCATTTTTAATTTTTCAAAATGGGACACTTACACACATAATCCTAACTCACATGAAATAAGATCCTCCTTGCATGGAATGAGATCCTCTTTGGGAAGCTCCCATAGATAAACCCCATATCATATCTCATTGTATCATCTTTCGCAACACGAATTTTTGGTCAATTACTTCCTCTTTTTTCTCACACTAAGCATGACTCTAGTGGTCTTAGAGGTTAGTAGTGACCACAAAACCTGTCTAACTTAACATATGGGTATCCCCCATGGAGTAATTCCAAACCTTCACCTCCCAACTTGGGCCGCTTCCAGGAATAAGCCCCAACCATGTGCTCCATTACTATTTGATCCTCCTCCTCAGGTGTACTCCCCAATTCCACTTCTCAAACTACATGGGATTTGATTTACAATCACTTGGGATACATAGGGAGACACTATGAGTTCCAAACCCAATAACTAAAAACATCATCCATTCTATCCACTTCACCCATAATCCATCACGGTTTTACCTAGGCCTATACATCTGGGTAAAATAATGACACCCACCTTAGTCATTACTACATATAAGGTCCATCAACATCATCACTACTCCTTGATTAACTCTGGACTCTCTAATGAATAATCCCCATACAATCCAACTCAATCCAAAAAAGATAAATCATATTCTAAAGGGAATCACTCATGCGTATTCCCCACACCATCCATTTAACTATGTGGGTTATAATCTATTTCTACTAAATAGGGTATATAGGACGCCTCACCGAGGTTCAATCCAAACCAATGTTAAAGAGTGGTTCCTCCCACCTATAGATTCATCACCCTTATCTACCTTTAGGGGTGTCCAGATCATCCTTCACGGTGTCACATATATATTTTATGGGATATACCTCCTCGGATCTGCCTCTATGGTGTGTTTTGATCCATCTATCAGTTAAACTTATAGGTGCACCATCCTATGGATTCAAATCTCTGAGCCACCTCTACGAGGAATTCTGATCAATCTCATTTCATCTATGAATGACGTTAAAACTGGAAACCTGGATAATAATGAAACATTGTACTAAACATGGGATGCCTGAGGTGAAGCCTTCAAAGATAATAATTTAGAATTAGATACCCCATGATCCACAAGTGATTCCCCAAGTTCCGCACAAAGTATACCTCTATGAGATTTTCTCTTATGATGAACCATAATGGTGAACAATGTTCTATCTTCCATACATGTGAGTGATGCCCAACATGACTACTACCATGACCGAATGTTGCTTCTCTATCAAGAACCCTTGCAATATCCAGACATAAGAAGTGTAATTAACTAGATTCCACAATGATATGGCACAAGTAATGAGTTCCATGAATATACATAACTCTGTGAGGGAGACCCAGACTAGGTGACGAATTCATAGGAGATATCCAAGGAAATAGAAATTGGAATCCCATCATCCCATCTCAATAAAGGGCTAGACATCTCCATTGAATATGAAGAAATCCAACCACCTTTATAAAGCTATAAAGGGGGTAATAATGCTCTCTATCATTGAACAGTATGTGAATGGTGGTCTCACAAGAAGAAGTGTGATAAAAATGTATAATATTTATGCTACCAACATTCACATCCAAACCACCCAGCTATAATAAAAATGAAAAAATTGATATTAGTAAGCTTCAATATTCCCTTTACAAGTATCCTATAATATAATATCTAAATCTAGCCAATGGTCAAGGTAAGATTTTATCAAAAATCCCAGTAGGATACCACAACAGATTCTATGCATTTTCTAATATCAATAATGCAATAGTTCTATCTTTAAAAAAGGATTTTCACATACCATTTTCATAAAATCTGAACCCATTCAAAAAAATTCCCCCTTTTCTTTTTCTGAATTCATTTAATATTATTAAATCCAGAAAAATGACAAGTAGAATTGAAAATATTTGAAATCATTTCCATGCATCATAAGGTAAGAAATCATACACATATCCATGAAATACCATGATGTGATTCCACATGTTACAACATAACAAATAAAACTTGTGAGTATCAATCAATGATAATACCCATCATGTGATAAAAATATACCAATGTCATAGAACAATATCATTTGGTCTCTTTCCTATTTGGAATTATGTAATAGACATCAATAATCCTAAACTAGTAAAAACATTTTATCAAATTGATATCGAGTCATGATATAGTCTATCGATATAAAAAAATGACCAGTAGTGGTTCCACACACACAATGGTTTCTTATGTCTATTTACCGACACAGATAATGTACCTAGTATACCAATATTGAAGAATTACATTTCAAAACCATGATAAATATTTATAAAAACATTTTTAAAATATAAGCTAAATTTATTTAGTGTTTTAAAACCCCATTTCCAAAACAGAAAAAATTAGTTTTTATTGAAAAAACCCATAAAAATATTTATCTTTATAATAAATAATTTTGAAATATATATATATATATATTAAATTGATATACCAAAGGAATTTAAAAAAATGATAATAAATTTATAAAATTAACTTATTATATAGAAAAACCTAGTTTAAATTTGTATAAATATAGCCACGTTTGAAAATATTAATAGGAAAGAAGATATCAACCTTCAATAGATAAGGAGCACCAAGAAACTACAAAGGATTGATAAAAACACTATTCTATCATGAATATGACCTATAAACACATACAATACTATTGTATATAACAAAGTAATGAATAAATTGAAGTGAAACATACCCAAATAGATTCACTACAACAACCTTAATGATCAATCACTAAACAAACAATTTAGAAGGCACAAAGATATGAATATTCCCTTCAGGCGAGATCTATGTCAAGAGAGGGATGTTCAGTGATTTAATGAAATTAAAATCACATGTATGGTTCCCTAATGACCACATAAAAGAATATTCATAGGATGTGTAATCCCATTACACGTTTTGAATTTCAGGAAGGTTGAAAAAGCTAAAAAAACACATCATATTTTTATAAAAAAAGAATCTAAATTTATCCATTACATGATGTGAACTCAAAATGCATGGTATGTAAACTTCATTCCATGAAATCGATTCATGGAATTTTCTAAAAGACCATTACATGGTGTGAAATACATTTTCATGGAATCTAATTCCCTACCATATACTAAATTGGCCAGTTCTGTACAAAATCCCAAAACCACTTTCTGAAATCTCTGAACATGGGGATAAATTTTTAATGAATTTTACACATTTATACTCAGACACAATTTATTCAAAAAAATATTTACATCCCTATACATGATGTTATTTTACTAGAAAAGTATCACTATCATTGAGAATCTAAGAAACACACTTAAATAAGGATGATAAATAAATGAGGAACAAATGTGTAATGTAAAAGAGTAATTGGGTGTTACAATCTCCCAACCATAAATTATTTATGACTCCAAAAATCCCCTAGATTCCTAGACTCAAAAAATGTGAAGGCCAATGTTGCATCATCAAAAAATTCCCTCTCTTATGTCTCATGGATTTCTCATCTACACTACCATAGTTCCCAGACCATAGGTATTGTTTTACCATGAATTAACTTCTCTTGGAGATCCATAATACATTATGTATTTCCAATAAATGTATTTTTGCTATTAATATCAACATCCTTCTACCAAATCACATGAGAAGGATCTGTTATATACCTCCATGGTTAGGAAACCTGAAACCCATTATGCAAAAAGTTCATGATAGAGAGAAAGTATAATCGATTGGAAACTTTCCCCATTCGGTCAATGATCTCAATAGGGCCCACAAACCTCAATTCAAACTTATAAAACATACCTAACCAAATATGTCCCGAGAAAATTTGAAACTATAAGTAAAATCCTCTCATCAATGTCAAACACTAGTAACCGATGATGATGGACTGTATTAGTGTTCTTGATGACATTATTCCATGATCAATATCCTCCAGATCCATTGCACCCTCTATGTTATCTAATAAAAATGGCTCGACCCCACCAATGACTCATCTTCCAACTCTTCCCATCAAAGGTTTTATCTTCATGGCCACCCATACAAAGCCTAATAACTATTATTATAAGAAAATTCAAATAGATGTAAATTTTCCAAATATCCTCCAAAATAAAGAAAAAAATATTGAATCATATCATTGAGTACCTGAATAACCCTCTATATTTGTCCATCCATCTATGGAGGATATGCCATACTCAGTTCAATCTAACAACAAATCACCTCCAAAAAACCATTCCAAAACCTAGACATGGACCTCAATTCAGTATTAGAAATAAATGCAGAAAGAACACTATGAAGTCTCAAAATATCTTAGATATACAAGTAATAATGGAGTTCCACCTTCATCGCCTCCTTGATAGGGAGGAAATGTGATTATTTTGTAAGTACTTCCATGATCACACAAATAAAATACATCCCAATATGATTCAATGGAAATACAATGAAAAAATACATGGAAATGTCATCCAACTTCCATACCAGAATGTCTAATTTCTATAATAAACACATAGGTCTCTGGTGTTATCCCATAAATTTCTGAAATGTAATACATCATGATACAAAATATACAATTGATTGTATCATATCTAGTAACCAATACTAAAATCTCATTTCATGATATATATTGGTACCCCAAAGGTGTAATGACTAATAAGACTGATGTCCACTATCCATCAACTCATGCCTGAGGGTAAACAATAACCAACAAACTAAGGAATAAAAAAGAACCACGTGGATAATGATACCACTCACTCGAGTTCTCCCCACTATAATGGATGTCAGACATGTTTTTTCACTTAATGTATATTTAATTCTTAATCATAACTCACTAATCATGAAAATACCTAGATTTTATTGAAGTGAGGAACACTTACCCACCAACAACATTTAATCCAAATTTCATCTCAATTAACAAAATATTCAAAGACAACTACTCATATAATTCATTCATGGTATATATCATTAATATCCTTCTTAACACATCACCAAACACATTTCACTCCCTATGGGTGTATACAATATGAGAATAAAATTTCAAAAGGTACTCCACCCAAAATCTCTCTCACATGTTTATATCTCTTCAAGTAAAAATATGTTTCGGGATCTTATGATATGAAAACATACTAAATAACTTCTTAAAGAGGTTGTGTCACTATATTTTCAGTGCTTTAATATATACATCAAAATCTAGATTATGGTTATTTAATTTCATCTCATGATTGTATATATATCCTAATCTATAGGCCACAACCTCTCTCCCCTCCATCAAGACAAATCCCACTCTCAAACCAGTAGCATCATTGAAAACAATAGAACCGAAACCTTATTCCTAAAGAATCAAAACTAGTGTTTAATTAAACCTCACCTTAATCTTTTAAAAATATCTTTGTTAATTGTACCTCCATTAAAAAATTAACCCCTTATGGGTTAAAGCATATATTGAAGATGTGGGGTTTGAGAAATATTTAACAAACCTTATATAGTAATCAGACAATCTGAATAATATCTTTCTCAATGACACATTTTTTGTAGATCCATGGAATTAATAGTATATAGCATTTTAGGATCCTTTAAGATTCCCCTCTCAAATATCACATTCCCTAAAAAAAATTCATCCCAAATAAATAACATTTTAAAATAATACCAAATTAATGTTGTTATTTCATGGTTTGATGAATGATATCCAAATGGTCTCTATACTTTCTCATGAAACTAAGAGTACACCAAAATATCATCTATGAACAGAAAACATTAATGGGTCCCCAAACTGATGAAGGATATAGTTCATAAAATCCACAAACAACATAGTATCATTAGTTAGACTAAATTTCATAACAAAACAAATAAAAATTCCCATATAGTATTTTAAAAAAAGTATTAGGTATATTCTTTTATTAGACCATCAACATGTGGTTCCCTGACCAATGTTCAATATTTAAAAAACCAAAAATAACTTCAAAGATGTTCACAAAGTTGATCAATCTTAGTAAAATGATATTTTTTTTAACCATCACCAAATTCAACATAATATAGTCAGTAAAAATCCTATGAATCCGGTCTTCCTTTTCAAAAAAGAGGATAGTTGAATCCCATAGTGACATGATAGGAAGAATAAATTCTTCAACCTCTAATTCTTTAATATGAACACTAAGTTCAACCAGCATTGTCAGTCCCATTTGATAAGATGGAATTGAAATGCTTATCTCAACAAGGAACATGTGAATCTTAAAATCGACCTAAATAATTGGTATTAATCACAAAAAATCATTCAGAAAGTAATCATAGAATTCACACACCACTATGGGATATTGAATGCCCAAAAATTGCCCGACTACTTCTTGAACTGTCTCAAAAAATTTAATTAAATTACACTAATATAAGGATAATTAAGCCCTACCCTTCCTCGACTCGAGTCCCAGTAACCCTGAATTAAAATAATGACCCCTCAGTAGATATGAACTATACCCAATGGTGATAATAGCCGATATATACATTCACACTAATCATCCAATCTATGAAAATAATCAAGTTGATGAGGAGAATATTTGGAACATAAAAGTCACATACCACCTCAAAGTCGGTTATCATCACCTGTCATCTGGAGCAATTAAAACCGTGTTTGGACCTATTTCAAAAAGGAATGGAAATACCTAACATGGACATAATATGTTCTAACCACAATACATAAAATTCAACCAACATTGATGATATAAAAGAATGAGCATCACTTGTATCCAACAAATATATCACTGTAGAAGATGAAATAAACAATGTACCTCTAATTATAGTTGGTCCTATATCATATTCCCCCAGTGAATACTCCACTGGACAAATAATTATAGTATCTGGTCCTCCCTGAGATTAATTACCCATATGGACATCCCTATTAGCCTAAGTATAGGACCCACTACCATCAGAATCTTTTTCAGGTACCTGAAACCCCTTGGTTATTGCAGATCCTACATTATTTCCATTAGATATCAAACCACAAAATCATTTTAGATGGTGAGATAATCCATAAAGATGAAAATTTTTAAGAGCCTCCACATAAATTGTCTCGGTATGACCAGGCTACCCACACAGATAGAAAACTATATTTTTCTATCTAGAAGAAACCCCCAAGACTGCTCATAAATGAAACTGGGTACCTTTGAAAAATCATTTCTATAAAGACGCTACACCCTGACTAATATCTATAATAACCGAAGCTCCACCCAATCCTATCTTCCCAAATATGTCTACCTTAGAAAAATATTCCTTTTCAAATACCTCCATAAATTTCAAAAGTAATATGAGAATCAACATCAACTTTATATCATGCCTCAGGACAAACTCAAACATATGAACCTTTATTTACTCATTAGTGAAAAATCTCGTGATATATACACCAGCTCAAAAAACATGTGGAATACTAAAAAAATTTATTATACCACTTCTTTGTAGTTAAAAACTTTTGGGGCTACACTGAACATATCTTTTCAAGGATAAACTAAAAAATAATGATTTTCATAACAAATTTCCAAGTAAGATCCTCATGAAACATAGCTTTCATAATCGAGTCCCACCATCTCCTTCTCAATCCCTCATGTATGTTGGTGGAAATCCCACCATAGAGTCTTCAGAAGTATTCACAAGATTGAGTATTGTCTTAATCAACTCAATGTAATTACTGGGTTCATTACCACCATGGAGTATGGGGGGATTGTTCTTAGTAAATTATGATTTTTGATCCACCACATGTCCTTGGTTCCCAACATACACATAACCCATAGTCTAAATAGAACACATCACAGCTTATACCAGACAATTTTCAAATGTATAGTTCTTTTATGGACCACATCTTGTAGGTTCCTCAATCAAATTTGGATGACATATTCTCAGAGGCATTTTCCAAAAAAACCCACGAAAATAACCAATTAGATCATGAGCACATTCCATAGTCTTAGGATGACTTTTAGACTTCAAACCAATGATTTAGAAAAAATTATGAATTCTATCTATTAAATTCATTACCTGAAAACAAATATTTCAATTTAAATAAACATCCCATATAATTCCTTCAAATTACCCAAAAACTCCATGTATCAAACCTAGTAAAATCGCATGACCACCCATTCTAACTCGGGTTGAGTAATTAAAGTGACATGGGAAGGTCCCTTTTCCACACTTACTACCTGAATTCACTTGGTCCTAACTCCTTTCCACTAAATACTCAAAAACAAACTCAAGAAATATTAACACACTTTAGGTTGATCCATCCCATTGTTAATAATTTAATACATTCCAACCCGTTTCAACCAAACCATGCACCCAATTTAGTCATTGTAGGGTGACTAAAAACAAAGATAAATGAAACAACACTTTAATATGACACAAACAAGACATGAAAATAGTATTAAAAGTGAATGGAAATAGATTCAAGAAAACCATACAATCAAATAAAAAATATGCTAATCCTAAATGTGTGAAAAATATCCATGTTACCAAAATTCACCTCTAAACCACCTTTCATTGAAGCCAATGAACAGTGAAAGTCTAACATACTACAAGACACCCTTTCCATTACATGTGACCTGCAACATAACTTCTAAAATATCCCAAAGGAAAAAGTACGGTGTGATCAAAAATCCCAGTTGGATAACATCATAGATTCTATAAATGGTCTAATATTATGAATTTAGAAACTATTTTTTTTAAAATAGAAAAAGATTTACTAAACAATTTTAAAGAAACCAAACCCTTTTTTGAAAAATTTTCCCATTTTTTCATAAAATCAATTATTATTCTCAATTAATGAAATGTGATAAGTATATGTGATAAAAATTTTAATCATTTCTATGCATCCTAAGGTGAGAAGGTAAACACATGTCAATGAATTACCATCATGTGATTCCATGTGATATAACCTCTTATAAAAACCAATGAACAGAAATCGATGATAAAAAACAACTTGTGATGAAAAATGTAAATGAAAAATCACACTATAATTCGGGATCTTGTCTTTGGAACCTTTAATACTTGATTTAAAGGAGCCTAAAATAGTTTATACAATTTATCCAACTGATATTGAGTCCTTCAATAATCTGTTGATATCAACAAAACAATCACTGGTGGTTCCACACAAACTAGGGTTTCTTATGTCTATTTCCTAACACAAAAATGGTTCTAAATTTTTCAATCTTGTAAAATATAATTTCAAAACAATCTACAAATTTATAAATACTATTTTTATAAAATAAAAACAGTTTAGGGTTTGAAAACCCCATTTTTTAATTCAAGAAAATAAGTTTTTAATGAAAACCCCTTCAAATAATTTATCTTTCCAATAAATCCTTTAAAATATTTAATCTATTATATTCAATGTAATAAATATTAATTTATAAATAATGATAATAAATTCTTTAGATAATTAATTTTATAAATTTACAAACATAAAAATAGTATAATCTTATCCCCTTCAATAACTATGATTGGAAACCAAGTGATCATATATCAAAAGACAAGGCACACTATGAAACTACAATTAATGGATAGAAAAAAATTATATTTGAACATGAATTTTAACCATAAACATATCAAATAAAGTATGCACAACAAAAGGGATTAATATACAAAAGGAATTCTTACTCAGAGAGTTATACCGCAACAAAAATGATGATCGATCACCAAACTAATGAATCGGATGGAGCAGAGATCTCCAAAATTTCATATGATATGATTTGGGTTAAGAAATGAACAATACATGGTAGTATGAAATTAAAATCACTAGTATTATTCCCAAACATCCATAGTTCATAAGATTTATATGGTGTGTAATCCGATTATGTGTCGTGAATTTAATGAATTCTGAAAATGGTGAAAAATAAGTCTCATTTTTTTATCCATTACATGTTTTCAAATACATATACATTGTTTTTAAACATCACTCAATGAATATTATTTAGGAAATATTACTTTAAAACATTACATACCATGTAATCCCTTTACACTGCATGGCTGACAGGTAACAAACAATCCAGTTCTATACAAAATTCTAAAGCCACATTCGACATTATTTGAAAATGGGGAGAAACCTGTAAATAATTTGAAACATTTATACCTATCCTACATTAATTAAAACAACCATAAATCCCTTAAATTAATTTCATTTTACATCAAAAAGGCTCTCTATTACTTACAAGCCCACAAATACACTTAAACAAGGACGGTAAAAAATCATGAACAAAAGGGTACCTTCCAATTAAAACATGGTGATACATGAATGAGTAATTTTATAATATAAATTTTTCACTAACAAAATATTTTATATTTTAATTATTGAATCAATTATTACATTATATAACTATGAAATCATTATTATTCAATGTTGATATTTTTTCTGGAGGAAAATTAATTTTTAACCATGGGAAATTTGTTAAAATAAACATAACAATATATTTTCATGAATAATTTAATATAAAATATTAATACCCTAGAATTCCATGATTTTTTTTTGAAAATTAAATGGGATTATTTTGAGACTATGTGCTGACACGACATTCGATTCTTAGTCCCAAAGTTCCCATAATGATCCGTCAAAAAATTTCAAGTTTTAAATATTGTGCATGGGTTGTTTTCTTGAAAACGTGGAATAACTTTTAAATGGGTACTTTGATCAAAAATCATAGAGGACCATTGCGTTTCGGATGGTGGGTTTACCCTAAGAGTGGCTTAATTTTAGTCAGCACGACCCTCCAATGAGAAACCCCAAAAATGGAATAACCGTAAATAAAATAATGAAATAAAATTATTTTATTTTTCAAATCCTTATAAATCATGAATAGTGACTCAAATTGAAAATATGAGACCACCATTGTGCTCCTAAGAGTATTCTTTCCTTGGGAGGAGACTAAAATTATTCAGTACAGGTCAACAGCGGGATGTAGTTTTTGGCCGTAAATAAAATAATTAAATAAATTTATTTTATTTTCAAATCCTTATAACTCATAAATAGTAACACATATTTGAAATATGTGAGTACCTTTATTCTCATAAGGTTATAATTCCTTTAGGTGGATCTTAACATCATCCAGTACAGGCTGTCTGTGAATGTTGGTTTTTGGAAGGTAACCATGAATAAATTAATTCTAATTAAAGATATTTTCTTTTTCAAACCTCATAAATCACTAACGGTAACTTAGATTAAAAATCCAATACCACTGTTGAGTTCATAATGATATATTATCCTTAAGTAGGACTTATCCTTGACCAGCACGGGTCGAGGGTGAAAGTTAGTTTCTAGACTTTTCAAAAGAAAAAAATAACTTAAAAGATTATTTTATTTGTTTTATTCATTGTTAAGTAGTTGTAAGTCAGTGTTTCAGTGCAGTAATGAGGTGAAACTAAATTTCATTAATGAACCTCATTAATGAAGCAGGGTGGGGATGATGTAAGGCATACAAATATTCCTTCTTTAATTAAATAGGGAATTTATGGTTAATAGAAAACTATGGAATTCCTATGATGATCAATAAGGGAACCTCTACAATGATGAATGCCAGTGAAGCAGACGACGGTTTAGACACCCTATGAGAGTATATTCGGGACTGGAAATCGATGGACAATGATGAATGGTCATCCTCAAGAAATCTCCTTTCGCGGGTTTGGGTTACCTTTTTTAATTTCAAGTCCCTGATCTTATTTCTAAAAAAATGAATGCGGATCAACCCATGAAGAGGTTGATCCATAGAAAGTGTGTTCTTGTTAGAGGGTGCTTATTCTCAGTGTTTTCATCGAGGTAAAATTATTGATAGAACTTAAATCTCCTTTACCCTTATTTTAAACTCTAACGTAGAGTGTGCGGGCTGACACGGTCAAAGATCAGGCCCCTCTATCATGGGTGTTCTTGTGTGTTCTCCATGGACGAACCTCTGAGTTGATGGCGAAGCATTTTCGAGGTCATAGCAGGGATGATGGAGCCCCATGGAGTCCTGAGGTGCAATTAATTAGAAAAATAGGCCACCAGATTCGACCTGATGGTCCACATAAAATCCTACAGGTGTGAAGATGATGGCGAAGATGACCACAGGTGGGTGGCAGTAGCCATGGGAAAGCGGCAGTGTTCCACGACGACATGTTGAGGTTGGCCGTTCTGGAACAGCAGGAGCTGCTAGTAGGGGCTGGTGGCTGGTGGAGAAGGATGGAGCCACCTGGTTTCATTGGTGGAGTGGACAGTGGTTCGGGCTGTGGGGAAGGTAACTGGAAGACAGTTCAATGGGGACAGTGTGAGGAAATCATGGGGTGGAAGACTTATCTGGTCATGGAAAGCATGAACTGGAACCCCTCCTAGTGTTTGGACCGGAGGAGACTGGCCCGCTATGTGGGTAGGACTAGGGGGCATGAACCGGACAGTTGAACAACTCAGGCTAGAGTATGTCGGCCCACTCTTGCGGGCCAGGCCAACAGGATAAAGTCACACAATTGGGTGGCCTATGTTGGGAATGAAAACTGACCTACCTTTGCAGGCCAGGCCTGATAAATCTGGATCACTGGGTGACCTAGAAGGCTAGACCCACTGCTGAATCGGGTTGGGGCCAGCAAGGCCCAATGGTCTCGGCCCTATAGCCAAGCTGTTCTAGGCCAACCTAGATAAAACTAGGTCAGGTCAGGTCAGACTTACCAGGTTGGGTCATGCGGGACCCCCCCCCCCCCCCGCCCAGGTTGGTCGAGTTAGTCCGGTTGTCTAGATATTTGCATCATTGGAACCCCTATGAAGATGTGGTTATTTTCAAATACTCTAAGGATGTTTTAATGGATTTTGAAATATGATGAATGGAATAAGGAGTGGATTATTCCAGAATGATGCATGCTATGTGGGTAAATCCTGCAGTTGACAAGCGACCCTGTGTGGATTAGTGATAAGAGACCCTATGTGGATCAACTACAAGACACCATGTGGTGATCAACAATAAGAGACCCTATGTGGATCATCTACAACTGACCCTATGTGGATCATCTACAATGGGATATGTGGTAAGTGGCTCTGTTTTACCCAATAGGCCCACAGTAGGGTGTGGTTCTATGAGACCCAACATACCCATGGTTCTCATCAGGGATGAGTACCTCAGAAGTCCAAGGTGTTAGTTGTTATGACTAATAGTCTTTCTTTCAATAAATTATATTATACCTATGGGATATAACTTTTCTTTGTGGTCTTTATGTGTGGTCCTGCTTCGTGGTCCTTCCATTGTGGTTTGCGGTCCCTACTGAGTATTGTGTTACTCACCCATACACGGGCTTCGCCCACATGTGTCATGTCTCGTGAATGTGATCAATTCTTTGATGGAGACCTCAGTGGTTCGGGACTTAGTGCTTCTTATTGAGACATGATAAATTGATGATTCAATGAAGACCTTGGTGGTCTAGGACCAGGTGGTGCTCAATGAGACAGGACGGACAGACGCTTCGATAGAGACCTTGGTCTTATGAGACCAAGTGGTGCTCAGTGATATGGGACAAACAATCCTACTTCTAAGAATTCATTTCACTACCCTTAACCCACCCTTCATCCGGGATCTCGATTGGACAGACCATTGAAGTTTTAATTTCCATTTTTGTTTTGGGTTTGTAATTCTGGCCCATTAGTACTTTCAATTTGTACTGTACATTCAGTAGTTATCTCAATGATAGTTTTGGTTTATATAGTGTTTACCATTCCATAGTATGATATTTGTGCATGTGTATAGATTTAATGGAAAATGACTTCACTTTTTTAGATATGCCTATTCGGTGATAGTTTCCAACCCCAGGCCTATTGAAGGATGTCTTGGGGTAGACACAAGACGGGCTCTGGGGGTAGGGTTTTGAAAAAGAGGTATCATAGGAGGTTGGTTCTACCAAAAGGACTAAGAGTCTAAAAATTTTGATGGGGAAATAGGGTTAAGTGTTTCGATCTCATCTTTTAGGACAGGGAGTCCCGTGTTGGTGTGGAAAATAACATATCCATATACTAGGACCCTAAATTTTGTATTCCAACACAGCACATGAATATAACAATTTAATGCATCTTTGAGTGTTTTACCATGATTTTTTTAGTCAGAGTCTGCTCACTAGGTATAATAAATTTACAGAGGTCCATCTTGATCTATTTCAGGATGCCTCTACATAGAAAACCAGCCAGGATTCCTTTGTGTGGCCACAAGGATGGTTCACAACTTGATAAGGCTTCAGTGTAGGGACTGTTTCCCAAGATGGAACCATTGGGTGGTGTCCCAGCATTACCACAACCCATTGTTCAACAGTTAATACTTGTGCTACTAGTAGAGGATGCATGCAGTCTCAGTACCTTACATGAATTCCAGTGAAATATACCTCCCAAGTTCAGGGGATAGATAGACCCTCAAGTGTCTATAGACTGGCTTGAGGTGGTGACTATGTTTTCCATCTATAAAGGGCACTATTAGATCAAATGGTAGTCCTGGAAGTGATTCTTCTATGGGGCTCAGTAGGGTGATGGCGTGGTATAGATTTCCTGATCTTACAATGAGGTGACTTTTCCATTGATAGAGCATCAGAACCTCTCTCTAAGAAGGGGATATTTCCATACAAGGTAAGGGATATGCATTCCCAAGAGATTCTTCAGTTCGGCAGGATGACATGTCGGCAACTGAGTATTCAACGAGGCATACCGACCCGTTCAGGTACACAATGAATATGATGTGACCAGTGCTTCAAGGTTCAGACATCTAAGAAAGATATGTTTATGGACATCTGATCCAGAACTATTCCCCTGTACATTAATACTTATTCTAGGGTTCTAGAAGGAACCATTGTGGTTGATATTTCATTGGTTGAGCAGATATAGCCAGTGGATATTAGCAGTGGGAAATCAGAAAAACAACATCAGTCTTAGATACTAGGACGAGTACGAGGAAATCATTCTAGATGATTTTCCAAGAATACCTCCTCATAGAGAGGTAGATTTATGCATTGATATATACCCCGGGACAACACTGATATCTACACCTGAATATCGGATGACTCGTGTAGACCTCAGGGAGCTAAGAGTATTGTTGGAGGACTTACAGAGGAAGGAATTTGTAAGGCCCATCATTTCACCGTGGGCATCTGCAGAGTTGTTTTCCAAGAAGGAAAACCGAATCTTGAGGTTATGTGTGGGCTTCCAATGCCTAAGATGGGTAATTTTGAAAACCATGTATCCTCTACCGAGGTTTGATGACTTCTTTGATCTGATGAAGGGAGTGAGATGGTTCTCAAAGATAGAACTCAGATCATGCTATCACCAACTTTGAGTACGAGATGAGGACATCTTAAAGATGGCTTTCAGATGTCTATACAGCCACTATGACTATTTAGTGATGTCTTTTTTCATGAAAAATGCCCCAGCTGTATTCATGGGGCTCATGAATAGGATCTTCCATCCATACATAGACCAGTTTTTAGTGGTCTTCATTGATGAAATATTAGTGTATTCAGTGTCTGGGGATGAGCATGCACTACAACTGAATATGGTTCTGGACACACTCTAAGAGAACCAGCTTTACAAAAACCTCTTGAAGTGATTGTTCTGGATACGAAAATTCCAATTTCTGAGATATGTCATTTCATGGGCTAGAGTTGCAGTGGATGTAGTAAAGATCGAGGTGGTGCTTCCTTGGGAACCACCCAAGAAATCTAATGATGTTCGTAGTTTCCTTTGGATAGCAGTGTACTACCAGATGTTTTCACCTGACTTCTCTAGAATGGTAGCACCCATGAAATAATTGACGAAGAAGGGAAAACCCCTTCTATGGATAGAAGGATTCCATCAGAAATTTAAATATCTATGGTAGAGCTTGACGATTTCTCCTATATTGAGTATGTCAGAGGAGGGAACTAACTACATGGCATACTGGGATGCATTAGGAACTTTTCTTGGTTGTTTCTTGATGTAAGAGAAAGTATTGATTGCATATGGAACACGACGGTTGAGACCGCATGAGTAGAACTTTGAAACTCATTACCATGATTGGGATGTTGTATTCCTCTCATTCAAGATTTGGTGAAACAACCTTAGGGGTAAAAACTTCATCATCTACTCTGACCACAAGAGTCTCAAGTATATCCTTTCTTAGAGGGATAGGAATATGAGATAGAGATGTATCCTAGAGTACCTCCAGTACTATGGCTTTGAGATAGAGTATACTCTTGGGAAGAGGAACTTGGTTGTATATGATCTCAATAGGATACCAAGTTCACAACTACTGAACAAGGACTCAGATCAGTTGGTCTTGCTTCCGATATCTTTTTTGGATAAATAATAGAAATTTATTTCTTCAGTCGATGGTAGTTTTCCCTCCACTATTACAAAACTTCATGGAGGCACAACTCTAAGATTTCAGTAGCGAGACTACATGTATTGAGATATCCATAAGTCATGCCCGAGATGGATATTATAAAGGCGGGGAGCACATAATCCTTTTCAAATGACGCACCATATTACAAGTGGAATTACAAGAGATTTTGTTGAGGGAGTTTCATACATCCCCTTTGGAGTACGTCTAGGTATGTAAAAGATGTATCAGGACCTCTGATATTAGTACTGGTGGACATGGATTAAGAAGGTAGTGGCAGAGTCTGTCTCGAGATGCCTCACTTGTCAGCATGTGAAGGTTGAGCACCTAGTTCTAGAAGGCTTGACACAACCCCTTAAGTTACTGCAGTGGATATGGGAAGGGATATCGATGAACTTTCTAATTTTTTTACCACATATCTCCAGTAGAAACGATACCATCTAGGTGATCGTAGACCGACTCACCACGTCGGCCCACTTCCGACCCATTTGAGAACAAGGTTCATTAGAGAGCTTTGGATTCCTCTACATGTAGGAGATAGTTCGACTCTATGGAGTCCCATCTATGATAGTCTCAGGTCATCTTTAATACTTTACATCCTAGTCTTGGAAGGGATTATAGGAGGAATTTGGGACTCAGTTGTGCATGTGCATAGCCTCTCCCCCACAGACTGATGGTCAAACAGAGCAGACCATACCGACCTTGATGGAAGTTCTTTGTACTTGCGTATTATATTTTGGTTGCAGTTGGGAAGACCACCAACCACAAGTTGATTTTTTGTGAAACAAAAAAAAACACTCCACCATCAGTATGGCACCATTCGAGTAACTCTTTGGACGACCATACAGGTCATCGACATGCTGGACAGACCTAGGGGAGTCACCACTTACGGTTCTAGAGATGGTACAGGGTACCACTGAGAAGGTACAGGTCATCCGAAAGTAGATGAAGACTACACAAAGCCAATATAATTTCTATACTGATAGGAAACGTATCCCCTTAGAGTTTGAGGAAGGGGACCATGTATTCCTATGAGTATATCCTCTATGAGGGATATAGAGATTTTTCCATGGCGTCAAGTGATCTCCGAGGTTCATCGGACCTTTATAGATATTTCATTGAGTGGGTGAGGTGGTGTACCATTTGGATCCACCACTGTAGTTAGAGAGGGTGCACAACGTCTTCCACATATCCCAGCTAAGGATATACGTGAATGACACTTCTCACATCATCGACCCGGGTGAGCTGGAGACTGAGGATTGGGATACATTCACGGAGTAGCCAATGGAGATAGAGGATATAAAAGAGAGAATCCTTCATGGATGGTTGATTCCACTAGTGCATGTTCATTGGTAGCATATAAATATCTATGAGAGAATGTTGGAGTGGGAAGCTCATATTCGTTCCCATAACCCCCATTTTTTTATTATCCATTATTTTGGAATACGAAGATGTAAAGCCCTAAGAGGGGAATAATTTAATTCCACATAATTCCATGATATATTTTTTAAATTATATGGGATTATTTCAAGACCATACACTACTACGACGTACAATTCCAAGGTCCAGAGTGCCTAGAATGATCCGTAAAAAAATTATGTTTTAAATAGCATGCATGATCGGTATTCCAAAAAAATTGTTAAATTTTAAATGGGGTATAGGAATAGAAATATGAGGGATCCATTGCATTCATGATGGTGGTTTTACCCGAGACGCAACTTAAGTTTAGTCGGCGTGGGCCTCTAGTGAGAAAAACTAAAAATGGAATAACCATAAATAAAATAATTAAATAAAATTATTTCATTTTTCAAATCCTTATAACTCATGAATGGTGACTCATATTGAAAATATGAGACCATGTTTGAGATCGTGATGGTATTCTTTACTTGGGCAGAGCCTAACATTGGCTGACTTGGGTCAAAATTGGAATGTATTTTTTGGGTATAAATAAAATAATTTAATATGGTTATTTTATTTTCCAATGCTTATAAAACATAAACAATAACTAGGATTTGAAATATGAGAATACCATTAACCTCATGATGGTTTTATTCCCTTATGTAGAGCCTAACAATGGCTAGCATTGTCTAGCTGTGAAAGATGGTTTTCCAAAGGTAACTATGAATAAAATAATTTAAATAAAAGTTATTTTATTTTCAAAACCTCATTACTCACAAATGGTAACTTGGATTAAAAATATGATACCACCGTTGAGTTTTTAATGATATTATCTTCTTAAGAAGAACTTAACCTTGACCGGTGCAGGTTGAGGGTGAATGATAGATTTCATAATTTTCCAAAGAAAAATAAAATAACGTAAAATGTTATTTTATTTATTTTCGTCATCATTAAGAAGTGGTACATCAGCACTGTGGTGCAATGAAAATTTGATTCTAAATAACATTAAAGAAGCTCATTAATGTATTAGGGTGAAGATGCTACAATATGCACACGTCTTTCTTATTTAATTAAATAGTGAATTCATGGTTGACAGAAAACATTGGAATTCCTCTCACGAACATGAAGGGAACCTCTCCAATAATGAGCACTGGTGAATTGGAAAATGGTGGAGACACCCCTGGATGGAGGATTCGAGACCGTAGATCGACGGATGATGATGAATGATCATCCTTGAGCAAACTACTTTCCCATATAAGGATTACTTTTTATAATTCGACTTCCTTGTTCTTCTTTCTTAAAAAATGAATGTGGATCATCCCATGAATAGGTTGATCCGTAGATTTCTTGTTTTTTGTGGGATGGTGCATATTATTGGGGTTTTTCATCAGGTTTAAATTTTTTATTGATCATGAATCTCCGTCCCCATGTTTTAAACTCTAAATTGGAGGGTGTGGGATGACACGAAAAAGGCTTGTGCCCCTTCATCATGAGAATTCTTGTGCGTTATTTGTGGTTGAGCCTCTGAGTTAAAGTGATGCATTTTCGAGGTCATATCATGGAAGAAGAAACCCCATAGAGGTCGAATGCACAGATAGTATGGAAAAAGAACCACTGTAGCAGAACCAATGGTTTATAGAAAATCATATCGGGGTGCCGGCGTCGGTGGCCATGGGCAGGTAGCGGCGTGCCGCGACGGTGTGTCGTGGTGGGCCGTTGCGGTTTGGTGGATGAATTATAGGGACACAGCCACCCAACCACATTATAGGAGAGGGTTTTGGCTAGGTCCGCAATGCAGTGCGCTGGCACAAGAACTGGTGGGGACCACATGCAGAAATAAAGGGGTGACAGGCTGAGCAGGCCGCTGGGAGAATGAAACGGATGCCCTCATGGCATCTGGGCTCGAGGAGACTGGACCACTATGTGAGCCATGCCAGGGGCACAAACCAAGTCGGAGAGTGGCCAGGGTTAGAGAAACCCAACCCACTGGGCAACCCGAGCAAGGAAAAAAAATTGTCCCACCAGTGCAGTCTAGGCCAGATAAATCCGGGTTGCTAGGCGACCTAGAGGGATGTACCCACAACCAACCCGGGATGATTCCAAGAAGGCCCAATGGCCCTAGCCCAGTATCCAGGCCGAACCGAACCGACCCAAACCCAACCAGGTTGGGTTGGGTAATCCAAACTGTGTAGGGTCACGCAGGTCCCCCAGGCCAGGTTGGTTGGGTCAGTCCAATGGGGTTGGACCCGTCCCAAACACAACATGTCCCTGTTTACAAAATGACAATATCTATTAGAACGAGCATCTGATTGATGATCCTTTTGTGGGTTTGGAACCACGGTGATGAGGAAATTATTTTTTCATACTCTAAAAAAATTTCATTGAAGATGAAATACTACTAATTTCTTGAGGATTAGATTCTCCCAAAATCAAGCACACTATGTGTGGAAATCCTACAGCTGAAAAGAGACTTGGTGTGAATCAACTAAAAGTGACCCTCTCTGGGTCATCTAAAGGTGACCATGTTTTATTTAGCTACAAGATGCCCTATGTGTATTAGCTATAATGGCCTATGTAGGAAGTGGTTCTGTGTGACCCAACATGCCCACAATGGGGAGCGGATCTGTGTGACCCAACATACCATCGGTGATCATCAGGGATGAGTACCTCAGTAGTCCCAGGTGTTCTATGATACAACTGATATCCTTACTTTACATACTTTATATTATACCAGTGTGATTAATCTATGCTTTATGGTCTTGCTTTGTGGTCTCGCTTCGTTTTCCTTGCTTTTTGTTTTGGGTTCTCTTCTGAGTATTTTCTTATACACCTCTGCATGGGAATCTCCCTATATGTTATGTCTTTTGAAAGTGATTGATACTTCGATGTAGAACTGAGTGGTGTGGGAGAGGTGGTGCTCAGTGAGATGGGATGGAAGGATGCTTTGACAGAGACCTTGGCGGTCCGGGATCAGATGGTGCTCAGTGATATGGGTCATACAGATGCTTCGATAGAGACCTTGGTGGTATGGGATCAGGTGGTGCCCAGTGAGATGAGATAGAAAATCTTACTTCTACAGCTACATGCATATTACCTTCACATACCCTTCATGTGGTGGCTCGAGCGAATGGAATACGGAGTTGTACATTCCATTGTGATTTTGGTCTTGAATTTCTACCTAGTTTTTACTTTTAGTTTGTGATGTAATTTCAGTAGTTGTATGAGTTAAATTTGTGGTGTACTTAGTGTTTACCTTTCCACAATTTGAGATTTTTCTATCGGTACAGGTTTAAAAGAAAATGCCTTCCCTTTTTGGGATATGACTATTTGGGGGAAGTTTTCTGCCCCTGGCATTTGGAAGTCAGGCTTGGGGAAGTCACAACACATGCCTTGGGGGACGTGTCATGAAAATAATTACACATTATACCTTGTATTTTTGAGTGATATTACTGAGGTCTGATTTAGATATCATTGAAAAATAATTTTGATATGTTTATATATATATATGAATTTATCAATAATTAATAATGATTTGATGGACTTAAACTATAAAATGGTTCCCTAAAAATCTGTTATAAATTTTATGATAATCCACATTATGTTTTAAGTAATAACATCACATAAATATGATCAAATAAAACCAAAAAATACATGTACCTAACCAGAAAATAAATTCTAAACTCACATTTTATATTTAAAAGAGAAAAAATTTGATGGTGAATTTGAAAATGATTGTGATAGGAAACATCAATCACCATGTCTTCATTTGAGCACTACCTCCTCCCATCACAAATGAAAATACACCCATGTGTATTCACTAATGATACATAAACAAACTAAAAATAAGAACTTTTGATCTAACAGATACTCTAAGATACCATTCTTTGGAATACATGTTCAACCATTCACCATAATCCCTTCAATTACATGGATATTAGGCAGCCATCCCAATTATCCACTTTGATATTTTTCAACAATCATAATCGCAGACACATTTCCAAGAAAAAATTCACCACTAAAGTTTAATTTATATGAAAACATTCAAACTAAAAAACATCACATTAATATAACCACCTTGATTCTAAATGGTAAAAAAAGAACAAAATCCATTGATTCCAGACTATAACTCTAATGTCATAATAAATTACATTATTTTTTTCATTTAAATAAATCCAATGTCTTTGATGGATTTCACCACACACAAAACTAGTATAAAATGATCTTTACCATATTAGATTAATATTACAAAGAAAATTCAAAGAATAATAAAACATATAACAAAAAATATTAATCAACTAATATTTCTTATATTTGGAGGATAAATAAATAAAATGATTTAATATTAAAAATATTTTTCTTTCCCAAGTAACTTTTGTTAAGTTTTGTATATAGTATCCTAATAAATAAAATTGAGAAATTTAAAAATATTATTATATGTCAACTATTATATGCACATTATTTAAATTTAAAATTGATGTTAAATTGTATTATGAACACTTAAGATTATTTTTGTTTAATAAAAACATTTTTTATATATTCCATTAAAAATATAAATTTATAAATTTATAAATTTTATTTATATAAAATGAATATATATTTTTATTTTATGGGGTCCAAGTTATCTTAGAATGATTTTTTTGATTTTTCTAAAAATGTAAAATTTTGGATGAATAGTAAAAAATACCAATTTCTACAATACAATCACATTTATGATGTTTTCATAAAAAATAACAATTTAAAAGTTTATAAATCATATTTCAATGAAAAACTATTTATAAATTTATATAAATCAATAAAAATAAATTTTGAATTTATAAATCTCATGTATAACATATTAGAATCATAAGAAATATCTTTTCAATAATAAAAATATTTTTTGGTATATTTATTTTAACTAATTATTCAAAAAGTGTAATTTAGTTTTAGATTGTATTTAATTATTAAAAATAATATCTTGTTAAAAAATAATGACTTAAATTTTAATCAATTACATTGATACGTTTATCATAGTTATAATGTTTTATTATATTGATAAACTATTTCATAAATTTGTTTTTACGTGATATTTGTGATAATATAAAATATAATTACAATAAACCTTTGAAATTTTATTAGAAAAAATTCATTTCATATTTGGAATCATTATTTTCAAATTATTTGATTTTTATAATTTTTTAAGCATTGAATGTAAATTACATATGAAAAAAGTAGTTATTGTAGTAAAATACTAACAAAATGATGTAAGTGAATGTCAACTATTAAATGACTAAAAAATTTAAAAGCTTGTTTTAATATTTATTGTTGATTCTTGATTTAACTTAACTATTTACCCCCTCTATTTTTTCATAATTGGACCTAATTGATCACTGAATAATGACTTTACCATTTATAATATTACAAATATTTTACTCTTCAACCTTATAAAAGGACCCATCAAAAACCTACTACTACTATCAACCCAATCCCATTATATGTTAAAATAATGTTCACAAATAAATCCCTAACATGCCTAGATTTTTCATAGGGGTTTTGGAATATCAAAATAAAACCTCCCAAATGTATCAACACGCCCCTAGATAGCCCAGATTAGGCGTCTTCTACTAAATACATTTTCATGAATACACAGAATCCTGCCTCGAAGGATTGACCAGTTTAGTTGTCTGAGTTAACCAGATACATAAATGAGTATTATATTACAAATGAATACATTTTGGACCTATGAATATAACATTATAAAAAAATCCAATGTGAAATTATTCTTTTTTAAAAAATCAACATAATAAAAAGACTAATGTTATTAAAATAAACATGAATTATGTTCATAATAATGTTTAAAACTAATTTATATTTATTTTTTAGAATTTTGAGAATTTACAAAGATGTAAAAAAATTTAGGTAAGGGATTAATCATATAAAATTCCATTCATTGAGGCTTGCTATATATAAACCAAATATTTTATTTGGTGTGGAGTATATAGTACAAAATTAAAGAATTTATTAATAATTTAAATAAATTAATTTATTTTACAAATACATTACATGATATCACCTATAATTACATTTATATTCAAATTAGACTAATGTGGTTAGAAATTTTTCATTAGAACATTGTTTTAACATATTCTATTCAATTAATTTTGTTTTGTTTTGAGATTACATTCATTGTTCGATGAATTTTCATTATTATTATTATTAAAATAATGATAATGTATATTTTTAAAAAAATTACAATCATAAAAAGGTTAAAAAAGAATATTTTAAAGATATACTATATGGTTCACTTTTGATTCTTCTTTTCCATGTGAAAAGGAAATTTATTTTAACATATACAACATCAGTGGAAATTCCCTCCATCACTACCATTATTATTTTAGAAGAATCATATAAATGATTTCATATATATGTTAATATAATTTTCAATTTCCCTTAATTATGGTATTTTTTTTAAAAAATATCAAGGAAAAATGATTTTTATCATTATGTTTAAGTAAATCTAAAATGGGCTTCTATATATATTTAAAATTGAGTAATTTATAATATATAATGCCGTAAATGAAAAAATTCCTTTTTTTATGTACATTATAGATGTTTTACATTTTTCATTATTATGGGTGATCTTAAAAAATCTGTTCCATGCATTGGGTAATGATTTTCTCTCTTAAGAATGTGTGTTTGAACTAACCATGTTTTCTAATCCATTAATATGGGTGATTGTTAGAGTGATTTTAATATTGATTTAAAGATGAGTTCCCCATGTAATTTTGTTAATATTATAAGCCTAATAATAAATATTAAATTGAATTGTACTGATTTAATAGGTTGTGAAAATGATATGATGTTTAAAGTAATGTTTATGCCCTATTATAATGTGAAGAGAATGTTTTTCATTAAAAAATCATGAGAACCACTATTTTATAAGAAACCCTCTTGAATATGATTAATAATTTAATATTTTATATGGTAAATCTTATGGAAATATATGGGAAATGACTCATACATCATGATTAAGGAATGGAATATTTGAGCTCAAAATTAAATAAGTTTAATGGGTAAAATTTCACATGGAATTTCATGATTTTTTTTAAAAAAATTATGAGTTTCTATATTTTTTTCTCCCTTACTAAACATTTTTTTATAATACACAAATTTAAAAGTTTATATAAATAGGAAATGAATGAAAAAGAATTGTATAAAAATCTATCATTCTATTATGGGGGTTCATATAAAATAAATAAAAAATAAATTTAATGAAACGTTACTTTAAATTTATTAACCTATTTATGTGAAAAAATTGATATTGAGTGAATGTGTAAACTTTTTTTTATGGGTTTTATATATAAGGATTTATATAATTCAATACGCCTATGAACCTAAATGTAAATGGAAATTTATGAAGAAAAAAAATCACTTTTAATAAACTCATAATTATAAGTTGACTATGGATTTTGGATCTATAATTATGATCCAAGAATCATGTATATTATCACATTATTCTACACTATTTTCCCATGGTATATTTTTTTCATATGAGAATAAAAATGCTTCAATAATGACTATTATATAACATTTATTATTCTATTTTTTTCATAATATATTTCCCCCTAATAATTTTTTCTCATATTCTTATGATTTAACACTTGATGACATGTTAAGTATTTTACCCTTAATAAGAGTTTGGGTTCACCATTTTCCTCGGTTTCAATTCCTTGGGTTACGAATATGAGTATAACTTGTGATATGCTTATATTAGATTCTATTGTGGCTCAATTATAGAGATATTCTCAAAAGGAATTTAGAATAAATTTCTTATAACCCTATTTATCAAAGAAACTAAACCTTTCGTTCTTAGGAATGTGTGTATATTATGACATGTAATTAATAACAAATGGAAATAATTTAATGCAATAATATGTTTATCATTGGTAATTTACCTTCATATCGATTCCAGTTGCAAAAATATTTAGTTTTAGAATCGGACACAATAGTGATGGTCTACAGTGCCAATTTTGGTACCACAAAAGGATTAGTTATTTATTAGGATCAGTTTATTTTTTTTGGATTAGTATTAGTGTTATTTCATGTAAACCCTTGGGATAAGTCTCTGTATAGGATAATATCTTGGAAATTTGGTGTTGTTCTGAATATGATTTCATCCTAGAAATTAAATAATTTCATGGATAATGGAATGTTGATGCAATTGTAACAAATTTACACCTATGAATAATCACTTTAAAAGGGATTCTTAATTATCCAACAAACAATCATTCATTATATAATGTGTGAGAATATGAAATCTCATTTGGATATACACTACCTCAGGGGTATGCATTAGTTAATTAAAATTTATATTATGAACAATTTTTAAATATTTAAATATATTTTGATGATTTAATATAAAAGTATCCATGATAGTTTTCATATTGAGAATATGAACAAGGAAATATAATGTTAAAATTTAGTTGATATAAATTTATGTAATTTTTTACTAGTTTAATTGAATGTATCATAGTTTGAAATGAAGTAGTTATTTGAGAAGACATCATCGTATTCTATTCTCATATGATCATATACCATGATTTTATGGGACAGTATTAAAAACACATTGGATTTCGTAGTTGGATCAAAATAGGAATGTTAAAATGATGTTGTAAAAGGAATGTTTCTTGAACCACCATAATCATAATGATAGTGGTACATTTGGTATCAGGTGTTGGGAATTATAAAAAATTCATATTATGAGGGAAATGATATGTTACATGATCTTCCCAATCATAGAAATGTTTTTATCACTTTAGAAGCTATATAATTATTCCCAAATATCATTAATATAAACTTCTATTTTGTTTCTAGTATGTGATAATTAAAATTAGAAGGACAAAATATATTTGGGGGTAGGGATATAATTTCCCAAAATTTTATTAGATATCATTCCTTTAAATAAATCTAATGTGATCGATATCTTTATCCGCATGCATCACCATATGAAAATGTGATGCATTATATTAGATGAATACTATTATGATAATTAAAACATAATATTAATAATGAATCTAGTAAGTAAAGAGATATTAATCAACTAAGATTACATTTATTTAATGGGTAAATATTTAATATGATTTAATATTAAATGAATTGTTGATTATTAAACAATATTTATTTTGTGCTTTATATTTTAAACAAATATATAAAATTTAACTCCTTTGAGTTATTAACATATATTCACTAATATACTATCACTCTTTAGATAATAAATCAGTATAAAATAATATTAGGAATAGTTTAAAAGTCAGTTTTAATAAAAAAAATCTTTTTATTTTCCTTGAAATCATAAATCAATACTTTTAGATATTTTAATATTATAAATTGAAATTAGTTATTTAATTATTTTGTAAAAATTATAATAATATGTTTTTTAGGTTTTTTAAAAAATGTTAAATTTTATGTGAATAGTAAAAAATACTTATTTTAAAAAATATTATCATATTTATGAAGTTTTAATTATACAAGAATGATTTTAATGGTTATGAAAACTTTTTTATATAAAAAATTAAATTTATAAATTAAAATAAACCATATTAAACACATTTTTTAATTCATAAAACTCAAGATTAAAACTTTTTAATATTATATAATATTTTTTTATTAAAAAAATCCATGATTCTTATAACTAAATATAAAGGAGAAATTTTGTTTTGGATTACTTTTATAAAAACAGAAATATTTTTTATCAATAATAATCCAACTCATTTCATATAAATCAATAACCTTGATAATTATATCATAATAATTAATCATAATTATAAAAATACACTTTTATAAAAAAATGGTTTTTATGCATTATGTGCACTAATATTAACATTATATTTTACCATCATTCAAAATTGTAATTAATGAAATTAAAATTATATTTTAAATAATTTTGTATAACTTATATAAAAATTACTAATTTATTTTCTAATTAATGTATAGTAATTTGGGAAAAATTAGTTATAATGGAAAAAAAGAATAATTGTAATAATGGAAAATCTACGATTAAATAACTAAAAATATGTTCAAATTATTTTTGAAGAGGTTTTTTATGGTTTTATTGATGGTATATAATCCTCTAGAAATAAAAAAATTCTATTTAATGAAATAATATTATATTTAAGATAGTTTAATATTCCTAATATATGAAAAAAAATTGACCTTCATTATATTCTTTTCAAAATGACAATGATGCTCCTGTTACGTGTGGAGTGCCACCAACTTGAAGTAAAAAAAATTATATTCCATCAAGAGATTATTATTTTCTAAACTCCCATAAAATATAATTCACCCACATAAAATTATAAATAATATCAATTTTATCTTATTTTATTTATACTATTCTAAATTACTATATTTCATAACTATAGAGAACCATTGATTATAACTTGTTCTTATTTTGGTCGGTTTGACATCCTTTTTGGAAAATTATGTCAATTTAAATCATGGATGAGAATGGATACATAAAAAATTTATTATTAAATGTCAATTAATAAATTTAAAATTTCTTCACTTTATATAAATTTTATACTAATATTAAACATCTTGTAATTATACCACCATTTGTTCATTGAAATTTATGGAAAGAAGCCTACAATAAATTTTTTCAATATATTTCTTTACAAAAACTATGTTGTGATGAACAATAAACATTATATATCATAATAAATTATTTATTAATTTATAATTAATTCTATTTAATATGGTAAATTACATTCATAGTAGTAATTATCAACTTGGATATTACAACCCGTGCATAAAACACACAAAATTGCAACATCTGGTAATGAAAATTTTAAATAATTAGCTAATGAATGTATAATATATTATTATTAAAAATGAAAAGGGTATATAGATATGAATATAGTTCTAAAATTGGCTATTTATATGTTTATTTTTAATATAAATTATATTATAGTGATTTCATGGATATTGGACTTAAATGTTAGGGATTTTATCTCACATTTCCCTTATTTGAGACATAATTTTTGTTATGAATGTTTTTCTTAATATGGTTTCTATAAGGATCATTTTTCATCTAATATAATTATTATATATTTATTAATTTCATTAAAATTTCCATTTCTCTTTTCCTCTTTCACATAGTCTTGACACCAAATATTATGAAGCATGAAGCTATGTTTCATAACTTAATATCCTTTCATTTTGTTGTAATGCATAAAGTATAAATATATTATTATAAATTGGTTAAATTTGACCATATAATTTAATTAATATGTATTCTCTATTTAATATATATGTATCTACATTTCTCTCTTATAAAATTCAATTAATATTATCCTTAATCAAAAACCATTTTAATGATTTTCCCTAATTAAATATTCATTTATAGTTATTATGATTAATCATAAAACTCATTCTTCTATATTTATTTATTGCAACCTATTACTTTTTATTATTATTTTTGAAATTAGTATATCTTTTTAAAATTTTATTTTTTAAGAACTCCATTATTAAAAATTATTATGTCAATGATTATGATATTTGTAATGGTTCATGAATCATGATTCAGTTTCATTGAGATATTATTCGTATTTTCCAATTATTTATTTTTTACTTATATTTTCTGTAATGAAAATGGATTTATTTTTCTAAAAAAATCTTAAAATAAAATATATTTTAAATTCCATCTTATGTTATATGTTCCATCAATATTAAATTTTAATGAGTAAGATATTGTAAGCGTGTTTCATAACTAAATATTTTATCATTGAGTTATAATGATTCTTTTTTATGAATTATTTTTATATTATGAATACTATTCCATTTTATTTAGTTATGATGTATTACTTATTTATTTCATAGATTTAAAATTATCTCTTTTAAAATAATCTAGATATAATTGTCACATAAAAAATATTATGTCTATAAGGGTGTTTGATTTAAAATTCCATTCATTGAGACATATTTTGTTTTAATTGCCTAATTTCAGTTAAATTTTATATATCTAAACTATTAGGTATATAATATCATTAATTATATTATACTAATTTTATTTAAAGTTAAATTTAAAGAATAATCTTTTAATAGGTTTTTTATTAAAACATTTTTAGGATGTGAGAGGTTTTTCTTGACTTAATATCTTTTCTTAATTCATACCATGACCTCGTTGACTATTGTTACAAAATATATTTTCCTATTTTTATACAATGATATAATAAAAAATTTACTCATTATTTTCATTTGAATTATATTCATAGATCTCATACATTTTTAAATTTACTAATTTTAAAAATAATTCCCATTCTATATAGATGTGTCATTTTTCTCCACTATCTATTCTCACTCTACATTCTAATATCCTCCGTTATTATACTGAAATCTAAATATGTTTTATTTTTAGTGATCTTCATATTACACTATACCAATTTTGAAATTAATTTTTTTCACTCTTCTTGTGATATTAGTCTCAATAAAATTATTTTTAAAATATTAAACAGTTTACCATTTAATTACCATATTTCAATATTATATTTCACATTTCTATTGGAAAACATTTATGTATTTTCAATGTATCATTATTTGGATTTGTATTACATTGGTGTTTCAAAAATGCTATCATTTTACCTTTATGAAAATTTCTTTTGAATGTAATTTATTAATTAAACTATTCACAATAATGTTATTAATTATTTTCAATAAGAACATTTTCATTGTCTCATTTTGATTATTATATTTAAAATACCACACTCTTATTAAGTTATGTTTCATGAATCACCATAGAAATTCCACACTCAAATACTTATTTATGGTGATGGAATGATCATTGAAATTGATATAGCCACTAGTTACAATTTATTCGAAACCACACATAAATGTTATGAAAACCATTTTAATTTCCTAGGGTTCATTGTGATATGATGAATGATTTCTTTAAGGTGGGATTCATATGTGTGGATGTTATTTTTTGGGTTTCTATATCACCTACCAATGAATTGGATAAATTTAAAAATGATAATCTATATATTAAATGAGTGAAATTACATTTTCATTCCATGTTTGTGTGCGAGTAGTGGAAAATGAAAGAGATGTATATGGAGGTGAAATTAGGTTTTCCCCCATGATTGGGAGAGATTTGTGAATCAATATGATGAAGTATACAATGGTATAAATATGTTTCCCAGTTGTAATTGGAGTGATTAGTTATTCTTAAAGGTGGTGGTCCATGATATTTTGATTATACCAATGTTTTCTTGTATGATTTATTTAAAACACATGTTACATTTCAATTTTGTATTCCAATGATTATAATATATGATTAATGTTAATCTTTTCATGGTTATCCACTCCCTTTTAAGTGGTATTGTTTTTTATTTTAGATTACATATCCTTATACCATAACATTTTGAGATCTATTGTGGTACAAATTACTTATTTATAATATTGTTATATGATTGTTTGGTTTCATAATAGGCTAATTAACAAACCTATGAAGACAAAAAAATAACATTTTGAATTATTTATTGTATTACCACAACAATTTAAAATGTTTATATTTACTAGGATAACAAAATTAGTATAAAACATGTTCCAAAATATGATCTGTGAGTATCTATTTATAAAGGATAATAAACCTTAGGTTTTTAGGTTTATATGTTTATTATGATAATAGCGAATACCATATCAAAATTATTTATAATAAAGATATTTTTATCTTGGGACATATCAAATTGTATGAAGGCTAGTTGTATAATAGTTTTTTTAACATTATAATTGGAATTGTAGGTCTTTGGTTCCTCAATCATGAAAATCATGAGGAGAAACCAATGTTAACACAAATGATGGAAATGGTATGTAAGGATTCACATCATTCTCTCATTGACTTATCAAATCAATCATCTGAAAACATGTTTGATAGACACCACACAAGTATGAACTTTGTGTGGGGAAATGGATCCAAATTTTTGAGAAGTGTAGAAGTGGTATAGGCCTCAACATAAAGTAATGTACTTTATAGGACACACAATTCCTTCAAAACCAACATGAACTATATCAATAGAACACTAAGTAAAATACTCTTTGAATAAATTCTAGAAAATATAACTATAAAAACTATTAGAAAGGTAAGTCAACATCTAATTGAGAAGCATGAAACACATCGAATAGCACCATAGAGAGATAACAACTAACATCTCAAAACAATATGTAATACCACTGCAATGGTAAAAAATGTAGTCTAATGTCATAGTAAAGGTATATTTTGTTTTTATTAGAATTATGAAGGACAAGATAGCCACAACTATAAAAATAAGAACCACTTGAATGTAATAGAATATCCAAAAAGGCAAAAAAAAATAAAACAAACTTTACATTAGGATGTGATATCCCATAAATCACTATAATTATCTAATAATATTCAAATATAATAAAATTTAGGAGTTGTAATGAGAAATCATATGAGACCAGGAACCTCATATGTGATCTAAGAAACCTAAAATTTTTTAAAAATGTGGATCTCAAGAAATAAAATGAACTGACCTGAAGGAAGAGAAAAAGAATGAAGGGGAGAATTAAAAGAAATAAGGGGAGTGGTGTATAGGTTTACGGGGATAAATGTTCAAGGGGATAATTGGGAACATTAAAATTTTAATGAAATAAGAGTGTGATACAAGTAGTGGGTTAGTACCATAAGATACACATCACAGATGAACACCCTCACTAAAATATTTAGAAGTTAGGGAGAAGGAATAACATCCGAAGAGTGACTATGAATCAATGTACTGTAACATGATATACATATATTTGATGACATACTAGATATATAATGAAAATAATGAGATAATTAATGTGCCTAATTGAATATTTTTTTCCTTGCTAACTCATATGTTGAATTATGAAACTATATTTTACTTAGTGAAAATTAATTATCAACATGAATGATAAAATTGGATAATGATATAAGAAACTTTTCCTATAAATTCATATATTTATCCATTTAAAATTTTATATTTATATTGGTAAAATAATTTATACAAAAAATGTAGTGAGTTTAGGTTTATTGTTTTATGAATAGATAGATTTGTTGAGCTCAATTAATAAAAAAATATAGACCATTTTAAATATTAAATAAACACATAATACTTTTTGAAAGAATATTTTTGTTTTCTAGTTTGAATTGAAATTAATGTTTTCATTATTTGAGAGATTTTTCACAAACACGGTACATTTTATATTTTTAAAGTATATTTAGAATATTTTTTTATTTGAAAAATATTTTTTATGTTATGATTTTATGATTTCATATAGTGTTATTTTGAACATTCATTATTTCATTATAATTTTTAGATCCTTTGATAAGATTAATTAATTAGTTAATATTATAATATCAATCCAAAATGAGTGGAGAAAATATTGTATACTACTTAAAATCCTTTCTATTGGTATATAATTTTTTGATTGATTTAACTTGTGAGTGATTTTTGTATAGTATACTATTTTGTTTTTATTTATTTAGTTACATTATCCACTATTAAAGATTTCATAAAATGTTTTTTAGGAAAATAATATTTCAAAATTATTTTTTGTATAAATATATAATATATATGATATTTACATTTACTATTTGAAAGATAATAAAATTCAATTAACATACATAATTTAAATAACAATTTAATTAAATAGTATAATTTTAGATGAATTTCATATATTTTTTACAAAATAATTAACAGATCCTCTTACTAATAAGGTTATTCTCATTTATAAGTGATTGAAACTATATTCTATGATAAATATTTTTTACAATTTAATGTATTGATTTAGTTTTCTTTTTGAAAAGAATATATATTGTTATGGTCTACTAATATAAGAATATGTAATACATATTTTCAATGATATGATATATTATAATATTTTAATGAATGGGGCTTCATGATTACAAGAGGTTTTATCCTAGACATTTCTTTTACTACATTTCAAGTGTTTTTTATAGGAGGATAACTTTTTTTTATAAACATTATCTTACCACATGAAACTTGAAATTATTTATTGGAAATAATTATTCATAAATATTCCCCTTATAATAATCTTAAATATACAAATATTTTATCAACATAATATCAATTAATTAATAATTTGAACAAGTTTTCATTTTACAAAGGAAACCATAATTTAACATTTTATATTTATATATATTTTATATCATATACCAAAAAAAAATTGATTTTCTTCATTAATGATAAATAAATAAACTATTTTATTTATTTCATATGAACTTTAAATGAAAATATTAATTTCTAAACTACAATTTCTCAATATTTATAGATTCCATAATAAGACAATATTAATTTACATTTACTATCACATCTAAAAAGGGATAAAATGTTTTCATTTCATACAGTTGGGTATAATTTAAAGATTAATTGAGATTTTGAATAAATTTTGTGATGTTAGGAGTGGTTTTAATGTGACATTAATAATATCTCATTATAATATATATTTCTAGGATATAATTATTTTTTAAAATTTTAAGATGTAATTTACACATAATTACAACATTATTAATTATTAAAATTCTATAATTTTTATAAATAAGTGAACATGAGGAATATTTGATCCATTATAATCTGTGTATGATTATGTCTTAATGAATCCTAGATTTCATGTTCTATTTGAAATGAAGAATTTTTGAAGCATATCTCATCGCAACACATCGGGAATAATGGATCTATCTACATTAAGTATTTCATATTAAAAATAGATATATATATTTCTCCATAATCATTCCAAGAATGAGATATAAAATTTTAATTATAGTTAAATATGTATTGAATTTTTTTCATTATTTTTTAGAGATTGAAATATGTGATGATGAAATTTAACTGTTAGAACATAATATGTATGATTATGTCATAATACAAGATTATATAGAATTTAAATTATGATATTTAAGAAGACTAGTTGAGATAATATTATAAAAAAATTAAGAACACATTAATTTTGGTGTAACATTTATCATTAAACCATATTTTTTGTAATATTCTATATTTTTCTAATTTTGTATTTTTAGGAATTTTTATGAAACATTTAAAATAAAATTAATAAATACAATACCTATAAATTTTATATAGATGATGGAACCATGGTTTTATTTTAATGTAATTTCCTTATTTTCTTTATATATTATATTATATATACTATTCATATTTATTCTTAATGATTCCTAAACTAATTTCAATGAATGAATACATAGTGATTCAGTCATTATAAAATTTAAAAAGTACTCGCATAATATGTGATAAATTAATTATCCTCATTTATATATATATAATTTAAATTAATATATTAACATTTGAGTGAGTTTTTTTAATTTAATATAACATTTTTGTTAATTTATTATCATATTATGAAATTATATATTGATAAAATTAATTAATTGTGATGATAAACTAGTATAGTTGTTTAAAAAATTGTTTATGAGAGAAACATAGATAATTTTTCATTTATGATTTTAACACATTGTGGGTTAATTTATATAGGTTCTTATATACAAAATGTAATTAAAATGTGATGATAATATTTATTAATATTTTATAAAAGGATGTAAGTATCACTCAAAATCTTATTAATGATCGACTCAATTCAATACATAAAAATGTGAAATAATATATTTATTTAAACCATCCATTAAAAATAATTCACTATAGCTTTCATCAAAAAATATTTAGACATTTTATATGGTTTTAATATCTATAAATTTATATATTAATAGAAAACATATAGAGTCAACAATTTATATATTACTATGGTATTTTCCTTGTGAATCCTTTAGGTTTTTAGTGGTCATACCTAATACTCTAAAATATACTACAATATTGACAGTTTATTAAAGGTTTGAGAATTTTAATTTTAAATACTTTTATAATGATACTTATATATTAACTATGACTAGAGATGGGTGATGTTTTTAGTTCAATTTCCATAGTAATCAAGGATTTCAAATTACATATCCAATATTCCTAAATTAAAACCTTACAAGACCCCTTCCCTTTTCTAAGAGGATTCACGAACATAATGAAAAATAAAAATCAATACATTTATAGATGTAATAAATCATATATATATATAAATATTTTGCCTTTTTTGGATGCTTCAAATATTTTGTCACATGACTTGATCTATAATAAACTCCCATAAAATAAAAATAATTTAATGGACATAATTAAGATATATTAAATTAATGAACTAATTTTTGGTTCTTTATAGAAATATTCAACACTGATATCATAATACATGTTGGACATTAAAAAATATATAATTTGGAATAAAAAATTCATGAAATAAATTTTTTAATTTTTAAAAATAAATAATCTAAATACAAGGACTATTTTCAAAAAATTTAATCTAAAAAAATCCCATGAGAGTTTACCTTGAACCACGGGATATATGATGACCTTTAGCGACGATCCGTTGACATTGATAATCATGTTTAGATCACTAAAGAGACTATTTCTAAATTATTAATCACTGCAGTCTATCAAATAGTATTTAGAAATAAATAAAAAATTATGGAATGATTATATATTAATAAAAAATCATCCATATAACAAATATATAATTCTATTTCTTTTAAAATAAAATCTAAACATGAAAACAAAATTAGAGATTACAAAGAACATAGTATATATTAGAGGGAGAAAAATATACACCAATCCACACATTTCATGGTGGTGTATTTATGTGATTCAATTATAATGTGGATAGTCTAAATTCACAGAAAACAAATTGAAAATATCACCACATCCACCATAACCCAACCACAAATGATCTAACTCCATTGAAATTATTCGACTCTATTATTTCTATAACCATTATATAAGATGTCTGTAATCATATATAGATGTTCATGAAAGGGTGAGTATAAACCTATCGATTAGGATACGCAAAATAACTCCCATTCAATCCTATGAATAACCTATTCAAAATCATTTAAAAAATTACACTAAAAACAAGTTAAAAATTTTTAAAATGGAAAACATTTTTTTCATAAAAATATAATAAACCTAAATATGTTGATAAAAGTTTTTTAAATATTATAATATAATAATGGGGTAACCATGACCATTTATTTCTAAACATGAGTCAGCTATAAACCAATATAAATAAAAGATTCATATGAATAAAATAACAGTGTATCTTAAATAACAAAATGTGATTAAATTATGAAAAATTTATTGTATTTAATATGAATAAGTTAGGTTATTGTTATATAGTTAAGTTATAAGTATGTTTTATAATAATGAATTTATGATATATGGAAGTGGTTATTGAAAATATGAAGGAATTTATATCAAATATTCTATAATACCTAGCTCGATAGATTATTGTTAGTAGTCCATCATATTTTTTGAATTTTTTTGAGATGATATTTCATATAAATTAAAATTCATCATTAAATGATTATGGTATCCTAGTCTACAACATGATACATGTGAAATTGGAATTGGTAAGGAAGATAATTTCTTAATATATAATAATCATGAGTACTTATTATACTAAAATGCAAATTGTACTTTAATTGAATTTTCCCAGAATTATTATGATAATTCAAGAAGATATTTTTAGTGAAATGATTTCATTTTATGTATTCAGTAATTATACTTTTATAATTGAAGTTAATCTAATATTTTTGGATAGAAATATTATTTCCATAGATGGAGGTAAAATTTTTAATATATAAATTCCATCCACCTAATTCATTTTCTTTATCCCAACTGATATTTCATAAAGTGAAGATAAAATCTTGAAAATCATAAGATGTTTTGGAAAGTGTGTATGAATCTTAGAAGTCATGTTTGAAATAGGTATTTTTTATGATATATTGAGTATGTAATATATATTTTCCTCTTTTAAGATATCTAGTTATCATATAGACCATTACATCACATAAGACATCTAAGCCATATAGGGTAATCTATTTATGTAGGATATTCATAATACAAAATATATTCAGAACATGTAATATACAGTAATCTTATAGAATATTCTGGACTTGAAGGATATATGTCTATTATGACATATATTTAAAGTATCGTTGATATTTTTTAGATTAATTATGATAAATGGATAGGGGGAGTATCATACATAACCATATGATATGTTTTTTGGAATATATTATACTTGGTGAAAAACTATGATATCTCAATAATTTATTGGAGCCCTGTAATGATTAATTATGATGAAATTATTTATTGATAGTCAAAAATTTATAGATCTAAATTAATATAAAATAGTTATGATTTAATTTGACATATATTTGAGATGAATTTAATTCCACAAGACACATCACTACATCAAAACATCATGGATCCAACCACACATTGATGAGTAATTTAATAAAATTTAATTTTGTATAATTGTAATATTTTTTAGAATAATATAATAAGTTTATTCATTAGTAAAAATTAATTTTTATATTTTTATAATATTTATATGATATTGAAATGAGAATTCAAACTACGAAAATAATTTCTAAATTTAAATTATAATATCTCCTTCTATCCAGGATTTTTGGTGTTTATATATTTATTTTTGAGAAATAATATTCCTAATATTATTTTTGGAGTATAAAATTTGTAGAAGATAAAAGAAGTTTGCTTTTTCATGATAATAAACTAATAGGTCAATAAAATACAGTATCAAATAGTGATGAGATGTGAATACATAAAATGATATTTAATAGAGAATATAATGAGATATGTAGTTTCATTGAATTCAATGTATTGAGTATAATATTCATCATTAAATATATTAAGGTGATGAGATAGACTAGTAGACCGAATTATGATCATCAACTATTCATATTCTTGAACAATTAATCCCATGTTGAATTGTTGATCATTGATAATTGAGGTATATGTTCACTTTTCTATGATTTTAAAGAAATAATAAGAAAGATAAGGCCATTCATGTCTGTTTCAGATATTTTTGTAGTTCATAAGAAGAATTACTTATTTTAATGTGTGAACCTATGACATGATTTTTGTAGGACAATGGTATAATAATATCGAGATGATACAATATATAACCACTTTTCTTTATTGTGGAAGAATCCATGATTGGTGTGGATAATAAATATTAACATCAAGAAGGTTATCGAATATAGGAGGAACCATGTAAAAACAAGTGTACCTATGTTCTTTATTTTAAAATTTTATTTAATGGTATATTAGTTATGAATAATGACTAGATCATGACTTTAATCAGTAAAAGTGGTTAATTTTAATGAAATAATTATGAAAGTGTAACACTAATTTACTCCACCCCATCATAGTGGTATTAAACCTACCAAGGATACCCATGTTTTATATGTGAAAATCCATGTTCCCTATGGAATATCTAATATGTAACTCCATATAGAGAATTAAAAATCTTTAATTTTCAGTTTTCTTCTAACGTTTTAAGGTTATAATTACCAAAACATGAGGAATATGAATTTTCCCTACCTCATATAACTTTTCTTGTATCATTGAGATGCATATATAGTGGAATTTATATTAATTAATGAGTAATATAAAATAAAAAACTATAAAATAAAAACATAGATGTTAATGGAAACGAATAAAAGGTAATTTTGATGTTTAATTTAGAAACGGTTTTCCCAAAATATATTGTAATTGTAACATTATATTAAATTTTGGTATAAATGGAAGAGTAGGTAAGAAGAAAATATTAAAGTTATTGAAGTAATGTTATAATTTGGAGGAATATGTAATATGATGTCAAGATTACTGCTAAATAAAACACAGATGTATACATCAATAGAATTAATGAAATTTTCAGAAATATTAATGGATTTGGATAAAATCTCTATGAATAAACTATTTAAATGAAGTTGATGATAATATTCCCAAATATTTTTGGTCTAATGATTTCAAAATTGGAACATATAGAGTCTAGTTCTTTGGAAGAACAAAATAATATTAACATTTAATAGATATTGATGAAAATTATAGTTTTTAAAAATTTAATCAAATATGGAATGATCTTTTAGAATATTAAAAAACATTAAATCATGTATTATAAATAAAAACATCATTTTCCCCTGATAATGGGGATTATGATGAATACATCATTAAATTTTTTTTACTCAGTAAAATAAGTTCAAATAGTTCAAAAGTAATTGATAATAAAAATATAAAAAAATATTCTATAATTAAAATATAATTTGAGACTTTTTTATAAATAATCAATAAAATAATGTTGTGGAAGAAAAATTAGATGAAGAGGTTTAGAAATATCATTAATTTTAATGGGTTAAAATATACAATAAGCATGATATAAGTATTTGAAGGAATTTTTGTGTATGAAATAAAATGTTGTATTCACATCATGTATCAAATCATAAGAAGAATATAATTTTATATATTGTTAAAAAAATGGTATTGATACAACAATTATCAAGTATTATGATAGATAAGGAATGAAGATAGAAAATATTATGATGAATAAGTAAGAATATTTTCTTGGGAAAAATACATGGATCGAGTTATAGAAGTGAATCATTTTGAAAGAAAATAATATGGAGTCTAAAATAACATTGATTATGAAAAAAATATTATATTAATGAGATAAAGTAATAATTAATATAATTTGGGGAGAAGTAGATAATATTTTGAGATCTTTAATAATATTTGGGTGTGAATGATGAAAATCTATTTGAGTAGAAATAAATATGTCTTAATTAATATGAATATTTAAGGAAGACCATATAGGACTTAAATATGTATTTTTATATCATATCTAACTATTGTAAAGTTTTATAGATCATGGGTACCAAAATATATGTTTTTTATCAAAATATTTCATAATGTCAACTTGTTATCTCAAATAGTCTATATCTCAAAAAAATTCTAAACATGTTTCGGTCATGATTACAAGAGAGAGAGAGTCTTCCATGTAAATGGAAGCAATTAATTTCCCAAAATTACACTTTCCCAAAAAAAATTAGGACTCCATTTATAGAAATTAAATAATAATTATTTTTTATAATGATTTTTTATCAATGTGAATGATTAATGTTTTGAATGGTTTTTTGGGGAGTTTGTACATAAGTTATTATCTCCATAATGTAATATTTCATTACTAGGTATGAATAGCATACTAAGGGGTAGATATTATGATAATAATAGAAAATGTTTTCATTGAAATAACATTATGTCTAGGAATCAATATATTCTTCAAAATAAAAATTATTATTTTAGGAATGTTTTAGTATATGTTATTATCATGGTTGGAGAGTTAAGGATTTCATGACTATATTTACTAAAGTGATTCATTATGTAGTGATAGTTAATTAAATGTAGATGTTAAATAAAAAAATTATATTTCTCTATAAACACCATGAAATATTATCAGATACCCACAAAATCTGATCATACTGGGAATGAGTGCATAACATTTGGACAACTCAATTATAAATGAAAATATAAATATATAAACCAAAATAATGTGATTATCAGAAATGGGGAAATATTAAAATTAGGTTATAAGTATTATAATAATGTAGACCTATATATTCATGAAAATATATGTTGAATTTATTTGCATGATGGATGTGGTATGAAATACTATTTGACATTTTTACCATATCAAAGGAATTGATGAAAAAGATGATGAAAACACTGTGTTATATTCAATTCATGTGGATGAGGTGACTAATAAAATTCTCTATAAGGAAATAGTTCATGGGAATAAAATTATCATGTAAACTATAAAAGTTTATATTAAAAGAAACTATAAGGAGTTTTTCCATTATTGATACAGAATGGAATGAGAGATCTTATTTGAGATGATATCAAGAGAATTGTTTTTTCAACTAAATTATTATGAAGAATTTAGTTGGTACCTAATTATTTTTATTCATACAAGACATGAAAGTTTAATAAGGATGTGAATTTAAGGAGTGGTGGATGTGTGTATTATTGTTTAGGAAATAATAAATGTGGGTTTTTTAAGTTGCAATAGTAAATAGAAAATAATTACATTCCTTGAGAGGGATCATAAAAGAATATGATTATTTAAAAATAATAATTTATATATATCATTAATCTAGAGAATATAAAATCACAATTATATATAACCCAAGATTAAAATACATGGATATTATTTCATTTTAGATGAATATTCATCACATTATAAAAATACATGCCTGAGGACCATAATAGTTTAGTTTCTTTAGAAACATAAAACAAAATATTCTATAATGGTGAAATATCTTTAATGTTCCCACAAATATCTTCTCCTTAAGTAATTATACTTAAAATATTTATCTATAACATGGGGAAAGGAAATATAAGAAATCAGTGATATCAGATGATTAGTAAGAGTAAATAATGGGGATATGTAAACATTATATGAGCATAAGGGAATGATATCATCAAAATGACATTTGGAGATCATACCATGAATATCAAAGGTTATATACATGATTCATGTCATAAATATTGGAAGTTAATATGGAATTAATCACAAGGGAATCTAGATAATAAACCATTTAAGCATAACATTTGTATAAACAAAGAATTTGTGGTGTGCATAATAATATAAAATAATTTCCATGGTAGTTAAGGCATTGCTCCCCAGGACATATTGGTGTTCTAGGTTCACTCCGCATATAATCTTGGTAGTCATGGTTCACCCCATAACCATCATTGTAGTCAAGTTTCACTCTCATTTCCATTTTAGTTGTTAAGGTTAACTCTCAATACCATATTTTTGGACAAATTCCTTTACTGAACTGAGTTTATTCCATGTTACATACATGAATATCTCATTTGATATAAATCCTTACAAAATTCATTGGAGTTAGATATTTTTCCCACCCATATCATAATTAAATTATAAATACCTATGCCACATGATCATAAAAAATAATTTCACAATCCATGAAATTAAATGGGTATTAAAAACATTTAATCATATCTTAACTTGTGGAAATAAGGAATGGTTTATAATAAATTTTCCATATCATAACTTTTTAAAATAAGTGTTTTTCATAATCATATTACTCATGAAAGTGAAAAGGTTTTTCATACACATATAACCCATGAAAGAGAAAATGGTTTCATAAACTTATATCCTATGAAAGAGAAGCATGTTTTAAAATCATGTAAACCATGAATGAGAAAGAGGTTTCATAAACACCATACCATGAAAACATAAACCATTTAGAGAAAGAAAATGAAAGTAACCATAGGATCATTAACCTAGAGGTGTATGAGTATAAATAACAGTTGTCATCTTAGATGGAAAATAATTTTTAAATATCTTCTAGAAACATTTCTATGGGAAAATATCTATTGTTATTTGAAAAATACGTTTTAAAATATAAATCATTTTGAAAAAAAATTCCTTTCAAAGTATTCATGACAACATATAAATATGTCTAGAATAAATTTTGAAACCATTTGTCCTTGAAAACTTATAAAATATGGTTAAAAATATTTTTCCTTCAAAACTTAATATAGAGTCTTGAAAAAATTTTCAAACACTTTTTCCATGAACAATTATAAAATAAGGCTGAAAAAAAAATTAATACCTTTTCCATGGAAATTTAAAAAATAATTTTGAAATCATTTAAAAATCCCTTTCCTTTTAAAATAAATTTTAAAACATGTGAAGATTTATTAAAAATGTTTTCAAAGGCCTTTATTTGAAAATAAAAAAAAACATATAAATAAATCTTGAATTTTTTTGAAAAACATATATTTGAACTATATTTGAATACATATAAAAAAATTGAAATTTTTTTGAAACCCTTTCTTAAAAAATAACATTGAAAACATATAAAGAAATCCTAAAAATGTTTTGAAAAACTTTTTCGACAAAAATGAATTGAAAATATAGAAAAAAGTATTAAAAATAATTTAAAAACATTTTAAACCAAAAAAAAATTAAACTATTTTTAGATAGCATTATTTTAATAAATAGTTATTTCTAACCAAATAGAGAGATAAAGTCTGATTTAATTAAAAATGCTTTCTTAATTATCATAATTATTAAAGAGTGGGAAAATGGTACCACTTTCTGAATATATAATAAATAAAAATATGACAAGAAATTTAATTAGTGTTTTTGGTATATAGATACTAATATTTCATCAATGGAAGTATAATTATAAACCATCTTGATAAATGATGAGATTATAGCAATTAACTCTTTCCACATGGTAATATTAAATCATACTCCCCATGTAAGAAAATAAAACTAAATGAATATTAAAATATCATAGAAAGATGTAAATTCATGAGTTAATGTGTCAATGGTAAGTGAATATGAATTGTAGAGTGATATAGGTTCATAACATGGCATGTATTTCAAAGAAGTTAAATTGAGACAAATGTACATTACTAATTTGGTAACTTTTAAAACATAAACCCCATTAAAGAAAGATAATAAAAATCATATGTATATAATAATCTATTTTATTATAATAATCATAGGAGACATCCATGGGAACTATTCACACCACATATAAGAAATAGGATTGAGCATGGCTTGTGCTACATGGAAATTTAAAAAGAGATGAGAAAACCCTTACCATAAGTATTAAACAACTTCGTACATGTTAAAACATCATATATAATAAATATAAGATTATTATACATATAACACAGAACTATATGATTATATATAATACCATATAATATTTTTTTTTGAATTTATATTACCCTTTTATTAAAACTCCATGTTAATGTTATGTTTGGGCTAATATTTTCTTTGTGTTTTATATATATTTTGACTTTTTATTATTGATAATATTAATTGTATTAATATTTATGTTTTTATAAAATTTAAATAATGACATAAATAAGAGACATATTAATTATATACTTATTTTTAATAATCTATTAATTATAGGAGTATGATATGAAATACATAATTCACGGAGATTGTAGGTCGTACGTACGCATGAACATTGTTTCTATTTTTTGGTCATTTTGAAAGTAAATATATAATTGACATATATGTTTATATAAATATATACTAAATGCATTATAATTATTGTGTGATATATATCATATAATTTTACTAAATTTATCTTTAATTTATACCATGTAATGTGTGAACAAATCACATCACTTTAAGTAGGAGGTAGTCCACACTTCCACAAAGTAATTGTATTGGTACAAAATGGAAAGCATGAAGTTACATGTATTATAATAATTCTATAAGGATACATACATAAAAAAATATAATTTATATTATCTAAAATCATATTTTCTATCATAATTCTCAACCATTGGAGGTCGAAATGGAAAAACAAACATTTTTTCATTAGGTGGTATTTCACCTTACACAAGAACGGTATGTTCGATACCAATTAGATTTATTTGAGTGTAATTGTAGGTAAAATCCATTGAATATAAACATATCAATATATTTATAATACATATTTTATTATATAATCATGGAATAAGAATATTTTAGGTTGTGGATAATGAAAATAAAATAAAAGATCTTTAGAAAGTATGTTACATATTCTTTTGGTAACTCATTTTGGTTTGCACCAAAGGACTTCCTTGGATTGATTTATTCCCAAAATGAGGATTAAATTTATAGGGTATGTATTTTTGGAGTCTATTTTTGGTATGTTTTTCAGTGAGACATTGTGTCTTGAGAGGTGTACGTATGTGAGGGGAGGAGTACCCTTTTATAGTAGAGAAGGAGTGGAATTCTTGTAAATATAAAAAAGTAAAAACTACCTAAAATATTTATTAAAATTATAAAAAATAAGGGACTAGTCAAAAAATGTCCATCTAATTTCTTTTTAGCATGTTTCTAGGTCAGTTGGATGCTTAAGATTAATGTTTAACCATTAAGTAATCTATTTTTTACCTTATTCATTATAATTTATTTTAATTAATTTCACTAATATTTTTTGTCCAAAACTATGTTGAAATTTTTATAAATTATAAATTGGTCTTATTCCAAATACGAAATCCAATTTTCAAAATTTTGATAACAAAAGTGGTTGAAATTGATATAATGTTAATCCCACAGACAGGATGACAAAGTGGGGTTTTAGAGTAACAATATTCAAAAGATTGCTATTTTTTCTATATAAATTTTTATTTTAATTGTTTCCAGGGACCATAATTATTTTAAATAATATATAATTGAACTAATTATACTTAAAATATAATTTAAAACCTTATTTAACTATATAAATAAATTAGACAAAATGAAGTTTTGAACTAAAATACAATACTAGTCATTATTCATCAAAATATGAATGTTCTTAGAAAAACAAAAAATATCACCCAATATAATTTTGTATATTTATATTTCAATTTTGTTTATTTTTTCAAATAAAAATTATATAGTTGAAAATATATTATTTAACATCGGTTCTCAATTAAAAGGAAGAAAATTTACCGTTTTGAAGAATATAAATTTTTATTCATAATATTGGATATATTATTATTTTATACCTATAAAATATATTGGATGAATAAAAAAATTATGATTGAATATATAATATATATATTTATTATAAACATTAATCTAAATAGGTTTTTTAAAATTTATTGTGATAAAATTGTATTTGTATATATAAAATAGCATTATTAGAAATGTAATTTTTTATTTTCAAATAGTTCTTTAATTCACATACAAATATTGATAACCAAATCATTAATGTGTAAAAACTATTTTTAGAAATTAGTTAATATTATTATTTACTTCCATTCCAATAGCTATGTGGTAGATATAATAGAATTTTAATAATAATATTAATAGTTTATTGTAGTTTATTAAAAACATGGTCTTGCGTTTAATGCAAGCTATCAAAGAGACTTTATATAGAATGTAATAAAATATATAGTGCTTTTAATAAGGTAAGCTAATATAACTTTTGAATTTTAGTGTAATTTTAACTTTTTTTTCATAACACAATCCAAACATAGAGCTTTCGTATAATAAAAAACAATATAGAGTTCTGCATGGAATAAAAAATATCTAAAAGATTAAATTAATTTAAAAATTACAATTCAAAAAATATATTGGTGTTACATTATACCCCCCATAAAATTAATTTCACCCACGAAATTAATCTGTTTTAACAGAAGTTTAATAATTGAATGTTTAATTAAATTAATATGACATCATAAAAATGAGTACTAAAATATCCTTTAAAAAAGAATGTTGGAATTATAAAAGTTACCCAAAGTAAATAATAAATATTTTTCTATGTATGAGGACATAAATATCAAGTGAAAACATGGAAATTAAAGAGAAATATTACCATAATGTTCTAATAAAGAGTAATAGAGAACTAGTTTTGTAGAAATTTTACAATCACAAACCCATAAACCAAATAGGTTTGAAAATGGTCATTGATATCATAAAAATAATTATAACATCAAAAAAATTTATTTAAAGACCCATATTTCCTAAATATGATTAATTTTCATGAAAATATATACTTCCATGATTTTTTAAGATCCTTACCCACTGTTGTGACTTGATCAACTTCTAATTCATCTCTTATTCCAAGAAGTGATTTATAAATTTTCAATCCTAAATTATTAAAATATAATGATAACCCTAAATATAATGAAAGTTGATTCAATATGTTTTTAGTGAGCACAAAAAAGGTTATCACAGGTTATCAAATATGCGTAAATCCTCACATGGCATGAAAATAATTTATTCTCTAAAAATTCATTTTAGGTTTAACATAAACCATTCCCTAAAAGTTTAAACATATAACCCTTCAAAAAGGTAGAATTGCAAAAATTTAGAAATAAGGTCAATAAAATTATTGAAAAAAATCATATAATTGTCCCCCTATATACCATAAGGTATCTCTAATTTTTCACATACCAAACATGTGAATACTAATTTCATGTATTCAATTAAAACTATGTAATAACATGAATTTTTAAAAATCATTATTGAAAACATACATGTTTCTTTATTCCAAAGTTTATTGGGTATATTCCATAAATAACAGAAATGCTATAAACTCCATCCTAGATAGCATAAGACACATTTCAAAAAACTAGTAGTTAGTTCTAAATTAATAATTACCATCCTATATATTTATTCATATCCAACATATTTCTATCCAAGCACCATTGTTTTAACATAAGGAACATATTAATGGATATCTTTCCCTTAATCATGGTTTTCTAATGAATATGACAATTCCATTAAATCAAATTTATATTCCATCAGAACTATTAAACATATTTTGGTAAATCCTTATTGATGAAACATAAATTCAACCAACATTATATTTTTTTACCATTCATATAACATAATTCCTGAATTCGAATACATAAAAAATCTGATTATACCACATTATCCTAATGAAATTAACATAGGTTCCTCATCCAATTACTTAATAACTATTTCCTTTCATATTTCACTTATATTCTCATCATCATTGGAAATATAACCATTACATATACCACCTTCTTTATTATCTTCTTGATCATTCCACTTGGGTCACTGATTTATATAATTAATATTCATTCTATAATTTTTTCATTTAACATTGATTTATGTCTTAGGGAGGCCACTAATATTATCCTTTAAATTAATCGAACCTTCATTTTTTTCTTTTTAGTTACTTTAATTGTGTATTTATTTTCATTAGTCAGAACATATTCTTGTTCTATTATGAAAATTACTTAGGTGATTCTTCCCATATTCTCAACATAAAGGAAACAAGACCATATTTCCTTCATAGACTCCATTACCCAATCTCTTTGAGAACTCCTTCATTATCTTCATTGGTGAGTCTGAGAGTTGGTTAAAGTACATGTTAAAAATCATGTTCCATGAAAATTTATTAAGCCTGATCACAAGATCCTTCACTCCAACAATCATCTGATTTGGATTCTCATCACAAAAAATTCTATCACATTCAGTAATAAACCAATTGCTACTAGTTTCCTCATTTTAATTAATCTATATAACATAGTTTGAGCATCACTTATCATAGTTGAAAACCACATAATCATGAAAAATTACTTATATGATGTTTAAATCATGACACATACTTTTTTATCAATGACCCATTATGAATATACTATGATATTTATTATCCTATTTTATTTAAATCTATTAATATAGTTCATAAAGACTTTGTGAATTTTGAAAGTGTATCATGGGAGAGTGTTAAACCAGGTGTGCAGCAAGGCCTATTTTCATGCCCCAATTCCCGATTTAGTCTATCTCAATATGATGTTTTAAAGTCGCCTCTATGTAAATATGTTCTAGAGCCACATCCATGAATAGTATGCAGATAGGGTGGAATTTCTAGGAATGCACTCACTTTATACATTACCAAACTCACAATACATTTTCCTAAAAATAAAATCATCCTTATAACTATCCTCATAGACATCACTAGACATATCCTTAGAAATATACCTATGGATATCACTAAATTTTTCTCATTATAGTTTCCAATTGGTGACTAAACGTTTCCTTTCATACCAAATATAGTGACCTAAGATTAAAATACATGGATATTACATCATTTTATTTGAATATTTAGTACATTACAAACATACATTCTAGAGGACCATAATCTTTTAATATCTTTCAAATATTTTAATTAAATCATATATCTTGGTAAAAGATCCTCATTGTTTCCCATAGAGATATTCTCCTTTAGTATATCTACATAAAAACATTATTTATTACCTTGGGAAATGAACCATAAGACTGTGGTGATCTCATAGGCTCAATAAGGGTATATAAAGGAGATATATAAGTATAACATGGTAATAAGGGCATGAGAATATGAGAATAACATTTAGAGATCATACCCTTAATATCCAATATTATATACATTAGTCATGACAGAAATATTGGTAGTTCATAATACATCAATAATAAGGTAATAAATATCATAATCCATGAAATCATAACATAGTAATATGATATAGAATATATGGAAGACTCATAATCATATAAAATGATTTTAATATTAGTTGAGGAATCACTACCGAGGACATCATAGTATTATTGGTTCACTCCCCAAACCATATTGGTAGTCATGGCTCACTACCTTGACCATAGTACTAGTTAAGGTTCACTCCCATGATCATATTAGTAATCATCTTTCACTTACACTAACATATTAGTGGATAAAGTCCTTTACTAAACTGAGTTCCCTCCCTCTTCCAACTATAAATATCTCATGTTCTATAAATCTTTACCCAAAGCATTGGAAGGATATATAGGTCTCACTCATCTCATAATGAAATCTTATATACATTTGGTATGAGATCATAAAAAAGCATATCATAACCTATGAAATTAAAGGGGAATCACAAACATGTAATCATATCCTTACCTATGAAAAAAATTAATGTTTCATAATAATTTTATCAAAGCATAACCCATTAAAATAAGAGGGTTTTATAATCATATAACCCATGAATGAGAAATGGGTTTTGATAAAAATATAACACGTGAAAGATAAATTGGTTTCATAAACTTATAACCCATGAAAGGGAAACAAATTTCATAAATATATGACCTATGAAAGGCAAATGGGTTTCATAAAAATCATTCCATCATAACATAAATTGTTCATAGAAAAAATATGAATGAAACCAATGGATCATTTACTGGAAAAAACGATAAACGCAAACGAATGTCATCATAAATAGAATTTTTTTGATATATCCTATAAAAAAAATTTGAAGAAAATACCCTTTATTTTTTAAAACTAATTTTTTAAACATAAATCCTTTTTTAAACTATTTTCATTTAAAATAAACATGACAACATATAAAGTATTATAGAAAACATTTTGGAAAACTATTTCCAAAAACAATATAAAATTTGCTCGAAAATATTATGAATACATTTTTCCATGAAAACATATAAAAGTATATTAAAAACATTTTAAAAATAGTTTCCATTGAAAATATATAGAATAATATTGAAAAAACATTGAAACATTTTTCTTTATAAATTTATAACATAATATTAAGATCATTTTTAAATCCATTTTACATGGAAACATATAAAATAAACATGAAAGAATTTTGAAAACCCTTTTTATTGAAAATAAAATTGAAAAAATATAAAGAAAACATTATAAGGTTTTGAAAATCATTTCATTAAAAAATTCATTAAAAAATTTTAACCTAATATTGAAAATATTTTTAAAACCTTTTCTTTGAAACTAACATTGAAAAATTATACAAATATTATGTGAAATTTTTTGAACACCTTTATCATTTAAAATACATTAAAAACTATAAAAATGTTTGAAACATTTTAAACTCATTTTAAAAATAAAATATTTTTGTAGCCCTTTTTAGAAAAAATGGTTTTATTGAACAAAAATTTCCGACCAAAGAGTTAGATAATGTCTGATTTTATAAAAAACAAATTATTAATTATATTAAGTATATAAGATTTGAAAAATGTTACTAATACATGAAAATATAATGAATAAATAGATGATAATAAAATTCATGAGTTTTCTTGAGATATAGATCATAATATTTCATCAATATAAGCATAATCATAAATAATATTCATAAATTATGAGATTGTAGCAATATACACTTACCACATTATAACATTGGTTAAAACTCTACATAAAAGAAAACCAAAAATAAATGAATCTTAAAATATTTTATAAAGAATTTAATTCATCATATAATGTTTCATATGGATGCTTATATGCATATTCTATTGAAACAAATGAATAATATTGCATGTGTCTCAAATAAGGTAAATTGAGATAAAATTACTTTACTAATTTGGTAACTTTTCAATCATAAAACATATATGAGAAACATCATAAAATTTAAATTTAAATACACATAAATATATTTATAATAATAAAAAAATACATATGTGAGAAATTTACACACCACATATAATATGTAGAATGTGAATATGGCTTGTGCCTCATGAAAATTAAAAGTGAGATGAGAAAACGCTTATCTAAAATCTAGAGTTTCTTTGTTAAAATTAAAACCTCATGTATAATAAATTTATGTTTATTATAAAAATACCATTAAAAATATTATTTTATATAATAAAATATATAATTTTTTAATTAATTTATATTACCCTTTTATTAATAACTACATGTTAATGTTACATTTTGAGTAATATCCACTTTTTTCATATATATTTAGACTTGTTATTCTTGGTTTTTTCACATAGTTCATGATTTTGATATTTCAAAATTTTAAAATAGTACATAAATGTAATATATATTTATTATATATTTATTTATACAAATATATTAAATATATAAGTTTTAAATGGAATACACTATTCTTGGATATTGTAGGTTGTACGTACACTTGAACGACGTTTCCATTTTATTATCGTATTGAAATAAATAAATTAAATAAAATATGTGTGTATATATATATAATAATTAAATTATCATTATTAGGTCATATATAAACATATAAGATCATTAAACCCATAATTAATACATTCAATGTAAAATTTGAATGAATCACATCGCTTTGAGGAGGCGGTAGGTCACACTTCCACAAATGATGTTTTCATATTTACACAAAATGGAATGCATGATGTTATGCATTATATATTAATTAAAAAATATTTAAAAAATCACATATATCATATATATAATATAAAAATATATTTTACATCATAATTACCAACCATGAGACGTGGTAAATGAAAAACAAACACCGTCATTTAGTGAGGTCGTACTTCACCGTACATAAGAACTGTAAGTTCATTACCCATTATATGGAAGTGTCTGTAATTGTACTTATAATAAATATAATAAAAAATTTAGTATATTTTGGATACAAGGTTATTATATAATCATATAATTAGAATATTATAGGTGGTGGAGTATTAAAATAAAACAATGGAGCTTGAGAAAGGATGCAACTTCTTCTTCTGGTAACTCTTTCGGTTTGCATCAAAGGAATTACATGGATTTATTAATGAAAAAAGTGTGGATTAAATGTTTAGGGATTGTTCTTAAGGGACTATGGGTTCATATTTTGTATGATCCAATGTGTCTTGAGTGGTGTAAGTAAGTGAGTAGTGAGTTCCATTTTATAGAGGAGGTGGAGGAGTGGAGTTCTTGTAAATATAAAAAGGTAAAAACTATTGAGAGGTCTCTCTTATAGCATGTGCCTCCAATAATTGTTAAAATTTGATCCAATAGGGAACATGGTCTAAATTTTTCTATATAATAGATTTTTGGAAATTTTTCTAGGTAATAGGATTCTTAAGATTAATGTTCAAAAATTAAATATTATTGTTTTACTTTAATTGATGTAATTAATTTTAATTACTTTCACTAATATTTATGGAACAAAATTAAGTTAAAATTATAAGAAATTATAAATTATTTTGATTAAATATATGGAATAAATTTTTCCAAATTCTTATCACATAATTAGAAGAAATTATTTTAATTATAATCTTGTCTACGGGACAAAAAAGGTATTTTGAATTAAAAATGTCCAAAAGTTTTCTATGATTTTATATAAAAATATAATGAACAATTGGCTCCAAATAACTAAATTGGATTACATTATATAAAATGTATTTAATTATATATATATATATTAAAAAATAATATATTTAACAGAAAAATAATTTTGACGAAAATGAAGTTTCGAACAAAATTTCAGTATTAGTCACAATTCATCAAAATATGAATGTTCTATGAAAAATTCCAATAATTCAGCCAAAGTAAATTCTGATGTTTCCCATTCATAAATGAATTTTTTTTAAAAAAATAAAAATTATTAAACTGTAAAAAATTATATTTAAAATCTGTTTGTAATTAAATGGTGGTAAAATTACATTTTAGAAAAATAAAACATTTTATTCATAAAATTTGATTTATTATTATCTTATACCTATAAAATATATTGAACAAAGTAATATTATAAGATCATATATGATATCATAATTATGTATATAGTTCTTGTATAATTTAATAATAATGATTTAACCATTATACAAGAGGTTAACCTACCCTCGACCAAGGAAAAGTACTTGGTAAGGGTTAATTTTACAATCTCTTTATTATCCGGGGTTGTTTATACGTAATTATCTACTGGGACCTCTATATCATCCACATTCATGTTTCTTAAAAATGTATTTAAAAACATTTTTACTATTTACTAGACAATGGGTTAAAGTCATTTATAGCTTTATTTGACCTTATATGTTTTTAAATGAATCATTCCATAATTTTCCAAACAAGGTACTTTATAACCTTTTCGACAAAATTAAGTTAAGAATGTTTTTTAACTTATACGGTGGGTGCGGCTATTTTCAGCTGTTATAACATCATCTAAGCTTCCCTTACAAGCTTGTAAGAATATTTTCAAAATAAATGTTTTCTTTTATAATTATGTGACTCTTAAATGATTTCAAAATAAAAAGAGATATTTCTCTCAAATAGTTTTTATTTTATCTATGTCAACATCCTTTGATAAATTTTACACTTGTTTGAAGTTGATTTATTATGATACAAATCTTCCATATTGTATTGAAGGTTTTGTGATATATTTGATTGTGGATGTGTCATTTTTATACAATTCATGGTTTATGGTTAAAGTATTGACATTTCGTATGATAATTTTAATACATATGTTTATGTTATGTTTCAACCTTTTCATATGAGGAATGTATTGGACTAAGTAAATGTCTGGTGGATCCCGTTATAGCTCCTCGGTGCATCGGTAGGTCTCATGAGACAATTAGACGTGGAATTGGCCAAGTCCTTTCCCAATTTTGATATATGGTTTTGGCCGAGGCTTTAATCATTTTTAGATGTCTTGTCTGAGGCCTTGACAAAATATTTCAGAATGTCCCGCATTATACATTCCCTCATTATGAAAATATTATTAACGGTTCATGTGGTTATTTGACTAGTAGAATACCCATGAATATGTTTTATTATGGAATTATTTACTCATCTCATATTCCTACCATAAAGTGTTCATGTTTATTATTTGTAAAGGCATGCGTTTTTAATTATTCACCATGCCTAATGTTTATTTTATCTTCCACTGTATTTTTTACCCTTACTGAGTGTTTGATCTCACCCCTTCTTATGTTTCATTTTCCCAGGATATAAAGAAGTTTTTTATGAGTGACTTACAGGCATAATCTAGGAGGCTTGGATGTTTCTAATGGAATAAATTAGTGTTGTATTCCTTTTCAAGTTGTAAAGTTGAACTTATGTATGAATCTTACTTCTAATAATACTAAATTGATCGGTATTTTGGGACATGATCTCCTTGTATCATGCAAATGTTATGTGATAATGCACCGACTCTGGGTAACTGGGGTCAAGGCATTTCATCTTAGGTTTATTCTAGGTCATTCATAGTCATCATCTATTTAAATACTTAATGATGGTTCATAAAGAGTTTGTAAATTACCAAAGAATATCCCTCATGAGTGTTAGACCAAGTTTATAGAAATTTATTCTATCTTGAACTAGCTCCAATTCAAGTCTTGCCCAATATGGTGTTTTCTAGGCTTTCACCCCTAGGTAAATCTATTCTAGGGACACATCCACTAGTAGTATCCAAACAAGGATATATTGTTCGGAAATCACTCTTTCATTCCATTACCAAAATTCTAGGACATTTTCATAAACATTTACTCATCCCTAGGATTATCCTTAGAGAAATACGTAGACATATTGTCAGATATATCCCTAGGGATATCACTATCATTTTCTCATCTTAGTTTCCAAATGCTAACTAAACCTCCCTTTGATACCAACTACAGTGGAATAGTCTTAACATATTTAGTCTTTAAATCTTTTTATATGAATATTTAGTGCATTAAAAAATCACATTATTGGGGATGGTAATAGTTTAGTCTCTTTAGAACCTTAGATCACAATCTTCTAACTTGGTGAAATATCATCAAAGTTTTCCACAAAGATATTCCCATTTATTACTCCTACATAAGACCATTCTTCATAACTTGGGAAAAGGAGACATAAGAAAGGGTGATCTCATATGCTCATTAAGGGTAAATAAAGGAGATGTGTAACCATAACAGAAACAAAAGTGTATGAGAACATGAGCATAAAATATTAAGATCATACCCCGTATCATATATCAATGATAATAATCATGATTCATGGCATAAACAATTGCAGATCGTTAGTCATGAATCATAAGTAAATAAAATAACATGAGTTATGAGACCATATTATGTGAATAATACATATGTTTTTGTAATAAACATCGTCTTTTAACATTTTAAACATGTATAAATAAAAAATTGCTAACCCATTAAATTAAATACCTGAAATCAGGTCCTAGAATATACTTATGGACATGCAAACAAATCCATGAATAACATTATTAACATATAATATGGTTCACACATAACATTTTTAACATGTAATCAGGTTCACACATACCATTTTGAACATGTAATATGGTTCACGCATAACATCATAGTTGTTAAGGATCACTACCAAAGATATATTAGTGGAGTGGGTTCACTCCAAAAACCATCTCAGTATCTAGGGCTCCCTCCCAAGACCACCTCTGTAGTCAAGGTTCACTAACAAAACCATATTAGTAGTCATGGTTCACTCCCAAGACCATCGTAGTATAAAAATTACCTTACTGAACCAGGTTCACTCCCCATTCCATCCATTTATATATCATGATATGTAAATCATTACCTAATGCTTTAGAAATATATAAGTCCCACCCATCACAATATGAAAGCATACATATGTGTTCCACAAGATTATAAAATTCATTATATCATAATCCAGTAATTGAAATTGGTATCATAAACATTTCATCATATCTTAACCTATGGAATATATATAGGTTTCACAATCATTAAATCATATAATAACCTGTGAAAAGAAGTTGGTTTCAAAAGCATAATACCCATGCAATAAAAACTAGTTTCATAAATATCATGCCATAAAAACATAAATCATTCAGAGAAAGAATATGAATGGTAAAATTGGATCATATCTCTAATAATTCATGAGTAACACCAACAGATTTCATCTTAGATAGAAAATAATTTTAAATGATCATTTAAAAAAATTTGTAGAAAAAATCATTTTCACTATGAAAAAACTCTTTTTAAAACATAAATCATTTTGAAAAAAAAATATCTGAAAATAACCTTTGAAACATATAAATTAATCTTTTAAATAATTTAAATACTATTATTTTAAAATTACATTGATAAATTATAATTTTGGATTTCAAAAATAATTTAAAATTTATCTTGATGAAAATACCCATTATTCTTTGAAAAATGATTTTTAAAACATAAAACATTTTGAAACCCTTTTTCTTTGAAAATAACCTTAAAACTTATAAATGAATATTTTAAAACCAATTTAAATTATTTTAAAAACATAAAATATTTTCAAAATTTATTTAACTGAAAATGATATTAATTGATCATTTAAAAAAATTAAAACATTTTTAGAAAACATTATTTATAAAGAACTCATATTTCTGACCAAAGAGAGAAATAAATTCAGATTTTCAAAAAAAAACATTTCCATCATTTCAGTAAGTACCAAAGAGTGAGTACATGGTACCATTACATGAATATATCATTAATAAACATAGGAGAAGAAAATTCATAAAAATTATTGAGATATGGATCATAATATCTCAATATTGGAGACTTGATTATAAATAATCTTGATAAACAGTGAGATAGTAACATAATACTCATGCTACTTTGGTAACATTGAATCATAATCCCAATTAAATATTAACATTACATGAAGTTTAAAAAATTATTTATAGATGTATATTCTTAATATAACATTTAAAATATTCTGTATAAGCACTTCATGAATGAATATAGGTGCATATCATAGTATACATATCAAAGAAGGAAAATTGATATTAAAGTCCTCCAATGATTTGGTGACATTTAAACCATGAAGCTCTGGAAAAAGATATCATTGAATTTATATATAATTCCTAATAATTAACCTTATAATAATTATTACATACATCCATGGTAATTATACACACCACATATAAGAAATAGGTGGTGAACATGGCTTGTGTCTCACCGAAAATAAAACTGAGACAAAAATACTTTACTACATGAGTAACTTTTAAATCATGAGATCTATGAAAAAATAAAATAAATTGAAACTATTAATAAAATTAAACAAATTAAATGCAGGATAAAACTTTTCAAAGAGAAGTATATACACCACATAAAAGAAATGAGTGATGAATATGGCATAGCTCTCTCTGAAATAAATGTGAGATAGGAAATCCCCTTACCTTAAGTCTTGACTTATGTTATACTCATTAAAAACTAATGTATAATAAGTATAAGGTTATTATAAAACTATCAAATAAAAAAATTCATATATATAATATCATTTATGATATACTTATGACTTTATATTACCCGTTTATTAACAATTCCTTGAATAAGATATGTTTTGGGTAATAATTGCTTCGTTTTCATACATGTTTTGACTTTTAATTCTTAGTAATCTTACCTAGATCATGATTTCGTAAACTTAATAATGTAAACCATGATATAAATTTTTTTTGATGCTTTTTATAGGGCGTGCATCCGCCTTTAGAGGATACACTGATATGTTTCCCTACATTCCCGTATTCCAAAGGTGGGTGGCATCCGTCGCTTATTCAAGGACATTTACTCCATGATCAAAATGGGATGATGGGATGTTTGTTCCTCCTTCTATGAATTCCTCCTCAGAACTCATCACCTGATCCAGGTCTCCCTCATAGATATAAGACGTTGTTCGTGAAACTCTTCCCAGTTCCATGTCTTCATGGACACTAGTTAATTATGCTGCTTCCATCAGGAAATTCCAAGGGGTCCAGTCAGGGAAGCAACCTTCAGTCGGGGGAGTGGTCACATTGGACTTCTCTAGCATGTCTGGATACTAGAACACTGATTTGTCTGGGTTTCATCCCCTTATGATAGGTATTCTCGAGGGCACGGATACCCGAGGCATCCCATGTTGAATGCGGAGAATTCTATTCCATAGGCATGTCTCTGATGTTTTCCTCAGCTTCCCATGTTTAACATAGTGTATTCCATGAGTTTAACGTCTATTGTATACTGATCAGGTTAATCATTATACTGATAAGATTGGATCATATGGGTGAAACCCTAGGGTGGAACACTAATGATGGAGGTAATGTGTGGTTACTCACCCAATTTCTACTAGGAGTAGTGGGAAAGTGGGTGACATGATCTCACCAGGATTTGGCAGCCTAGGTAAGAATCAGTACGGATATGGACAATTGAGATTGAATGGAGAATTAAATGGGAACCGACATGAGGATGACGTTGATGTTGGTCTTGATCCTCAAAGAGACTTCCTACGTATCCCTGTGGTAGGGAATCAAAGTCCATGTAGTTCAGTGGGGAGATGGGACACATGAGGAGATGTCCTATGAGAATGGACGCATGGATGGGATCCTGAGGAAGTAGAACCTCCAGGTTGGGACATGAACTTCCCAAAACACATAGGCTCATATGAAATACCATGATGGTACATGAGTGATGGGCTTGAACCTCAGGGAGGATTCCTACATGTCCCTTGTGGAAGGGAATCAAAGTCTATGTAGTTCAAAATAGGGGTATAGAATCAGGGTGTACGCATAAGACAATGACCCGATGATATATTGGGGCTTACACATGGTTAGCATCCTAGGTTGGTCTGACACCCAGGGGCGGACCAGAGATGTGGGTCCCAACAAAGGGGACTACAACAGCTTAACAATGGTTGAGGTTCCAATATATTACTGCCAGTTGGGGTTCACAATGACATACCGATAATTGGGGAACACAATGGCTTACCATATATTAGGGAACACAATGGATTACCGTCGATTGGGGGGTACAATAGCTTACTATCGATTTGGGGATACAACAGCTTACCGTTTATTGGAAAACAAAAAGTCTTACTGTCAGTTAGGGAACACAATATCTTACCATCGATTGGGGAACACAACGGATTACTGTTGATTGGGGAACACAACAGCTTACCATCGATTGGGTAACACAATGGCTTACCATCGATTTGGGAACATAACGGATTACCATAAATTTGGTTTGGGCCTTAGGTAGGCTTCCTACGTACCATGTCTAGGATACAAGGATCAAAACCCATGAAGTTCGGGGGGGAGGATATAGTTTAATGTCATGCACGATGAAGTTGAACTGACATGAAGGGGTCAGGAGAAGTAGGTGTTTGTCTTGAACTTCATGGAGGCTTCCTACATACCATACTTGGAAAGGGAAATGATCAAAGTCCATGTAGTTTGGTATGGGTTGGGGTTACACACTAAGGCAGTCCAAGAAGAATTCCATGGTCAATGCTTACTCTAAAACCATGTGAGTCATGCTCAGTGTGAGAAAATAGAGGTATAAAATACTTGATGATCATGTTGCGAAAGGTACGTATGTGGAAAGTGGAGTGGGGTTTAAATGTGGTCAGTGGCACAAAGAGGAAACAGGGGCTTACGCGTGGTTAGCAGTCTAAGGAGATGGAGATTGGGACTTACTCCAAGATGGAGGCCTGATGGAGACAAAGTCCAGAGGGATAGGGACGGGGTAACGAATGTCATGGTGCACATCTCACTTATAGTCTTTAGCACATAAGAAGAGAGGATATGCAGGGATGATACCTCCCGCAAGAAAGGATAGGGGCTTACACCAAGATGGTTTCCCTTCCCCGTAGATAGATGTCAATCCAGCAAAGAGGATCTCATTCCATGTGAGGAAGATCTCACTCCCATGGAGATGAGCGGGCATGGAGAATGTCTGAGATGGGGAACCCCATGTATATTTCATGGTGAACATCCACAGTTTAACATCATGTGCTGAGGATGATGGTGCTTGGCAGTTTAACATCCTACATCTCAGACGAGGCGGGTTCACTCTGCACCCCTAGGACTTACATAACTTATACCCACCCACCCATGGGGAAAGGAAGGCATCAACAATGACATAGATAGGAAATGTTTTGGAGTGATCCATTGAGGGGCCCACGTTAGCATGGATATGTGAGGAATCAATATCCATTACTGTGCCTATGAGAAGAATCATGCGGATAAGTAACACAATGTAAAGCACCACCCAAGGGACCTTGAAATCACTTCGTACAAACCTGTAGAGTTTTATAGGAGAAGTTTTTGCGAAGAAAATAGGTTCATAGAAAGGGGCCTTGAAAAGCTCTAGTACTCCACGTAGTGGAGGAACTTTGCAAAAGGGTATGCTTCGTGAAGTGAAATGGCCTGGCCTAGGCATAGGGTATAGGTGCATATTGAGGGTGCTTCACGAAGTGGAATGGACTTCGCGGAGTAGCTCTTCATGAAGTAAGGGTACCCTGAAAAGCATAGCACTGCAAAGCAATGTGCTTCTCAAATCCAAGTGATCCTACCTTTGCATGTGGTTCCCATGTGCATGGAAGGTACTTCAAGAAGCATGAGTGATTTTTGAAGACCCGGGTCCCCTTAGGGATCTCCCCGCTTTGATATGGCATGTGGGCTTTATGAAGGGCATCCCTTCTTGATGAGGGTTTGTATTTGAGTTAAGGGAAGGGTATTTCATAATTCTCAAGTACCTTGAAGAGCTCATTTTTTTCTCAACATTTCACAGAGCAGAAGGTGCTTCAGGATTTGAGAGCTGAGAAGGTGAGCGGTTGGAGTATACATCCTTTGGGCTCAAGGGGAACCTAGTATTTATAGGTGAGGGGTGGCGCGGAGTAGATAAAACTCTGTGTGAAGCCACATGGAACTCCATGATTGGTCGTGGATTGCATCAAGTTCATCGTAACCGCAAACTTGACTGACATCCCCTCCTCAGTGTGTATTTCTCCTAGGTTTTAATTCACGGAGATCATGGAGGCTTCTGTCAAGTTATACAGGCTCACAGAGGTCAATTCAATCCCTCTATAGTGAGAATCTTCCATCCAATTGCATCATAACCACGGAGCCTCCTGCCTCTTTACTCAGTGGTGACTGTAAAGGGGGCTTTGGATTCACATCGGCCGTAGTTCTACGGGGCTCCACAAATGCTGCAGTGCTAAGGGGATCTGTGAATGGGCTTCGTGAGGTAGCCTCTATGTATTTTTTTTATTTTCTTCCTTTTCCTTTTCACATATTTTGGTTCCAAAAAATTTCCACCCTTAGACATGGATCTAAGGAGAAAATGAGGGTATAAGTTTGAAGGTCAATCACCAAATTTTTTAGGCTGATCACAAAGAAAGATCATGAAGTAGGGTTATGATGCGGAGAGGCGACACATGGTTTTAGAGCACCGCGAATCTCACCATGGAAAGAGGTGTCGCAAAGTAAAGGGGGTAATCACCTATAAATAGGGTAGGATGACATCTCTTTTTCCCTTTATCATCTTCATGTTTTCATGCCTGAGATCTCGATTCGAAAAGCTACTACCACTCTATGATTTCTCTTTGAGAATCGAGCCTTTAGGCTCCATGGAACACAGTGATTCCTTCATCTCTGCGAGTGTGCACTACCCGTCTTGTGTCTTCAAGGCCTGTGGCAGGGCTCTGCGACCTGTCTATGCGATCGAGCTTCACGATCGTGCTCTGCAATCTAAGACAAATTTTCAAAAACATGAAGACTGAATGGATCGTCAAGAAACTTCCAGGGGGTCTTTGCGGATGCTACCCAAAGAGAATAAATGGAGAATAACCTAGGAATTGGGGAGCATGTGCAGATCCATTCAGATCATGAGTCCTTATTTGATTTGTTGTCGGAGAGTGAGAAGAACTAACCCATGTGCATAGGTTTCTCTTATATGGATCTGGTCTATAGTATGATGTTTTCATTCCTGAAGCGAGAAGTGACAAGCTGACTTACTAGTTCAGGAGTACGTCATGCCAGCGTTAGTGGTTCAGGGAGGCTGACGGCCATACTTGGGAGGATTTCACACCTGTCAATGATAATTGCCTGTATAACCACTTGAATAACATTTAAGGGAAGGAATTTCTGCCAGAGACATCCCCCCACTATACCACACCATTATAAAGGTGGCCTTGAGTAACCCAGAGAAGGGGTGGACTGATGAGTAGGATTTACACTAGGGCGGAAATTTCACGGATGACTGGGCATGGCCCTACTGGGTATGTGCCTCATGCGAGGAGTTTGGGATGAAGTTGAGGTGAGTGGGACTATATGAGGTGTCTTGGGCTTCCCAATTTCACATCTACCAACTGAAGCATCTGATGCTGGAGTTATTGAATTGGTGGTCATCGAGGACCAATACCTTCCATCTTCACCATGGGGAGGTTGGTATCAACCTCTGGGACATGAACCAAATATCTGAGGACTCAATACTGAGGCCAATGTACAATGAGTTCCTCCTCACCGTGAATACATGGGGGGAACTGGAGCAGATGTCGTCGCTGTAAAAGGCATTGATGGACCTAGTGTCAAGGCATTAGTGTCGACTGTCAATGGAGGAAATCGGTGGACATAAAGAGGCTCCAGAAGGATAAAAATGAGATCCAATGGATGTAGGTACGGGTGGATGAGTATTCCAATTTTCTCAATGCACAATTGAAGATTATATCACATCTAAAGTCCCAACTGGCAGAGGTTGAAGAATATATGAATGGAACCTTTGAGGAGGTGGCTATCATCCAAACTGACGAGGAGCATGCCTAGATCATGGCTGATGAACTACGCCCCATCACTGCCAAGGAGGATTGGGAGCTAAACAGGCAACAGCGGATCCTAGATGCCACAAGCCATAGAGTGGTGGAGTTGGAACTATTTATTGAAGAGTCCAACTCATCCATGGGAGGGGTAGATCCTTAGGTGTTGTAATGTGTGTAAAATTTTAAATGTACTTTCATACTTTGATCATTTATGATGACTGTATACATGAATTCCCTTATTTTTTTTGGTTTACTACATTTCAATTACATTCATGAAATATCCAGTGATTAATTTCTAAGCTCACGTGGTTTCGTGCCCAATGTGAGAAAAAAGGGGTGACTAATTCACTATTCCATTTGAATATGAGAGTGCCAACCAAGATTCAGACATCTGGGGTTTGAAAAATCGACCCATATTTCAATAAATAAAGAGGGAGGCCTAACTGGAGAATGAAGTTATCAAAACAGTCAAATATTCATTTTTCCAATGTGCTCTAGTGCACGAGCGGGGTAACAACATGGGTGTTAGAATCAATTCAAATGGAGAGGAGTGGGAGTTGTGAATCACAATACCCATAATTAAGAACACTATAGGGATGTCATGATAATGAAGGGTAATTGTTAGTTGTGTTTAAGACACAGTATCCCTATTGTGTTATCCTGAAATGGGGAGAACAAATGAGGGTCAACCACTGACCATGTTCGAAATTCATGGCATGACTCGAAATGTCATACATTAGTCTTCTGGAACGTTGTCCCAGAACTGTAGGTGATCCATAGGCCGAGCATCCGTACTTTTAGGGGTTTCCTTCGTATCTGAAAGGGAATGAGGATCCAGATAAGGGTATCAAAATCATGGAGGGGGAGTGATGGGTTTTTCAAATAGAGTCCAACACTCTTGAAATTACACCACCATGGTGGGAACACATTAGGTGGGAACATCGGTCTGATCAGGAGTCAAACTTACATTTGAATAGGACCTCTCTGGTAAGGACCTAAAAATGATCTTTAGTTTTACTTCATACCAATAAAGATGATAGGAATGTAGTTTAAACTTCCTATGGTGAGGACGGTGCACATAGTTTAAAGGAACTAGGGATGGGCCCAATGAGAATTACCTGGGCATCGTTATGTATCCTATAAGGATGGGAATTAAGCCAAACTTAGTTCTTGAGAACAACATGGTCAGATACCAATGATGGTTGGGGGAATCCTCTTTGGAAAAGAAGTTGATGCATCCCATAACTAACATGGGGCATCCTGAACTTGTTAAGGATAGAACTGTAGTTTAATGTCATGAATCGACTACAAGTGGACTCATGTAGTTCAACATCATACGGTAGGACGGGGAGTGAAAGGGTAAATCCCAAAAAGTGAGTACATGATGCGGTAGCTATAAACCTGATGTGAATGAGGACATAAGGAGTCTGCACAACACCATGTATCCTTAGAGGAAGTTTTTTATGTCTAGGGATCAAAATTGAAAGTTATGTTGGTCCTGAAGCAAAGTGGTTGGTCATTCCTACATATCCCATCAATATGGGAATCAAGCAGCGCATAGTTCTGGGATCACAGTTTAATGTCATATGGGACAAAAAGACTACATGGCACAGCTGCACCAGTATTCGCCCCACCAAAACTACTATGCCTACATGATTCATGCCTGATGTGGGAAACAAGGGGTAGTGATGGGACTATTTTTAACGTGTCAGTGTGTAAAATTGAGTGTTTTTGAATTCCACTTGAACATAAGGGAGTTGAAAGATGTGAGTCATGGTTCCTGAGATCTGGATCACAATGATGGTGGCATGAGATAAAGGATAACTGTTGACAATGTTCAAAAAATAGAATCCATTTTTTGTTATCTTGGTGTGGGGATAGACAAATTAGGGTCGACCACTGACCATGTTCGAAACACGGGACCTATCGCAAAATGTTTTCTGGGGTCTTTCGGGGTGTTGGCCCAAGATGGTAGGTGAGCCAATGTGGTATGGGACCAGGCCGTAAAGTGGGTCCCTTTAGATGTGGAAGAGGATGATGATCCAAATAAAGGGGTCAGGAAGCGTGAACACAAAATAAGGGAATGTCCATATGAAAACTCCACACTTTGGGTTCTTTTCCACAATGCATTCGAGTATGCCAATAAGACATGTCAGATAGAGGAGGTCGAATCCCTTTCCAAGGACAAGGGTCCTGGGGTCGCATGATCCTTACTTAAGGTCATGGATTGGACCATTTAGAGAGGACCTGGTTTAATGGAATGTGCATAGGGTTGAGAAGTGTCCACACCTAATGTGTAGCTCCCAAAGGGAGATCTTAGTTTTGGGGTCATGGGATTCAGACCAGGTTGGGAAAAGACAAGGGAGGCACATGGTACAGTTGTTGCAAAACCTGATGTAAATGAGAACCTAAGAGGTACTCGCCATACCACATGCTCCTGAAAGAGTTTGGTACAAAGTTATAAAAAAAGGAAATATGATTTATTATTCTTGGGGATGGACCCACAGACGGAATGTCCGAGAATTCTTACGTATCCCATGAGAATGGGAATCAAGCCACACGTAGTTCTGGGGGGTATCATGCATTTTTACATCTTACGGCAAGGACGAGGAGATATCTTAGTTTTAAGGTCTTAGATCTTGAACCATATATGGAAAGGAATGAGGGAGACACGTGGTGAGGAAATTATAAAATCCTATGTGAATTAGTAAAGTAGGAGTCCATATCACCATGTGCTCCCTGGGGAGGTTTTAGGTCGAGGGACTGTGAATGAAAATTGGATGGGCCTGAGGCAAAGTGTGTGGGAGTTCCTACGTACCTCATTATGATGGGGATAAAGATGCACATAGTGCTATAAGTGGCATGGTATGGTACCAATTCCAAGTATAATACTATCGTGCAGGTTTGGCCCACGCACCAAAAGAAGCAGCATTTGATAGATCTTGTTTGTCCTTTAAGATGGATGTGTGTTTTTTTGTGAAGTGATAAACCTAAGATGGAGAATCTAGGCATCTATATAGGAATCAAGACATATGTAGGCATTGAAAAACAGTATGGTGGATAACCACTACCAAACATTATGTCCCCTCGAGTGAGGACATCACAATGCGGTGCAATTTTTTGTCATGTGTCTAGGACGATAATGTCATAGTTTAGGGTTGTATGATAGGACCAACCCCTGAATTTTAATGTCTTGTAGAAAAGATGCAATAGTTTAAAGTCATGTGGGACTAGGCATCATAGTTTAAATTCATATGTATTAGACATGTATAGAATAAGATAAGTTTTAGGGGTAAATGTGCATGGCGTGATAAAGCATACCTGACATGAATGAGTATGAGGTCCACAACACACGAAATTCTAGGGAATAAATCTCTGGTCGAGGGGCCAGAAAATGTAAGAGAATATGTGTATGGACCAGTGGAAAAAGCGTCTAGGTGTTCCTACGTATCCCATGAGGATGGGAATCAAGCTATACATAGTCCTGAGAGTGCAGTTTAACGTCATGCAGGAAAAGCGGTGGAAGAGACTAGCTACCAGAAAGGGAGTACATGGTGCAGATATTGCAAACCCGATGTGAATGAGGACATAATCCCACACACTCCACACCATGCAATCCAATGAAATTCAGGTCCAAAAGGCCAAACAGAAGAGATAATTAGTGTAACCTAAGATTGACCCAAAGACGAGATGCTCAGGCATTTCTACATATCCCATGAGGATGGTAATCAAGTTGTACGTTGTTCTAGGAGATGTGGTTCTTACGCCTTGAGGAAAGAACATAAGGAGATATTAGTTTAAGGTATTAGAGCTTGGACCAAAGAGAATCAAGACTCTTCCAAATAGGTGAAAACCTTGACTAAATCTCTAATCCCATGTGATCTACACTCGATATGGGATACAAGGGCGGAGAATATCTTTACAAAATGTGGAATACATGAAAATGGGAAAATGATACAGAGCCCTGAATGATGCCTCACTGTGGATTTTTCCTCCTAACATGAAAATGTGCACCGAGGGATAGCACCAAGAGTGTTAAAATTCCACTTAGACATGATGGAGTGGGAAAGGATGTGAATCATGCAACCAATATTTAGGGATTGATGGGGGTGGCGTGACGATGGAGGATAACTATTGACTGTGTTTGAAACACATCATCCATTTTGTGTGGCTTGAAATGGGAATAAAAAATGAGCATCGACCACTGACCATATTCACAATATGAGACTTGTATAAATTTTTCGTTCGAAATTCTTGAGGATGTTAGCCCAAGATGGTAGGATGGCATTGGGGCTGAGCATCCATGTCATTCTGGGATCCTTTCAAAAGTGAAAGATGATGAAATCCCAAATAAAGGGGAACATGAAGCATAAAAATGGGTGATAACATGTCTGCAGAATACGACAATCCAGTTCATGAACCAGAGTGTTACTAGGAACATTGGTGAACTGCCAAAGAAGTTCAAGGGATCCAATTCAAGGGCATCCGACTCAAAAAGATGAGTGTAAAACTAGGGGAGGAATATCTCTCAGGAGGGAGAATTATGTGTCATGGATGTTACAAACCCGACGTGAATGAGGATGTAAGCCCATACCACCCCACATACCTCCTTCTAAGGAACTCAGGCCAGGGGGGCAGAAAGATGAGTAGGTTTCTAAGAAATATGGATGGACTCGAAGACTAAATATTCAATAGGTCCTATGTATCCCATGAGGATGGGAATCAATCCACACGTAGTTATGGAAGATGTTGTGCAGTTTTATGTTATATGGTAAGAATGCTGATAGGGGAAAGGTATCTCGACGAGGAATGTGTACATAATGGTGAGTAACCTGACATGAATGAGGACATAAGCCCATACCACACCGTACAATCATAAATGAGAACTTTGGCCAGGGGTTCAAAAAGGTTGAGGGATCTAAGAAGGGAATTCCCAGTCAATTCATAGTTTAACATATTTTGGTGAGGATGATGGTGATCTTAGTTTAAGGTCATAAGGCTCGGACCATATATACATGACCCTTTATGTGGGGATTGCCTTACCAAAGCTCCTAAGACCATGTGATAAATTCTCGGGGTGGGAAACAAGGAATAGGATCAGGATCTCCCCAACATATAAGGGTATGGAAATGAGGTAAGGAGATTATGTGGGGTTGATCCCGACCAGATCAACACTCCTGCCCAAGGCAGATAGATGTTTGAAGGGATAGCGGGACAAAATGAACCACTACACCCAATATTTGGGACATACGGGGGTGGTGCTAACTATGGGGGATGGTTGTTGACTGCGTTAAAAATGTAGCATCTATATCATGTGACCTGAAATGAGAACAACAAATGAGTGTCTACTACTGACCATATTCGCAAAACAGTACATGTATCAATTTTTCACTTGAGATCCTCAAGGAAGTTGCCCCAAAATGGTAGGAGATACCTACAGCCTAGCATTCATGCCTTTCGGGGGTCCTTTCAGATGTGAAAGATGATGAAGACCCAGATAAAGGGGATGTGTGAATCATGAATATACCTGTGCAGTTTAAACATCATGCGGGATGAATAAAGAGGTGTAGATCTCCAATAAGAGGGGTATATAATGAGGTTATGATGAACTCAACATGAATGAAGGAAAAATCCTGCACCACACCAGGTGTTTTGACCCAAGGGGAGATCTTGAAGTTTGGGGATCGGCCTACAGATTAAATATCTAGGCGTTTCTACATATCCCATGAGTATGGGAATCAATCCATACATAGTTCTGAAAGGGCCATGCAGTTTAATGTCATGCGGTGAGGACGTGGGAGGAGAGAAAAACAAGGAGGGGAACATGGTGCAATCATTGTAACTTCGACATGATTGGTGCCAAAGAAGTCTACGCTATGCCGTGTGGGGTCCTCCAAGGAAACTATACCCAGGGTGTAGTCAAATGAGAAGAGTTTGGGGGCTAGACTCTAAGACAAAGCATCCAAACATTCCTATGTATCCCATGAGGATGGGAATCAAGTCATACATAGTTCTATAAGATGTAGTTTAACATCTTTAGGGATGATAGATATGGGGAGATCTTAGTCTAAGGTCATATATATTGGACCATCTTGCAAATTATTGTCATGCAGGATAAATTCAGGGTAGTTTTACAACTTTTATCTTAGATAGATCATACATTTTAATGTCATGCGGTGAAGACGTCATAGTGTATGGTCATGAGGGACTGGATACAATTTAACATCATATGGGAATACATCAATTTTAATGTCATGAGGGATAATAAATCAGTTTAATGTTTTGCAAGACGTAATAGTTTAAGTTCATGTAGGACCATAACTTACTCAGGAAAAGTATTGTTTGATGGATTTGGCATTGGTGGGAGGAGTTATATACTCACCATCCATGGTAACTAGCTAGTACACGTCATTGGGGTAAAACTTTTGAATGATGTAAGGTCTTTTCCATTTGGGATCCAGTTTGGGTGGTTTCCTACAGAGTATCATTGATGTTCTCAGATCCAACACCATGTCACCTTGCAAGAAAGTGTGGAGGAAAACTTTTTTGTTCAAAGATCCAGTTATCATGTTCTAATGCCTTTCTATATTGTGTAGGGAACAAAGCTTGTTCTCATCGAGAACTTCTAGTTCAGCCAGACTAACTTCATCTACCTTATCTGGTGCTTTCTAGTCATAGACAGTTTTGCATAATGAAGGAAATTGAATCTCGATGGGCAGGACAACCTCCATTCCGTACACCAGGGAGTATGGGGTCACCTGTGTGGAATTATTATTCATTGTACGATAGGCCCAGAGGGCATTATAGAGTTTGTCTGGACAACTCTTATTTTTCTAACCAACAATTTTCTACTGGATTTTAGAGAGGGTTTTTTTGAATTCATCGATCTACCCATTTTATTGCACGTGATAGTGGGAGGTATGGTAAGAATGGATGTTGTACTTAGCATAAAATTTCTTCAACTTGGCTTTTTGGATGTTGGTTTTGTTATCAATGAGGACAGCATGGGGGACTCAGAATTGGTAGATGATATTGGATCTCCACAATTCAATGATAGAATGGGCCTTGACCTCTTTGAGTAGAACTCCCTCTGCCCACTTGGAAAAGAAATCCATATCGGTCAGGATAAACCTACACTGGGGAGCTATCATCAGTGGATATGGTCCCATGACATTGAGTCCTCAGACCTCAAAGGGCCAAGAGTAATTGGTAGTGTGGAGAGGCTCTGAAGGTCGATGAAAAAAAAATTAGCATGAACTTCACATGTATGGCACCACTTGGAAAAATCAATATAGTCACGGCTCATGGAGGTCCAAAAATACCCCAATATTCAGATCTGGTGAGATAGCACCGGCTTGGTCTAATGAGCCCTGCAGGAACCAGTATGAACCTCCTACATGACCTGATAAGTCTCACCTTCTTGAATGCAATAGAGGAGGACTCCCTCAAATCCAAATCTATAGAGTATCTACTGAAGACCAGGACCACTTTGGAGGGTAAACTGTAATGCGCGACGTCGGATTCACTCATGCTTAGCCTGATCTACCAGGAGATTACCATGTTGTAGTTACTTGATAAAGTGGGTACTCTAGTCGGGAATCACTTCCAACATTGTGAAAAGGGTTCTTGGGGGTCCGGACGTAGAGGCATCGGTGGTAAGGTGGATTACATGTAGGCTATCATCGTCGTCCGGAGTGACAGGGTCGATGACTCACTGGTGTTCCACATGGATAATCAAATCATCATGATTAGGATCCATAAGAGATGTATCCATGATGGAAAAGGAATCATCTTGACCATTTTGGGATTGAGGGACATGGGTAACCACTGGACGAGACGAGAACCGTGCCATAAACCAACGGGTACGTTCCAACAGTGGTACGAGCTTTGGATTTCTGAAGACATAGTCACCATTGATCTTCTTGATGACTAGTTTGGATTCCCCTATCACATGAAAGTGGGGAACATCAATCTCGAGGGCCATTGCGAGGCCAGTAATGATAGGATGAGACTCTTCCTCATTATTGGTACAGCCTTCTGACAATAGGAATGAATATGGTAGAAAATATTGTTCTAGAACGATGAAGATGATACCCAGGCCCACTCTTTTGAGTCTAGGGTCATTAATTCTTCTTCTAGTAGGGATTCGTGAATGGCCATCAAAATGAATTTTCCAACACATAACGGATTGGTCTACCAAGAGGATTACCTTTTCTGGGAAATAAAGGTCTACAGACTGGTATGTGGGAGTTGGGTGGGTGGAAAGGAAGTATGCCAATGTTTTCCCCTTAATAGACTTTTGGGGGATGAACTTGATTTCAAACTTCTAGAGGATTACTACCCACCGAGCTAGATGGCCGGTCAACATGGGGCGGTTCAGGATGTACTTCAGTACATCCACTCGAGACACTAATTGTATCTCATGGTGCTGTAAGTAATGTTTCATTTTCTGTACTGTGAATACCAGCGCAAGGCAACTTTTCTCGATAAAGGAGTATTTGGTCTCCATATTGAGGATCTTGTGGATGAGATATTATAGACTGTTCTTCATTACATCATTGTTCTTATGGATGAGAAGGGGGCCGATAGATCATTCTAGGGTGGTCACATAAAGGACCAACGGTTTTCCAGAAATATGGGGCATCAAGACCAGAGGTTGTAATAGGTACTACTTGGTTTCCTTGAAAGTTGTCTAAGATTCCTCATCCCACTGATAGATATTTCATTTATTCATGGTCTGATAAAAGGGATTACACTTTCTGGAAATATTCACAATGAATCGGCATATGTAAGCCAAGTGGCCTTTAAAGCCTCATAGTTTCTAAATGTTTCTTGGAGGATACATCTAAATGATGGCCTTAATTTTCTCTAGATCGATCTCGATGCCTCTATATCTAACAACAAAGATGATAAATTTTACGGAGGTTACCCTGAAGGAAAACTTCAATGGTTTTATCTTCATATGGTGAGAATGGATGAAGATGAACACTTTCTCAAGGTCTTTGAGATGGTCCTGGAACTGGTGAGATTTGACCACCAGATCATCCACATAGCATTCGACCAATGTCCCAAGGATCGTCTTAAATATACGATGCATGGCACACTGGTAGGTGGCACCTACATTCTTTAGACTGAAGCACATTACCTAGTAGCAGAAAGTACCTTGTGGTAACCTGAAGGTTGTAGAATCTTCATCCTTGGGGTCCATTCAAATTTGGTTATACCTGAATTACCCATCCATGAAGGAGAGATCCTAAAACCCATTGGTGGTTCCAATCAACAGTTCTATCATAGGAAGGGTAAAGTCATCTTTCGGACAGTAACAGTTGAGATCCTGGAAGTTGATGCAGACCCTGATCTGTCTGTTCTTCTTCCTGACAGGCACAATGTTGGCTAACCACTTGGGGAACTGGACCTACATGATGAAATTTTATTTGATTATCTTATCAACCTTTCCCTCAACTAGGGAACCTTGATAAGGATGCATCTTTCTGGGAGTTTGTTTGAACCCATGATGATTTGATGGAAGGCCGAGGTGGTGGACAGCGACATGAGGATCTAGTCCCAGCATCTCATTATAAATCTAGTAAAACACATCACAATGCTACTTCAGGAAGACCACATATTAATTGTAACACCCGAGACTTTTATGTTATATAAACCATCAAAGGAATCTTTTTCTACAAAACACTTGCTTGGCTTGCTTTGCATGCAATCGCGACCTTCCTCGATAGCTTGCGTCGTACGCAATACCGAGTTTCACTAAACAACAATACGCTATTAAAACTAGCCGTTATGAATAGTAATAACCACTTTTTAAAATTTTATAAATTTTATTTTTCAAAATGGACTTCATTTTTGGACTCAGAATATCGAAATTAGCCTAGGGTGAAATTTTGGTATTTTTCTGAAAACTTTCAATTTTTGATGAATAGTGAAACCACTAAGTGGTAGGTTAAAAACTGAATTTTGCATAAAACTTAATTTTACTGCTTCTGTGAATGGAATTTCAAAAATCCGAGAGACACGGTTAATATCAAGGACTAAAATGTGGTTCAATGAGATGAAAATAATTTTTTGGTGAATAGTAACTTTTTACTATTTTTACCGCGGTTAATAGTAAATAGGGTAACTAAGGGTAAATATGATATAAATATTACCCTAACACATGTCCTAATTCTATTGGACAAGTGTAATTCGACCAAAAAAAAACTTAGGAATAAAATATGACCATTTAGGCCCACTTGGATTAGATTAGGACATTTATTATTAATTTATTTAAAGAAGGGTTAAAATAGTTAAAATCAAAGTTTAATAAGTAAATCATTTTTTAATATGGGGTTATACATAAGATAAATTCGATTGTAAATATTCATTAGAAATCTAAAAATATTTCCTACATGATGGTATTTTATTTGTAATTTTTAGACATCAAATAATTTAATTTATATATGACACAAAGATGATGCAGTAATTATCTTATTAATGAAATATTGACATAATTGATAATATAAATACCAAACTAAATGTAATTTAAGACTTTTTATGAATTCCACTAATTTTCTAGGTTACTATGATATATTAGTGTTGATTTAATCAACTTGGTTCGAACATATAATTCTGTTATGACTTTCAAAAAAATCATATATCAAATAGTGTCAAAATTGACACAAAATAGTTTTTAAATCAAATATTATATTATTAATTGTTATTTTATTCCTAAAAATCTAAGGTTCGGCCAAATGACTTAGATAAAGATATATATATTAATAATAAACAATTTGGGGTTCGTTTGGCATGTTATAGTAAGTGTATTAACCATATAGTGAAAGAAAACAAAAAGACACGGTAAAAGTTAAATTAATTAACTTAGAGTTAAATCTAATTGATAAGGTTAAAATAATACCCTAAACTTGTCTAAGTCCTATTGGTTGATAGGATTTAGACCCTTCCCCACTTTAGCTTCGAAATAAGACCCTTTGGAACCATTATAAACCGATTTTGACTTTAATATAAAATAATATTTTGAGATATTCCTAAGGTGCCCCTCTCCTCCCTTATAAAAGGGCACCTCCTCCCCCTCCTCCTCACACCAATTTGAGCACTCAAGCTCGGCCAACCCCTGCCATTTTCTCCTCTCCACTTCCCTAGAATAATCCTAGAGGTCCCGGTCTTCTCCAAAGACCAATCTTAGTTCCTTAAGTGGGGGATTCAAAGAGGCGTTCCAAAGAAGAGGTAATATCCATTACCGATCTTTTCAATTTCTTTCTTCTTCAACTTCTTCTTCTTTAGTTGTTTAATGATAAAGTAATAACATCAGTATTACTTACATACTGATATGTTATTATAAATATGAAACAACCCTAATTCACCTTCTATCCATCCTACGGAAAAATGAAATCACCGCGCGTGCGTACGTACGGAATACCGTCTCCACGCCGTGGTGTAATCTATTTTCCACCATCACCTTACAAGGATGGGTATAATGGTGTAATGAGTAACTATATATGATTATTATGAAGTAATATTGATACTGAAATAATATATATATACTCCAATACAATTCCACGATCATAGGAACGATATCATCACTCGTGCGTACGTACGGAATACCGTCTCCACGATGTGATGCGACTCGTTCTACATGATCTTCATTTCATAATGATTATATAAATGAATTGAATGAATGAATATGGTATATAATACACTAATACCATTCTGGAAATGAATTATCTATAACCTAAAGATAAGAATAAGAATTTATTCGACAAAACACGCATAAGAACAAAAAGTTATAAAGACCCGAGTAACAAGTAACAATGAAATATTACTAACAAGAAGCTAATAATATGACCATATATGATATCATATCAATATGTATGATTCTGGAATAAGTCAATAACATTATTTAAACCATTATACAGGAGCTTCGGACACGAACAAAGCAAATCGGACCTAAGGTAAGGGAAATATCACAATCTCATTTTTATCCGAGATTGTTTATTCGTAAGTATTTACTGGGGTGTATTTTATCATCCACATCCATGTTTCATCAAGATGTAATATTATTTCCATCCTTCTACAATATTTTATATCCAATTTTACCCTTCAGTAAGTTTTTTTGTAAAAGATATGAAAGGAATCTTTTGTCGTTTTTCGTACGAGGTACTTTTTGACTTTTCCGACAAAAGTACGAAGAATGTTTTTTTTTTAACTTATACGGCATGAATGGATTTCTAAAACATTATTTCCAAGAAGCTTACTTTACAAGTATTCAAGTTTATTTTTAATCAACCTCTTTTAGTTTAAAATTGCATGACATGTTAAGAAAGGAAAAGTGTTTTTGAAGTAGAAAGGATATTTTCCTCAAGAATAAAGTTCAAGTATTTTATCAAAATTATTTTACATCTAAGATAATAAAAGGGTTCTGTTTTTATCCCTATTATTACATGGATTTGATTATGTTGTGATGGAAATATTTTTATGAATTCCTTTATCTTATATGAATTGTTTTATGATGTCATGTTGTTTAAGAATCCCATTTTTATTACATGGGTTATGCTATGATGTATGATTTATGATTATGTGGAACACATAAGAATGGTATCATTATGAGATGGGTGGGACCTATATCTCCCTCCAATGCATTGGGTAAAGATTTTATATCTCATGAGATAGACATGGCTGGAACGGGAGGTTATTTCGGTTCAGTGATACAGGACTGAAACGAGGAGTGAACTCGGTTCAGAAAGGGACTTTGTCCACTAAGATAGTCTTGGCAATGAGTCATGACTAACAAGAAATGATTTTCCATGATTATGTGTGCATGCCACAAAGTTTCAAGTTTTATGTTATGATTATGGGGATCTCATTTTCACTTCTATGATTTATTCCATGTTAAGATATTATGATCTCTTTTGCAGGTTTTGATTTTCAAAAAGATATGATATGATTTTTATTTCCTTTATTTTCCCTTGCTGAGCATTTGAGCTCACCCTTTTATGTTTTCTTTTCCCCAGGTCAGGAAGATGGATATTAAGTAGAATATGCTAAAAGGGACCCTAGATATGATGAAATAAATGGGAGACACTGTAGAAGATTTATGAACCAGTTGTTTATGTTTCCCAGTTTCTAAAGACACTATACCTATACGGTCCTTTGTGGTTTTGTCATATGTTGTAATAAGTGTGCTTCAATTTTGAAGTATTAACAATGTATGTAAATTATGGGTCGTTATATTAATGTTTCTCTTTGTTAGGAATATCGGCACTGATCAATGTGGGTTTCGGATCCGTCTCGCTACCGAGATTTACCTGCATCAATTCATCAACTGTGGTGGAAACACCTTCTTTGAAGACTGGAGTAGCATCCTCCAAATCCTATTATTCATTCATGGAGGGGGGATCCTTAGTATGAGTAGATTCCCTTGAGTCCACAGATCCTGATGGGAAGCTAGTTCTATCCAGAGCAGCGGTAGACACTGCATCGGGGGGATTCATGTGCTTCTGAAACCATAGCAATGAAATTTTTTGATCCAATCCCATCTAGTCTCCAACCTAAGGGGACACTCTTGATGATATCAAATAAAAATTATCATGTCTTCCTACGATATTTTATCCCAGCCTGACGAAACAAGAAAGTATGATGTATTTTCGTTGCCATGGGGAGGACGTACTGATAACTTATAAAAGTAGGGGTTCTGGGATTACCTGAGCCTGATTTGTGTAGGAATACAATGTGATCTTCCGACTTCCCCTAGAATTGGTAATGTGCTTACCCCTTGTTATAGAAACAAAAAACACTGCCCTAGATCTGGGGTCATAGATTCCAATTAGTGGATTAAAAAAATGAAGGCATCATCCAGGTCTGTCCATGGGTTGGTCAGAGTCGTAGCATGTTCAACCTCATTAGCCTGAATCTTCCTGTCCTTGCTCTTGTAAAAATTGGAATCTAGGTAGTGGGATTCACAAGAGGTAAAGGGAAAAACATCACCTTTAATCACACCCAATCAACCATTATGGGAGTACTTAAGGCACTGGTGATACGATGAAGGGACTACCGCATGGAGGTGAAGCCATGGTCTACCCATCAACGTGTTGAAAGTGGTGTCTTGTGAGAAAACCATGAACTCATTGTTGTCTACAAGACCACCAAAATAGGTATTCAGGTAGATCTTTCCAACCATTGTTTTTTCCATCCTGTCATAACCTTGAATTTTTAGGTCAGAGGGACTCAGATCATCCTTAGACAACCCCATTTTTCGAAGTTTCTAGGTCAGGATTAGATTGATCCTAGATATCTTGTTGACAATACAGATACAAAACTCCATTACATTGAAGTGGATGGTGATATACAATGGGAGTATGTTCCCCTGTATGGGAGAGCCTTCATCTTCTCTAGAGAGAGATAATAACTTGGCATTCAGCAAGATCGACTGCCCCTAAAGGAAGGCTTCTGCGGCTACTACCTCCATCTCAAACTAGAGGGGGATCCTTGAAGCCTCATTAAGGGCTTCACACATATCTTCTAATAGTAAAAGAGCCTCAAGGATAGAGATCCTCGAAAGAATGATGGAAATATACTTAAGGATATCATATTTTCATGCCAAGTGTGAATTTCAACTTACATGAGTTCATTCTTTGGCAGGGGGTATGACAGGCCCTTCTGGCTGAACCGGTGGATGACTGGTGTTGGGAATGTCCTGCTGCTCACAAATCAAAAAATTTAGAGAGACTACCAGATGTGGGCTATATGATTGAGATCGGCCCGTAACAGAGCGTGGCTGATCGCGGTATAGTTGGGGTGGTTCTTCTTGGTCAATTAACACAAACGGCGGTGAAGGCGGACCTGATGATAGTGGATGAGAAGGTTTCGTGTGTTGAGCTCTATGTTAGGTCTGCTGTCTAGTTTCAGTGGCATGCATAGCCTAGATGGAATTACTGACTAATCCACATTAATGACCCATATAGACATGGCTCCGTCGACACTGGCGATGGCTAGGGATGTTGGGAGGATCCATCTAGAGCTACTCGTCATCAGAAATCATGTATGGTTTTACTAGCTCGATGATGTTATCTAAAGTGTACCCTTGATTGTCACTTGAAGAATCCTCCACCACTGGATTAATTTTGGGGGGATCACAATCTTTGGGGGCATGAATTCTCCATGAGTGTGGGATGATGATGGCATCGGTGGGGGAAATTGTTTCCCCTTGCATCGCTGATACTTGATATTCTGAGAAGAGGGAGGCTGATACATCGACGCAAAAGTAGTGACTGCGGGTGACATGACATCCTATGAAGGATCAGGTTGATTCAGATGTTCATGGATGATAACATGGACACAGGCGACTACCTTACGAGCCATCAAGTCATCATACTTTTGGGACTTGTTGTTAGGAACCCGATGCTACTCATCTTCACTATCACTGCCACTATCTGGATTCACGAATTCACATGACACATGTGCTGGGGTTGGGCCTAACCTGACTATGTTGTTATCAACCTGGTATTGAAGCCAATATTTAAACATATAGCACTGTTTTATGGTTACCCCAAGATCCAGTGATAGGGGTAGTAATTGGGGTGATCAGTGAGATCTTCCTCTTTGAGCATCCTACATTCAGGCAATCGTATAAGTCCCTATTCCAAGGCACTTTGAAAATAATTTGAGACCTGATCCTCATTGAATGTGTAGGTTCTGTTTCTACTATCCGGGAAGGGGGATCTAGGATCCTGGCCCTGACGAGGGGCTGGAGGAGCATGTTGAGGTGGTGGAACCTAGTTATCTCGCCTAGGTGGTGGTGGTGCATTACGCAGGGGCGCCTACGATTTTGAGGTGGGAACTACTGGGCCGAAGGCTATGCCTGAGGTGGCGGGCCTCTGTGAGGCTATGTAGGTGAATCCATTGGTAATAAATCTAGTTTCCTAGGGGCCTCTATTTGGGCCACCGCAGCGGGCTCAGCCTTAGCGGCTCTTCTCACGGGAATTACGGCAGGCAACGGACGCACCTCCTTGGACTGTTCTAAGGCTTACTCTAGATGTTGGGACTTGTCATAGAAATACTAGAATCCCCTAGGGTAATTATAAGTAATGAAAGAGGTCACCAGTTTAGTTTTGAAATTCTCCACACACATTGTCAGCAGTTGTTCCTGAGTCAGCGACATGTCCAGGGAGTAGGTAAGACCTTCCCATCAGGCGACAAAGTCCACGAAATGCTCGTCAGGCCTCTTCTTTCACTTGAAGAGTTATACAATACTCGTCTTCTGGGTGGTAGAGTAAAACGGGTAAAGGAACTATCTATGGATATCTTCACAGCCGACGACTGACCCAATGGGTAGCTGGTTGTACCAGATAAATGCAGGCCCTTCCAATGTCGGTACAAAACACCAGATTTTGGAAACCTCTTGATGCACCGGAGTTCCTAGCATGGGCCCACACCTTGAGATGAAATAGGAAAAATGTTGTAGTGGTTCTCCCATACCATTAAAAGGAGAAAAGTTGGGGTTTCTAAAACCCGAGGGTGTTGGCATATCATTGACCCATGTCGGATATGGCTTGCCATCTCGCGGGATTTCCACCAGTTGAGTTTCCAACACCTCAAAGTGAGAAATTAGAGCTTCCATCAAATCATCTAGGTGAAGGTTCCTGTCTTGACAAGGATCCCTGACCACCAGTGCATTGGTAGGTTCTTCAACATGATAATTAGGCCCAGTGGATTGTGGAGTGGCTAGTGGGATGACCTGCAGAGTGGCTGGGGGAACCAGATCTGGGTCCCGGTGATTATTAAGTTGCTTAGGTGGATTTGGTGACACATATTGCACTATTTCTCCATAATACCCATCTTTTACCCTATCTGTGTGGTAATGATGTTTAGGTTCACCTGAAGGCAACTCGCTGATGGAATATTGTACCTACCCATGATACCCCAACTGAGGATCATCGTAATCTAGTCATCTCTCTGTATTGAATTTAGTAAGGAGGTCATAGACCATCTTCTTATGCTATGTGAGCTGTTGACACAAAGTGACCTTTTTGGGATCATCTTCCGTCTTCTGCACTGATCCAGACAGGTTAGAGGGTTTGAAGGCCCGAAGAAGCTCTTTGATTTTTTTGGGATTCCGTCTGAGGACTAATGACTCAGTGGGAACGGGAAGACCTAGTAGATTTCTATGATGGATAGTAACCCTTCCCAGTGCATCCAATAGGTGTGGCACTCCCCTGGTGTGTAAGTTCTCTCTAAGGAGCTCTATCTCAGTCTCTTCCTCTGATAGATCGGTCATGTTAACCGCTACTCTACCTAGAGGCATATCCTTTATATCGCTTGGAAAGTGGGGTTGGTGCCGAATAGAACTGAAATGGAGGGCATCATACTACCCCCAACCACAGACCTAAACATGGGGGGAAGTCTCCTTGATTATTCTGCAGATCACTTTAAAGCTCTAAACACATCGTTGCTGGAGGTTCTAGTGGAGACTAAGTGACTCAGGTCACTAGGCCACAAGAAGTGTAGCCAAGTAGACCATACGGAATTACTGGTCAATATCTTCAAAGTGTTCCTGGATCTTGGGGTAATAAATTTGCTGATAATGGAGTCAGAAGTGAATCACACAGAGGGTTTGGAAAAATCATGCGACATCCTCCTAGGTAAGCGATTACGGTGCACTAAAGTTTGTGGTCGCAATTGGCCAGAACATCTCTAGGAAATGATCCGCTGGAAGGATGTCCCAAAAGACCCTTGGCTCAAACTCAGGATTTGGGCCTTGGTTTGCCCACTCATCAACTCAGGGCGGATGCAGGACCAGAAATGGAACTAAAGAAGACCGCTGAGATGGTGGACCATCCGGTGGAGAATACAGCGAACGAGCTGACAAGCCATCGCATCTCAGCCTGTCCTACAATGAATGCAATGACTGATCCACCACATCTCGATTAGAAAAACTGGCCATCATGGCTTCCAGTGCAAGGGCTTCGGTTACTGTCAGTGGTCTAGGTTGTTTTATGTCCTCTACCAGTCCCTAGAATAACTCTCCATGATCTCTGGTCGAGGAAGAGAATGACCCTGACAACGATAGAGAGGATAGCACGGACAGACCCTAGAAAGAGGCCAAATCATCCTCCTCCTTGATGTATCTATAGAAGGAGAATATAATCTAATGGAGCTCAAATTATGGAAGGATTAGGATGATACGTCTCATTCCTGCCCCGACCCTTGACATAGAGGATCGAGGTGAAGGTTACTTTGTTGAATCACATTCTGCCTCGGAATCTGAGAAGCAGATGGGTTTAATTGCAGTCTGAATATTCTCGGTGTTATTTTTATAGTTTTGGCGACCCGCCCTCATTCCTTGGGGTGGTACTTTGGGACATTGTATATTTTTTTCTCAAGGATGGCCTTCATCCAAACTGATGTGTGGGAGGAGAGGACTTCCACCTAGATGAGCTGGGGTGCGAGGAGTACCTGGAAAAATATCAAAGGGAACATGGGGAGGAACTCTATTTCTACTAGCTGACATGTGTAGGGAATCTCCTTGGGAAGCGCTGGAGTGGGTAAGATCTCCACTGAAGCTTTTAGGAGCATGGTTAGGGCCTCCATACTTATTTCCTTTGGCAACGTCGGGATGAGGAAGTTCCTCATACTAGTCAAGCATAACATCGGTAGGACCTCCGTGTTGGGTTCCCATGAAGTGAGGAAAACCTATGCTTCTTTGATTTATGGGATGAGGAGGACCTTCTTCAGTTGCTGTAAGGACATGGGGAATACCTCCACACTAATGGTTGACCGAATTAGTAGAATCTTCACATCAGTAACCTGCGATAGGAGGAACAGCTCCATACCTGAGGTCATGGGTGTGAAAGAGGCTTCCGTACTGGGTGTCAATGCAGTGAGGAGGACCTTCTTTCAGATTGATGGTGCCATAGGTAGGACCTCCATGCCGATCTTGGTAGAAGGGATGACATGTGCTATCATTGGAGATGGTATGGGGAGGACCTCCGTACTAGATGTCATTACTGCGGGTTGCCCCGCGACGAACACCACCTATGCCAGTGACTAGGAGAGTCGACCCAGCCTGTTTGTGGGGTGGTTGGGGCCTCGATCCGAACCGAGCATATGAGTGCCCCTGGTCGGCATAAATAGGGGATTGAATGTATGCCTCGGTGGTGGCACAGACCACAAGATCCATTGATGATGACGCCCCATGGCGGGTATCCTCTTCCTCTTGCACCTGATGCTGGCGTGGGGTTAACCGGACTGGGGTCGGTGGTGTAGGTGCATAACTCACCTGATCCTCATCCTGTGGGCCCAGATGGTGGTTCTAACATGGCCTAGTGTGAGCCCTCCTTTGTGGCCCCTAGAACGGGATTTCTACTGGGTTGGCTCAGATATCCCTCACCTCATTGTCATAGGGGAGGGAGTCATCGAAGTGTTCTAGGGAGAGGCTCCCAAAATGATTATACATTGTAGTGATGAGTAGTGTCTCCTTACGTGACCCTTGGGGGAAGTGGTGATGACGAGGCACATAAGACTCTAGGTCTTGTCGAGCCATATCCTGGGTTGGGATAATACCCTCCTCCTCGTATGATCGAATGAGGTCATTAATTACCCTTTTCTAAATGAATTCAGATGGGGATATGGGGAGTGGGTTCCCAACATCCATGGATGTGGAGGCTGCCATGGGAGAGTTGATGCCATACGGGATTGGGGATTTGATGTTGCCCATTCCCCTGAGTCGGTGGGTGGGTGATGATTGGTCTCCTGTCATGACATCTTGGGTCCTGAAAAGCAGGGAGATTTAACCATTGGTGCTAAAAGAAGGAAAGTGACGTCTAGTTCCCCAGTGCTATTCTATCTTCCATGGTTGGTAAGAAGGATCCATGCTGACAACGTTGCATACTGGGATTCCCAACATTCAATTGCTCTAATTTCTAGTGAGTTTCATGCCAGACCCACTATTTTCTTGGAGGGACCTAGCATCGGATGACAAAATCCAGTGACATGCTAATCCATAGATGTATCGAGCGCTACTAATCTCCACATTGAGGAGAATAATTTCACGTCATGTTCACCATTTATATTTCTGACACTTTTTCTGGGGAACGCATCCATCTATAGAGGATATGCTGATCTATTTCCCCACATTCTCATTTTCCAAAGGCGGGTGAAATCTGTCTCTTATTCAGGGAAGTTTTCTCCTTGATCGAAATGGGATGATGGGATGTCGATTCCTCCTTCAGTGGATTCCTCCTCAGAACTCTTCACCTGGTCTAGTTCTACCTCATAGACTTAAGATATTATTCATGAAACTCTTCCCAGTTCCATGTCTTCATGGATGTCGGTTAATTATGCTTCTTCTTTTAGGACATTCCAAGGGGTCCAATCTGGGAAGAAACCTTTGGTCAGGGGAGTTTCCATATTGGGAATCTCTGGCCTATCTGGATATTAGAACAATGATGCATTTAAGTTTCTTTTCTTTATTATAGGTCTTCTCGATGGCGCGAAAGCCCGAGGCATCCCACGTCGATTGCAAGTAATTCTATGCCATAGGCAGGTCTTTGAGGTTTTCATCATCTTCACATGTTTAACACAGGGTATACCATGAGTATAATGTCTATTGGAGATGGATAAAACTAATCGGAACACTAATAATAGTGGATTAGATGGGTGGAACCCCATAAGGTAACATTGATGTTGGAGCTAACACGTGGTAGTCACCCGATTGCAGCTAAGAGCAGTGAGAAAGTGGGTGACATGATCTCATCAAGATGTGGCATCCCAGGTAAGAATCAGGATGGATATGGATAGTTGAGAGTGTATGGAGAATGATATGGGAAGTGACATGAGGATGACGGTGATGTTGGTCTTGATCCTCTAAGAGACTTCCTATGTATCCCTGTGGAAGGGAATCAAATTCCACATAGTTCGGTGGGGCGATGGGACGCCTGAGGAGGCGGCCCATGAGAATGGACACATGTATGGGATCCAATGGAAGTAGAACCTCTGGGTTGGGACATGACCTTCCTGAAATACATAGGCTCAAGGGAAAGACCATGATAGGACCTGAGTGATGGTCTTGAACCTCAGGGAGGCTTACTATATATCCCACATGGTAGGGAATAAAAGTCCACATAGTTTAAGATAGGCATATATAATTGGGGTGTATGCATAAGACAACGACCTGATGATATACTAGGTCTTACGCATGGTTAGTAGCCCGGGTTGGTCTAACACTCAGGGGGTAGACCAGAGATGTGGGTCCTAACAAAGGGGACTACAACGGCTTACTTCTAGTTGAGGTTCCAATGGCTTGCCGCCAATTGGGGTTCACAAAGGCTTACCGCTACTTGGGGAACACAACGTCATATCGTCGATTGGGGAACACAATGGCTTACTGTCAATTGGGGGACACAATGGATTACCATTGATTGGGGGACACAATGGATTATCATCGATTGGGGAACACAATGACTTACTGTCGATTGGGGAACACAACAGCTTACCATTAATTGGGGGGACACAATGGCTTACCGTCAATTAGGGAATAAAATGGCTTACCGTAAATTGGGGAACACAATGTCTTACCGTCAATTGGGTTTAAACCTTAGGGAGGATTCCTATGTACCCTGTCTAAAAGACAAGGATCAAATACCACGTAGTTCGGGAGGGAGGATATAGTTTAATTTCATTTGGGATTAAGGTGAACCGATGTAAATGGGTCGGGACAAGTATGTGTCGGTCTTGAACCTCAGGGAGGATTCCTACATACCTTTATTAGAACGGGAAAGGATCAAAGTCTATGTAGTTTGGTATGGGTTGGGGCTTACACACTAAGGTGGCCCGAGAAGAATGCCATGGTCAATTATTACTCTAAGACCATGTGAGTCTTGCTTGGTGTGAGAAACAAGAGGAAGAAAAGACCTGAAGATCACGTCGTGAAAGGTGCACCCGTAGAAAGTCAAGTAGGGATTACACTTGGTTAGTGGCCCAAAGAGGAAACATGGGCTTACACATGGTTAGAGGCTTAGAGAGATGGACATTGGGACTTACTCTAGGATGGAGTCCCGATGGAAACAAATCCCATAGGGAGAGGGATGTGGTAACAAATGTCTTGATGCCCATATCTCTTCTAGTCTTCGGTGCCGAAGAAGAGAGGAGGAGTAGGGATGATACCTCCCGCAAGAAAGGCTGGGGGATTACACCAATATGGTTGTCCTTCCCCATATATAGAAACTTCTCCAACAAATATGATCTCATTCCATGTGAGGAAGATCTCACTCACGTGGAGACGAGCGGGCATGGAGAATGCATGAGACAGGGCACCACGTGTATATTGCACGGGGCGAGGCCATAGTTTAACGTCATGTGCTGAGGATGCTAGTACATGGAAATTTAAAGTCCTATAGCTTGGAGGATGTGGGTTCACTCTAAACCCCTAGGACTTATATAACTAATACCCACCCGCCCTTGGGGAAGGGAAGGAATCAACAATGTTGTGGGGAGGTGGTGTTGTTGAGTGATCCACTGAGGGGCCCACATTAGCGTGATTATGCGAAGAAGCAATATCCATTAGTGTGTCTATGTGAAGAAGCATGAGGCTATGCAACGCAATGTAAATCACCGCCCAAGGGACCTTGAAATCACTTTGTACAAACCTGGAGTTGAAAAAGAGGGTTTACATGGTGAGAGGTAATTCTATTTTATTTCTTTATCCATCCCCTTCAATTATTTTTATAAGATGATTATATAATAAATCAAGTATACTACATATATTGATACATTATTTTATAAATGGTATTATCTAAAAAATACATACTTCTATCAAATGGGTTATGAAATCATCATTCATGTGTATGGTAGACTACATCCTCACAAAATAATGTCATTCATTTTTTCATTACCACCTCTCACGGCTGGGTATAATGATGAAAATACTATTTATATATGATATTTATGATATTTATAACATAATTATACCTATTTATTCATTATATCAAATAAAACCATTTTACATTTCATATCGTAGGGGATACGATAGCATCACTTGTGTGTACAGCAAAATACCACATCGTGAAGTGATGTAAAGCGTTTTTCACTAAAATATTACATTGAAGGAAATAAGGGAAAATATAATAAATATATATGATATAAATAAAATTATTATTATATTCATGACATAAATATCTTTTTGTAAATATGATATATCATTTTACCATTTCACACGCTGAAAAAATGATAACGTCGATCGTGGGTGTGTGGACAACATCATCCTCGAAGCTATATGGTTCTTATTTTTTCATCACTTCATTAGAAGAATGACATATAAAAAATCTTATAATTAAATATAATTTTATTGCTGAGATAATTATCATTCTGTAATGATAAAATATTACATTCCTTTTTTCAATAATGATCATTGAAAAATGGAAACGTTACTCATTCGTATGTACGGCCTACCATCTCCATGATCATAACATTGGTTCATTTTTCATAACCATCATCCATGATTGTTTTTAAAATAATAATTTATATAAAATTATGATCAATATTTCAGTATTATTCTTCTGGATATTTTTAAATAATGACCTCTTTGACCTTGGTCAGCCTACCAAATTCACTTTTGACACATAAATCGAATATGGTTGAAAAATATTACTTAAACTTAATTGATTCTGTAATTGTATATGACCTATTAATAATTGAAATAAAAGTATTAATAAAATTGAAAAGGGTTTTAAATCACATAAATGATTATCTTATGTTTATTATTCTAGAAGATAATGATAGATTTTACGAATCATACTCAATATAAGGGACTTCATCTCAATCTCCTTTCATTGAGTCATATTTTGATATTGTGCACCTATATTATTTTATAAGGTGTATATACAGCCCCGATGACATTAAATATAATTAATTTCACTATTATAATTGTATTTAATGTGTTATTTAATGTTATCCTTTCATGGGTATTATGATTCAAATATTTCCAAAGTGATAAGGTACTTTTTCTTTAAAAAAATTACCTTTTAATGGTTTCCTTAAAACTATTCCTTTTCCATTTATATATATTTAAAATAATTTTATGGAAATAAATGATTAATAAGGTATATTTCATGTATCTTTTTACTTTATTAAAATGGTTTCAAAAGGAATATGTTTACAAGTTTTATATAGAATGTTTTGAGAATTAATAAAAGGGATGTTATATTCTTAACGTACACAAAAAAATGACTTCTACATAGTTATGACCGTTATTTGATTTATATAATCCTTTGAAAGGTTCCATGTTTTATTAAAGGAAAACAATTTTTATTTTATTTTTTTAATTTTGGTATTAAAAATATATTTTATAATGAAAAGGTTATTATGGTATTGAATTTTTTTTAAAAGTAAATGGTATTTTTATAAAAAAAGTGATTTTATTATGAGTATAAAAGAGTTTTTGAAATGATTTTTGATGAAGATTATTGCATGAATAAAAATATTTTATTCATTATATGGTACTTGAATACTATACATAAGAAATGGGTGCACCTAGATAGAATTGGGTAGGCCCATTATAGCCTAACATGGGGTGTCCCAAATAGCGTCGGGTAAGCCCATTAAACCATGACATGGGGGGGCCTAGATAGCACTAGATAATCCTTTTATAACTTAACTTGTGGTGGCCCAAATAGCACTAGGTAAGACCATAATTTCATTGATTATGGTCATTCCTAGATAGCATTGCAATGCATTGGGTAATAATTATATTGGAAGATAGACGTATGGTTATTATAATTATAAAAGGTTTTTGAATTGGTTTTATGAATATTATTATCCAAGTTTACAAAAATGGATTTTAATTGATTTATATGGGTTTTAATAATTTTATTTGAGCGTAATGTGTATTTTTTTCTTGTGAAAATGTTTTATTTCATAAGCTCAAATAAAATTGAAGATAAAGTTAAATGTTAAATGAGTTTTTAGGTGTTCACTAGAATAATATTATTCCTTATTTTTGTATCCCTTAATAATCTTTTTGTGCTAATCCCACATTTTTAATTTATTTTATTAGGATTTATGGGTGGGTAATAAAAATCAAGAAGTCATGTTGATAGTCTTGGAGATTTTCCATGAAAAGAAATCATTATTTATGTTTAAAGTATTATATTTTCGGAATAATGGGCACTAATTGGAAGTGACCACTTTGAATTTTATAGTTTTATAATGTGTAAGTTATGGCCTAATTTTATAAATATATAAACCTAAAAAGATCAAAAAATGTAAGATAATTAATTCTTGACTTAAAACTCAATATTTTTTAATGTTTATTGCATGGGCGTTATAATTGGTATCAAAGGACGATTTAGATAACTTTATAGGTTAAGAAAATGTTAAAAAATTTCCCTTGAAAAATTTTACCCTATGGTTAATGATATATAATTTAAATATCGCAATGTTTTTTTGTCTAAAATACCTCTGTTCAGAATTTTTTTCATAGAGGAAATAGGGAAGGTGTGGTAGGAAGTAACCAAGAGGAAAATATTCTTCCAAAATAGTATCCTCAAATGGTTGGAATCGTAATAGAATATTTTTTTCAGTGATGGATCATTTGACACAAGTTATAAATGTTGGTGGTATGAATTCTAGGGAGGAACTCAATCTACCAAGAAGGAAAATTTATTTTTTGGATAATTTCATCTCTCAACATTGCTATTAATTCAGTGAATCCCTTGACCCTTTAGTTTCTGAAGGATGGATCAATGCTCTAGATATGGTATTTGGTTTTATGGGATGTTCAGAACATAAAAAGGTAACTCTTTTCATTTATCTTTTTGAAGGTGAATCTGATCGATAGTGTTATCTGGTTAAGAATACAATAGAAATATATGATCTTGATTCCATGTAATAAAAAAAATTCAAGGATATTTTCATTGATAAATATTTCCATAATGTTATCCATCTCATGGTGGAAAAACAATTCCTAGAATTTAGGTAGAAATAATATGATTATGTAGCTGCATATGAGGCCAAATTCACAATATTGACATGGTATGTGCCAAGTTTTATTCGAGACATTGATAGTAGAATTAATAGATTTTTCTCAGTTTTTAACCCAATTTTATGAAGGGAATTTTCCACATGATAATTTAAAAGTTATGAGAAAGTGTATCGTTGTGCAAATAGATTTGAGATTGAGTTAGAAGAAATTTATTTTTCTTAAGACAAAAATAGTAAGAAAAGGTCAAAGTGGTGGGAAATAGAGAAACAACCAACTGTGGATTCTGAATCTAATCCCCCAAAATGTTTCAATTGTGGCAAAAGAAATTTAAAAGAATGTTTGACATGATATGGGAAGTTTTTTTAGTGTTGTTTGTTTGGTCATGATATTCATGATTGTAAAGAAAATATTCTTGAAAAACCAAAGAATAGGGTTACCAATAGTCATCCAATAGTGAGGTGTTTTAGTTTTAATTAGTACAAATATTATGTTAATTTATGAACAATGTTATTTTCAAATGAATTAAATCATCATGATTATAAATAGATTGGTCTATAAAAGTCATTTTCTACTACTCTTGTTGATGTCTGTCCATCGAATGAAGTGGTAACAGGTATGGTACTTGTGTATTCGAATTATACCAATACCCTGTTTGACTCTGGATCTTCACATTATTTCATTTATAATAAGTTATCATGTAAATTTTTAATATCACGTAATGAAATTAATATAAAACTTTTATTGGAAATTCTAGGTCGAAGAATTAAAGTATCCAAGATTTATTATAATATTCCTATAATTATTAGTAGGATGGTCATTCTTAAAAATATTTTTTAAATGGCCATAGTAGAGTTTGATATCATTATTGTTATGGATTTAATTTCATTTAAGTATGATAAGATATATTTCACTACCAATGATGTTTTATTCAATGATTTCATGTCTTTGATCGCATACAAAGAAGAATAGAAATTGATTATAGATGGTAATGAAAGTTACCTTGCTCATATTATTGAAAATAAAGAAACTGTTCAAATATTTGACGTTCTAGTATTAAATGAATACGTATATATTTTTTTGGATTATTTTTTTGGTGTTATTCATGATTGAGAGGTTGATTTTATAGCTGAATTATTACAAGAGGTAGAGCATATTTCTAACCCCCTTATCAAATGTCTCAAGTGGAACTTTTAAAACTGCAAAAGAACTTATAGGAGTTATTAGATAAATATTTCATGTGACCTAGAACATCACAATGGGGTGCTTCTATTCTTTGTTAAAAGTAATGATGGTTCAATGATACTTTTCATCGATTATATATCCTTGGATAACATCACTATTAAGAAAAAGTATCACTTTACTCACATAAAATATTTTTTTGATCAACTCCAGGGAGCTCAGTATTTTTTGAAGTCTGACCTGAGATTGGGGTACCATCAGTTGAATGTTAAGGAAGAAGAAATTTGAAAGAATGCATTAAAAACTAGACATGGGCACTATGAATTTTTATTTATGTCATATGGGTTATATTAGGTTGGTTACATCTGCCACTACAGGACACAATACAAGGAAGAAAACTATAATAAATTGCAATCCCAGGGACTTGACCCCGTAACTTACCACTCACCCCACCCAAACCCTTACCACCCCACCACCAATGGTGGGGCTATGTTTTATGGGTTATATAATGAACATTCATAATTTATAGAATTTATTAATTGAATTTTTTATAAGTTTATGGAAATGTTTATGTTTGTGTTTATTTATGACATTTTGGAATATTCTCAAAGTAAAGAGGAATATAAAAGGAACCTAAGGGTTTGTTTACAAATTTAAAAAAAAGAAATTTTGGAAAATTTAGAAAGTGTGAATTTTGGTTACAAAACATTTCTTCCCTTGAACATATTGTTTCTAAAGATGATATAATTTTTTACCTTGTTAAAAAAGATTGCTAAAGAATGGTCAAGATCCACAAATTTAACCCATATTCCTATGTTTATTAGATTTGAGGGTTTCTACCTATGGTTTGTTGAATACATTGCTCTATTTTCTAGCCCACTGACTAAGTTAACTTGAAAAGGATTTAAGCTCATCTTGAAAAAATAAGTTGATGGTTATTTTTTGTAACTGAAAGAAAAATTTTGAATACTCTAGTTTTGGCACTTCCTTCAATAAATTGTAAATTTGTCATTTACAGTGCTGATTTTCTTAAAGGCCATTGTTGTGTCCTAATTCAGAAAGACTAGTAAATTGATTAGTGTTCATGTTTGTTGAAACCTCATTAATTAAATTACCCTACAAATGATTTGGAATTAGCTGATGTTTTTTTATTTAAAATTTTAGAGTAATCATTTTTATGGGGTAGTGTGTGAAATATATACTGATATAAAAAATTTGAAGTATATAATCACTTTGAAATAATTGAGCATGAGATAGAGATTATGACTATAACTAATCAATAATTATGATTTCATGATTAATTTCCATCTTGGAAAAACTAAAAAAAATTGATGCTTTGAGTTGAAAAAACAATGCCACATTAACCATGTTATATTCAAAACATGGCCTTTTGGTTAATTATTTAATGAATTTTTGACTATAATTTGTGGATTCTGGGAAATCCACTATTTTGTTTTAGGTTTTAGAATAGTAAAATTTGTCAGAAATAATTAATAGATCTCATAATGTGGATCAATCATTACAAAAAAACATAGAATCCATTGACAATGGTAAGTTGAATGGTTTTAATATTGATGAAGAAGGTGTTTTATGATTTGGAAAAAGATTATGTGGTCCTTATGATTCCCAATTGAGGAAAGAGTTATTGATTGAAGCTTTCATTTCTCCATTTTCTGTTCATCCATGAAAAATAATGTTGTATAGAGATTTTCGAGAGTATCTCTAGTGGGATAGAATGAAAATAGATATTTCCAAATTTATTGTAAAGTGTTTTTAATATCAGTAGGCTAAAGAAAAATAGTTATCTAATGGGATAATTCATCCTTTTCTAGTGTTAAAGTGAAAATGGGAAAATATATCCATAGATTTCATGGTAGGATTAACAAAGACTTATCATGTAATAATGTGATTGGGGTTATTATTGATCCATTAACAAAATCATCACATTTCTATACTATTCAAGATACAATTTATTTAGATCATATTTCTCAAATGTGTATAAAGGATATATTCATGTTACTTGGAATTCCTCTCTCTATTGTAACAGACTATAATCCTATATTTACATTAGAAAGGACTTTAGAATTTATTGGGAAATGAATTAAATTTCGGTACAACTTTCCATCCTCAAACTGATGGAAAATATAAGCAAACGATTCAAAACATAGAATATATGATTCATTCTTTCTCAATGGATTACCATGGATTTTGGGATCAACATATTTATTTTTTGAGTCTTCTTAAACTAATAGTTGTCATTCTAGTATACATATTGTACCATTTGAGGAATTATATGGAAAGTGGTGTCAGGAACCATCATTTAGGGATGATGTAGGAGAAAGGATGTTGATGGGACCAGATTTGGTAGATGAAATGGAATAAAAAGTCTTGCAGATTTAGTGAAACCCGAGGACTAGTTAGAGTAGGCAAAAAATGTTATGCCAATAACTAGAGGAAATATCTTTCATTTAAGTTAGGTGATCAGGTATTTCTCAAAGTTTCTCGATGGAAAAGTGTGATATATTTTTATAAAAATGAGAAGTTGAGTCCATGGTTAATTGGACCATATTAAATCTTAGATAAATTTAGATCAATTTCCTATCAAGTGTATGTTCCTCTAAGTTTATCTCAGATACACAACATATTCCATGTTTCAATGTTTAGGAAATATGTTTCGGATTTATCTCATGTTGTAATCCATGTGGTAGTTCACTTGGAAAGGAATATTTCTTATGAGGAACAATTAGTTTAGGTTCTTGAAAAAATAGATCATGTGTTGTGGAATAAATTGATTCATCAAGCTATGGTTTTATGGAAAAACCATATGGTTGAAGAGGAAACATGGGAGTCTGAAAATGATATGAGGGAGAGAAATCCCCACTTATTTAATTAGTGAATAAAATTACAAGGACACAATCCCTAAATGGGGGTAAGGATATAAACACTTTTTTAATGATAGAATAAATCATTTTAATATTTATTAATATGAATTATATAGTTATATTGGTTATAAAAATATAAAGTAATTTTTAATTTAAAAAAATGAAAGGGTTTTAATTAAATATTTTTCTTATAATTTTTTATCTAAAAGAATAATTTCTAAATTTTTTAATTTTAATTTTTTAAAATTAATATCATTTTTGAAATCAGAATATAAAAATTTACTATTAGTGATATATTGGGATTTTTTAAAAATATTTATTTTTTAGTAAATGCTGTAAAAACTGATTTTTGTAAAAAAATATTTATTTTAATAAATTATGTAATTTAAAAGTATAAATACATTTTGAATATGTTTTTATGTAACATAGGTGTTATACAGTTATATTTAATCTACTTAATTTCTTATTAATCAAATTTATTTGGGTTTTTAATATAATTTTTTTTTTCTTTAAAACGGGTTGTTCTAAAAACTATTTTTAAATGCATAATGTTTATCCTTCTTAATTAATAAAAATAATCCCTAATGGGGAATATTTTAAATGAAATTTATAGAATAAATATAATTAAATATTAATTTATTTTCATACAATGATCATTATTATTCATTGAGTTAATATAGAATTATCTTTTTCTAACAAAATTCTCTTATTAAAAGCATGTTGTCTCACTACATGTGTGGGATTTTTATTAAATTAAAATTATCCAATTCAATGAATTTAATTTTTCAAAATCGATTCCATATTTGGAATCATAATAATTTAAAATTTATATTATGACTAACTTAAATTTTTATCAATGTGATTAGTGAAAACAATTAAAATTAATTACAATGATTTGGGTAAAACGAGTTTACATAGTGGTTAAACTTTAATATTATGGGGTCAAATGACTTATAAACTAATCAAGAACACATTTAATGGCCATATTTCGACCTTATCACTTATTTTATCTATTTTGGTGAATTATTATATCCACTTGAGATGTAAAAATCATGGGTCTAATTCAGTTTTTCAAAAACTTACAAGTTTTCCACTCACCCCACTTATAAAAGGATTCAACATCTCTTCCTATATTCACACCTTAAAACCCAATTGTTTCGACCAGTATCTACCCAAATAACTTCTATAATTAACTCCCCTAGTCCTAGAATCCTTACTTTGGTTAGAAACCTAACTGATGATGTTCTTTGGTGCAAACCAAAATGGGATACATGAAGAAGGGGTAACATTCTCCAATGAGCATTTCTATTTTATTTCTTTATCCACCCCCCTTAAAATCTTCATATAACATGATTATATATCAAACTTAGTATCCCAAATATACATATATTTTTTATGTTAAGATTTATATCTACAAACACACACACACACCCACACTTTCATCAAATGGATTACAAAATCTTTATTTGTGTGTACGGATGACTACGACCTCGAGAAATGATGTCGTTTTTTCCATTAACACCACTCATAGATGGGAATAATGATGGATATAGTTTATATATATGATATTTATGATATTTATGATATTTATAACATAATTATACCGCTATAATAATTATATCAGTTACACCCATTTTACATTTCATATCGTAGTGGATACAATAATGTCGCTCGTGTGTACGGCGGACTATCACCTCATGCTGCGATGTAAAACGTTTTTAACTAAGGTATTATATGGAAGGAAATATGGGTTAATATAATAAATATATATGATATATATGGAATCATTATGATATTCATGGAATAATTATCTTTATGGAAATATAATATATCCTTTTACCATTTCACACATTGAAAAAATGATAACGTTGCTCGTGGACATATGGACTACCACCTCCTTGAAGCGATGTGATTCTTATTTTTTCATCAATTAATCATAATAATGATATATATAAGTATGTATAACTAAATATAATGGTATTTGTGATATAATTTTCACTCTATAAAGACAAAATAATTTATTCCTTCTTTTCATAAAGATAATTGAAAATGGAATCATGACTCATTCGTATGTACGACCTACCATCTCCATGAATGAATCATTAGTTCATTTTTCATAAAAATCATCCATTATTGGTTTTAAAATAATAATTTATGTATAAATGATATTATTATTTCATGATTAGTATTCTAGATAAATTTAAATAATGACATCTTTGACCTTAGTCGACCTACCAATGTCGTTTTTGATGCATAAGTCGAATATAGTCAAATATTATGACATAATATTAATTTATTAAGTAATTGTATAAAACATGTTAATAAATTAAATAAAAATAATAATAAACATGAAATATTTTATCAATAAATTAAATGATTTACATAATTTTATTATTCGTAAAGATAAAGACACACGCGACGAATCAGACTCAATGTAAGGAACTTCATCTCAATATTCTTTCAATGAGGCATATGTTATACACCTATAATCTTTTATAGGGTGTATATACAGACACATTGAAAATATATATAATTTATTTATTTATCCTCATGTTATTTAAGGTGTTTTTTAATGTCATCCTTTCATGGGTATTATGAATCAAATACTTCCAAAGTGATAAGGGAATTTTTCTTTAAAAAATATTATCTTTTAATTTTTTCCCTCCAACTCTTCCTTTTCCATGTCTATGTTTTTAAAATGATTATATATATATATAATATTTATAAATTATATTTTTTTATCTTTTTACTTTATTTAAATGTTTTTCAAAATGAATATTTTTTATATTATTTACATAAAACATTTTCAAAAATGATAAAAGGGATGTCCTATTCCTAATGTACATAATAATAATAAATTTTCTACCATCATGATTGTTATTTAATTTCTAGAATGTTTTCATGTTTAATTAAATGAAAAAACTTTTTCCTTTTTTGTGAATTTTGGTATTCACAGTGATTTTTCAAAACAAAATGGGCATTATTATTTTGAAAATGGGTTTTTAAAAGAAAAGGGTATTTTGATATCCAAAAGTGATTTTCTTATGATTTTAAAAGATATTTTGAAATGATTTGTGACTATAAAATTGCAAGAATTTTTTTTATTAATTATATTATACCTGATCATTATACATTAGAAATTAGTGCACCCAAATAGCATCGGGTAAACCCATTAAATCATAACTTGGGGTGGCTGGATAGCATCAGGTAATCCCGTTACATCTTAAAATGTGCTAGCCTAGATAATGCTAAGTTAGCCTATTATAACTTATCTTGGGGTGTCCCAGATAGTGAGAGGTAGTCCTATAATAGATTAACTGATGGTTACCACCATATAGCGCTCCAATTAATTGGTTAATTATTATACTAGAAGTCGTGTTGGAAAAAATACCTCAAAGTAACATTATAGTGTTTTAAGTTGATTGTGATGGTGTGGATCATTGTGAACGAGCATTGTGAATGTGCAAAGGGGGTGATTGTGATCTTATATACTATGATAAATTTCATGAATGGTAAATTTCCATGGTATTTTGAAAATACATGGAGCTTCTTGAATAATATTGGTGATATTTTTAAAATAGTGATTATGTCGATGGAAGATTTTGGAATGGGAGGAAATGCCTATAAATAGGTCTATCCCCCCCCCTCAGAAAAGGATATCAATAATAAATGAAGAGATTTTGGAATTTTGTTCTTGAAAAAAAATTTATGAATAAAGGATGTTTGTGAAGGCTATGAAAGTCAATAGGAAATTATCAGCATCATGAAAGTATTTATGTTCAAAAAGGAAATAAAAAAATTGATCAAAATTTGTGAGCATCGTGAAGGGTAAGAGATCTTTGTGAAAGTGTTTCAACTTTGCAAAAGGATGTTTCTTCATGAAGGCTATTTGAGATTCACAAAAGTGGTGAGATTCTTGAATTTTGTGGGGTTCACGAAGGTCATATATACTTTTCAAGAATTAGTAAGTTTCATGAAGGTTGTGTGAGATTCTTGATGGTAGTGAGCATCACGAAAGTGTTGAAAAGGGGTTTCCTAATAAATATGTAGTAAAGTGATATTCATCAAGTATATAAAATAAAAAATTCAATATAACATCTATCTACAACTTTTTATGTATTCATTATTTATAATGAAGGGACCTACATGTCCATAAACTGTATGTAGATCCCTTCTAGATTATTTAGCAAAGGAAGATGGAGAAAGTGATCCTTTCCACCAGTAGTGAGCTATCGAAATAGAGTTATATAGTGACTCTTGGGAAGGCTTTGAGTTATACTTAAACTTTTTATAGATATTGATCTTGGGAATAAAAGTGATATATCCTAAACCTTATTTTGGTAGTGATCCTTAGTGGATTTCATACATCATCACATTGACATTGTATGCTCCTTAGATATAGTCTAGTGAGAGTGAACCAAGTAAAATTGATGTGTCTCTTACATGATTTTATTTTTATTTATACATTTTTATTGGAAATGGAGAGAAGATTGTTTTGTTTAGTAACAAAACAAGATTTGAAGGGTTGTTTTTTTAATCTTTCATACCCTAATTAACCCCCCCCCCCCCAGGGTATTTAACCTATTTTGGATAACAATTAGTATTAGTGGGAAAGGTTAATCTCAATGTTTCTATCTGATGGTTTTCAGTGGAGGCTATCAATCACAAAGTGATTTTGATCTACAATGGAAATAATTTTCAATTACAGAAGAATCGGACGCAACACTGTTTCTGATCTTTGAGAATGGATGTCTATATACTAGTTATGCATGGTATTTAGGCTAGTGTGGATAGTGGTGTTTTATCATAAGATGACTAAAGGGAATTTTTTTTCAATGCTAAAGGAATCAATAAATTATGGGGTTCCCTATCCAATGAAATATATACAAAGGTTATGTCGTGTAAGTCAGGACATTCTATGTGGGAAAAGTTACTGAATATTTATGAGGGTGACTCAAAATTTTGAGAAGTAAAACTATTGGTTCTATAAAATAGGTATATGGATCTCAAAATTAACCCTAGTGAGTCTTTTGATTCATTATTTTACCGGGTTTATGTTGTTGTGGAAGAAAGGTGTAGTCTTAGAGAAATTATTGAATATGTAAAGATTTTAAAGTGTTTCTTCAGAATAATTCCACCTCGGTTCAATACAAAAGTTTCTGTATTGGAAGATAAAGATCAAATGGAGTTGAAATTGGATAGATTGCACTATACTCTTGTTTCATACTAGTTGATAATTGAATATAATCAGTTTTTCAAAGAAGCTAATTCTAATGAAGTAGCATTTAAGTCCATGAAGAAGACCACAATTGATGATGGTCAGGAAGCAGAAGATATGGATGAGGTGATGTCATTACTTTTCTCAAATACTCAAAGAGGAAAATGAATGTTCAAAGGGAAACTACCACTTGTGTGATTTCTATATAGAATGGTTGGACATCTTGTAGAAATGTTCCCCAAGAAGTTTCAATAAGATGAAGAGGATGAAGTTTAAATTCCCAATATGTGAGAGGTAAGAAAATATTGAGGATAAATTTCTTCAAAAATAAGAAACTTCTTTCACTAAAAAATGACCATTTAGTATAATATGAGGTTTTATAGGTAGAGAACTAAAAATATCATGGATAAAATTCTGTGGTTTCACTTTTTGTTAGCCCCAAAAAAATTAAGAAAGTGAAATTGTGAAGAATAAGTAGAAGGAAGAGTTGATATACAGGCAGAATTAGAAGCCTCTCTTGAGAAGATAGATGTTTGTATAACCAAAAATAAGAAATCCAACAAAGTGGTTCATGATGAAAAATTATATATTCAGTAGAAATAAGAAGATAAGTCTGAGATGAACCATTAAATTGAAAAAAATAATGATAGAGAACTCAGAAAATGCTATTGATTACATTCTCAAGGTCAAAGAACAAAAAAGAGAAATTGATAGTTTGAATAACAATAGAAAAGATCAAATAAAACTTAATAATGAAATTGAAGATTAGTTTTTTATTATATGAAATAATTTAAAATATCAGGAGAATAAAATGATAGATCTAAACAACACAGTTAGTATGGGGCTTGAAAAAAAATAGAAAGTAGTAATGGTTGATGTCGGGCCACAAGGACCTGATTCGAGATTGATGATTGATTTTGGTTCAAATCAGAACTAGAAGATTCAAAGAACCCAAGGGAAATATATTAGTTTCATAGTATCATAAAAACATGCACCCTGTATGAGATTTTATTTTTGTGGAAAGATGGTATACTCACCAAACTTATATTCCATAGACAAGAGGTACCAAAGGGAACAAGACAAAGAAATGAAGCCATACAAAGCTCAATATTCCAAGACATCATTTGATGGTCATTGTTTTAATTATGGAGGATTCAGACACATGGAAATATATTGATCATTAATAATGTAGATAAATGTGCCAAAGCATATTGAATGTGTTCATATGTATCATATTGATGTATCATCGAATCAGACGAAAATGAAAAATCAATTTTCATCTCTACAAGATGAAGCTGGTCAATCATACTCCAAGGAAGATCATGATTATCAATTCATACCGGATATGATGTCAAAACATGGATCAAAAAGAAAAGAGTTATATAGGCAGTGGTTGTATAGATTTACCTTAAAGTATTAGATCGTTCTGGAGTATGGATCCTTGATAGTGAATTAACATCCCATATGATAGGTAATAAGGATCCAATTACAGGAATAAAATTTGATAAGGAATGTGCTTTAAAATTTGGAAATGATGATGGCCTTAAGATTATTGGCTTGGGAAAAGATAATTTTGGGGGGCAAAGAAATGATACATATTGATATCTTAGTTTTTGAAGGTCACAGTCACAACCTGATTAGTGTCAGTCAACTATGTGACTCAGTTCATGCTATAAGATTTACTAAGAAGATGTGTATCGTCAAAGAATGATATGGGGTAGTTGTTTTAAAGGGAAAAATAATGAACTGGAATCTATTACTTATAAGTGGATAAGAATATATGTTCTTTTTATCTATAGAGGAATAAAATAGGTTGTGGCATAAAAAAATTAGCATCTTTGGAAACCATCCCTAAAAGATCTAATAAAATGTGATATAACTTGAGATCTCCCTAAGATATCACATGATCTTACTCATATGTGTGATTCTTTTCAACAATATAAGATATTCATAAATACACACAAGGAAAAATATTAAAAACCAAATAGAGTTCTTGAATTGGTGCATGAAGATGTATATAGACCTATCTCACCAAGATCCATTGCTGGAAAAGGGTATTACATTCTTTTCATTGATGATTTTTGTAGGATTTCAGGGGTATTTTTTATTTCCCACAAGTTTGATGCACTCAGTTACATAAAATAGTATCATAGGGAACCTAAAAGGATGCTTCAAAATAAAATGTTGACATTTATTACTGATAATGGTCTGGAATTCAAAAATTTTCAGGTGGAAGATAATCTCAAAAAACATGGTATAAGGCATCATGTTTCAGTAGTAATAACTCCTTAACAAAATGGAGTTAATGAGAGTAGAAATTAGATCATTATCAACATGGCCATAACAATTTTTATTGAAAAGGAAACACTAGAGAAATTATGTAAGGAAGTAGTCTTGACATTGGTCTACATATCTAATGGGGATTTGTTTTCTCTAAAGGAAGAAAAGACTTCATATGAGATGTGGTATGAAAATAATCCAACATTAACATAGTTTTTAATCTATGGAAATAAATGTTTTATTCTCAATAAGGAGAAACGCATGAAATTTGAATCACAAGGAGATGAGGGTATATTTCTTGGATATCAAGGAAAAATGAAAATGTATTAATGATTCAAAAAGAGTCTTGGAAAGGTAGTTTAATGAAATGATGTCACTATAGTAGAGGACAAACAGAATCTGCAAAAAAACACTGACTAGTTTACTAATGAAATTTGTGATGAGGTAAGCACCTTAAGGGGAGTTGAAGTGGAAATGATGATTTAAAAGAAGATATTGATGATGAAAAAGAGGGGTTAAAATATTTATCTACATAAAAACTGAAGATTCAAGATGAAATTGACAGGAAGAACATCATTGGAGATCAAGAATCACCAGTTCAAACATGAATAATGAAGTCATTATAGTTGGAATTATTCCTATCTCAGGTGGAACCTAAATGTTTTGAGCTTGATCAAATTGAGAATAATTGTACATGGGATATTGTTTCAAGACCAATAGATAAGAATGTCATCAAGAATAAATGTTTCCTTCACATCAAGATGAATTAAGATGGTGTAGTGATTCGAAACAAATCATTTCTAGTTTTCCAAGGGTAATACCAGATAGAGTTAATCAATGTTGATGAATCATTTTCACCTATTACAAGGCTAGAGACAATCATATTATTATTTTCCATAAAAGTGAAAATAAATTTCAACGTTTTCCAGATGGATATTAAGTCAGTATTTATGAAAAGGGTTCTAGAAGAAAGAGTTTATATTGAGTAGCCATATGGTTTTCTCATTCATGAAGTTGAGAACAAATTTTTTTGGCTGTGAATGGCACTATATGGGTTAAATCCAGCACCAATACCATGGTATTCAAGGATCGATCATTTTTTGAAGAAGCTTGTTTTTAAGAGTGGTAGAGTTGATTACAATTTATATGTCAATGATGATAGTAATTAAAGGATGATGGTGTTGTCATATGCCAATGAAATAATCTTTTATGGATCAAATTAATCTCATTTCAAGAAGTTTGTATAATTAATGAAATGGGAGTTCTAAATGTCAATTATTGGTGAGATGATGTCTTTCCTTGGTTTAAAGGTGACATAAGGAAAGGATGGAACATTCATTAATCAATATAAATATGAAAAGGATGTTTTTACAAGATTTGGAATAGTTAATTTCTCGGTGATGATGAATCTGGTGGCTACTCGAATGAAACTATCATGGGATAATGAAGGCATTGTAGTTAATTTCACAAAATATAGGAAAATAATTGGTAGTATATTGTACTTGATAGCAAAAAGATATGATATTGTTTTTGCAAAATTCCAAGGAGAAAGATATCAAAGAAATCCCAAGGAATCCCACTTTCTTGCAGTCTAAATAATACTTCATTATATCAAAGTCATGGTATATTTTAGTTTTCTATATAACTAAAAATATCCGCAAGAGATATTGGGCTATATAGATGCATGATTGGTCAGTTCATCATATTATAGAAAATCAGCATAAAGTGTTTCATTCTATCTTGCTGTATTTTTTAATTCTTGGATAATAATAAAACAAGATTTCATTTTTTGAGCACTACAGAAGCTAAATATATTTCATCTACTCAAGTGTCCACACAGTTATTGTGGATAAAGAAGAATCTTGATGATATGGGAGTCGAAGTGAAGTCTCCAATAGGAATACATTATGATAATTCATGTTCAAGAAATCTTAGAAAAAATCAAGCCCATCACTCAAGGACCAAGAACATTTAAATCATGTATAATTTTATCAAGGAAAAGGTGGATTAAGGTCTTGTAAAGTTAGAGTATGTGCCTACAGAACAATTGATTGATGACATTCTGACAAAGGCCTTACCCAAAGAAGTGTTTGAATTTCATCGACTAGCTCTTGGATTTTATTCGACTCCCTGCACTTGAGAAAGTGTGGATGTGGGAACCCTATCCCTAAGGTATGGTGTGTTTTTCTGTAATGTGATGACTTTTTCTCTTTACCCAGTTGCAAACCAAAATAAAGTGTCCTTCGAGTTCATTGACAAAGGGGAGAAATTGTGGCTATAAAAGGTAAGAAAATGTATTCATCAAGACAGGGGAGAATCTTATAGGGGGGAATAGTGAGTCAAGGGGAGTTTCAAATCTAACGATGCTAAAGATGATTGATCAAATATTATATATCATGAAAGATTAGGTTCATGATGAAAGAGGCTAGGTGGATTTGAAATGAAGTGATTTATTAATAAACTTTTAATGATACTCTTTTTTCTCACACCGAGCATGGATCATGTGGGCTTAGAGTGAGCTTGAGTATATCCTAGATCACTATATAAATAACAAGAAGAAAAATTTAGAAGATATTGGAAGAATATTTAATGAGATATTAAAATATGAAGAGTGATCAACAAACCCAAAGGGGGAGATTGTTGGGAGAATCCATTTAAGTAACATTGTACTGTTTTGGGTTGATTTTTTTGTTGACAAAGAGGGTTTCCATGGATAATTGTGGAGTTCCAATGATATTTTTGATAATTTATGTTCACAAGGAACCAAGATAGAGGAATGTATACCTTAGAAGCAGTAAAAAAAATTGTGCACCTAAGGTGGTGTCATTTCCCGGTGTTTTCCAAATTTTTGGGGTCCAAAGTTTGGAGGTTGGTTCAATCATCGTAAAAGTAGGATTTCTATGAATATCACATAAAAATATGTCCAATGAATGATTTTATAAAAGGCTAGGTTTTGAGAGGGGGGTTTTATGAAGTTGTGGATCATCGTGAATGAGAATCGTAAATTCCCTAAAGGATGACAGTGATCTCCACAACTACGAGAAGCTTCGCGGATGGGAAATTTCCATGCTGATTTTAAAAGACATGTAGCCTCGCGAATAAGATTGGAGAGCTAAGTGAAATGGTGATTAAATGGATGGAAGCTTCTAGAATGGGAGTAAACGCCTATAAATAGGCCTATAAACCCCTCAAAAAAGGAGAGGAACACTTAAAAAAATATTCTAAGGCTTCGGATTTGTGAAGGTGATTCACGAAGGTTATTATTTCGAAAAAGTTTTCAAAGAAAAGAAGTTCATGAAGGCTATGATATATTACCAAAAAATGTGACCATCGTGAATGTATTGAAGTTCATGAAGGCCATAAAAATATGATCGAATGTTGTGATATTCATGAAGGCTAAGTGAGTTTTTTGAACATGTTTGAACTTCGTGAATGGAGGTTTCTTTGTGAAGGTTAGTTGAGCTTCATGAAATAGGTGAGCTTCATGAAAACTATGGGGTTTTCTAAATTAGTATATACTTATCAAGAATTGGGTATTTTTTAGAATGTTGTGGGAGATTTATGAAGGTAGTAATCATCATGAAAGTGTTGAAAAGGGATTTCCCATTAAATATATGGTAAAGTGATATTCATCAAATAGATGAAAGTGGAACTTCAAAAAAGAATCTATCTATAAATGAGGAAGTATTCATTATTGATAATGAAGGGACCTAGATGTCCATAAAATTTGTATAGATCCCTTCCAGAATAGTGAGAAAATGAAGAGGAATAAGGTGATTCGTTCCACCGATAGAAAACCATCGAAATATAGTCAGGGAGTGACCCATGGGAAGGTAGTGAGATATCCCAAAAATTTGTAAAGGTATTGATCCTTGGCATAGAATTTATTTATCCTGAACCTTATTTTGGTAGTGAGTCTTATTGGATTTGGTGCATCGGAACATTTACAATGTATGCTCCTTGAACATAGCCTAGTGAGGGTGAACCATGTAAAATTGTTATTTCTCATGAATTCTTTCATTTTTGTTGCTACATTGCTACAGGAAAACTCAAGATTATGTAATTTTTAAGGTTGAGTATTTATAATATTTCCTTAAAACCATTCTTTAAATAAAAAAATAGGATCTCAAATAATACTTATGAAAAAAATCAAAAGGAATTCCTTTTTTAAAATACCCCTTTTTAATATATACTATTATAAATATGCATATCTTTCAAAGAAAACACCCAAATCACACTGAAGTACTTCATTTGGAATAATAAGGGAGATGGACCTATATATGTAATAAATTTTTATAAATTAAGGATCATGTTATAATAATAAAACCAAATGAATAATGAAAATGAACCATAAAATAGTAGAGTAGTAATGAAACCCAAACAATAAGTAAGAAGTATTAAGATACATATTGGCATTGGAAATTCCAAATCCTCTATGAGGAGTCCCTTTGGGTGCTCAATTCAGAACCATCTATCAGACCATTGATGAAATCCATGTTCCCATAACTAACTTATCTGTACTTAACTAGACTCAACGGTGGCACAACCCTCCATCGATATTCCATATTATTAGGAATCTAGTCTGTCGTATTTAGACTATATAAAACATATCCAATTCCACACCTATATTCCTAGAACCCCATGAAAATAATAAAATTTGTATGTGATGTGGAATCCATATGAAATGTATCATCCAAGAATCGACACAAGTCAATATTAGTATCCTATCTCACATCCCTACACACACCCATGTTAAGTCCTTGATTAAAATAGACGAATTCCATGGGGTGAGGAAATTCAAAGGAAATTATTTCATGATTATAACATGGAATTTTAATTTGAAATTAATAATAGGTTTTCTCATTGGAGGCTTACTTTTATTAATGTATTTTCAAAACATAAGGAATTACTAAACCATTTCTGAAATGTTCTAAATGATATTCAAATCAATATTTAGAAAATATAAATATAAATCTCATTTAAACAAAGAAAAATGAATTTTGGAACACCTTTTTGAGAAACTATATTTTTAAATAAAAATAACATGGAAAACTTTTGTAGAAAATAATTTATGAATGAAGAATCCATTTTATAAATAAAAGTTTTAAATGCATTCATTGAATGGAATATCTATTTATATATATGTAAAAATATATACTTACAAATCTATGTATATATTGATATATTAATTATACACTTGTATATATATTATCATAGTTATTAATTTCATAGGTCAAAATAAAGGGGCATAATTATTGGAACATCAAATTATAAGAGTATTCCATGTAAAAATATGAATGAAAATCAAAATTGAAATAAACTAAACTTATCTTAATTCAAAAAAAAATCCAACTCACATAATTTTAAGAAAATTGAAACACCAATTGAAATTAAAAAGTCTATTTCAAATGCAAATTTATAAATTTTAAGAGACAGAAAGTATACATATAATAGAATATATAATGGAAAGATATAATGCCTAGTAAAATCCCTTTTACAAATAAACATTCATCTATGAATATTTTAAAAAATCATAAATATGATAACATAATAAATGTAATCAAAGAAAAGGGTTAGATAAGTAGAATAATTTTATAGTTTTTAATTAAAAGGAAATAGATAGAAACACCAACATCAATGGTGGGAGAATGTGAGGGAACCTTCAAAATGATGTAAAAAGGACCCAAAAGACCAACCACAGACATTAAAATTAAAAGAAACAACCCAAATAATCCAAATATCACTATATGGTTTGGTTAAGAGTGAACTAACATAATAGTAAGAAGAAGAACAAGGGAAAAAGGAGATAATAGTGAAGAAGAAGGATTAACTAGGAAGGAACCACCAAAATCCAATGTGGAAAGACATAAAATAAAAAAGGAGAGGGAGGAAAGGACCTCCCCTAGAGTTCCTTAGTTTATCCATGTGAGGGGAAGAAGAAAAATAGAGCATAGAGGTTTTATATTCACTTGTTCAATTTAAGAAAACAATAATTTTAAAATACCTAAGAAAGTAACGGGGTTTGCCCATATAGTTTACCAAATTGGGCACTAAGTGTGAACCCACCACGTGATTGAAAAATAATCATCACATGGTTTAGATACATGGTTTAAAAACTATGTTCCTATTCTAAAAACCCCATATGTTAAAATTATTAACACTCTAAAATGATTTCTGCATTGTTTCCTCAAACAATATAAATGTTATGTGTTATCTCCCAACCTCCCCCCCCCCAACCCCTACACAGATTCCTCTAATACCTTTTTTTTTGGATCATTTATGCACCAATGGTTAAAATGAATTTTTTCAAGAGAAAAAGTAAATAAATAAATCCATTGTGTCAAGTTTGTCTCACAGTTTCTATTAAATAGTTTTATTTAGCTATGATCAGAGGCAAAATAACCCTAAAAACATCAAAATTCAGTAATTTGATAGATATTCAACCCAAAAAAATAATAAAGCAATGAACAAAAAATAAATAAAATATTAAATAAAAATAGTTTTATGTCTGCAAGTAGAGTGAGTAGGTTTTCAATAAAGAGAAAAGTACCTTTTACATATCATGGAATGTGTCAGAAAGGAGGGTGAGGGACGTGGGGAATATTTTGAATATGGAGCGAGGATTATTTCCCATGGAATATCTCGGGGCTCCAGTTAGTCCTTCTTCCCTAAGGTTCCAGCATTTTGATAATCTCATCGACAAAATTTTGGGTCATATTCTCAACTGGAAAAACAGATTTTTATCCTTTGGAGGTCATATAACTTTAGTTAAGAGAGTCTTAGTTTCCATTACTATGCATATTCTTTCCACCCTGAAGGTTCCCAAGACTGTAACCTCCAATTTGGATAAGATTTTGATATGCTTTGTATGGGATGGTCAGATGGAAGGAAAGTATCATTGGGCATCAGGGAAATGTCTTGCAAGGCCTCTTGCTGAAGGGGGTATTAATATGAGGAGTTATTTCTCAACCATGAGGGGACTTCATGCCAAGATAGCATGGGAGGCTATGGAAGGTAGGTCCCTTTGGGGCAGGACTATGCAGGATATGTATGGGAAGGATATTTGTGCCCAGTGATCGAGACCCTCTAGGATCTGGAAGGTGATTCACCCCTACATAGTGATTTTGCAACATCACTCTAGGTGGTTAGTGGGTAAAGGGAATATCAATTTATGGCAACAAGATTGGGTGGCAGGGAGACTTTACTTCCCGAGATTCCTCACTCCGAACATGTCCTTAATAGAGGAAATTGGTCATCCCATATTTATTCAGGCTATTCTTAATGTGGATAAAATTGATATCTTCAATAGCATTGTCTTCAGCAATGTCCTAGATAAACTTATTTTAACAGGTTCTATGTCAGGTATCTTCTCCATCAAAGATTTTATGCACATCATGAGGGATATTTCAGGTGAAGATTAGTGGGGGACTCAGATGTGGTGCAAGGAGCTTACATCCAAATATAATTTCCTCTTATAGAGAGTGAGGAATAAGGCTCTGCCAACTGATGAAAATTTGAAGCGGATGGGTGTGAATCTGGATTCCAAGTGCTGGTGCTGCAGGCTCCCAAACCAAGAAATAGTGGAGCATCTCTTTTACATGAGTGAACGGGATATCGGTATATGTACGTTTTTTGGGGCTTTCTTCTGCTGGGTTCTATCTGGAGGGGAGTAGGAGGAATTCCTGCTGTCGTGGTTTAGAGGAGAAGGCTCCCATGACGTGGACAGGAAGATCAGATCTGTTATTCTGATTGCAGGCTGCTAGACGATCTGGAAGGCCAGGAATGAGGCGCGACACAATGATTCATCGGGATCTCAAGTAAGCATTCATTTCAAAATGAATAATACCTTTCTCGATCTGTTACGCCTCTGCCTGGACTATCATCATTCTCCTTTTATGAGTTCAGTTGTTCCTTTTCTTCCAACCACATCTCGGTCTGGCTGTCCAGAACAGGGATACTAGGTACGTTGGATTCCCCCTTGACAGGGCTTGAAACTCAACACAGATGGGTCTCTAATTTGGGGGGGAGATGCGCAGGGGTGGGGTTGTAAGAAATTATAGGGGTTCTGTTGTTGCAGCATTCGCGGCTTTGTTTGGGAGAGGTGATGTGTTGCAGGCGGAGGATCTGGCTATTTCCATGGGGCTGGAAATGTGTAGTCAAAGATAGCTTGAGGTTCAAATGGTGGAGTCTGACTCTTTACTGCTTTGTAATGCAATTCTTGGAAAGGGTAATATTCCTTGGCATATCTCATACACCATTAGAAAATTCAATGCATTCAGGGGTAGCAATATGATGGTGTCTCACACATGGAAGGAGGGGAATATGGTGGCGGATTATCTAGCATCCATGGCTTCCTCAGATCAGAGGATATTATATTTCCTTTACTTGGGTGTGTTTCCTAAGGAGGGGATGAAATTTGTGGCCAATGATTCTATGGGTTTGCATTACTTTTGACCACCTTGATGTTTTTTGTGTTTCTTTTGTACTATGGCTTTTATTCCAATAAAAATGGTAGTTTTTAGTCATGGAAAGAATGGATTCCACCCATTATGGGTTGTCCACTGGAAACTAAATCATCAGAAAATGACTCAGTCACCAACTCTTCAAATGAAACATGCTCAGGTGAAAGAACATGATCACTGATATTTGAACTAATTCGCTTTAAAAAATTGCAAGGCTTTAATGAATCACTCAAAACCAACTCTAGGGAAAGGTAATCAGTTCCTTGATGAAGTTTAAATACTCCTTCACCATCCATTGGCCTTTAAGAATAACCAAAGGCTCTACCACTTTCCTATCTTTAACTTTCATATGAGTGATCTACTAAAAATGCGGCTTTAAATAATTATCATGCCATTTCTTCTTTTAATGAGGATGGAACAAACAGCTTCCATAGATCCAAACATGGTCCTTCAAATAAACCTGATATAGCTCTCACCCTTATGAATTCTAGAGTTTGTAGGGATATTGAGATCATTTCATTTTCCTCTATCCACTCCACTGACTATAGAGGGCCATGACTAACATAAAATATGGGAAATTACTTCACAAATCCTAGCTCTAGCACTCTATAAGGAGTATTGGAAGAGTTAGTTATAGGAAGAGACATCCTAGAAACCTTCAAGTACTTTTTGATTATCATATTCTAAATAACATGAATAGATAAAACCAAATGAACAATGAACCAAATATCAATCCAACCCCATTCAAAAATAATATTTCTACTTAGAATACAAGTCTCACAAAACTAGGTTATAATTCAAAGGAAAATTAAATTATCCCCTAAAAAATCAATCACCAACTTTTAAAAATGATAAACATTTTTAACTCCCCTATTTTTATTTCAAAACCAAATTTCATCTTCTAAGAACATTTAAGATTACACTATTTTAAATTCCAAGTCAACTAAAATATCACATTCTTCCCCAAAAAATATGTTCTTATCAAAAAAATCAACCATTTTTGTAACTGAATATTTTATTTGAAAGTGGTGTCATACCAATAAAAATACCAACTTAATAATATAATACAACAAAAAATATCTTAAAGAGGAACTTTTTCTTATGCATTTCACAATCGCATAGTTTAACAAACAATGTGATGAGCATGAATCCACCACTGAGAGTCATGTTGATCCATGAACTCAGGATACCCATGGCTTTCTAGGCCTTGCGAGCCAATCAGATGACATCGGTTCACTTCCATTATAATTCACCAAAACATGTAATCTCAATTCAGTAATCCAGAAGAAAAAAAACTGAATACAGAAACTCAAAAATCAAAACCCAACTCTTGAAAACATGAGGATCCAGATGAGAAAGTTTTCATGACAATCGCCCCACACCCACCTATCAAGTTCTAAGAGATTTATACTTATCCACCTAACAAAACCAAATCATATAGTGAAATATCAAACATAGTCCCTCTAAAGAAACTAGTCTATAATGAATTTTATCTACGGATAGACCCAATCCATTCCTTGAACGGGTCACCCAAGACGGACCATGACATAAATGGAGGGATTCCCCGACCCACACTAGAAAACGAAAAGAATTATGGGAGTCACAAAACAATTGTTTGGGATGATTTCTCCTAAGAAAAAATATTAAAATAATGATCTTCTCAAAGAATCCTATATTTTTAACCTATAATTCAAATACCATTCTAATAAATATCATCAAAAATTAAAAACTACAAACAAGTAAAATAGGGAAAGTCAAAAAAAATCTCCAAATTCTCATAAAAATATAAACAAAAATGGGATAGAAATATAGAATGATGAATTAGTTGATACAAAGGTGGTACTAAAAGAAATCCCAGAAGACCTATATCATATTTATGTTTCATCCACCCTCACCATCCATCCTTTTAACCAACTCATGATAAGAGAAATGATGAACCAAAATACGAACCTGAAAAATAGCTAATGTCTATCGACATCAAGTTCCACAAGACCTCTACTCATATAAACAACTTAGTTTGTAAGAACCATAGAGTCCAAAGATTTCCTTTCCCAAAATAGACTATAATCACTAGTTTTAAAATACAATTAGAAATTGGTCTTTAACTATTTTTAAGAAACAACCATATTCATTCCAGAAGCCTTTTATTAAAATAAAAAAGCATGTTTTTAATTAATCCTTTAGAAAAACATTCATAAATCATTCCTTTTTAAAATAACCTTTTTAAAACCACACACTTATAAATTTGTTTCCATATTGAAGAAAACTCTCAATTCACACTGAAGTGGTATAATGAGAATAAAAAAGGATTTTCCACTATATATATAAACCATTTTTATAAAACTGGGTACATGGTACAATAATAAAAAATGAAAAATGATAAGGAACAAAAAATATGTGTAGTAATAATGGAACCAAAATAATAAGTGGTAAGTTGTAAGATATACTCATTCTAGGGAAATTCACACACATCTATGAAGAGACCCTAGTTCTACTCATTTTGGAACCATCTTCTATCCCAACGATGAATTCCCTAAGTCTGTTACCAACCTAGTTTCACCCAACATGCCTAACTGTTGTCACAGAACTTTATGTGATTTTCATACCATAGATGATCTAGTCTATCATATTATGACAAGATATAAATTTCTCTCATCACACACTATGATGCTTAGGAGACTAATCAAATATTATATGTGACGGGTGATGTGTCTTTCATATTAAATGTATCAATCAATAATCAACACAAGTCAATATCAACTACCTATCCCACTGCACTACACACACGCCTTAAATATAGGTCTTATATGGAGGTATATAATTTCAAATGAAATCATTTCATGTTTCTAACCAGTCCATTAAATTTAAAATTAATAATAAGTTTCTCAAGAGATGATTCCTTTTGTTAAGTCCACTTCAAATCCTAGGTAAATACCAAATTATTTCTCAATAGTGCCAAATAGTCCTTAAAAACACACACACATAAACATCATTTCATGAAAATCTTATCAATAACATTTTTTTGTGAAAAATAAATTTTTTAGAAAAAAATAAAACTTGTAGACCATCTTTAGAAAAAAAATTAAATCAAGAAACCATTTGAGAAATGTAAGTGTTTAAATATGAAATGTTAATTTCTATAAATTTACACATTTGTATGCATGCAAATTTATAGATATCAATATATTATATAGATAAACATCTATAGGAATTCCAATGGTATAAATAAATTAACATAGTTAATGGGAAATCAAAGAATAATATTTTTCCAAGTAAAACCTTATAAGACCTTAAAAATGGAAATATCTCAAAAAATATCAATAAAACACAAAAATCACATTAAATAAATTTAATAAATTCTAAAAAAGAATTAAATCACCAAAATACATTTGAAAATACCACTAATTCATTTTAGAGAGTACTTAATATACATATACATTGAATATATAAAGGAAATAATTTAAACCTTGGAAAATACAATTTTAAATAAAATTCCACCCATGAACCTTTATAAAACAATTTTTTAAGTTGATAACCCAAGAAATTTAATAAAAAATGGTTAGAGATCTCTAAGAAATTTATAGGTTGTAATGTAAAGAAAATAGACTGAAACACCTCTCTCAATATTGTGGGAATGTGATGGATCCTTTATAAATTTGATTAATAAGGACCAAGAAACCAACCATAGACCCTAAAATTAAATTAAACATCCCACATAATCCAACACCCACCATATGTTAAGTAAATGAAATAATCATGAAAAGGGAAATAAGAGAAAAAATGAGAAAGAAATGAAGATTAAAAAATAAGGCATGCCTAGGAAGGAACCACAAAAAACAAAAGTTGAATGAATCAAAATCAAATAGAAGAGGGTAGAGAGAAGCTCTCCTAGTTATCCTAGGTAGTTATAAGTGATATGGAGTAGAAAAATGTATCTTTGGGGTTTAAAATTGTTATGATTAATTTAGGAAAACCCAAATTTCAAACTCTTATATTGGTCACATGGTTTTATAAACCACGCACCAATTGTGCACTGTCCACTGGATAAAAAAACCACCATCCTGGAATTTGGACACATGGTTATGAAATCATGCACCATCCATGAAAAATAATTTTTTTAATATTTTCAACATTATTACATGCATTATATTTGGTTTCATCTACCCATTTGAGAGTCATGCATTAGTTCAAAGACATCCCTAGATCATGCATGGTTTCTCCTGAGCTTAACATAGTTCTGTATCAATCATACACTGCATATATAGAACAAATAATACAAGAACAAAAAGAACTAAATGAAACCCTTATGCTGAGATAGTTTCATGCCTTCTCTAATATTGTTCATAAGTACCATGTATAGAGGTAAAACCCATCTGGAAAAGATCAAAATTCAAAAATTATATGGGGATTCGACATGAAAAATTTCTATAAATTTATGAATATAATGTAAATAAAATATTATATAAAAATGGGTTCAAGGTGTGATGGGATCCTTATCAATTACAGGAGTTGTTCTTGGGTTCTAAAATTAAATGTGAAAATTAATAAGTGAACTTAGGTGTGTCGAGGACTTATGATAATGACCAAGTATATTATGGTGATACTTCATATGTATCATAAGATCTAGATTATTCTCTTTTTATGTGATACCTCATGTAATTAAATTTAATAACCAAATATGTGAAATAAAATTATAGGTTTGGAATAACTTAGATAGTCTCCTTGTATTTGTAAGGGATCCTTTAGATTTTTGTTGTCTTGGACATGTTCCTCGATTTCTATTTTGAGCCTTTTGATTTAGAATACCTTGGGAAATATTATTGTATTTTGAAGTGTGCCTATTGGATTATAATTCCTTGGGAAATCCTCTTGAATTTGGATGTGATAATATTTATTTATAATTCATTATACATGCACTATTATTTGACAATGTACCTAGATATTATGAATTCTATAGACACATTACTTGAATTTAGTCTTTAGACTATTGATTGGGAATGCCTTACATACTACCCTTGGATTTGTTTACGAACACCTTATGTGATAAACTATGATCTGACACATCTAAATATGGATGAAATAGTTATGGTAAATCTTAGGTGTCACCTCATTACCAAAGTATTAATTGAGGATTCTTTATATATTTTTTCCATTATTTAATTATGCACATTAACATGCACTATTATTCTGACTGCATATTCTTTATAAATCTTCAGTGGGTGACTACTGAGTCATACACATACCTATTTCAATCCATAAATTATAAATAAATAGATATTATGGTTATAGGTAAGGTTAAGGTAAAATTACCTATGATTAATGGTTTATTACTTTGGTGAGGATAGAGTATGGGATATTAGACCAAGCTAAGACTGGTGACCAACTTTGGAAATTTATTTTCCCTTTTTTTAATTATTTTGGGTTTTGATGTATGTGATCCAACCACAGTGGATCCCTTTTTTATGTATAACTTACATAACATATATATTTTATAATTTTCATTTCCCACGGGTTATGTTTTTATTTTCACCTCCATGTTCTCCTATAATGGTATTATTTAATTTATTGTATTATTAAGATTTTTACTATTATTAAACTCTGACATAAGTGTATAGTCTCCCCACCATGTCACTATATTCCATCACTACTAGTTAGAAAACTAAATATTAATGTAATACATAAATGATGTCATGTAGTGCTATTGGATAAGACACTAATTAATAATATATGTTGAGGGATGTTACAATTTTGATTTTTAAAATGTCCAAAATGGAATCCCTAAATGGTTTATATATTTCATTTTAAAGAGTGATGATTTTATATCACACTTTAGGAGTGTATTTCATGAAAGATTTGATGGTCTTCCATCCATGGTGTAGGTCCATTGGATTTTATCCATAAATAGGTGTCATGTTTTCCTTTGAAATTATTTTAATTATTCTATATTAAAACTTATCCATCCATAAACCTTATTTAATTACTTCTAATTATCTATTTGATGATTTAAATCACTTGATTCATCATTATTCATCTTTTTCTATTAAAGGATACCTTATTATAACTCTTACCTTTTTTCTTGAGACCACTTATTCCCTATATATTATAGTAATGATATTTCCCTATATTTTTAAGATATATAAGTGTGGTTTCATATTTGTTCATTTTGGTAGGTCTTAAAGAAGTTCCCTTTGAGTATAGTGATAGATGATCCTTAGATCTTCCATTATCAATGTATCAATTGATATAGGGTATTTCAATAATCTCACATTTTATTTATATTCATTTTTAAAATTAACAAGATCTTATATTAATTAGGTGGATTTTATATATTAGATTAAGGAAAATAATGATTTGGACTAATTTAAATTTATTAGGATGGGTGAATCATTTAGCTTATACGTGAATCTATTATATTTCATTTTTTAGGGGTTGTATGATAATTCTTATAATATTTATGGGTTTTGTGATAAATTTGTTTTTATATGATCAAGATATTAAATAATCATCCATAAAAAGTTTTGGGTTTTTTTAGTTTTTTCAAACTTCTAGGATGGTGAGTGAATAGATAGCTGGATTATCCCTCTTCTCCACCCTCCCTATAAAGATAGTATCAAATATAATGTTCTAATGTTATTAAACATGGGATATAATGGATATAAGTGGAGAGAACCCATTTGACCTTATGGTGATAATATAGTTTATGTGATACATGTAGGGGTCAATCATGGTAAGAGGAGGGCATGGGGTTTCTTCATTAATGTGTATAGTACCCTAATGTGATGAGGATTTAATATTGTGTGTGGTATTTTGGGATATTTGGTATATGTTGGTGATAAACATGTTTTTGTTGTGATACAAGATGTGTATATGTGGAAATATGGATGGGATAAAAGCATACAAATTTTTCTATTTGGGTGGGAGGGTGGAAAAAATCTAGCTAAGTAATTACAAGGTTCATTCCCTATATATTCTATAAAATTACATCATTATATATGGATGAAACATTTGTTGAGTGAGAATTGGTTTTTTTGTGAGTTACATGACCTAGTTAGGTGTGTTTTTTTTATTTGTTCACTAAGGCTTTAATATTATTCTTCCAGATTTATCTTGAATTTATTTTGAAATATACTACTGTGTATGAACACTATATATATATAAAAAATTAGGCATCCAAGATGATTTTGGGGATTGAGATAGACATTATAAGATTAGGGAGTAGAGTTATGGTGATATTCACCACCATTGTTGTGTAATGTTTTATATTTATTTTTTAGATATTGATTTCTATGTGACATTCATGTATTATAGGATATCTATTTACATTCTATAATATGATTTTGATTGGTGGTTTTCCCAAAATTTTCATTGGATTTATAAGGGTAATGGATCCCATTTATATATTTTATACCCTTCGTACAAGTCACCAACCCATGACTTATTTGAGGGAATCACTCTCATCTTCAATATAGGGTAGAGAGAGGCTATGAGTGGGGTTATGTCATGAAACTTTCACTTATGGTTGATGTATGGAAAAAATTATTTTTAGGCCCCATAATATACCTTTTAGGATTAAATATATATTTAAGACTCAAATTATTGAAATTTGAATGATTTTCAAGACAGATAAACACATGTGAATTTTGAGGAAGAAATGGTGACCCCAAAAAAGGTAATGTTTTTATCCCACATTGTGACCTTCAAAATAATTTTCAATTATCGTTGTTAAATTTTAATAAAATTTTGTAAATTTTATAATCAAATAAATAATTGATTATTTTATATCGTAATATAATTATTGGTGATTAGAGGGCCACCATCCACCTTACCACTATGATATTGGATCGTCCATATATGGTCAGGCCTGTGATAATTTACTATGAACCTAGAATCAGGGGAAAACACAAATCATGAATCCATATACATTCAAGGTAGCTATTAGTTATGAGGTATTGTATTAGGGATAAAATATAAATAAAAATAGTTCTTCGAATTGGTGGATATTCAATATACTATTAATTAAAGACATGGGTGAACTAGATTGGGAGAGTGGAGGATGTGGCCATCCTAGAACCATACCCATCCATTTGAATGGATACCAATTGTTATTTTTTCTTAAGGTAATAATATAATTAGTGTGTAGAGTTGACCCACAGTGTTAAAGGTAAAAATCTTGAATTTATCAAGTTGTAAATATGGATTAAAATGGACACTCCGTTTCCAAGTCCTCATAGAACACTAGGATCCCCATTATTAAATATTCTTGATAAATTTTGTTAATCAATTAGTTGAAAATTTTATATCTAGTTTGGGGCATGGTTCCCTTGGCTATTCTAGGCCAAGATAAGTGTATTAATAAAACTATGTGTTTAATAATATGAATTTTGGACTAATAAAAAGTTATCTGGTATGTTGTCATGGATTGGGCCTTTAAAATATTTTATCCTAGAATATCATGAATGTGTTTAGACCACAAGGATTGTGATAACCACTCCACATGTCTCATTTCACATCGATATACATGTGTTACACCTTAGAAGTTTCCAAATTATGAGAATTATTGTAACAACCAAGGTACTTATCGATTTTTTTATCATTTTTGAAATTAAATATTTAAATTCATTAAAATTTATAATGAAATAAGTGGTATTTATAGAAATAAAGGAATCTACACTAATATAATAGCAACCTTTCCATTGTAATATTAATTTAAACGTTAGAAATAATAATCTATCCATTAGAATAGTGACCTCACCTATGAAATAATAAATAAAATTTAGGTATCTCATAAGTGAAACTATGATATATTTATATCATGTAATAAGTAAATAATTTTTTAAAAATGATAAATTAAGTGGTTGTAATTTTTTGAAACATAAATGTTTATTTACAATTTTACAATTAATATAATGATTTAAAAGAATATTTATTCTCATAAAATAGATTCATAAATTGATATTTTTTTATTATAATTATTAGATAATGTTTTTACAAACTTAATTAATTTTTCAAAGTGTCATAAAATTGGTCGTAAAATTAAAATTGATATTTTTCAAATATATGATGCTTTTAATTAAAAATTAAATTTATTATATATAGAAAATTATTTTCAAAAAATTAAGTCCATTTTTTAAATATAAACATCAAAAATGTTTTTTTGTGAATTTTTTGTATTTTTCTAAAATTGTTGATTTTTTGTGAATAGTGAAATACTTTAATTTATAGTATTTAACATTATAATGAAATAAATGAATTATTTGGTCATGGATGATGTATGGATGAGGTAATAACTCATTATTTATTACTATCATACTCTAGTTACTTTATTTAGTCAGTAAATTAACATTATTTATAGTCTTGAGCCAAAATAATAAACAAATGATTAAAAAAATAAAAAATATCCCTCTCCTCTCCCTATAAATATCACCCCGCACCACACCTTATACTCACACCTCCAAAGCATTTTAGCTTGTCTAAATTATACCCAATTATCTTCCCAATCCCCTTCCCAATGTCCAAGAACTTCTATTCTAACCAAAATACAAAAACTAAGTTCCTTAATGAGGTTCTCAGGGTGACGATATTCAAGAGGTAAAATCCCCATTCTTTCTCTTTTAATTTCATTCCTTTTATTATCCTCTCCACACCTACCCTATACAAAGTAGAATGATAACTCTAGTATCATATATATACTATAATTTTATTGTGTTAATTGAATATCCATCACCAATCTTTTTCTCTACTCCTCTTATTCTTAATAATGATAACATCATCCATGGTGTATCGATTCATCACCTTCGTGGACAACGAGTTTTAATTTTCCTTTAGAACCATAAAGGCTTATCATAAAACCATAATTACTGTTAAACCAGATTTTAATATGTATATTATGACTTTTTTAAAGTTCTTGAACTAAAATATATACATAATATTAAATGAAAAAAAAACTAGTTTTTGATGATGGGAAAAACCACCATAAATAACCCAAAAAAATTATCATTAATGCTTTATCTAAAGAATCATCCTCATATTAGAAAACAAAAATATATATGGGATCATTTAAAATTATGTAAGTATATAAATACCATTTCTCCCCACTTCTAGAGTTTTTCTTCTATTTGAAAACAACTCCCATAAATATACTCAAGGGAACCGACCATAAAACCATGAAATGAACACTCCTAGAATGAAAATTTTGATATTTAGAACTAATCGAAATGGCCATAAATAAACTTAATAAAATTTTAATAAATATAATAAATGTGTAAAGGGTTATGAGTTATTTAATTAATTAATCTAATGTTATTATTATGTACATTAAGTATAAGTTCATAATGCTTTCAAACATAAGGTAATGGAATTCTTACCCAAATTTTCATTCTTTAGGTTAACCTTCCACTTCATTGATTATGTAACGCAAAGTTTATATGTGAAATTACATTTTATTGTAAAATTTTTTATTTAATATTTTTTTATTTTTCTTCATAAAAAATATACAAATTCTATTTATTTGATTAATTCTTACTTAAATGATATAATATTTGTAAGGGACATTCCTTTAAAAATCCTCTTTAATGTGTATTTTAAAAAAATTAAAAATAATGTTTTTTATTTATATGACATGAACAGAATTTATTGATTTCATGACACTTTAATTTTTTAAATCTCCCTTTAAAATTTTTTAATTTTATTTAAAAATAAAAGAAATTTCATTTATGAGCATGCATATTATAAAAAATGAATAGTGATTTTAAAATGGAAAATTTATTTTCCACATGAATGTTTCTTTTATGAAGGATTTATGTGTTATACTTATGTTATTTTTCTTGTGAATTATTATGATGATGGGTAGTTTCATGATAAAATGATGGTGGGGGAGCCAATTATATCACTCCAATGCATTGGGTAAAGGAACGGAGTTAACTTGTTAGGTTTATCCTAAGAGGTTATGGGAGCATATTTTGATGGTTATTCAAAATGTAACCATGATGGTTACTCCCTATGTAGCCGAGAGAGCTACATTATATATAATACTAATTTGAAAATGATTCCACAAGTTCCCATTATTATTTATATATACTTTATTTGGTTTTATAGAAAACTTATGAATTTATAAGATAAGATAAATTGAATATGTTTTATGTGTAAAAGTTATAACATTGCGAAAATGTTTTTATTCATGGAATAATGGTTTCTTTATTCCTTTCTATGTAATTTACTGATCTTTTTGTTCTCATTCAATGTTTTAAAATATTTTTAATATTATTTATGGATGGGTAATGGAAAGGAAGAATTCGAGTTTAATGTCATAATGTTTTGTTATAGAAAAAATCATGTTTTATTCTAAAGTTTCATATTGTGAAAAAATGGATATTGAGTAGAAGTGTTTAATTTGTAATATATGAGTTTATATGTATGATTTTATGATCTAATTCTCTGAAACTATAAACCAAAAATATATTTGGTAATGTATGAAAGTGAATTCTAGTTTAATTAACTAGATTATGTAATTTTTAAGGTTGGGTCCTTGTAGTTTGTAATAGAGCAAGGTTTAGATAACATTAGGGATTAGGATAATGTTAATAGAATAAAAATAAATGATTTTTACTTTATAGTTAATTTTAAATGATATGTTATTTTTACATTATCATGTTTATTCATCTAAGATATTTTTGTTCATAATGGTTTTCCTTTGATGAAAGGGGGGAGATGAAGTAGGAAGGCACTGAGATGATGATATCCTTCATAATTCGCAAATTAGAATGGTGAGAATTATAATAGAGTAGTGTTTTTATTAATGTTTTAGTTTACGTAGGATATAAATGGAAGTGACATCAATTCCATTGATCATCTAGATAAACCATAGAGAAATATGTCAGTGGTGGAACATTTTCTGAGGCAACACCCTTCTAAATTTAGTGGATATTTTGACCCAGTGGTAGCTGAAGGGTGGATTAAATCATTAGAAAAGTTTTTTGATGGAATAGAGTGTTTATACAATCAAAATGTTAGTCTTTTTATTTATCATTTTAAAGGTTAAGAAGACCAGTATTGGTCAATTTTTAATACTATCATGGATAGAAAGGATATTGATTCTTTGTAATGGGATAAATTCAAAAATATTTTTCTTGAGAAATATTTTCCTAAGGCGATTAAACTTAGGATGGAAAAAAAATTCATGGAATTGATATTTTATGAGGATTCAGTCGCTACAAACAAATCTAAATTCACTTGATTGGAAAGGTATGATCCAAATTTTATTTGGGATCTTGATATTAAAATCAATCATTTTTACTCAGGATTGAATCAAAAATATCAAATGGCATTGGATTCTCAGGAATTCAAATGTTGCGAAAAAAGTGTTTGATGTGCGGATAAGGTGGAAATAGAGTTTTTTGATGATCATGTGTTCTTTGAAAACTAGAAAAAAAAAGAGTTCAAGGTGGTAGTAAAAGGTGAAGAATGTATCAAAGAAGTTCTATGGTATGAAAATTAAGTTTTAATTTTGCAAGAATTGTGGTAAAACACACTAGGGAATGACTTTTGAAATCTTTTAAGTGTTTTTAATGTGGTAACATTGGGAATATGACATATAATTACAATGGAAAAGATTATGGTAGTTGTAAGAACAATTTTGATATATAGATAGTAAAATAATTTAAATGTAATGAGATAGTTCATTATGCAAACAAGTGTCAAAAGGGGAACCCAAATGATAGAAAGAATCTAGAGTATAATCATAATGGTGTGGTGAAATATTTTTCAACTACATTATTATATTTTAGGCCACCCAATAGATTGGTATTAGTTACATTGTTAGTTTTTTTAGATTATGCTAATGTCTTGTTTGATATGGGTTCTACACATTCTTTCATTTTTTATAAATTTTCTTGTAAATTTGAAATTCCACCTCAACAAATGAAGATAGAACTTAGGGTAAAAACCCATGGAGGAAATACTAATAAAAAATGAAATTATATGAATCTTCCTATCGATGTATGTGGAAATAATTTTCCTTAAAACATTATTAACTTGCCCATGTTATAATTTGATGTTATCCTGGGTATGGATTGGATTTTTTTTACCATTCTAAGATTGATTGTATAGCTAAAGAAGTTTTTTTTAGAAATAGTATCAGTTTTTATACAAGAATAAACCCATTTAAATGATAACATATTAGAAATATGAGAAAATGTTCAATTATGGGCATGAATGTTATCATGAACATATTTTTGAAAATAAGGTAACTATTCATAATAATGATTTCTTAGTGGTAAATCAGTATCTGGATGTTTTTACTCATGAGTTTCCTAGTATTTTACCTGATCGGTAGGATGAGTTTATTATTGATTTAGACCCTGATGCTTAACCTATTTCCAAACCCCATTTTTGAATGGCTCAAATAGAACTTTTAGAATTGAAAAACCAGTTGTAGGAGTTGTAAGATAAAGGTTTCATTCATTTGAGTGCTTCACCATTGGGTGCTATTATTTTTTTAAAAAAAATAATGATGGTTCTATGATTATTTTTATTGATTGTAGAGCATTGAATAACATCACTATTAAGAATAAGTATCCTTTACCTCATATCGATGACCTGTTTGATCAAATCTAGAGAGATTAGTATTTTTCGAAGGTTGATTTGAGATCTGTATACCATCATATTAAGGTAAAGGAGGATTAAATTATGAAAACAGCATTCTATACTAGATATGGGAATTTTAAGTTTGTTTTTATTCCCTTTGGTTTGAAAAATTCCTATACTCTATTTTTGGATCTTATCAATAGAATCCTATGTGAATATTTGGATAAGTTTTTTTTGTTTTTATTGATGATATTTTGGTTTATTCAAAAATTTATTAGGATCATGAAAAACATTTAATTATTTTTCTGAAAACCCTAAAGGAAAATAAGTTATACGGTAAATTTAGTAGATGTAATTTTTTTTACAACATATTTCTTTTCTTAGGAACATTCTAAATAATGATGGCATAAAATTCATCCTGTGAAAAAAAAAATTTGATGAATGGAAAATACCTAAACATGATACTAAGATTCATTTTTTTATTATAATTCTATTTTTGAAGATTTGTTAAAAAAGTCATGATTAACTATACTACTGACTAAGTTTGCATGAAAAGGGGTTAAATTTATTTGGACAGAAGAATGTGATGTTTGTTTTCAATAACTAAAAATAATATTGGTTAATTCTATAGTTTTTTCCATGTATTCCATAAATTGATTTGTTTTCATCTATATTTATACTTCTTTAAAGGTACTTAGTTGAATTCTGATGAAAAATGATTAGGTAATTTCTTATGCTTCACAGCAACTAAAACCTCGTGATTTAAATTAACCCACTCGTGATTTAGAATTACCACCTATGGTTTTCAATTTAAGAATTTTGAGAAATCATATATATAGAGAAAAGTGTGAAATATATAATAAGCATAAAATTTTGAAGTATATATTAACTCATAATTAATTAATCCTAAGGCAGAGAAGATGGTTGTAACTGCTAAAGTATTATGATTGCATGATCAATTTCCATCCTGGAAAAGAAAAAAAGTTGTGGATGCCTTGATTTAAAAAAATCATGCTACATTAACCATGTTAAGTTTGTAACATGACCCCTTGGTTAATTATTTTATGAATTTTGTCTTAGATGTTGTTGGTGTAGGAAATTCATCTTTTTGTTTTAGGTGTCAGTGAAATCACCTCTATCATACAGAATTAAGAAAGCATAGAAGGAATATCATGAGTTATAAAAAAAGGTGTAATTAGTTAAAATGGGTAAGTTTCCAGAATATAACATTGAAAAATAATGTGTTTTGGGATTTGGGAAGATATTATGTGTGTCTTGTGAATCATAGTTTAAAATAGTGTTATTAAGTAAAGCTTATAGTTGTCTATTTTCAGTTCATCATGGGAGAACTAAAATGTATAGATACCTTCAGGAGTATTATTGGAGGGGATGAATGAAAAAAGATAAATTTATGACTTTACCATGATTTTTTTGACTTCTCAATAAGTAAAAGAAAAATGACAATTACTGAAGGGGATTCTTTAGCTTTGTTAGTTCCATAGTGGAAATTGGAAAATATATCCATGAATTTCATAGTGTTATTACCAAAAACTTCCCAAGGTAACAATGTAATTTTGGTTATTATTGACCAACTAACTAAATCTACACATTTTCATCCTATTCAAGACAGCTTATATCTATATCAACTTTCTTAGTTGTTTCTTAAAGAGATTTTCTCGTAAAATAGAGTTCCTCCCTCCATTGTATCTAATCATTATCTCATTCTCAATTTTAACTTTTGTTAGGGCCTTAATAAGTCATTGGGAACTAAATTAAATTTAATTAATACCTTTCATCCTCAATATGATGGACAGTCAGAGTGAACAATTCAGGAATTGAAGGATATTCTTCAAGATTTTTCAATGGATTGCCAGGGAATTTGGGATCATCAATTTTCTTTAGTTGAGTTTTCTTATAATAATAGTTTTCATTCCAATATATAGATGAAACCTTTTTAAGAATCGTATGTAAAGAGGTGTTAAACTCTAGAATTTTGGGATGAATTAGGTGAAAGAATGTTTATTGGACTATAATTGGTAGAGAAAATGGCAGAGAATGTTCAAATTATTCGATGACACTTGAGGACATCTTAGAGAAGGAAGAAAAGTTATGAGGATAACCAGAGGAATTATCTTTCTTTCAAGGTAGGTGATAATGTCTTTCTCAATGTTTCTCCATGGAAAAGTGTTATATGTTTTGGTAAGAAGGTGAAACTGAGTTCATAGTTCATTTGGCCCTATGAAATCCTGAAGATAGTTGGATATGATTTTTACTAAGTGGATTTTCCTCTGAGTTTATCCTAGGTAAAAAATGTTTATCATGTTTTGATGTTAAGAAAGTATGTTTTATATTCATCTCATGTTCTGATCCCTGAGGTTGTTCCGTTGAAAGATAAAATTTCATAAGTGGAAAATCCAATTCAGATTCTTGATCAAAGAGAATAAGTATTGGGAAATAAGATAATTCACCAGGTTATGGTTTTTTGGGGAAACCATATGGTTAAAGACGTGACATGGGAATCTAAAAATGCTATGAGGGAAAGGTTTTCTCACTTGTTTAATAAGTGAAAAAAATTACAAGGATGCAATTTCCCAAAGGGGGGAAAATTTAACAACCTAACTACTTATAGAGTATATTTTATATTCTATAATTACATAGTTAAATTCATTATAAATGTATAATTAAATATGTGTTATTTATATAAATTAAGGAATCTATACAGATGGAATAGTAACCTGACCGTTGGAATAGTAATGTGACCATTCGGAATAGTAATCTGGACATTAGAAAAATAACCACACCAATGAAAGTATAAGTAAAATTTTGGTATCTCATAAGTGAAAATATGATTAATTTATATCATGGAATAAGTAAATAAATTTTTTTAAGAAGATAAATTAAGTGTTGGTATTTTTTTGAAAGTTAAATGTTTATTTAAAATTTTATAATTAATATAATCATTTAAAATAAAATTCATTTTCAAAAAATATATAAATAAATTAATATTTTTTTATTATATTTATAAAATAATTTTGTGATACCTTAATTAATTTTTTAAAGTGACATAAAATCAGTTATAATATTAAAATATGTATTTTTTTCAAATAAATGATGGTTTTAATTAAAAAATAAATTTCTCATATATTGATACTTATTTTCCAAAAATGGAGTCCATTTTTTACATCCACATGTAAGAAAATGGTTATGGTGATTTTTTGGTATTTTGTAAAAATAATTGAATTTTTGGGGAATAGTGAAATACAGTAATTTATGGTATTTAACATTATATGTAAATAAATGAATTATTGAGTCATGTATGATGTATAGATGAGGTAATCACTCACTATTTTGAACTAAAATTCTCTAGTTACTGTATTTAGTCATGGGAATCAACACTAATTATAGTCTTGATCCAAAATAATAAACAAATGAATAAAAAATCATAAACACCCCTCTTCTCCCTATAAATACCATCCCCCACCACCCCTTATCCTCACACCTCTAAATCCTTTTATAATGTATAAATCATTCCCAATTCCATTACAAATCCTCTTTCCCATGTCAAATAACTTCTGGTTTCACCAAAAGACCAAAACCAACTAACTTAAGGAGGTTCTCAAGGAGATGATATTCAAGAGGTAAAATCCTACTTCTTTCTCTTTTAATTTATTTCATTTTCTTATCCTCTCACAAACTCCCCTATCCAAATTTTCATTATAACTCTATTATCATATATATATATGCTATAATTTTATTTTGTTAATGGATTATTCATCATCAAACCTCTTCTCTTCTCCTCTTATTCTAAAAAATGAGAACATCATCTGCGATGTGTCGATTCACCTCCTTCATGAATGATGAGTTTTCATTTTCCTTTACCACATAAAAGGCTGGTCATAAAACAATAATTATGGTTAAAAAATATTTTAATATGTATATTATAATTTTTTAAATGTTATGGATGTGATTTATATACATAATATTAAATAAAATAAAACTAGTTTCTGATGGTCGGAAAACAAAATGTCAAATATAAAATAAATATTTATTAATAATATTTTATATATTGAATCATCCTCATATCTAAAAAAATATATGGGATAATTTAAAATTATGGATGTATATTAATACCATTTCATTCCACTTTTTTAGTTTTTCTCCCATTTTAAAAGAACTCCCACAATTATACTCAAGGGAACCGACCAAAAAACCATGAAATGAACACTCCCAGAATGGCAATTCTGATATTTATAACTCATCAAAATGGACATAAATCAACTTAATAAATGGAAATAAATAAGTTATGTGTGTAAAATTATATTAATTAATTAATTAATTAATATAATTTGATTATCCAAGACATTAAGTACAAGTTAAGAACACTTTCAGACATAAGGTAAGGAAATTCTTAACCCAATTTCCATTATTTGGGTTAACCTTCTACTTCATTGATTATGTCATGCTAAGATTATATGTGAAATTATTTTTTATTATATTGTATTGTATTTCTAATTTGTTTAAGTGGATCTATAGTGAATACATATATTTCATTCATTTGATTAATTCTCACTTCAATGATATAATATTTGTGAGGGACTTCCCTTTACAAATTCTCTTAAATTTCTATTTTTACAAAATTTAAGAAGAATTTTTTTACATATACATCATGAACTAAATTTAATTAATTCATGATGGTTTATTTTTTTTATTATTCCTATACAAGTTTACAATTTTATTTAAAAATAATATTTTTTCATTCATGAGTGTGGGGCTTTCAAAAAAATTGAAAAGTGATTTCAAAATAGAAAAGTTATATTCCACGTAAATGTTTATTTTATATGATCTTTATGTGTTATTCTAATGTTATAGTTCTTGATAATTGTTATGATGATATTTGGTTCCATTATAAACTAAGGTTGGGTGATCCTGTTATAGAACTATAATTAATTGGTTAAAGGGACAGAGTTAACCAGTTAGGTTTCCCCTTAGAGATTATGGGAATATACTGTGATGGTTATTCCAACTATAACCATATGGTTTATACCTATGTAAACATGAGAGATAATTTATATATAATATTTATATTAAAATGATACCATAAGTTACCTTTATTATTTATGTATGCCTTCTAGGATCTTATAGGAAACTTATGATTTTATAAGGTAAGCTAAAGAGCTTAAGTTTTATGTGTAAAAGTGATAGTTTTGTGAAAATGTTTTCATTCATGGAATAATGGGTTCTTTTTTCCTTTTTATGTCCCTTACTAATCTTTTTTTGCCCATCCCAATTTTAAAAAAATTTCACAGGGTTTATGGATGGGTAAAGGGAAGGAAGAATTCATGTTTAATGTTTCGATGACTTGTTAAAGAAATAAATCATGTTTTATTCTAAAAGTTTCATATTGTTTAAAAAATGGATATTGAGTATAAGTTTCTAATTTGTAATATATTAGTTTATATATATGAGGTTATGACCTAATTATCTAAAACTCTAAACCTAAATGATATTTGGGAATGTATGAAAGTTAATTCTAGTTGAATTAACTATATTATATAATGATTAAGGTCAAGTCCTTATATTTATTATTGTATTTAAAAGTACAAAATATTTACCATTATTTATAATTTATGGAGAAAAGATAGTAAATTTTACTTGTATTTTCATATAGAAGATAATTTTTTATTTTAAAAAACAAATTAGACCATATGAATGTAAATAAATAAATTATAAATATTTTGGAATTGGATCTACAATGAATTAACTTGGAAAATTTAAATAGTATTCTTGTATTGGTTTCATAAATAGAAAACTATTGTATTTTAATTTATATCATATAGTTCTCATATAGTATTGATTCATCGAAAATGATATTTTTTATATATATGTGCATGAGTCTAGTCTAATTTCATATGGATATGATGTTTATAAATGGAATTGATTAGACCCGTATATTGGGACATTACTTCCATGACCCCTTCGCATATATGATTCCTCATAATGTGATGATTTTTAGAAATTTTTGGGATGATTTAAAATAATGAATCCATTGAAATGAGAATTTTTTTACCCTTTAACAATGAATACATGGATCCACTTAGAATTATGAATTCATGAATCCCTTATTTTACTTTATACATATGGATTGTATATGTAGTTTGTATTTTCTTCAATGTGTGATTTTTCTAATGGTTTTATTTATTAATGTGATAGGATATATGAGTTAGGAATGATATAGGGATGAGTTGTCATATTTATTACCTACATGGTTAACTTAGGATATTATTTATTTTTATTATATGATAAGTGATATTATTACTCATGATGGATGTTCTAGTTTATATAATTATGAATCCTTGTATTTTATGTTATATAATTATAGTTATAGATATGGATTTGTGAAAATATTTATGTGTTAAAAAAAGTAATGTTAATTTATTTTATTTATGGTTCTATAAGGACCAACACATTAAGTAATTATTTTAAAGACCCAAACATCGATAAGTTATAAAAAAAATTATATAGGGACATTGATTATTTAATATGTCTAGGTAAGCCATTATTAATAAATATATTTTTTCATTATTCCATTTAAAAACTAATTTACAAAAGAAAGCCACAGTTGTCTACAATTATGAATGCCAAATTAATCTCCTATAATTATATTAATACATATATATTGGATTGAACCCATAGAGTAAAATAACACCAAAACATAGTGAGGGTTATAATAAGAATAAAAATAATCTTTTATTACCTTCCATTCCCTTCAAGTGTGATAGAAAATATTATAAATATATATAAATAATTGAAATTATTCAATTACATGGGAGATCAAAAACTGAGATGCACATAGATTGATAAGATAATGAACAACCATCAAATAATCTCATTCAATAAAAGTTTTATGCACACACATTTTAGTAAAAATATTGACTATAAAATTACATATAGGTTGGAAGATTTACAAAAATAAAACTTATTGATTGGGGTTTTGTTGTATTTATAACCATGGGGACCCTTCCAAGTGTTTTATGAGAAAATAAAATTGAGGGTGTCATATGAATACTATTATATCATGGTTTTAATGGTAAGGGATATTACAAGTTGAATCAGATCAAATACACTAAGTACTATTCCGACAAGGATGTCATGCCCTAAGAGGTTATATTGTAAAATCCTATATCAGTTGGAAGAGGTAAATACATAACCCTTTTTGGTAGTTTTGGATAAATTTATCATCTTGAGGCCTTTTCTAGAGATATATTGAGAAAAACCAAATCCATTGGGAGAGGACAAAAACATATTATATCATGGTTTTGGTGGTCCTTTCTATTATTCTGATCCTGCAAAGAAAGGCCCTTACCTCCACTAAATAAGAATTTCACATGACAAATGAGGGTCTATATTAAAATAAAATTTTCCTCTAATTAATATGAATTATAATATCACCATTTAGTTCTCTATTTAATATTCCACATCCAATCTGAGATTCATAAAAACATTCATAGTTTTTAGTGGACATAACATCTACATTGTATATGTCATGGTTGATATAAAAGATGACACTTTTTTCCTAGTTATCAAATCTTTAAGAGATGGTGAATTTAAGTTTAAGAAAGACTTATAATTTTCTCCCACTCAATATATTAATTAATTGGGAACATATAAATTCCAAACTAATGTATGTAACAAAAAGGATAAAATAAATGAAACAAAAACTAAATAGAAGTTACAAAAATTTTGAAATAAAATAAACCATAGAGAAATAGAGAAAAAAATATGGAATCAATTCCAAGAATTCTGGATGAAAATTTGTAAACTCAATTAATAAATATTATTAAATGATAAAATTTGCAATCATGTATATCTTAACATTTAATTTAATAGGGTAGGAATATCCTTATCTAGATTAAAGGGTACCATTTCTAATACCCATGAACTTTGTTATTCAAACTAATTAGAAGATACAAGTCAAAATATCAAACTTATTTGATGGATGTTAATAGTAATAGCTTTATCCATGTATTCTTTTTGGATTATAATGATCATTATAAAATCCATCACCCAAGACATTGTCACAATATATTCCAAGAATATTCTGATTCATGACTGTAGAATCTCTTAAATCAGGTTACCTCAAAAGAAAAAAAACAAATAAAAATCATATTGCTTTTAAAATGGAAAAAATATAAATGAGAATATCATTGAAATACAAAAATAATCTCAAAAATCTCTTAAATCACTGATATATTGAATATCATAATGTTAATTTTCTAGTAGTTTTAGTATCTTACTCATTCCCTTAATTAAATCTTGGTCTCCTTTTATACTTACTAGAGTAAAAATCTATAATAGTGTAATCCAATTCATTAGAACATATAGAAAACATGGAAGCTTAAAATATATATTTTGTTCAATATAGTTAAACTTCATTAATAAAACATAAAAAATATTCATATTTGAATCAATATACTAGAATAAGACATCCCTAGACCTGTATACTTAGATTTATTTCTAAAACATAATATTTAAAAATTGTAATTGATACCAATTTATGTGACCCAATTTCAACCATCCATAGTTATAATATCAATAACTAACATCGAGTCACATACTTACAAAAAAAACTTGTTGTTTTAGAGGTTTAGAGAATTAAGAAAAACATTTTATGTAAAAAACATTGTTTCTTTCTTGTTATAAGGTAAAATTTCCCATTAATTATATATTATATTATTCTATAAGAAGACTTCATAATATCCCACAAAATTCACTAGACATGATACACATATATAACAATCATATACAATATAATTATTTATATCCCAATAAAAAAGGAAAAAAAGAAAGGGTGATCTCATATGCTCATTAAAGGTGAAAATTTGTGATATAAATCATAACTAAAGTTATGATGATCATAAGTGTATGTTAACATAATCAACTACATGTTCTCAATTTAAAAGTTTCAAAGACATAAAATCTTAGATTATAAAATTTAAAATCACATTATATTTATATGAATGATTAAAAAGGGTGTGAGAGTTGAAATTTTCATTCACATTTCATAACATAGACATGTTTCATCATAATCATGTCAATAAAAAAATTCACAATCTTGTACCCATATAATCTTATTAGAACATCTAGAATCAATCATAATCACACATAAAAATGTGAACATGTATATTAGAAAACATGTACATGTTTATCATTATCATCTCATGAGATATCCATATCACATTACCCAATTCATTATATGGATTTAACAGACCCAACCATCACATAATGAAAACCTTACATATATGTTTCACCAGATCATAAAATTATTCATCAATTTGTCATACCATAACCTGTAGAAAGGAAAAAAGTTTTAGAATCATTTCATCACCACATAATTTTAATTCATCCAATGAAATAACATTGATGGTATCATTAGATCATACCCCCATTGATGAATGATAAATATCAATGTATATTTACATAGATGAAAAATATAGTAGAAAATGTATTTTAATATTTCTTTGAAAACAAGGAAAATATCATTTTCCACCAGTATCATTAAAATAAAAAAATCAAGAATATTTAGAAAAGTATTTTCATAGAAAATAGCTGTGGATTGTTATAAATGAAGATTCAATGGAAAAACTATTTTAACAGTGGTAAAATTAATTCATCCAGTAAATGTTAAAATAATGATTCATTTTAGGATTTTGGTGAAATGTTTAAAATAAACCATTTAATAAATGGTAATAATATTCATTTTAAAACATTGAAATTAAATTTAAATATTCTTGAATATAAATTTAAATAACCAATTGATCATTGAAAAGAAAACTTTGTAAAACCATTTTCTCAATAGTTTTATGTTAAAAATATATGAGAATGAAATGTAAACATGAAACCCTAATAAATAACCATATTAGATGAAAATAAATTTTTTTAAAGGAAAAGGGTCATATAATTTCCCTTAATTGAAATTTAATATAGATAAACTTGAAAATGAATGACATTATATTATAAATTCCTTACATCAAGTTTAATCCTACGTTGTTTTCATTAAATACTCTAGTATAATTCGTATATATGAAATACACATATATACTAGATATATTTTAATATTAATATGTATCATTCCCTTATAATATTCAATTTCTCATTTTTTTTAAAAAAATTATGCATCAAAACCATTATTCAGTTGAAAAGGGATTATTGTGCATACATGGTAAGGATTGACAGTTCTTATTCATAAATCATGATCATAGTTTCATTATATATATATTCACAATAATTACATAAATATCATATTTTTTAATTTTATACACTTTTATAATGATTTATAAAAAGTGATGGTGAAAAATGAATTACACCACTTCATGGAGGAGCTGGTTCATACGTACAGATGATTGATGTTTCCACTTTTCAATAGATGGAATTAAATAAAGATATATAATAATTACATTTTAAAGAAAAAAATTTATATCATTAATATCATATATATTAAATAAATATATATTTATTTTTATCTATTAAAAGAAGAAATGAATAAATAATCACATCACTTCATGTAGGTGGTAGTCCACACGTGCACACAAGAAACTCTATCATTTTCAAATGGATGGGAAGAAAATAAGGTGGTAAAGATCTTATAATTATAGAAGATTTAATATTTCGTAAATATCCTATATGAACTTTAATTCCATAAAAACAACAAACAATGAATGGTGGTAATAGAAAATGAAATACATCACTTCAAGGATATGGCAGTTTGTACGTATGGATGAGTGATGCCTTCATTAACCATTGGGATGGAAATAATATAAAAATAAGTTTTTTAATGAACATAATAAAATTTTTAGTGTATGTAAGATATTGGTGTTATTATATCAAAATGGTTGTGGAAGCTTTATAGAAGGTGGATGAAGAAATAAACATGGAAATAAACAATTATGAGTTATACCTAAACTTTAAAAACATCATTTGGATTACACATAAAGCCTTAAATGGTTAGACTTATGGAAAGACCATGTATTTAAGTACATGAGGAGTGACTTTATACAGATATATAATTAGGTATTGTCCAAACTAAATTTCTCAAAAGGTGTGATGAAGTGAGGAGAGTATGTGACCTTTTATAAGTGAGGTTGGCAGAAAACTAATAAATACTTTAAATATTAAAATATAATATGTGTATAATTAATTTTTAAAGGACCCAAAATTCATGAGATAAGAATTTAATTATGATAATATAATATCTCTGAACTCGCACTCTGAGATTCGTTGCTAAAAACGTGAACATTACATTTTCAGTTTTGATTTTGGTGAAAGTGACCCAATTTTAGCGATCCAAAACATACAACATTAGAAGGTAAATATTGGATCACTAACATTCTCAAAGAACATTTAGTTTTAGAGTTTTATATAATTAGGAATAACTCTTTCATAAAAAATACCCATGAATTCAATATATTATCTTTCCCACTATGGAAAAATTTTCATATACCATATTAGGTCACCAACATCATCCATAAGAAACCCTTCTAGACATAATTCATTCAATATTATTCTTGATAACCTAGGAAAAATGAAATATAAGAAGGGTGTCCCTAAATTCTCTATAAGATTAAAAATAAGCATTAATAGTTCACTTTCATCAATGATCATAATAAGTGTATAAGGGTATGACAATATAATCAGAGGGCATGATAGATTTATAAAAAACGCATACCCATAAATACATGGATTATAAAACATGAAAACATGTAATAAGGTTTGAAAAAAGGTAAGAGTTATTATAATTAATAATCATGGTCCATGTGATATCAATATTGATCAAAGGAAACATTATAAACTCCTAGAAATCATAGATAAAAAATTTTGGTATCTCATAACATTATCATTATATCACTCTTACGAAAACCTTACAATTGGAGTGACCATATTTCCAACTTCCAATATAATTTTCTAGAGAACATAATCGTTACCCAATTCATCAAATCAATATCTCGGAGAACCCATTATATAATCTATATCTAGATCATCTGATGTTGTCTTGTTTCACCCATCATATATAATTTTCATGAACCAAAATATGAAAAAAGTATATATTTCATCATAAATTCATTGAAGCAACCATTATTATTTTCAAAACGTGATTAACCCATTTAAAATAAATAGGTTCCATAAAAATATCTTTGAAACATGATTAACCTATGGAAAAGAAATTGCTTCCATGGTAATAACATTGAAACATGATAAACTTGTATAAAATAATCTTGTTAATTAATAATCTCTTTGAAATATGATTACCTCATGGAAAAGAAATGGGATTCAAAACAATATCCTTGAATAAATATTAATCTACCCAGAGAAGGAATGATGATGGTATCGTTACAAAATATCCACATTGGATCATAAGTAACAACAAGGTTTTTTTATATTGATGAATGGAAATACCATTAAAATATCATTAAATACATTTTGAGGGAAAAAACATTTCCAATTGATTTTTTCTTTACAAAATAAAAAAATTCATAAAATTTTTTGGAAACTCTTTTCATTGAAAATAACCTAGAAAAATTATAAGTAATTATTTAAAAATCAATTAAAACATTATATTAAAAAATTATACTTTCCCCATTAAAAACACATTTTAAAGCATAAAACACATTTTAAAACATAATTTTTTTTAAAAACCTATTCTTTTAAAATAAACTTGAAAGATTGTAAAGGAATATTAATAAAAAATAATCATCATGAGGGTTAGAAATTCCATTAATTCCTTAAACATTAAAATAAATATTCTTTTCAAATTTTCATTAAAACCCAAATGAAAATTGTTTGGAAAACAACATGAAGATTCCTTTCAAAACAATTTTTTAAAAAAAATAAAAAGTGTAAAAATTTATTTAATAAATCATTTGAATAATTTTAAATTAAGTTTTGAAAACATTTATAGATAACATTTCATGATAACATTTTTTTGGAATAAAATGGATTTTTGACCACAGAGAAATAAAAATGTTTTTCATAAAAACAATTTTTTAAACTAATGAGTACCTAAATGGAGAAAAATGATAGGAAAAATTGTACTATCATGGCATAACCATAGGATAAGAAACATTCTGAGTTTCTTTATATCTATATCTTATTATTTTATCATTAGAATCATAATCACAAATAATCCTGATAAATGATGAAATTTTAACATAAAACTCATACAGCATTAGTATCTTTGAATCATGAACCCAATGAAATATAAACATTAAATGAAACATAGAATATCATGAAAATAAGTATATTGATGATATAAATTTCAAGGGGGTGTATATTCCAGTCATAAAATAAGATAGGTTCATAACATAACATATTTCTCAAAGAAGTCAATTTGAGACACAAAACCCTTATCACTTTGGTTTCATTTGAACCGTAAACCCCATGAAAGTGAGATAATAAAATTGTTATGTAATTAAAAATAATATTTAGGAGAAGAATCATAAAATACATTCATGTAAATTATATTCACAAAATAAAATAAATAGGTGGTGAATATGGAATGTGTCTCATCAATGTAAAAAAGTAAGATTGAAATCCCTTACCTCGAGTCCAGAAATTCTTTGTATGTTTTTAACTCATGTATAATAGGATTAAAAAAATTATTTGATTTATTAAGAAAAATTTCTAGGGTTAATATAATATAATTTAATCATTTATTTTATTTATTTATAGAGTCATATTAAAATACTAAATTAGTTAAATCTGTGTCTGGAGTTTTCTGGGTGTTAAGTTCATTAATTCAAAATGGAATTAGTGCATTGATGGTGGTCAAAGAGGTCATAATTTAGAAATATTATAACAACCCAATGTTTTATAAATGGAAAATCCCTTCTTATAGTTATGTAATATAATCACATGAATTCACAATACAATAATCTACAAATACTATGTGACCTTTAAACATAATATTATCACTTCTGTGATTTGAATTTCAAAAATTAGACATACACGGTTGCGATCAGTAAGATGTTTAGAGTCTGATAAGACAAAATTAATTTTTGGTGAATAGTAACCTACCCTTATGAGTAGTAACCTTCCCTTATAAATAGTAATATGAACCTTATGAATAGTAAATTGTCCAAAATAATAGTAACCTCACCCATGAGTATATAAATAAAATTTAGGCATCTTATAAGTGATAATATGATCATAGTAAAATTATTTGTATTTTTTTAAGTCATAAATAATTAATTACAATTAATTAATTAATTTTAAAAGAAATTTTATTTTCCTAAAAGGTTTTCATAAATTAACAATTTTATTTCCACTAGTTTTAAGATAATTTTATAAGACCTTATATAATTTTTGAAATCACTATAAAATCAGTTATAGTTTTAGAATATGTATTTTTCAATTAAATTATGATTTTAATTAAAAATTAAATTAATTATATTTATAAAATTATGTTTGAAAAATTGAGTTCATTTTGGGATTCTACATTTCAAAAAATGGTTAGGTTTAATTTTTTGGATTTTTCTAAAATACTTGAATTTTTTATGAATAGTAAAATACGATAATTCACAATAAATGCTAAAACCTGATTTTTTGCATCATGTCTGAGTCATGGATAATTTAAATGTCCATTTTTTAGAACTAAAATGCACATATTATAATTTTTTGTCACAAAAATCATTACTATTTCTTGCCTTATTGAAAAATAATAAACTAATGATTAAAATATTAAGAAAACCCTCCTCCCATCCACTATAAAAACCACCCACACTCCCCTCTTCCCTTCACTCCACTCAAGACTTTTTTACTTCCCTAAATTCTGACCAAATATCTCCCAAATCTCCTCCCGCACATACATCATCCCTTGGTCTCTTCAGGATACCAAATCCTCTCCCCTTAAGAGGCTCTCAAGGAAGATTAAATCAAGAGGTAAATTCCTCTTTTCTTTTATTTCACTTTCTTTTCAAGTTCCTTTGATTTATTTTCTATACTTACCTATAATCATACAAATGTTATGAAAACTCTATCAACTTATATGTAATGGAATTTGTTTATGATAATGGGAAATTTTTTTATCATCTCTCATTTACCCTTCTTTTATTTTAGTAGTAAAGACACCATCTGAGATGTGTTCATTTACCACATTCAAGGATGTTGGGTTTTCAGTTTCTTTTACCATATTAAATTCAGTACATGAAACAATTTTTATTATGGTTGAACCAGATTATTATGTAATATATCCTATGTAAGGTTCTATAATCTTTTTGTACACATGATATTAAATTATAATGCAAAATGAGTTTGTAGTGATGAAAAACTACCAATAAACCAAAAAGGTTATCACTAAAGTTTTATATAATGATTCAACTTCACTCCAAGTAAACAAATTAAATTTACAACCATTTAATATTATGTATGTTCACTAATTTCATATAACTTAAATTCTGGATATCCATTTTCATTCTACGTATTTATCCGAACATGAATATAAGTGAATTGATCATTAAAACCAAGGAAGGAAACGCTCCAAAACAATGAAATTAAACCTCTTAACTCATTAAAAAGGACATGAATGAAATTAATAAGGTTAAAATAAATCAATAAAATGTATTTAATATTCTGTAATTATTAATTAGTGAACCTAATTTTATTATTCGGGTCATTAAGATCAATCGAAGAACACCATTGGACTTAAGGTAAGGGATCCTCTCTATTTCACTTTTATTCAAGAATGTCCTCTATGTTATACCATTTTATGTGCAACACCAAATTATGGGGTATGATTTCACACCTCCACCATACTGACCTCATGATATATAATTGATTATAAACCCCTTTCTCTCTCATTAATCCCTCTCAAGTACACCTGATACCATGCCGATAATCCCTAAGGGGTTCTACCTGAACCTCCTCTGTTCCTTCAGGTTTCCTTATCTTAATTTCACCAAAATAAATTTATCTTATATTTTTATGTGAATATTATAAATTATGTTTACATGTAACAAATTCATTTATAAAGACCCTTCCATCATTCTCTTTCGTGGATATACATGTTTTTAAATGATTCCCTCTTCAATACTTCCCGATAAGCAAACCTGTTTGGGGGAACTTCCCGAATTCTTACCCGGTTTCAAGTGCACTCTATATTATATTTTAATCCACAATTCTCTTTATAAAATCAATATTTTTTTTATTATTAAATCCTTCTTGGTTCACTTATGGTTTTATATAAAGGATTTTTCCCTTTTCTATTTTGAAGTCTCTATAGTATTTTCCTTAAAACCGCACAAAAATATTTTAATGCTAAAATTTATTAAATACTTTTTTTACATGTTGTCAATTATTCTTGACATCACATAACATGATACATTCCTATTTTCCCTTATGAATATCCATGTATATTTTAGTTCCCTTATTTCATGGACACTTTTATGATACGACCATTCGTTATGTTTTATGGAATGATTGTGGTACCCAATTCTTTCCATGGGTAACCCTTATGTTTATGTAATCTTGATTATATATGATTATTTATATGGAAAACATATTCATGAAAAGATAATATGGGTGCGCCTAGATAGATATCCAATGAATTGGGTAATGTTTAGTCTCATGAGACATTATGTGTGACGGTCTTGGCGGTTAGCCTTGGCTTGCACAACCATGTGTGGCGGTCTTGGAAGTTAGCCTTGTCTTGTGCTACCATGTGTAACGGTCTTGTTGGTTAGCCTTGACTCATGCTAAAGTCATGTTTCATGTTACTGCCACATTATTATTATTACATGTTTATATTATTCTAGGTTTATATGTTATGATTCTATATATTACATGCCTTTTTATATCATCATTTCATGCCTTATATCTCATGTGCTAATACTTTGTTCTTACAGTTATTCCCTTACTGGGATTTTATCTCATCCCTTTGTTCATGTTATCCCTAGGTTCTCTTATGTAGATGTATGAACATAATGGAAGATATAAGCTCATTATGTAGATTAAATAAAAAATTTGTTTTTATAATGTTTGATTATGTACCTAGTCTTCCAAGACACTAGACTTTATGATCCCTGGATTGTAATATGATGTATAATTATAATTAAAATCATGTAATGTTATATGTAAAATTCTATGATCATTATAGTTGGTATCAGAGGATGGTCTGGTTATTTTTGGAGATTAGGAATAGAGCACTTTATTATGAACCTTAAGGATGAGACTAAGTATAAGAAAACACCCTTAAATTTTTGTAAGTATAGAGTAAGTGGTTTATCAATAAAATACATCCCTATCTAGATTCATATAGGTAGAGGTGGATCTGGCATAGTTGTATCTAGGGTTAAAACCCAAAAACACTACTTTCAGCTAGACTCAAATGGGAACTAGTGCACGACAATGGGTCTTACTGCACTCTTAGTTTGACACTCCTGGGGGATATGATTTGGTAAATTAATAATCTTGGTAAAAACCATTATTAAGGGAATAAAAAATCCCATAAGAATATAATTTAAAAAATAGATCAAGGATAACCTAGAATGAAACATAGGGAATCACAAGTTATGATATACTTATCATTTAAAATTTTATCCTATTGTGTTAAATGTTTCTTTTTTATACTCAATAACTAAGTATTCAATCCCTCTAATTGTACATTCTTTTTCTTAGTTAATGGAAAGAAATAGAAGAACACATGCTAACAATCAATGTGATAGGTAATGTGAATATTTCCCTAATGTTATGCCTGATATGATGTAAAAGGGTGCTCAAAACTTCATGATAGTACTTTATCATCTAGATCAAGTTATGAATAATAAATTAAACCATGTGGAACACCCTAATCCTCTAAGGAAAGAGCAAGTTACTATTGAATCCTTAATGCGAAAAAGGCCTCCCATGTTTAGTGGATCGTCTGATCCCCTCCTTGAGGAACAGTGGATTAACTCCATTGAAAATATATTCTCTATCATCCAATGCTTAGAAGAAGAGAAGTTCGTACTGGTGGTCTATCCTTTTAATGGGGAAGCTGATCAATGGTAGACACTGATCAAGAATACGAATTCCTAGGAGAAAATTGATTCCATGGATTGGGAGGAATTCAAGAGAATGTTTTTCAATAAATATTTTCCCCAAACCCTTCATCTCAAGATGGAAACAGTGTTCCTCAAACTCAAGAAGAAGGAAGATGTGTCAATCGGGGCATATAAAGAAAAATTCACAAGGCTTGAAAGGTACGCCTCTAGCCTTGTCTTAAACACCGAAATTAAGGTGGATCTCTTCTTTAGCGGACTAAAGTTGATTCTATGAAAAGTGTTGGTGATTTGATACTTTGATAGTTATGAGAAGATTTTATGTTGTGCCCTCAAGGTTGAAATGGAGATCAGACACTCTCAATGATATCACGGGCCCAGTGACAAGAAGAGGAAAATGGAATCTAATGTGGGTGGTCCTGCAAATAAATTACATGATGGAAAGAACCTCGATCATCCCACGTGTAAAAATTGTGGGAATAAGTATCCTAGGAACTATCTAAAGGGAACCAATAATTGCTTCAAATATAGAAAGTTGGGACATCTTGTTAAAAACTGTCAATTGGATATAAAGAATCCTACTAATGTGGAAGAAGAAAGGAAGGTTCAGATCAACACTTAGTCTGTAGTGTTGTGTTACAACTAAAAGGAGTATGGGAATTATGCAAACAATTTCCCTAAGCCGAGGTTTGTTAGAGTCAATCAACAGCAACCTCCAAGGCAATAAGAAAGGGCTTATGATATCACTACTACTGAGGTTGTCACGACCCAACCCGTACCGAGGCTCGAGCCACAACTACCCCAAGCCTGCCTCCATAGGCCAGGGGCTGGTGACTAACGCCGAAGGCACAATAAACTAGGGGAGTCCTTTGCCTAAGAAACCTTACACACACACGCAGTCAACTCAAAGCAACAGTACAGGGAAAAGAAAGCAAGGTACAACACTGCTACAAAAAGGGTAACCAACATACATGCATCGACCTCTAACCAGTACAAGTAAAGTGATGACAAGTAAACTGCACAGTAAAAGGGGAAAAACACACGCCCATCTAGAAAGGTGCCACAACCCAGCAACAGGTAAAACAAAGGTAAACTGTTGGTGAGTCTCACACCCAGGAAGTCCTGCTACGGCCACCGAACGCAGCCCAAGCTCCTGTGTCCTCTACGCTCCTCCGTAGTCTCGACCAACCTGTCTGTCATCTGCAAGGTCATACCAAGTGCGGGCAAAGCCCAAGAAAGGGTGAGTATAAAAACACTCAGTAGGATTCCTCTAAAGCTCGAGGGAGCAACAAGGGAGGTACTAAAATGGGGAGTAGTAGACAGAGCAGAGAACAGTGTAAGAGTGCAAAAGAGAGAAAGAGAGTGCAGCTCAACCCAATAAGAGAAAGGAAGCAAACTCGTCCAGATGCAAGGAGCTAGAGACGGTGAGAAGACGAAATTCTCGTCGAGTCTTCGCTGCCTATAGTAGGAGAGTAGACTCATCCAAACAAAAGAAGCTAGACACAAAAAGCACGTGGCATACCCCGCACGTCTTCACCCCTCCTAGAAGGAGAGTAACCGAACCTAAGGAGTGGGAACAACAATAAGATGTATATATATGCTCCACGAGAAACCTGAATGAGTGGGTAAGGGGATCTCTATCTCCAAGCTCAACCTAAGAAGAGTCACCAATAGTTCAAAGGATATCCAACACCGAACCCAAACATCCTGCACGTCAACCTAGGAGGTAAAAGTCAAAGGGCCTAATCACCGCACCTTGATACTATCCGCTTTGGGTGGCAGTGACTCGCCCGCACGGCTTTTAGGTTGCGTCGCAAGGACGCATCTTGGTGGGGAAAAGCGCCCCTCATCCTCATATTTCTTAAGGTCGCGTCAAAGCTGTCACATCACTGACTCGTACAACCAAGGGTCCTGCTCTGGTAGTCACAGAGAAAATTCACCGACTAGCCACATAAGAAGGCCTGAGTTTGAAATGACAACAAGTTACCCACTGCCCTGCCCTACTGGAGGGTAAACCCAGAAGAAGTCGACAGGTAACCCACTGCCCAGACCTGCTGGAGGTTAGACCCATAAGAAGTCGACAGGTGACCCACTACCTAGCCCTGCTGGAGGGTAGACCCAAAAGAAGCCGACAGGTGACCCACTACCCAATCCTGCTGGAGGGTAGACCCGGAAGAAGTCGACAGGTGACCCACTGCCTAGCCCTGCCGGAGGGTAGACCCGGAACACGTCGACAGGTGACCCACTGCCCAATATCTGCTAGAGGGTAGACCCGGAACACGTCGACAGGCGACCCACTACCCAGTCTCTACTGGAGGGTAGACCTGAAAGTAGTCGACAGGCGACCCACTGCCCAGCCCTGCTGAAGGGTAGACCCGGAATAAATTGTCAGGCGACCCACTGCCCAGCCCTGCTGGAGGGTAAACCTAGAAACGGGTCTGATAACTCAACACTGCAACTGACATCACCGGGTGTTACCAACATCGCTACTGTGTGTTGGTTCACAGTGCGTCAAAGGGACCTCCATCCAACACCCTTTCATGTTTCCACATTTAATAAGACCTCAAACGAGGCTCCACATGCCCGAACGAATCACACCGTTGCAATCCTCACGGAAAATCACGCGAGATAGACCATTTACTCACCCGAAACGGTCAACCGGTGAATATGGCACTATTCACCGTAGCCAGCCCGAGTGGGGCCCACACCAAGGTCCCAAAACTGCACAAACGAATCACACCACTTTGATCCCCTCGGAAAATACACGGGATTGGCTACTCAATCGCCCAAAACAGACACCCGGTGAAAAGGGTACTATTCACCGTAGCCAGCCCGGGTGAGACCCACACCACGATCCTGAAAAAGGTCGGGTGGACTACGCCATCGTGAAGCTCTCATAAAAACACGTCAAAATGACTATTCATTCGCCCGAACGGACGTCTGATGGAAAATTCGCAATACGCTGCACACAGCTCAAAAGACGGCATGTGGGGCCCACGCCTCAACTCCGGCTTTATCACCAGAAACCACCCCGGTCAGCCTTGTCTCGATGCCAGGGTCACAATGCCACTGACGGCGCTTAAAACGGACTCCGGATGCAGAAGCCGCAACTCCCCGCGTTATACACAAACGGGACTCTGTGGGGCCCACACCTCGGCCCGAATTTAAGCGGGCGGATTGCACTGTCATAATCCCCTTGGAAAAACACTCAGAAACGAGTACCCAAACACCCCAAACTGATGTCGGGTGGAAAAGTGGCATTTCACCGTAAAATGTGTGAACTCGGCCCTGTGGGCCCCACACCTTGTCTCCAACCTGAAGGCTTCGGAAAGCACCTCAAAAAGTCCGCACGAGGACTAGGATCACGCTGCCGCTGACGACGCGTCAATTGGACATCCCAAGCAAGAGTTAGGTCTGACACAACAATTAATTAATTAATTAATTAATTACTCACATTTATCGTTTCATGCCACCGAGCAACGAAACCAACCCGAAAAGGCTCCGAACCAACTTTAGAATGACTGTATCAGCTCTGGGGCCACTGCACCTCTGACGGCACGTCAAACGGACGTCCGGCTTGCGAGACACGTCTGTCGCAACTTTAATAATAATTTATTGTTATTAACTTAACGTGTTTCGGATCACTCGCCTTTGGGAACAGAACCTAAAAACCCCGGGACTCATCTTAAAAAGAGTGCCTTCCCGATACAATTCTGCAGCCGCAGATGGCGCGTCAAATGGATGCATCATTTAAAAGATACGGCCCCCTGAATGCAAGGGGGCCTAACCGGGCCGGTTCACCCCGGTCGGCCCGGACCGAGCCGTCGGCCCGCGGCCCAGCCGCGGGTCCGGTTTTTCTCCATGCGGACCGGTCGTCTGGCTGGTCTTCCGTGTCGCGCATCAGGATTTGCATTCAACGGGTCTTTGCTCCCTCCGCGTGCCCGAGGCCCTGACCGCCTCGGGACTCCGCCTGCCGACCGCAACCAGCCACGGCCGCCGCTCTGAGGTCCCCCCTCTGCCGGCTCCACCTGACGCCAGCGCCCCGGCCGCCTGGAGCTCCTTCGCTCGACCGCGAGCCGCCATCGCCCCTCACCGGCTCTGCTGCTTGACGTCGTGCCCACCGCACGCCAAACCCTGCTCGACCGAATGCCTCTACCGGCCTCCGCTCGCACTCGCCCGGCCGACACCTGTGCCCCGCCGCTGAGCTGAACCCCCCGAGCTCTGCCGCATTCCAAGACGCGGTCTCCCCGCTCTGCCTCTAGTTCGGTCTCCTGCCACCGCCCCTCACCGGAGTCGAGCCTTCGACCGGTCCCTCCGACCATTCCGGTGATCAGAAAAATTATTCGACATCGGTTTCGGGATCCCTTGGACCGGATCTTCACAACGCCTTCCCCAGCTCATCGATCTGTCGAGGTTCGCGCACGCCCAAATATTTGGTACGAAGAACATTCAAGAATCGAGGAATTGAATGGGGCTCGGGCGTTGGCCGTGTTCGTTCAGACAACGCCCCAAATTCTAAAAACTATAAATAAAGGAAATTCAAATACAAAAATGATGAAGAAATTGAGAAAAATCGACGAGGGTGCGAAATTCAACAAGAATCCTACCTCGGATCGCTCGTTCGTCGTTGGCGACGCGTCCACGACGCTCCCACTCCGATCCGCCAAGGCTCTGGCGAAGATGGATCCTCAATCCGCCGAAGAACGGCGAAGAACGCCGAAGAACATGAGAGAGAGAGGGAGGGAGGGAGAGAGAGATGGGGGGATGGGTCTTCCCTCAACAATGAATTTATAAAAGTTCACTAAAACTCTCCCAACGGGCACGGATTCTGAAACCCTCACGCCCGCCTATTTTTTCTCACGCCTAGGCAAAACACCCCACTCTGAACTCAACGGAAGTCTCAGATTTCAATTCCGACACTTCGTTTGAAAGTTATTCAAAAAGAAAGCAAGTGATAAAAATCACTAAGTGGACATTTCGAAATAACCATTTTTCCCCTGGGTGACATCTCTCACAGTAGGCCCGCGCCCGCAAAACTTACACCCCTCCTAAGGTAAACGACACACTCTGAACTTAACGGTGCCCTCGGTTTCCCAATCTGAGCCATTGTTTAAGAGATACTTGAGTTTAACTATTAAATGAATAAATAAATTAATTAATTTATCCCTTTAACGTTCCGGTAGCGGGCGAGGGGTCCAAACGTCCCGCACCGACATGCTTTATGTCATTCTTAGGGTAAACACCCCATTTCGGACCCATCCGTACACTCGGATCTCTAATCTGAAGCATCATTTAATATTTATCCCATTTATTTGGCGTGCCCAGTGTGAACGTACTGAAAATTTAATTCCAGCCACATCGGGGCTCGGAATCGCACGCCGTCTGAAGGCACTACTCTGGAATAATATCAAGAATATTCCAAAGTCTTTTATAGAAAAAAACCGGTTCTTACATCATTCCCTCCTTCAATATTTTCGTCCCCAAAAAGAAAAACCAGGGAACAAATCAGGGTACTAAGCCCACACCTGGCTCTCCCGTACCCAAAAGTACTCTTGCATAGTTCTGTATCACCGCACACAGACCAAAGGATTTTATCTATTCAAGCGAGGTATTCCCTTGTCGATGAAGTGCACAGGAGCACTCACACATCTCCTCAGGTAATCCTTGCAGGAGATGTCGTGCACCCACTCCCGACTTTGGGGGGTCAGGGCAAGGCGGTAGACAACCTTGCCATCCCTTCGCACGGTCTCAAATGGCCCGAAGGCCCTCGGGGGTATCTCACCTCCACGGATGAACCCTTATGTCGCACGACGCGACTGGAATCACCACCCGCACCTGGAACAAGGCCCGGTCATTCCCTCCTTCAGAATACCCATCTGGTGAAACACTCAAGGATATCTAGTCACACAAGTTTTGACAGTCGGTGCATCACGACCGAGACTCTCTTACATGCTCAACCAGCAAAGGAGTCGGCTTTATCAACTACATACAAGTTGTACCCTCCTATAGAAACTCCAGTCAGCATCGTCATCTCTGGTTCAAGTCTCTCTGTGTGGGGATGCACCTGAGAAACTGGTGGTCTGATCAAACCACAATGCGCTCTCCCTAAAGATAGTGTCTCCACATTCTTAGGGAAAAACTATCACCACCAGAACCAACATAGGGTTAATCTGACGCCCCGCGTCACCCTCGGTAACCCCTCGAGGAAAGATTACCTCGCACATTGTCTAACAAGTTCTACTGAGAAAAGTAGAAAAAGTCACAGAGCGTACCTCTCATCATCTCTTGCATTGTAGGATTGTAAACAACCACAGCACACAGCCACCTGCGGCCCGTCCGTCAGCTCCCTGAGCCTGACATGGGCCACCTAGTGGTGGTGGAAGGACCTCAAAACATCGTCCGCCAACCACTGTTCTTCCTGCATTCTGCCAAAACCGCCTCCCTAGGGACCACCCTGCCCTCACCTGGGAGTTCTCTTATCAAGACACTGCCTCTGTCGTGGCGGTGCATCTACCAACTATCTGGATGACTCAGCACATTTGGTCGAGTAGTCTCACGCCACGTGATCTCGCACATCCCAAACATAGCACTAGTCCTCTCTGGGCTATCTTTGTGCTATACACTGTCCCCGACCATGTGCCTGAGTCTTATCAAGGGGAAAACTCCGGTGTCGAGGCCCCGCCAATCGACGTCCCTCTACAAAAAATTTCTCTGTCACCAGTGCCTGCTTTAGTACCCTGAGATGGGTGAGGATGCACAAGGGCACTAAATTGGAATGAATCTCCTCTAAAGAGATCTCATTCAAACTTCTGTGCTCGAAAGTTGTCGTCACGGACCACGTCCGGATAAAAACATGCACGGTCTTTGAAACTAGTCGCATACACAAGCACTGTCATCCCTCCCTGTTGAAACTGCAGGAGCTCTTGGATCTGAACGGAGCGTAAGCAGGAGGGGTAAAACTCCTCACAAAATAGCAGCTGAAAGTCACCTCATGAAAGTGACAACTCATCGAGTATCCGAGTAACCCTGGATCTACTACGCCAAACTGTGGGGTGGAAAAAGACTGGTTGTCAAAGCCACCATCTAACCTGTCAGTGTCTGAACAAGCCTGAAGAGGCGGACCACCGACTCTAGCCAACCCTCCATTGCCTGAGAGTATGGATCACCATGGAACCTCAGCTGTATCCGATTCTGGAACTCACATAGCGCGCCCAGCCTACGCTCGTCATTGGCCCTCGCTGCCGGTACTATCTGCTACTACACAGGTGGAGGTGCTACTACATGTCCTCCTGGAGAAAGGGTAATCGTATGATGGATCTTGAACTGAGGCCTCTTCACTCACGAAATCTTCTCCACGAACCGGAGCTAGTATCCTGGCTAGCTATCATCATGGAGACATCCTGAACCCGATCAAGGAGCACCGCCTTCAAATGAGCATATATATATCAACAACGATGGGGAGCTGACTCAAGAAGGACAGCCAAGGACTCAATCCTATATGATGCATGAACCAATTTCCCTGCAACAAGTGTCTCAGTGTGCTGAGTCGACAAGCGGGTTATCAGGGTCCTCGTGAATGGATACGTCAGCCGCCACACCATCACTGGACTCCCTGGCCTGAGAGCCGCTCTCGAGACACGTTGACATTGTTGCCCCAAAACTCAACCAATTCCTTTATAGGGATGTTCGAACATCACCCCAAGTAAAGAAACACCTCTGATACCACTTTTTCATGACCCGACCCGTACCGAGGCTCGAGCTGCAACTACCCCAAGCCTGCCTCCATAGGCCAGGGGATGGCGACTAGCACCGAAGGCACAATAAACTAGGGGAGGCCTTTGCCTAAGAAACTGTACACACACGCGCAACCAACTCAAAGTAACACTGCAGGGAAAAGAAATCAAGGTACAACACTGCTAAAAAAATGGTAACCAACATACATGCATCAACCTCTAACCAGTACAAGTAAAGTGCTAACAAGTAAACTGAACAGTAAAAGGTGAAAAACATGTGCCCATCCAGAAAGGTGCCACAACCTGGAAACAGGTAAAACAAAGGTAAACTGCTGGTGAGTCTCACACCCAGGAAGTCCTTCTACGGCCACCGAACACAGCCCAAGCTCCTGTGTCCTCTATTCTCCTTTGTAGTCTCGACCGACCTATCCGTCGTCTGCAAGGGAACACCAAGTGCGGGCAAAGCCCAAGCAAGGGTGAGTATAAAAACACTCAGTAGGATGCCCCGAAAGCTCAAGGGAGAAACAAGGGAGGTACTAAAATGGGGAGTAGTAGACAGAGAAGAGAATAGTGTAAGAGTGCAAAAGAAAGAAAGAGAGTGCAGCTCAACCCAACAAGAGAAAGAAAGCAGACTCGTACAGATGCAAAGAGCTATAGACGGTGAGAAGACGAACTTCTCGTCAAGTCTTCGCTGCCTATAAAAGGAGAGTAGAATATTCCAACCAAGAGGAGCTAGACACGGAAATCATGTGGCATACCCCACGCATCTTCGCCCCACCTAGAAGGAGATTAACCGAACCCAAGGAGTGGGAACAACAATAGAATGTATATATATACACAACAAGAAACCCGAATGAGTGGGTAAGGGGATCTCTATCTCCAAGATCATCCCAAGAAAAGTCACCAACAGTTCAAAGGATATCCAACACTGAACCCAAACGTCCTGCACGTCAACCTAGGAGGTACAAGTCAAAGGTCCTAATCACCACACCTCGATACTATCCGCTTTGGGCGACACTGACTCGCCCGCACGGCTTTTAGGTCGCATCGCAAGGACACGTCATGGTGGGGAAAAGCGCCCCTCATCCTCGTATGTCCTAAGGTCACGTCAAAGCTGTCACATCACTGACCCGTACAACCAAGGGTCCTGCTCTGGTAGTCATGGAGAAAATTCACTGACTAGCCACATAAGAAGGCCTGAGTCTGAAATGCCAATAGGTAACCCACTGCCCAGCCCTGCTGGAGGGTAAACCCGGAAGAAGTCGATCGGTGACCCACTGCCCAGCCCTGCTAGAGGGTAGACCTAGAAGAAGTCGATATGTGACCCACTTCCCATCTCTGCTGGAGGGTAGACCCAGAAGAAGCCGACAGGTGACCCACTGCCCAGCCCTGCTGGAGGGTAGACCCGGAAGAAGTCGACAGGTGACCCACTGCCCATCCCTACTGAAGGGTAGACTCGAAACATGTCGACAGGCGACCCACTGCCCAATATCTGCAGGAGGGTATACCCAGAACACGTCGATAGGCGACCCACTGCCCAGTCTCTATTGGAGGGTAGACCTGAAAGTAGTTGACAGGAGACCCACTGCCCAGCCCCGCTGGAGGGTAGACCTGGAATAAATCATCAGGTGACCCACTGCCCAGCCCTGCTAGAGGGTAGACCTGGAAATGGGTCTGATAACTCAACACTACAACTGACATCACCGGGTGTTACCAACATCGCTATCGTGCGTTGGTTCGGAGTGCGTCAAAGGGACCTCCATCCAACACCCTTTCATGTTTCCACATTTAATAAGACCTCAAACGAATCTCCACATGCCCGAACGGATCACACCGTTGCAATCCTCATGGAAAATCACGCGAGATAGACCATTTACTCGCCCGAAACGGTCAACCGGTGAATACGGCACTATTCACCGTAGCCAGCCCCGGTGGGGCCCACACCAAGGTCCCGAAACTGCACAAACAGATCACACCAATGTTATACCCTTAGAAAAACATGCGGGATTGGATACTCAATCTCCCAAAACGGATACCCGGTGAAAAGGGTAGTATTCACCATAGTCAGCCCGGGTGGGACCCACACCACGATCCCGAAAAAGGTCAGGCGGACTGCGCCCTCGTGAAGCTCTTGGAAAAACACGTCAAAAAGACTATTCATTCGCCCCGAATGGACGTCTGATGGAAATGTCGCAATACGCTGCACACAGCTCAAAAGAGGGCCCGTGGGGCCCATGCCTCAACTCCGGCTTCATCGCATAAAACCACCCTGGTCAACCTCGTCTCGATTCCAGGGTCACAACACCGCTGATGGCGCCTAAAACAGACTCCGGATGCAGAAGCCACAACTCCCCGCATTATATGCAAACGGGGCTCTGTGGGGCCCACACCTCGGCCCGAATTTAAGCAGACAGATTGCACCATCACAATGCGCTCGGAAAAACACTCAGAAACGAGTACCCAAACACCCCAAACGGATGTCGGGTGGAAAAGTGGCGTTTCACTGTAAAACGTGCGAACTCGGCCCTGTGGGGCCCGCACCTTGTCTCCAACCTAAACGCTTCGGAAAGCACATCAAAAAGTCCGCACGAGGACTGGGATCACGCTGCCACTAACGGCGCGTCAATCGGACATCCCAAGCAGGAGTTAGGTCTGACGCAACAATTAATTAATTAATTAATTAATTAATTAATTAATTAATTAATTAATTACTCACATTTAGTGTTTCATGTCACCGAGCAATGAAACCAACCCGCAAAGGCTCTGAACTAACTTTGGAATGACCGTCACAGCTCCGGGGCCACTGCGCCTCTGCGGCACGTCAAACGGACGTCCGGCTTGCGAGCCCCGTCCGTCGCAACTTTAATAATAATTTATTATTATTAACTTAACGCGTTTCGGATCACTCGCCTTTGGGAATGAACCTAAAAACCCCAGGACTCATCTTAAAAAGAGCGCCTTGCCGATACGATTCTGCAGTCGCAGACGGCGCGTCAAACGGACGCGCCGTTTAAAAGATACGGTCCCCCGAATGCAAGGGGGCCTAACCAGGTCGGTTCACCCCGGTCGCCCCGGACCGAGCCGCCAGTTCACGGCCCAACCACAGGTTCGGCCTGAACTGTCGCGGCCCACTGGCCGTGGCCCGCCCCTCAACACCGGACCCGAGTGGGTCCTGTTTTTCTCCACGCGGACCGGCCGTCTGGCCGGTCTTCCGCGTCACGCAGCAAGACCCACATTCGGCGGGTCCTTGCTCCCTCCGCGCGCCCGAGGCGCTGACCACCTCGGGACTCCGCCTGCCGACTGCGCCCAGCTGCGGCCGCCGCTCCGAGGTCCCCGCTCCTCCGGCTCCGCATGACGCCAGTGCCCCAGCCGCCGGGAGCTCCTCCACTCGACCGCGAGCCGCCGCCGCCCCTCGCCCGCTTCGCTGCTCGACGCTGCGCCCGCCGCACGCCAGACCCCGCTCAACCGAACGCCTCTGCCGGCCTCCGCTTGCACTCACCCGGCCGACACCCGCGATCCTTCCGCTGAGCTGAACCCCCCGAGCTCCTCCACGTTCCAAGACGCGGTCGCCCCGCTCTGTCGCCGGTTCGGTCTCCAGCCGCCGCCCCTCGCCGGAGCTGAGCCTTCGACCGGTCCCCCCGACCAATACGGTGACTGGAAAAATTATCCAACACCGGTTTCGGGATCCCTGGGACCGGATCTTCACAACGCCTTCCCCGGCTCATCGATCCGTCGAGGTTCGCGCGTGCCCGAAAATTTGGTACGAAGAACATTCAAGAATCGAGTAATTGAACGGGGCTCAGGCGTTGGTCGTGTTCGTTCGGCCAACGACCCAAATTCTAAAAACTATAAATAAAGTAAATTCAAATACGAAAATGATGAAGAAATTGAGAAAAATCGGCGAGGGCGCGAAATTCAACAAGAATCCTACCTTGGATCGCTCGTTCGTCGTTGGCGACGCGTCCACGACGCTCCCGCTCCGATCCGCCAAGGCTCCGGCGGAGATGGCTCCTCGATCCGCCGAAGAACGGCGAAGAACGCCGAAGAACATGTGAGAGAGAGAGGGAGGGAGAGAGAGATAGAGGGGGGGGGGTGGGTCTTCCGTCAATAGTGAATTTATAAAAATTTACTAAAACTCTCCCAACGGGTGCGGATTCTGAAACCCTCGCGCCCGCCTATTTTATCTCACGCCTAGGCAAAACACCCCACTCCGAACTCAACGAAAGTCTCAGATTTCAATTCTGAGACTTCGTTCGAAAGTTATTCAAAAAGAAATCTAGTGATAAAAATCACTAAGTGGACATTTTGAAATGACCATTTTGCCCCTGGGTGACATCTCTCACAGAAGGTCCGCGCCCGCAAAACTTACACCCCTCCTAGGGTAAATGGCATGCTACAAACTCAACGGTGCCCTCGGTTTTCCAATCTGAGCCACCGTTTAAGAGATAATTTATTTTAACCATTAAACTAATAAATTAATTAATTTATTTATCTGTTTAATGTTCTGGTAGCGGGCGAGGGGTCCAAACGTCCCGTATCGACATGCTTTATGTCGCTCCTAGGGTAAAAACCCCATTTCGGATCCATATTTACTCTCAGATCTCTGATCTAAATCATCGTTTAGGAGTTATCCTATTTATTTGGTGTGCCCAGTGTGAACATACTGAAAATTTAATTCCGGCCACACCGGGACTCGGAATCGCACGTCGTCTGAAGGCGCTGCTCTGGAATAATATCAAGAATATTCTAAATTATTTTATAGAAAAAATCGGGTTCTTACAGAGGTGGATCCGGAAAACATTGTGGTGACAGGTATGTTGGTTATTCATTCAAGAATAACGAATGTACTATTTGATTCTGGTTTTATACATTCTTTAATATTTTGAAAGTTTAGTATAACTATTCAAATACCACCTAAAAATTTAGAGGATAAGTTTCTATGAGAACAGAGAATGGGGAAATTATTTTTTCAATGGTTTATAACTCCTCCCCCATTAATGTTTTTGGATTGAACCTCCCAGAAAATATCGTCAAACTTCTTTTAGTGGAGTTCGACGCTATCTTGGGCATGAATTGGATATCTTTATACAAATCCAACATCAACAGTTGGAAAATGGAGATCACTCTTTGCATCCTGAAGCATCCTCCAATTATTTACAAGTGTAAGGAAGAAGATGAATATCCTTTAGAACCAGTGTCTCAAGTGTGGATATTAATTCCTTATGAGCAGTAATTTCTAAATCAAATGATTGAGAAAAAGGATAGAATCATGCTTGAAGACAATACCATCGTGAGGGATTACACTGATGTATTCCCCGAATAGTTGTCTAGTATTCATACTAAATGAGAGGTTGAGTTCTCAATTGAACTTATTCCTAGATCTCTACCTATATCAAAGACACCTTATAAAATGCTCACCGTAGAGATGGAAGAGCTGAAGAAGCAGTTATAGGATAATTTGGAGAAGAGTTTTATATGACCGAGTGCTTCACCATGGGGTGAAACAGTCCTCTTCATCCATAAGAAGGATGGATCAATGCACCTCTTCATTGATTATATTGGGCTCAATAAAATCATGATAAAGAACAAGTATCCCCTACTATAGATAAATGAATTATTTGATCAGCTTCGTGGGCCCAGTTATTTCTATAAGGTGGACCTTCGGTCAAGATATCACCAATTAAAGGTGAGGAAGGAAGATATTCCCAAGACTGCCTTTTGAATGAGGTATGGACACTATGAGTTCATAGTGATGCCATTTTAACTCACTAATGCTCCAACAATTTTCATGGATCTAATGAATAGAGTCTTTAGAGATTACCTTGACAAATTTGTGGTAGTATTTATTGATTATATTCTGATATACTCTAAGAGAAAGGAGGAACCTGAGGAGAATCTGAATACTATGTTAAAGAATTTGTAAAGGGAGAAGTTGTATGAAAAGTATAGTAAATGTGAGTTCTGGATGGAGGAAGTATTATTCTTGGGGCATGTTATCACTATCAAAGGGATATCTATGGACCCTTTTAATACAAAGGCGATTAAAGAGTGTTCAATTCCAATATATGTAACAGAGATCCACAATATTCTAGGTCTATCCGGGTATTATTGATGATTTTTGAAGAACTTTTAATGATTTTCAAACCCAATGAACAAGATGAAATAGAACGGAGTAAAGTTTTCCAGGACTCATGAATGTGAAGACTGCACTAAGGAGTTTTAAAAGTGGTCAATAGATACATCAGTACTCACAATCCCAATAAGTGGAGAACTCTTTGTGGTGTATAGTGATGATTCAAAGAAGGTCTTAGGTTGTGTATTGATTCAAAATGATAAAGTGATAGCCTATACCTCAAGCTAGCTGAAAAATCTATGAGCAAAAATATCCTATTCATGATCTAGAGTTGGCAGCTGTGATCTTTACATAAAAAATCTAGTGGAATTATATCTATGGGGAGAAGTATGAGATATATACTGATCACAAGAGTCTCAAATATATATTCACACAAAAATATCTTAATATGCGCTAGTTAAGATGGATAGATCTCATTAAGGATTATGACTGATCAATCCACTACCATCCCGGTAAGGCAAAAAAGGTGGTAGATGCTCTAAGTAGAAAGGGTCATGGATATTTATCAATGATGAGAATTGAAAAGGATCCAGTCTTCTTTTATTTTTAGAGGATGGAGATGGGAATAATTAAGGTAGGAACATCATCAATCCTTTCTGAAATGATTTCTCAACCATCCCTCATGGAGAAAATAAAGGGTGCTCAAAGAAAAGATATGGAAATTCAGAAAAGGGTGGAAGCCATTAAAAATGGGAAATCCTTAGAGTTTATGATTGATAAAGAAGGAGTTGTAAGATTTTGGTCACTATTATGTGCACCATCTGATCCAGAGATAAAGAAGGAGCTTTTGAATGATGCACATAGATCAACCTTCTCTATCCACCCAGGGAGTACAAAGATGTATCAAGATCTCTGAGAGAACTTTTGGTGGGACAATATGAAGAAAGGGATTGTTGAGTATACAACAAAGTGTCTAGTATGTCAACAAGTGAAGGCTAAAAGATAGAAGTCTAAATATATGATGAAACCACTACCCATACCAACATGGAAGTGGGAGAACATCACCATGGACTTTGTCACTAGATTTCCAAGGGCATCCAGAGGAAACAATGCTATATGGATCATTGTGGATCGTCTTATAAAGATAACTCACTTTATCATGATTTGAGAGGGCTTCACATTGGATAAACTTGCACAGATATATATCAGAGAAGTGGAAAGGCTGCATGGAGTACCACTATCTATTGTATCTGATAGAGATCTGAAATTCACCTTGATGTTCTGGAAAAGTCTCTAATATTCTCTAAGAACTGAACTGAACTTCCGTACGGCCTATCATCCTCAAACTGATGGACAATCTGAGCAGACTATTCAGACACTAGACGATATGTTGAGATCATGTTCTATGGAATTCAAGGAGGATGTGACCAACATCTTCCACTGGTTGAATTCTCCTAAAACAAAAGTTTCCACTCGAGCATCTGAATGGAACCATATGAAGCCCTTTATTGAAAAAGGTTCAGAACACTAGTGTTTTGGGATGAAGTCAATGAGCGTAAACTGCTAGGACCTGAAATGGTTGAAGAAATGGTGGAGAAGTTGAAAACCATTCAGCAGCACATCAAGGCAGTCCAAAGTCTACAAAAGAGTTATGTAGACAATCGTTGATGAGACCTTGAGTTCAAAGTTGGAGAAATGGTACTTCTATGTATATCTCTATGGAAGAAGGTCATGAGATTTGGGAATAAATGAAATCTAAGTCCAAGGTACATCGGCCCCTTCAAGATTCTTGATCGTATCGGGGATGTGGACTATCGACTGGCACTTCCACCTATCATGTCCAAAGTATACGATGTCTTTCATGTATCCCTCATAAGGAAGTACGTATCAGACCGTTCACATATACTCTCTTCAGAGATGGTACATTTGGAGAATGATCTTTATTACGATGAGCATCTAGTGAAAATCATGGATCATAGAGATAAAGTTCTACGTAACAAAACTAATCACCTGGTCAAAGTGCTATGGTAGAACCATAAGTACGAAGAGGCAACATGGGAACTATAGGAGGCAATGAAGGAAAAGTACTTGCATCTGTTTATGGCTTAGAATGTAAAAAAAAGAAATTTTAAGGGATAAATTTCATAAGAGGGGAATAATGTAATGACATAATGTTTTATCAATTGAAAGTACCTTCTTATAATTATGTAATATAATCACATGAAATCACTACAAAATGAACTTTTAAGTACTATGTGACCTTTAAATAAAATATTGTCACTTCTGTGATTTGAATTTCGAAAATTAGACATACACAGTTGAGATCAGTAAGATGTTTGGAGTCTGATAAGATAAAATTAATTTTTAGTGAATAGTAACATACTCTTATGAATAGTAACCAACCCTTATGAATAGTAATATGATCCTTATGAATAGTAAATTTTCTAAAAGAATATTAACCTCACCCATGAGTGTATAAATAAAATTTAGGCATCTTATAAGTGATAATATGGCCATAGTAAAAGTATTAGTATTTTTATAAGTCATAAATAATTTATTAAATTAATTAATTAATTTAAAAGAAAATGAATTTTTCTAAAATTTATTCATAAATTATCAATGTTATGTCCTCTTGTTTTGTGATAATTTTATAAGACCTTTTTTAATTTTTGAAAGCATTATAAAATCAGTTATAATTTGAAAATCTGTATTTTTCAAGTAAATTATGATTTTAATTAAAAATTAAATTAATTATATTTAGAAAATTATTTTTGAAAAATGGAGTTCATTTTTTGATTCTACAAGTTGAAAAATGGTTAGGGTGAATTTTTGTGTTTTTTCTAAAATACTTGAATTTTTTATTAATAGCAAAATACGATAATTCACAATAAATGCTAAAACCTGAATTTCTACATCATGCTTGAGTCATGGATGATGTAAATGGCCATTTGTTTGAACTCACATGCACATATTACTATTTTTGGTCACAATAATTATTACTATTTCTTGTCTTATTGATAAATAATAAACTAATGATTAAAATATTAAAAAACCCTCCTCCCCTCCACTATTAAAACCACTCACACTCCCCTCTTCTCTTCACTCCACGAAAGCCTTTTTCCTTACCTAAATTATACCCAAACCTCCCCCCAAGCTCCTACCCCACGTCCAAAAAACTCTTGGTCTCTTCAGAAGGCCAAATCCTATCCCCTTAAGAAGCTCTCAAGGAAGATTAAATCAAGAGGTAAATTCCTCTTTTCTTTTCTTTCACGTTCTTTTCAAGTTCCTTTGTTTTATTTTCTATCATTACCTCTCCTCATCCAAATATTATGAAAACTCTAGTACCTTATATTTACTGGAATTTTTTTATGATAATGGGATAATTTTTTATCATCTCTCATTTACCCTTCTTTTATTTTAGTAGTAAAGACACCATCTGAGATGTGTTAATTTACCACATTCAAGGACGATGGGTTTTCAATTTATTTTACCATATTAAATTTTGTTCATGAAACCATTTTTATTATGGTTGAACAAAATTATTATTTAATATATCCTATGTAATGTTCAATAATCTTTTTGTACATGTGATATTAAATTATAATGCAAAATGAGTTCGTAGTGATCAAAAACTACCAATAAACCCAAAAGGTTATCATTAAAGTTTTACATAATATTCAACTACACTCTAAGAAACCAAATTAAATTTACAACCATGTAATCTTTTATATGTTCACTAATTTCATATAACTTCAATTATGGACAACCATTTTCATCCTACATGTTTATCTGAATATTAATATAAGTGAACCAATCATTGAAACCAAGGAATCAAATGCTCACAAACAATGAAATTGAACCTCTTAACTAATTAAAAATGAATTGAATGAACTTGATAGGGTTATAATAAAAAAATAACATGTCTTAAAGGTTATGTAATTATTAATTAATGAACCTAATTTGATTATTCAGGTCATTAAGATCAAGCGGAGAACACCGTCAAACTTAAGGTAAGGGATCCTCTCTATTTCACTTTTATTCAAGAATGTCCTCTATGTTATGACCTTTTATGTGTAATACCAAATGATGGGGTTATGATTTTGAACCTATCCCATACTTACCTCCTGATGTATAAGTGATAAGAAACCCCTTTCTCTCTCATTAATCCCTCTCAAGTGCACCCGATACCATGTCGATAATCCGTAAATGATTCTACACGAACCTCCTTTGTTCCTTCAGGTTGCCTTATCTTCATTTCACCAAAATGAAGTTATCTTATCTTTTTTATGTGCATATTCTAAATGTTGTGCACATTTACCAAATTCATTTTTCAAGACCCTTCCATCATTCTCTTTCATGGATATACATGTTTTTAAATGATTCCCTCCTCAATACGTCCTGATAAGAAAACCTCTTTGAGGGAACTTCCCGAATTCTTACCCAGTTTTAGGTGCACTGTATCTTCTATTTTAAGACACCATTGTCTTTATAAAAGAAGTATTTTTTATTATTAAATTCTTCTTGTTTCACTTCTAGTTTTATATAAATTATTGTCCCCTTTTCTATTTTGAAGGCTCTATAGTATTATCCTTAAAACCGCACAAAAAAAATTTAATGCTAAAATTTCTTAAATACTTTTATTACATGTTTTCAATTATACTTGACATCACTTACCATGATACATTAATATTTTTCCTTATGAATTTCCATGTATATTTTAGTTTCTTTATTTCATAGATAATTTTATGATACGACCATTTTTTATGCTTTATGACATGATTGTGGAACCCAATTCTTTCCATGGGTAACCCTTATGTTTAGGTAAGATTGATTATGTATGATTATTTATGTGGAAAACATATTCATGAAAATATAATATGGGTGAGTCCAGATAGCGCTCCAATTAATTGGGTAAATTTTAGTCTCAAGAGACGTTATGTGCAACGGTCTTGGCGGTTAGCCTTGGCTTGTGCTACCATGTGCGATGGTCTTGCCGGTTAGCCTTGGCTTGTGCTACCATGTGCAATGGTCTTGGTGGTTAGCCTTGAATCATGATAAAGTCATGTTTTATGTTGCTGCCACATTATTATGATTTCGTGTTTATATGATTCCAGGTTTATATTTTATGATTCCATATGTCACATGCCTTTTTATATCATCGTTTCATGCCTTATATCACATGTGCAATGCTTTGTTCGTATGGTTATTCCCTTACTGAGTTTTTAGCTCATCCATTTGTTCATGTTATCTCTAGGTTATCCTATGAAGATGTATGAGCACAATAAAAGATATAATCTCATTGTGGAGATTAAATAAAAAAATTATAATGTTTGATTATGTACCTAGTCTTCTAAGACACTAGACATTACGATCATTGACTTGTACTCTGATGTATAATTATGCTTAAAATCATATAATGTTATATGTAAAAGGCTAGGGTTACTATAAATCTCCTGAATAATAATCATGAAATAATTAGAATATTTATACCTTAATTATAATTTTAATACAAAATCATGAAATATGGTTTCATAAAATGAAGTATGGTCTGATCTTAGAGGTGGTATGCCATATGTACGCATAAATAATGTTCCCATTTTCAACGATCATTTGGAAAAGGAGGTAAGTAATATTTTATATTTAAATAGTTATAATAATATCATTTATACCATATTATTACTTTAAATATACTTATATATATTATCCATGTGGTTTTGTGATGAAAAGGAAGTCACAACAGTTCATAAAAGTGGTAGTCTATACGTACATGAACGATGTTATCATTTTTTAGTGTAAGAAATAAAATTATATATTATTTTTTCAGAATGATAAATATTTCATGAATATCATAATTATTTCATTTATATCACAATTATTCATTAAATTTATCCTTATTAATTTCCATTTAAAGAGATAGTGAAAAATGAATCATGTCGCTTTTCGAGGCGGTAGTCCAGCTTACAAACAAGGGATGTTATCATATCCCCTAGGAAATGGAAAGTAAAAAAATTAATAAATTATATAATGTCTCTAGAAATATAATAATGTTATATATATCTTATATATTCTTTATATCCGTCATTAAAAGAATCCATGAGAGGCGATTATGGAAAACGAATGACAATGGTTCGCTAGGCGGTAGTCCGCCATACACATGAATGATGATTTAGAATCACATTTGATTGAAGAGAAGAAGGATTTAGGTTATTAAATAATCCTAAAAATATATCATTATATTTTATATGATTAGGTTATTTTATTATTATCTTTTAATAATAATTGATGGAGGTAGAGGAAGAAGTAAATCGAAATTGCATAGTTAGGAATTTTACCTCTTCTCAGACCACCTCTTTAGGATTATACGTAATGTATATATATAATTGATTTATGACAAAACCAAATATTCTAGGATGATATTATAGAATATGTGAAGTTATTTTGGTAGGTATTGACTGAACCAATAGTTTTTGAAAGTGTGAAGAAGATAGGAGAGTGGGTGGCCTTTTAAAAGTGAGGTGAGTGACACAATTGTAATGTTTGAAAAGAAAACGATGTACCCACATTTTTCACATTATACAATAATTAAAAATTGAGTATTATCAATAAATAGACATTATATGGTCAAAATATGGCCATAAATTGGGTTTAGAAATTTTTTAATGTGATTTTGACCCTTATCTTATTAACTTAACCCCCCCCCCCCAGAAAATCAATTTTTACCTTAACCGTGATAATAAATTTTTATTTTTTTAATTATTCCTCAGGGTAAAATATTAAGTTAACCCTATTAGATAATAAAAAATTTTATAGTTCCAAATATGTAATAAATTCTACTAAAATAAATTATTATAAGTTTCAAAATATAATATAAAATAAAACTCAGAGAATCGACAAAAAGAGGGTTTCTAGAAGGGTATTTTAGAGAAAAATATAATTTTATATTAACTCTTTGAAAAATAATTATTATTTTATGAATATAAATAAATATTTATTCATATATAATCCAAATATTTAATTTAAATCATTCCTTTTTGGGGTTTTTTATTTAATTAAAAAGGAGGAACATTATTCTCTTTAAAACTATTTTCATAAAAATCCCTTTTTAAACCCAAAGAAAAACTTATACTTAAATCTAATATAAAGTTGATTAAAAATAAATTAAGTGTGTTGAATATAAATAAATAATATATATGTTACATGAAATCATATTCAATAAATAATGGGACTTTTAAATTTCTTAATTTATTTAAAAGAAATGACTTTTTTTTACAAAAAATGGTATTTTTCACTATTCACTGAAAAATCACTATTTTTTTGAAAAATACCAAGAATTCACCCAAATTAAATTTTGATATTCAAATTTCAATAATTAAGTTGATTTTAATAAATTAATTTTATAAAATATCAAGAATTTAATTATAATTTTTTTCTCTAAAAACAAATAAATATAATTTTTGAAGAAAACATATTTTTGATAAATAAAATTTCATTACTAAAAATTGATTGATTACTTAATAATAATTTATCAATAATTTATATTAAATATGAATATATATATATATATATATATATATATATATCATAGTTAATGTTATCCGTACCTGCCAATTTAAGGACTAGTTTATAAATGGTATATATTTTGCAGGTCGTTTAAGATTGGTGTTTCATGTCAAATAGGCTATAAAACACGGTTTTATTTTCTAAAATATAGGGGTGTTACATCCTCCCCCTTTTTATAAATTTTTTCCTCGTAATTTAAAAATTATCTCAGTAATCGGTGGTTGGATATTGGATAATAATTCTATTAGAAACCCAAATCTTAAAAAGGTTTAACAAAATATTCTCTTAATAAGAGAGAAGGGAATGTACGAAGTTCATATGGAATAATCACATAACTAGGTTCAAAAGTATGAGAACATAGGTGGGAAGTGAATACCTAGAAGTGTAAGAAAATATTAATTCCCAAGGATTAATAGAGTGTGGTAGAGATCATTGATCATAAGAAAGTGATTAATCAAGAGAATGATAACAATTACAAAGCCATCAATCAAAGTGGCGTGAAAAGGTGATTAATATCATCAGAAATGAAGGTAATAAGATAAAATTTTGTTTCAAACTCATTTTCCAAGGGTTGAGGAATTATTTTACCATTTATACTGAAAAAATAGTGAATATACTTACTTGATAAGTAGAATTTCATCATTTAACCAATTTCATCCACAATCTCAAATATTTATTCGAACAATGAGTATTCAAGATGATTTTTTCGTGTATGAAGCACTAAAAACAACTTTTAAAGACAAAATAACCACAAAATGGATGACAATTTATCCCTTCTATATTTAGTCATTATCCAAAACCAAAATGGTTAGCATATGAAAAGATGATTACCAAAAAGAGTAAATCATCATATAAAGAAATAATACATTAATCTCCAAAATTAAAGAGTAATACCCAAAGTTCAAACTAAATCATTCCTAAATGGCCTCAACATTAAAGTGTGTTTTAAAATTTAATGTCATCTCATACCTTTCATCTTTCAAGACCAAAAATATGGTGATATCCTTTTGAAATAACATTAATCTATTAGTCCCCAAATCACTTTACAATCTTGTGGGAATCTATATGAAAAAACTTATGTTACCATAATTACCTCAATATCCAAGATCATATAAACCCTAAATGTTATAGATTATTTAAAACATACGTAATGAAGATGTAAAAGAATACTTCATTTTAAACTAATGACTTGCATATACTTCAACCTAATAAAACATATAGTAAAAGGTCTTTATTCACTTTAAGATCTCATTGCTTAATACTTCAAACGATTGTCTAAGACATTGAAATTATAATCATACTAAATCTTATTGAACTAAGATGATATCCATAACTCTTAAGATTACCTCACATGAAACATTCTAATCTCCAATGTTATATAAACCTTTCCTTTAATACCAACTATAATAACCTTGAACCCACACTCCCGGATCCGATGCTAGAAACACGAACTTTATATTTCTGGATTTGATACGAGTGAAGGTGACCCCATTTTCTCCTTCCAAAACATAAAACATAAAAAGGAAAATATTGGATCACTTATATTCTCAAAGACCTTTTAGGTTTAGAGTTTTAGATAATTAGGAAAAACTATTACATAAACAATACCTAAGAATTCAAGAGTGTATCTTTCCCAATATACCCATATTTTTTATATTACATATTAGGTCATCAACATCATCCATATGAAACCCTTCTAGAAATAATTCATTAAAAATATTTCTTGATAACCTTGGAAAATATAAACATGAGAAGGGGTGAGCTTAAGTGATCAGTAAGGTTAAAAATAAGCATTAACAATTGAATTTCATCAATGAGAATTAGAAGTTCATAAGGGTATGACAACATAATTAGAGTTCATAAGCAAACCATAAAAAACTCACACCCATCAATACCTGGATCGTCAATCATGGATACAAGGCATAAGGTTTTAACAAAGGAAAGAGTCTTCAGAATCAATAATCATGAGTCATGTGATATCAATCTTGATCAAAGGAGTCATCATAATCCCATGGAAAGCATAGATAAAAAGTGTTGGTATATTGGATCATCAACATCCTATCACCCTTAAAAAATACTTAAAATTAGAAAAACCATACGACTGACTTCCAATATAATTCTATAGAGAACATAATCATTACCCAATGCATTAGAACGTTATATGGGCACACCCACCATATAACCTATATTGGGCTCACCTAATGATATGTGGGTACACTCATCATATATAATGTCCAAGGACCACAATATGAATAAAGTACATGGTTCATAAAAAACTCATAGAAACAACCTTTTTTTTCAGAACATGATTAACCCATGGAAATGAAACAATTTCCGTATCAATCTCTTTGAAACATGATTAACATATGAAAATGCAATAGTTTCCCTGGCAATCTCTTTAAAACATGGTTAACCCATAGAAAATAAACAGGTTTCTTAAAAATCTTTTTGAATCATGATTAACTAATGGAAAAAAAGGTCTCTATGACAATCTCTTTGAAAAAATATCAATCCACCAAGATAAAGAATGGAGATGAAAATTGCATCATTTGAGAATAAGTAACAAAAAGGCTTGATGACATTGATAAATGGAAATACCATTAAAATATCATTAAATACATTTTTGAGGAAAATTACCTTTTCATTTTGAAAATGAATTTTTAGAAAATAAAAATTCATAAAATATTTTTGAAATCATTTTCTTTGAAACTAATCTTGAAAAATTATAAAGAAATATTTAAATTCATTTAAAACATTTCATGAGGAAAATACTCTTTCCACTTTAAAAAACCTTTTAAAATATAAAGTATTTTCAAAAATTCTTTTCTTTGAAAATAACCTTTAAATCATATAAAGTATGCTCCAAAGAAAAAAATGATCATGATGTCGGCAAATTCCGTTCATGTCGTACACATTAAAAAAAATATTTCTTTCACATTTTTGATAAAATCCAAACAGGAATTGTTTGGAAAATGACACGATTTCATTTAAAACATTTTGTAAAAAAATTTAAACATGAGTAAAAATGTATTTAATATATCATTTTATGAATTTAAAAAATATTGAAAATAATTTTAAAAAACGTGGTTTTGGAAGAAAAAGTGTTTTGAATCGAACAGATAAATAAATAAGATTTTTTTTAATAAACAAATTGATTTTATTAAACATGAATGAGGCTTTGCTCCATTAGGATGATTATGTGAAGGGGGTCTAGACAGCGGGTACGCCTTCAGACCCATATGAGGGCGCTAAGTCTGTCCTTTTGGGATCGTCTCTGGCGTCAGGTGTTCAAGTAGGTGTGGAGGGTTCTGATGGCCCCCGTTCCTTCAAGGAAGCCCTTGTGGGGTTTCAAGGTCTACTGGCTCAGGTTTTCCTGGAATTACCCATATGACGGCGGCTCCCCGGTGTGCGGATCATGTCGATGGCTTTTCGGCTGTTAATTTTTCGGCTGTTAATTTTTCGGCAGAGGAGTTGAGGGTGGCGGTGCGGTTTCATACCTGTTATATGATGGATTCTTTCGGGCATGACAAACCTCCTCTCGCTTTCTTAAAAAAACTATATCAGTTCGTGGGGTATCAAACATCAAGCTGTGGTATCGGTCTTATTCTGGTTTGCTTTCAGTATACATCTTTTCTCCTACGATGATTTTGTCATGGCATGGACATGGGAGGGGCGGCATTGTGGCTCCTGGAGGTTCTCCTTTTCCCGGCGGTCTTGGGAAACTCACCGGGGGAAGGAATCAAGCCCGGAAGCTGTGTGATTGAGATTACCAGGGTTCCCCCTATAACTTCAGAATCCAGCGATGTTGCCGATGGTGGGTAATGCACTTGGGAGCTTCTTATGCATGGATGAGGCTACTCCTAGTATGCACTCAACGAATTCTCCTAGAATTTGCGTCAAAATGAATCTGGAATTAAATTTTCCATCTATAGTGCTTATCAAGGGCGGAGAGGGGTATTCATGGTGGACAAGGGTGTTTTTCCAGGTGGTTCCTAGTTTTTGTTTTCATTGCTGCCAGCAGGGGAACTCCGTGGAGTTCTGTAGGTGGAAGCTTCAAACTGCGGAGACAGGCATTGTGGTAGATGTTTCAGTGTCTGATCTAGGGGTTCTTCCAGCTGGTGATTTCGAGCCGGCAAAGTCAGGTGCTGGTCTAGCGGGCTCCGAGGTGGATACTGTCATTGTGGGGACTCAGAAGGAGGGCTCACCGGAGTTGGGTTCTCCAGTGATGATAGGGGAGGTGGTGATGCCCATGGGCAGGAGTCTAATTGATCCTTTTTTTCAAATTCTGTGGTCCCGAACCACATTCCTTCTTCGGGCTATAAAATCTTTATTTGTTTTTCTGAAGCGGTGTAGGCTTCAAAGCTGGATGTTTGGCCGCAGGTGTTGTATCCCGTACACGACCCCTTAGAGGCTGTGGCAGCTTTCGTTGATTCTTCTAAGGATCTGGTTGTATCGAAGTATTGACCATAGGATTTTCGAGTTTGCAAAGAAGGGAGGTCGGTTCTCCCATTTCGAAGAAGCTGGTGTCTAAATGAGTTTTGGAGGACGGTCAACCAGCCTTCTTGGTGATGTCGAGGATAAGATTCTAAAGAAGGGGAGTGATGAAGCAGGCTCACTGCATTCCCATAGTTCCTTCTGAGATTGTTTCTTTGGATGCTAGGGTTTAAAATGATTATTTGGTGGACCCACGGGGTTCTTCGGTTTTCTCTCCTAATCGATTTTCTGCTCTGGAAGAGATTAAAAACCCTTTGGAGATCTGGTTGTTTCCTTAAGACAAGGAGGAATAAGGCAGGATTGTTTATTTGACTCCAAAGGACAGTGGACCAATAACATGTGCGAGGGCTAAAGAAGCTCTTTCTATCAATTAGGGAATGAAGCTTAGTACTCCATCAGGCTACAAAGTGTTTCCTTCTCTTCATCAATGATCTCCATCATGTTTTGGAACCTTAGAGGTCTGGTTGTGAGGACCAAAAGGGCTTACATCATTAATGAGGTATGTCATTTACAGGTTTTTGTACATACGATTCTCAGACCTAAACAAGGTTCTGGCCATATGCAATCCTTTTCAAATCGCATGGGGTTTTCTGAATACCTGCATGCAAGTTCATGCTACCAGTACATCTGGGTTTTCTGGAAGCATGGAGTGAACATGGTGGTTATAGACGGATCATCACAAAACATTATTACAATAGTGTACGTGGGGGTATGAATATTATTTTTATGTTCATGTATGCAATGTGTGATGCCAATGATAGGAAAGAGTTGTGGCGGGATCTCTCCAACTTCAAGTTAGGGAACTTGTCTTGGTTGGTAGGAGGGGATTTCAACATAATAGCAGATGAGTCTGAGAAGAAAGGTGACGTGGCTTATTCTAGCATGGCCTTGTATGACTTTAAATATTTCATGCATTCCAATGGACTACTTGATCTTGTCTTTACGGGGAGCAGGTTCACCTGATGTAAAAACAGAAAATGAGTTAGTTGTATATGGAGTAGACTGGACCGATGTCTCAACAATATTCAAAGTATGGACTCCTTATCCCAGACAATGGTTACTCACCTTCCTAGATCGCTATCGGAACACACCCATTTTGTGGTTAATATCAAGAGAGAGGTAAGAAGTCCATCACGTTTCATATTCTCCAGTATCTGGTCTAAAGTAGATGGTTTTATTCAAACAGTTAGCAATTCATGGAATTTGCTTGCTAATGGTAACCCTTGGATGAACTTGTCAAAATGGCTCAAGCAACTGAGAAAATATCTTCAAGAGTGGAATGCGAGCAGACCCAACAGTAATGATATTTTGGAGGAAATTCAAGCGGAGGTTGAGATTCTGGAGATGAGGCTTCAGCATTCTTGGGATGATGACATTTTCTAAGTAATGATTGAGAAGAAAAGTGATTTAGTTGAGAAATTACTGGAGATAGAAAGAACCTGAAGGGAGAAATCAATAGCAACCTGTCTTAAGGAGGGAGACCGAAACACGGCCTTCATTTAGTCCTCCATCACGGAATGGAAAGTGGCTAGAAGAATCAACTTGAAGGTCCAAGATGGGTCTTACACGAATGACATTGGGGTAGCGGGAAATATGGCTTCGGAGCACATCAAGAGGCTGCTGGAGGGCAGTGAGCACTTCATTGATCGGGGTCCTAGGGAATGAGACGTAGGGGAAAGCTTTATGAAAAACATTCCTCAAATGGTGGAGGATAAGGATAATGAAGAGATGGAGGCGTTGCTGGGTGAGAAGAAGATTAGAGAAGATGTGTTTAGCATGAATCCAGATAGCGTGTCAGGAACAGATGAGATACCCGGCTCCTTTTGTATGGAGACATGGGATATTATCAGGGAACAGGTTAGAGATGCAGTGTGGGATTTCTTCAAAAGTGGGGTGCTTCTTAGGATGGTTTGTACTTCTAGAGTTATTCTGATTTTGAAAGTGCAGCAGTCGGTTTACATTAACTAATATCGGCTAATATGTCTATATTATTATACTTACAAAATCCTTTCTAGTCTTCTTATCAGGAGACTCAGTCACACTATTCAGAGAACCATATCTGAGGAACAACATGGTTTCATTCAGGGGAGGGGTATTCAAGGTTTAGTAGGAATTGCTCAGGAGATGGTGAATGATATTAATAAAAAGACTATGGGTTCCAATATTATCATTAAATTGGACATGGATGTAGGTTGAGAAATGAGAGAGACCGAACCCCCAAGGTATTTCTCCAAAGGAGCCCTTGGGGTGTATTTATAACAAATAATAAAGACCACACCGGACCTCAAGTCCGATGTGGGATGCAGACTCCAACACTCCCCCTCAAGCTAGGTGTACCTAGCTTGAACACATAATGAAAAGAAAACAATAAAACAGAGACCAACACTCCCCCTCAAGCTGGACATGCCCAGCTTGATTACAAAACCAGACGAAATAAAAAGAAAGCTGCAAAAGTTGCTGCTCCCCCTCACGATCGAAGCTCCCCCGCAAGATGATGGATGAAAGACCATGTAGGACCCAACAACGGTCTACCAGATGTCCGAGCTTGCCGCAATGCTGGCAGAGGGGGCGAGGTCGGCCGTCCCCACGGCCGCGCCCACGAGGGCCGGTAGGACGACTACCGCCACGTCTGAGGAGCGCAGTGTGATCAGGAAGGGGGACGGGTGGTGCAAGGGCCCGATGTGCCTTCTGCAGGCGATGATAGACCTGCGGGATATCCAGTGTAGACGGGCTGACAAACATCTCGGTGGCCGTCGTGGCATAGTCCGGTGCGAGGTCATTCAGGAGGTTGAATAGGCAGAGCTGGTCCCGCTGAGTCTGTGCTTCGGCCAGAGTTTGAGGAATCGGCCAGAGTTCCTGTAGTTCATCGCGGAGACCCTTCCATTCCATGAAGTAGGTGGGGAAGGTCCGATCCTGCTGGCGGATATGGGAGAGACGTTGTAGAACGTCAGAGACCCGGGCCAAGTTATTGGTCTCGGAGAACATGACAATCAAGGAATCCCAGAGCTCCTTGACGGTGTTGGCAGTCCGGGTGACATCTTTCACGGAGCGGTCCATGGAGTTGACCAGTAGGGCGAAGATTTTGCTGTCCGCCAGCTGCCAAGAGTCGAACTTAGGATCAGTGAGTTCAGGTGGGGGTTTCTCAAGATGAGAATGAAGCCTCATGCCGCGGAGGGGCATCAAGACCGTCTTCCGCCAGACGGAAAAATTAGTGGCATCCAGCCGGTCATCGACAAGCCGGGAGGAGGCCGTGATGAGGGACGGAAGAACGGAGGACGCGTCCATGGAGGGCGGGCGCTGGACCCGTTCGCCGGGAGTCGGGCGGTGGAAGGGAAGCGGCCCGGAGATGCGGCCGGAGGGAGCAGCGACAGGGGGTCGCGCTCAGGATGGTGCGGCCGGGCAGGGGCGGCGCGGGTGCTGGGGCGCGGGTTCGGGGCAGGAGCGCCGCAGGGCCGAGAGTAGGGCTGGACCTGGGCGCGCCAGGCGTCGGAAGGCCGAACCGGGAGCAACGCCGGGAGAGGGCAGCGGGAAGGGAGCTGCTGGGGGGGGGGGCGCTCAGGATGATGCGGCCGGGGGGGGGGGGGGGGGGCGCCGGGGCGCGACGTCGGGAGGAGGTGCGCCGGGACGGCGGGGCGAGCCGGGAGCCGGGGAGCCGGGAGCCGGGAGAAGCCGCCGGGAGCCGGGAGCCGCGAGAGGCCGCAGGAGCAGAGGGAGGCGTGGGAGGCGCGGGAGGCGCGGGGAGCAGCGGGAGGCGCCGGGAAGCAGCGGGAGGCGCCGGGAGCAGCGGGAGGCCGCCGGGAGGGAGCGCGCAGAGGAGGGTCGCGCTGGAGCAGCAGGAGGCGCCGGGAAGCCGCGCAGAGCAGAGCGGCCGAGGGCGTTCCAGCGGGGCGAGCGGGTGATGGCGTCGGGAGCAGCGGGAGGCCGCCGGGAGCAGCGGGAGGCCGTCGGGAGCAGCCGGGAGGCGCCGGGAGCAGCGGGAGGCCGCCGGCGGGGCGCGCGGGTGATGGCGTCGGGAGCCGCGGGGAGGGAGCCGCGGGGAGGGAGCGCCGTCGGGGAGGAAGATCGTCGGGCGGGAGCCGCTGGAGGGCGGTGCAACGGGAGGGAGCCGCGGGTAGGGAGCGCCGTCGGGGAGGAAGAGTGGCGGGCGGGAGCCGCTGGAGGGCGGTGCGATGGGAGGGCCGGGAGCCGCGGGCGTCGGGAGGTGGAGGCGTAGCGGGAGGGACGACCGCCGGGAGGGTGCAGGCCGGAGAGGAGAGGTGCGCCGGGAGGGAGGGCCTGCCGGGAAAGGCTAGGGCAGGAGTGAGAGAGGCGGGGCCGGGAGAACGCCGGGAATCCGCAAGGGAGGGAGGGTTCGGGAGAAAAATCCCTCTGATACCATGTAAGTTGAGAAATGAGAGAGACCGAACCCCCAAGGTATTTCTCCAAAGGAGCCCTTGGGGTGTATTTATAACAAATAATAAAGACCACACCGGACCTCAAGTCCGATGTGGGATGCAGACTCCAACAATGGACAAGGCATATGATAGGTTGCAGGGGGGTTATATTATAAAAGTCACGAGAAAAATGGCATTTAATGAATGAGTTTGGAACTTCTTTTTTAGATGTTATTCATCTTTGTGGATGTCCATTTCCTTCGTGGGGAAGAGTGTTGGATTTTTCAAGACGATGTGGGGGCTTAGTCAGGGAGACCCATTATATCCTAGTCTTTTAATCGGGTCTTAGGAGGAGCTCTCAAGGAATATGAAACGACGATTAGAGGAAGGTTCCATTTTACCTTAAAAGAATGGGAAGAGGTCGATCAGTGGATCGAATAGAATAATTAAGGTAAAAGGAAATCTATGTGGAAAAGGGATCAAACTAGGGAAAAGAAATGTCTATATCTCCGATAAATGCTTGGTTCGGCATAGTAAGGCCATTCAAAACAGTTTTGGTATTCCAAGAAGACAACTTCTGATGGTTTATCCAGGTGCCCCCATTTCAAATGGTAGAATCAAGAAGAGCATGTTTAAAGGATTTTTGAATAAAATAATGGGGCAAATCTACAACTGGAATAAGATTTTGTTGTTCATTGGTCACATATCGCTGGTTAACAGCATGGAATCATCCATGGACATGCATGTGTTGGCAATTATAAGGGCACCAAAAGGGACCATGCAGTCTGGAAAATATCTTGACCTGTTTCATTTGGGATGAGAACGAGACTAGAAGATTACACTGGGCATCTTGGAGGAGAATGGATGGGTCACTAGATAAAGGAGGGATCAACCTACGTGTTGTGTCAAAAGCCATGAACTCCATGTAGGGAAAAATGGGAAGAGAAATTATGTTGGATTGGTGTAGCCCGATCCGGTTGGGCCGAATGCTTGTGGCCCGCAACTGTCGCGGGTTGAGCTCCGTGGTGAGCTCGTTGGGGGTTGTAGGGGGCAACGCGCCCCTGCTCCGGGGGTCCGGGGGCCGAAGGTCCCCGACCCAATTTTTCGGCAACTGTAGCATCTCTGATCACTGTAACAGAGCTGACCGACCGACACTGACAGACACTGTTGCAATGCGGACTTCGGAGTCAACTTTACTGTAGCCTTTTGGACTTCCAGCCGGCAGCCACTATAGCACTTTTGACTAAGACGACCGCCTTTCACTGTAGAGACGCGGACTTCCTATGTGGTTGGTGGAATAGTGATCGTTTTCCTCTCCATTTGTAGCCCATTTCGGGCTAGGGTTTCTTACCAGAAAAACTCTGTAATTGTGCTCCCGATTATAGTGATTATTCTGCTTCTCTGTGGATATAGGGATTATTCCCGAACCACGTAAATTTGTGTGTTTCGTTTGTTTTCATTTCTTCTGCATTTTCTTTTCGTATCTCGTTTTTGTCGGTGCGACTCCCGATGATTCCACAACAAATTGTAGAAGGGAAATCGTTATGGGCAAGGTTCATGAGAACTATGTATGTGAAGGATGGGATTGTTGGGCTATTAGGGTGAGGAATCTGTCGATACTGGCAAGGGGTATGATGGATCTTTTGGAGGTTCTGCAGGATAAGGTCTGGTGGGAGGTAGGACATGGGGAGATCAACTTGTAGAAGGAAAACTGGACCGGGGAACTGATGTTCTTTCTGGGTTTCCCAGTCCCGGAAATTACATTCAGGGAAGTATCTATATTTTTGGATTTTAAAACGCGATCCGGGATAGACAGCAACGGACAAATTTTGATAATATTATTATGATTGATGAATCTGATAGGTGTTTTTTTTTAATTCCTATGATCCATGTTAGAAGAGGGAATGACAATTGGGCGCGTGCAATGGAATTCCACTGAAAATGAATTTCTTTGTTTGGAGGATGAGGAATCATGCCCTGCTGAGGGATGAGAATATGAAGAAGGGAATTTCCCTAGCGTCATGTTGCTGGTGTTGCGCTGCACCACGCCAAGAAACTACCTGGAACCTTTTTTCAGAAGTGAGTGGGTGATAGGGATATGGAGTGTTATGGGAAACTGCTCAGGAGTGTCAGGACGCAGTGACTCGATCGTGGATTTTTTTGGAGTCTTGGTTCCAGGGTACTGATCAGAACAATTTGGATAACAACACTTGTATCATGATATTCGTGGCTATCTGTTGGGTCATCTGGGAGGCAATAAACAATGCGAGGGAGGGCAAGCATTACTCTCCGTTACTTATCCAGGTTCTGTAAAAATCCCTGGTTGCCGAACAAGGGGCCATAAGACGTGGAGGTTTCTTCTCGGCTTCACTCTGATGGATTATTCCAAGGGTGTTCATGTACACAGTGGGAATTGAAAGAAGCAGTAAAGGGGTGTGGGTGTTCTCGAAGTCTCCTATGAACAGGCTGAAACTAAATGTTGAAGGATCATGTGCAATAGGGACAATGAGAGGTGGAGGGCTTGTTTCTGATGATAGAAACTCAGTCCTATTGGGGTTTAGCGCCTTCTACAGTACATGTAACCCATTGGATCTGAAGTTAGGGCGACAATCAGTAGACTCTTATTATGCTGATTATACGACATAACCATCATGGAAGTGGAAAGGGATTTCCAATTGCTAGTAGGATTATCAAGTGGTGTAAGTGCGCAACGGAGGTGCGTGACAACACAAATCACACAAAAAGATGAGAAAAACGGATGAATCCAAAATTTAACGTGGTTCGGCAATTTGCTTACATCCACGGGAGAAAGAGGGGACCGTCACTTTTATTTCTCTCTTCATCGTATGAAACTCGACGGAGGATCACGATGTATACACCACTTGAAAACAATGGGATTTTAATCCCATTTTAAAGAGGATTAAAAACATCATGGTCAAGGGTTGGTTTTGGGTGGTTCATCAAACCTCGAAACAATCCTCGTCGTCGGCTACTGCATTGTGTTGGGTGCTTCAATGGTCCAAGGAGGCTATTGCCGACAGGAGATACCTCTGTTAAAAACTCAATCTGCCAATCACTCCCAAATTGAGAGTGCCCCCCACAAATCTTCCCCTTACGACCAATTTGAGATAGAAGTTAGACCCGCAATCTCCTTACAGGCGTTGAAAACTTCATCAGCAAATCGAACATGCTTTTTTCATGCCAGATGACGTGACACTTCAACTTTCTTCAATTGATCTTGGGCTGACTACGATCCACATCAAATGATACAACTCTTGAGACTTTTTCCTAGTAAGTATCGCTGTATCCCCACATGAGATTTCTAACACTCCACCCGTTATGGAAATCTTGTATCCTCTCGCATCGAGCCTATTTAATGATATCAAGTTCAGTCTCATCCTCAGAACGAATTTCACGTCAGCCAGTTTTGGTATTGCTCCATCGGGTGTCTTCAATTTCACCATCCCGACTGCTCGAACATTGCATGTTGACCCATCACCAAGTCTCACTGAATCTTGCACCTGCTGAAAAGTATGAAACACACCTTTCGTCGTACCTATGTGTGTCTAGCTCCTCGAATCCAAAACTCATTCGTCTTCCTTTGGATTTTGAGCTCGTTCGTTCTTTCTTTTTAGAAATCGACATTTCCGCTTCAAGTGCCCATATCTTTTGCAGTAATAACACTGCACTTCTCCCTGTTCAACTCTCTCATCTGAGTGCAAGCTTCTCGTTGTCACACAGGCTTCATCATCTGTCGATAATTCTGTGATGTTCGCAACCTTCTCTTTATCTTTTTCTTTCTCAGCAACGTAACGTTTGCGCTTTCCATAGTCACTTTTATAGTGATTTTTTTTCTCTCACCAGAAACATGTGATTTTGCTAGGATTAAGTCCCCTCAATTTTGGCCGCCATTCTTTGTCTCTTGACTTTCGATATCGGCTCCTCCCATGTTGATTATCTTGCATCACCATGATTTGATCGCCTGATTGCGTCGTGGGCCTTCAGAATGCCTTCGAATTTTGAAGCGACGCCATCACCTCGTCTAGCTTCAATGTTTCCTTCCCCACTAGCAACGCGGTCACAAGTCTATCAAATGAATTTTGTAAAGATGACAAAAGCAAAACTGCTTTGTCTTCCTCTCTGACCTTCACACCGAGCCCCAATAATTATGTTAGGATTTTGTTGAATTCGTTGGTGTGGTCCAACAAATTCGTTCCCTCGTTCATGCGCAACTGGTATAATTTCTTCTTTAAGAATAATTTGTTGGTGAGCGATTTCACCATATATCACTGCTTCAACTTCTTTCAGATCTCTTTCGGTGATGTCTCATCCAACACTAAATATTTTACGTTGTTTTCCAAATACAGTCAAATTGTGCTGACGATCCGCATCTCGAGCTCTTGTCAATCATCGTCACTGGTTATGTCGGGCTTTCCTCCGATCAACGGTCTGTTCATGTCCTATTGCACAAGAATATCTTTCATTGTGTTTTTCCACAAGCCAAAATTATTTCGATCATCAAACTTCTCAATCTCAAATTTTGGTAGTGTTCTGCCACCAGTCATCGTTGTTGTCACCAAACGCGATTACCACTGTTGATGTCGCACCATTATGAAACCACTTGATGGAGTGCGAATTATGAAAATTTAACCGTACAGATGTGTTTGAAATAGTTGAAATAGTAGGAATCGACTCCTGGATCGTCGAAAATGGAATCCGATTGGTCGAAATATCGCCAAAACAAATTCAACGGTTCAGATCACCTCCTGACGTGGTGATGACGTGATGCTGACGTGACACACCGGAGCAGCTGTCGGATTCTCACCAAAAATTTCGCTGGCGGCATGAACAGTACCGTCTTCTCCGGCATGGGGTTACTGTTCACCCGCGGTTTAACCGTCTCTACAGGGCTTGTTTCACCTCTGTTTTCAATGTCGCTTGCGCCGTTGGAATCGTCTCGTCTTCCTTTTCACGGATCAGAGCTCTGAAAAATTTTCCGACCAACTTTCTTTTTTCTGGTCTCCGGAAAACTCGTCTTCGCCTCGCCGTTTCGTATTCTCACTATTTGGCTCCCTCTGATACCACTTGTAAGGGCACAACGTAGGTGCGTGACAACGAAAATCACACAAAAAGATGAGAAAAACGGATGAACACAAAATTTAACGTGGTTCGACAATTTTCTTACATCCACGAGAAAAATAGGGGGTCGCCGCTTTTATTTCTCTCTTCTCCGTATGAAACTCGATGGAGGATCACAACGTATTCACCACTTGAAAACAATGGGATTTTAATCCCGTTTTAAAGAGGAACAAAAACATCATTGTCAAGGGTTGGTTTTGGGTGGTTCATCAACCCTTGAAACAATCATCGTCGCCGGCTGCTGCATTGTGTTGGGTGCTTCAATGGTCCAAGGAGGTTGCTGCCGACAGGAGATACCTTCGTTGAAAACTCCATCCGCCAATCACTCCCAATTTGAGAGTGGCCTTCACAAGTGGAATGGTTAGTCCCCCATGGGAGATGGATTAATATATTAGGAGATGCAGAATGATTTTGGATCAGAGCATCATGGTGGGTCACACATGGAGGGAAGGCATCCATGCAGCTAAATTCTTTAGTGAGTAAAGGATATCATACTGAGATGAACAACTTATAATTTTGTATGGGTTCCCACCGGATTGATTGTAAGCTCATCATTAGGGGTGACTACCGTGGGCTTCACCACTTCAACCCATCATTATTGTTGTACAATTTTTCAATAATCAATAAAAAGATAATTTTCATCCATAAAAAATCTCGATAAATAATTATATTGTAAAGTAAAACTCATAGCATTTTGGTATCTTTGAATCGTAATTCTTGTCAAAGAATAACATTAAATGAAACATAGAATATCTTAAAAAAAATTAGATTCATAATATAACATGTCAAATGAGATGTATATATGTAACAACCCAATTAATGATAAAATAACACTTTCATGATAATAAAAAATATTTATTAATTTTTAAATAAAAAAGAAAATAGTTTTAACATTTTTTTTCTTATAACGTATTAATTAAAAGTATGATTTATAAATTTTATAATTTTAATCTTAAAAAATTATTTCTATTTTAAAAATCAAAATATCTAAATTTACTTTAGGTTACATTTCTGGATTTTTCAAAAAATATTGATTTTTCTGTGAATAATGAAAAATAACGATTTCAGTAATAAAAGTAAACTCTGTAAAATTTTTTGTATTTTAAAAGACCCAATATGTTATGAAAACTATTTAAAGGTGCGTAAGTATTATTTAGTTATATCTAATTAACTTAATTACTTTTTGATCAAATTTATTTTAGTTTTTAGTATAACTTTGTTTTTGGTTTTAAAAATAGGATTTTTATAAAAGGTGTTTTAATTTGCATAATATTTATACATTTTAATTAATTCATATAATACCTAATGCGAAATGTTATAATTGAAATCTGTAGAATATATATGAAAAAAATATTATTTTAGATTCATACAATAATTATTATTAGTTATAAGGATAATACACAAATATATTTCTTTTATTAAAAAAGGGGGAAGTACAAGAGAAGGGAAAGAGAAGCAAACCATCAAGGTCTAAAAAAATGGAGACAAAGAGCGTCCCCGGTAATAATGTCAACTCCTCCCAAAGTGAGAGATCCTAAAGAGAAAAACTCCCTGAAAGGACTTTTTGGAGTAGTAAGGGAAGCCAAAAAATTAGCCACCTGGTTCCCCTCTTGCCAAGTGTGGGTAATTTCGATGTCATTAGAAATGATGTCATTGCACTTATGAATTAGGTACGTGACTGGCCAAGGAATGATATAGTTACCTTTCAAAGAGTTCCAAATAATTTTGGTGTCCGTCTCCACTGATGAAAGAAAGACGTTTCAGGCATTGCATAGCTCAAGGCCGCTGAACAAGGCCTTGGTACATTGACTTTGTTTTATATTTAATATTTCCAATTCTATACATTGACTTTGGTAAAATGGATTCCATAAATTAAATAACATAATTAATATTTTCTAATAAGTTCAACTTAATTTTTGACCATAATGAATAGTGAAAATTGTAAAAATTAATTACCACGTTTAATGTAAAAATAAGATTAATCGGGGGTTAAACTAAAATGATAATAGTTAAAATTATTTAAAAGCATGTCAAAAATATATTTTATTCACATATTTTGACCTTAACATGTCTAGTGTCAATGATGCTCGTTTTTGGACCCTTTTGACATGTGAAAAACATTGATACATCAGTTTTTATTCAAAAATTACAATTGTTCCACTCACCTCTCTTAAAGAAGGTCACCCCCTCTCTTCTCATATTCACACCTTAAAAAGCATTTTTATTGGCTTCTAACTACCCAATTAACTTCCCTACATTCCTCATATCATCATATAATCCTTATTTTTCTCAGAAATATATCTTATGTTGCAATCTAAATGATGTTACCCGAAGAAGAGGTAACATACTTCAACAAGTGTTTATGTTATTTCATCCACCACCCCCCTAAACTCATCTTTAACCATGATTATATAATATCAGTATCTTAAATATACTGAGATGTTATTATGTTAATGGAATAACCTAAATCCATCTCCTATTCCATAAAATGGGTTAAAAAATAATCATTCGTGTGTATGATATACTACCGCCTCACGATCCGATGTCGTTTATTTTTGCAATACCACCTCTCAGGATTGGGTATGATCATGGATATAAAGTATATATATTATATTCATAACATAATTATAACATTAGAGTCATTATATCTTATATACCTTTTTACATTCAATTTTGTAGGGGATACAATAACGTGGCTCGTGTGTACGGCGGACTACCACCTCGTGAAGCGATGCGATTGATTTTTCATTAACAATTTACACAGAAGGTTTCAAGGATAAAGATAACGAGTATTTGTAAAATACATGACATAATTATGATATTCATGACATATTTATCATTCTGAAAATATAATATAACGTTTTTTCTTTCCTTTTCATACAGTGAAAAATAGTAACGTCGTTTAAGTACGTGTGAACTACTAGCTTCACGAAGTGATGTGACTCTATTTTCATCACCACATCACATAAATGATATATATAAGAATATTTAAGGAAATAATATGGTATATATGATTTTATTATCCTTCTATAAAGATAAAATAATACTTACATCCCTTTTATAATTATAGTTGAAAAATGAAACATTACTTATGCGTATGTACGACCTACTGTCTCCATGATCATAATATACATCATTTATCAAAACAATCATTCATTATTGGTCTTAAATGTATAATTGATTTATAAATATGATAATTATTTCATGATTTTTATTCTGAAGTTTTTTAAATAATGACCTCTTTGACCGTAGTCAACCCACAAAAGTCATTATTGACACATAAGTCAAATATCCTCAAAACATACGACTGAAATTTAATTTTTTTTATTTTTAAAACACTTAAGGAAAAAATGAGAAACCACCATAACCATACAATGCATCCAAATAAAACCATAAAAGAAGTTAATCCAAATCACGACTACAGGAATTGCCCTTCACTGACTATAACGTGATGTCAAGCCTCCACCTTTGCATGACCGCTTGACTAGCTTTCCCGTGCAGGGCTGGACAAGCCTGGTTTCGATGGAAGAGCCATACCCTCTCAAACTTCCAAATCTGAATGACAATGCTTTGGTGAATGCTTCATGGTCTGATCTTCGTCTGGAGCTAAACCTTGTAGTGTGATGGTTGCTTTCACACACATTTTTCAAAATAAAACCAATTTCCAAGATGGTACCTCATATCAAGCTCACAACAGAATAAAAAAACCACCCAAAAAGTTTTAAAATTTAAAATCCAGAAAAATCATAGATCTGCGATTCACCACAATAATCACATCGTCAACCAAACCCGAACACTACCTTCATGTTAACACAACAAATACAGCCCTAAGTCACTCAAAACATACGACAAAAACTTAATTGATTAAGTAATCATATATAACACGGTAATGAGTGAAATAAAAGCAAAAATAAACATGAAAAGGGTTCTTAACCAAGTATTTTATTAACACAAGTTTATTATTTTGGATGATAAAGAACACACGTGAGGAGTCAGACTCAATGTAAGGGACTTTATCTCGATTTCCATTCATTGATGCATATTTTGATGTTATACATTTATATTCTTTTACAAGATGTATATATAGCCCATTTTAGATGTTATATAATTTTTTTTATTTTAATGGTAATGAAATTTTTGTTTAATGTAATTCTTTTATGAGTTTATGATTAAAATATTTTCATGGTGATAAGAGAATTTTCTTTAAAAAAGTCCTCTTAATGTTTTCCACCCAACTCTTCCTTTTCCACGTCCACTTTTTTAAAACGATTTTAAGAAAGATTTAATATGGACATAAAATACAACACCTCAAGATTTTATGGTATGTTTCTTCTTAAATTATTTTAATTCATTAGATAGCTAACAATACACACAACACCGAGTCTCTGCGAAACAACACTTTGTTATTATAATTATTTAAATAAGATAGTTATAACTTAGTCATTGAACAAACTTTTGTTGCTTTTGTGATTTGAATTTCGAAAAACGGACATACACGGTTGCGATTAGTAAGATATTTAGAGTCTGATAGAATCAATTTAATTTTTGGAGAATAGTAATTTGACCCTTTGAAATAGTAATGATACCTTATGAATAGTAATATGAACCTTATGAATAGCAAATCAACCAAATGAATAGTAATCTCACCTATGGATGTATAAATAAAATTTAGGCATCTTATAAATGAAGGTATGATATAATTATATCACAGTTTAAGTAAATAAATGTTTTAAAAATTATTAATCAAGTGTTGGAATTTTTTTAAGTCATAAATATTTAATCACATTTTTATGATTAATTTAATAATTTATTTTCATAAAATGAATCCATAAATTAATATTTTTATATCTTATGATTTTAAGATAATTTTATGAGACCTTATGTAATTTTTCAAAGTGTTATAAAATCAGTTATAGTTTTAAAATCTGTATTTTCCAAGTAAATGATGATTTTAATTAAAAATTAAATTACTCATATTTAAAAAATCATTTTCATAAAATGTAGTTCATTTTTGAATTCTACATATCGAAAAATGGTTAGGGTGAATTTTTGGGATTTTTTTAAAATACTTGAATTTTTTGTAAATAATAATATACAATAATTTTCAGTATAAATACATTATAAATTAAATACACTATTTTTTGAGTCATGACTGATGTAAGAACCATTGGTACAAACATACATTATCTTATTACTATATTTAGTTTCAAGAATCAACACTATTGCTTGTCTTGAGAAAATTAATAAACTAATGGATGCACATGAGGCTCAGCCCAGTTGGGGAGGTATCCTTAAGTGCATTCATGAGACCCAGGTTCAAAATAAGGTAGAGGCATATGTCTGGGTACTGTAGCAGTACTGTACACTGTGCAGGTACTGTAGCAGAACTGTACACTGTGCGGGTACTGTAGTAGGAACTGTAGCAGTTACTGTTCGGTACTGTAGCTACTGGAACTATTCACCTTGGGCCACCGGTTTGGGCTTGGAGTCCTTAAGGCTTTTGGGCCACCCTGGCCTTCGGGTCAGTAGGGCTTTTGGGTCACCTTTAAGGCCTCCAGGCCACCTCAAGGCCTTCCGGCCACATGCCATTGACCGAGACAGACTCTACAAAAAATAAACAACCCCAGAAGAGGATTCAGAGCAGATGCACTTACCAGAGTAGAGCCAAATGGATTTTTCAGAATGAGAGGGTATGTCTATGTCATCGGGACCAGCCTGTTCTTACACGGGATGCCTAGCCAGGTGACCATGCGAAGGTGGAGAGCTACTATCACGATGCTGATGCTGGGGAGAGGCAGTTCTTTATAGATAGTCTGGTTGAATTCCCTAAGACATTCGAGTCATGTAATCTCCTAAGCCTACGAGCCATGTAATCTCTGAGCCTACGAGTCTTGTAAGGGTTCCCCCTCATCCCTTGAAAGACGGGTTATCAAAAAAAATGAACGCCTTTGGTCCATTCGGGCTAAACTAATGGATTAAATAATGAGGAAACACTCATCTTCTCCACCATAAATACCACCCATCACCTCTCTTATCCTCACACCTCTAACCCTTGAAGCTTGTCAAAATTCTACCTAAATACTCTTCCCTAGTCTCTCCCCCATGTTTAGGAGCTCTTGGTCTTACCCCCTGAATGACCCAAAGACCTTCATTTTTATTGATTTTTGATAACCCCCCTTTCAAGGGATGAGAGTGAACCCTTACAAGGCCTGTATGCTTAGAGATTACATGACTCATAGGCTTAAGAGACATTACATGACCCGAAGGTCTTAAGGAATTCATCTAGACTATAACTACAAGGAACTGCTCCTCCCCAACATCTGCATCGTGATGGTAGCTCTCCACCTTCGCATGACCGTCCGACTAAGCTTCCCATGCAGGCACAGGCTGATCCTGATGGTGTTGCCATACCCTCTCATTCTTCCAAATCTGTAGGTTCTGCTCTGGTGAGTGTGCCTGCTCTGAATCCTCCTATGGGGTTGCTCCTTTCTGTAGAGTCTGTCTGGGACAACTGCATTAATCGTGTGTTCTGAAGGCCTTGAGGTGGCCTAAAGGCCTTAAAGGTGTTCTGAAAGCCTTACTAACCCGAAGGCCTGGTTGGCCCGAAGGCCTTAAGAACTCCAAGCCCAAACCGGTGACCCAAGGTGAATAGTTCTGGCTACTATACTACCGAACATTACCTGCTACAGTAACTGCTACAATACATGATACAATACCCACACGGTACCTGCTACAGTGCCTACTACAATACCACACAATACTGCTACAACACTGTTACAGTACCAGAATTATGTCTCCACCTGGTTTTGAACTTGGGTCTTTTGTATGCCCTTAGAGAGACCTTACCAACTGGGATGAGACTCATGTGCACTCTTAGTCTTACCAAAAGACCATAACTCCTTTCCCTAAGGAGGTTCTCAAGGAGGAGAATTCAAGAGGTAAACCTCTTCCTTTTTCTTTTAAATTTATTTCAATCTATTTTATTTTCTTATTCTATCTTAACCTCCTCTGTCCAAATGAGCATGATAACTCCAGTATCATCTATATACTAGAATGATATCATGTTAATGAAATATCCTTCATCAAAATCCTTTATCTCACACTCTCTCTATTATTTTAAAAACAAAATCACCGTCTATGAGGTGTTGATTTACAACCTTCATGGACGACATATTTTTATTCTTTAATTTCTTCTTCAAGGCTGGTCATGAAACCATTTTTTATGGTTGAACTAGATTATAAAATATGTATGACATCCTATGTAATGTTCTAGAACCATTATATGTACATTGTATTAACTAATTGGACAAAACAAGTGTGTGTTGATCGAAAAAACGCCAAAATAATCTAAGCACTTATCACTGCAATTTTATCTAATGATTCATCCTCATACCATATAACCAAATGATATATATGACCATTGAAACCTTTTTATGTTCTTTAATAACATATAATTCTAATTCTGGAGAATTATATCCATTTTACATGAATTTCATTACTTATAAACAAGAAAACTGATCTTGAAAATCAAGAAAATGAATGCTCTTGAACGATGAAATTAAACTCTATAACTCCCCAATAAGGCCGTAAATGAACTTAATAAAACTACAATGAATCAAATACATATATAAAAGGTTATAAATTAATTAATTAATATATTTAATCTGATTGTCAAGGACATTAAGATCAAGTGTAGAACACATTCATACATAAGGTAAGGGGGTTCTCATCTCACTTTTATTTCCTTTTTTTGAAAAGTTGAGGGGAAAACCCCTTTTATTAAACAAAGAATGATCTCCTTTTGAAGACTGGGCAAAGGAGAAACCCATTACAATGACTCATTGAAAATAATGAAAACCAACAGGGCACACATGCCAAACGTGGACTGTAACGCCAGACAAGAGACAAACATTCAAGAAAGAAGCAACCAAGAGTCCATTTGCCCCCCCCCCCCCATCAGCACCTGTAGTAGTAAAATCAGTCGAGGATGATGCGTCACCCCCTTGACATGAAATGTATCATACTGGCAACACAAACCAGGCAAAGACTCTCCTCCATCCAACATCGAAATGTAAGAAGAGGACTGGACGATAGATGTTAGCACACCTATCACTCAAATGAGCCACCCACCCGACAATGCAAGTAAAACTGTACTGTCAATCTCATGCAGTAAAAAACCAGACATATGACACCGTGTAGAAACCAACAGAGAACCCATCCGTCTGAGAAGGACTGACAGCTGAATGATGGGTGTCAGCACACCCATCCCTCTTTCGAGGCCGCCCACCCGGCGCCATCTACAACAAACAGACACATGTACCAAATGCAAGGAGACATTGACCAAATCTCACAGAAACATATGCATCTCTTCCAGCTTTCAGCACACAAAGATGTGCAAAAACAGAAAACAAACAGAGGGAAATAATCACAGTCGATGTCATAAATTCCGATGCACTAAGCAACACACAACCCATGGCCTCCCCCTGAAAATATAGAACCAGAATCCACCATTCAAAGATCATCAACCAATCAAAACAAAGGAAATAACTCCTGAAGTCTAAGAAATGTGTCCTAGATCATTGCAAATTGGTCCTCCAATCCAATTCGCAACTCCCTTCAATCGTTGATCTTCAAATGGAAATCTGGATGAGGCATCAAGGGGGAAACCCGACTACCTCATGTCTCCGCAAAAGCAACGAAAATAGGAAATTTCAGGGAGGCACTAATCTGAAAGTCAGATTAGAACAAGAGGGATAGACAAAGAAGACAACAGGGGATCCAAAACACCGACCAGAGAAGAGCCCATGCTCAACCATTGAGGAAGAACATCCTTCAACACCACACTGCATACATCATGGGTCACAACCAACAAACATGAATGACTGAACATCCCGAGCAGATAGAATCTAATGCAACAAAGAAGGAATTAAACCGACCCCCACAGTCTGCATACCTCCTTCGAACCAGCAGAGACCATCGCTCGAAGGAACCCGAGCCACTCGGAGACTTTCATCTTTGCACAGGGGGACTTCAGAAATGAAGCACCATCACCACCACCGGGATCATGGAACCCAATGCGGCGATGTACAGATCTAAAAAAATCAGATCCGATGACAGAGATGTTTTCCTTCACTGCAACAAGCTGGAAATGCCACCCGCAAGTCCTTAGAGATGGAAGACATGCAACAAGCTACATCGGACCTGAAGACTGCGCAATGAAGAAAGCACGTCGATGTTCGCAGCTCAATGATGGACGTAGGAGACAAGAGAGGAAATGGAAGATTAAAGAAAATGATGAGGCTGATGAAGAGAAGTCGGGCCATTGCAGAGGCGCCAACATCTGGTTGAGGGAACCGCTAAAGGAGGAACCCTAATTGCGCCGTTCTCCAGGGGAGTGTGACACCATCTTCTTTCCCACCGATTTCTTTTTTCTTCTTCACTCACGTTTATTTCCGTGAAATTCCATTATTCACCATTTATTTCTTATATGTGGTGTATGTATACTTCCATTTGATATTTAATATCATGAATCTGTTTACATTCATGGTATTAAATGATTTATTTGATGATTAATAATATTTGGTCATACTATTTGATTGATTACAAAGTGGTAAATGATTTCATCTCAATTTCCTTTTCATTGAGACTTAATTAGTATTGTACACCTAATCATTATTGTGCGGTGTATCTAATTCCCCTTTGAGAACATTTTTCATTTGAAATTATATTTCTATTAAATATCCATATTCTTGTATCATGGATATTATTATTGTCTTATCCGTATACCCTTTTACATACTATGTTTATTTCGAATGTTGTTTTAACTGTGGAAATATTGATAAATCTGTATCCTCTACTCAATACGGATATTGATAAGGCATGTTGTTCTTGAATTGAATCTATGTATAAAGAATTCTTTGGACTTTAAATGATGGACGAGGCCCGTTATATCCCCTCGACGCATCGATAGGTCTCATGAGACAAAAAGGTTGGTGAAAAAACCCTTCGAGTTTGTTTCCAAAACATAATCAGAAGGGTATCTACCCACAAACTTAAACCATCTCGATGGTATGATGGTTCATGTTCCAGATACATGACGTCCAAATAATAATCATTCTCTTTATTCAGTATTCAGTTATTACTTTCCATGAGCTTTTCACTATGACAAAATCTATGGATGCATTTTCATTCTCAGTTTAGTGATGACATGTGTTTTTCAATTATTCACCATGCCATATTAATTATTTCTAATCGATTATGATTCAATTATTATTGTTTCACACTTTTATTATATGTAAACCTTGCTGAGCATTTGAGATCACCCTTTCATTTTTTTTCTTTCCCCAGGCTTGAAGAAGAGATCATTTATTGAGTTTTCAAGGATGCAGTTTATTTACATTTGTTATGTATTATATTTTGTTTTCTTTTCCCAATGTAAAATGGGTTCTGTGTATGTATCTAGTTTCTTCAAGACTACTAAACTGATCAATCCCTAGTGATGTGATCTCTTGTATCTATGCCATTATAATAAAATGACCAACAACTTTGTGATACTGAGGTCTGGGTAGGTACATAAAAGATTTATAATGTACTTTTTATTTCCATTTTTTAATTTACTTTCCAAGGATTTCAAGCAGTATCTTTTTCCATGTTTTATGTGGATCATTTTGACAAACATAAAATTGAATTTTCTATTTCAACATACATGTGGAAAATTATTTTTTCCACTTTCATTGTCATTATTCGATTTCTATCTTCCTTTTCTTGCAATCATTTTTTCTTTAATGAAAAAACCTCTGCCTATTTTGGTTTTTTGGTATTGAAAATGGCGTTTTAAATGAAAATGTTATTTTGATATATGAAAGTGATTTTCATACGAGTTTAAAAGAGTTTTTTTATTGTTTTATGATGAAATAGTTGTTGGTCGGAGTAGATTACTCAAGAGGGGGGGGGGTGAATTGAGTATCTATAAAAATTTCTATTTGAAAAGTTTTCTTAAAAGGTTCCACAATAAAAATAAATATAGCCCAATTAATCAAAGTAATACAGTTATGAAAGTTTTACTGTTCAAATAACTTCTTAGAAGATTGATTAATTCTTAGTAATCTCAATATTAGTTATTGATATTACTTTTGAAGCTATTCTAACAAGTCAAAACAGTTATTACTTCTGTCCAAGATTAACTATCAAAGTAAATCTAGTGATTTCTGAATTATATAGTAAAACAGAGAAAAATAAATTAAACAACCCAATAGATATAAAACAAGTGGTTCAATCTCAAGCCATGACCTAATCCATTCCACTTGTTGATCACCTGTCACCAAGAATTTTATATTAATAAACTTGATTTACACCCTGGATCGGGGTAAACAACATTACACAAGACTGTCCAGGTCACATGACCTCTTCCATAGTTCTTCATGGGTGTAAACTACCAGTTCACATAGAGACCTCTTCCACACTTATCCGTGGAAGTAAACAAGTGTAAAATGATATTATGGGAAGGATATCTTGTATACTTTAGTTTAGTGTAGGAGACAGTGTGTGTTTTAATACAGACACACACATACTGCTCGAAAGCATAAAACAATACACAATAGAGCAAAGATGATAAGATAAGGTTAGAAGTGATCAGAGTGTTATTCTATGGATCTTTGGACTTCTCGGATGAAGTAGATGTAAGAATCAAGTCCTCTTGCGAGAAAAAGAGTGTCGCAAGTCTGGTGCTCTGGTTTTCAGTTAGATCTGGTTCGTGTTCTTCATGGATTTTTTTGCGAAGATGTTCTTGAATCAGATATATTATAAGGCACCAGCCTTAAACATTAATTAATCTTGAGTTATTTCAAGAATTCACATTGAAGATCTTTTTAGGTTTAAAGTTTTAGAGAATTAGATCATATATCATGCATTACATTCCACTTGTAAACAAGGTGGTTACATCAAAGACAATATTCCCTCTTCTCATTAAAGGAAACATATTTTAAATAAAACATGGATTCTTTCTTGACACTTCCTTGACACTATCATCACATCATGTACCTTTCCCTTGACCTGTGAAAAACATATCAAAAACTTGGGATGAGCATAAAAAGCTCAGTAAGGGATATAAAAATATAGAATGAAAACATTAGTTCGTGTATACATAAAAATCAATGAAATCATACTTTACTCATAAAACATAATCACTTTAACATACCCCATGAAATCATAAGATTTATGAATAACTTATTGAAATCATAAGACATAAAGTTAACTTGAGACATTCATAACATTCTTATATAGAGAGTAACCCTCATGGTTACGTTTAGAATACCCATCACAGTATATTCCCTAAATCTCTTAGGAGAAACATTCACGTTTACCTCCGTCATGTTACCCAATGCATTAGAGAGCTATATCAGGCTCACCCCTTAGTTTATCACTGAACCACCTGTATTCATAAACAATTCCCAAGAACCACAACATAATCGTATCATATAAAACATGCATAAAGGGAACACAACATTTCCACATTTCAATAACAAGATATCAATACACCACATTGATCTAATCAAAAATTTATCAAAACCATTTTCAATACCAAAATAAAAGAGAAGCAAAACATGGTATTTATTTTTCATAAAAAAAAGTTATGTCTTGTAGAAGAAGTCGAAACTCAAATAATGGTCATGGCGGCAAAGAAGTTGTTGTCTCCGCATACGTAAGACAAAAACATTCCTTTTTTCGTTTAGTAAAACGATTCATATAAAAATATTGCTTTTGAATAAAAGTAAATGTAAAATGGGTTTATACTCTGTATAAAAGAAAGTTGTGTATAAAACAAAATATGCCTCAATGGAAGGAGATTGAGATGAAGTCCCTTACAAAGTCGGTATCCTTAGATTAAGGATAAATCAATTACATAATTATGTGTGACAAATATAAATACACCCAATATAAGAGGATATTAAGTTTAAAACAATCAGAGGTCATCCACACATATTCATAGTATGACATAATCAAGAAGTAGAGGTTTAACCCAAAGAATTGAAATTGGGTTAAGAAGTTCCCTTACAGAAATTTGACAGCCTAACGACGTCATTTTAAAATTCAGAAAATGAGACGATGAGAGATAAAAAGGGTATCTCATCACTTGTACATATAATTTACAGCAATAAGGATATATAAGAACATATCCCATCATAAGAATATGTAAATTAAAAGACCTATCAAAAAGAAGTATTTTAAAAAGAGGAGGGTGAAAGGTTCCCCTACCGATTTGGGTAACTTTCGAAACGTACACCCCATGAAAGAAGGGATATAAAACATTGATGTAAATACTCATAAACAAAATTATATTACTCAAAGAGTAGAATAATGGACAGTACATACACCACTCAAAGGAAATGGTGGCAAATGTAGTATAAATCTCACGGGAATAAAAGTGAGATGACAAATCCCTTATGAAAACTCGGCATCCTAACGACGCCACTTAAAACTTCCTAAAATGGGTTGACGAGATCAAATAGAGTCTATCATCATATGAAAATAAAAAGTAAAGTCAGAGGAATATAAAATAACATCCCCAACATAATAAAGAGGATCTTAAAAGGAATGACATAAAAGAGAGTACTTAAAAAGAAAGAGAGATGAAGGATCCCTTACCTCGTGTCTGACTTGACTCGATCATTCTTTAATCTCCTAAATAATAAACATGAGTTAATTTATACTTGATTAAGAACCTTTTTAAAGTTCATTATTCCTTTTATATCACTTATTACCATGTTATGAACACTATGTAATTATTTAAGTTAATAATGGTCGTTTTGCTGATCGTTGGTACTTGAGTCAAAAATAAACTCCTTATAATTACATGTTGTTCATGTGGTAAAATATCCATTATATCCAGAATTATATTCATGATTTAGATATCATATATATCATATATATCCAGTATATACATGCATTTATAATATTACATAACATTTAGAGGTAAGAAATGAAATTCACCATTCATGGAGACGGTAAGCCGAACGTACGCATGAACGCTACTTTCATTTCTATTTCGTATTGGAATGAAATCATAATGATATAAAGGTAAATTATAATTCCAGTATAATATCATATATAATATTATTAACTCCATCCTTTACACGTCCCACATATGACATTAACGAATCAAATCACTTTGAGGGGGCGGTAGTCCGCACTTCCTAAAATGAAGATATCGCGTTTACCCATAATGGAAACCATAAAGTTATGCCATAAATGAAAAATACAGAAGCTTAAGGAAAACATAAACATATTATATATTATATATAAATATAGTGACATCTTAATGTCCACCTTTGAATGTGTTAAAAGAATATTGAACAATCATCGTTTTGTGAGGCAGTAATTTGCCATCCACAGAAACAGTATGTTGTTTAACCATTAGAAGGAGGTGTGTGTATGTGTAGCTCGAATTCTACTTATAAAAACAACCTATTATTTTTAAGATACTGATGTTGTTACAAAAGAAATTAATAAAAAGATTTTAGGGGGGTTGGAGAAGCATAAAAAAAACAAAAGAACACAAGTGAAGACATTACCTTTAAATCAGGTAACTCTTCTTCGTTTGAACCAAAAGGGTTTCTTGAAGATATTTCTACCTAAGGTGAGGCTTCTAGGATGAAGAGAGGGATATTGGGAGCTTATTTGAGTAGATTTTGGACGAGCCCAAGGGCTTGAGAAGTGTGAGAGATGGGTAGGATGTGGGGTCTTTTTATAATGGAGAGGAGGGGCTCTTTTGGAAATCTTGAAACTATTATTTTATTACAAAATGAAATTTGGTTTCTAAAGCTCCAAAAATCATTAAATTCAAAGATAAGGTGGTCCATGTTTGAAATAAAATCATCCAATAAAAATTGTACAAGTGTTGGATATTATTTTAAACATTATCTTCTTATTTATTTAAATCATTCATTAATGACATAAACACTGCATCACCATTGTGTCATAAATAATATTATTTTTTTGATGTCTAAAAATTATAAAAAAATTACCATGATGTAGAAAATATTTTTATCTTTATAATGAATATTTATAGTAAAAAATATAACTTGTATAACCCCATTTAAATATTGTTTTAGTAAAACAATACATGTTTGTGATATTTTTATTTTTACTTTAAATAAAAGATATTAATGTCATTATCTTACCCAAGTGGCTCCATGAGGTCCCACAAATTGAGCCATGCATTGTCTTGGTCGGCCATGACCTATCCAATAAGGTTAGGATAGGTGTAAAGATATTTTTATATTTTTATAATATCATCTTTATCTTAAATTACACTAATTACCTCTAATCGCGGTTAACAAAACTCAAAAGTTACTATTCACCAAAAAATATTTTAATCCCTTTGAACCACATTTTACTTAATAATGATAACCATGTATGTCGGATTTTTGAAATTCAATACACAGAAGTGGTAAAATTTCATTTAAATGAAAATCAGTTTGTTCAACTACCACTTAGTGGTTTCACTATTCATCAAAAATTGAAGTTCTTTAGAAAAATACCAAAAATTCACCCTAAGCTATATTTCATATTTCGAATTCAAAAATGATGTCTATTTTGAAAAATTAAAAACATATAAGTTTCATTAATTAATTTTATAAATAATTCCCATTGTCAAAACAAATAGCGTGTTTTTAAGAAACAATATCTATAAAAAGACTGACACTTGTTTATGTCCAATTTCAAAGTGAAATTAATTCCAATGACCACCATTGGATTAAATGGTAAAAATATATTCTAATTACACTTTAAAACCAATTAAAAAGATAATCTAACCATATAAATAAATTAGATTAAAAGGAGGTTTTGACTTAAAATACAACAATTTTCACTATTCATTAAAAAATGAACTTTGTCGGAAAAATACCAAAAAGATACACAAAGTAAATTTTGATGTCCCAATTATAAAGAAGAATTTTATTTGGTTCAATTTAACATATAAGGGTGACCAAAACTATATTTAAAGAGGGTTCTCCATCAAAAGGCGATAAATCGACCTTTTAGTGATTATTCGAGTATTTATGCCTAAAATTGAATTTTTTCTTATTTTAAGCCTTTATCTTTTATTGGATAAATGTAAAAACATTTAAAAAACATGTATAATCATATTTTAGTTAGTTTTATTCATTCCATCCATTACAACGGCTAGGCGTTAACTATCATTATTATATTATGAGTGTGTGACGTAAGGTTTCAAAGAAACTCATTGTGTGTATTGGGTACACCATCGAACATAAAATCCCCTTTAAAGTAATATTAATATTTTATTCAAAAAAATATTAATAAATATGAAAATGTCATATTCTTTATTTACCTGGGATGTTATATATAAGATATCCCAGCTTTTTGGATTCGTGAATGCTTCATGTGTTCTTCAAATGTATCTTGTTGCATGTGTCAGTTCTTTTCTCAAGAATACTCATGATTCTACTACTCTTCCACACTTCATTTCAGGGCCACACTTTTCTTTTTATTCTTGGAGTGCATGTGTTAGAGCCGACATAATGCATATGTTCTGCACCTCATACCTTGTACTATCTGGTGACATGTCTATAAAGAAACGTTAATTATGTCAGTGCATTTAAAAGACTCAAATATGACTGTTAGAAATTAAATTGAAAATGAAAAAATAGATTAAAGAACGGTGTCACAATCTTTCTAGAAATGATGTCACTTGGAAATGGTGTCACCACAAAATGATGTCTTCTTCTTTGCCTTTGAGCGATGAGACAATTATGATGGCATGGTTGTATAGAGATCAGAAACTGGTAGCACAGATGCAGTGTTAGAATCACGCTGTCTGGTCCTTTGCCAAAATTCGAACGACGTCTTAACAAGAAACCATTGTCACAGTTTTCAACATATCAGAAACTGGTTACAGTTTCTGGTCATGGTTTCTGGTCATGATGTCTAGGTCACGGTGTCTGGGTCACGGTGTCTGGGTCACACTGTCTGGTCATAGTGTCTGGGTCACGGTGTGTGATTCCTTTTCTACAAAACCAGAACCGGTGGAAGATTCTTAGTTTCATAGACTTAGCCAAATATATGTATATAGACTTAAGCAGTAATATTCACAGAATGAATTAGACTTAATCATTCATAAAAGAAATCATTATAAACCAAAGTTAAATATAGTTTACAGTAATCAAACATGATTTATAGCAATTAAGATATTGAGAAAATTTATTTAAAGCATTAATAAACGAACTATATTTATACATGACTTTTAATATATTAAACAGGATGTGTAAGATTTGTGATCATTAAAACATGATTAAAACATGAGGAGTTCAACAATCTTCCCTTATTTGATGATTACAAATCATATGAGTGAGATATCTGTTCTTAGTGTATGTGTCTCTCCCTCAGTGTATGTGTCTCTCCCCCTTTTGGGATTATAAAAAAGAGTACAAAAGTAAATAAGAGAATAGTCAATAAGAGTTTACAGTGCATTAGATAGAGAAAGACGTGTCATTACAAACAGTAGGCAACAAAAATTAAAAAATATCCCTATCAAAAGATAGTGTTCACTGTTCTTTAGCACTGGCTGTCTTCACTTTTCCCTTGGAAGCAACATTGGGAGAAGCCACAGGAGAAGAGGTAGAAGTTGAAGAAGGGAGTGAACCAACTGTCATAGAAGGATGAGGGAGTCCTTCAAAAATAGAAGGGGCCAAGGTAGGTTTGGTGGAAGACTGAGGTAATTATTGTTCAAGGATAACATGACTGATCTGACTCGAAGTCATATTTGTTCTCCATGAACTTGTCCAACAAATGAGTGAAATCTTTTAGCTTTTGAACTTGAGTTTTGAAATCTTGAGTGAAAGGAGGTATTTTTAGATTCTCTACAAGGTACTTGAAATGGTTTGTCATATCATGCTTAGAGAAAATCCTATGGAAGTAGAAATCCACCTTCTTAGCAATTTCTTCCTGAGCATCATTTTCCATCTTGGAATGAATTCTTACCAAATCAAGAACCCTTTCACTATTCTTGACAACCACAGATAGAGACTCTTTGTCAAAGTCACTGAGCACTAATTGAAGTTCTTCCTTAACAACCATTTTGAGAAGATCACTATCCAAAGAGGGTTGAGATGACTATCCAGAGGTACTAGAAGCTGTAACAGTTGAAGCAAGGGACTTCAGATGATTCCGAACTTTCTGAAGACAAACCTTATACTCATCAGTCAATTTTTTGAGACCAATAACAATCTCACACATTTCTTGAACTACTTTCTTGTTTCTTTCATCCAATTTTTCAGCTAAGGAAGTTAGGTTAGGTTGAATTAGAGAGACAACTTCTTGTGGAATATGACCACTAACATCATCAATAGGACACACAACATGATCTGGTTTTGATTTCACCACTCTCTACGTATCTTTAACCATAGCTCTGAGAGACTTCACTTCATCACTCAGCCGTTTGTTCTCAATTACGACCTCTTGAATTTCACGAAGCATTTTCGGCTGAATCTGCCATATGATCTTTTCTAAAAAAAGGGAAACATCTTTTCACTTAGGTTTGTTATAGGGACAGGTTGGGTGTTCATGATATTTTCAACTCCAGCCAATAAAGTATCTCCACAAGCTTTCAAATCATCCTTACTCACTAAGGTATAAGGTTCTTGTGAAGGTTCAGGAACATGAGTTGAGACATGCTCAGGTTCCTTTGCAGAGATAACCTCAAGAGTAGATACCAATTTTAATTGAAACACAATAGACAAATAAATGCCTTTAACCGAGAGTTCTGGGGAATCATTCACATCAAAATAGCTAGGGAATTTATACCATGTATCTACAGTGATTTGATCAACTGGAATAGGAATTTAAACACTTTCTAGATTAGGGTGATCCTCCCTCTCAATAAGTGCATATTTCATAGAACTAAGAGATTTAGTTCTTTGATCTATTTCGAAAATTTAATCCCCAATAGCCTCACCCATTTCTTTTCTAGCCAACTGAAAGGATTTCTCCATTCTTTCCTCAACAGATTGGATAATCTCAGGAGAAACTTGTTCCTCTAAGTGTTCCTTAAAAGTATCTTCTTTCTCAAGAGAAAGTTATTCTTCTAAATTCTCTTCCAAAATAGCCTTGTCCCTTACATTAACAATAGATTCTTCTTTTAAAGTATGTTATTCTTCCAAATCAACAATTTATTTAGGAACAAGTACTTCTTTCTCAATTATGACTTGAAGAATAGGTCCACTACCTTCTCTATCCAGGATAGTTTCCCCTGTAGGCGTAACAACCTCTTCTTATTCTTCCTCAACATGATAGTTAACAATTTCATCTAGTTCCAAACTAGGATTAGAGATGTTCTTAGGTCTTTAAGAATGATCAACTGGGTTGAACTTTTTATAAACCATGTCATTATCCTCTACCCATTCTTTTCTCCATGGATTACAACTGATTTTCTTTCTTTTGAATGTAAACTTTGAGATACAAACTTCATAGTCCTTAATGACTTCTTAATCTGGTCCAACCAACCCTTTAGCATGAAGCATATCAGAGATTAACCTTGAGTAGAACAAAGAGGTTTACTTTGAGGTTGTCTTTATCAACTCACAAATATGAAGTATAACATACTTACATAGGTTAATATTGTGTGCATTCTTCATAAGATGTATCAAAAATGCAACCTGATAATTGAGTGTAGAAAAATCTCCTTTTCTTGGACAAATCAGATTCTTAAAAAACATAAACAATAATCTAGTTTCACCATCTAGCTCAACAACAATAGGTATTCTCTTTGTTTTATTTCCAGTCAAGCTTCCCAAGGATTCTTCTAAAACAAAGATATCACTGGGAGGAGGAGGAACTCTCTGGTAGTCCTCAAAAATTCCCTCATGAGGTATCCTTAGGCAAGCAGCCCATAACCTCGAAGAAAAAGTACATCTTCGGACATTGACCCAGCTTCTCACAACAAAACCATCTTCTATATCAAATGATAATTGAACGAACTGATAAAACTGAGCAACTAGCTTTGGGTAAATCGGCCTTGTCTCCTTTATGAACCAATCCATCCATCTCTGCTCTTTCAGTACTTTCAACACTAGAGAATTACTTGAAAGCAGACACTTAGGGAATATTTCCTTTTCTGGTTCCACTATTCTGTCAATAAGGTTCGGATTAAAAGGACCTTTGGGTGTTATCTTCGGTGTTATTTTCATCTTCTTCTTTGATCTGCGCTTCTCAGGAGTTGATGAGGATTGGCGTTTCATTCTGGGAATTCAACGAAGGTTTGAGATAGAGAGAAAGAGAGAACTGAAGGGTTAAATGAGGGCTTATGGTTTGAAAGAAGAGAGCTCATGTAAATAAAAGAGTGAAACTTCTTTTGTTTTTATCATTTAGGGATATCTAGAATCAAAAATTTAATAGTGCGGGAAAGAAAAAGAATAAAATAATTAATTACAGTGATACAAGTTATAATATGTAAATAAAATGAAAAAGTGTCTTTACGGTGAGACCAGAATAGACATTCATGGGGATACTGTAATAGAATTTCACAATGAGACCCTAATAGGTTTTCACGGTGAGACCGTAACAGGTTTTCACAGTGAGACCATAACAGGTTTTTACAGTGTCATCTCTAATATGTGACTTCAAAACTGTGCGACCGTATGTTTGAAATAGTATGTGCTATACAGTAACTGAGAGATAGTAACTGTGAGACTGTAAACATGAAACAACAACATTTAAGTCAGTAAACTATAGAACTGCAATAGTTAGACAATAATCTTAAGAGATTGAATTGTGAAATCGTAAACTATTAAATAATAAGTTGTGAAACAGTAAACTTACTACATAAGATTTATCATTCCCAATTCATGTATGATATAATCTATTCTTTCATAATTTAATGGTTTGGTGAATATATCAGCGAGATGATATTTAGTTCCAATGAATTGCAAAGTGATATCACTTTTTTGATAAATTTCTCTCAAAAAGTGATGTCTTACATCAATATGTTTTGTCCTAGAGTGTGAAAAAATATTTTTTGAGATGTTAATTGCACATTTATTGTCACAATTTAAAGGTACATGACTGAATGAATATCCATAATCTATTAATGTGTGTTTCATCCACAAAATTTGTGAACAACAACTACCAGAAGCTATGTACTTAGCTTCGGTAGTAGATAATGCAACAAAGTTTTGTTTCTTACTACACCATTATACAAGTGACTTGCCTAAAAAGTGACATGTTTCAGAGGTGCTTTCTCTATCTAACTTACAACCACCGAAATCAGTATCTAAATAAATAACTAACTAAAATTATTTTCCTCTGGGATAGAATAGTCCTAGATTGGATGTATGTTTGAGGTATTTGAAAATATTTTTAACAACATTTAAATAATATTCCTTATTATTTTCTTGAAAACAAGCACACATACATACACTAAATATAATATCAGGCCGACTAGAAGTTAAGTAGAGTAAGCTTCTAATCATTCCTTTGTAAGTGATTTGATCAACATATTTTCCATCTTCATCAAGATCCAAATTACAAGTAGTACTCATTGGAGTGTCATTACTTTTAGTGCTATCCAAACCAAAACTTTTTAGAAGATCTCTAGTATATTTTCTTTGATTTAAAATAATACCATCATTATTTTGAGAGATTTGAAATCCAAGAAAAAATTTTAGTTCACCCAATAAACTCATTTAAAAATTGTTTTGCATCATTTTAGAAAATTCAATACATAAATAATTTTTTGAAGATCCAAAGATAATATCATCTGCATAAATTTGAACTACTAAAACATCATTGGAAATTCGTTTTATAAAAAGTGTATGATCAGCTATTCCTTTTGTAAAACCTTTGAATGAAAAGTACTTAATCTATCATACCAAGCTCTTGGAGATTGTTTTAAACCATATAAAGTTTTTGATAATTTCAAAACATGATTTGGAAAATGAGGATTTATAAAACTAGGGGGTTTCTCAACAGAGATATCCTCAACTATATACCCATTTAGGAATGCAATCTTAACATCCATTTGATATAGTTTTAAATTCATATGTGCAACATAAGAAAGTAGGATTTTGATGGATTCAAGTCTAGCTACTAGTGAAAAAGTTTCTTCATAGTCAATTCCCTCTTCTTGACTATAGCTTTCTGGAACCAATCTAACCTTTTTTCTAACTATGTTACCAGATTCATCTACCTTATTTCTAAACACCAATATAGTGCCTATGGTAAATGTGTCTTTATGTCTGTTAACAAATTTCCAAACTTTTTTCCTTTCAAACTGATTAAGTTCTTCTTGAATATCCATCACCCAAAATTCATCATTGATAGCATCATTAATATTTTTAGGTTCAAGTTGTGACAAGAAGACTTGATGTTCAACCTGATTTCTAAGAGAACCTCTAGTTTGAGTTACTTTATCTAAATATCCTAAAACATCATCTAAAGGATGGTTTTTAAGAGATCTAATAGCTCTAGAAAAAGAAGGACTAGAGACTTCAAGTTCTTCAACAGGTCTGGGTTCTTTATGACTTGAATCTGAAGAATTCCCAGAACTGGAAGTTTTCATAGATTCCTTTATAGTATGGTTAGATGATTTTGAATTGATGTACATATTTGACACATCATACTCCAAGTTATTTATAGTAGTCTTAGGCTCATGTGGATCTATCTCATCAAAATTGACATGGACAGATTCTTCCACACATTTAGTTCTTTTGTTAAAAACTCTATAGGCTTTACTAGAGATTGAATATCCTAGAAAGATTCCTTCATCACTCTTGGATGCAAATTTGTCAAGATTGTCATTAGTACTAAGGATATAAAATTTTCAACCAAAAACATTGAAATAAGTTACCTTGGGTTTTCTATTGTCCCATAACTCATATATATTTCTTTTCAAAATAGGTCTAATAAATACTCTATTAATAATATAGCATGCTGTATTTACAGCTTCAGACCAAAAATAAATAGGTAAGTCATATTCACTAAGCATGGTTCTTGCAATCTCTTGCAAGGTTCTATTTCTCATTTCTACAACTCCATTTTGTTGGGGTGTTCTAGGGGAATAGAAATTATGACTATATCCATTTTTGTGAACAAAAGGATTCAAACTCTTGATTTTCAAATTCATGACCATGATCACTTCTTAAGGATTTAATTCTAAGTCCACTAATATTTTCTAAAATTTTAGAATACTTTGTGAAATGATAGTAGGATTCACTTTTGTGAGCCAAAAAGAAAGTCCAAGTATATCTAGAAAAGTCATATACAAGAACATAAACATAGTGCTTCCCATTTAAACTTTAAACTCTAGATGGTCTAAACAAATCCATGTGAACCTATTTGAGAGGTTGAGAAGTTGAAACTTCTTTCTTTGGTTTGAAGGAAATTTTGTGTTGTTTTCCCTTTTGACAAGGATTAAACACTTTATCATTTGGAAACTCAAGTTTGGGTAGGTCTTTGACTAATACTTTTCTAGTTATCTTTCTAAGGGAGTGAATATTACAGTGTCCTAGTCCCCTATTCCATTGCCAAGACTCTTTGTGAAATACACTTAAACATGAATCATTCTGAGAAACTAATGACTCTAAGTTAACATAGTATACATTTTCATTTCTTAATGCAAAAAAAAACTAATTCATTTTTAGAATTAAAAACATTGCAAGCATCATTTTCAAATTTAACATTAAATCCATCATCACATAGTTATGAAATACTAAGTAGATTATATTTCAACCCATCAATAAAAAGTACTTTGAAAATTAAAACTGAGTTAGAGTTACCGATTTGGCCAAGACCAATGATTTTTCCTTTGGCATTGTCATCAAAGGTTACATGTCCACCATCAATTTTTATTAAGTTCTTGAAGCATGAATAGTCTCCTATCATGTGTCTTGAACACCGACTATCCAAGTACCATAAACTTTTATAGGATCTCTTTAAGAAATTTTCCTACAAAATAGTCAAATAAAAATAGAATTTGGTACCCAAATTTGTTTGGGTCTAGTAATATTAGTGACTAGTGCTTTAGGAACCCACATCCACCTCATAGGTATCCTATAAGCATTATGTAAAGTGATTGAAAAACAAACCCTATTGGGTCAAAAAAATCTTGAAACAGTAAGAGTGTATCATAATTTGAACTAGCTGAATGTTTTCTAGAACTAGGGGTAAAACTATATATCCTAGATTTAGAAACAAAGTTGGTTCTTCCAAAATTTCTTTTACCAGGTTGATAGCCAATACCGGTAGTATATTTAGGAGCAATCTGTTTACCTAGCATTTGTACCAAGTATCTTTACCATTAGTAAACCTTTGAAGGTACTTTTTCAATTGCTCATTTTATAGCTTTAGTTCATTGTTTTCTTGGAGTAATTGAAGATTTTTCTCCCTCTATATAGTAAGTTCAGATTTAACAGTTGAGGTAAGATCATATAGTTTCTTTAAAGACTTATATTTATCTTTTAGTTCATTACATGTCTCTTCAAGCATATTAAATTACTCAAACATTTATTCTTTACAAATATTTTCAGAATCACTTTCATCTTCTGAATAATAGGAATTATGTATAGGAGATTCCAGTGTTACCTCAGATGTGTTTGTCATAAAACACATATTTACTTTGTTATCCTATTCATCATGTGAAGATTCTGATTCACTTGAACTGTCCTCAGAAGAACTCCATGTTACTTTCATTGCCTTTTAATACTTTCTATCCTTGTCATTATATTTATTTTTGTACTTGAGTTTGGGTCAGTCAGCCTTTACATGTCCCTTTTGCTTATATTCAAAGAATACTATCTCATCAAACTTGTCTCTTCTTTTCCAATCTTTCTTCCAACTCCCCTTTTGATCATATCTTCTTTTGAAGTTAGGCTTTCTGAAAAATTTATTCTTCTTGTAAAATCTCTTAAACCTTCTTGCTAATTGAGCCATCTTTTTATCAATGTCTGATGATTATTTTTCACTACTGGAACTTTCTACAAAGACTTCCAATTTCCCTATTTCTGTGTGTTTAGAGGTGGTGGTCTTAAATGAAAAAATTTTTCTTTTGGGTTCATCCTCCTCTTCCATGTTGAATTTAAACTCCACTTTATACATCATTAGTTTCCCAATGATTTCTTTTACAGATAACATTCTGATGTCGCATGAATATCTAATAGAGACAGAGGTTCCTCGCCATCTATTAGGTAGGCATCTGAGAATCCTCATGATTTTTTCTTTGATAGTAACTTCTCTTCCAAGAGAAATCATTGTGTTGACAATTTCATTGAACCTGAGATACATGTCATAAATAGGCTCATCAGGTTTCATTTTAAATATCATATTTAATAGTATAAGTATTAAGTCTCATTTCTTTCACACTAGAAGTTCATTCATGTGAAATAGACAAAGTATCCCAAATTTCATGGGCAGTTTTACATGCAGAAATTCTGTTAAATACCTCATCTCCTAAATAGAAATATAGAGCATTCATGGATTTTCAATTGTTATTGTAGATAGTCTTGGATATTTCATCCCAAGTGATTATATCAGTAGAAGGAATCTTATGCTCATCTATAATTGAAGACCAATTTTCCAAACTCATACTGTCTAAATGAATTTTCATTTTAATTTTCCATTGGAAACAATTAGTTCCATTAAAGAATGGTGGTCTGTTTGTTGCAGCACCTTCCTGTCTATTATCTATAATAAAGAAATACTTTGAAAGAGCTAGAAATTTAGAATTAACTGAAATTTCAAAATCTTTAAAGTACAAATAAAATCAAAGTTGAATTAGTTCAAAAAAAATTCTTAATGACGTCCTCTGATACCAAATGTTGGTTAGAGTAAAGTACTCAAGAGGGGTGGTGAATTGAGTATCTATAAAAATTTTGATTTGAAAAGTTTTCTTAAAAGGTTCCCCAATAAAAATAAATACAACCCAGTTAATCAAAGTAATACGGTTATGAATGTTTGACTATTCAAATAACTTCTTAGAAGATTGATTAATTCTCAATAATATCAATATCAATTATTCATATTACTTTTGAAGCTATTCTAATAAGGCAAAACAGTTATAACTTATTTCCAAGATTAACTATCAAAGTAAATCTAGTGATTTCTGAATTATACAAAAAAATAGAGAAAATTAAATTAAACAATATAGCAGATATAAAACAAGTGGTTCAATATCAAGTTGAGACATAATCCACTCCACTTGGTGATCACCTTCCACCAAGCACTTTATATTAATAAACTTGATCCACACCCTGGATCGTGGTAAACAATAGTGCATAGGACTATCCAGGTCACATGACCTATTCCACAGTTCTTTGTGGGTATAAACTATGAGGTCACACAGGGACCTCTTCCACACTTATCCATGGGAGTAAACAAGTGTAAAAAGATATGAGATGAAGGATATCTTATATACTTCAGTTTAGTGTAGAAGAAAATGTGTGTTTTAATACAGACACACACACACTGCTCAAAAACTAAAAACAATACACAACAAATAAAAGATGATGGGATATGGTCAGAAGTGCTCTGAGTGTTATTCAATGTAGATATGGACTTCTAGGATGAAGCAGATGCAAGAATCGAGTCCTCTTGTGAGAAACAGAGTATCACAAGTCTGGTGCTCTAGTTTCCAAATAGACATGACTCATGTTCTTCGTGGAGTTTTTATTGCAAATATGTTCTTGAATCTGATCTATGGTATCTTAGCTTTTTGGATTCGTGAATGATTTGTGTGTTCTTAAAATTTATCTTGTTACATGTGTCAATTATTTTTCTCAAGAATACTCACGCTTCTGCATCTCTTCTACACTTCATTTCAGGGCCATGTTTTTTCTTTTTATTCTTAGAGTACATGTGTTGGATCTGACATGATGCATGTGTTCTGCACCTTATACCTCGTACTGTCAGGTGAAATGTCTTCAAAAAAATATTAATTATGTTAGTGCATTTAAAAGTCTCAAATATGACTATTAGAAATTAAATTGAAAATGAAAAAACAGATTAAAGAACGGTGTCACAGTCTATTTGGAAATGGTGTTACTTGGAAACGGTGTCACCAAAAAACGGAGAATTATTATTTTCCTTTGAGCGGTGATACAATTACGATGACATGGATGTATATAGATTAGGAACCGATAACATAGATGCGGTGTTAGGATCACGGTGTCTGGTCCTTTGCCAAACGTCGAACAGTGTCTTAACAAGGATTATATGTCACTGTTTTCAAAAGATTTGAAACTGGTTATTGTGTCTGGTCACAGTGTCTGGGTCATGGTGTCTGGGTCACGGTGTCTGGGTCACGGTGTATGGGTTACGCTGTCTGGGTCACGGTGTCTGGGTCATGGTGTCTGGGTCCCGGTGTCTGGGTCACGGTGTCTGGTCACAATGTCTGGGTCACGGTGTCTGGTCACAATGTCTGGGTCCTTTTCCAGAAAACCAGTCACGATGTCTGGGTCCTTTTCTAGAAAACCAGAACTGGTGGCAGACTCATGGTTTCTCAGACTTAGCCAAATATCTTTATATATACTTAATTAGTAATATTCACAGAAGTAATTAGACTTAATCATTCATAAAATAAATAATTATAGACTAAAGTTAAATATAGTTTATAATAATCACACATGATTTATAGCAATTAAGATCTTGAGAAAATTTATTTAAAGCATAACGAAACCAACCATCTTTACACATGACTTGAAATAGTTTAAATAGGATGTATAATATTTATGATCATTAAAACACGATTAAAACATGAGGAGTACAACAATAATAAAATAATAAAAAGGTTTATTCGTGTTGAGGTTCTTTGACATTATATAATGGGTGCACCCAGATAGCTCTAAGTGTTCCCATTATATCTTATAAAATGTGTGTGCCCAGATTACGGTACAATGCATTGGTTAATGATTATATTCTCTATAGAATTATATTTGAAGTTGTTCGTATAGTTATTGAAATTTTTAAGGGTTTTGTTGGGGTTCTGTAATTGTTCTATGAGTTGATGTCCCAAGGTACTTACCTGCATTTTCTATGCTTTTTAATGACTTTTTAAGAAAATAATTTGTTTTAAAAAATTAATATAAATGATCTTTTTAAAGGAATTAAAATACCCTTTCTGTATAAAATTTATGTTTTTAAGAAATGGGGTTTTCATTGGTTTTCACGTTTTTAATGGACTGACTATTTTCTTGTTTTTATGTTCCTTTCATGGGTTTTTATGCACATACCATGTTTTTAAAATGAATATCACATGATTTAAGGATATTTAATTGAAAGGAAGAGGCTAAGTTGAAATTCATGAAGATTTTTCTTGAAATGAAATAATGTTTTGTTTTAAAAGTTTTATTTGGTGGTAAAAATATATACTGAAAGAAAGTGTCTAATTTCTTTTATTTGGTTTTGTTATTTTTGTGTCAAGACCTAATTACCTAAAACTCCAAACCTTAAAAGGTCCTCAAATTTTATAGAATGAATTATTGACTTAAAACCCAAAATTATGTAATGTTTATTATCGGGTCCCCATATTTGGCATCATATGGTTGTTTAGATAATATTAGAGGTTAGGGATAATGTTAATAGAATTTCTTTGAAAGATTTAACTATTTGGATAAGTTGAAATGAAATATAATTTTAATATTACCATGTTTATTTTTCTAAACTATGTATGTTCATAATGGTTTCCCATAGGGAAACAAAGAATCTATAGTGGTAAGGCACCAAGAAGAAAATATCCTTCTAAATCAGCATCCTAAGATGGTTGGAATTGGAACAGAATAGTTTTTTTAGTGATGGAATAATTGACACAAGATATAAATGGTAGTGGTATCTATGCTAGAGAGGAACCTTAACTACTCTGAAGGAGCATTTTTGTAGTGAATCATTTCATGTGGAAACATCCCCCCATAATTAAGTGGACCATCTTATCCTGTAGTATATGAAGGTTGGATCAATGCTCTGGAGAAGATATTTTATGTAATGGGATGTTCAAAACATTAAAAGGAAACTTTGATTGTTTAATGTTTTGAAGTTTAATATGACCGATGGTTGTCTTTGGTTAAGAATATGAAATTGAATGATGATCTTCATGTCATTTAATAATAAATATTTAAAGAAAATTTCCTTAAGAAGTATTTCTTTAATGTGGTCTAACTCTGAATGGAAAAAAAATTACAGGAATTGATGCAAAAGGAAGAAGATTTTGTGGCCATCTATGAATCCAAATTGACAAGACTGGCCAGGTACATATCAATTTTTTTGAGAGATCGATAGTAAAAATAATAGATTTTACTCATGATTAAAACGAATTCTACAAATATCTTTGGCCTCATTAGAATTTTTAAGTTATGAGAATGTTTTTCATTTTGATGTAAAGTTTGTGATGGATTTTTATGACACTTATGTGCCTCATGATGATGAATTTAAGAATAGTCCAGGATAGTATGCGATGAGGAAACATACAACAAATAAATATGGACATAATAAAATGAAGTTCCCATATTGTGGTATGTGTGGTAAAAAAGCACACTTGATAATGTCTTATGAAATTAGGGAAGTTTTATCAATCTGGAATGTTTGGCCATATATCCCGTGATTATAAGGTTAATAATCCTAAAGAATCAAAGAATGGGGTGACCAGAAGAAATCCATCAATGAGGTGAGTTAGTTTCAATGAATTGGGTTATTATGATAATGTGTTCCCAAAGTTAGAAACTCGGGATGGAAATCATCAAGATCAAAAGAAAAGGGTGTGGAAAAATATTTTTCTTCTACTATGGTTGATGTTGGGCTGAAAAATGAAGTGGTGATAGGTATGATACTTGTTTTTTTAAATTATACCAATACCCCAGACGACACTGGATCATCAAATTCATTCATTTGTGAGAAATTTGAATGTGAATTGGGAATTTCACCGCATAAAAGTAAGATTGATATTTTCATGAAAACTATAGTTGGAAGTATTTAAGAAACTATGATTTATAGGAATATTTATATTATTATTATTATTATTGTTGTGATGGTATTTCTTACAAATCATGTTCAACTTTCTATAGTAGAGTTTGATATCATATTGGTTATGTATTGACTTTCATTTTATTACTATAAGATAGATTATAGAGCCATGAATCTTTTAGTCAATGATTTTATGCCTTTGATAACATTCTAAGAAGCTGATAAATTGATTTGATATAGAAGTTAAAGTTACCTATATCATACGGTTGAAAATAAATAAACTATTCAAATTAGTGATGTTCCAGTAGTGAATGAATACATAGATGTTTTTCTGGATGATTTTCTTGGTGTTATTTTGGATCAAGAATTTGAGTTTAATATCGAATTCGTGAAAGATTATAAGTGTATTTATAAACCCATTTTTTGAATGACTCAAGAAACTTTTAGAATTGAAAAAGAAATTGTAGGAATTTTTAGATAATGGTTTCATTCAAACAGCAATTCACCATGGGGTGATTCTATTTTGGTTGATAAAAAGAAATACGGTTTAATGAGAATTTTCATTGACTATAGAACATTAAATAACATCACTATTTCCAATCATCCTATACCCAAGTGGTGAAGGCTTCTTCTTGGAATCCAAAAGACCCAGGATCAATTCTGGGTAGGGATGAAATTCCAGGTTACTATAGCAGAGATGTAGAAGGACACTGTAGCAATACTATAGTAGTGGTGGTACTGTAGCAGCGATGACACTATAGCGGTAGTGACACTGTAGTGGTGGAGGCACTGTAGCAGGTCCTGTAGCGGTGGTGGTACTATATCAGAGTAGGTACTATAGCAATACTATTCACTAGAGGGCCCTTTGGGCCAAAAAATGGGCTTTCATGCCCCTGGGACTTTGGGCTATGTAATGGGTCTCCCTCTACCTAGTCAAAAGAGGTATTTTTTTTACTTTAATAATAAAATGAGGCTTCAGCCCCAACCTTTTAATAACATCACTATTAAGAAATGGTATCCTTTGCCTCTATAGATCCGATATAGATCATACAAGGATACTCATAGGGGTGAATATGTGTACCAAAATTTTTACCAAATTTTAATCTATTTCAATTAACCCCTCTACTGTTGAACCTCTTCCCTAGTTAAAAGGAATAGATTTTTTGTTTTCTAGTAACAATAACATATACATGCAATGTAGATAATAAAGAGACAACAACACACAAGAATGTTTATATGGTTCGGTACAAAGACCTTCTCCTTGTTGGGATCAACCTATGGTTGTTTCATATATTCACTTATCACTATAATTTTATGTAATTAAAAAACCCTATAATTGGTGTACAATGATCAGGTAGGAAATAAACAATCTTATTAAGTCAGTGGTGTTGTTTATACTGGATCCACCAGTCATCAATGGTGTTGTTTATACTGGAACCACTAGTACATCAATGATAATAAATAAACACTCCAAAAAAGATGTATCTTATACATTGGACACATTTTCATCATTTAGATAATCTTGTTCTTCATATCTAGTTTTTTGACTACTTCTGGATCAACAAAATTACTTGCATGTTGTCCCACTGCTCTGCACTTTTAGAATTATCAATAGAAGAATTTTCCAATACACTGTAAGTTATTTTCTTCCTCGTTTTATCAAATTCGTAGAAAGATACTCCTTCCAATGATGAAGTTCCTAGACTCAGTAAATGTGTTCAAGTGATGCACACAATTTCATCAATGTTATTTTAGGCAAGATAAAACTTGCACACTATAATTCATTTCTATTTCAGAATAATCAACCCAATTAAATCATATTCTCTTCATGTATGAAACATAGAATTTCAAACCCTAACACATTCATTTTTTTATTATTATTTGATGTTCTATATCCAATTATTTTATTTATCGCAATTTTCTACTTCACATATGCATGCATGAACTATTCACCTTATTATTTGTTGATTCATCCAAACATGTAAATGAAATCACAATTTCCAATGTTTTCTTTTAGTATTAGGTTCGATGCAGGTGTGTCATGCTTGTGTTCATGCATGTACTTCATGAAAGGATTGATGTTGACACCTTTCCTTATTCACACAACACACTGATTATGTATACTTCTTTTCATATGTGCATGATCATGAATCAATTTGTGCATAAATCCTATTCTCCATATGTGAAAAATCGAATTATTATAAGATTTAAGCATGAATACTCTTCTTTTGGAGACATAGTGTTTGTATAAACTGTCTCACAGTTGTCTCATACTTCTTCACTCAAGAAAAACAAGTTTCTTCATGCAAGCCTTTGGGAAGACACTAGTTCTCAGTGGTCTTCATGAAAAACCATGGTGATGCATAACAGGCTATCAAAATATGGTTTATGGAATTGGGTTTTTACAGATCGCAACAGGTTTTCTATGAAAATGTCTTATTCCCATGGCTTCCTCCTTCATGAAAGAAAAATTTTCTTTTCAAATGAGAGCTCTTGAATAATTTTTTAAGTACCATTCTCGAACGAGGGATTATCTACTTATAGGTGATGGAGATAGTGCCTCATAGAATATTAGATCTGTATTTCAATCTGTGTTGAAGACTACCTCAATGCTCTGAACATAATATTGTATCTTATCTTTCTTTCAAACACCTTAGTCACCCATCTTGATTTAAATGTACACCGAATATTATTACACAATTACTTAACGAGTTCATGATGTTCCTTTGTAGTTGTATCCTCTTGTTCATGCGATGAGGATCACATGCTCCACATTGTATCATCTGAATGGCCTCCTGAAACTACATTTTTAGTTCAGATGATGCAATTTCTTTAAATTATACACATGCATGAAAGATGTCAAATTTCATGAATTAATTCAGTTTGATCCAAATAAACAATCCCCTATTAATCTCAATAATATAACATTCATTCCATCCTTGAGTTAATCATTAGAAGATCAATGAGAGTTTGGTTATAATATATAGTGAATAGACTCACCAACGAGGGTTGAGAGGATAAAGGCGATGACCCATTTGAATTGGAAATATGAGATCTAACCAATTGATTAGATTAGATGTCCCATGTAATGTCAATCATTTTAAATATAGGGGGAATAGTTTCCCTCATTATGAATCCCACATCGATACATCCACAAAACTCTACTCCAATATATCAATCATGGAGTGCGACTAGTTGTTCAGAAATCCCAAACCCCCTTCCATAGTGCCACCCCGCACAGTGGCACTACCGCTCCTGCCATGTTCTCTTTGTGACCTGCTCTCCCATGCGATCCCTAGACATGGGCATTCCTGCGCTTTGTGGGTTTTATTACCCATTCTCCTCTGCCTACCATAATCTTTCCAATATGGTTCCCTTGGGCATGGTAGACCTCCTTAGTCCCATAAGATACCTCGGTTAAGCTGGTCTGGATACCTTGTTGGCTGTATTATTTTTAATATAAGACTCATATAAATACTTGGAAATAAGATACTTAACATATGATTAGAATAAATTCTTCTTCCAAAAATTCTTTCTTCAAATAATAATTCCAACCAAGCCAAGTCACATCTTCTTATTATTCACTCAATCATCCTAAAAAATATATATTTTTATTTTTTCATAGCCATCTCTTCACATCCACATGCATTTACACACAATGCATCAACCTCTTCAATTATTCTTCATGAAATTACTCTTTTCATAGAAACCTTTAAATCTCCTTAAAAAATCAATTCATCATTAAAATTAATATTTTAATTATTTTTTTCAAATATATACTCCTTATGAAATACTTAAATTCTCTTCATGGAAAATCTTCAAACATTATTTCATAAAAAAATGCATCATGAAAATGATTATTTTCATGGTCTTCACCTTATCAAATGTAGTAAAAATGTGTAATCTATAAACACAATTGGAACATGTCTTTATACTTGAGAATAGTTAAAAAATCATATGATTTATAAGGATAATTGTCCAAGCATAAAATCAAATTATATTAGATGAGTACATAATATTTCTCTAGGAATTATAAAAACTCAAGGAAAATTTTCTTACCCAATGAAAACCAATGAGTCCTCAAAAATTCTCTAGGAATCATCAAATAAATCATGGATAATTGTTTTAGTGAATGATATCCAAGGAATCTATAAAAATTCTCAATGAATCATCATCAACCTTCATTAATAATTATCAAACTATTTACATCTTTTTCATTCCATGATTAATCACCGATCATAGAGGAATTCATCATACATTGACTTTTGATTCCTTATTATATATTGAAAAAAAACAAAACCATACTCACTAACCATCCATATGGACTTTTCAATCTCCCGCTTTGGATTTTTGGTCAATATCATTCCCCTGAAGTAAATTTCCCTTCTCTCCATTATTGAAAATAAATGAAATGAAATGATGTAGGGGTTTTGTTATGCCTTTCAAGGTATTTTGAAATTACTTTTCCATTTATGAATGAAGAATGGTGCCACATGGTTTACATGGAAAAAATCCTTCTTTTGGTTTACTCTAAGTATATATAGGATAACATAGTGTAGAAAATTAGAGATATACAACCAAGGTTGTCTCTACAATCCATTAACAACCATTCATATGATATCATGATCATAACATATTTATTCCTCAAATAAGGAGTTGAATAAAATAGTTTCGTCAAGTAATATCTTCTTATTCACACATTAGTTAACACATCAAAAATTTCAAGCATAATAATATTTTATAGCCCCTTTCAATGAGTTTTTCCATCAATCAAAACTCCCCCTTGATCCAAATATTTTATATAATCAAAAATTGGGAAATAGGTGTAAATAGGTTACCTCTATCTTAAAATTTTGTAGAAATGACATGAATTTCCAGATATTCATGAAATAATCCTTAATATAATTTTATTTATTCTTTTCCCCCCTTACGGGGTGCACTCCCTTCCATTTGACCATGTTTAACATTTCATCAAATAATATTCAAGATATTCATATTGATAATAAACAATTTTGGAACAATTAAAGTCTCTATCTTATCTTCAATAATCATTACAACTATTTTTATTCCACTTTTAATGAACTTAACCTTCAATTACCTATAATTTATGAACAAAAATAAAACACAAGAAGTAATAGAATAATTTGGAACACTTGTGATCTTATTAATTGGAGCAACCTGGCTGAGAATTTCATCTCAACCCAAGTAATCCTTTCCCTGTATCTTTAAAGTGTTTAGTACTCTTCATGCTTATGTCTACTTTACATATTACATTTGGATCTTTCTTTCACAGTATGGACACTTTACTTCCATTCACCTGCATCATGTGTGAATTTTTTATCCTAACTTTTTCTAGTAATGAATCACCTTCCCCTAGTTATTCTTTTTATATCTTCCACGTCTCTCTTTAATCTTAGTATAATAGTTACACAATTTTTTTTCATTATTTTTAGTCTTATTTCACCTTCCACACAATTTTTGTGAGACTATAGAGTTGTCATGTGTTGGAAACCTTTCATGAAATTTATGTTATTCATGTGTGATAACCTGTTTTCTTTTTTATACTTTTCTCTAGCTAGTACTTCATCCTCAACCTTCTACATTTATCTAGAAACATGCAATTGATTATGGAAGATTATTAAGAACTCATTATTAACATATTCATTCTTGGAGATTCCACATGGCTTCTTAAATTATTTTGAGTTATATTTCTTATTTATCCTATAAAAGTATTCTTTAAGAATGTATTCAATCAACATTATCTTCTGGATTCTCTTCAAGGTTTATTCTCTAATTAATTTTAGCTTTATATTATTAATTTCCAAGTCTTGTTTATAGTGTTCTATGGTATGAACTCTATTTCTGTAGTAGAATCATTTTTCTTGATTGAGATGACCTTTTTGGAATCAATATTATCATTCTTCTTGGGAGTGTATTTTTTCATAGTTTTCTTAACTTATGACATTTTAATATTCCCCAAGGAATAATTTTCAACTTTTTTTATTTTCTTATGAATTTGTTGTGGCCTTTTATTCTCATAAACATATGAATAGTGCATGGTTAGAATATACCAAAACTCATCACAACTGTGACCACTTATCATTCAATAATCAAAGAGGTCTTCAAGATAACTAAATCTATTATTGATAGTCATATTCTTCTTTATCTATTTATTTTTCTTCAGTTTTGTAGGTTTATTAATTTATTCACATATACACTCCATGAATGTAGGCCTTATGTAATTTTATTATTCTGATACATTATTACAAGAAATCTATGACTGGATTCCCAAATTTCCAGCATCACCAACAATATAAAAAAATATCCTTCTTTTTCTTGTAATAAAAGTCTGTATAGACTTAGTACTGTGTTGTTTCTGAGTTTGTCTTTCCTTATTTAGAGCATCATTTTGTGAGTAAATGTTCTTGATCCTACCAGTATCAACCCTAGATATTTTTGTGGATTTATCATCATTAATATCAAACCACATTTTCCCATCATTTGTATTTGAAACTTCACTTGAAGATGAGACTACATTAGTAGAAAAAAATTAACTGGTTTATGGTTTACCATTTTTCATGAGTTTTTATAAGGTTGATTGAGTGATGATATTAATCCATTATTGTGACAAATATGAGTATTTTTTAGAGACATGAGTCTTATAAAAAATATTTGTTGCAACATCCCTTCTAGGAGAATGACTCTATTTGTTTTTATGGAAAAATTCATTTTCTCAGCAACTTGGAAAGTTTGAGCATGTTTCTCCATTAAATTTATCAATTCAAGATCATGTAAAAGACATTTCACACTGAATGAAAACATAAAAATTTCAATATATTTCACAATTCCTTCCCATTGAATTATCATTCTATTGATATGTTCTTCATAATATCAACTAATTTAATTCAGAGAGCTGTCAAGATTTTTGATTCAACTGTATTTAACTTTTAATTGGTATTCATGGACACTGATGGTACATTTATGTGTGTCTTATAGAGCATAGACTATTTTCATATACTCTTCCTAGAAATTGGTCTTTTCTTCCACTAACATGTCAAGATATTTGACCTTATATGTTTTGTCTTGAAGTTGAGAATCTATGGAATTCATGGAAGCATTGATCAAACACTACTACAATACAGGCCTTTAACAGCACTAGAATTGGCCTGTATCAGTGATAGAAATGCGCTGACCACGTGAGCGACATTAAAAGCCCAGTACTTTTATCAGTGCTGAAAAATCATTGATAAAAGCCCTGATAAATGTAACCTTTATCAGTGCTTTATAAAGAGATGATAAAAAACATTCATCGGTGCTTCTTAAAGAGAAACTAAAAGATTTATTTATCAGTGCTGATAAAAGTCCATACTTTGGTATGCTATAACAACATACTAAAACACCACTATAGTGTGCTGTTACAACACACCGTAGCACCATAAGCACTAGAATCACTAGAAACACACTGGATATAACAACAAAAAAAAGTCCCAACACTAAATTTAAATGAAATGAAATTTATAACAAAAATACCAGAAAAAACATTATATTATAGACATTGAAAACAATGTTTTATACAATGACATAAATAAAAATTATTACATACATTCAAAAAAATCCTAACTGTCAATATTAGAACGATTTCTGATGACTTTCTTTGTCGAACTGCCAACACTGCATGAGCATCTTCGAAAAAACAACATTAACTCGAACAAAAGAATCCACCTATATGAGAAAATGATTACTATGTGAGTAATACTAAGAAGAAATAAATTAAACATAACTTTGAAACAATACATTAATTATATGTACAATAATTTTACTGTGAAAATATTGATATTATCTCTTTGACTGAGTAGAGGAAACATCATTGCTTTACCTGCAAAGGAAGTGGAGGTAACTTGAAAGAAAGTGATAAATGCACCACTACATGGGTGAACATATTTTAAGGGAGAAAAATAATGAATTTTGGACAAAAAATGCCAAATCGAACAAAATAATCCACCTATATAAGAAAATAATTAATATGCGAGTAATACTAAGAATAAATGAATTAAACAAAAATAAGAAACAATACATTAATTCTATGGATAATGATTTTTCTGTGTAAACATCCATATTAACACTGTGATTGAGTAGAGACAGCATTGTTTCTCTTCTAGAAAATGAAGTGGAGGTAAATTTAAAGAAAGTGATAAATACATCACTACATTGGTGAAAAGATTTTAAGGTAGAAGAAGCATGAATGTTAGACAAAGCACCACAACTCAAAGAAAAGAATCCACCTGTATAAGAAAAGAATTATTATGTGAGTAATACTAAAAAAATGAATTAATCATAGATATGAAACAATACATTAATTCTATGAACAATGATTTTACTGTACAAATATCAAGATTACCTCTGTGTTTGAGTAGAGGCAACGTCGTTGCTCTATCTGTAAAGGAAGTGGAGGTAACTTGAAAGAAAGTGATAAATGCACCACTGCATGGGGGAAAATATTTAAAGGGAGAAGAAGAATAAAAGTTGGACATAACACCCCAAATCAAACAAAAGAATCCACCTGTATAAGAAAACAATTATTATGTGAGTAATACTAAAAATAAATGAACTAGACATAAATATGAAACAATACATTAATTATACAGATAATGATTTTATTATGGAAATATCAAGATTCCCTAACACAGTAAAATAAAGTTACCCAGTTACCCATGATTACCTTTTATTTGTGCTCAATCAAGTTTCACATTCACATGTCACTAACACATCACATTTACAAACACAAGTAAGGCTAAACAAAGTGCACATAGTGTGCCACTACTTGCGCACCCAAACCCCATTTTAAAATGTACAAACACCAAATCATTTCAAAAACATTCCTCACAACTATTATGTATGTTAATAATTCATTTAAAAGGTTTTATAAAATAACCCCTGGAGGCACCGTAAGGATTTATATAAAAAACACACCCAAGTTCATATGAAAATGCTAGTTTTAAAATCAAACACACTGCATAACCGCATCAAACATAATTTGCAAAAATTATAAAATTTAATAAATTCATTAAGTAATTTATAAAACACTTCCAATTAACAAAACCAGAGTTTACACCAATTCACAACCAATTCCATAACAAGTCACTTTTTTTACAAATTTGTACACAACCCCAAATCATATTCAAAACATGTCTTCCATCCTTTAAAAAAATTCACAATTGACATTAAAAAAATGGTACAACATGTTCAACATGGAAAAGTATGCCAATTTAATTTAAGAACTTACTTCCAAACCTATCCGCATTTATGTGCCTTTGAAAAAATGATTTGCACCTTTCAGACAACCCATAATACCCTTTCACAGAACACCACACTAAAACACACAAACACACATAACATAGCTATTTTCCATTACAAAACCCAAACCCAATACAAAGAAATCCAAACCCTATGAAAACACATTTCACATTAATCACACCATTTAAGAAACCATTTCCACACCCCAAATTTCATTTCTAAAAAAAATTCTTCATTATTTAAACTCGTCAAAAATCATACTCAAAAGCGCACAATAAGACTAACATGCCCAAAATGATCCATTTCCCATCAAAAATCCTTTTAAACACATGCGCACCTTAAGAACCCACCAAAATACATTTCTCACTACACAGACAATTAATTTAACACTTCTACCAATTTTCCACAACAAGACCTATATAGAAACATAATGATTTCACTTTATAAAATTTATTTTTAACATATTTGAATGCCAAAGAATTTCCAAAACAAGTTCTCACCACCAAAATAAACTATAGATCATGTGAAAATTAACCAAACAAGAAAATTAAATTATTTAAAATTGTTAGGGCATGGAACCACCTATCTTGGGCAGATAAATTGTCGGAAAGTGATGCAAAACCCCACCCGCATCGCAACTGCAATAAAAAAACAGATGTTGAATGAGATGTTCGTGAAATTGGAGCGTCGTCAACAATCGAATGGTGTGATTCGATCTTGGATTCACCGAGAAGGAGCGCCGACAGTGGGTGGCTTCTGCGAAAATCCACTGATATCGCAACAAGTTTGCAAAAGGTTAGGGTTTTTAAAATAGATCGGGACGCTTTTATCAGCGCTTATAAATAAGCGTTGATAAATATACCTTTTATCAGCGCTTACAACATAAGCACTGATAAAAAAATATAATCAACACATTTTTAGCACTAAAAAAACCAATATTTATCAGCGCTAAAATTAGAGCGCTAATAAATATTCCTTTTATCAGCACTTTATTTAGCACTGATAAATCCTCATCTTTATTAGTGCTTTTTATGTGCTGATAAAGATTCTTTTATTATCACTTATTAACAAATCCCTATTAAAGGATTTATAATTATAAATATAAATAAATTTTTTTAAGAATTTATAAAGACATAATAAATATATATAAATATAAATATTGTAAATATATTCCTTTTTAAATATATTTATTATAATTTTGTAATTATTTATTTCTAATTATAGAAATATTTTTAAAAAATATTATTTATATCATTATATATATTTATATAATTATACATATATATTTAATAAATATATATGAATATAAATATAGTAAATATATTAATTATTTAAGTAAATTTATTATAAATTTAATAATTATTTAAAAATACTCTATTAATTATTTATAATTATATAAATAATTTTAAAAAAAATATTTTTTTATTTATAATTATAAATATATAATTGTATAAATATAGTGATTGTAAATTTATAAATATATTTATTTATAAATATTTTTTTACAAATATTTTTTTAACATTATTAATGAATATCTCCTTTTAAGTGCATGAATCTTTGTTAAAATTGAGTAAAATTGAATAAATTAAGAATAAGTACACTGTAACAATATTGAAAAGATAGATATGTTTGGTGTCTATACATTGTATATAAAAATGAATTAATTACATATATTTAAAATTAATATATCACAAATTTGATCTATGTTAAATTGAAAAATCAAATGACATTCAATTATATTTCGAGTACTATGCAATTGTAGTCAATATTTTTAATTCATATTAATTTTTAATTGTAAACCATTATTCAATAAAAATATGACTATTTAAGGAAAAGCATATAAATATTTTGTAATATATAAATCATATTTATATAAATTAATATATATATATATTTAATATATACAATTTAATAACATTAATTATCATAATTATCTAATTAATAAAACATTTAATGAATAATAATATACAATCAATCTATTCATTTTTATCAATAATTATTTAATTAATAAAATTTGTAATATTTTTTAATAAACACATTATTTATTTATTTAATTATTTAATTTTATTTATATAAATATTAATCAACACTAAAAATAAAGCACTAATAAAGGATACCCTGTATCAATGATAAAATTAATGTGCTATTAAAGGATACCCTGAATCAGTGCTAAAAATAAAGCACTGATAAATGATACCCTTTATGAGCGCTAAAAATAAAGAACTAATAAAGAATACCTTTATCAACGCTAAAAATAAAGCGCTGATAAAGGTTTTCTTTTATCAGCGCTAAAAAAGATTCTCTGATAAAAAGTTATATTTATCAGCGCTTTATTTATCTCTAATAAATATTCTATTTATCAACATTTTTTTATAGTGATGATAATTACCAGTGTTGTTAAAAGAATATTTTGTAGTAGTGAAAGTTTCATTTTCATGAATTACTTCTTTAAAAACATGTTTACTTATAGTGCTTTCATAAGCATTCCAGTGTAATTATTCTTTAATTATTGAAATCGTTTTATTTCAATGTGTCACTGATTATATCTTTACTCCAATGTGATATATGAGAATATTACACCTTTTGAATTTCTTTGCAAGTGAATCCTCCTATTTATTGTTTTCTTCTTTAGGCCATGTTCTTTAATAAAGAATTTTCATGAATGAAAAAATTATATATTAAATCAATTAATTAGGAACATTATTCATTTATCCTTAAAATTGAGAGTAGAAGCCTTCAATAATTTTGATAGATTCAACTTCATCAAACTCTCCATAACATGGACTAGTTTCTTCATAAGAATCATTGTCAAATGATTTTATAAGACATCATTGATATTATTTATTTTAGATTTTTCTCAATCTACTTTCTTACTACTTCTTCCTTTTTTTTCAGAGTCTTAGAAGAAAACTTCATGTTTTCTTTGACAAGAGTATATCTTACAATTTCCACCCGAGGTTCTTTAGAATTAGCTTCAAATATTAACTTTCTATAAACCATATAAAAAACACCTAAGGATAAAACTACGATCCAATCAGAGGTATACCTAAGCTCTAATACTACTTGTAGACCCTTGATGGATTGTGAAGGGAGACTGAGAGGGGGGGGGGGGTGAATCAATGTACCCAACTTTTTACCACTTTTTACATTCTTTCAATTAACCCATATATAGTTGAACAACTTCCCCAGTTAAGAGGAATGGATCTATTGTTTTCTAGTAACAATCATATACACATGCAATGTAGATAATAAAGATACAACAACACAAATTTTTTTACAAGGTTCGGTATAAAGACCTTTTCCTTTTCATGATCAACTTATAGTTGTTTCATGGATTCTATTATCACTATACTTTTCAAATATTAGAAATTCCAATAAATGGCGTACAATGTTCAGGCCAAAAATAAATAATCTTCATGAGTTAGTGGTGTTATTTATATTCATTCCACCAGTCTTCAATGGCGTTGTTTGTAATGGAATAACCAGTTCATCAAAGATGTTCAATATACACCCTAAACAAGATGTATCTTATGCACTGCATTACTTTTCATCAATTATACAACATTTTCCTTCAAATGTAGGTATTTTACTGCAACTGTATCAACAAAATTACATGATTGTTGGCCCATAGATCTACTCTTTTAGAATGGTCAATAGAAAAATCTATAAACACACTATATGCTGTCTTTTTTCTCTCAATATCAAATGATCGGGTAGATACTCCTTTGAATAATGAAGTTATCAACCTCAATAAATGTGTTCAAGTGATTCACACAATTTATTCAATGTTATTTTATGCAAGGTAAAACATCACACCGTAATTTCATTATCTTCTTGAATTATCAACCCAATTAAATCATATTCTATTTATGAATTATGTGTGAAATGTAAAACCCTAGCACATTCATTTTAATTATTGTTATTTTATGTTCTATATTCCATTATTTTGGATATCTCATTTTTACCTATCATATATTCATGTAATCATGCATGAAATATTCACCTTATTCTTTGTTCCTTCATCCACACATTTAAATTTACACACATTGTCAACTATTACCTTTTAGTTTTAATTTCTATGTAAGTGTGTCATGATTGTGTTCATGCATATACTTCACATAAGGATGGATATGGACACCCTTCCTTTTTCGTGCAACACACTGACTATGTGTACTTTCTTTCACGTGTACATGAGCAAGCATCTATACATGAAAAACTCATGAGCAACTTGCACACAAACTTGAATGAGTGTAAGCATGATGTATGATTTCTATTATTTAGGATAAAAAGTGTATGTATGAAATGTCTCAATGTTATCTCAGTCTTCTTCATGCAAGACATAAAAGATTCTTCATGAAATCCTTTTTGAAAACACTGGTTCTTAGTGGTCTTTGTAGACAAAAAGGAAGACACGTAAGATGGTTCGAGTAACTAGGTTCTTCATAAATCACAATGAGTGTTATATTAACATTTAATATGCTTGTGGATTCCTCCTAGGAGAAAGAAAAATTATTTTTAGATCCCTTATTCCCATCACCAACCAGAGAGGTTCATGGATGATCTGTTTCTTTAGAAGTGAGAGCTCTTGAATATTTTTAAGGTACCTTTATCAAATGAGGGATTCCACTTTTATAGTCAATGAGGAGAGTTCCTTGCACCACATCAGATTCGTATTTCAAGACGTTTTGAATGCTTCTTAAATGTTTAGAGAATAATGTCATATCTTGGATTTCCTTTAAAAACTCAATTTTTTTGGGTTGATTTAAACGAACGATGAATAATATGGAACCTTTATTTCTCAATCGCATGATTTTACTTTGTGGTGGTATAATAACGTGAATACGATGACGATTAAATTCTCTAAACAGTGTCATCTGAATGGCTTCTTGAAGATGCGTGTGAAGTTCATCTGAAGTAGCTTCTTCTAATTTTATACATGCATGAAAGGCATCCAATTGAATTCATGAATTTAGTTTGATATGAATAACCCATACTATCTTAGTCTCAATGATTAAACATTCACGGAAACCTTGGGTTCGTAATTGGGAGATCAAAGAGACTATGGTCGTGAACACATGTGAAAAGACTCTCCATCGAGGGCCAATAGGATTAATACAACGACCCATCTAAATTGGACGATTGAGATCTAACTGATCAACCAGATTAGAAATCCCATGTATTATCTCTCATTTTAAATGGAGAAGTAATATTTCACCACATTATGATTTCCAAATCAATATATCCACTAAAATCCACTACAGTATGACAATCAAGGTCTGTAGCTAGCCATTAAAAAATCTCGAACTCCATGTGAGCCTTATACATGGTCCTGCCTGAACTTGGGGGGTACTATTACCCATTCTCATCTACCTCCAAAAAGATTCCCATCATGGTTCCTTTGGGTGTGGTAGACCTTATTTGTCCTACAAGATCCCTCGATTGAGCTATCTGGGCTGCCTTGTTTGTTGGACTTATTTTTAAGATAATCCTCAAATAAATAATCAAAAAATAAGATAATTAGTATATGTGTAGAATAAATTATTATTCAAAAAATACATGTGTTAAATAATAATTCCAACCAAGCCAACCAACCTATTCATCTTATTCGATCAATCATCAGGAAAAATATATATTTATATTTTTTCATGGTAATATCTTTACATTTGAATGCATTGAAACACAAAGCATAGAATTATTCAATTCTTCTTTATACAATAAATTTTTCCATTTAGACCTTTAAATATCCTTTAACAGTAAATTCATCATTAATATTAGTATTTTCATGGTTCTCATTAAATAAAAAATCCCCATGAAATATTTAAATTATTTTCATGGAAAATATTCAAATATTATTTCATTAATAAATGTGTTGTGAAAATGAATATTTTCATTCTCTTCACATATCAATTATTGTAACAATATTCAATCTCTAGACATAATTTTCACATGTATTTGAACTTAAGAACAATTCAATAAATTTCAAATTTACAAGGATAATTGTCCAAGTGTGACATAGAATTCCATTAGATGAATCAATAATAACTCTCTAGGAATCAACACAAATCATGGAGAATTGTATTATCAAATTACAACCAATGAGTCCATAAGAATTCTCTAGGATTAATCACATAAATCATGTAGATTTTTTTTATAGAATGAGATCTAAGGAATCCATATCAATTTTCTATGAATCATCATCATCCTTTTTGAATATTTCTCAAAATATTTACAAATTTTTCATTACATGATTAAAATCCATTCATAGAGGACTTTATTATACATTGAATTTTAATTCCTTACTATATATTGACAAAAAAAAACAATCACACTTATAAACCATCCACATGGACTTTTTAGACTCATATCGATGATTTGTTTGGTCAGCTAAATGGAGTACATTATTTTTCAAAGTTTGAACTGAGGTATTAGAAACATCTGCTAAAGGTGAAGGAGGATGATATTTCAAACAATAATGTTGGTGCCAAAATTTGGTTAAGGCCATGAATGGATTTTTTTTGAGCAAACCAAAGGCATATTTTGAATCAGTAGACAATCCCGAGACACCCAAGGGAGGTGTGCGCAAGATCAAAGGTCTGCATGAAAGATTAAAAATTGCGTTTAAAATCATGTGCACCCAATGTGATGTCAAATGGATTCTTACATGTTGACCTTCCAAAAAACATCCAAGTTAGAAGTACTAAAGAAATTCAGCTGGCGCACAATAAGAGGGACCATGCGCAAGATCTTCCTTACCCAATGCGACGTCAAATGCCACTTGTGCATAGGCTGCCTTGCATGTAGCCACTGAAGTTTTTGTCTTAAAATAGAAACGTACCCCCTCATTTCGGGGTACCATTTTGGAAGATTAACCGTTGCTCCCATGCGTGAAAGGTGGCCCCTTCTGCGACCCTGTGAAAGACATGGCCTCAAGGTAATGGATCATGCATGATAGGTCTCGCAGGGGTCCTCCTTTGGGTGGGAACACTAGGGATTGACCCTCGACCATTTCCTTTTACTATAAGGAACTTTTGTGCAAAATATTCTTCTTCCACACAATTTTTCTATTTTGTCGGTCCCATCTTGCACGCAGAACCCCATCTTGCGCACAAAACCCTTATCTTACGCGAAACCCCTCATCTTTCTAACAAGACCTCAATCCTATGTGCACCCCTTCATATGTGCTCCATGTTTCATACTTACCCCAAGACACCATGTTCGATCCCCTCTTGTGCAAAACTCCCCTATCTTGCACGCACTTCCTCCGTGCGGCCCTATAGGCTTGCGCATAATGATTTCTTAGTCCCTCGAGGGGTGTTCCATGTTGCGTCGCCCTACCTAATGCTTCTTTGCATAGGTATGTTAACAAATATTTATTCTTCTCATAGCCACACTAATGTGGACCATCCAATGAATCACTCCAAAACCCCATTAACCCACGACATTGCTGGTGCCTTCCCTTCACCAAGGGTTAAAGCGCACCAATTATGTAAGTCCTAGGGATGAGGAGTGAATCCTCATAATCTGAGATGAATGATGTTGAAATGCCATGCAATCACACACCCTCAACACATGACATTAAAACTGTGATCACTACTTAAATGAAAAGCCTCGAGAGGATCATGAAGGGGATGGGAACCAGTTTTCTCTCACTCCTCTCCAATTGTAATTTGTCGCCATGTGCGCCCTGAGAAACCATTGCGTAAGCCCCGAAACTCCTTGATAGGGTGGTCTATTTATGGTGTAAATATCATCCTTGTAAATATGGACCCATACTCTGTCTGCCATCCATGCGTAATCCCTTCTTCCTCTTTGGGCCTCTAATCGTGCATAAGCCCTGTTCTACTCTTCATGAATGCACCTTTTATGTCACAATCTTCAAGTCTATAACTGCCTCCTATTTCTCACACCTATCATGAATAACATTGTTTTAGAGTGAGCATCAACCATGGAATCCTCTCTGGGCCACTAACCATGAGTAATCTCCAAGCCCCTCTCCATCGAACTACATGGAATCTGATCTCTACCTTCCAAGAAAGGTACATAGGAAGCTTCTCTAAGTTCCAAGCCTATTATCCCTTTGTCCCAACCATTTCATATCGGTTCAATCTTTATCCCACATGATGTTAAACCATCTTCCCCATTCTAAAATACGTGGGTTTTGATCCATTTCAGGTATGTGGGAATCCTATTTGAGGTTAAATCCCAACAAATGGTGAACTCTGGTGATCCCTCCTAGGGATGTACCCTCATGACATGACATCCTCCCTCTGTAGGACACATCATCTAGATCTGCCTCCCTAAGGTGTTCTAATCCACACACTTAGGTTGTTTTTATTTGTTTACACCTCAACTACATATCCCATTATCCTGAGAAGCTAACCATGTGTAAGCCCTCCACACTCATTCCACACTTCTCTAACCAAGAGTTCCCCTCTTGCGATAGGTAGCTAACCATGCGTAAACCCCAAGCATGTCTCCAGATTGTTGTATTTTCTGTACACGCTGATTCCATGCCCCATATATGAACTACATAGAATTTGATCTTTTCCCATTTTGATCAAGGTATGTAGGAAGCCTCCCTAAGGTTCAAGCCCATCTCCCATGTCCCTTCTTGGTCTCTCCCTCGAGACTTTGTATCTCAGGAAGATCATACCTCAACCCATTGGTTCCATTTCCTTTGGGCCCCCATCCATGCGTCTATTCTCACGAGCCACCTCCTCATGTGACTCATCACCCCATTCAAGAACTACATGGACTTTGATTCTCTACCATAGGGATACGTAGGAAACCTCTCTGAGGTTCAAGCCCAACGTCACCATATTCACGTCAGTTACAACCCTTTTATTTTAATAACTTCATTCAAATACTCCATCATCCTTCCCAATTCTTACACAGACCTCTACATCCCAGTAAAATCATTCTATCCATACGGGTAACTAATCATGCTTAAGCCCCGTTCACCTCATCACTCTTTGTAGCACCCATGCTGCTAACCATTCTTAACCCCCAACATGTCCTTTGGTTTTTGTCCATTGTGTACACCCTGATCTCATGACTCACCCATTCGAACTACGTGGGTTTTGATCCCTCTTGGGTATGTAGGAAGCCTCTTTGAGGTTCAATCCCAGCCAATGGTAAACCTTGGTGCCACCTTTGCATGGACCCATCCTCCTCTCTCATCTTCCCTTTGTGGTGTCCAAATCAGTCTTTACGGTGTAAAACCTTCCCCTTTTGGGACATACCACCCTGGGTCCGTCCTTATTGGGCGTTATGACCCATTAATTTGGTAAATGTTCTAGGTGCTCCCTCTTAGGGATGTACTCATCTAATCCACTATCATAAATGTTCCAATCAGCCCGATCTGTCTATGATAGATGTTATAATCACAACATAACCTGTGTAAAACATAAGAAGTTGAGGAAAACCTCTGAGAAATACCTCTGGCATATAATTACCTATATTCAACGTGGGATTCCTTTGGCTTCCGCACCCTCTCTCTAATAAGGGAAAATCCATGTGTACCAGTGTTTCAGCGTCCAAAATTTCCAGAGATGGCCCAATGTGACTACTCTCCTAACCGATGGTTGAAATACTAACTTTACCCCATTGGGAATATCCTAACAGAAGTAGTGTAATTAACCGACATCCACAAAGATATGGAATTGGGAAGAGTTTCATGAACAACGTCTTAATATTTAAGGGAGACTCGGATTATGTGATTATTCTGAGGGGGAATCCATGGAAAAAGAGAACAACATCTCATGATCTCGTTTCAATAAAAGAGAAAACATCTATGAAGAAGTGATGAATACTGCCCACCTTTGGAAAGCAGGAATGCGGGGCAACAATCAGCACATCCTCACAGACGATGTGTGCCCTGACGAAAGCATTAGAAACAGAAATGGTGAACCAGAAGTGAATTTCATGATCCTCAATATGAGGATTAGTAGAATTTGGGGAATCAATAGATAAGCATGTAACTAGATCCATCTATCCAATGCTAGGTCCCGCCAAGTAAATAGCAGGAATGGCATGAAACTCCCTAGGATTTGGGGCAGTTAATCGTTGGGAATCCCGGTCTGCGACGTTGTCAGTGTGGATCTTTCTATCCATCCATGAATGATTGAATGATGCTGGGGAACTTGCAATTGCTTTCCTACCATCTGTACTGATGGATGAATCTTCTTACTTTTTAGGACTCAAGCTACAGTTGTAGGAAACTGATCACCTTCCGCCCACAGACGCATGGGCAAGATCAATTCAAATTTGGAAATCCTCAATGACTTTACTTCTTCTGTGATGACTCCTATAACCACAGTTACTAGTCACCCACGCCCCATCACACCCTCCAAATTTATTCAAAGGAGGGTGATCGATACTCTTGTTCAACGATACGAACATGAGGGGGTCATCTCGATGAGGGATATACCCCTTCACGATTTGGAGGATTATTTTCGCCACTAAAGCCACTGCTCCCAAGGGCTGTGTAGGGATCCACTGCTCCCCACTATGATCTTTAATAATTTCTGGAGCCTCTCCCTGAAGTTACCTTATGACTTTCTCCCTTATGCAAATGAAGTAAGGAATTTTTGAGACATCCTGGCATTGAATTCGGCCAAGGAGCCTCCATTAAGGTATCCCACCATGACACGTCAAAACCATTAGCTGGTCCCATAGACCGAGGAGTAGGTGGTCCATACCCCGGTATAGATGACCCCAGATCGGCTGACCCAATGTCAACATTGGGCATAGGCTCAGGAGGATGCCTACTACGGGGCATCATCTTCTACGGATTCAGTGGCCTGAGACACCGCCGACATGTGTTATCAGATCCCTATCACAACAGAGTAGGGGAACTACTATGCCTGACCAGGATTGAGATCCCAGCTTCCCCTAGGTAGGATGGGTCAAACTTTCCGGTCACTGGAGTGAGAAGCATCTGTCGCGGGCCGACCCTCAATGATGAAATTTAGTACAGAGGCCCTCCTTGTACCGACACTAGCTAGAGTGGAGGTCCTCCCCACTCCCGTGTTTAGTATATAGGTCATCCCCATACTACTATCATCATTCCAAGAAGAGTTCGTCCCCATCTTGTTGACACCCAACATGAAGTTCCTCCCCATACTTATGATCTCAGTTATGTAAATTTCCCCCACATACCATGTTATCAACGTGATGGTCCTCCTCGCCCTGTTACCCACCAACATGGAGGTCCTCCTCGCTTCATCAACGGTTGACATGGAGAAATTCCTCATGTCCAATATGATCAATACGAAGACCCTCGTATCATAGCTACCGAAACCAGCGACATAAAGGTCCTCCCCATGATATGGATGACCACCATGGAGGCCCTCCCCATGGGCTTACCAGCTCCAGCAGAGGTCCTCCCTGCTCCAAAACTCTCACTCATGAAGTTCCTCCCTATGTTCTATTCGACATCTTCCTAGGTGCTCCACATACCCCAAATTTTCTAAGAGGAGGTCCTTCCCATGTCAAAGATTTTCCCTTCCTTGAAGAACCATCCTGGGGTAGGAGGTCGGGTCATCACTTCCAGAAGAAGAACCCTGAGAAAACATAGATCTCAATCAAGACCATCCATAGAGTGCAATTAAATGATGGAACCTTCACCCTAATCCTCTGTGTTGGGGACTAGGGTAAGAACTAGGAATATCAGTTTTTTCCTCCTGGAAGGTGAGATGCACCAGATCCCTAAATCCCTCCACAAATACATAAAGGAGGAGGAAGATTTGGATCCATTCTAGGGTCTTGATATTCAATCATCCCTATCATCACCATGATCATTCTCTACTTCGACGAGAGATCACAAAGAATTGTTCTGGAGACTGGTCGACGATGAGCACCAGTCTGGTCCACCACCAATGACCACCACCCGTGTGCGATAATCAGTGGTCAGTACCCCATCCTATAAGGATGTGGTGATACAACTAGTGCATTCTCTAGAATACAACCAAGATACAATGGGTTTTCAGCTCACACACTGTACTCTCCACCGACTAGTATACCGCTGAAATGGTCCACATCAGTGTCATTACTGGTTACCTAGATGCCCCCTATCGTTGAATGAGGCAACCAAGGGATGGATCCTGAGTCTGAGTTGAAAAGTTTGTGGGACATTATCACAGCGGACCATCTCCCCGAGATGTTCTGGCCGATTGTGACTGTAAGATTCAACATCATGGAGTCCCTCAACTAGGATGAGATTGTATGATTTCACCAAACCTTAGGGATGATGCATTTCTATCTTCATCATCGAAGGTTAACTTACCCAAAGAACTAGGAACACTTTGATGAAATTGGACAGTAGTGCCTCCTGGTTGAGTTGGCTACACTCCATGTGGCTCAACACCTTACATAACCTGGTTATCATCAAACTCTCCAGCAACGATGCTTCTAGAGATTTATTGTGCTCCATAGAGTTTTAAGGAGGCTTCCCCACATTTCTAGATCCGTGGATGGGGGAAGTATGCTACCATGAATTTTAGTTATATCATGCACCAATCTAGTTCTCCCAGTGATTTTGAGGATATTCCTTTGGTTGTCGTCGCAGTGAACATGGTCATTATTGAGATATACCTAAAAGGGGGAATTAACATAGGGTATGAAGAAGAGGAACAACCCATTTGGGTAGCACAACACCTGGTAAACCCTACAGGTTTCTACACTCTCCAACAAAGTCAGACACTTGGCCTTATTGCGCCTTCTGAGTCATTGCCTCTCGATCAAGACCCCGACAAGGGTAAAGAGAATGCTGAGACTATAAAACCCCCCGAACCATATGGTTCAGTGCATAAGATAGATGACGATCCTGAAAAGGTTGCATTGCGTCATCATCTCATTGAACTGAATAATATTGTTGAGGAACTCCTTATTGATCTCATGGAGGAACATCGACCGAGTCACCAGGGGCAGGCACATTTCCCCCTTGGTGAGATTCCTTCTTGTGATCCTGACAACCCTACCCATATAGATTGGGTAGAAGGTTGAGTTTATGGAAGGAAAGCATGGTATGTATCCCCAAACCCACCCGAAATGCGCAAATATCTTCCTCAAGACCCATCTTAGGTTCTACCAACTACTACTCAAGTTCTACCGGCCACTCCACAGATTCCACTAACAGCCCCTCGGGTCATCCCACCAGCTGCTCCACTAGCCTCTCATCCATCTTACCATGTTAAAGAACCTTCTAATGCATTGGTGGTCAGGGAACCTCATAAATTCAAGAATCCTCACTAGGATGATCTGATGACCGCTCTTATTACTCACCTCGAGGCTCTTGAAACTCGACAGGTGGAAATCTTGCATGACCGTAAACCTTACCCGGTATGGGTGGATGATATGCTAGCACCCCCAAGTTTTGGAAATCTTACCTTCAACCCTTTAAATGGGAAGAGAGATACACTATAGCATCTGGAACACTTTATTTGAAGGTGCAGACCCATGTTGGGAAATCCATCACAATAAGAAGCTTCTAAGATTCAGTGTTTTGTACAGACACTGGAAGGACCCACATTTTTCTGGTAAAGCTAGTTTCCCATAGGTTCCATAGTTGGTTGGGAGGATATTCATAGGTAGTTTCTATACCAGTTCAGTTCAACCAATCAAAATACTATTATTACTGACCTCTTTAAGTTCAAGAAAAGTCCAGATGAGTGAGTCATAGACTTTGTCACTAGGTGGAAGGGCCTCAAATATTCACTCGACTTAACTCTGACTCAGGATCAGTTTATAACAATGTGTTCGGGGAATGTCAAGAATGAATTTTTCCCTTATCTCGTCACTTAGAACTTCCTAGGAATATTCCATGATTTCTTTGACAAAGATCATCATCTAGAGGTATCCTTGTAGTATGCCAAGTAGGTACGCCCACTGCCTCTCGCAGTTCCCACAAGAAGAGTCTCCAAAGCCAAGACCACTGTTTTTTCACAAATAGAGGCCCCTAAAAATCTATAATTTTTATCGGTAGATCCACCTCTACAGCCTCAATGAGGGCCACCACATTAGTCTTAGCCTCCAGCTTAGAATATCTTGCCTCAGAATCAGAATGCACCGTTGCGTAATGCACCACCACCGCCTAGGCGAGACAACCAAGTTCCACCTCTTCATTAGGAACCTCTAACCCCTCGTCAGGGCTAAGATCCTAGAGCCCCTTTCTCGAATCAAAGAAACCAAACCTACTCATTAATTAAGGTCCAAGTTTTTGACTATTTATGGAGTGACTTGGATCAGGGAATCCTTTGGTTTCCAGAATGAAGAATCACTGAAGAGACAAACCTCAAAGATCTCCCCAACTATCATCCCTATCACCAGTTTCTTTTCCACACCTTCAAGCAGTGCTATGTGTTCAAAGACTGGATCCCAGACCATGTTGATAAAAACATAGTTAGATTGGGTCTAGCCCCAACACAAGTGGCATGTGTGTTTGTAAATCCTGATAGTGATAGCATGGGTGAATGAAAATAGGTTTCTAGCCGCAGTTCTCAAAAGTATGATGAATGGATATCTCATAGGGAAGTCACCCGTGCCCATGGTATTATCTATGATTGTTTAAATTATCCCCGAACTTCTGAAGTCGCTATGTCACATTTAGTTACTACCTCAGCATTGACATCTCATCCTTTTCCCTATCAGAAGAGCAAGCATCGATGGTGAAAGGGAGAGTAAAGCCTTCTATTGGTACGGAATCCATCACATACTATTGGTAATTTCAGGACCTTAGAGATGTGTATTTACCCTGAATCCTCCAAAAAATGGAGGAATCTTCAAGTGATGATTAGGAATATTCCTGAGTGAATACCATCAAACTGGTGGACCCTTACATGGTAACCAATGATAAAGAGTGCCAGCCAAGCCTTCCTAACATTCCCAATCGATGCCTGTGTCGACAGAGCCATGAGTATGTGAATCATTAGAATTTATTGGCCATCACATCTAGCAAAACTATGAATGCCACTAAGACCAGACAATAGGACCAACACAAATCTCAACACATTCATCTCTCTCATCCTATTTTATAGGATTCACCCCCACCACCATTCATGTTGCTTGATCAGGCATAGTCACCATGACCACGCCATGAACAACAAAATTCAGTTGTGGACAAACCTCAGTCACCTGACCATCAGCCGATGGTCACTCTACATGGTTTAAGAGATGAGTAGTGGGATACCCCCAACAATATCCATAATCTTCCATTTCCACCGGCAGCACTCGTCTTGCCTCCTGTCATGGAGAAACCTCATGTAAGAAGAAGTGTGCACCTTGCACGAAAGTATGATGTACTTAATAACATTTACAACATTCTTGTAAGGCTCTCGATTCTCAAGGATCTACATCTATCTTCAGACATGCATGAATACCTCATAGAGGCATTGAGAAGCCCCCTCGAGTTTGAGATAGACGTAGCAGCCATAGAATTATTCCATGCGGAAGAAGTCGAGCATGTAGAATGTCAAGCCACTATTTCATTCTCTGGGGAAGATGAAGGTTCCCTCATATAGGGGAACATCTTCCCACTATACATCACTAGTCAGTTCAATGGTGTGGAAGTCTGCCGCTATCTTATCGACATGGTTTCTAGGATCAATATCATCCTGACCATAATTCTCCATAATCTGGGACGATCTAAAATATATCTAAGTACCTATGACCTAAAGATTCAAGGTTATGATAGAATGGAACAAACACTGGTTGGAAATATCCTCCTGAAGACCTAGTTCGATGGCCTAGTATCCAGCACCGATTTCATGGTTGTCTAATAGGACACCGCTTACAACACAATGATAGGTAGTCCATGGCTCCACTTACATGCGACAATACCTTCCTTGTATCACCAATTCCTTAAGTATTCCCTCAATGGTCGAGTGGGCATGCTCCAAGGTGATGAATCTACCTTTGATGCTTGTGAATCATGCTACTTAGATGATGACTATTATAAGATAAAGGACAAGAAGGTTTAGGAAAATGAGGTAGAGAACACTACTACTGCAATTGACCCATGGATATACTTGGAAAATGCCTTCATTCTTACAATCCACTGGTTAGAGGCCACAACCCTAGAACTGGGGCATTGCTTTGTTGTTTATGGAATAAGTGAAAAGTGTGTTACCATGTATAAGAAACGTAGGAAGATCACTTCATAATACTACATGAATCAATATTGAGTGATCCTAGAGCACCTTAACCCTGTGAGGTATCGGGATGTTCACCCCATGGAAACAACAATACGTTATACTTACTTATTCCACTAGGCTGGCTTGAACTAACTCAAGATGACGCACCACTGATTCTTTGATATTATCAAGTGGGACCCCTTGGGTAGAAGGCCAAATGGAATTATATCGATAGATTTTGTAACCCTGGCTTTAGCAACATAGGGGTCCCTAAATGAAGATTCCAATGCCACTCAAGCTGGCACCAGTATTCTGTCAGGATCATCAAACTCATAAGAATTACCCTCTGTTGATGATACTCCTACTATGGATGATAAATAGGACTTGGAGGATGATACTACCACATTTGAGGAAGGTTTCTACACCACTATTGATGATTTGGTATAGGTGAACCTCGGTACTGAGATAGGTCTGAGTTTGACACTGATCAATGCAACTATTACTGCCAAGGAACAACAATAGTATGTGGATTTCCTAAAGCAGTATAGAGATGTATTTGCTTGGAGAAACAATGAGATTCTAGGACTGGATCCTCAGGTCACCGTCCACCTCTAGGGTCTCCCAATAAACCATTGCGAGTTCAAATCACCCTTAGAAAGATGCACCCTTCTCATAGTTCCATGGTCAAGGATGAGGTTGATAAGCTCATTAAAGACAACTTCATTAAGGAAGTCTAGTACCCAAAATGGCTAGCCAACATTTTGTCTGTCAGGAAGAAGAATGGATAGATCAGAGTCTATATCAACTTTTGAGATCTCAACCACCACTTCCCGTAGGATGGTTTCCCCCTTCTTGGAACATAACTATTGATCGATGCTACCACTGGATTCCAAGCTCTCTCATTCATGGACCCGTATTCTAGAAATAATCAAATCTGAATGGATCCTGAGGATGAAGATTCTACCACCTTTAGAGAACCACAACATACCTTTTTCTACCAAGTAATTCTTTTTCATTTTGAATAATTTAGGATCCACCTATTAGCGTGCCATGAAACACATATTTAAAATGATCCTCGAGAAATTGGTGGAATGATATGTGTATGATTTGGTGGTAAAATCCCACCAGTGTCATGACCATCTTAGATATCTTAAGAAAGTGTTAGGATTCCTCTATTTCCACCATCTGAAGATGGACCCATTGAAATGTGCCTTCGGGATTACCTCTGGAAAGTTTCTTAGCTTTTTCATTAGATATAGTGGCGTCAAGATTGATCTAGTGAAGATCAAGGCCATCAGTCAGATGCCTCATATGATAATCCTTTGGGAGATCCAAAGTTTTCAAGGCCACTTAGCCAATATATTCTGATTCATTGTGAATCCATCTGAAAAGTTTAACCCCTTTTCCCAGCTCATAAAAAAGGTCCCAACTACCAGTGGGATAAAGAGTGTTAGTCCACTTTTAAAGAGATCAAGTTATACCTACTACAAATTCAGTTTTGATTCCACCCATCTCTAAAAATCTATTGGAACTTTATGTGACCACCCTGGAATGATCCCTCACTGCCCTTATCACTCAAAAGAACAACGAGGGAAAAGAGAATAGTTTATACTATCTCCGCCGCATGCTCCTCAATATAAAGACCAGATATTCCTCTATCGACAGGAGATACCTTGCACTGGTATTCACAATCTAGAAGTTGTGACATTACATGAAACACCATGAGATACATCTAGTGTCCAGTGTGGATCCGCTGAAATATATTTTGAACCTCCCCATGTTGATAGGCCGTCTAGCTCGGTGGGTAGCGATCCTTTAGTAGTTTGACATCAGGTTCATTCCATAGAAAGCTATCAAAGTCCAGGCACCGGTAGAATTTATTTTTTCCCATCCATCCCCCACAGAGCAGTCTCTAGATTATGATTTCCTAGATGAGTCAATCCTCTTAGTGGGTCAATCCATTACATGTTGGTAGATGTACTTTGATGGTGCTTTATAAAGCCCAACCGGCATCAGAATCCATGATCCCATGTGATTAGACAATAAAAACACTTATGTTAATTACATTTTAATGGTATTAAATTTTTATTTTTGATCTTATGGGCCTGAGTTAGTGGATTTTAATTTTGAACATCCATTCTCATCATTTGTGCACTTCATGCCTAATGTACACCAATTTTGGCCCAATGATTCATATGATGTTAAGGAATTTAATTGTCTATATTTTAATTTTATATTTTTTGAAATTTATCTACACTTTTCTATGATCATTTTTTATTTAGGTATCAATTAAGGATTCATAAAGGATGATGTGGATATTTGGAGATGAATGGAAACAATTATAGAGATGGTAGATTGGACACCAGCCCATTGATGAGAATGTGGGGCCCACAATACAGTCCCAATGAAGCCCAAATTTCGTGGGATGATAGAATACATTTAGAGTAACAAATCATTCTTCATGATCTAATGCTAATTTGGCATCCATGAGGGAAATTAAGGCGGACCAAATATAATATCATAATATGGTCCAAGTATTAGAATCACCATATACCTTGGAGAGATCATGAATTTGGTTCTATATGTGTGTAGGGGATTAGTAATTGAGTTTATTTAGCATCAAATGAGAAAATTATGAAGGTAGTGTTATTTTGATGAATGGATTCATCAAGAATTAATAAAACCAAAATTGTATAAAGAAGTAAAATTCATTCAATCCACCCCGAGCATAATCTTAAGATCAACCCATTTTCATTAAATTGAATTAACTTAGGTTTCTTAGTGTTTTTTAAAACCATCAAAAATCAAAACCAAGTTGGCCACTTCATATCCAAAAATCCATCTCATAGGTTTTGCATCTTAGGTATCTTCTTAGGTCTCATTGGATTCCACAACCCAAGCTAGACTATAAGGACCGTTCAACCTTCATCTCTTGGGTAAATTTGAGTGTCAATCAAATTTTGATGCCATTTATAGGAACCAATTAAGTACCTTGGACCAAAACCTTCTTTCCTCACCCTCATTCTTCTATTCTCACCCAAGATATCTTATCTTGTCCCTTTCTCACTTTTTTTCCTTTTGGTTCATGTCCGCCTACACCTGCTATAATTCAAACAGACTAGTTAGGGTGGAAAGTCCTAGTATAGGGGAGTTAAGTGAACCTATGGGATTATTTCCCTTAGATACTAATATTCTCGATACTCTAGAATCAAAAATTGAACTAGTTTTAATGGAGGTTCTTCCATGAAATCAAATTGAAAATCTTGGGGAAATCAAATGGGGAACCAAAATCCAGAAGCTCCAAACCTAGGGAATGTAGTCGATCAAACCATGAATGACTACCTCACTTCAGCTTGGACCAATGCCCCCTCATGCTTTGAAACAGTTCACTAGTAGATACTAATTACATCTTTAAACCCCATGTCCTAAACCACCTTCCATCCTTTCATGGGATGGAGTCTGAGATGCTATACCTTCACGTGAAAGTGTTCAATGAAATTGTTGAAACCATGTGACCACCACATCACCTTGAGTTAGCTAATATGAGGCTTTTTTACTTTCTCACTAAAGGATTGAGTAAAGAATTGGTTAAAAAATCTGAGACCTACATCAATCTACTCCTTGGAACAATTTCAAAGAGAATTCTACAAAAAATACTTCCCTCATCACAAAACAATTGCACATAAAAAGAGAATACAAAACATTTTTGAAAAAGAAGAAGAGTCATTCTATGAAACATGGGAGAGGTTCAAAGACACCCTAAACATAGTTCCATACAATTTTTTTTCTATTCCTGAACAAGTTAGAATTTTTTATGAAGGGTTGAGCCCAGGGAACAAACAATTCATTGACATGATGTGTAATAGAACCTTTAAATGAAAAGACCCAAATGATGCTTATGAGTATCTATAAATCCTTGCTGAACAAAACCAAACATGGAGAACTTCACCTTATTCTAAAAATCCACAAATATCTACTGGAATTAATATAATTAGAGAATAGGAAAGATATTGGGATAAACTCGCAACACTCTCTAGGAAGGTTGAAGAGATAGACCTTAGGAAAGTCTATGAAATCCAAACTGTAGACCCTATTTGAAAAATTTGTGAAAAAAATGACCCTGAAACAGAAAACTTCCCAACCATTCCATCCATTAAGAATGTTCTTTTAGGAGGAACCCCAATGGAAGTAAATGCCTTGAACATTCAAAATACTCAATACCAAAACACCTTCAACCCACGGTATAATGACCACCAAGGATTCCACTGGAAAGATAACCAACAACCTAGCCAACCATAGGGACAGAATCCTTACCCCCATCAGAACTACCAAAACCATAACCAATTACAAACCCAACATATCCAATACCATCATCCACCGGTCCATTTTCAACAAACCATCCCACCTCCAAAATATCCCCCTAGGATAAAACAATGTTCTCAAGCACCAACCCAAAATATTCCACAAAGTCTACTAGAACAACTATACAAACAATGGGACAAAATGAACTCAAAATTCTCTTCCCTTAAATAAGAACTTCAAACCATCAAAACTGGAAAGGCACCAATTCCTACTCAGGTAGTACCATCCTCAAATTTAAGGGGAGATTCAAGTTTCACTCAATAAACTCATGAACAACTAAAGGATGTGAATGTTTTAAGAAGTGTGAAATCAATTGAGAAACCTGAAAAACTAATTCAGAACCCATCTGAAGATTCAAACTTGGATGAAAATTCAAATGAACCAATTGATCAAACTGAAAAACATGATAACATTGTCAAAGAAACAACTCTTCAACAAACAACCCCACAACCTACACCATTTCCTCAATGCATGAGGGGGAAAACTGAGCCTGAATTTAGTGAAACATTAAGAGAAATATTCTCACAAGTCAAGTTGAACATTTCCCTTGTAGATGCAATCCAAACCATACCTGCCTACTCAGAGTACCTTAAGGACCTGTTCACTTTTAAAAGAAAATTTTCACATAAAAACCAAGTCCTTTTGGCTGAAAATGTGAGTACCACCATTCAAGGGACCATTCCTCCTAAGTTGAAATACCAAAGGTTCCCTTACATCAATGTTGAACTAGGAGAGAGAAAAGTTGTCAAGGCCTTGTGTGACCTAGGTGCTAGTGTCAATCTCATCCCGTATGCTGTGTACTTCTAGTTAGGCCTAGAAGAGCTCTAACCCACATCTTCTACACTTCAACTTGCTGATCATAACATTAGGTTTCCAAAGGGGATTTTAAAGGATGTTCTGGTAAAGTTTGAAAACTTCATCTACCCTGCTGACTTCATTTTCCTTGACAACCATCTAGACTTAGTAAATAAGGAACAAACCCTAATCATACTTGGTCGTCATTTCCTTGCAACAATCAAATATATTTTCGAGTCTGAAATGGGAATATGACCATCACCTTTGGAAACATGAGTCTAGAATTGGACATATATAATTCAAGCTTGCAAATAGGGGATGATGAGGACATTCATGAAGTAAACATGATAGGAAGCATTGATAATTAATCCATAGAACATCAAGGAATATTTGATGGATGTTTAAGTCTGGATGAGATTTATTTCCTTTGTTCACATGAAGGAAGTCTATCTCCTTGGCTTGAATCATTTTCAAATAACTCTTATGATGAAGTATTATGTCCACCAATCAGTGAAACCTTTCATGAAACCACTTTCATGGAGACCAATCAAGATTCCTTCCCTAAATCTGATCCAACCAATCTTGTAGATGAAACTTCTACACATGGGGATTTGATTCTATCTAAAATTATAGGAAAAAAAATTAATCTTGATCCAATGTCTCAATCTTCTACTGAAATTATGAACCAAACTGATCTTGAATTGAAGGAACTTCCCACTGCACTCAAGTATTCCATCCTATGGGAAAATCAAACACATCCTATTGTCATTTATTCTTCTCTTGAATCCAATCATGAGAGGATGCTTCTAGATGTCCTTAGGAAACATAAGAAATCCATTGGTTGGACCCTATCTAATATTCCTGGGATTAGCCCACTAATCGGGACTCATAGGATTATTCTAGAATCTGATTCAAATCCATTTTGTCAACCTCAATGGAGACTCAATCTCAATCTCATGGAGGTAGTAAGGAAGGAACTTCTAAAATTGTTAAAATATGGTACCATCTATCCCATAGATGGAAGTGAGTGGGTGAGCTCAATCCAAGTGGTTCCCAAGAAGGAAGGAATCACAGTGATAACCATTAAGGATGGGGAGATTCTTCTAACTAGGGTGAGTAGTGGCTGGAGAGTCTGCATAGAGTATAGGAAGAAAAAATAATTTACCAAGAAGGACCATTTCCCCTTACCATTCATTGACCAAGTCCTTGAGGGAGTGTCATGTCATGCCTTCTATTGTTTCTTAGATGGGTACTAGGGGTACAATCAGGTTGAGGTATTCCTAGAGGATTAAGGGAAGATTACTTTCACCTATCCATTCAGCACCTTTGCCTTCCAGCACATGCCCTTAAGGTTATGCAATTCCCCTGGATCCTTCCAGCGGTGCATGATGGGAATATTCTCAGACATGGTAGGGTATTTTATAGAGGTCTTCATGGATGACTTCTCTGTGTTTGGGAATACATTTGAGGGATGTCTGAGGAATGTGGAGAGATTCTTTTCAAGATGTGAAGAAAATAATCTGGTCCTAAACTGGAAAAAAATGCCATTTCATGGTTAAATAGGGACTAGTTATAGGCCATATGGTCTCAAGTAGGGGGATTGAAGTTGATAAAGCCAAGGTTGACATCATTCATCACCTTCCATCACCCAAAAATATTAAAGAAGTGAGGTATTTCTTAGGACATGATGGTTTCTATAGAAGGTTCATTAGGAATTTTAGCTCTATTTCTCAACCACTTTGTGCTCTATTGGTGAAAGATGCTCCATTTTTATGGAGAAAAAGCCATGAGGAATCATTCTCTACACTGAAGTCAGATCCTATCTCTCCACCTATCATGCAGTCTCCAAATTGGAAAATTCCTTTGTAGCTCATGTGTGATCCGAGTGACTTCACTGTAGGAGCAGTTGTAGGACTACAGTGTGCGAAAAATCCATGTGTCATTGCTTATGCAAGAAAATATTTAAATGATGCACAAATAAACTACACAACCATTGAGAAAGAGGTACTTGCTTTTATGTTTTCCTTAGAAAATTTTAGGTCCTACCTCTTAGGATCCCCCATCACTCTGTTCACTGACCATTCTGTACTAGAATACCTCTTCCAAAAACAAGATGCTAAGGCTAGACTGATTAGTTGGGTCCTTCTCTTACAAGAATTTGACCTCAAAATCAAGGTAAAAAGGGTGTTGAAAATATTATAGCTTGTCACCTATCTATGATAGAATTAAAAGTCAACTCAAATCACCTTTTTGTGTCTTATTCACTCCCTGATGAACATCTATACCCTGTGAGTAACTTCCCTTGGTATACCGACATAGACAACTTCTTACTTACAAGAGTCATTACAAAATTCTTAGGGACTCAAGCTCGAAAGAAAATTCCTTTCTGATTTTATGAACTATGTGATTGATGATCTAGACTTCTATAAGTTCTACCCTGACTAAGTCATTAGGAGGTGTGTCCCAGAATCTGAACAAGAGTCCATCCTTAAATTCTGTCATAGTGAGGCATGTGGAGGTCACTTTTCCTCTAAGAAAACTTCTGCCAAGGTTCTTCAGTGTGGTCTCTTCTGAACCATCCTCTCAAGGGACTCTTACACATATTTTCAAAGCTGTCCTAAGTGTCAATAAGTAGGGTCCATCAAAAAAAGGAATCAAATTCCACTCACTCCAATCATAGTGATTGAAATATTTGAATGTTGGGGAATTGATTTCATGGGTCCCTTCCCAAACTCTAGGGGATATATTTACATTATTTTAGCTTCCAATTATATCTTCAAATGTGTTGAGTCCAGTCCTACAAAATCCAATGATCATCAAAATGTGATTAGATTTCTCAAGGAAAACATCTTCTCTAGATTGGGAATTCCTAGGGCTATCATTAGTGATTGTGGAAGTCATTTTTTCAATTGTCCATTCTCACCACTCATGGAAAAGTATGGAATTTCTCACAAAGTTTCCACTGCTTACCACCCATAGACCAATGGTCAAGCTGAGTTATCCAATCGAGAAATTAAACGAAATCTTGAGAAAATTGTTAATCTATACAGAAAATATTGGTCAAACAAACTCTTAGATGCTCTTTGGGCCTATCGAACCGCATATAAAACCATTTTAGGAATGTCCCCATATGGGTTGGTTTATGGTAAAGCATGCCATTTTCCAGTGGAGATTGAACATAAGGCCATTTGGGAAATTAATAAAATGAATTATGACATCTCATTGGCCAAAACAAAAAGGAAATTAGATCTCAATGAACTTGAGGAACTTAAGATGAAGGCTTATTAAAATTCAAGGATCAATAAATCTAAAGTACAAGCCTACCAATCTCTAAATCTTAAAACCAAACACATTGTACTGGGTAAACCTATTCTTTTGTATAGTTCTAAACTTTATTTACACCTGGGAAAGTTGAGGTCTAGATGGTCAGGTCCATACATAGTGCATAAGGTGTACCCCCATGGGGCTGTAGAAATTCAAGATCTCACCAATGGTCAAACCTTTAAAGATAATGGTCATAGAGTCAAACCATTTGTTGAACCATTCCAAAAAAATTAATTTGATGAAAACTTGTGTGAACCAACATTAGATGAGAAAAATACTTAAATAATTAAGGGTCTAAGTCAAGCTAGTGACATTTAACCAAAGTGTTGCACATGAGGCAACCCGTGGTTTTCATATTTACAAATCATATTTTTTTTAAATAGAATTAATGAATCATTTTGATATTTAAAAATAAATAAAAAATAGATTATTGACCTGTTCTTATATTATGAGTATGGATGGGTACGAAAGTGGAGCGCCATATTCATCTATGTCACGTGGTGTGATCCTTGAGTAATACCTTACCCAGAAATTTAAAAAGAAGACAATGTATCATCAATTTATTTTTTTTATGTGTTTGTAGGTTAAAATAAAAATAAAAAATAAATAAATAAAAATATAATAATAATAAAAAAAGGCCACGTCATAGGTCGTGGGTCAAACCATGTTACAACTGGCGAAGCCGTGGGGAATCGAACCCGGGACCGAAGGGAGACAGGGGCGCGCACTTACCACTGACCTATGACTTATTGTGCTTCCTTATTCTATAATTTTTATATACATACTTATATATTACTTATATATATATATTGTTTTGTTTTGTTTGTTTGTTTATTTTGTCCCTTTTCCTCTAGGGAACTCTATAAGTGACATGGATATCAAAGGAATAAATTGGAGAAGCAATAACTTCAACTTCAACCACTAGGTGACTTCATTACATGATCCTCATATTTCAATTTTCTTTTTTAACTTCCCTTATCTACCTCTACCCCTTCTACATTTTATTTTCTTCAAACACTGAGGAAAATGTTATTTTAAGTTGGGCGGGGGGGGGGGGGAGATGATTTTTTTTTCTTTTGTGTGAAAAGAAAAGATTTGAAAAAAATGTGTGTAAATAGAAGGAAACATTCCTTTAACTTTGAACATGATAATACACATTGAAAACTTTGAAACTTAATATAAAATAATTTTTCATTCCCCGATTTTGATTTTAATCCATGTATAATTTCATGAGAATAGATTTTGGAAAGTGTGGATGTCCAATGTGATATTTCATCGTTTATATTTTATTCCAAATAAAAAAAAGACCACAATGTATGTCCTTTGGATAGTGGGGTATTATTTTGAGTTCATGGGTTCCCCCAAATAAATATCATAGGTTTGGTAATTATTTTAGTTTTAATCTGAGTATTCAAAAAAAATATCAAAAATAAAAATAAAAAAACAATAAATTTGTGCATAGAGCAATGAAATGACCTAATGCGTGAATTTCAGCACTTGGGGATCCCAAATCTATAGTTTTCTAGCCCAGAGTTAGTAATTTTATCTCTATTTGTGGAAATTTGACTTTTTTTTGACTGAGTTAACTTGAGATGATGCTCGAGTATGTGGGCTTCACTTGGTGCCCTAAGGTCTTTGAGCTTGGGAGTCATCGACAAAGTCTCACTACATGGGTTGACTCTTTTGAGTGAAATTTCAATTACCATGTAAATATTGCAAAAAAAAAATACTCATCTTAATATTGAAATGTGATTTTACCTAGAGCTTCCATCATTTCCCCCTTGAATAAAGATGAACCCCATGTCTATTGTGATACACAACACATCCTCATACTTAATTGATATTTGATGAAATATGGTAATTAATTAGAACAAAGGAATGGGATTGGGATTGGGATCTGCTCATGAAAATATCTTATATTAAAATATTTTGATGGGTTTCATGATTTTTTGATATAAGGGTTTTTGGTGATCATTGTGTATTAAAATGTTTTTGGAAAAAGGAATTCGAATTTCATATTTTTGAGATACATTTTTATAGGGACTAGCAAATCAAAAGTTGGGGGGTGTTATTAGAAAATAAAAACACATATGTTAATTACATTTTAATGGTATTAAATGTTCATTTTGGATCTTATGGTATTGAGTTAATTGATTTTAATTTTGAACATCCATTCTCATCATTTGTGCACTTCATGCCTAATGTACCCCAATTTAGGCCAAATGATTCATATGATTTTAAGGAATTTAATTGTCCATATTTTATTTTTATATTTTTTGAAAAGTATATAAACTTTAATATGAACATTTTTCATTCAGGGATCAATGGAGGATTCATAAAGGATGATGGGGATATTTGGAGATGAATGGAAACAAATCTTGAGAAGGCATATTGGACACCAGCCCACTAATGAGAATGTAAGGCCCACAATACAGGCCCAATGAAGCCCAAATTTAGTGGTATGATATTATAAATAAAGTGAAACAAATAATTCTTTAGGATCTAGTGATAATTCTGCCTCTATGATGGAAATTATGGCCGCCCAAATAGAATATCAAAATCTGGTCCAGATTATGCAGCCCTGAATGTTATCCCACTAAATCAGCCATAACTCCCAATCCACAACTCCAAATGGGCCCAAATGTTACAGCTGGTTGGGTGATAGATGGAGATCCATTTTATTCCTTTATGGAACACTCTAATTCCACCATCTAAAAGTAAATTTCGACGTGTCTGTTCAGTGGATGGATGCTGGCTTCCACTTCGGGTCAAAGGAGAGAATCAATTTTTATCCACTACTTTCCACCACCCTAAGGCCTAAATCAATTTAATAATTGGGAATAAATTTATTGAGGCTTGGCCTAAGGCTTCCCAATTTCCTATTTAAGGTAGTGGTGCTGAGGGGGAAGGGATATCTCTTGTTTTTTATGTAATGTTATTATGCCAAAGTTCCTTTGTGATGTTTTCAATTTCCATGTAAGTTTATTTTTTGTATTTCTATGTTCTTAATCAATATATTTCTCTTATATTATTACCATTTAGTTCATTAAAACTCTATAATCACAAATCACAGTGATATCTATGTGTTTTGGTGAATTATTTCATACATAGGTGTGAATTTCATTCACATACACTGAGGAGTGCTAATTATTTCTGCGGTTTTAATTTCCTCAATCCAATTCTTGTAAGCCATCTTCCGCCTACCATTGAGAGTATACCATCAATGGAGGGCTATCCTTTTAATGGGATGATTTTAGGAAGGTTCAAAGGCTATATTTAATTTTATTTTATAAATGAATTGTTGTTAATTGGTTAACTAATTTAAGACTTCCATTCTTCAGTTATTTCCACTCCTCATCTTCACTGTGTTTGATGAAGTTAAATCCATGTACTAAAATTACCATATACCTTGAAGAGATCATAAATTTGATTTTATAAAAACCAAGTTATCCACTTCATATCCAAAAATACATCTCATAGGTTGTGGATCTTAGGTATTGTCTTAGGTCTCAGTGGATTCAACATCCCAAGATAGACTATAAGGACCATTATTCCTTCATCTATTGGGTAAATTTGAGCGTGAATCACTAGGATTAACAGTGTAGGCTTGGATATCATCTTCACCACACCTATAAAAGATGTCATGCCCTAATAATTCCTGTTTTCATAAGGATGTAACAACAATGAGGTAGAGTATCAAGTTCTTATTGCTGGACTTGAGTTGGACCTTGAGATTGATGTTCCTCACCTGTATGTAAAAGGGGACTCTAAACTGGTCATCAAGCAGATCAATAGTGACTATATTGTTAGGAATCCATAGCTTGTTCCTCTTCTAGATCACACTCGCTAGCTAATGGACCAATTCCATTCTCATCTAGAAGTTATTCATGTCCCTTAGTCGTAGAATGGTCGAGCTGATTCCTTGTCCAACCTTTCCGCATCTATTGTAGAACCTGACTAGGACGATTTGATTATCCATGTGGCACATCAAAGATTCATCCTTCCCTTACTCCAAACAATTCTGATATCCAATAGGTAAGACACCTTACTACTGATGCCTCCACATTAGGGTCTCCAGGTCCCCTACCACAATATTAGAAGGGACCCCTGGTTGGATAAATCCATTTATCGAGTATCTTCAACATGGTAATATCCTGACAGACCGAGCCAAACGTGAGTGAATCCATCGATGTGCAGTGCAGTTTAATCTCCAGAGTGGTCCTAGTAATGACCAGATCATCTACAGATGTGGGTTCTATAGAGTTCTCCTCCACTACATTAAAGAAGATGAGATTCCCCAAGTTATACAGGAAGTCCGTTCCTATTCTTGTGGATCTCATCAGGAAGGTTTGAAACTCTCTCATCAAATTTGAAGGTTGGATACTTTTGGAAAACCATGGTCTATAACTGTATCAAGTTTTCCAAAAGGTGTCATGCATGACATATCCATGATAATTTTGTGCATCGACCACTAGATCCTCTCAATACCACCAATTACTCTTGGTCCTTTGTAGTCGGGGGGCTTGATGTTGTGGGATCGTATCCACCAGTGATAGCTCACCAATGAAGGTTTATCTTGACCGCCACAGATTTATTTTCTAAGCAGGTAGAGGCAATTCCACTCAACTAGGCCAAGGACCATTATATCCTTGATTTTGTGGCCTCCAATATAGTCCAATGATTCAGAGTTTCTCATGCCATCCTCACTGATAACGACAACAACTTCTGGGCCGCTGAGTTGAAGAAATTGTACGCCAAGTACAATATCCATTATAATCAAGCTAATAACTATTTCACAAAAGATAATAGATATATCAAGTTGTTCAACAAAAAAATCTCCAAAATATTGTATAATATGATTTTTCAAAACAAAAAGAGTTGGAAAGACAATCTTCCCAACGATCTCTGGGCTTACCGGACAACGACTCATAATTCCACCTAGGTGTCTCCGTATTCTTTGGTGTATAGAACAGAGGTAGTCCTACCAATTGATATTCAGTTACCATCACTCTGCACATTCATATAAAATCAGCAGACATCAGAAAGAGTAACATAAGTTTGTTTGGCTAAACTAGAAGCCCTTGATGAGAATAGTCTCCAGGCCTTGCATAATCTGGAGAGGCATCAAAATAGGATAGCCAGAGATTTCTATAAGAGAGTTAATATCTGTTATTTTCTACAAGGTGAAATGGTATTATCCCTAAGAATGCCAATGATACCTGGCCGGAAGCCACCAAAAATGGATTCCAAATGGGAGGTACCTTACGTCATTCACAAGGTTTAACCCAACGGTGCATACTATTTGGTCACTGTGGACGGTGATCACAATACTCCTCCCACCAATTCCAAATTCCTCATGAAATAATTCGCATGGTAGTCCCTTTCATCCTGAATGATGATAAACTAAAAACAGTTCAAGCTCTATGATGTTAAACTTAGATCCCCTCATCCTGCATGATGATAAACTACAAAAGGTGAATACACCTTATGGTCCAAGATCTATGGACTTAAACTATGATCTTTATCATACGTGATGCAATAAATTAAACTACATGGGTACCACCATGCCTCAAGCATCCCTTAATTTGAGTCTTCATCATCTTTCACATTCTAAAGGACCCCCCAGCGGCCTGGTCTCACACCACCATGGCTCACCTACCATTTTGGGCCAACATCTCGGAGGATCTCGAACAAATATTTGATACAAGTCCTAGGTTTCAAATATGGTAAGTGATCGATGCTTAATTTTTTGTCTCTATTATAGGTCATATGAGATGGATAATATATTGAATACATGTTTAGCAGTTATCCTCTATCATTATCACCATACCAAAGGCCTCCCAAATATTAGGCGCAATGATTCAACTTTTTCTTCCCTTTTGTCCCACACACACGAAATTAAACTAGGCATCTATGGTATAAGCTATACAACCTTAAACTAGGATCTCCTACATTCTTACCGCATGATTTTAAACTGCAAGAAATTCTATAACTACATTTGTCTTGATTTCTGCTCTTGCAGGGTACGTTGGAACACCATACGTTTTTTCTTCGGGTCCATCCCAACAAACCTATCCATATCCTTGTTTCCCCCCCTTGGATTTGATTCCTCTTCGAGTGATGAATGTGGTGTGGTGTGGAATTTTTCCCCATTCACATTGGGTTTACAACAACCACACTATGTGCCCCTCCATCTAAAACATCCCTTTTTTACTTTTCGTCCTTACCGCATGACGTTAAACTGCACAGATTTAAAGAACTACATATGGATTGATTCCCATCATCATGGAATATATAGGAATGCCCAAAAATTTCATCTTTGGGTCTAGCCCTAAGTCCCTCAATATTTTATATCCCCTTGGCCTGAGTTTCTCCTTTGGGATTACACACGGTGTAGTGTGGACTTATTTGTCCTTGTTCACATCAAGTATGATTTATCACACCATGAGCATTCCCTTTAGAATCTCATCCCCCCTCCATGTCCTTACCATATGAAGTTAAAATTCATGGAATTATAGAACCATTTATGACTTAATTCCCATTCATATGGGATAATTAGGAATGCTTGGACGTTTTTTCCCTGAGTCCAGACTAGGCTCCACAAATTATCTCTTACGTTCAGCCCCTCGACCATGATTCTTATAGGGTTATGTGGTATGACATGTAGACTTCTTTTGTCCCATTCACATCAGGTTTGAAACATCCACACCATGTACCCCTATAAGATCTTCCCTTTCATCTACATCCTTACCGTATGATGTTAAACTGCATGGAATTCCCAGACTACGTACGACTTGATTCTCATCCTTATTGGATACGTAGGAACGCCCGTGCATTTCTACTCAGGTCTAGCCCTAGGTTCACTAATCCATTTTACCCCTTTCTTCTTCTCATCTCCTTGAGTCCTCTACCCCTAGTTAAGCCCTTAGACCTCTATCCCACCTCATCAACATTCTTAGAGGAGTAGTGATTTAGGACCTAGAGTATTGGATTCTGTATAGACAAGCTCTAATTCCATTTCCACACTTCATGCATCCCTTTGTTTGGGTCTCTATCACCTTTCACATCTGAAAGGACCCTTAGGTGGTATGGATGCTTAGACTTATGGATTGCCTACCATTTTGGGTCATCATCCTAAAGTATTTCTAACTATATTTGAGATAGGTTCCATATCACAAATATGGCCAGTGGTTGACACTCACATGATTGTTCCCATCCCAAGTCACATGATATAGATACTATGCTTCAAATACAGTCAGTAGTTATCCACCATCATTACGAAAACCCCATTACTCCTTGAATATTGGTTTTATGATTCACATCCCTTTCCATTTCATCATGTTCAAACAGAAATTTGACACCCTCAATGTTATCCCTCCATGCACCTTTGCGGACTGAGATTACAAACCAGGGTCATGAGGTTATTTCTGATTCCACACCTTCTTCCTCTACTGTGTTCTTACATGCTTTGTAAAGATCCTATCCACCCTTTTTCCCCACACCGATCATGCCTCATATGGGATTAGGTATTAAGGTAAGGTTTGTGCCTGCATGGAAGAGTCACAATTCCTTTTGGTCTGAATACTATGAATTTAAACTAGGAGCTCCAGTCCCCTATTCCAAGCATCATGAAATTAAAATGTGTGCATTCTCTTGGAAATTTGTGATGTGGTGTGGAATAATTTTTCCTCATTCACCTCGAGTTGAGGCATGACCTTCCAACGTCACAAATTTTTGCTTCGGGAATCTTCCTATTTTGGTCCAAACTATATGACCTTTAAAATAAGACATTTAGCATCTTAGTTCAGATGACATTAAACTACATAATAACTATGATTTTACTCACTTGAGAGGATATCGTTGTTTTTTTCATTGGCCCTTTTCCATGATAAAACACAAAACTAATTGTGTATTGATTCTCACCCTTGTGATATACATAGTGACACATGATTATTTTACCTCCAGGTCCAATCGCAAAGTCATGAACCTTTTCTTCCCCCTTCTCAGTCTGGGTTTTCCTCTTTGGAAAGGTGTGGTTTTTTGCGTGGAATTCCTTTTTCCTCATTCACGTTGGGTCACCTCATGAAGCTATTGCACCTATCCTCCCACACATTCTAAACTCTATGACCTTTAAACTAATATTTCCATTTTTTCTTGTTCATATGACATTAAATTGCAAAAATAGATATGGTTTTCCTTGATTGAGATGATATCACTCCATATGGTATTTTCCATATGCCATACCATCCTCAAGAACTATGTATGTCTTGATTCCCACTCTCATGGGATACATAGTGACATATCGACTCCTCATGTATGGTCCAGTCACAACCCCTTTCATCTTTCTGGCCTCTTGGCCCTATCCCCCTTTTAGGAACATGTGATGTGGCATGTGGACTTATTTTTTCCCCATTAATATTGGGTTATGTACCATATTGTGTATTTGTCCTTGAGGGTTCCTATCGTCCTCAATTTCATGATGTAAAACTACAAGGTATTCTAGTTACTCACTAGATAGGTCCCATATGAAAACACATTTGATCTTGATTCATGCCGATGCACCCACCCAATCCGATTTCATCACGGTGGCATAATTTCAAGAGTGTTAAAATCCATTTGAACAACTCATCAATCAAATTACATTCTTTTCACACCCTCTATTTTAGATCCTCATCCTATTACACATTTGAAGGACCCCCCTGATGATATGGATTCTTGGCCTTATGACTCACCTATGATTCTTGGTTAACATTCTAGAAGATATTGGAATTTTTTTTGAGTTAGGTCCTATTTTTTTGAATACGGTCAGTAGTTGTCCCTTGTTTTTTCCCATATTAAGTAGACGATATAGATGTTGCATTTTGAATAAGGTTAGTAACTATCTGATATTGGTCCACCACCATCACTGTGTTCTGAATTTTGGGTATCATGATTCACAGTTCTTATTTACCCTTATTCGGATTGACTCTAACACCCTTTTAATTACCCCATTCATGCATTAGAGAATGTTGGGAAATGAAATTTGGCTGTTAAGGGAACCCTATCCTCCAGTTTCAATTTCTCCGTCAACCCGAATATTTTGAGCGACCATTCAACAATGGAAGACCCTCGAATATTTTATGAATATTTGAAACTCTCATACAAAAATTAGAGGATTATGTGGCCATCCCTTATTTCTCACACTAGGTATGACCCATGCGATCTTAGGGATCGATCGCTAGTTACTTCACAATTATGATCGAGATACAGTGAAGAAAAAAAATAAGAAAAAAAATATAATAAGTAATAATAAACAAGTAGTAAGTCCATGGACACATTTTAGGACGATTAAATAAGGGTGAAAACATGTTTCATAAGTTTGGCCAAAACACAACCATTATGGATCATTCTCTTCAATGGACTACTCCAATACTGCCACTTTATGATATGTGGCCTCCAGGATTGCCTCTTACTCCTTGATCTCATTTTCTTCATCAGTAGCCACGGAGTGGAGCTCGTTGGATCTGACATGCATTCGCTCCCACTCATCTTGGAATTAAATCATTTGATGGATTTCTTGTATTGATTTCTCCTAGGAATCTACCAACTGGGTTTTCAACCATTCAATGAGATTAGATTGGTTGGCGATAATTGCAGCTCATTCATTTGTCTGCTCTTCAAGGCACCAAACTTCCTGCTCATCCACAAGAAGCTTTTGGATATTATCTAATTTCTTTCAACACTGGGAAATATTGGAGCATTTTATACTCTCTCTCATCTTCTCATCCATATATTCATGGATTATTATATGAAGATGATGAGTATCCACCCTCTGGCAAAGATAATGCATAGCCTTGTTCAAAGTGACCTCATTCGACTCATCCATTCCACCTATTATTGACTGAGGAAGAGTTTTATTCACTTACACGCCTTGCATCATGTCATATGTCTCTACTCAGTCGCATCATGATCATATTCTTCCATCTCATTAGGATTTTCAGGCCTATACTTTGGAAAAATATCAAGGAGTTTGGTGGCAGGGTCTTCTTCAATCATCCTTTATTATTCAGCGACCTCACCCAGCCAACCTAGAGCTCAACCCTAGAATTAGAATCACCCATGATTATATCTTCTTCCTCATTGGGTGATAGGGCTAGACCAGTTTGAATGATTGGTTCTGCATGAACTGGTGCACTCACTGATAGAGCTCCCATAATGTGTTGAGCCTCTAGTCTTGCAATCACTACATTGGGAATTGATACCTTGGTCAACTGAGCCCCCCAATAAAATATGTGATCCTATAAAGGTAGAAAATTACATGATCCAAGAATAGTAGTATCCGGTGCCTGAGTCACGGAAAGAGATTCCACCACATGTGATCCCTAAGTTCTTGTTAATTCAATGATTGATGATGGATCCTTATGAATGGTGGGAATATCTCGAGACCCTAAGGTTTCCATTTCATCCCCTACTACTATCTTGTTTCTGACAACTTAAATCATTGATGGTCCTTCACCCACTACAACCATGGTCGGTCCTCTGCCTTGTTCCGTTCCGAGTGCATATCCATGGGGACGTCCTTCCATGTCCATTGATATATTTTCATCCCCTATAGGGGGAAATTCCTGGATATCATTATTGATGTGTTCCTAAATAAGGAATTTTTTTTAGTGTATTCTAATTATTAATGGATAAATACCAGTAGAGATAAGAGTTGAGACTCACCTCGAGTTGTTCATCCAGTTTCGTGTTAGAGCTTGTGATTTCACTGCTCACACGTGGGTTTCCCTAGTGGGACACTGTCCCCTGGGGTCCCTCACTTCCAGGTCCCTAACTTCCAGATTCCTCTTCTCCCTCATCCTCATCCTCCTCTTCCTCTTCTTATTCCACTTCTTATTTTACTTCTTCTTCTTCATCATCCTCATTGTCATACTTGAGTGGAATTTTATCGGGGTCATGCTCTTGGTCGAGCATCACTTTCACTAGGAGATGCGGTTCATCGTACCGCCCCCAATGGCATGAATAAATGTTCACAACTATTAAGTATGAGTGCCATTGATTAAATTCCACCCTGTCCACCACCAGAATAATCCCCAAATTTAGAAGGATGAGTCCAATTCACACTAGTTTCTACCACAAGTCTTTCGGACTTAGCGTTTATCATGGATTCGTCCAAGCCAACCATAAGGATGGGAAATGGAATCGACAAGCGGTTGCAGGATGTATCTCATTCAATTTCCAAGAATTTCCCTACCCGGTCTATGAGTTTTACTATGGGACCATCGCTCTTCAGAAGGAGGAGGAATGACCGCACTTTGTGACGCTCCTGCCGCAGAGTTTCCAGCTTGTTCCGACCTAGCCGCCTGGGTCACCACCGATATCACTTCCTTAGAAGCACTTCATCTACTCTATCATCATCTAGGATCCACACTTTTCACCTTGTTTTTTTGAATAAGTCACCACCGAATCACTTCTAGATATACTTCTATCCAATGGTTGGCATACTCTGTTGATAGGACGACATTAACATCAGTGGGGGGAAAAGTAATGACATCACCAAAACTAGCAGCCGTTAACATTATCCATAATTAGAAAAGGATGTAGGTATTCCACTCCTCCTAAACCCTTATATACACATTCTTTGGCATCCACTGCATGCACCCAAATTTCCTGGAAAACCCCATCGGCACATAAGATTCACAAAATATTTTCCTATAGATCCGAGATACCAAAAAAACACCCCTGATTCTTTGTAAGTATTCCCTTTGCTCCAATGGGCCTCTCCCAATATCTACCATCTAGCCAGATATGGCCTAAAATAGATGAAAGTTGAAGTTTTCATGCTTTCCAATCTTGAGATTAATCCCCTCCTCATTGAGCATCGAGGGATGAATTCCATCAATATTTATTAGGGATATCCAGCAAACATCACCTAGAGGGAGGAAGGAATTCGGGAATTCATACCCACCACAATGATCTATAACACGTCCATGAAGAATCTGGAATGATCCATATATTCTCTTGGGCATACCTCTTCTTGATATGGGCACCGAAATATCGTAGAGCCTGTAGAACACAGGAACACCCAGGTTGACCATGTTATTTGCCTCCATGATCCCAGCCATCACCAACATCCCCAGACAGGCTCTCATCCTTTTATCCCTTACTAGAAGTAGCCACCCACTCAGTAATGTGATATAAAATCCAGCATATCGTACATTCTGGTCCCAAATTTAGTTTAGGCTGAATCCCCATGATCAGTACTCACCTGCCTCCATGTCCATCCAGTATGATCCCACCTTACCCCTTCAGGACGTGTCATGGAATTTATTTCATTAACCTAGAATCTTAACTTCTAATTTCTACATCATAAAAAGACTGAACCATCCCACATAAGATATTTCCTTTAGAATGTATTTTATTTTTAGCTTCTCCTTGGCCAACTCCAATAGATACCATGTCAGAATTTGGGTGCGCATTCTGTCTCCCCAGATATTCTCTGTTGGAAGGAACTTGTCGTACTAGTACCCTTCCAAGGGATTTCCACAAATGTAATAGATTTCCCAAATATGGATTCCTATCTTATATCATCCCACCTTTTTATCACATAAACTTTCATTACATTTTAAAAAATCGAGGATCTTTAAGGTTTAGTGTCTTGGAAACCGGGAGCTTAAAACAGGAAAACATAAAAAATTCTTCTTAAAAACCTGAAAGGATTCTACTTATTTTCATCCTAGGTTCATTAATGAATCTCATAAATTGGGGAAATACATCAAAAGAAAGGGTGAGTAGAAGGCCCAGTAAGGGAGACAAGGGGAAACATTTAACATGTGAACTTAAGATACATCAACAATGTCATGAAAAAGAAATTTAAGGCATGAGAAAGAAATAATGAGGCATATCATAATAAAAATAATGTATTTCATAACTTGAAGATGTGGATACAACATTTAATATTGACAATAATTTCTGTTTCACCAAGGTCCATCCCCAAGGTGTCATTAAAAATTACTAAGGTTATTCACCAAGGCGTCGTTAAAAATGGTCATCTCTAGAGATTAAGTCTTTAACCAAAGCATTAGAGCGCTATCAAGGAACACCTTTAAATTTATCTTTATTATCATGTAATACACATATATCATCATCAAACATTTCATAAACAACCCATATAGAATAAAAGAAATGGGTTTCACTTCATAGTCATCACATTTAAAAAAACTGCTTTAAAGATGTGATCCTTATGTCACTTTAACCCATGGAAAAAGGAAAGTGGGTCTCATGTACGTAAATACCAGAATTAAAATAGAAAATTTTAATATATGTGAATACCCATATATAATAAAGATCTTTGAGTATTCACTTAATAAAATAAAATAATTTGAAAAAAGAGAAAGACATTTTGAGACGAAAATTCTGCAGCATAACAGCTATGATACATGGTTTTAGAAAATATTGAAAAGAGAGGGGACAAGGGACACCCACTCATAAATGATACATAAAATAGTAGGGGAACAAAATATAAAGGAATTAAGAACATGGTAATGAAACTTGAATGATATACCATATGAAACGAAGAACTTGAAAGGAAGACAAAAAAATAAGATTTCTCTTATGAGAATTCGGCAGCCTAACGACGTCACTTAAATCATCAAAAAATGTATTGACGAGATCAAATAGGGTCTATCATAATATTAAAATAAATGATCAGTATGATAGATATAGAGATAATACCCCAACATAAAAAAAGGAACTTGAAAGACATGACCAGAAAATAGAACTTGAAAATGAGAAGGGTGAACGAATCCCTTAAAAATTCTGCAGCCTAACGACGTCACTTAAAATTCAAAAAAATGAATTGATGAGATCAAATAGGTTCTCTCATCATATGAAAATAAATGATCAGTATGATAGATATAGATATCATACCCCAACATAATAAAAAGGAACATGAAATACTTGACTTGAAAATAGAACTTGAAAATGAGAAGGGTGAACGAATCCCTTAAAAATTCGGCAGCCTAACAGCATCACTTAAACTTAAAAAAAAATGAATTAACGAGATAAAATAGGGTCTCTAATCATATGAACATAAAATATCAGTATTATAGATATAGATATCATACCCCAACATAATAAAAATTAACTTGAAAGAATTGACATGAAAATAGATCTTGAAAACGAGAAGGGTGAAAGAACCCCTTAAAAATTCGACAGCCTAACGACTTCACTTAAACATAAAAAAAATCAATTGAAGAGATAAAATAGGGTCTCTAATAATATGAAAATAAAATATCAGTATGATAGATATAGAGATCATACCCCAACATAAAAAGGAACTTGAAAGACTTGACAAGAAAATAGAACTTGAAAATGAGAAGGGTGAAAGAATCCGTTACAAAAATTTCAGCAGCCTAACGACGCCACTTAAACATTCATAAAACGAAATGATGAGAGTAAGAGGGGATATATCATAATATGAAAATGAAAAGGGAATTTAGAAGAATATAAAATAACATCCTCCAACATAAGAACATGGAGCATAAAAGAAATGACTTAAAAGAGAGTATTTGAAAAGAAAGAGAGAGTTTGGATCCCTTACCTTAAAACGTAACTCTTAAAAGTCAATGGTTGGGACCTTGAGGGCTTGAGGGCACTTTGGGAGGACTCCTTGGGAGGTAATGATACTAGAGCTTCGTTGGGGGAGAGTTGGGAGTCGAATGGATTAGAGGATGGCTTGGTATTTATAGGGAAAGTGAGGGGACAAGGCATTAATGGCCAAGGGACACGTCATTGGTGGTTTTGGCAAAACCATGGGATTTCCCATGGTATTTTCCCATGGTATTGGCCACTTGGGACACCTCATACATTATATTACTATTCATAAGTTTACCATATTGATTACATACTTAATACATCATTTAATGATGTCATTAAACACCCGTAACTTAAAAACTATATTTTCACAATTAATCGAAAATTCAACTTTCTCAGAAAATCCCAAAATTTCACCTTAACCAAATATAGATGCTCTGATTTCAAAAATAAACTCCATTTTATAAAAATAATTTTCTAAATATTTTAAATTTAATTTTTAAATAAATACACCATTCACCGAAAATTCATTTTTCTTAGAAAAATTCCCAAAAATTACCTTAACATAATATCGATGCTATGAGTTCAAAAATGAAATCCATTTTATAAAAATAATTTTATAAATAATTTTAATTTAATTTTTAATTAAAAAACACTATTCACCCGAAGAAAACTAATACTTGAATAATAATTTATGAAACTGTTATTTAACCATTTTATTGAATCAAATTACTTAATCAAGGTGCTTAGATTATATTAATACTTTATTTAAGTGAGATTACTAATACATTTGGTCACATTACTAATTCTAAGCATAAAATCACTATTCATAATTTACTATTCATCAAAAATTATGTTGATCTCATTAGACTCTAAATTTCGTACTCAACATAATTGTAGAAAACCATTTTTTGAAAATCATTACACATTTTTAATTATTTAAGGTTTACATAAACATTTTTTAAAATATCCTTTCTCTAAAATTCACCAAAAATATGCATACTATATTTATCCGGACATTTGAAAATTCATAAACTTCATCATAAGAAGAAATCAAATTTTTTATTTAAAACAAAGGATTACACAAGGCAGTTACCGTCTCCTTACATAGCCCCTTATCACACCAGCATAGGTCCTAAGTGTAAGGTGTGCTAAGGTGAGAGAATCTGATGGAGGCTCGACCAACATCACACGAGTAGTAATTTCTATCAGTTTGAACTTCTCGCGAAGGCAATTCCGTTCTTGCTTCACACGATGAATTTTGGCTTGGGTTTGGTCTAGAGCAAAGCCCAGTGGTGCTACCTCCTTCCCAAGTTCTGTGAGATGGGCTTCGATTGGTCCAAGACTACTAGGTGAGGCCATCAAATATTATTTCTATATTAATTAACCAAGATCACTTGTATTTAGAGACAATAATCTAAATGTTTAGTTTCTAGTGATCATATTGACCAATGGTTATATAACAGTCAAAACCCAATGGTCTCATTTTAATTATGCTCATGTTATCAAATGAAACAGTTTTGTTAAGTATAAAAAAAATAAAATAACACACAAAATTAGGAAACAAGATTTATCCAAAATTTAGGGTCTTTACAATCTTCCCCCCTTAAGAAATTGAGTCCTCACAATTTTTAATATTGGGTTTTGAAATTTCATTGAAAGTCCCACATCGGAAAAGGATTCAGTAAAACTATTACTTTAAAATAAATAAAGGGAAGTACAAAGGTCACCCGAGTTAACCCACACTAGGATTCCATGCAGGAAAACATGGACATGGAGGAGAAAACAAAGGGTCAAGTTCTGAGGGAGAGTGATAGAAAACATGATTAGGATAAATTTACCCATGAGAAAATCCCAAACTTATGATGCGTGTAAATGGTCCTTGATTACCTAGTAGGAAACGTAAACCAAAAATGTTTTTGTTTTACGTTCCTTTTCATAATTTTGAGGAATTAATTTACTACATAGAACAAGAACATAAGGAAATATACCTACCTTCAAGTAGAGTTTCATTCTTTAATAAGTTTCTACCAAAACTAATATTTTCTCCAAACGGTGAGCATTCAAAAACACTTGGTCTCATCAAAACACAAGAATCATCTTCTTGAGAGTCACATAATACACAAAAGATTACCTATAAATTTCTTCTATCTTTAAACATTATCCCCCAAAACAGAAAGGGTAAGATAAAACAACTCTTCAAAAATAAATAATCCCATAGGAAGGGAAACTACTTATAAATCTTCAAAGTTGCATGTTACTACCAAAATTTTATCATAGACCATTCCATAAATAACTGTCCTTAAAATTCCTCAAAATAAACCAAACTAAGATTGAAAACCAATTATAAGAATGATCTCATAACATAGTCTTCCAAGATAGACTTTATTGTTCATCTTCAAACAACATCAACCACTGTTATCATCTTATAACAAAATTAACTAACCTAATCACATTTTCCCCAAGATAGGTTAATCATTTCCATATGTAACCTAAATTACTATAAGTCCACCTTAAATTCATCGATTCTTCAAAATATAAGTCAACCTTTACACCTAAAAGAAAATACCATTGTAATATATTTACCTCGATCAAATAGGGTTCCCAAAATAGTGAACATCTTCCAAAATAATAGTCATCTTTTAATCCCATAATCACCCTTTTTTTAAGAAGAACAGCTTCACTACATCAACATGTGGTACATAACAATAGATGTTTTCCTTAATGATATAAAATCATCTTAGGTAGTGACTCGATGATCTTAGAAAACATAAAAGATATGCTCATAGAGCACGAACTAAAATATAACATGACATAGACAATTATTGTGAAGATGTTTCATGTACTTCAGTCATCCTAATCCATCTCAGCATTGGACTTGAATTGTTCCCTTGTCCTTGAATATTGATGATGCTCATCATGCTTCTCATCCATTCCAAGAGAGCATTAGGTACATTATATCGAACCTTATCCCTATTCATCACATTATCCATTTTTTTAAAGAAATTGGATACTTTATTCCCTATCTTCCCACACTTAAAACATCTCCCAGTTCCTTTGTGACATTCTCCTTGGTGCCTCTTCCCACACTTTTTGTAAAAAAGAAATTGGGTCTTCTTTCCCATATCAACTTTATCAGATGAACATCCTTGAGACTTTGTCTTCTTCTTCCTTGATGAATTTGGGCATTCAAATAGGTACCAATTATTAATTGTGATTTTTTATAGCTGGTTTGGCATAATCACAATATGTTCAACTTGATATTTCTTCATCTCTGTCATATTAATAGGGAAATCGTCGCATTTCCTATCACATTGGTCGTTGGGACATGCTCTTCCATTTCCCGCCATTAACTAAGAAAATAACGTATAATTAGGGGGCTTAAATACTTATCCAATAATCATGAAAAGGAAACTTAAATAATAGAAGGATAAACTTGTAGAAGAAAATTATACCCTAACTTGTGATCCCCTAGGTCCCAATCTAGGTTATCCATGATCATATATTCTTATGTGAATCTTTATTTTATTTTATCTTTGTTCCTTTAATAATGGTTCATACTAAGCTTATGAATTTACCAAAGCATATCCCCCAGGAGTGTCGTAACCAAGAGTGCAGCAAGGCCCATTATCGTGTACCAGTTACCGTTCGAGTCTATCTCAAAGCGGTGTTTTTGGGTTTTAACCCAATGTACATCTGTGCCAGAGCCACATCTACCTGCTCATATCCAGACAAGGATGTATTTTCTTGGCAACCCCTTACTCAATACTCACCAAAATACCAGGAAGATTTACTATATTTAAACATTTCTATAGGGTTATTCCTAATGTTTTCATATCCTAATTTCCACAAATACCTAAACCATCCTTTGATACCAACTATAGCATCCCACCTTTTTATCACATATACTTTCATTACATTTTACAAAATCGAGGATCTTTAAGGTTTAGTGTCTTGGAAACCAGAAACTTAAAACATGAAAACATAAAACATTCTTCTTAAACACTTCAAAGGCTTCTACTTATGTTCATCCTAGGTTCATTACTGCATATCATAACCTGGGGACATACATGAAAAGAAAGGGTGAGCAGAAGGCCCAGTAAGGGAAACAAGGGGAAACATTCAACATGTGAACTTGAGATACATCAACAATGTCATGAAAAAGAAATTTAAGGCATGAGAAAGAAATAATGAGGCATATCATAATAAAAATAACATATTTCATAACTTAAAGATATGGCTAAAACATTTAATATTTACAATCATTTCTGTTTCACCAAGGTCCATCCCCAAGGTGTAATTAAAAATTACCAAGGTTATTCACCAAGGTGTCTTTAAAAATGGTCATCTCTAGAGATTAAGTCTTTACCCAATGCATTGGAGTGCTATCAGGGCACACCCTTAAATTTGTCTTTATTATAATGTGAGCCACATATATCATCATCAAACATTTCATAAAAAACCCATATAGAATAAAAGAAATGGGTTTCATTTCATAGTCATCACATTTAAAAAAAATGCTTTAAAGACGTGATCCTTATGTCACTTTAAACCCATGGAAAAAGGAAAGTGGGTCTCATGTATGTAAATCCCAGAATTAAAATAGAACATTTTAATATATATGTGAATACCCCTGTAGAAGAAAGATATTTGAGTATTCACTTAATAAAATAAAATAATTTGAGAAAAGAGAAAGACATTTTGAGACGAAAATTCTGCAGCATAACGGCTATGATACATGGTTTTAGAAAACATTGAAATGAGAGGGGACATGGGTCAACCACTCATAAATGATACATAAAATAGTAGGGAAACAGAATATAAAGGATTTAAGAACATGGTAATGAAATTTTAATGATATACCATATGAAATGAAGAACTTGAAAGGAAGACAAAAAAATAAGATTTCTCTTATGAGAATTCGGCAGCATAACGGTGTCACTTAAATCTTCCAAAAATGGATTGATGAGATAAAATAGGGAATCTCATCATATTAACATAAATGATCATCATGATATATATAGAGATAATAACCCAACATAATAAAAAGGAACTTGAATGACTTGACCAGAAAATAGAACTTGAAAATGAGAAGGGGGAACGAATCCCTTAAAAATTCGGCAGCCTAACGGAATCACTTAAACTTCAAAAAAATGAATTTATGAGATAAAATAGTGTCTCTAATCATATGAAAATAATTGATCAGTATGATAGATATATATATCATACCCCAACATAATGAAAAGGAACATGAAAGACTTGACCAGAAAATAGAACTTGAAAATGAGAAGGGTGAACGAATTCCTTAAAAATTCAGCAGCCTAACGACGTCACTTAAACTTCAAAAAAATGAATTGATGAGATAAAATATGGTCTATCATAATATTAACATAAAATATCATTATGATATATATAGATATCATATCCCAACATAATAAAAAGTAACTTGAAAGACTTGACATGAAAATAGATCTTGAAAATGAGAAGGGTGAAAGAATCCCTTAAAAATTCGGCAGCCTAACGACGTCACTTAAACAACAAAAAAATAAATTGAAGAGATCAAATAGGATCTCACATAATATAAACATAAAAGATCAGTATTATAGATATAGAGATCATACCACAACATAAAAAGGAACTTGAAAGACTTGACAAGAAAATAGAACTTGAAAATGAGAAGGGTGGAAGAATCTGTTACAAAAATTTCGGCAGCCTAACGGCGCCACTTAAACATTCATAAAACGAAATGAAGAGAGTAAGAAGGGATATATCATAATATGAACATGAAAATTATAGTAATAGGAATATAAAAGAACATCCTCCAACGTAATAACATGGAGCATAAAAGAAATGACCTAAAAGAGAGTATTTGAAAAGAAAGAGGGAGTTTGGATCCCTTACTGTAAAATGTAACACTTAAAACGCAAAGGTTGGGACCTTGTGGGCTTAGGGGAACCTTGGGAAGACTCCTTGGGAGGTAATGAGACCAGAGATTCATTGGGGGAGAGTTGGGAGTCGAATGGATGAGAGGATGGCTTGATATTTATAGGGAAAGTGAGGGGACAAGGCATTAATGGCCAAGGGACACCTCATTGGTGGTTTTGGAAAAACCATGGGCTTGCGCATGGTATTTGCCCATGGTATTGGCCACTTGGGACACCTAATACCACATATTACTATTAATAAGTCGACCATATTTATTACATACTTAATAAATCATTTAATGATGTCATTAAACACCCGTAACTTAAAAACTGTATTTTCACTGTTCATCGAAAATTCAACTTTCTCAGAAAAATCCCAAAATTTCACCTTAACCAAATATTGATGTTCTGATTTCAAAAATTAACTCCATTTTATAAAAATAATTTTCTAAATATTTTTAATTTAATTTTTAAATAAATACACTATTCACCAAAAATTCATTTTTCTCAAAAAAATCCCCAAAAATTACCTTAACATAATATCGATGCTCTGAGTTCAAAAATGAAATCCATTTTATAAAAATAATTTTCTAAATATTTTTAATTTAATTTTTAATTAAAAAACACTATTCACCCGAAAAAACTAATACTTGAATAATAATTTATGAAACTGGTATTTAACCATTTTATTGAATCCCATTACTTAATTAAGATGCCTAGATTATATTAATACTTTCTTTAAGTGAGATTACTAATCCATTTGGTCACATTACTAATTCTAATCATAAAATCAATATTCATAATTTACTATTCATTAAAAATTAAGTTGATCTCATTAGACTCTAAATTTTGTACTGAACATAATTGTAGAAGGCCATTTTTTGAAAAACATTACACATTTTTAATTATTTAAGGTTTAAATAAACTTTTTTTAAAATTTCCTTTCTCTAACATTCACCAAAAATATGCATACTATATTTATCTGGACATTTGAAAATTCATAAACTTCATCATAAGAAGAAATCAAAATGTTTATTTAAAACAAAGGATTACACAAGGCAGTTACGGTCTCATTACATAGCCCCTTATCACACCAGCATAGGACCTAAGTGTAAGGTGTGATAAGGTGAGAGAATCTGAGGGAGGCTCAGCCAACATCACACGAGTAGTAATTCATATCAGTTTGAACTTCTTGCGAAGGTGATTCTGTTCTAGCTTCACATGATGAAGTTCGACTTGGGTTTGGTCCAGAGCAAAGCCCAGTGGTGCTACCTCATTCCCAAGTTCTGTGAGATGGGCTTAGATCGGTCCAAGACTACTGGGTGAGGCCATCAAATCTTCTTTCTATATTAATTAACCAAGATCACTTGTATTTAGAGACAATAATCGAAACGTTTAGTTTCCAGCGGTCATATTGACCAATGGTCATATAACAGTCAAAACCCAATGGTCTCATTTTAATTATACTCACGTTATCAAATGAAATAGTTTTGTTGAGTATAAAAAAATAAAATAACACACAAAATTAGGAAACAAGATTTATCCAAAATTTCCGGTCATTACAGACCTCCCCATGGTGGAGATAAAATGTATTTGTGTTGGGAGACCACCAACTAAATCGCTCTGACACCAGGTCTTGCTGACAGTAAAAATGGAACTGTAATTTCCACACAAATTAAAATAGCTTGATATACCATAGCTCTTCCCCAAACTCCTTGAATGTCTGGCATACCCAATACACCTATTCCCATTCACTTGTGAAATTTCCCCCAAACCTAAAGTCCCATTCCGGCCAACCTTTGGTCTCATTAGTGATGCAGCTCCTGAAAGTTATCATATAGTGGGTTAGAGATTCCTTAGGTTCCTTATGAATCCCAAAAATAGTTTTTTTTGGATTTAGGATGTAAACAACCATTTTTGGAGTTTCCCTAGTGGAGTGACCATTGTTCTTGATGTTGTACCATGGGAGGATATCCTCACTTGTCACCCATGACTACGGTGTTTCAGTTTCGAAGCCTAGCATTAACACCTCCTCTAGGATACCAAAATTCCATTTCAGTAAACTGTAACTCAGAAAATAATACTTTTGATCTTGTGTCATCATACCAAAAAGCATCTAATTATTGGATATTACCCTTCTCGCATGAAGAATTTGAGGGTTTGTGATCATCTCGGTCCTCAGTGTAGCAAAAACAGCTTCCCTCTCGGCATTGGTCTGGTCAACATCTATTTCCATCAAGTACTAAAATTCACAAAGGATATTGTATAAAATAATGGTGTTTCAACATGAAAGACAGTCTATTTCACATAATATGGGTTAGGCCATACAAAAAAATTCAGCTAAGTCAGGTGCATGTAATAATCGGTAGCAGTATGAAAGATCCCACAATTGGGTGCAAGATACTGACCGAATCCAAGACATTTCATGCAGAAAGGAGTATCTTACATTCATAAGAGAAAGGTCACCTATCATATGGGAAATTTAAGGTATGGAGACTTTCCCTGACATATTTATAGGTTTGGACCTATAATTTCACACGTATAGAAGTTGTTTGTGCACTGAATGGGAATTTTTTTGCACACCGAATGTCAGTAACTGTAATCTTCGGTGTTTCCCATAGAATCTGAACTTTAGGTCCCATTTAAGCTCAAATTATAATGGGGGGGGGGGGGAGTTTTTTGGCACCAAATTTCTATAAAGGCCATGAATGGACATTTTTTGAGCAAGCCAAAGGAATATTTTGAATCAGTAGACAATATCGAGACAACCAAGAGAGGTACGTGGAAGATTTGAGGTATGCACATAAGATTGAAAATTGCATGAAAAATCTTTTGCACCCAATTTGATGTCAAATGTATTTTTCCACATTGACCTTCAAAAAAAAATCCAATTCATAAGTTCTAAAGAAATTTGGCTGGCGTGTATGAAGAAGGACAGCACATAAGATCTTCCTCGTCCAATGCGTCATCAAATTCCACTTTCACATAGTCACCTTGCGCGCCACTACTAAAGATTGAATCTATAAATAGAAACGTACCCCCTCAATTAGGAGTACCATTATGGAAGACAAACCATATCTCCTGTGCATGAAAGATAACCCCTTTCGTGACTGCGCGAAAGACATGGACTCATGGTAATTGATCTTGTGCAACATGTTTCTCAGGGGTCATCCTTCAAGTGGGCCCACTAGGGCTTAACCTCTCCCATTTCGATTTACTCCAAGGCAATTGTGCACAAAATATTCTTCTTGCGTGCAATTTTTCACTTGTGTTGGGCCCATCTTGCACGCAGACCACCCCAGCTTGCACGCAGACCCCTCATCTTACGTGCAACCCATCAACTTGCGTGCAACCCCTAAATCCTAGATACACCCCTTCATATGTGATCAATGTTTCATCCTTACCCCAAGGAACCATTTTTGATCCCCTCTTTCACATAAATCCATTATCTTGCATGCACTTCCTTCGTACGACCCTCCAGGCATGCACACAGTGATTTCTTAGTCCCACGAGGGGTGTTCTATATTGTGTTTCCCTACCTAATGATTCTTTGCATAGGTATGCTAATGGATATTTCTTATTTGTATACCAATGATAATGTGGACCCTCCAATGGATAACTCCACAATCCCATTAACCCACAACATTTTCGGTGCCTTCCCTTCACCAAGGGTTGAAGTGCACCTGTTATGTAAGTCCTATGGGTGAGGAGTGAATCCTCATCGTTTGAGCTACAAGATGTTAAACTACCAAGAAATACAACATCCTCAACACATGATGTTAATATTTTGATCACTATATAAGTGAAAATACCTAAGAGGACCATGAAGGGGATGGGAACCAGCACCCTCTAACTCCTCTCCCACTGTGATTTGTTGCCAAGTGTTCCCCAGACAACCATTGCGTAAGCCCAAACACTCCTTGGTAGGGTGCTTCATGTATGGTGTCTATATACTCCTCATACATATGGACCCCTAATCGGGCCTCCAACCACTTGTAGTCCTCTCCTTCTACATTAGGCCGCTAGTCATGTGTAAGCCCCGTTCTACTCTTCGTCGATTCACCTTTTGCGACACGATCATCATGTCTGTAGCTGCCTCTTGATTCTCACACCGAGCATGACTAATGTGGGATTATAGTATGAATAAACCATAACATCCTCTTTGATACACTAACCATGCGTAAGCCCCACTCCCCTCTATCGGTTTCCTACATATTGGAGGGTAAGAATGTTGAGAAAATATTACATTTCAAAAAGTATAAATATGTCATAATTATCATATATAAATATTAAATCCATCACAATAACCAATCACTAATGATGGTGATGGAAAATTAAATGCATCACATGGTGGAGATAATAGTCTTTATGTATGCACGAGCAATGATTTCATTCCCCATTAGGGTGATAAGGAGATAAAACAAGGGTTATTAAATGAACATAACACCGTTCTAATATATATTATACACCCATTTTATTATATAAACAATTTAATAGATGATTTGAATGATTTGGAAGAAGAATTAAACATTGAAAGACTATGTTAATAGTTATAACCATACTTTGGAATGCCTCCTTTGGATTGAACCTTAAGCCTTCAAAGGATGGTATTCTATCAAGACCATGAATTCTAGGATATGGGGAGGGAATATAGGAATATATTTGGGAAGGGATTATCTGTAATTATTATTGAGTTGATACTTGAACCACTTTATGTTTTGATAATTAAAAGGATTTATTTGTTTTATCTATCCAATATAGGAACATAGAATCTTTATAAAATGTTTTCATAATTATAAATTATTACTTGTTTTATTTATAATAATTATAAATTCTAGGATTTGTTTAATCATCAATTCTCGTAGCATTATTATATTTTAATCATATATTAGTTTTTAATTTTTTATTATTCAATTTTTCATTGATTATATTTTTTTTCATATTTTTATTATGTTTTTTCTGAAGTTTTTATTATTTATTAATAAAAATAATTCTTTAACATTGATTATATATTATTATAATTTACAAATTTTCTCTTGATGTTATATGTTCTGATTGTTCATAACATGTTCTACAATTCTCATTAAGTGATCCAAGGAAAAAATGTCATTTGAGAGTTTAAAATATCATTTAAATAGTGTTTTTATTATTACCATATATCCAATGTTCTATTCCCATGTATCCAAATCTCCCATATAGCCAAAATCCATATAGCTAATTTTACCAAATATAGAATTTTCCAGAATCAGTTACCTTCTATATTTCTACCATAACATTGTCTAAAAACCTCCAAAATAGGGTATTCCTCATGAGTTATAATGATAAATAAATTACAATCATTTCATTATAATACATAAAACTATGAATAAATTTCTATCATGTTCTAACCTTGGATAGAATTTACTATGTGTCTTCAGTCTCAAATATACATTTTTTTTAAGACAGTCTGTATACTGTATTTGGTTGATATTTTGGGCTAGAAAACTCCAATTAATTTGATTCTTGATGGTATGGAAATATATTTAATTTTTTCAAATAAAAGTTAAATGGAGAAAAATACAGTTATCCAATTTAGAATTAATTTCATAAGTATTTAATTTGATAAGATTAGTTGTTTACAAATTTCCAAAATCACCTCTATGAATTTATCTATGAGGTCAATTCACATATTTGAGAAATAGAAACATAGTTATTCAAATACATGAATGGTTTTTCCTATGTGAACATATTATCTACTTAAAGTGTAATGGTTACATGAATTTAATTATGTGAAATGGATACTTAAATTCCCTTATATAAATCTGCTATGTCACAACCCGTCCTCGGGGCCCGTGCCGTGATTACCCCAAGCCCGCCTTCCATAGGCTAGGGGATGGCGACTAGCACCAAAGGCATAAATACCGATAAAAAGGGGAAAGGGATTGCCTTTTATAAAGTAAAAAAACAATAACAGAGTACGCAAGTTAAGTAAGCACTAAGTAAAACTGGGTACAAGGTAAGTGCTTAAAAAGTAAATGGGCCAGTATAAAAACCCAACTGAAAGTACAGTACAACTGAAAGGAGAGTACAACAAAAGTAAGTAAAACAGCAAAACCGAGTCGTCCTCTGGAAATCCCACCTGAAGGGTGGGTACAGATAGTCTCCTCATCTCCTCGGGTCTGACCGTCCGCTCCATGTATGTCCCACCAAGTGGTCCACCTCCGGGTACCGTCCAGCTCCACAAGCCTTCACCTCGATCAGTGCTGTTCATCGTCTGCATCCAACACAACGTAGTGCGGGAATATCCCATGCATGGGTGAGTATACGATACTCAGTAGGGACACCGAGACCCCCAAAGGTCTCTCAGAATCCACGAAGGATAAACCACAATGAAAAGATACAATCACAAAGTATCAACAAGACTACTTAGGTATATTCCCATACATATACCTAAGTCATCATTTACAGTTCATCTCCAACTCTCGAGCCCAAGCATAACCCAGTCCATATAGGAAAGCACAACCCAATCCACACAGGAAATCACAACCAAGTCCACACAGGAAAGCATGAAAACCACATCATTGATAATGATTGATAATCAAGACTCAGATCACACAGGTATACACTTTTTAAGGCGATAGAGATGATCAGATGTAGCCACTGATTCATCTAAGCTGTCGGACCCACACAGGATACAAGACCAGCTAAGCTGTCAGACCCACACAGGATACAAGACCAGCTACTCTGCCAGACCCACACAAGATACAAGTAAAGAGGTCAGTACTACCAGTCCCACAGAGGATACAAGAACAGTAGTCATCGTTGTCGAACCCACAGAGGATTCCAGTATGGTAGTCATCACTATCGAACCCACAGAGGATTCTAGTACAATAGTCGATGCAGTCGCATCCAGCTCTAGGGTTCCCGCACACAGCATGTTCGATTCCGGGAGGGTCCTCTACTCAAGAAAAAGAGAGAGTCGATACATCAACTGTGATAAAGTCCAGAGTTGATATATCCCAGTGTTCTATCTCGTCAAAAGAAACCCATCGCGACCGACGGTGCATCAATCGGACGCTCGGTCTGAGAGTTATTGGTATTTCCATCCTAGGGGCCCGGTTGGTTTTTAAGATAAAACCAACCCGACCATACTCCAATTGTGTCCAAACTTCAATCGGAGTAATCCAAAAGGACTTTCTCAACAAAAGGATCTCAACGTAATTGACTACATGTCAATTGGACGTCTTGTCCTTAAGTTATAAGCGTTTCCGCTCAAAGGGCCTAGTTGGTTTCGGGTTCGAACCAACCTGGCCATAGAAAAACTTTTCCAAAACCTAGAGTGTAATATACCGAAACGACCGTCACGATCCAAGTATTCCTATGCTATAGACGACACGTCGATTGGATGTCCGTATCTCAACTTATGGGCAAAAGACCAAAAATGGTCCGAAGTGGGGGGGTCTGGACCCGGCCCAACCCGACCCAACCCACCTGGGTTGGCCCGAACCGGATTGACCCGACCTGGGTCTGGGTCCGGCCCGGTAGGGCGCGGCCTGACCCAGCTGGGCAAGGCCCAGCCCGGCTGGGCGCGGCCCGACCCGGTCCGCGTGACCCACCCCAACCCGGCCGGGGACTGCGCTGGCTCGGCCAACAGGATGAGCAAGGGGGATGCGGTCCCCCCTTTGTTTTGCGGATGCAGCGACCGCTGCCATGTCTCCCCGGATCCCGAGCGGCCGTGGGATCCGATTCCCCTCCGCCACGGCCTCCGGATGCAACGAATCCTGCCGGCGGCGCGCCGGGGCGCCGCCGCCTTCGCGCGGCTGGCCGGTACGGGCCGCCGCCTCCGGCTGTCGGTGCCGCCGTGCATGCAGTAACTTCCGCGGACCACCGGACGCGTTTCGATGGTCCGATTTTCCCGCAGTCTGCGCCTATGGACCTCCCAGGACCCATACATTACTACGAAAACCTGCAATCTCCAAAATAGTCCCGTTTCATCATCTCCAAGGATTCCGTGCATCAAGAGAAAAACAACGGTGGGTTCGGACTTGTTCATTAGTCTGCACCCACTGAGTTAGTGGTTCTAAACAACACCAATGATAAAGAACGCCATGCCGAGGGTATAAAAATTACATGAAGATATTTATACAGAAACCCCTACCTCAACAGTTGATGTCGGACGTCGGTGTCGCGGTGGACGACGTTGTGGGGAAAGGGGGTTCATAGGCGTCGTCAGAGTGTGCCGAGGAGGAAGCGACGTCTCCTCTCTTGTCGTGGGGAAGAGGATTGGTGGCATGTCATTGTTCTTCAAGGATCCGGTGTTCTTAAGTGTTCTTTGTTGAAGAACAGTTCGCCTGCGTTTTCAATTACCTCCAGAGCCTTCCTCAAAAGTGTTTTTCCACCCTCCAAGGTTTAAGGTGGCTCACAAATTAATAGAATTGTCATGCAATTCTTATTAATTTCAATGTGGTTCCAAATTAATTTACGTTGAAATAAATTAATTGGTTGGTATGTTTAAATGGATGAGGGAGGTAGGAAGGCTCCATTATAATAAAAATGAGGAGTTACCAAAGACTTAAATAAGGGATATTAATGGAGGAAAAGTCAAGAAAACAGTAGGGGAATAAATGAGGTCAGAGGAAATTAAATGGTGGGGCTCATGTGGGCCCCACATCCCTAACATCCACTCCTGGGTAGTTAAGTGGCTGTGGGCCCCACTCTTAACTACCCATGGGAGGGAAAAACCACCTTATGAAATAAAAATTGTTCCGACAATTTTTATTTACTTCTTAAATAAACCCCCAAAATTATCTTATCCTCCTTTGCGAATGCAACTACGGTAAGTGTCCCCTTATGAAATTACCGACTCTGCGAGTTCATCAGTGCCCTCAGATTTTAATTCTGAGCACCGGTTCAAAAGTTAGAAAAACCCACTCGTTCGTTCACTAAACGTACCAGAGCTAAACTTCAAAAATTGATTCTGGGCACATCGGGCCTCAGAATCATGCGCCGTCAGAAGCTAAAGACTCGTAAAATTCCAAAGTATTCAAAAAAAATTTCTTTAAATTTATGGGTCTTTACATTACTCCCACCTCAGGGCTTTACGTCCCTGTAAAGCTACAACATAAACTAGGGAAACAAATTCGGGTACTGAGCACGCATCTGAGCCTCCCGCTCCCATGTGCTCTCTTGGAGGTTCCCGTGCTGCCAACGAATGCACTCAAGAGGAATCGAACACCCACCTAGGACCCTCTTCTGTCGATCCTCGATCTCCACCGAGACCTCCACAAAAGTTTTCCCCGTCATCGATGTCCAGCTCCCTGTGGTCTATGATATGCGTCCGGTCGTGCACGTATCTCCTCAGCTGAGATACGTGGAAGACATCGTGCACCCGGTGAAACTGAGGTGGAAGGGCCAGGCAGTAAGCCACCTCGCCTACCCTGCTGAGGACCTGAAAAGTCCCGATGAAGCATAGAAATTACCTGCCGCCCCAGCCAAATCTCTGTAACCCATGCCGAGGTGAGACCCGTAAGAAAACGTGGTCGCCATCCTTGAACTCCAGTGGCCTCCGCCTCCTATCAGTATAGGACTTCTATATGCTCTGTGTAGTCCTCATCTTCTCCTGGATGACTTGTACCTTCTCCGTCATAGTCTGAACCATCTCTGGTCCTACGAGTGCTGACTCCCCAGGGTCAGTCCAACACAGAGGTGATCTGCATGGTCGGTCGTACAGTGCCTCGTAAGGTTCCATCCCGATGGTGGAGTGATAACTGTTGTTGTACGCAAACTCTACCAAGGGTAGTTGATCCTCCCAACTATGAACAACATCAAGGAGACATGCACGGAGAATGTCCTCGAGTGTCTGAATGGTCCTCTATGTCTGGCCATCCGTCTAAGGGTGAAAGGCAGTGCTCAAGCATAGCTACGTCCCGAAAGCCTCCTGTAACCCCCTCAAAAGTTGAGAAGTAAAGTGAGCGTCTCGATCAGAGATTATAGATTATGGAATACCATGAAGTCGTATGATCTATTGAACGTAGAGTCATACCAAACTCTCTAATGAGCCCTGCTATCTGATCGGTAGGAAGTGGGCCAACTTGGTGAGTCGGTCTATGATCACCCAGATGGTGTTGTGTACTCTGGAAGTACGTGGAAGACCCATCACGAAATCCATGGATATCCCATCCCACTTCCACTCTAGGACCTCTAAGGGATGTACCAAGCCTTCAGGTACCTGGTGCTCTACCTTCACTTGTTGACAAGTGAGGCATCAAAAAACAAACTCTGCCACAACCTTCTTCATTCCCGGCCACCAGTACTATCGTCCGAGGTCCTGATTCATCTCCAATACTCCAGGATGTACCACTAGAGGGGAAGTGTGGAACTCCCTCAGCACCTCTTCATGTAGTGCAACTAGTGCCATGGTACGTCCCCAGAAGAGGATGATGTGCTCCCTACCTTCAGAAAATCCATTGGGTGCTAACCCTGCAGATATCTGAGCACGTTGCACCTCACAGTCGACGTCTCCACATTGCGCCTCTCTGACCCGCTGAAGTAGCGGAGGAGTGACTGTGAGGGACTGTAGATAGGTTTCCCCATCTCTATCCACGAAGGATATCTGAAAAGTGGCTAACTACTCTATCACATCTTCAAGTAGCTGAATGCCCGATCTCCTGCTGAGAGCATCAGCCACAACGTTCCCCTTCCCAAGAGTATAGAAAATATCAAAGTCATAATTTTGGAGGAACTCAAGCCATCACCGTTGTCTCAGGTTCAGGTCCTTCTGCAAGAAAATGAACCTGAGACTATGGTGGTCAGAGTAGACTATAAAGCGCTCGCCCATGAGACAGTTCCGCCACATCCTCAGGGCGAAGACCACTACTGCTAACTCCTAGTCACGAGTAGCGTAGTTCTGATCATGTTGCCTCAACTTCCATGAGCCATAAGTGATCACTGATCACTCCTACATCAGGACACACATGAGTCTGGTCCTTGATGCATCGTAGTAAATTACGTACCCTAAGCCCTCCTCCGGTAGCCTCAAGATGGGCACACTGGTCAATCTCTTCCTTAGCTCCTAGAAGCTTTGCTGACATCTGTCTGACCACATGAAGGGTTTACCCTTCTTCATCAAGGCTGAAATAGGTGATGCAACTATGGAGAAGTCTGGAACAAATCTCCGAGAGTACCCAGCCAAACCTAAGAAACTCCTCACCTCCGTCACGCTCCTGGGTGGCTCCCAAGCAAGCAATGCCTCGACCTTCATGGGATCCACTGCAACTCCCACCTCAGAGATGACGTGCCCCAAGAAGTGAACCTCTTGAATCCAGAACTAGAACTTTAAGAGCTTACCATAAATCTTGTGCTCTCAGAGTGTATCTAGTACAACCTATAAGTGGTAGTCGTGCTCCTCGGTAGTCGAGTAAATTAGTATGTCGTCAATGAAGACTACGAAAAACCGATCGAGGTAGGGCTGGAAGATCCTGTTCATGAGACTCATGAACACTGCTGGAGCGTTGGTCACACCGAAGGGAATGACTAAGAAATCATAGTGGCCATACCGACACCTGAAGGCCGTCTTCTGCACATCCTCATCCCGAACTCAGAGTTGATGATAGCCTGAACTGAGGTCTATCTTCGAGAACCAACGTGCTCCCTTGAGCGGATCTAAGAGTTCGTCAATCCTTGGAAGCAGATACTTGTTCCTCACAGTCACCTGGTTCAGACGACGGTAATCGAACCACAGTCGCAAGCCCCCATTCGCCTTCTTGGCGAATAGGACCGGAGTAACCCAGGGTGAAACACTGGGTCAGATGAAACATTTCCCCTGTAAGTCCTCCAGCTGTATCCGCAGCTCACGAAGCTCAGTGGGATCCATCAGATATGCTGGAGTGGATATCAGTGATGTCCCGGGGTACATGTCTATGTAGAAATCTACCTCCCTATGAGGAGGTAGTCTTGGAACATCGTTAGGAAAAACGCCCGCATACTGATCCACCACTACAGGAAAACTCGGACTCCACACGTCAACTAATCTAAGGATGAGACTAGACAGCTGATGTGTGATCAGCTGCCCTCTCTTCTACGTGAATCCATCCTGTGCTGTGAAGGCTCCCTTCTCACTGGTGAAGATGAACCTGGTCCCATCCGCGCGGTCACACCGCACCTTGCGCCTAATACAGTCGATCTGAGCATGGACTGTAGATAACCAGTCCATACCCAAGATGACATCGTAAGGCCTCGACGCCGCTACAAGAAGATCCCAGTCGAAGCTCTCGCCTCCTAGAGTAAGCTCACACTTCCAGCACCAGTGCGTAATAATCGAGTCTGCTCCCGTAGGAGTCTCTAGCTGCAAAGATCGAGCCAATGGCTTCATCGGAATCTCCGAGATCCGAACAAGGGAAACGAAAATAAAAGAATGACTCTCACCTATGTCGATAATAACTGCAGCAAGGGTAGAGTAGACACAGATAGTACCTCAAATCATCTCGGGTGCGCCGTGGTCATAAGCCTCCCTGCCTGGAGCTGAGCCTGCCTCTACCCGCTAGCTCCATATGGTTGGGGTGGACCTCCTTGGGTGGTGGTGGTAGAGCCTTGAAGAATCGTCCACCACCCGCTGCTCGGTCAGCTCCTATGCCTCATCCTCCTGCACCATGCGGACCACCAGGGTCGAACCTATGCTTCTACATGGGAGGTCCCTACACTATCTACTACTCGTCTACATGGCAGGTCAGGCAGTCATGAGCCATGTGGCTCTGCCCGCCGCATACATAACACTGTCTGCTCCTTGTAAGGCTGGCTCTACGCCATGTGCCCCACACAGCTGAACCCGTATCCTAAGGTCGCCCACCTGACGGCCTGGTCTGATTGGACCCCTGCGTCATCTGTCAACTGCCGGCTGTAGAAGACTCCGCTCCGTGCCGTCCTGCGGTGGGTCTCGCTGCTGATGGCTGCTCGGTGAGAAATCTCTCCACTAACAGGGCTCGCTCCAGCACCCCTGCCTGCATCGGGATAGTGAGTGGAATCATCGAAGCTCTGATATCATGCCTCATCCCCTGCTAAAAGGTTTGGGCCCAGAATAATGGGTCCCATACCATGTCCGTGGAGTAGCGCGAGAGGTCGGTAAATCTCGCCGAGTACTGGGATACTGACATGCTGCCCTGCCGCAGCTGTAGTAACTCCTGGATGTGCACCGCACAGAGGGTGGCTGGAATAAACTTCGAGCAGAAGAGGCTCTCGAAGTCTGTCCAAAGCAGAGATGCCTCTTCGTGCACCTGGAGCATCAAGCTCCACCAACTACCCGCTGCTGCGTGCAGGAGACTCACGGAAACAATCACCATGAGGTCTGCTAGTGTCCCTAATAATCTGAAGACTCTAACGACAGCCCCCAGGAAATCCTCGGCTGCCTGAGGATTTGTCTTTCCGTGGAACCTGGGTGTCCTCTTTCTTTGAAACTCATGCTACGCGCTCCAGCGGCGTGCACTCTCCGCCGCTGGGGCTAGTAGCATCGCTGGCTCGGCGGGTAGAGGTACCACCGGTGCCTACGCTGTAATGGGGCCCTACACCGAGGCCTTGTCGCTCGGGGGGCTGCCATCTCGCACAAATCTGGGAACCCTAGATGGCTTCCATCGTGGGGCCATCCTGAAAAGAAACAGGTGCGCCACAGTTAATACAGTATACCTGGTGAGATGACACAATGTAATCACAACGAAAACTTTTGAAGCACACATGCAATCAATGTTTTCGTGTACTGAGTCGGAAATTAGATGTCAGGGTCCTGGTGTATAGATACGTCAGCCGCCACACCAACACTGGACTCCCTGGACTAATAACCACACTCATTACTCTAAACATTATTTCTTTACAGAGAAGAAATATCAGAGTCCTGAGTTCTGCAGTAGAACCGACTCCCCTGATACCAATTTGTCACGACCCGTCCTCGGGGCCCATGCCGTGACTACCCCAAGCCCGCCTTCCATAGGCCAGGGGATGGAGACTAGCACTAAAGGCATAAATCCCAATAAAAAGGGGAAGGTATTGCCTTCTATAAAGTAAAAAAAACAATAGAGTACACAAGTGAAGTAAGCACTATGTAAAACTGGGTACAAGGTAAGTGCTGAAAAAATAAATGGGCCAGTATACAAACCCAACTGAAAGTACAATACAACTGAAAGGAGAATAAAACAACATTAAGTAAAACAGGAACACCGAGTCGTCCTTTGAAAATCCCACCTGAAGGGTGGGTACAGATAGTCTCCTCAGCTCCTCGGGTCCGACCGTCCGCTCCGTGTACGTCCCGCAAAGTGGTCCACCTCCGAGTACCGTCCAGATCCACAAGCCTCCACCTCGATCAGTTCTATCCGTCATCTACATCTAACACAATGTAGTGTGGGTATAGCCCGTGTAGGGGTGAGTATACAATACTCAGTAGGGACCCCGAGATCCTTGAAGGTCTCTCAGAATCCATAAAGGATAAACCACAAAGGAAAGATACAATCACAAAGTATCAACAAGACTACTTAGGTATATGCCCATACATATACCTAAGTCATCAGTTTCATTTCGTCTCCAACTCTCGAGCCCAAGCACAACCCAGTCCACATAGGAAAGAACAACCCAGTCCACACAGGAAAGAACAACCCATTCCACACAAGAAAGAATGAAAACCACATCATTGATAATGATTGAGAATCAAGACTCATCTCACACAGGTATACACTTCGTAAGGCCATAGAGATGATCAGATGTAGCCACTGATTCATCTAAGTTGTCTGACCCACACAGGATACAGGACCGGCTAAGCTGTCAGACCCACAGAAGAAACAAGAACAGTAGTCATCACCGTCAAACCCATGGAGGATTCCAGTATGGTATTCGTCGCTGTCGAACCCATGAAGGATTCCAGTACAGTAGTCGATGTAGTCGCAGCCAGCTCTAGGGTTCCCGCACACAACATGTTCGATTCCGAGAGGGTCCGCTCCTCGAGAAAAAGAGAGAGTCGATACATCAACTATCAAAAAGTCCAAAGTTGATGTATCCCAAAGTTCTGTCTCATCAAAATAAACCCATCGCGAAAGACGGTGCGTCAATCAGACACCCAGTCTGAGTGTTATTGGCTTTTTCGTCCTAGGGCCCTATTGGTTTTTAAGCTAAAACCAACCCGACCGTACTCCAGCTGCTTCCAAACTTTAAGCAGAGTAATCCAAAAGGACTATCTCAACAAAACGATCCCAACGTAATTGACGGAATGTCAATTAGACGTCTGGTCCTTAAGTTATAAGCGTTTCCGCTCCAAGGGCCTGGTTGGTTTCGGGTTCGAACCAACCTGGACGTACCCAAAATTTGCCTAAATCTTGAGTGTAATATACCTAAACTACCGTCTCTATGAAATGATTCATACATAACTAACGGTGCATCGATCGGAGGTCCGTAGATCATTTTATTGGCAAAAGACTGAAAATGGTCCGAAGTGGGGGGTCTGGGCCCAGCCCGACCCGGCCCAACCCCCCCTCGGTCGGCCCTAACCGGGTCGACCTGACTTGGGTCTGGGTCCAGCCCGGCAGGGCGTGGCCTGGCCCGGCGGGGTGCAGCCCCGCCCGGTCCGCGCGACCCACCCCGGCCCGACCGGGGGGTGCGCAGGCTCGGCCAGCGGGCCGAGCAGCGGGGACGTGGTCCCCCCTTTGTTCTGCGGACGTGGCGAATGAAGCCACGTCTCGCCGGATCCCGCGCGGCCGCGGGATCTGATTCCCCACCACTGCAGCTTCAGCCGCGACAGCTCTTGCCAGCGGTGTGCCGGGGCGCCGCCGCGCCGGTGGGGTGCGCCGACAGTATCTTCCACAGACCACCGGACGCGCTCCGGTGGTCCAATTTTCCCTCCATCTGTGTCTATGGCCCTCCCGAGACCCGTACATTACTGTGTCAGCCTTCAATTGCCAAAACGGTCCCATTGTGTTGTCGCCAAGGATTCCGCACATCAAGAAAAAAACAGCGGTGGGTTCGGACTTGTTCGTTTGTTCGCACCCACCGTGTTAGTGGTTCTAAACAACACCAACGATAAAGCACTCCATGCCGAGGGTATAAAAATCACATGAAGATATTTATACAAAAATCCCTACGTCAATAGTTGATGTTGGACATCGGTGTCACGGTGGACAACGTCATGGGGAAAGGGGGTTCGTAGGCATCGTCGAAGTGCACCGAGGAGGAAGCGACATCTCCTCTCTTGTCGCGGGGAAGAGGATTGGTGGCGCGTCATTGTTCTTTGAGGATCCTGCGTTCTTCGTCGTTCTTCATTGAATAACGGTTTGCCTGCATTTTTAATTCTCTCCAGAGGCTTCCTCAAAAGTGTTTTTCAACCCTCCAAGGTTTAATATGGCTCACAAATTAATAGAATTGTCATACAATTCTTATTAATTTCAATGTGGTTCCAAATTAATTTACGCTGACATAAATTAATTGGTTGGCATGTTTAAATGGATATTGAAGGTAGTAAGGATCCATTATAATTAAAATGATGAGTTACCAAAGAATTAAACAAGGGATATTAATAGAGGAAAAGTCAAGGAAACAGCAGGGGAATAAATGAGGTCAGAGGAAATTAAATGGTGGGGTTCGTGTGGGCCCCACCTCCCTAACATCCACACCTGGGTAGTTAAGTGGCTGTGGGCCCCACTCTTAACTACCCATGGAAGGGAAAAACCACCTTAAAAAATAAAAATTGTTCTGACAATTTTTATTTACTTCTTAAATAAACCCCCAAAATTATCTTCTCCTCCTTTGCGAACACAACTACGGTAAGTGTCCCCTTAAGAAATTACCGGCATTGCGAGTTCATCGGTGCCCTTGGATTTTAATTCCGAGCACCGGTTCAAATGTTAGAAAAACCCGCTCCTTCGTTCACTGAACGTACCTGAGCTAAACTAGGAAATTGATTCCGGGCACACCGGGCCTCAGAATCAAGCGCCATCAGAAGCCACAGACTCATAAAATTCCAAAGTATTTAAAAAAAAATTCTTGAAATTTCTGGGTCTTTACATGATATGTGAAATCGAGTATGTGAAATGTCTACATGATTTATCTTATATGAAATCAGGTACATGAATTAACTTACATAGATTCAGCTATGTAGATTAGCTTAAGTGGTGAATAATTGATACATGATAATCCATTGTGGATTTTTCTATAAGGTTTTATAAATTTTCTATAGGGTTTTCTGAAAACTAAAAATATGTATTTTTTTACATTATTCTTCACTTTTAATTTTTCTTCATGTTTATTATGAATATAATTAATGTTTGATTTATTTGAAAAATAGTTATTAATTATTTATAATCTATGTGAACAAGTTTTAAATTTGTTTACAAATAATTAAATGGGTTTTACATTGTATTGATTATGAATTAATATTAAAACTGAAATTTGGATCTTGATACATTCAAATTCAAACCAATTGGAATATATGGAGTTTCTGTAGAATATTCTCTTATATTATTTTAAGGATATTAATATTTATTATTAACTATTGTGTTAATTTTTTGTAATTTTTTTATATAAAAAGTTTTTATTTCATAATATCATGGGAGAACTAAAAAAGTGAATTTTTATATTTGAATTGTTTTGGAAAAATAAAGAGTTAGTATTTAATTATTTTTTCTAGCATTATAATGTTTTTTTTAAAATTTTATGGATATATTCATTTTTGTTTTTGTTTTTTTATTATTATAATGATACTATTTATACATAATGGTTATTATTTTTACAGATCATCGAAACTAATTAAAATCTACCTCAACTTGATGTTTTTTACATCGGAATTTATAGACAAGTATCGTGGCATCCAAAGTGGATAAAATAGACTTCTCTATTTTGATGTTTAAAAAGACCAAAGCGTGTAGTGAGTAAAATAAGACATGGAACTAATTCTACTCATTCATGATGTATTTTTTGAAACTGAGTATTTTCTCTTCAATGTTAAATTTATTAATAATGTACATGACTAGAATCTTGAGCTACACTATTTCAAAATCTTAAATGGACTAAGGAATACCTCATCCAAATTTCATCATATTCGTAGACAATTATAAACTGGTTGAAAATTCTTTATTCATTCTTTGTGCTATAACTGTCCGAGATGTATTATGACACTAATTTCATGCTATATAGGGTTATACTACCCAAAAAAAATTTGTGTTTGGTCTATCCCCTAAGAAAATTGGGTTTACCCTTTCCCCTTAGAAGACCGAGTTCAACATAACCCGTAAAATAGTAATGTAATGGGATACTTATATAAGAATCTAGGTTTTTTCTACCCCTTTATAAGACTGAGATCTTGTTAACCCATAATATATTAGAGGTTAGGACTGGGATTGTGAAATTATATGTTGTGTATTCATTTATAAAAGACTGGGTTAGGTTTTCCCTAATGAAATAATGATTTACATCTAAACTCAAAAGGAAAAAGATTATGATTGATCCTGTAAAAGTTTAGGTTTGATATTATCTTATAAAATGAAGGGGTTTTTTGAACCTATAAAAGAAAAGTGAATTGGGTTGAGACTCCATGTGTGAAAAAAAATAATGTAAATAATTTTCACTCTCTTTAAAAAGTGATACCATTATGTGTGACATACATTGGTTTAGTGTGTAAAAAATAGACATAGGATAATTCAGATCCAAACTACTATAAAAATATATTATATTCTTATTTTAAATTCTTTAATTTTCTTTTTTAAAACTTTTTTTATTTCAGTGTCATTGAATTGTTTAATATTTTAACTAATCAATTTCTTTTACTAATGTTTATAATCTAATTATATTTAAATAATGAAATTTCACTCCCCTCATGAAATTTTCTATCACTTCTTAGGGACCTAAAAATTGGTATATAAGGGTGTATCTTTTTTATGACAATTTTAGCTATATTTTATTCAATACACATAAAAATTGGTATCAGAACAGGAAACTTTTAGAGTAATATTTAGTTTTTCACTATGTTTGACACCGTACAATTAGTACCATATCTTGGTTATATGTAGGATATATTGTTCTTTATTTAATGGTTTATATTTATTATGTGAAATATTTATCTTATTCCTTAAAAATACTAAGGGAAAGATATTTTTCATTGATGGTATTTTTGAGGAATAAAAGTGGTTTGAATTTGATATTGCCACCAAATTTAAATAGTAGTATGTATGCACAATGGAAGATTCATATAAAATTATATATAATGAGTATTGATATTATATTTTTGGTTATTATGATTATATATTATGATTTACCTAAATCTAATCCATTTTATTTGAAAGGAGATGATGTTATTAAAGATGTTCATAATTATAAGGTCTTGAATATTCTTTATTGTTCTTTTGCTGTAAATATTTTTGAAAAAAAATTTAGTTACAATACTACTTATGATATTTAAAAAAACTTGAAAAAATTTCTTTGAAGAAGGAGATTCCCTGAAATCTATTCTCTCTAATTATATAATGTATAGATAGTTGAAAAATATTTTCTAACCATGAGAGTGGAAAAACAAAATTTTACTAAAGGAGATATCACTAAAGGTAATTTAAATTTGATTTTTGATTGTTCCAATGTTACTTTTTATGGTTGTAGGAAGAGATGATATATTAAAACCAATATTATGAAGCTTATAAATCTCATGAAGTTTAAGAATAATGAAAATATCTCTGTGAATACATGGAGTGATTCCAAAATAACTTACAATAATACTGAATTTCCAAAAGAAATTGGTACTGTTTCATTTATTGGAAAATATTTTAAGGTAAAATTTTCACCTCCACATTATTATTCATTTGATATCAGTTCATATGATAGAAAAGATAGAAATATTTGTGTGGAAAGTACAACTAAATATAGTGATTATAGTTCTCATTATCTCACTTCTACAATTCTAAAAATAATGAGCCGAGTATTGATGATCTAAAAGAAATATGTGATTCACATGAAGATCAAATAAAAGAAATGAATTCAATACATGTATTAAATTATGATATATATAATAGGGTTTGGGAAATAAAAAGGATATTTTCTTCAAAATATTTGATATTTTTTATTGTAAGAGGGATTTTATCTCTTGAAATTGATAAAATAAGAAACATAAATGATAATTTTGAAATGTTGAAACATATATATGAACATGATAGAATTAAATATTTTCTTTAAAGTATAATCAAGATTATTAATGAAGGTTTAATTAATTTTTTAATTTTTATAATGTTTAATATCAATGTAATAATATTAAAAATGAAATTTAAAATCTTAAAAAATATCTTCTTTCTCACATGAAAAGGTTTTTGGTGATTTATATTTTGTTCAAAAATAAAATTAAAGGCTAAGAATGAATTATATAATGTTAGGAGTGAAATGGTTTTCATGAAAAAGACAATATATAATAAATTTTAACCAAATACTAATTCGAGAAAATATAATTATTTTAATAAATGTAATGAATAATGAAATGGAATTGATTGTGATTAATTTGTTCCTATTATGTTAAAATTAATTTTGTGATAGTAAAATAATCTATAATTTCTTTGGTTAATTGTCTTAAATGTGGATCTTATGGTCATTATGGTTTTTATTTCCCTTTGAAATTCACTAAATAATTTGATCATAAAAGGCTCTTATGTCTAAATCTAATTTCAAGCCCAAATTTTAAAAACCAAATTCTTTTGGGTTCCTAAAGGTATGTATTCATATTAATGTAAAATAAATCTATTATTTATATCCAGGTAATCTTTATTTTTTGATTATCATGTCATTATATGTTATTATTTTCATGTTATTGTAAGAATTATTGGATTTATTACTTAATATTTTCCAATTTTTGAATACTCTACTTCATTTTGGGGTGCTACCATATTTTTTGGAATATGGTTTATATATTTATATATCCAGTGAATAAGTTATTTTACTAGTGAATTATCTTTTACATTTATTATCATTTGGTTACTTTTAAAATTCATTGAGTATCTTATGACATGTTTTCTGGATTCTTGTGATATAAAAGTGTGTTTTTGTAGAACTTTTCACTTTAGGAATTACAATGATTCTTATACTATTTTGATAATTTCATTTTTAATGGAGAGTGTCAATTAACGAGGAGATAAACATATTTCAATTATGGAATTGTTTCCTTGAAAATTAGTCTTGTTTAACTATTATCAAATTATTCATATTGTGCATTTTGAACAAATTTAGTTTTATCCTTCAGAATTATTTTAATTTTGTTATTCCTATGGAGATTTATATATAATATTTAATTCTGGGGGTGTTTTACTATATATATATGATGAAATTATCATTTTAATAATGAAATTGATAAAATCTAGAATTTATATTTTTAGGTTGATTATTTGTATTTCTGTACATATTTGTTTATTATATTATTGTTTTAATACTTCTCAAACATACTAAATGATGTTAAACTAATGTGTAAACTTTTTAGATTCTATAAAATGAAGTTTTATAAATGTTTTCTTGTTATTTTTCAAAAAGAAAAAACTCGTAAACTTATGCTCATCGTAAAATTCTTATGTAATTGGATCATTGATATATGTTTTTTAATAATAGATGTTGAAGAAAGTTTTAAAATACAATGTTTTTTATCATAATATTTAAAAAAAATTAATTTTTGAGTATTAATTTGAATGATTTTTTTAATTGAAACTTTATATTTTTGATAATTTTAATAATGGGAGAAATTTTGAAATTATACATGATTTTTTGATTATCACAAAGGGGGTGAATTTTGAGTGAACATTTAACCACTTTATGTTTTGATATTTATAATGATTTACTTGTTTTATTTCTCCAATATAAGTATTTATAATCTTAATAAATTGTTTTTATAATTAAAAAAAATTTCTTTTTTTATTCATAACAAGTTTAAATACTTTGATTTGTGTAATTATCATTTCTCATCAAATAATTATGTTTTATTATTATTTTATTTTATCATTAACTATTAATAATTTATTCATTGATTATATTAGTTTATTATATCATTATAAAGTGCTTCTTTAGTTTATATTTTTTATTAATTTAAATAATTCTTTATCATTAATTATATCTTTTTGTTTTATACATATTTTATAATGAGATTTCATGTTTGAATTGTTTATAACTTGTTCTACAAGTATTATGATGTGTTTTAAGGATAACTATGTCATTTGAGACCTTAAAATATCATTTATATATGTTTTTACTATTCTAATGTATTCAAGGAATTTTTCTCATGTATCCAAATCTCCTTTGTAGCCAAATTCTAAGTATAAAATTTTACCACACATCCAATTTTATAGAATTTATCTCCTTCATTATTTTAGCCAAAAAATTGGATAGTAAAATCCAAATTGAGGGAATATTTATGAGTTGGATATATAATTTTTTTTCTAAATTTAATTAGAATATATCAAACTATGAATAGATCTTTATTATGTTCAAAATTCAGATTGAGTTTGTTGCATGTTTTCAGTCTAAAATATGTTGTTTTTGATAATTGTTTTTTAGCCATATTTTGAAGATATTTTGGGCAAAATAACTCTGATTAATTTTATTCTTGATAATTTAAAAATCTAATTAAAATTTCTAAATAAAAAGTCAATTGGAGATAAATCTAATTATGTTTTTCAGAAGAACTTTATTAAGTCTAGAATTTGGGAAGATAAGTTGTTTACATATTTCTAGAATCTCCAAAAATAATTCTTCTATGTGAGAAATTCACTTATGTGAGAAAAAAATACGTGTTTATTTGGCTACATGAAAGGATTTTCCTACATGAATATATTTTCTATGTAGTTTGAAATTTTTACATGAGTTTTCTTACATGAAATGGCTATGAAAATTCTCTTATGTAAATATGATATGTGAAAGCAGGTATATGGAATGCTTATGCAATTTTGCTTACATGAAATTGAGTATGTGAATTCCATTATATTATATCTTCTATGTATATTCTCTTAATTGGTAAAAAATTGCTACGTGATAATCTTATGGGGATTTTCCTACATAGTTATATGAATTTTCTATAGGTTTTTCTAAAAACTGAAAATATGTTATATTTTACACTATTCTTTACATTTTATTTTTATACACGTTTATTATGGATATAATTATAAAAAATTTGAAAAAAACATATGAATTATTTAAAATCTATGTGAACATGTTTTAATTTTTATGAAGAATTAAATGGGTTTCACATGGAATTTAGCATGAATAAAAATTCATGCTGAAATTATGGAAGTTGATATACTTAAATTCAAACCAGTTGGAATATATGGATTTTATCATGAATACTATACTAGGGTTTTTCAAGTATATTAATATCTATTATTAACCATTTTATTAATTATTCTATTTTTTTTTCATTTTATACATCGTGCGTTTTAAAAAATATTGAGAGAGAACTAAAAATTGAAAAGTTAATATTTAAATTGTTTTGGAATATGGAGAGTTTGTATCACATTATTTGTGGGATTATTATAAGGAATTTAGCTTCAACATTGATAGATATATTAATTTTTGTTTTAAATGTTTATTATTATAAGGAGACTATTTATAGACAATGGTTTTTATTTTTATAGTTCATCAAACCTAATTAAAAGCTTCCTCCATGTGAAAGTTTTAACAATGGAATTTATGAAGGAGTAACATGGCTTCCAAATGGGAGTAAATTTACATTGCTATTTTTATGTTGAAAAATACAAAAGCATGTAGTAAAGAAAATGATATGCGACTTTGATTTTATTCATTAATAATGAATAGTTCTCAACTGATTCCTAGAATTTCATTATTCATCTTCCTGATGAAGTACACTCCTGGATACTTGAGCGTCACTATTTAAATATATTGAAGGGATTGAGCACTACTTGATCCAAATGATACCTTATTCATCCACAATTATTCACTGGGTTAAACTATTTTATTCCTTCTCTATACAAAAACAATTTGGGTTGCATTATCACCATTAGTGCATTTTGCATGGGGTTATACTACCCAAACAATAGGTACATTTGGGTTTGGTTAGTCCCTATATAATACTGGGTTTAGTCTCTCCCCTTATAAGACCGGGTTCCTATTAAACCATAAAATAATAGAGGGATGGACTTATCCAGTAAGAGTATGGCTTTAGTCTGTCCCCTTAGATGATTCAGTTCATCTTGACCTGTAATATAGAAGAGGTTAAGACAAAGCCTTCGAATGTCTATATTGGGTCTTCACTTGTAAAATATTTTTATAGGTTTCTCCAATAAAATAATGGGTGATATAGAAACTTGAAAAATGAAATAGATATTAATTTTCCTTATAAAATTCTATGTTGGGTCTTCTCTTGTAGAAAGATGGGTTTTTTATAAACCTATATAAGACAGGGGAATTGGGTTGAGCCTCTTGGTGTAAAAAAGGATAATGTAAAGAGTTTTCACTCTCCTTTAAAATTGATATACCATAGTGGGTTCCACACAGTGGGCTGGTGTGTTAAGAGTAGATGTACACTCATTTAGTTATAAAATACTATAAAAATACATTGTGTTCATATTTTACTTTCTTCTATGTTCTTTTCTCTCTCCTTTCTTTTAATAGTGTGGTCGAATTTTTTAAAATTTGAACCAATCAATTTCCTCTAATAATTTTTATACTTTTATTATTTTTAAAGAAATTAAATTCACCCAACCAATTTTCTATTTCCATCACCTCTTTGGGACCTAGAAATTATGTTTTCACAATGTGAGAATAAGTGAAGAGGGGATGTCGCAATTTATAATTTAGATGGGGGAAAATTAGAAATAATTGAAATATTAAAATAAAATATATTTCTAATTCATTTCAAGTGGAAGATAATGAGTACAAGGTTGAAATTTATTCATAAAATCAATTTTATATAATTTTATTTTTAATTTTAAAACATATATTTTTTAACCACCACATTAACCATGTTTAACTATAACTAATTTAAAAAATGTTTCACACTTGAAGGGCCATGATATTAATTTTGAAAATAAAATGTGGTAAATACATTAACCATGAATGATATGGTAAAAAATGTTTCATCCACTTGAGTAATTATTTTATTTTTATTATTTTTAATTGTTTAAAAATAATTTTAAAATATGAAATACCATTTAAGGTCATTTCAGTACTATTTTCATATATTAATGATAAAAGCATCCAAGTAAAAAATTTAATTCTAATATATCTATTTCAACATTAATCATTCATTTTTATTATCATTTAAATTCATGCAAAATGGTAATTATTCCTTAATATATTATGTTTAATGTTTTTAAACACTTTTACATAAATTTTCTACTCATTCCACATGTGATGCATCTGTGCTGCATAAGTGTTCAATGTAATCATAAAACCCAAATGAACTAAAAATAAATTACTATAATAAATATAGTTTAATACTTAAACTTTTATCTTATATATTCATTCATAATTTGTTTTTTTATATCGTTATTATGACAAAATGATATTTAAAAGAAAGTGACATTTTGTAATTATCCTTGACATAAAAAATATAAAGGTTTCTTTCAAAGTCATGTGACACTAAAATTATATATTTTTTAAGTTAATAAATAAATGGTTGAATTAAAATAATCTAATAAGACAAATTATAGTGTTGGGTTGATTAGAGACCATGTACCATATTTTTAACCAAAATAAACTCGTTTTACCCATAAATGTGGTGATAAAATTTTACCAAGATTCCTATTCAATATGACTAAAATGAAATTGGAATATTTAAAAAATTTGAATCTCCTTATTATAAATTTTACATTAATTTTTTATGAATCAATTTCTACAAGTGGATGAAATTAATATTATATAAATGTGAAAATCACAACAAATATAGTTTTAAGAAAAATGTGGTTTAAAGCATGAAAATGGTTTAATAGAAAATCAAGATGAATGGTGTTTACTATTTAATTAATTAAATTATGTTTAATAAAATGGAAATTATTTTAATCTAAAAAAAATTTCGAAATATAATTGGACTTTAAAATTACTTTACTCAAAGAAAAGAAATGAGAGCTTTTCAAAAATATATATTTTTCTCTATTCACTAAAAAACCACAATTTCATAAAAACACCAAATATTATTCCTAAGATTATTATGAAATGATGATTTCAAAAATCATATTTATCTATTCAAATGCAATTTATAATTTTTTTAGAAAATATTTATAATACCCACGTAAAATATTTAATAATAACATTTGAAATGTATTTTTGAAGCTTAAAATGACAATATTCTTGTTACTTTTCTAAGAAAAACATTTATATTAATATTAGTTTGGTAAACCAGATATATAATTTTATTATTTCATCAAAACCATTTATCAATAGTTATTAATTTATTATATTATTTTAAAAATACATTGCAGACATAAAACAATTTATTGAAAAAAATGTTTTACCTTCAAAATATTTTATCTTTATTTAAAAAAATTTATATTCAATATATTATTGATAATTAATTTTGTTAAAAAAACATTTATACATATTTTTCATAATATGTTTATTCTTATTAAAATCCAAAAAAACTATAATTATGTCGTAACAGTCATATTTAAATAATAAAATCTCTACAATCAGTCACAGTTCTTCTTGGATCTATGTTGCTTGTATTGAATCAAATCTACTAAATAGAGATATATTTTGATATATTGTTCTAAAAAAAAATATTATGAATTTGATTATAAATCTATACAAAAATAACATAACCAAAAAAATCATCTTAACATAAATATAATATAAATTGAATTTCATTCAAAATGAAATATATGGAAGAAGTAATTTGATTCAACAATAACCCCTTTTTATATAATTAAAATTCATCAATGAATATGTATGTTCAAATAAAATGGAATTTATAACCTTTTTGTAACATTAGGTAAACTCTACTTGAGTATTTTTAAAAAATAAGAATTCAAACACAAAAAATAAAATTCATTATAATATTAACCCCCTTAATAAATGAAAAACACACCACACTCTCATTTATCCCATTTTTACCCCTTTTTAATTATCAAAATGAAAAAAATAAGATATATCACGTGTTAAGTAAAAAATGGATATTTATATGTTAAATAGATAAAACCTATATGTACCAACCAAAAATCTATTATTTCATAATTGATTTCTACTTTATTACATTTTCTTAGATAGAATGGATTTATTCATGAAGGGCTAGTAAGTTTAGTAGTTCTATAGAAACATATATATAATTGGTACACATTTTACATTGGGAATAAAATATAAAACATAGTTAAAGAAAAAAATTCACATATAAATTTTTTCATAGAATACATCATCATATCTTATGAAAATGAAAGAAAACAAGGTTGAGATCAAATTCTTAATAAGGGTTATTTAAAGTGTAATATATCATGATTAAATAAGGCATATAAAATATTAAAAAGTAAATAACTATAAAAACATTTCATTTAGTTAATAACATATGCATGAAATGATACCATGGATAATATCGATGCAATAATCTCATGTATAATAATAAAAATTTAATCTTAATGATGGAAATTATAAATATTGGATTTAATGATCTAATACATAGTGATTTCTATACCATCAACACCTTAGGCCACGATAGTTTAATTGATTAGTAGACATACTCCAGAAAATTTTTTAATAAGTTTTTCCAAATGGTCTTTCACTTGAGATGGTTCTATGAATCAAGGTAATATCTATAATTAGACCCCACCCATCACCATATTTCTACTGCATTCCTTATATATCAAATGATAAATTTAATTCATGAACAAATTTCACCATAAAAAAATTTCTGAATAGAGTAAAGAAAATTGAATATTAATAATTCCCTAGTTAATCAAATAACATTAAAGTAAAACCCCATATGTAGAAATGATATATTATTTAAGAAATTATCATATCCATGATACAAGGAATATGAATATTTAAGAGAAATTTAATGTCCAATGATCAAAAGAAAGGTAAATTTTCAAGGGAAAGTTAATGAAGTAAAAATTGATAAGTGGTATGAGATTACCATCAATTCATCAAAAATATAGGTTTGGTAATAAAATCATATATTTTGGATATATAAAAAATTGAAGTAAAATATTAATATAAACTTTGATTAAATATTTGCCTATTTAAATACATTGAAAACTTTTAGAATAAAATAAAGAGAGTAAAATTGTCATGGTGGAAATAAATTCCTTTAACAACGTATATGTTAAAAATAAAACAATCCTTTTTAATTTTATTGTGAAATTTTAAAATTATCCTTTTAGGAAAAACTTATAAATATTCATTTCAAAAATTGTAAAAATTCATCGATAACGTAACACTTCCTTAATAAATTATTTCTGTAATAAAAATGAGTTCTTAGAACAAATTTGAAATATATGGATATGAAAAAAAATACTCGACCAAGAATATAAAATAAGATCATATTTTCCTTAAAACATTCATCTTGAAAGTGTAAATTGAATCGAATCATTAATCATTATGAATAGATATATATTAATGTTAAATACATAAAATGGGTATTATATACACTATAAAATTAAATAGGATCATCATATCAAATATTTCATTATTTAGTGAAAATTCAGAAAAAATACCTTACAAAATTGTATCATTTAGGTGTGAATTAATCAATGAATTCATTGTGGTGAAAAATATAAATCCATACAAAATTTTTTAAATATAATTATTCCATCCCAATTCACATTTTACTTGGGCAAGCAAAATGGTTCAACGAATAACATCTAATTTCTTTCCATTATAGTGTTTCATGTCAGTTTTACCATTTCATTTCGACCCGATTCGTTACATGACCCTTTTTGGTGGGTGAAATGGTCATACAAGGACTGGGCAGTGTGTCCTTTTTATATTTCTAAGTAGGTTCCATGGTTAAATGGTCATGGTGGGTTATTTCATGGGGTTAAGTGTTTTTGAAATCTACCCATGTCGGGTAAGATGTCCTCGGATGGTCTCCAATGTGTTTATTCACGGAGCCAAAAACACCCAAAGACCCTTTTATCCATGATTCATGGACCTAATTCCCAAAGGTAGGAGCTCATTGGATGATTTTTCCAATGAAACTTAAGGACTACATTAGTCGATAGGATGGGAGGTTAGGATCATCACACCATTTTGGGGGGAATTATTTCTTACATCGAGACTCTCTTATAGATTTTTCAATGTTCATATGTCTGTGAATATTTGGTTCTTTCCTAAACATGTGTCTGAGTATTACCCCTGGGATGCAAGATCAATCATGGATATACATGGATCAGGAATTACTAAGACAATACTAGTTTAATCCATGTAATGAGGTGCTACAGAGTTTATCGTCATCCAAGGGGGAAAAATATTATTTTGATATTGGGATCGAACCCACTAAATGGGCATGCTAAATATCCTCATGAGAGGAATTAGATTCTATGTAGTTCATTGTTTCTGAAGTGCATTGTGTTGCATTTGTTGTCAATGAGACATGTTGTTGTCTTAGAATGAATGGATGTCGAGGAATGTCAAGATGTGAATGACAAAGGTTGTGATGGTGTTGGTGGTGAAGGAGAATGGCCATAGTACTAAGATGCATGTCACTTAGGAGATTCACTAAGTGGCATAGGATATGTGGTTGAAACATTCTCTAGTAACATCAGACGATTGTTGAGCTGCTCTTGAAGTTCTAAGAACTTGTATCCTGATGATACAAAGTCACAACATGATTAGAAGACCATGCATTGTAGTGACAATGCATGAGGAGTTGAAGAAGCAAGATGATCCATTCACTACTTCTAAGTGGATGAAGTGGTTTAATGAAGTCCATGTACTAACTCTTAGTGCATGTGAATTTGAAGTTCCAATTGATCTCTGATTAGATCAATGAAGCACATTGAAGATTATATGTGATTAAGGAGCTCAGTTGAAGATGAAGACCCTTCGGGAATTCCCTCCTAAGTGAAGATTATTTGTTTAAGAAGAATGGAGGAATTCTAATGAAGAAGAAGAATAGAAATGTGGGAGAAGAGGAAAAATGTAGAAGAAGAATGGCTTAGAGGAAGATGGCTTGGCATTTAGAATTGGCATTTTTTTATGGAGGACTTTGTTTTTAACAAAGTCTTATTCTGTCCACTTGCCAAAAAATATGGCCAGCCCGTGAGCACCTTGTGGGTTCAACCCCAAGGCTCATGTGGGCCTAAGGCGCCACGCCCAAGGGGGAACCCGTGGGGCGAGCTCAGGGCGGCAGGGGCGCACCCGCAGACACCACAAAGGAGCCTGGGGCACGCCCGGAGGAGCGCAGTGTGCATAGTGGGCGCCAGTAGCGCGCCTGCAGGAGGCATAGTGGGCGACAGTAGCGCGCCCGCAGGAGCAGTGAGTGGGCGCAGAGCGCGCCCGCAGAGAGAACCCGGTGCGGGGCGGCACCGGGAGGGGAGAAGTTCAACTGGCGAGTTGAAGGGAGCGGCTGAGTAATAAGCCGCGTGAAAACCGCGCCCCGTTTCGATGTGGGACGCGGAATTTTCACCCGGGAACGATCCTGGCCGCACGATCAATCGCGCGCCAGATCTCGGCCGCCCATCTAATCCGCCGTGGCCCAACCAGATCGCGGCCGTCCGATGTATCTCCATCGTCTGATCCGACGGCCGTGGCTTCGTCCTCTTCCTCGAGCCCGAGCCGAAGCCTCCCGCGAGCCTCCGCTGAACCAGAGGCCATCCGACCACCCGTTTTCGAGCTCCCGGCCACCATTGTTTGATCCGAAGGCTCCAATGAGTTCGTCCGGCCCTACTTAACACAACCATGTATAAAAATGGGAGTGCATGCTATGTTTGGAAGAATTCGAAAGAGGCCGAGGCAAACGAAGTTGCGAGGCCACTCGGGTGTTCATGTTTTGCATGGATAGACCTAAACAGAGGCCGTGCATGCGTTATAAATCGCATGCACGAGGAGGAAGAAAATAATAAAAGAACCCGCGTGCACCGAAGAGAAAAACGCAAAAAACTTGGAAAGATTTTAAAGATCCGAAGATCTCGGTGTTTCAAGATTTCCCACGCGGATGAACCGAGGCTCTCCTCGCCTATATAAAGAGAGGTCGTGACCTCGATGAAGCTTGCTGAAACTCTGTTGAAAAACCGAGTCCCGCGAAGCCTCTGCCTCGCGAAGTAGAAGCCCCGCGCAAGTTATTTGCGCGGCTGTTGTTCTCGGTGCCACCCGAGGCCCGAAAGAGATCCCTGCGCGCCTCTCTTGCGCGACAGGAAGGAGCCGAGCCGCATATTTGCGCGCTCGAGACTCTTGTTCCCTCTCTGCCCGCACCCTTGCGTGGCAGGAGGAAGATCCCGCGGGTGTTGCACTTGTGCGCCCCGCGGAAGGAGGAACTTGCGCGCCTTGCCACTGCACCCTTGTGCGGCTGTTGAATAAGGAAGGAGCCCGAGGGTATTGCACCCTTGCACACTTGAGCCTGCGCGGCATTTGAAGACAGGAAGAGGGCCACACCCCCTTGCACCTTGCGCGCCTCCTTTGAAGGCAGTAAGAGTTTGGGTTGTGTTTCACACACATTGTGTGTGTGCCAAGGAAGGCCGAGGCCTTGCCTTGTGTGTGTGCCAAGTGAAGTGGAAGACCACTTATGTGTGTGCCATGTGCTAAGAAGGCCACCTCTTGTGTGTGCATTTGAAGAAGAGGCCGTAGCCTTTGGGGTGTGCAAAAAGAGGAGGAGGCCCTAAACATTTGTGTGTGCAAAAAGAAAACAAAGAGGCCGTAGCCCTTGTGGTTGTGGATACTTGAAGTTTAAAAGAGAAAAACAAAGTGTGTGTGAAAAGTGGAAGAGTACAGAAGAGGAAGGCCATTACATACCTACGGCTTGTGTGTGCAAAATTAACAAAGAGGCCGTAGCCCTGGGTGTGTGCAAGAAATGAAGTGTAGGCCACAACAAAGAAGAACTCATTCAAGTGTGTGTGCAAAGTGAAGAACTTGTGTGTGCTTAACAAGTGAAGGCCGAACCTATGTGTGTGCTCTAAGAGGAGTGGACACACTTAGAAGAAGAAGTTGACTCACACTATTGTATAACACACATTCAAGTGTGTAAGCAAATTGAATTAAGTGTGTGAAGTTCAGTGAAGGTGTGTGCTTAAAGATACTACACTCTTTGTGGGTCTACTGCACCAAGAAGAGGAAAGGAGGAGTGCATGCATGCATGCATGCACGTGCACACGTGAACAGTGCTAAATCAGTGGTGTGCAACTGAGACTGGACCAGACCGAAGATAAAGATATTATTTGTCTGAGCATTCAGTAATTGGAGAGAATCCGGGGCATCCTTAGAAGAAGGTGATAAAGCCTGAGCAAGATGAGAGGACCTTCTCACCACAAGTGATCAGAAGAAGAGCAAGGCCAGCAGCCTTTATCCCAGGCTGCTGAGGATACTTGTAGAACTTAAAGTGAAGAAGAGCTACTCGTGTGACTCGAGGAGCCAGGAGAAGACCCTGTGGGACTCAGGGAGAAGAAGTCTTCAGTGGGATTCTGGAGCAGGCCAGTGGGACTCTGGTAACACTGTGGGACGCAGTATAAAGACCCTCCTGTGGGACTCAGGAGAGATACGGTGGGAAGCTGTATCGACCATTGTAATACTAACAGATTATAATGGGAGAATCCATGCTGGGAGAGCATGGCAAGGATGTAGGCCTTTGGTGTCGAACCTTGTAAATCCTTGTGTCCTGTGCCTTTTCATTACTGCATTATCCGGGAAAGGTTGAGAGATACAAGAAGAGTGGATCGAGGCTTTAACCATCCATAGAGGTTTAATTGATAAAGAATCAATTAGTAAAAAGTTTTAAGGGATCACTGATTCACCCCCTCCCCCTCTCAGTGATTCACACTGATCTGGGCACTTCAGTTTCTTTATTGGACACATCACCTTTTAAGGTCATGTGACATAGACCCATCCATGCAGTTTACCGTCATGCGACTAGGACGTCTAGGCGGAAGATGCCTTGCCAAGATTTTGTGAGGGACTTATGCCAAAGTGGCCCAAGATTCCCAAAAGAGATATGGTCTCTTGGGTAGATATGAACCTATTGGGGATATGGACTAGGAAATACTAGGGTAATTTTGGGGTCGAGTTTGGACCTTATAGAGGCTTCCTATGTATCACAGTTAGTTGTGAATCAAAGTCCTTGTAGTTCAGTTTGAGTTGGGACTTACATAGTCTAGGGGTCCTTTTTGTGGGGTCATGATTGGAGCTTACACATGGGAGATACCCATTTGAGAGAAATAATTTGTTTCTTACTTCTGAAGAGGATACCCTAATGAGTTTCAGGTAATTTGTTTTGGGACTAACTTTTAAGGAGAATGTACCTTGAGCTTGGGCCCTAGGTAGGTGTCCTACATATCTTGGTTAGATCATGAATCCGAGTTCCCGTAGATAATTGACTTGGGGATTATACCTAAGTGGAGGCCCATGTTTCTGGAACCATGAGGAGGATCTTTACTAATGATGATTTGAAGGTTTGGTTGGGGATTACACCTAAGTGGATGCCCATGTTTTGGGTCTATGTAGATTACATGATCACTACCAACCTCTAATCCCATGTGAGTCATGTACGTTGTGAGAAACAAGATGAGGAAGTGGATATGAAGATCGCATGTACCACATCATCTGCTGATAGATGATACTAGAGCCCAAAGAGAGAGAGAGAGGGGCTTTGAATGTGCTGATTGCCTCCCCTCGTGTTGATATCTGTGATAACCATGTCTGATGGTCTATACAGACATGCCTCGGGCTGTGCCTAAGGAGAGAAAGTGTGCCACCACCTATAAAAAGTATAGGGAATTACCTCAGTGAGAGTGTCCTTTTGAGCATCACATGGGGTATACTATAGTTTAAATTAATATATCTTGGAAAATTATTAACTGGAGGATAATCATGTTGAGATGTTCTGACATGCCTTGAACATAAGAGGGAAGGAATGTGAAAACCATGATTTTGGAGGATCTCAGATCAGGAGAAATGATACGAGGCATAGAAGCTATTATAGAGTATAGAGGTAGGAAAATCCTCTCATGAGGAATAATTTGTCTCTGGTTGATAGGACATTTTTTTGGGCAATATATGCAGAGCTGCCAGGGAATTGTGTGTGAAGTCAAACAAAGGTGTCCACAGGACACTAACCTTTCATTTCCGATGGATGGGGATGTTTATGAGGATCCAAAATCACCTGGTATACTAGAGTTTATAGTTATATATCTTATATGATAGAATCAAAGTTTAATTTCGTGTTGCAGGGACTAATAACATATAGTTTAATTTCATGTAGTGAGTACGATTTTGGTTCTTGTAGTTTAAGGTCATACAATGAGGACCACTTTCTATAGAAACTATGATTAATTGGGGGATCACTGGGTTAGGATGTACTGAAATTCCTTGAATAATAGAGGGAAGGAATTTGTAAACCATGACTCTATGGGTTCTCAGATTAGGAGAAATGATATGGGGCTTGGAATTCATTGGGCATATGGAAGAAGAAGAAGCCTCTCATGAGGAAATATCTATCTCTAGTTGACAGGCCTTTTTTTGGGTAACATATGAAGAGTCGCTGGGGGAATTATGCGTATAGTAAAGCATAGGTGTATTCAGGACATTTTCTTTCCATTTCTGATGGCCAAGTAGGTTTATGAAGATCCTAAATTTCCCTAGTACATAGAGTTTGATGGATGGAGAAGGGTGTATTGAAGCATGTAAGAAACATGCAGACCATAATTATCCATGGAGTTCCGAATAAACTTGTCATAAGAGGCAGGTGATGGGATTTTAGGAGTGTCATGAGGAGTAGATCAACTCATAGTATTTAAGGTATGGATTTTTGGGTAGCATAAGGGTGCAATAGAAATTGTTGATAACTCGGTCCAAAAAATGTTCATGGTGTGACTATTTATTTTTCATGGGGGTTTGTGATGGTAGTAAAGGGACTGGCCTGAAGGGCCGAGACTGCAGCTCGACACTGATCATGAGTGGGTATATGGGGGCACAACCCTCGTGGTATGTACCCGTGGGAGCAAAATCTTTTTCCACATATGATTTGGCCACATGGGATGTCCCACATAGGAGTATCCGTATAGGGTGATTGAAGTGTAGGAGATGGTTGTGTAGGAGAGTCTACGAAGGAGTGTTCACATAGGAGCATCCGTGTAGGGTGCTGGCCACATAGAAGTTGGCTGCATAGGAGAATCCATTAAGGAGAGTCTGCGTACTATCGACCAAAAATGATCATCTATGAACCATTTTCTGTATAGGATCATCCACATACTATTTTCTAAAAAGGGTATTCCATGAACCAATTTCAGTATAAGAGTTTCCACATAATATTGTTTTATTCATTACTGGGGTTCATAAATAATGCCTCATTTATATGAATGACATTATCTTAGTATGTAATCTTCTTTAGAAGGTCTTCTGCATACTGTTCATTGGATAGAGTCTACGAAGGGAAACCTGTATATGGTTCATGGGATGTCTTCCGTTAACTGATTTGGGTGTGGGGGGGATTTCTCCCACACCCTTTATGTTTTTCTCTATTCTTTATCCCTTCTTCCCGTATGGGGAGCTCTTTTCTGCTATCTGGAGAGTTATTTTCCGATCCGCCTCAGGGTTTATATATAGAGGAGGTAAATGTTGGATTGATGGGTCATGTAGCGCCTTTTGTAGAATCCCATGGATAACTCCTTAATCTGTGGACTACTTTGTCATTAGGAGGCTTTATTTTCGGGTGCTGGGATGCCACTCTTTCCTGTGAACTACTTAGTTCACAGGGGATATGATACATATGGTACATCATACATGGGGGAGGAATTCTCCACCTCTATTTTTCCAATGACATAGTTCATAGGATCTGATTCCACCATCTTCATTTCGTGAACAATTTGGTGCGTGGATGACTTTACTTAGTAGCGAACTACTATGCAGAGCAGTGGTCCATGAGCTGATTTTATGGGTTGCAGTGCCTCTCTTTCCCTTTTCCTAATTTAGTTTCTTAGACATTTTTATTCAAATCATATTGAGCATTTTATTTTTATCCCTTTCCATGTTCGATGGATTTTTGTTCATCTTGAATGAGAAATTTTCAGGACCCTACCAAAATATAATAAAATAAGAGGCCATTTTGTACATAATCATCGTATAACACAGTCAATTAATTATTAGTATAACCCAATGAATGTAAATTGAGTTAAGAAACCCCTTTACCACTTGGTAACATTCATTCCAAATCCCATTGAATGAAATAATTTTTAATTTAAAAATTATATTACCAGATTATTGAGGATTATTAATATAAACTTTTAATGGGGAACTATATACATAATATTAAATAAATTAGGTTAATTACATTAAAACATGCATCAATTAATTGAAATTGATATAGAAACCTTACCACTATTGTTTCCTTAATTGAACATGATTTGTCCTAAATTATGATGGTTTTAAATGTGTAATTAATTCATACTATAACAATAATCATATTTAAATTATCAAATGTGATCCTCATATAAAATCTTATTGGTCGGAATAGACTGAAGGCCTTTATTGTTTTTTGATAATACACCTTTCAAGGGGTGAGATGGAATGCTTACAAGGCCCAAAGGCTTAGAGGCAATTACACGACCCATAGGTCTTGGAGGGAATAACCTAGACATGATAACTTGGAACTGCTCCTCCCTAATATATGTCATGATATCAGCACTCCAACTTCGTAGGGTTGGTCGACTAGATGTTCTATGAAAAGTAGCACATGCATGATATCGATGGAAATGTCATACCCTATCATTCTTCAAATTCTATTTAGCTCTGCTCTAGTGAATGCGCTTACCCTAAATCATTATATAGAGCTTTGTCCCTTGTAGTTTGACTGTTACATCTGCATAATAATGTGGCCTGAAGTCCTTGGGGTGGTCCTAAGGCTTTAAGGTGTCCTGATGTTCTTGAGAGACAACTGTCCTAAAGGCCTTGGGTGGCCCGAAATCCTTGCAGGACCCGATGACAAAACCGGTGGCCCATAGGCTCAGATGGTTGAATAGTTCTGGCTAATATAGTATCGAATAGTGCCTGCTATAATACCTACTACAGTACTGATATAGTACTACTATAGTACCTACTACAGTACTGCTACAGTTCCTGGAAATATGTCTACATCCGGATTTGATCTCGGGTCTCTTAGATGCACTTTCTGATTCCCCACCAACTGGGATGAGGCTCATGTGCATAATATCTTATCACTCATGAATTAAAAATCACTCATTATTAACTTTGTTTCATGTGTAAAATTCTTCATTTTCTTATGCATGGTTTGTCATAGAAGTTATGGTTCTTATCTATATGTTATAGTTACATCATAAAAATAGTTATATTAATGTAATTCATACAATAATTTTTTCCATTCTATATATTATTACAATCATTCTTGTTTTCTGGACATGGAAAATGAGTCGCAACACTTCATGGAGATGGTATGTTGTATGTATGCACGTGCGATGTTACCATTTTATTAATGGGTGAAGGGGTAAGGAAGTAGATGATATATTAAATTTAAATAATAAATATAATTTCATAAATATCATATATATTCATTGGATCTATTATTATTATAATCCATGTGAGTCTATGAATGAAAACAAATGACATCAGTTCATGAGGTGGCAGTCTACCGTTCACATGATGTATGTTTTTTATTCCCATTTAATGGAGAGAGAGGTCGATATATTTTATTCTATAAAAATATAAAATATTATTACATGGGACATGATGGGGTAATAAAATTATAATTTTTAGGATATAATAGAATTATATAAGATAATATATAAAAAAGAAAGAGCTTCATTAGGAAGATTACCTTCTCATAGAGAAATTTTCATTGTATATCTTCTTAAGGAAAATTAGAATGGACTTTAGGGTAGACATGTAGCTCTAGAACATGGATAAAAATGTTTAGGAGAGATTTTTGAAGGTTTTTTTTGAGTTATATGGATCAATATTTGTAAATAAGATAGGTGTGGAGGCGCCTTATTATAATTGAGGTGAGTAGCACACTTGTAATTTTTTAGTGTTTTAAAATTTTATTAAGATGTATTCATGGAAAAATGGATCCAAAATAAATAATATATGATGTTTATAAGGTTAGAGTAACAAATAAAACCATACAATAAATCTTTATAAATGTTTATTAAATTTAAACCCTTATCTTTTTAGGTTAACCCCTGGTAAAACTATTTTAACCTTAAGTGCGGTGATAAATTTTTTAGTGTTTTTAATATTCATTATGAAAAAAATTAATATAAACTCATTAAAATTTTATAATTTATGATAAAAATTTATAATCAATTTAATAAAATTAAATTCACACATGTGGTAGAATTTAACGTAAAAAAAATCTTGTAAAACATGATAAAAAATTAGTTTTCATTAAATTAATTTTTCAAGCATAAGATGATCTTATAGTAACTCTATGACTAGTAATCATCATTATGTAGATTAAAATTCATATAGTTAGATATATAATATATAAATTTAATTTAAATAATCCATTAATCAATATTATTACTATTAATTATAATTGAAAGGCATTAATATTATATATTTTTAGAATAATGGGGTTTTAATCATAAAAATTAACTTATATCAATATATTAAGCATTATTGGTTAAAATTAGATTATTATAAATAAAAAGGATAACATGTTACATTTTTAAAAAATAAAAAATATAATGTTACTTTTAATTTACTTTATTTAATGAAATGACATAATAGTATTTGAAAAAAAATTGGTATTCTTCACTGTTCATTGAAAAATCAATCAATTTTGAAAAATCCCACAATATCACATAAAGTTAATTTTTATATGATAATTTTTAAAAAATAAATTAATAAATTAATATTTGAAAAATTGGATGAGATTAATCATAATTATCTCACACAAAATTCAAAATAAAAACATTTTTTAAGAAAATATATTTTTGAAGTATAAAATAATTTTACAAAAAAATTTTGATTTTATTTTTTATTAATAAATAAATTATCTAAAAATTTTAAAATAGTTTCATAATGGAGATGATTATGTTCATAAATTTCAATTCAATGTATATTTTATAACTATAATAGTTAAATGAAATTATTTCATGGTTCCTTTCATTTCGGTTTTTCATATAGTATACACTCTCAAACATACTGTTCTTTTAAAATATTAGGGTGTTACATTCTCCACACATAAATTTCATCCTAAATTTTGTTATATTGGACTCAGAAATATTTGGTTTTAAATTTTAAAATTAATTTGTGTAAAAACCATATCATAAAATAGGTTAATAAAATGTACTCAAAAAGAGGGAAAGGTTAAATAAAAAAGGTCAACTATATTATCACAAAAATAGGTTTCCAAATTGGATAAAATTATTGGAATTTGAAAATATTAACATGGAGGAGAAAACTAACACCCAAGTAATAATATATAGTGATATAAATCATGGTTAATATAATGATAATGACCATAAAACCATAACTCTTTTCTGGGTGAAAAGACCATCAATTCATAAAAAATGATCATAACATGATTATATATTTTTTTCAAGATCCTTTTTATGGAGTTGAAGAATTTTTCTATCATATAGAACAAGAACATAAGGGATTATAGTTACTTTAATGGTATAATTTCATCCATTAATTAATATCCAAAAAATATCTTCCTTTCTCTTGATGATGAGTATTCAGTATTAATTTTTCATGCTTGGAGTACTAAAAACAACTTATAAAAGATCACATATTCTAAAAATGGATAAATAGAAATTCACCATATATTTCAACCAAAACTTAATTGGTTTCCACAATGTAAGATAATATCAAAAATTTATAATCCTTCATATGAAAAAATAATACGTTTTACATCAAAATTTCTATAATACCACCAATGGTTTGACATAGATTATTTCCAAAATAAATAATCCTATATCCAAATTAACCTTAATAACCAATACTTATAGAATATTTTAACCTAAAAAGTTTTATAATAACTTTTAACATATATTCCATAAACATACATTCATTCTTCCCAAATAATATTTTATGTTAAACCACATATTAAACAGAAAGGCTCTATATAATTAAAAAAATATAATTAATCACTATGATAAATCACTAAATAATATTATAATTTAGTGAAATTCACCAAAATACGAAGAATAAAATTTATATAATATCTAAAAAGGTAATCCTTAACATGACCACAAATATATTAAAAAATATTATATTGTAAATGAATCAATTATTAAACATCAAAATAATCTTTATCGCATTATCCAATAGACCATAAAGAATAATATACCAACCAAAATGTTTATGTGAGCCTAAAAATTTTATTATTACTAAAACCCAATAAAAGTTCCAAATCACCACTAAATATCATCACTTAAAACCTAAAAATGTGTTTCTATTCCATTAAACTTATGTAAACCATAAACATATAAACCATTCCTGATATCTTTAACTCTTAAGTTAAAACCAAGTGAAACCCTATATTTTAAAAAAATAATCACAATCTTTATTCCTCAATAAAATAAATAACTATCTCCATAAATCCAAAAATGAAATAAAATTTATCAAAGATTACCTAAATCAATTTGTTATCAAATTAGTAACCAATTTCAAGGTCACCAATACTATCCCATCAATTTCATTCATCACTTTATCCAAATACAAAATCAATTTAATTCTTATATATCAACAATTGGAATAGCATAGGTTGATCCTTGGTTAAGGATTTAACCTTATGATTAGGTAATTCACATGGATATTTTTCATATTCCCCACACATATAAAAATGTACCATAAATGGTTATTTGGGATTAACGTCATATCCCTCTATCGAATTATTCATTTTTCCTCTATAATTTTTTCTATATATTCACCTCTTCTCAACTCATAAACATTTTACTATTATTTTGATACATTCTATGGATTATATAATTCTAAATTTATAACATGATAAAAATTGATAATAAATTCCTCCATGTTATCCACTAACTAAGATCCCAAAAAACTCTATATATCTGTTCTTTGGTGAGTCTGAGAAATGGTTAAGGTGTATTTTTTCAATAATATATCATGATAATTGATTAAGAATAATGGAAATAAATTTCACTCCATCCTAATATAGTTTCTCATAATTACCATATTACCCATCTCAGTCAGTGTTAACATGATTTCTCTTGGTTCCAACCATTGAGTAAGACCCAAAAGTATAGTATAATAAACAATAATCATAGTGGGAAACCACATAATCTACATCTCACCAAGATTTTAGGATTTTATCCTATACATAGACTTATCCTCAAAGTGAGTCATTAGGTTATGTTCTATAATCTATGTTTTCCAAAATCTAGTTCCCAAAGATATTACTAAACTTCCTCTAATATAAATTGTAACAACCTTAAATCTAGTAACATGAAGTTTGTGTCTACTTTATTATAATTTCATATATACAAGGGATCTAATCCTAGAGCCCTGATCAAATTATTTTTCTTTTAAAACCTGAAAAATTCATGATACCCATTTTATATTTGGAATAATGTATAAAATAGTAATATAAAACATTCAGTATCCTTGAACTTATTAATATCATTCATCTTCATATACCAGTGAATGAAAAAAATATTAGGAAGAGATTAAATTTTAATTTGGGGATATGTATAGTGGAGTCGATCATGAGTAAACAGGTATTAAATAATATAGCATGACATGCTATTTAATTAGTATCACAATCGTGAAATGATTCTATGGATAACATCAATGTAATAATCATATTTATAATTATAACTGAATTAAAAATAAAGGAAATCTATAATATTATATTTCAATATCCTAGACATCATGACATTTATTCATACAAGACATTTCACAAGGACTATTTAATCAATGGGTAGGTATAAACAAAAACAATTTAATAAGTTTATTTAACTAGTTTGTCTTATGAGATATGTCGATGAATAAATAGGATATCTATGATCTGGACCCACCTATCATTTCTTTTCTAATTCATTCCAAATATATTGAATGATAAGATTGATTCCTAAAAAATATTCCAAGAAAATAAATGTTTGTATTGAGAAAAGAACACTGAAAATCAATATTTCTATACTAAATCAATGATCATTCAAAGGAAAACTTTGTATGTATAAATAGTATATGGTTTCAGAAATAATCATATCCATGATATAATAAATATGGATATTTAAGATAAAATATATTGTCTAATGATTATAATAATGTGAGTGTTTCAAGATAATAACAATGACCACCCAATTAATAATAGATAAGAGATGACCATCAATTCATTAGAAATATAGATTTTTTAATAAAATTGATCCCATTAGGGAAATAAATAACATAGAAGAAAAGTATTAAAATTTAATTTCATTAATGATTTTTCTTAGTAAAAAAATTGAAAAAATAAAGAAGAATATAAAGTGTGTAAAAAAGTTATGGCGGTGGGAATGTCTATTAACATCATATATGCTAAAAAGAGAACATTATTTTTGACTTTTTATAAAGAAAGATGAAAATGAACAATTTAGGAAATCATTAGAAAGAATATTTTAAAAACCTATCCATATTTAAGGATGATATAAATTTTCATTATTATTTATCTTGAGTAATAAAAAGGACTTTTAAACCAATTGTAAAAAAATGGATATGGATGAAAAATATACTTGACCAAAAAGAAAAATAAGATGGGATTTTTGTTAAAAAATTTATCATGGAAGTGTAAATTGAGTTGTATCATTATAATCATGAATAAATATATATTCATTTTAAATATATCAATGATTCAATATATAAATCATATAAAATTATATAGCTGCATAATATTAAATATGTCTCAATTGAGTAGAAATTGAGATGAAATCCACTATAAAGATTGAATCATTGAAGTGAGAATTAATCAATGATGTGATTATGTGTAAAAAATGTGAATACACAAAAAACTTTTATATATAGAGTAAAATAAAATCAGAGTTCATTTCACACATTATCCGGGCATAACATATTCAATGTTGTAGAATTATAACCCAAGGAATGGAAATTGAGTTACAAAATAACTTACCACATAGTAACATTGAAGTCAAATCCAATTTTATGAAATAATATTAATTTAACCCTAAAATAAATTGAATTATTTAGTATTTAAGATATAATTTTTTAATGGAGAATTATTTAAACCTTATAAATGATCCATGTTTAATATATTGTCACCTGTTAGTTGTAAATCATTCACTATTATTATTGTTTTGGGTGCTAACTACTTCATTTTCTTATACATATTTTTTCATAGATGTTCATATTATTGTAAATTGGGTATATTTACAATATATCAAAAATTATATTAATGTTATGAATATCATATTTATTTATTATATTAATTTATAATAATCATTGTACATTGGACAAAGAAAATGAATCACATCGCTTTATAGAAATGATTTGTGGTATGTATGCATGAGAGGCGTTATAATTTCATTAATGGGTGAAGTGGAAAGGATGTGGATTATATATTAAATTTTAAAAAATAATATATTTTCAATATATATCATATATAATAATTTTTTCCATAATTATGATTATCCATGTGAGTTGGTGATGGAAAACACATGACCTCTGTTTTTGAGGTGATATTCTTTCGTATACAGGAGCGATTGTCTTGTTTCAAATTTGTTGAATAAGAAGATGGATAAATAATATTAATTCCAAATAATAACATATAAAAATATTTTATATTCTATTGTTCTAATTTTGGAATTTTTAAGACATAATTTATGGTGGTAAATGAAAAAGTAAAGAAAAGAAATATCTTTTTTATGATGATTACATTCTCTTAGAAAACCTCCTTTATATATCATATTAATTAATAAAGGGCTTGTGTTTTATGGAAACCCACATCTTTATAATGTGTATAAGGATGTTTGGGAGAGATTTTGGGTGGATTTGGTCAATCTAAATGGATAAAGAAGTTTTAGATAATGAGGGGAGGAGTTTCCCTTTTATAATTTGGGTGAGTGGAAGACTTAATTTTTTAATGTTTTAGAATACTTTTATGTAACTATATTGGAAACATTACTCCAAAATAACACATATATGAAGGTGATAATGGTATTTTTGAAACACTAACAACCAATGGGTTTTTAGAAAGTGTTCTGGTTACCTTATTCCAAATATTTTTAAGCTAACCCCTGGTAAATTGGAATTAACCTTAAATGTTATGGAATTTTTTTACTAATTTTTGAATTAATTGTGAACAAAAGTAAATGTGGAATCATTAAATAATATTTAAATTATTATTAAAAATATTTAATTAATTTTATAAAATTCAATTCACATAAGTCAGAGAAATTATTTTAAAAACAATCCCCCAAGACATGATAGAAAACGTTTTTTCAAGAAATGCATTTTTTAAGCATAAGATGATCATATATTGACTTTATGACTAGTAATCATCATTATATTTATTTAAATTAATATATTTATATATCTAATATATAAATCTTATTTTAAAAAATCATTATAACATATTGTTTAATCAATAAAAATGGAATAACATTATGCATTTTTTTTAAAAAACGTGTTTTTAAGAATTTTATTACTTATATCAAAATAATGAATGTTTTTTATTCAATTAAGATTATTTTAAATAAAATGGATAATATTTTACATTAAAAATAATTTTAAAATATAAAGGGAATTTATATTAATTTATATAATGAAAATAAATGATAGAATATAAAGAAATTGGTATTTTCACTATTCACTAAAAAATGAAGTATTTTAGAAAAATACTAAAACATCAAACTATTTTTTAATTATTTTAAAAAATAAATCTTCATTTTTTTAAATACAAAATTATTTTTTTTAAAATTAATTATAATTCCCCCACATGAAATTAATAATAAAACTATTTTTGAATAATATGAATTCTTGAAGTATAAAATGATTTTATTGAAAACTAAGTACATATTTATTATTAATAAATACAATATATAAAACTTTTATAAAAATTTTCATAATTTTTTATCCTTATTCATACCTAAAAATTAAAAATCTGTTTTATAATGATTATATTTATATAATAATACATTGAGGTTTATTTTTGCTCAGTGTTGCATGTCATACACACATTTAAACATAATTTTATTTTAAAACATATGGGTGTTACAAAATATAATACAAACATTAAAAAATAAATATTTTTGAGTTATTTTTCAATGAGATATTTTTCAACCATCTATTTATGCTTCATGAATCTTTATTTTGATCCATTCACATTCTATTTCTATTATTTTATAATGTTCTTATCAACACTCAATTCAATCTATAAAGAATTTTTTTGGTTTAAAAAATATCAGTTATCAATATCACACTACATTAGGTATCTATCCATTCTCTTTATATTCCAATTTTTTTCTCACAAATAACTTAAAATCATAACAAATATGTATTTAAATTCACTTGTTGATCCAATAACTACTTCTATGATATAAAAATTTAGAAATCCTCACAATATTATTATTATAAAATACTTAGTATGGGATTCATTTCAGACTAAGTGGATACAATGGTAGACATACATAGAATTTTTTTTTGAAAATTAAAATAACTTTTAATCAATACAAACCATTCATGAATTCAATTATATATTAGAAATTTACTATGTAAATTAATTATATTTATAATCAACTCCTTTATATTCTATAAGATAAAATGAATTTCCATTTACTTTTGGAGTGACTGAGGTACCCCATAATGACACTCCAAAATCTAGTGCTAAAAAACCTTCATTAATAACTAGATTTGATACAATATGATATAATCCAAACATAATATCTCTATATTTAACATTATTTACACAAGTTAAAAATTACATCTCACAAATAATAAAACAATACCAAGAAAAATAAATTTAGTTTCTTTGAGAATCAGATACCTAATAATCATATTTTTTTATACTTGTGAACACTTCTCAATAATGAAACAACACCAATCTACCTTCATGGATTATCATAAGTTATAATCATATCGATAACATAGATAATGGAAACATAATAATGGTATGAGCTCAAATACTCACTAAGGTCAACCATATAATAATTTCATCAAGGGTTATATCATAAGAATATGATAAAACAAGATCAAGGGATAAATATATTATGGAAAATAAAATAGAATAATAATATTTATCCATATGTCATGATAACAAAACCTGAAATCTCAAATTAGTAAACATATAACATAACATAAGAGTGTTAGATAAGAATTGAAACATGGAATAACTAAATGATAAAATATGTTAATGTAATCATAAATATGTTCAAAAACATAAATCATGAAATTATAGGTATAAAAAACTTATCGCTACTAATAAAACATAAAACAATGTGAAAGTATGACTACCCATTCACTATACATGGTATCTCAAGTGATTAAAACATTACAAAATTATTATAAGGTCTATATAATTATACAAATATCCATAATATAATAATATCTACATGTATATGTGTTCCACATACAAAAACATATACCATAAATAAACCATAATCATGACCAAACCCATGATATGTATTTTGGATTCATAATCATGTCTCAAGGAATACAATGGGTATATATTTTAATTATTACATATAAAATAAGGAAATAAATATTTTTTTATTAATATTTGAAATTATAAATTGGTCTTGAACATGGAGTCACAACATAGAAAAATTTAGGATAAATATTCGAAATTTATGGATAAAAAAAGAAACCATTTCAGTTATATCTTATGAAACGAGTAAAGGATCATTTAAATAAGGAATGGGGTTATTATTTTTATTTAATAATAATTGATCCAAGAAGGGTTTATATAAATTATTTAGGTTTCTAAAAATCTATTCATGGTCAAAAAAGGTTTATGTGCCTGGAACTTTACATGAAGTAATACCTAAGGAAGCTCTCAAAAATCATGTATACATAAAAGAGGAGATTGTGAAGGAACTTAAAGAATATATAACCCCAGGAAATAAATTAATATATAACTGGGTATATATTAAAGGATAAAATATTAAAAAAATTATAATTACATGAGAACATGATCTGGGAAAAGTGATAAAAATAAAGAGAACATGTAACCAAAAAGTAATAAGGGTGTTTTAGAAGATCACTTACAAACATCCTAATTCATGAAGTAGGTAACATTTGAAAAGGATATTAGGTAATATAAATATAATTAAAAAAATACATAGTAATTTCAGGATAATAAAATCACAGGGACTATTATGCCAAACTTATAATATTATACTTCAATAAGTACAATCATAACTCACTAAATAAATATTGAGTTAAGAAAAACCCTAACCATTATTAATTCTCTGTCGAATGAGATACAAACCCCGTAATATAAAAAAATAAATATATTAATAAAATATTTTAAATTATTGTTCATAAATATATTCTTTTATTTAGTTAATATATTTTAATTTATTACAAATATACTATTTAGTTATATTTTATTTCCATCATCATATGTAACTATCATCAATTGTTTTTTAGTACTAATTTCTAAATGGAGTGGTAGATTCATCTTTATAGACTGAAATTTCATCATATTGATATAATTATAGGTAATTAATTATATTTTTTATAATTATTTATAATATTATAATTTCATTTCCTATATATTTTAGTTAAAATTTATAATGATGATGTTTGGGATGATGTTTTTCAGTAAATTTTATTGAAAAAATGGTGGTGTAGTAATAATATGTTAAATAGTAATATTAAATTTATTGAACAATAAAATGTACATTATTAATCATTAATTTATAATAAAATGAGTATTTATATTTAAATATTCTTGTATGATAGAAATTTATATAATTATTCAAGTAGGTGGTTAAAATGAACAAAATAAAAATAAGTTATAATCAATGGGGTGAGTGGTTGGGAAAGAGATTATATTTACAAAGTATCATTATTAAAAAATTATAATGAAATTTTATAGATATTTTTAATGGGTTTAAAAATATTTTATTTTTTATAGTGATTAGGATACTAGATAAAAAAACAAAAATATGTCACTTCCGTGGAGGCGTTAGTTTGCACGTACACATGGGTGACACATTTTTTTGTATACAAGAAGAGGAAAATAGGGAATGGTTTAAAGTTTAAAATTAATAATATTATTAAAAAATATCATATTAATAAATTAAATAAATTATTTATCCATCCATTAAATAGGTTATGAAAAATGAATCATGCCTCCTATGGAGGCAGTAGTCCGCACATAACATAAGTGAAATTGTCATTTTCTAAAAGATTAACAAAAAGGTAGAAAAGGTTATCCAAAAAATGTAATAATACTAATATATGATTATGAAATATTTTATATTATATTTTTAATAGTTATAAAATTATATAAATAATATAAATGAAAGGGAAGTAATTTTGAATTTTACCTTGCTCCTTAGAAGAGCTCATTTTTAAAAGGAGTAAGGCTTTGAGAGGAGTTATTTTGAGAAGAATATAATATAATGGTCTTGCTAAGAGGTTATGGAAAGTTAATTGGTAAATTTTGGTCAAATAAAAGAGGCAAGTGGCATGAGGATAAGTATAGTGGTTATGGATCCTTTTATATGTAAAAAAAGAGCATTTTTTGTAATAATATTAAAGGCAAAGTCACCATTCAAGGGCCAAGTGGATCTAATAATGGAAAATAAATGACAATAATGGATTTTGGAAATGGTTATGGTCATGAAACCCTAAACCATACGATTTCACACATGTTTTTAACTATTTTTTAACTCATTTACATTGAGATTTTTCACTTTTAGCATTTTTGTTTTTTTACATTTGTAACTAATTTTTCCTTAGTAATGTACTTGAAATACCTAAAAATAAAATTGAATATAATATTTAATTTATTACTAACAATTGAAAATATTTAATTAATTTTTTTCAATAAAATTTCTATGGGTGATACAAATTAATTTTAAAATTATCACAAATAACATGTAAAAATCTATTTTTTAAAAATTTGTATTTTTAAGATTAAAAATTATGTTTTTGAAAAAAATTATCAATATTGGTTTAAATGAAATTAAATATTTTATTATTAAACAAATAATATTTATATATATCCAAAAGAATTAGAAAATAGAAATCAACCTTTTGATAACACAATTAAATGAAAAAGGAGAAAAAAATTGTTTCTTTTGAATAAAAATAGAAATTAAACATTAAAATACTAAGCATGTGTTTTATAAATTTAACATATTATTTTAAAATTTATAATTTTTTTAGATGAATAATGTTTAATAAGTTTTTAAGTCAAAATTATATCATTATATTTTCATAAATGATATGATATTAGTAAAAGCTATATTTTCACTATCCTCTTAAGAAGAAATTATTTGAAAAATATCCCAAAAACATATCTTAAGATAATATTGTTATTATAAGTCAAAAAATGATGTTAATTTTTTCAAATATAAATTTTAATATTTTACTTTTTATCTTTTACATAATAATATAACAATATATATAATAAAACTTTCAAAGGATAATAAATTTTTAATATTTCAATTATTTCTATTATTATTTACTATAAAATATTAATTATAATTGTTTTACTATAATGTTCATATAAAAAATATAATTATATATAATAAATTTATTTTCATTAAATGATAAACATTAAAATATAATTTTTCATGAAAATATATTTCAATTATAAATGATTTTATTACTTATTAAGCCACATTAATTGAATTTTAACTTCGAATTAGTACTAAAAAATAATTTTTTTTGTCTACATGTATTTCATAATGTATTTGCCTCTATTGTTACCCACCAATTCAATAAATACAATTCGATAATCATATAATGTTTCATCATTTTTTTTGGTTTGGTGTTGCTTGTATATAAAGTTATTGAACACATTAGGATTTAAAGGAAAATATAATTTAAAATATTAATGTGTTTAATATATCCATCCTTAAATAAAATTTATACTTTACTTTTTAATCATCACATGTCAATGAAAATATCTTATGGAATATAAATATATTCATGACCCAAGGTATAGTTTCTAGATATATATAAAACATAGAATCATAGGGAACATATAATTTTCTTTATAACCAGATAATTATTTATATTGAGTTTTTCTAAAATTATTTGAGCTAAACATATATAATGATTATGTATCATAATTCCTACAATAGAATAAATTTTCCAAGAGATACCATTGTCATAATTTCACTGATAAGTGATTATATCTTGGTTTTAAATATGAACTGTGATTTATATATTTATAATATTAATAAGGATTATAAGTAGAGATTTTTAATACATTAACAAAATCACATCATATTTCTATAAATGAACTTTAATAATACTTTAATAAATAATATTCAATAAAACTTAACATGGGATACAATAATAATGAAACCTTTTCCATGATAATATAAAATTACTAGTGTAATTATTTGATGATTTTAGAGAACCTCTTAGGAATAATATAGTGGCTATAATAGAATCTAATAATACATTCAAAAATTTGGAGTGGAGGATTAGTTCACCTTACACCACTTAATTATCACTATTCATTTATATAGTAGTCTTTTCTTATTATTTTACTTGTTCCCATAGTCTATGAGGTTTTTAGTGTTGATTATAATATTAATACCTTGGATTTGTGCACTAATTGAATAGATACTAAATTCCATACATCTAAAACATTGAATTTATTTTAGATCTATAGAAAGAACATTATTTTTCTCCATAGTGTTAATTGTAATCGTTATTTTTCCCCATAAGTATATTTCTTTATTCCCAACTTTACAATAGTTAAAACATCTTCCCATTCCATAGAGACATCCCCCTAGTAGTTTCTTGGCATATTTTACATTATAGAAATTAAATATTCTATTCTTCATCATATTTATCACAAGAAAATCCATGCGACTCCATAATTATTTTATTTTATTTTTTTTTCAAAAACTCAACTATGTTCGTATTGATATCAATAATTTTTTATAGCTAATTAGGAAAAAATATATGTTTTCTTAATCCATATATTATCTCATTAAATTTCATATTTATACAATATATGAATTATCCATGGAATCCCTTGTTAAATTGTACATTTTAATATTGATCCATTATTAAAACCAATACATTTTAAGATGAGTGATGAAAAATTAACATCATAGAATAATTATCATAATTGATCTTAGAAAAAATCCACATAGAAATTTATTACTCATTATAACTATTATATTAGTTTTCAGTTAAACCTAAATAAATCATGGTCCTATTTAGATTTATTTATTTTGGGTTCCCTTATAAACATTAGTGTAATTCTATAACATAATAAATCATTTTTAATGTCTCATATAGATAGTGCGATTGAATAAAGAATATCTCATAGGAGTTCTTAGTTAATAGTATATTCTCAGGCCCACTCATTATACATCTAGTAAATATCAATTTGATACTAAAAAATATTTTTAGGGTTATTAATATAATATACATTTGTGTCAAAGTCGTATCCAAATTTCAGTATCCATACATGTATGCAATTTATTGGAAACAAATCAATCATTACATTATAAAAAAATTATGATGGTATGATATACAAATAATTATCTCTATAGTTTTCACTTATGTTCAATTATCCTAATCCCAAAATATAATTGAATTAATCCTCAATAATAATTAATCCTTTATTTGACAGCAATACAGGTACCCTGGACCCAACCTATGAGATATATAGGTAAAAAACATTCATTAGCCTCTATTTTATAAGATGATCCAATTTTTTTTTAACATCAATTCCAAAATTTAAACACCAAATCTCATAGATATCACAAAATACCAAGAATGGATGGTTTAGTGTCATTGGGGATTATCTACATAATAAATTTATTTTATGATAGTTGTGAAAATTTCTCAATAAATAAACCACACTAAAATACCTTATAAACTTCTCATAATTCATACACATATTCAAAAATCATGGAATGGAAACATTATGAAAGAGTGATCTAAAACACTTAATAATAGAAAACATATCAATATTTAATTAAGGGTTTTCTCATAATAATATGAAAATACATGAGAGGGGGATAATTATCTCATTAAAAGGATCATTAAAAAAAGTGTTATACATAATTCATGATAGTATAACATGAAATTAACATGAAAAAATCACATACCCTAGAATAAATGTGACAGATAATTATAAAAACATGGTATAAGGGAATGATATCAAAAGACCAAGGAATCATAAATAATTGGAAATGACATAATGCATGAAATCATTAGAAGAAGTCATGTATCACTTCAAAGATATATAAATAGTGTGTTAGGATGACTAAACAAGCACCATAAATTTTGTCTCAAGATATTAAAACATTATCCAATGAATTAGAGGGAAATACAATTCAGGGAACACCCATCACATCATAATATATATAGGAATACACTTTTATCTTTTGGAAAATAAATGATACAAAAATCATAAGAATGATCAAACCCATGAGATAATAGTTGATTTAATAATTTTATTACAAAGAATAACCAAAATCAATATCATAAAGATACAAATCAGAAGAATTAATTAAACCATTTATGGATGATAATTTATCAAATAAGAAATGGAGTTTTTCTTGTAGTTCCAACCTATAAAAATTTATGATAAGAATAGAAAATGTAAGGAAAAAAATATAACCCACTTAGGTGATGATTTTAAAATGAGTAAAGGATAATTTAAAGAATTAAGGAGCACATTATTTTCATTTACACTAGAATTTATTAAATTGAGACTTGCATAAAATAATGATGGTTGTCAAAATTAATTCGTAGTTGAAAACTTTTATGATATTGGTATTGTAATTAAATAAGACATATAGGTATTCCATTGAATCAGGTTTACTTAAATGATGAAATTTCAAAGACAACACAAGAATGAATAACCCTGAAAATCAAAGTGATATTTAGAAAGGTATATATTTAATGAACATACTAAAAAATATGAAAATTTCCTAATAAAAAGTTTTAAGATAATGGATAAAATGAAAGATAACATATAACCCAAAAGTAATGAGTTTGGTTGGAAAGATCCCTTACAAAAATTATAATTCCTAAAGTAGGTGACATTTGAAAGAGGTTTTATGTGATAAAAATTTAAATCAATATAAAATAATGAATAATATCAAAATATTAAAATCATAAGGAAGAACATATATATCTTATAATAATATGTTCATAAGGAAAAATCATAAATCAATAAATCAAAATTGAGATAAAAAAAACCCATACAATTAATATTTCTTAGTCAAATGTTCTATAACCTCATGTAAAAGAAAAAACAATATAAATCAAATATTTAAGAACCCTATTTATATTTATACCAACTTAGAAACAATATTTATCACCATTTATTACATATATATCCACTTGTTATATTTTATTTTCGTCATTGGATATTATTTGAATCAATTGTATGTTTAGTACTAGTTTCGTAATGGTGGAATCAATTATTATATATAGATTAAAATTTAATAATGTTGAGATCACTATAGGCACTGGGATATATTTTTTTATAATTATTTATAATGTTATAATTTCATTTAATATGTATTTTAGATATAATTCATGATGAAAAAGTTGGTGATGAGGGTTTTTCCATAATTGTTAACAAACTAAAGGTTGGTGCAATAATAATAAGTTAAATTGTAATATAACCTATCCATAATAATAAAAAACTTATTTTTTAATTATTTTTTAGTGACACACGTAGTTATGTTTCCATATTCATCCATGAATTAAATTTATAACATTATTTATATAGGCGGTTAAGCTGACCCAAACAAGACAAGCTTTAATATATGGATGGGTATGCTTAAGGAATTGATTTTGTTTGCATAAAATCACTAATAAAAAATTATAATGACTTTATTTAGATATTTTCAAGGTTTTAAATCATATTATAAGTTATTTTCATATTGAATAAAATAATATATGAAAAAATAAATATGATAATTGTTTTGGAAATAGTATTTAGTATGTACGCACGAGTGGCGTGTTAGTTTAGATAGTATGGGAGGAAAATAGGGAATAGTTTATAATTTCATAATAATAATATTATTATAAATATAACATTAATCCAATTAATATTATTGTTTAAACATACATATATGGAATTTATAAAAAGTGGATCACATAATTTATGGAGGTGGTAGTCTATACGTAACACAAACAATATTTTTTTGTTTTCCGAATTGTTGGGAGGAAGGTAAGAAATGGTTATCCCATAAACATATAAAATTTTAAGTATAATTATTTTATTGATATAATTATATAGATATGAGAATATTAGATTAATATGAGGTATAATAATAATGAATATAAAAGAGATGACAGAGGAGTAATAAAGAATTATACATTACCACTCAGAAGATCTCCTTTGAATAGAATTCTTAAGGATTTGAGAGTTGGTCATTTCAATAGAAAAAATTATTTAGGTCTTTTTTAATAATTTTATAGAGTTTTTTTGGAATTTTTATGTTTGAATCTAAGAGTAATGGTTTGTGAGGTGAAGTGAGGTCGTGATGGCTCCTTTTATAAGCTTAGTGAGTTGTATTTTTTGTAATAATAGAAAATGTAATGTCCCTATTAAAAGTTAAAGTTTATTTAATAAAGGAAAATAATCTTGAGAAGGATAGTGTATTGTTGAGAAATCCTAAATAATAAAATTTAGAACATTTGTTTAATATTTTTATGCCTTTTACTCTTATAATTTTTACTTTTATAACTTTTTTTTTGTTTTTACCGGGGTAAATAATTTTTAACTATGTAATTTAATTATAATACCTAAAAATAAAATATGAATTATTAAAATTTTGGAAATAATAATTTAAAATATGAAATATATTTCTTCAAATAATATTTTTAAGGTAGAAAAAATTAATTTTAATATTATAAAACATAACTCATAAAAATGTGTTTTTATAAATAGTGTATTTTTGGGCATAAAAATCTTATTTTGGATAAAATTATTGATGTTATTTATTTAAATATAATTAATTTTCTTATAATTGACAAAGTAATAATAATATGTCTTGTAAATTAAAACTAAACCGAACTCTACCATTTGAAAAAAATTATTAAATGGAGAATAAGAAACATAATGTTTTTATTAAAATAAAATATTACCTAATTATAAAAATGTTAATAATGGGTTTTATAAATTAATCATACTATTTTTTAATTAATCATAGTTCTCCCTAAATATTGTTTTCCCATTATGAAATTTTTATATGTTTTTAAATCATACATATGTCATGATATATTCATAAAAGATATATTATTAGTAAAAAATATATTTTAACTAATCATACAGAAATAAATTATTTCAAAAAGGTCCGTAAAATTTATCCTAATATAATAGTTTTATTAAAATTTCAGAATGAATTTAATTGGATCAAAATAAAATTCTTAATTTCTTTAATAAAAACATAAAATACAATAGAAATTTCTTTTATATGAATATAAAATTTTAAAATATTATCATTTAATATACTTATTTATAATTAAATAATAATTATATTGGTATTAATATTTTATTTATATCAACAATATATTATATATATAATATTTTTGGTTACTTAAAATTAAGTGCATAGAGATAAATTTTTAAAATAAAATATATTTCTAGTATAAAATGATCTTATTAATTATTTAGCAATATTAGTAATATATTATCAATGAATTAGTATTATCAATGAACTATATTTTATTTCTACATGTATTTCATAATTTGTTTACCTCTATTTTTACCCTCCAATTCAATTTATACATTTTAATGGTTACATAGTGGTCTACATTTCAGCTTGATTTAGTGCTATGTTTAATGTAATGTATTGATCACATTATGTTTTAAAGGAAATATAGTTTAATATCCTAGGGTGTTATAGTAATATTAAAAATATCTAAAAGATTTCCATATAGAATTCCTACTTATTTTCCATCAATTTTAACATCAATCAAGTTCACCTTTTCTAAAAACATCTCATTTTAATATCCTTTTCGATTGAATGAATTTAAAAGATCAGGGGATTATTTTATGTGTACTTAATAAAAATTATGACATTATAAAAATATAAATTATCTTTTGGGTCATATCAAATAATGAAATTTATAATTAGATATTCTAGAAGTTGATGTGATTTCTAAAGACGAGGACACCAAATCATTTCTCAAAGTCTGTGTATTTTATGTAGTTTCTTATGTTGTGGGTTCTAGTTAACTCTATCCCTCAACATTCAATAAAAGTGGTAGAAAAAGGGATTTATACTAAGATAAAAAATACCATCTAAAACATTATACTTTGAAATTATGGTTAAAGAATTAGAAAACTCATCCTATTCTTTGATGTATTCTGAATTTTTCTCTAAGAGTCATCGATGATAGAGTAACTCTTAATTTATTTACATTCAATGAAAATTTATATACCTTTTTACTAGATTTTTTTAATTTCAACTTATATTTGTTCTCTAATTTATAGTTTTTAAAACTGAATGAGTATTTTCTTGATTTCTTCTCTTTAATCATTCTTAATTCATCATAAACTTTTCTTTTTCAACTTATCTGAATATGTATCAATAAGCCTCTTAGGTTATTCAAAAAAGGTATGAATAGTTTTTTATTTCATCAATTTTAATGATTTAGAAGTTAAATGTACTTAATTCTTCTTCTATTTCAAGGAAAGAATACTTTTCATCTATTTGTCAGTCATTATCGAATATTTAACCCACATTTAATTTTTAATAAATTTACATTATACAATATTATATAAAGGAATCATAATAAAAAAAGCATCATTATTCAGTAGATTCTCATTTAATATTTCGTGAAATCCAAAGTAATTCACTCCTTATATAATTATTTAAAAACAATACACTTATAAATTTTTGAATATAAAAGTATATTCAACCTCACAAAACCAAAACCAATTTTTTAAATATAATTCAAAATAAACTTGATAATGTCAAACTACCTAATTCTAAAATGTTATTCAAGGATATTGATGTATGGAATCTTAATACCATCCTTCTATCCTTTCCCCAAAATTTAAAATTATTATTTTTAAAACAAAACTATGTTTTAAATAAATATTATTGATACCCAAGATTTTCATGTAGAGATATAACATATTTTTAGATAAATATTCAATAAATTATACCAACAGGTGCCTAAGGACCATAATAGTCAACCTCTTTTGATTATTAGTACATAATCATATAATTTTGTAAATCATCTTCAATATCTCCCATAAATATCTTCCCCATTATTAATCTTTAAAAACATATCCTACTTAAATCATTTATTCATAACTTATGGAAAGGGAAAATAAGAAAGGGTTAGCTCAGTTGATTAGTAAAGGTAAAAAATGGAGCAATGTAAGAATAACATGATCATAAGGGTTTTAGAAAATGATAATAACATTTGAAAATCATACCCTGTGTATAAAATATCACAATCTTGAGTCACAACATAAATATTAGAAGTTAATAATACATGAATCATAAAGAAATCAAAGAACATGAGCCAAGAGAGTATAACATTGGAATAAGAAATGGAATTGTGGCATACAAATAATTATATAAAATAATTTCCATAGTTGTCAAGGATCATTGGAAAAGAAATAATAGTGGAACGAGTTCACTCCCCAATCCATGATAGTATTCAAAGTTCACTTCTAAGACCATCATAGTGGAAAGAACCCTTACAGAATTGAGTTCAATCCCCATTCTAGTTTTTTTCTATTTCATGAGATATAAATTATTACCCAATTCAATGGAGGGACATATAGGTCCCACCCATCACATAAGGAAAATAAAATGTTTGTATTCCAAAAGATCATAAAACATTCATCATAACATAACCCATGAAATGAAATGAGTTTCATAAAAGTTTTATCATATAATAGCATGTGGGAAAGTGATAGGTTTCATAATTATTTTATCATTTCATCATAGAAAAACCGTTAGGCCCTACTAGGTCAAATACCCTGGTGGGGTGGGGTGGGGTGGGGGGTAGTGAACCAGGGTATGATAGATTAAAAGTACCTACTTCAGATATAAGTACCCAACCTTTAAAATTATATAATATTGAGTTAAGTCAATAATTTGACTTTTAATCACTTCGAGGATATTTTCAGCTTTAGAGCTTTAGATAATTAGGATATAAATCATACATTAAAAATTAAATATTACAAGTAGACACTTCTATTCACTATCCATTTTTTTAATAAAATATAATCTTTTTAAAAATAAACATGGTTCATTTCATGTTTAAACAACATGAATTTTCCTTGATCCCATCCTTTACTCTATTTTCCTTTAAATCCTGTGAAAACCTTTCAAAAATTAGGATGATAATAGAAAGCTCAGTAAGGGATACATAAAGAAGAAAAACTGTTAGTCTTTAAAAAACATGTAAACATGAATACTTTATCATAAATCAATACTTTTCACTTTTATGATGTTGTAAATACTCCTCGCTGAATAAAATCTCATTGATTTCCCATTTTGTAACCAAAGGATTAACATAATACCCATAGAAATCATATATAACATATAAAGGTAATATGGGACATAATCATACATAAATGGAATAACCATACGTTCTAATTCCACACATATCACTCTTACAAGTGGAATATCCATATGGTCTACTTTCATAACCAATTAATTAGAGGTTATAATGTAACCACCCGTCCTTGGTTTATTATGGAACCACCCATCATTTGGTTTATCACATAACCAACCATCTTGGTTTATCACATAACCACCAATAAAATTTCTAAGTAAAATTTAATAATCATAACACATAAAACAATCATAAAGTAAAAATAAAATTTCCACATGGTAACCACAAGATATGATTTTAAGATATAGAAATATTCAACCCATTTCCAAAACCATTTAAAACTTTTAATAAATATAATTTTGAATCAAAGTTTCCCATAAAACATTGAAAGTTTGGAAATAAATTATCATTTTAAAAAATTCATGCACATATAGATAAATTACTAAAAAACATTTTGAAAACATGGACATGAAATAGAAGGTTTTAAGTAAATAAATATTTTAAACATTTAACATGATGTTTTAGTTAAAGAGTCCCCTACCACTTGAGAAACACTTGAATAAAAATAATTAAGGAATAAAATTAAACCAAATATTAAATATTATGAGAATATACTAATTCATTATATAAAGGGTTAGAAGGGATTTATATACACATTATAGGATAATAAATGTGCATGACAACAAGATACACTTCAATGAAAGAAGATTGAGACGAAATCCCATACCTTGAGTCCAACTCATCATGTATATTCCTTATTCTTCCTGAATAATAAAATTAAGTTACTTTATAATTGTTTTAGGAAATTTTTTAAGTTTATTATTCCTTTTATATCACTTATTATCATGTTATAACAATCACTTAATTATTTAAGTTCATATCAGACATTTTGTTGATTATCTGTACTTGAGTAAAAAATGAACTTATTTTGATATAAATTATCCATGTGGTCATAAGTCCATTATATATAGAATGATATTAATGATTTAAATAACATATATATATATATTTATGTATTTATAATAATCCATAACTTTTGGAGATAAGAAATGAATTTCACCATTCTTAGAGATGGTAGGCCGTGCGTACGCAAGAACGCTACTTTCATTTCATTATCATATTAATGGAATGAAAACTAAATGATACATAGGTATATTATAATTCTAGTATAATATATATGCTATATATGTTACATAATTTCATTAAATCCATCCTTTATATGTTCCATGTATGGCTTGAATGAGTCATATCACTTTGAGGGGGCAGTAGTCCACACTTCCTCAACTGAAATTATCATATTTACACATTATGGAAAGCATAAAGGTATGTTGTAAATAAAAATTGAAGAAGAATATAGAAAATATAAATATAATATATATCATATATCAATAAATCTATATCATAATGTCCACTAAGAGAGGTGGTGGGAGAAAATTGAACAATCATCGTTTCGTGAGGCTGTAGTTCAGTGTACACAGAAACAATATGTTCTATATCCATTATATAGAGCTATGTGTACATTCAAGTAGAATCCCTAGAATAAAAAAATCCTAATATATTTATGATACTGATGTTTTTATAATATAATGGAAATAAAATAGGTTATAGGGGTTGGATAAGGAAAATAAAGGAAAGGAGTTAGAGAGGAGACGTTACATCAAAATAGGGAAACTCTTTTTGATTTGAGACAAAAAGATTTCTTGAATTTCTTTATGCACAAGGTAATGATTCTAGGAGTAAGGTAGTGATGTTGGGAGATTATTTTAGTAGAGGTTGGATGATCCAAAATTCTTGAGAGGTGTGAGTAAGTTGGTAGAAGTTGTGGCCTTTTATAAGATGGAGGAGGGGCACTTTAGGAAAGTCTTGAAATAATATTTTATTATAAATTTATTCTAGGATTATAATAGTTCCAGAGTGATATATTTATATTATAATATTAGTATGGGAAATCTTCTCAACCAATAGGTTTTTGACATGTTTAGGTCACAAAATTAACCTTATATTTTGGTTTTAACCCTAAGTTAAAAACATTAACTCCTACCTCATCTTCTTGAATTTTTATAATATATGGTTACTATAGTTACTATAAAATTCCAATTAAAACACATGTTGATAATTAATGATTTTTTAACACTATCCATCTATTTCGGCTGAATATTATATTTTTATGACTATTATATCATTTAATAAAATAATATTTGTTTTAAAAACTCATTTATATTGATTTTCACACTATTTAGTAAATGATATTTGTTAAAGTCATAACAACTTTATTCCTTAAAAAATGAATTAACTCAAATATAAAATTTTATAGTCATCCATAAAATTATTTTCTGACATCAAACTTGTAAAGACCTGGATTTTTCCATATAATTCTTTTTAATTATATGGAAATATTATGAGTCCACGGAAATTGATAGCGCATGATTCCAAGGCCCGGTGTACCCAGAATGAATTTTTGAACTTTTTTTTCGCTACGTTCAGTAAATGCGCGAGCAAAATTTTACAACTTTTAAACCGGTGTTCGGAATTGAAATCTGAGGTCACCGTTGAACTCGTAGTGCCAATATTCCCTTAAGGAGACCTTCACCTCGACCACAGTAGGCCGGGGGTGGAAGTTGGTTTTACATTTTTTTTTGTGGGAGAAGAAAAATAAAATAAATAACTTTTTATTTTTCTTTCTTGAAACCTCCATTTTGAATCTTGGTGGTGGGGACCACCCGAACACCCATTTAATTGAGTAAACCCTCAGTTTTTCTCCAATTTAATGAGCCAACATTAATTGATTTGATTTACTTAACTTAATTAATATTGGATCCTCACCTCTCGTGGGGGAGATCGTTGGCAAAGTAGATGACTTGGGAGAGCCTTGTAGAACTTGGAAGAATATCTTCCAATGAGGAACCTCCTTCAATGAAAAACATCCTCTGAATCAAGAATGAGGAACCATCTTTGGAGCGTGTTTCGAGAGCGACAAACGTCGGTGTCCTCTTCATCTTCATCTCCTTCCTCATGACACCTCCAACAAGAAAATGAGGTAGGTGTATGTTTATGATTGTACTTCATGGATTTACGTCGAATCATTCTTCTCGAACTGCATGCTACCAATCTAATGCATAGGGTGCAGGCCAAAAAAACACGACCTGATCACTTCACAACTTTTTTTTGACGTGTTCTTTGTGGGAAGATCTATGGGTTGAGCGGAACCTGACCACAAATATGGTGAATGATGCCTGTAGGGTTCAAGCAGTGGCCAACACACCTGCCGACTGCGATTGTGGTGGCGGCGTAACCGCGCCGCTGAAGGAGGCTGCATACCGTCGGCCGCGGTGGAGAAGGGTGGAAGCTAGAATGCCAGCCGGCCGCATGGAGGCAGGGAGGCGTTCGTCCGCACCACCAGTAGAGGAGAAGGCTGAAGCTTCTTGCTGCGACGGTGCACCCAGAGGGCGACCGGTAGCTAGACGACCGTAGGAGGACAGCGGCGCCGTCGTTTCATTGGGGGGAGAGCCGGCCGGAAGCCTGGATGGCCGCGTCACGCCGAGTGGGACAACTCCGGCGGGTCCTGTGTGCCAGCAGGCAGTGCTACATGGCACCGTCGGGTTGGCCAAGATAAATGGTTTTTGGATCATTCGAAATACTGGGGGTGCTTCCCCCGCAGGTAGTGGCTAGGGAAAACCCGATTATGGCGGGCCACCCTGGCCGCATGCTACACTGTAGGCCACCCAGCGGGTCGCACCTAGTAGGCCGCACCACGGGCCACCCCCTTTTTGGGCAGGGCCAGACCACGACCCATCAGGCTGGGCCTGCTATGTCCCCACCCATCCGGGCCGAACTCGGACTGGGTCGGACCAGACCCGGGCCCATCTGGACCCACATATGCCTTTATAGCTATTTCTTCAGAACTGAGTGTCTGTTTGAAGAACCGTTAGCCACGCCTGAATCCTTCAATCGATATGGTCCTTTTGTTATAATCTAATTGAGTTTTAGATAAAGTCAGTGTACGACTGGGTTGGATCGAACCCGAATCCAACCGGGCCCTTGGAACGGAAATGCTAATAACTTACAGACCAAACATCCGATTGACACTCCGTTTATTGCGTTAGGTCCTTTATGACATGATGGACCTTCGTGATACTTCTTTGTGTGAATTTATGGCAGTTGAAGTATCAAATGATGGATTGAGGAGGGGATCCTCCTGAAATCAAGCGTGCTTAGTGCGGGAACCCTGTGACTGACTGTACTTGAGGAGTCTTTAGATCCTGTGTGGGTCAGCACTCAGCGATCCTATGTGGGTCAGCGCATACTGATCCTATGTGGGTCATATCTAGATCCTATGTGGGTCATCTTCAGATCCAGTGTGGTCATATTCGATCTTGTGTTGGTCAACAACATAGCTTCTCGATGAAGTAAGATGATCCAACAATACAACAAATCATCTATACTTCTGCACTTAAGTTATACTGGTGTGAGATGAGTTTTAACTTTGTGGTATTATTCTGTTTGGTGATACCTTTGTGGTAATATTATGTGTGGCATTAACTTTGTGGTACTTACCTTTGTGGTGATACCTATGTGATATTCTTCTGTGTGGCGTTACCTTTGTGGAACTTACCTTTTTGGTGTTACATTAGTGGAATTCTTTCCTTTGTGGAAAAGTTGAGATTTTGGCTAATGAGTTGGTCCTTATGTTTCCTCATGAATGAGATGGATATACTTGATAACTTAGGTACATTTATGGGCATATAACTAAGTAGGGATGATTGTTACTTTTTTCTTTGTAATTGAGGTCTTTCTTTGTGGTTTATCCTTAGTGGATTTTGAGAGACCATCAGGGGTCTCGGGGTCCCTACTGAGTATTGTTATACTCACCCCTGCACGACCTATGCCTGCACATTGTTATGTCTTTTTTAGATGAAAAAACACCAATCAAGGTCGAGGGTACAAAGACTGGAGGCTTCTTTGAGGTGGACATTAGACGAGACGATCTGCCGAGATGACTGTTTGAGAGTTGTACCTACCCTTCAGGTAGGATCCTTGGTGGGTGTTCACAGAAGCTGTTTTTAGTTTTACTTGTACTTTATAGTTGGGCATGTATCTTGTCCTATTTACTTATTGTACACACCCTATTTGATTTATAGTTTACTTTGAGCTTGTATCTTTATGTGTGCTTGGTTTATGTGAGTTTACAGGTTTAAAGGCAATGCCGTCCCGGTTTTAGGGATATGACTTTCTGGTGCAAGTGGCCAGCCTCTGGGCTATGGAAGGTGGGCTTGGGGTAGTCATGGCATGGGACCCGAGGGATACATGTCTATGTTATTTTTCCCTTTACTTTATATTAATTATTATAACATGTCATTTTCACACCTAAGTGGATCCATGAGGTCCTAAAATCTACCCAAGGATGCCTATGGTCATCCATATATCATAAAATAGGATTAGTCCATGTGTTAGGGTAGTTTTATATTATTATAATATTATTTTTACCCTTATTTACCTGATTTATCCTATAACCATAGTAAATAAAAATAATTACTGAAGTTACAATTCATAATTTCCAAAAGTAAAAGGGACTTATTTATATAATTTTGACATTCTGATTCAAAATATTGAATCCCTTTATCCAAATTAAAAACAATGAATAGGGAAAAATTAATTTAAAATTAACTTCCATTGTCAAAACGAGAAAGAAGGTTTTTAAAAGTTTAAATATTGCAAAATATTGAAATGTTTATACATCTGAATTCAATATACAATTAATACCAATGACCTAAATTATAATAAATGATAAAAATATATTCTCTTTATACTTTAAAACCATTAAATAATATTATTTAAACATATAAATCATCTCAATGGAAAAATTTGTTTTCAATTAAAATTTAGCATATTTTTACTATTCATCAAAATATGATTTTTTAGAAAAAAATAAAAAATTCATCAAAAGTAAAATTTTTATGTCCCTATTATAAAGAAGAATATTATTTTTTTATATAGAACATATAAAGGTTTCAAAAAGAAAATTTAAAATGGGCTCATAAACAAAAGGTGGTAAAATTGTATTTTTTGAAAAATAATTCCTTTATCCAAAAAATTGATTTTTCTATTATATAATGTATAGAAAATACATAAGATGATTTTTAAACATTATATTGGATTAATATTTCATTAATATAATCCAACAATAGTGATATGGATATTTTATAAAAACATTTATAACCCATATTAATAAAGAGTCACCATATAAACATGCGCTAACCATATTTTAAAGAGTCCCCATATAAACATGTGCAAACCATATTTTAAAGAGTCATTATATAAACATGTGTTAACCATATTATAATAATTCAGTTGATACAATTAATTTATTCCATTCCTATGGCTAGGTTATAACAGTAACATTTAAATAATAATATTCATTTGTTCGTTTAAGCTCAATGTAGTATATCATGTATTATATTGAACATAGTGTTTATTTCTTAAAACTCAGGATGTTATATTAGATATTTCAATGTCATTAAAAAAAACTCTTATCTCCTTCTCCCATAAAAATGTATGAACATAAATGAAATCACACATAAGTCACAGTGATTTTACTTGGTTCACCCCAATTGGGATACATCCAAGGATCATACAATGGTGATATTCCAATGTACAAAATATACTAAGTATAATTTCAAAATTACAAGGATCTAGATAGATCACTTCTATGCACAAGATCACTGCCTTTACAATGTTTAGGGTCAGTTCACTACTTTCCCAAGGGCCATTCCCTATGTCTTATTCTCTGACTCACTGCTGGTGGAAAGGATCACCATATTCTTCTTCCTTTTCTCAATTATCTTACAAGGGATCCAGTCACAGTTTATAGAATTCTAGGTCCTTTATTTTCATGAATTAACATATCCTCAACTATAGATAGATGCTATGTTGAAGTCACTTTTAATCCAAAATGAATTCCACTTTTCTAAAAACTATTATTGGGTAGGAATTTATTTCTTGAACTATTTTAATCCCTTTATGAAATTCCTTGATTCCTCCATGAACTGTGTTACACTGTGTGGTGTGAGTGCTTTACAAACCACCTCTTCCTCCATAAGATTCTTCTACTTCCGCAGACTGTCTCTCCATCCATAAACCACTATTTCTTCCACAAACCAACTCTACCTCTACTGAACCTATATCTTTGAGAGCATCAAAGACCTATAAAAATAATTTCATTGAATTTTTATTATGATCAAATTTACACTTAAAGGAATTATCCTTTACAAAATCTTCTCCTTCATGGAATTTCTTGTGAATTATTTTAAACTTAGGTAAATTTTTCCTGGACCGATGCTATTTTCTAATGAAAAAGACTCCCTAAGTATTGATGGGATTAACAATCCTTATATAAGAAAATTGATCCACAAAATCTACTAATATGTTTTACTTAAATCTTCAATGTCACCCATCCTTCACTACATATTGTGCTTTCTTGTGAACCATTTTTCCCTCCACAGTCCATGTAGAGCCTTTCTTCCATCATGATGGTATATTCCTTATGAAAATGAATAACTAAATCTCAGGTGAAAACAAAAAACCTCCCACAAACTGTTTTCCTCTCTCAAACTAAAATCCTTCCCAGGAACAATTTTCCCTATGTGGTACGCATACCATGCTTCGTGGTCCATATAGTGCTGCTATGTGAAAATTCTTACTTTTATGATTTCCTTTACTTTTTTGTATACTCAATTTTCGGTCTGTGAATTATTATTTCTAGTCTGTGAACTATGTTATATGAAAAAACCACCCTCTCCAAAAACCAAACTCTCGATTTTAAGGTCCGTAATTTTTCCAAACACTAGGAAACTATGCCACCTTAAAAATCTACTTTGAAAAACACCAACCATACAGATTCATAGTCATCTGGGGTTGTCAACAAACACAATCACACCCAAAAACTTCGAGAGGACACCTTGAGTCATTTTTAACAATGATAAAACATATAAAAAGAAGTGGGTTTTATAATAATCTTATCATGCTATAAACCGTTGAAGAGAATTGGGTTTCATAAACAATATTTCATTATATATCATTCCAGGTAAGAACAAGAATGGTACCCTTGGTTTATATCACCAGTAAAGAATAAATTATATTTACGGACACCATATTAGATGGATAATGATTTTAAATGATAGACCACTTAAATCATTTATTGTGGAAAACAACTTATCATTGATTTTTTTTCAAAAGTATAAAATATTTTCAAAATATAATTCTTGTTGAAATCATATTTTTAGAATCTAAAAATTTCTCAAATATTAAGGGTTTTTTTAAAAGAACATTGAAAAAATGTAATTTAATCTTAAAACCATTGAGATTTTATGAAAGAAAGAAATATTTTATAGCCATACATGTCAAAAAAAAATTCATTTATTTTTTTTAGTAAATAGAAAACAATGATTTTTTTGAAAAATGAATATTCATTTTTAAAACAATTTATAATAACTAAAACATGGTTAAAAATATCTTTTAAAAATCATTGGATAATATTAAAACATTTTAAATATTTTTTTAATCTTGATTATGGAAGAAAATAGTTTTTTATGGAATAGATAAATAAATACAATTATTCTTAAAAACTTTATTTTGAGATACAAATTGAGACAAAAATCCTTTACCACTTGGGTATTTATTTAACTGTAAACCCCATAAAATTGATATCCTAAAATAAATATGTAGATAATTTTTTTTACATGAAACATCATAGAATACATTCATGGTAAGTATATTAACCACATAAATGATATAGATAGTGGATATGGCATGTGTCTCATATAATTAAAATGTGAGATGAAAATAACTTACTACTTTAGTAGTCTTATGAATCGTAATACCCAATAAAAAATAATATAAAATAAAAATTTAAATATCATGAAAAAATGATAATCATTTTATAGCATGAAAAATGGGAAGTATATTAACCACAAGAAATAAACAAGTGGTAACTTTTCATGTCTCCCAGAAATAAAAGAGAGAATAGAAATATCTTACCTTATGTATCAATTTCCTTCATAAAAATTAAATACCCATGTATAATAAATATATATTTATCGTAAATATATTATATAACCATTAATATATTTATGATACCACATTTTATTTACTTATGATAATTCATTACCTATTTAATACAAATTCCTTGTTTAAATCACGTTTTATGTAATAACCGCTTTGATTTTCTTATATGTTTTGATTTTTATTTTAGATCTTATTAATTAAATCATGGTTGAAATAATTATCATATTTATAAATCAATTAAACTTTTAATAGAAATCATGAATATTGTTTTTGATAATTGAAGTTTGTTATAATTCTAGAGACGATAAGTCATACATACACATGACCAATGTTTCCATTTTCCAACGATCATTATGGAAAAGAGGTAAGTGATATTTTATCATTATATAGTAATAATAATATCATAAAAAATTATATTGCATCATTAAATATACTTATACATAACATCCATGTGGTTTTAGGATGAAAAAATGGAGTCGCAATGCTTCGTGAAGGTGGTAGTCCACACATACATGAACACCATTATCATCTTTCAATGAGTGAAAATGTTAGAAATAAAATGACATATTATATTTTTAGAATGATAAATCTGAAATGAATATAAAAATTATGTCATTTATATCACATTTTTTTATTAAATTTATTCTTTTTCACTTCAATGTAAAGAGTTAGTGAAAAATAAATCACATCAGTTTCCAAGGTGATAGTCCTCTGTACACATGAGCGATGTTATCATATCACCTATATAATGTAAATTTAAAAAGTTTTATATGATATAATAAATATATAGGTGTAATTATTTTATAAATTTTATATAAATATATATAATTTATATCCATCATCATACCCAACTGTGATATGTGGTAATGTAAAAACAAATGACATCATTTCACAAATAGGTAGTCGGTTGTACACATGAATGATTATTTCATAAACTATTTGAAGGAAGTGAGGATAGTTTTAGCTCATTACCATAATATAAAAAAATTAAGTATATATAAGATACTATGTTTATTATGTAATCATTGTTTTATAATAATTTAATGAGTTTAAGGAAGAAATAAAAAACTCTCATTGAATAACGTTACACCTTCTTTGGGTAACCTCCATAATTTTATACCAAAATACTTCATATGTTTGATTTCTACACAAAATAATGATTTTAGGATTATATGAGGAAAGTTTTTAATTGATTAAAGATGGTATATTTTGAACCAAATTATTTTAAATGTGTGAAGAATAGAGGATATGGTATGACCTTTTATAAGTTTGGTGAGCTGTACAATAGTAATTTATTGAAATGAAAAAGCACCACCCACGTTTTTATCATACCACAAGCCTCTAAAATGGATTATTATCAATACATAGGAATTATAGTGTCTTAATATTTCTATAAAGTTTATTTTAGATAGTCTTTTTGTTTATTTAAACCCTTATATTCTTAGTTTCACCCCATGGTATGCCCATTTTAACCTTAACTATGGTAAATAATTTTAAATTTTCTGACTATTAATTAATGAAAAACATTACGTTTTAACTATTATATAATATTTTTTTTATAATTCCATTTATAAAATCTATTTTTAAATATTTAATTCAAATATTCGGAGAAATTAAACATTAAATCAATCTCGAAGATGTGGTGAGAAAGAAGGGTTTCAAAGAAAAGAGTTCAAAATTTTATAATGTTTTTATTCCAAAAAATAATATTAAAAATATTACATCGACCTAAATTTTATTAATAGATATATAATTTTACTAATTTTTATTTAAAACCAATTTAAAATACAATTTAAATTTATAAATAATTTAAATGAAAATGTTTTTTTCAATTAAAATATTTTATTTTTTTGTATTCATTGAAAAATTAAATTTTTCAGAAAATTATCAAAAATTAACCCTAAGATAATTTTTAGGTTATGAATTCAAAAATAAATTTTAATTTTATAGATAAAGTCTCTAAAAGTATCAAAAATTAGTTTTAAATTTTGTTTGTGGAATAATGATAAAACTTCTTCTTTGAAAAATACATTTTAAGAGTAATATTGGATTTATTCTTATCTCATCTCTAGAAAACACATAAGATGAATTTTAAATAGTTTATTCATCACAACCCCCTCCCCAAAAGGTGTAACACTCATGGGATGACAATTTGAGAAGGGAGATAGTGACCCCTGAGTCCCGCCTCCAGTTGGACTTGGGTTGGCGACTAGCACCAAGGGTATAATAACCACACAAATTGAAGGAATTACCCTCTAAGAGAACACATGTGAAATAAAGAGATAAGACAGACACCAACCAACTCCAACTAAGACTGAAATATAAAATAAAACCCAAGTACACATATGTAATGTCATGCAAGAACTAATACAACTAAAATAGAAAACTGCAATTACCAAATTAAAGTAAAAATGGCAGCAACCACAAAGCCCGAACACCTCCGGTAACCCCAAGCTAGTAGTAACCAGGATAATATCCAACCTGATTCAAGTGAATTGAAAAAAAATCTATATATATGCAGGGTGAGTATAACAGTATACTCAGTAGGATCCTCCCTATATCATCTCATGCAAATGTAAATAAATCATACTAAAGCACAGTGAACAACAAGTGAAACTAACTCGTCACCTAAATAGGTATACAAAGTTCCTAACCTCACCAGGGATACTCTCACCAAGTATCACATACAAGAGTATATAATATAATAAAGAATATCAAGGGTAACCCACTACCACTTCCCCACTAGTTTTCTACTTTTCCCCAACATCGCACGTTCTAAGCATATCTCTCTAAAAAGGCTTTCCCACAGATACCAGGGCGAAACACCACAATATGCTCCTCATGCGACAAAACCACTACATATATGTAACTAATGTAACCAGGTAGTTTTTGGGAGCCACCACAACTCACATAACGTGTATCATACATCGGGAATTATACATTAAACCATTACAACCCATGCATCGAGTAAGGATCCTCAAGGAATTACACACTATACATGTTACATCTACAGTAGTCCATAGAAAACTATATCTAGAATATATGTGTGTGAATAACCAAAATCCATTACATCCCTCTAAACACATATATGGGGAAAACTAACTATTGTTCCTAACATCACAATAAACTACAAAGAGAAGAGAGTTGGGCCAAAGGGGGTACACATCCATCCATCCTCCCACCATAATGTTGGGGAAAACACACCACAAGGCTCAGAATCCCCAAGGTTTTAATTTCACTAACTGATGGGGTAGAGTTTAGAACAGAGACATAAAAAAGTAAAGAATATATTATATTTCACAACCACACTATGGGAATAAACTAGTCTTATAATCAACTACAGCTAACGTCTCTTGGACTCCCGACTGCCACTGCTAAGACTAGGTATCATATAATCACACAAACATTTAAAGAGATTTATTTTATTACTTAATTCCATTTTTATTAGTTTTACTTGAAATTAAATAATTCTTTAAAAATTAATTAACCCTTACCAATTACACACTTTATTCATTAGCATCACCCCCAATGTCCACTGTTCCATTAAATTGAAACCTCAACATTGCGTCCAAGAAATCTCCAACCTCATGGGTTAATAATAATTCATTCAATCATTTATTAACAATATAATCACTTCCCCATATTCCTAGGTATTCTAGAAATCATTATAATCTACCAAACACAAGGGGATCAACACAGTGATTAGGTGAACTACCTGTCAAATATTTTCCACCTATAGTAAGAGTGTAGACCCATCCTTCATTAGAAATCTAATCATGGAAAGCACCTAGCATACTCTATGCGTATTTTCCCCTTTTAAAAGGAGGGTAAGGAAGACCAACTTCTTTGAGTGGTGGATAAAGTAAAGATGATAAACAACCAACAATATTCAGAAAGCATCCAATCAATCACATCAAACCAGTTCATCATCTTTGGTGTCCTCCTAGTCACCCTTATGTATAAACTGATTCATCTCACCACTCTAGGTGTCAAATACTTCCACAACAAATGGGCCTCCCTGCCCCCACAAATCACAACATCTATCTAGGATCACATCACAACACAAGAAGTATAAAAAAAACATCATATCAAATGGGATCTTGGCCCTTAAACAAGGCATCAAATCTGCATAAATAATGAGAACACATGGCTCTAAAGAACATGGAACTCGACCTTACAGGAAAGAGGGTAACTCAGAACCCTACCCTATATTACCTTTTATCAAAAAATCGGTTCATTAATCCATCTTTAATTAACCAATTTATCATTAGTAGGTTTCAACTATGGGAAACCTAAACAGAAATCTTTCATAGCTACCAAAACTTAATTAAACATTCTTACTACATCAATTTTATTATCATAAATTTTCAATAAAAACAACCAAAATCATTTAAATTACTCTATATTTGAAAAATAGTTTACAATAAATCCTAGTTTACATTATTTACCAATTTCCATCCTGAACGACATGCTAAACAAGGAAAGCATAGATATCATACTATCTAGAAAAAAAGAGGTAATAATATACAATCGATACCAATTTATTTATCTAGTTCAAATATTTATTATGTAAATTCCATTGTGATCCAATGGGATAAAACATGATGAATCTGTAGTTGCATGTAAATGAATAGAGAAGCCACAAATCCCCAACCTAAAAATTTTCTTGACATTCTTTTCTCGAGAATGGATCAAAGAAACAAATCACGATCACCTTCCCCACATCAACTGCATCCCCTCGAGTTTGTTGGGGAACAAACCCATCAACAACAACCAAATGAAACTCCTTTAGAACCATGGAGATAAAATACCATAACATGGAAAATAGAAATGGGAGAAGAAATATTGAAGAAAACCAAAGAGTATTGGTAGATCTTAACTCAAATTGAAGGTGAATCGAAAACGGAAATGGGGAACCAATCCAGGACAAAGGAATCCCCAAATGTTGAAGAGGGAGGCATCCTGGTCATCTGGGGTCGAGAGGGGGTGCACTCAAGATGTAGGTTTTTAAAAACCCGAGCGGCTGGGTATTTTTAAAAATACCCAATGGAGGGGTAGTACCTGATGTGTACCTCCTCATCACATTGTGTACCGCCTCAAGGTGACTTACATCTAAAAACACATCGTCTCGACACTTTGTTTTATTTTTCTAAAACCCAAATGGTACACATCGTGTACCCCTTGGTCACATCATGTAGCCCATCTATTTCCATATTCTCATGACCGAACTCCTCTAGAATTCCACTAAGCTGTCTTTGAGAACCTCCTTATTTGAAAACTCAGAAAGGAATTATCTATGCCGATTTGGTCTCTTATATCAGATACCTCTAAAAACATTCTCATCCTCAAGAATCCCAAACCAACCCAGAGAGGAAATACAAAAGGGGTTGTCCAAACAACCACCCTGTGAGATACCAATCAAGGATCACACCACTATAGGAGCTCAACCACATCAAAAAAAATGAGACACCTCATGACAACAAAAAATAGCTCATAAATTCTCTCCCATAGGAGATACCTATCAAAGAGAGCAATCCACAATAGGCAATAAAAGAAAGAAATCTCATAGACTTGAATGGTCTATAACCATAAAAAGAACACCGTTACATGAAAAGAGTTAAACATCAAATAACTCAGGGGTACTGAGCATGTATCTGTGACTCACATTCCACAGTAATATCTTTCTTGCCACTGTGTCGCCACAAGACACGAACCAAGGGAATATAACACCTATGAAATTCCTTCTCTTTATGGTACTGGATCTCCAAAGGATGCTTCTCAAATGTCTAATCATCGTCAACATCAATCTCACCCCAATCGATGACACGAGATTCATCATGAAGATAACAACGGAGCCACAACACATGAAAGACATCATGTATCTGGCTCATATGTGGGGGAAGTTATACATTATATGCCACAAATACAACATGATCCAACACCTCGAAAGTCCATAGAAACCGGGGATAAAGATTAATACCAAGACCAAACCTTCACTGCCCATGATGGGGAGTCACCTTTAGAAACACATGATCCCCAGAATTAAACTAAAAAGGAATCCTCCTTTGATTAGCATATGATTTCTAACTATTTTCTTCTACCTTTATCCTCTTATGAATCATCTGAACCATCTCTGTCATATTCTACACTAGTTTCGGTCTGAGAATTGTTGACTCCTTGAACCCAATCTAGAAAAATGGAGAATGGAAAGGTTGGCCATATAAGTCTTCAAACGGCTCCATACTGATGGTTGAGTGGAAAATATTGTTCTAATCGAACTACACCATGGGTAAGTTCCTCGTCCATGAACCTCCAAAATCTAGTACATAAGAGCGCAACATGTCTTCAAGCGTTTGGATGATCTGCTCTGTCTGACCATCTGTCTACGGATGAAAAACAATGATAAGGCATATGTGAGAACTAAAAGAATTCTAGGGACCTCTCCAAACCATAGAGGTAAAAAGAGGATCTCAATTGGAAATGATTGTCCTTTGGACTCTGTGGAGTCTCACCAAATCCTACAGATATTTCCTCGATAAAACCTCCATTGAGCTCGACTCTTTGATTTCTATGAGGTGGGTTGATTTCGTTAAATGATCCACTACCACCCAAATAACGTCATGGACTCTCTAAGCTTGAGGAAAACTAGTAACAAAGCCCATTGATATGTCCTACCAATTCCGATGAAGAACATATAATGACTAGATAAACCCACCGGGGACATGGTGCTCAGCCTTACGCTTCTAGAAAACCAAACATCGAGACACAAACTTTGCAACTGCACACTTCATCCCAGGACACCAAAACGCAATCTTCAAGGCTCAATACATCTTTTTCATGCAAGGATGTCCCGCTAAAGGAGAACTATGGAACTATCTAATAATCATCCCACACATATAAAAAGGAACAAAAAGCCTTCCCTAATACACCACTTGATGTTGTTCATCCTTAGACCAACCATCAGGGGTATCACCAAAAACAACTCGGTCTCTCCAGATCTCCACCTCTATATCCCCAAACTAGGAATCTTCTACTTGCTACACTAGAGATGACTACACCATCATCTGAAAAAGACAACCTATGCCTCCAACTTCTCCCATATTGAGATAAAATGATGAAAGTTCTTCCATCACTCTTTAGGAATCACCAGACTCACGCACTACATCACTACGTGACTTCCTGCTTAGCACATCAGCTACAAAATTCCCATTTACAGGTGTATATAATATTTCAAAGTCGTATTCCTATAAGAATTCCATCCACTGATGCTACTTCAATTTCAAGTCATGCTAAGAGAAATCATACATCAGGCTCTTATGATCGGTGAAAACCACAAAGCACTCGCCAATGAGGTAGTGTCTCAAAAAATTAATAGAAAACACCATAAATACCAACTTGAGATCATGGGTGGAATAGTTAAATTCATGGGGATGCAACTATTGAGAACCATAAGAAACGACTGATCTCCACTGCATCAGAATTCAACCTAACCCCAGATGTGAAGCATCGTAGAAAACATAAAACTGAACTCCCTCTATTAGAAGAAAAAGAACTAAAGCACTTATCAACTTCTCCTTTAGATAATCAAAAGCTCCCTAACACTTATCAGTCCACAAGAACACTTTATCCTTCCTAGTCAATGCTGTCAGAGGATTCACAACTCGAGAGAAATCGACTATAGACCTCCTACAATAGCTTATGAGATCAAGGAAACTTTTCACCTCTGGCACTATATTGGGGGATTCCTAAGACACAAATACATCATTATTCTATGGATCCATGGATACTTTATACTAAAACACAACATTACCCAAGAAAAAAACTTCTCAAGCCCAAAACTCACACTTTGACAACTTTCCAAATAGATGACGTTGACGAAGAACTCCCAAAATGGCATGAAGATGCTCTGCATGCTCCTCCTTAGATGCAGAGTACAGAAGGATTTCATCTATTAAAACCACCAAAAACATATCCAGGAACTCAAGGAACACAACATTCATCAACCCCATGAATACAAATAGATCATTCATCACACCAAATAGAATTACAATGAACTCATAATTCCCATGTTGATAATATAAAGAATTCTTAAAGATATCTTTATCCTTCACATGTATCTGATGATATCCTAACCACAAATCGATATTCTAAATCCAAATTTGTCCATTAATTTTATTGAATAATTCATTAATTTGTGGAAAAGGATAGTGATTCTTCACTGTCACTTTGTTTAAGTGACGATAATCGACACACAACCGCAAATTGCCATCAGCCTTCTTCACGAACAAAACCAGTGCACCCCATAGCGACATAGTCGACCAAAAAAACTGCACTATAATAGACTATATATCTATATACGCAGCTCTTGTAACTCATAAGGGTCCATCCTATATAGATACATAGATAAAATAGATGATCCTGTCTGTAGCTCAATCCCAAACTCGATCTCTCGTCGAGGGGGTAATGCTACAACCTATTATGGAAAGACATCAGGGTATTATTCTAAATCCCTAAGAAATACCAACTATTGAACCTCTAAAGAACTAAAAATAGCTCATCCATCAAGGATTACAAGGATGGAACATGCCTCTAACCCATATGAGGGTCTCGCTCACTAACAAACACCGCTAGATCTCTATCAGCATCAAAGAACACCACCTGCCTCCTGAAGCAATCCATGATAGCCTACACTGAATACAAAAAATCCATTCCAAGGATGAAAAAATATGGTTGTATCCGTAAACATAGGAAATATCCCCAAGATCTATGCTACCCCATCCTAGCTCACAGTCTCTAGATACTTCAAACAAGTCATCTCGACCCCCAACTAGCGTTGTCAATGATAAGGGAACTGGAAAACTCTAAACCTCAAGTCCCAAAGCATGGAAAAGGGTAGGGGATATGAAGTATTTTGTCACCCATGAATCAAACAAGACATACAACCATGTAGAAAATGAGCTAAGGGTACCTCAAATGATGTATGGTTCGCCTGGAGCTGGCAATGCTAAAGCATGAAGCTGACCACGACCTCCTCTATGGCCTCCCTGATCCTGATGATGACCACCACCATGGCCTTAATCTAATCTCTAAAGAAGGGGAGAATCACAGGGCTTTCCTCTAACTGCCTCATCTGATCTCTACCGATCCAATGATGATTCAACCTGCTGCTACTACCCCAAATGGAACTGCCTCAATGGAGGAACTTGGAGTGGAAGACATGGTGCATGATGGCTAATCTGAAAGGTCTGGCACTCTCGTTGCTGATGAAATTGGCCTAAAAAAGAAAAATAAGCACATTATCCCTTGGCATAGGCCTGCGAGAGGCCAACCCTTGAAATAATGAGATACTGAGGTCTGGGACCTACCCCTGCTGAATAGAAACACTTCTACCCTAAAAACTGGGAACCCTGAACCATAGATCTACTTCATGAGGAATCCTTATGACTAACCTCTCATGAAGATCTAGTTCTGGATAATTTCCTCTTTCTGACCTATGCCCTCTCAAGCACCTCAAGATATGTCTTCAGTATAAATGGGGTGACCTAGCGCTAGATCTTTGGATGAAAAGCCTCCTCTAATTGCCTCACCCTGGACACCTCATCTTGAAATAGGTCCAAATCATATCGTAAAAGGTTCCTCAAATAGATTCCAAACTCTCTCACACCGGATATTACCTATCAAAGGGTAAGTAGCTTTTGGAGACTAGACTCCTTCATGGTCGAATAAAGAAACTTGGCTCTGAACTTGTCTCGGAACTCCACCCACAAGATCGTCAACTCCTCATGATCCCATAGGAACAAGAACCACCACTAACTCTCTACCCCACACAACATCATCACAAACAAATACACCCAGTGCTCCTTCTGATCATGGATCGAACTGAAGGATATCTAAACCTCATCTAACCAGTCTTATGTGACTGCATATGAAATAGATCCCTCGTACTTCTATAGAATCTAGCACTGTAACTCCTAGAGTTTCCTCCTTCAATTGTTAGCATCGTCAACCTCTACCCTTTGGAAATCTGCTGGCACATCCTTCTAGACATTTTCTGCACAAACCTGACAAGGACATCGACCTAGAGCCATACCTGAAAAATAAAAAATAGTTAGAGCTCTTAAACTTGGAATATAGAAGAATCAATATTAATTAATTAATTGTTTTCTTTTATTCATTTTAGGTTAACCTATCCCAAGATCTACCCATTAAAACATTTCCTAAAGAAGAATAATGCATGATACTTTCCTAGGTTTCTACCCTGCAACCAGTATCACCAAATTTAGTAGCCACTGTAAACTTAATGTTCCATGCACCAGATCATAGGGGTCCCTAAACGCCTATTTCTCAACTTGTATCCAGTGTTTACATAACTTACTAAACTTGTATAACACCGTTTCCCTACCAACCCATGAAACCTCACCTGTGCCTAACACCAAACTCCATTCTATCCCTCAACAAGTCCTCTGATACCACTCTATCATGACCCCCTCCCAACAAGGTGTCCCCCTCCTAGGATGAAAATATGAGAAGGGAGATAGTGACCCTATGAGTCCCACCTCCAGTAGCCCCCAGGTTGGCGACGAGAACCAAGGTTATAGTAACCACACAAATGGGAGGAAATACCCTCTAATAGAACACATGAAAAAGAGAGAGATAAGATAAACACTAACCCAATCCAACTCAGAATACAATATAGAAGAAAACCCAAGTACACATATGTAATGTCATGAAAGAACTAATACTATTGAAATTAAAAAATTCAAGTACCAAAAGAAAGTAAAAAAAGTAGTGAACAGAAATCCCAAATAGCTCCTATGACCCCAAGCTAGTAGTAACTGGCCCGATCTCCAACCTGCTCCAAGTGACCTGAAAAATAGTTTATATATACGTCGAGTGAGAATAATAATATACTCAGTAGGATCCTCCCCAGATACTCTCATCCAAAAGTAAAGAAAGCATGATAAAGAACAATTAATAACAAGTGAAACTAACTCATCACCTAAACAGGTATACAATGTTCCAAATCTCACCATGACTACTCTCACCAAGTATCACATATAAGATTATATAATATAATAAATAATATCAAGGGAACCCCGTTACAAATTCCCCACTAATTTGCCGCTTTTAACCAACATCGCATGTCCAAAGCATCTCTCTCCAAAAAGGCTTACCCGTAAACACCTGGGCGATGTACCACAATATGTACCTCGTGGAACACATCCACTACGTCCATGTAAACAAAGTAACCAAGTAGTTTCTGAGAGCCACCATAGCTCACACAAAGTATATCATACGTCAGTAATTATACCTCAAGTCATTACATCCCATACACTGAGTAAGGATCCTCAATCCCTCACAGCCTATACACATTACATATATAGTAGTACCTAGAAAACTATATCAAGAATATATGTGTGTGAATAACCACAAGCTATTACAACCCTCTACACACATATACGGGGAAACCAAACCGTTGTTCCTACTAGAAAAAGTAACTACCAATAGAAGAGAGTGGGGCCAAAGGGGGTAGACATCCTTCCATCCTCCAACAAAAATGTTGGGGAAAACACCCCCATGGCTCAGAATCCCCGGGGTGTATGTTTCCCTAACTGATAGGGTGGAATAGAATATAGAAACAAAAAAAGTAAAAATATATATTATATCTCACAACCACACTATGGGCATAACCTAGTCTTATACTCAACTGTAGATAACGTCTCTCAGACTCCCAGCTGCCACTACTAAGACTAGATATACTATAATCACACAACCATTTAAATATATTTATTTCAGTAATTCATTTCCTTTTTTTAGTTTCGATTTACGTTAATTAATTCTTTATACATTAATTAACCATTATCAATTACACACTATATTTAATTTTCATCACCCCAAAGTCCACTTTTCCTTTAAATTGAAACTTCAACATTACGTCCCAATAAGCTACAACTCTATGGGTTAATAATCATTCATTCAATCATTTATTTAGAATATTATCACTTTCCCATATTCACAGGTATTCTACAAAACATTATAAGATACCAAAAACAAGGGAATCAACACGACGAGTACGTGAAATACCCATCGAGTTTTTGACACCTATAATAAGATCTTAGATCCATCCTCCCTTGGGAAGCTAAGCACATAATGCATGTGGCATACGCTGCACATCTTCTCCCCTTTTGGAAGAAGGGTAAGCAAGAAAAACTACCTTGAGTAGTAGGAAAAGTAAAGTAGATAAACAACCAATAAGATTCAGTAAGCATCCAATCATTCACCTCCAACCCATTCATCATATTCAGTGTCCTCCCCAACACCCTCATGCATAAACCGATGCATCTCAACACTCTAAAAGTAAACTGCTACCACAACCAATGGGCCTCCCTACCCCCACATATCACAACATCCATCTAGGATCACATCACAACACAAACAGTATGAAACAAATGTCATATCAACTGGGCTCTTGGACCTTAAACAAGGCATCTAATCTACATACATAATGATCACTCATGGATCAAAAGCACAAGGTACTCGGTGTTACAAGCAAGAGGGTAACTCGGAACCCTTCCAAATATTATCTTTTATCAAACAATTAGTTCATTAATCCATCTTGAATTAACTGATTCATCATTATTAGGTTCCAACTATGGGAATCCTAAACATCAATCTATAAAAACTATCGCAAATTAATTGAACATACTTACTACATCAATTTGATCATCTTCATTTTTCAACAGCAACAACCAAACTCATTTACAAGCCTCTTTATCTTTGAAAAATAGTTTACCATTAATCCCAGTTTATGTTCTTTACTAATTTCCATCAAAAAAAAAAATACTAAACAAGGCAAGTATATATATCACTCTATCTTGAAAAATAAGATACAATAACATATGACTGATACCGATTTATTTATCTGATTTAAATATTTATTATGTCAATTCCATTGTGATCTAGTGGGATAAAACATGATGACTCTACAATTTAACATAAAATAATAGAGAATCCAAAAATCCCCTACCTCAAAAGGTTCTTGACGTTCTTCACTCAAGAATGGATCACGATCACCTTCCCTGCAATAACTGCATCCACCCGAGGATGTTGCAATATAACCTTATCAAAAAAAAACAAAAATAAACTCCCTTAGAACCATGGATATCAAATACCATAGCATGGTAAAGATAAATGGTAGAAGACATATCAAAGAAAACCAAATATAGGAGGTAGATCGTACCTCAAATTGAAGATAGATTGAAGAATGAAGCATGGAACCTATCCAGGATGAAGGAATCCCCAAAAATTGAAGAGGGAGGCATCTGGGTCATCTGGGGTTGAGAAGGGGTGAGCTAAATCCATAGGGTTTGAGAAACCTGAGGGGTTGGGTGTCTTAAAAAACACCCAGTGGAAGGGCTGTACACGATCTGTACCTCCTCGTAACGTCTTGTACTGCCTCAAGGTGACTTATGCTAAAAAACATGTCACCTCAGAGCATTATTTTATTTTTCTAAAACCTGAAAGGTACATGTTGTTTACCCCTTCAGTCACATCGTGTAGCCCCCTGTTTCCAGATTCTCGCGACCAAACTCCTCCAGACTTCCTCCAAGACTTCTCTGAGAAAGTTGGTCTTCAAAAACACCCAAAGGGTAGATCCACATAGATCTAGGCCCTTATATGATTGAATATTTAATATATAAATTTTATTATAATAATTCATCAAAATTATTTTGAATAATTAATTAAGGTAAAAAATTTATGTAATCATAAAAATATTTTTTTGGAAAAAGAGTTCCATTATCTTCAAATAGTTTTTATTATCATGATAATTCAATAGTCACCAATGAATTAATTTTATATACATGTGTAAAAAATATATTTTCATGATTTAGTTAATACAATTAATACTATCCATCCCAATTCCTAGGATATAATTATAATTTTAAATAATAATATTTTAATATTGTGCCATATTTTGTTTAAACTGAGTTTTGAGTTTAATGAAAAATATCCAAATGATTAGATTAATTTGAAAAAATTATTTCAAAAAATATAGGGGTGTTACATTATACCCACCATAAATAAATTTCATCCAAAAAATTTAAACATGTTCTCGATAAGGGATTAACATTTGAAAAGACGATTGTGGGAAACCCATATCATAAAACAGGTTAGTCAATATTCCTCTATAAAAGAGAGAAATGAATGTGTGATGGTCATATATATTAACACATACTAGGTTTAAAAGTGGGAGAACATAGGTCTGAAGTGAAAACATTGACAAAACAATATAAAACTAACAAAAAATACTAATGTAGAGTAATAAGGAACATGATCCAAAGAAATTTAATGAACAGAATTATCTAAAATGAATAGGTTTGAAAAAGGAAAATGATATTATAAAAAATATGATAATAAGAAAAAAATTTATTTTGAGATATTTTTCAAAATTTTTGGGAATATTCATGAGAAGATATACTTACATGATTTAATTCCATTTAATAAGAATAATATTATCCTTTGGTTGTTTCTTGATCAATATTCACTTCATCTATTACCCTAAGAGATTAATTTTTCATGTTTAAAGCACTAAATAGGATCCAAAAAAGTATGATAAGTCATTTATTCTATCTATAGTTATTATAAAAAACAAAATAGTTTGTAAAATTTATGCCTAAAACTTTATATGGTGATGTAATACAATAATTTCAAAAACCACATATAAAATTCAACTTAAACTATTCCATAAATGGTCAACCTTATTACCATTCCAAAATAAAAAATTTATAACGAAGAACACTAAATTTCTCAAAATAAACATAACATTAATCCCCCAAATATCATAACATAGCTCATGATTATCACATACCAAATATTTAAATACTATAGTCATATATTTTCTTGGATAATGGTAATAAACTAAATTACCATAAAACATTTTTCAAAACATACATAATTCTTCATTTCTTGAATAAAACCATATATTATTGAATATATTCCTTAAATCCAATAATTTTTCAAACTCCATCAATAGTAAGATAAACATCTTGGTCCACAAATCATTAATCATTTACAATGTCATCAATACCATATTACTTAATTTATTCATATTAATAATTTCATTATACAAAATAAATATAATTTTCTAAACATCAGGAACATATTAAGGGTAATATTCCATTAATAAAAATACCACCTTATGATTAAATCACTTTTCTAGGTCATCAACACCAATAAATATATTTTTTCAAATCCATAATAAGAAACATATACTGAACAATATATATATATATATATTTCATGATTCATAGAACATAATTATTGAATTTGAATACATAAACACTTAAATCAGACAAGTTACTTCTAAAACCATTAATTATGCTTCACCATTTTATTACTTAATACCTCTTTACATTCATATTTCATTTGTAGTCTCTTCAACATCAACAGATAAAACATTACTCATAAAAAATTTCTGGTTCTCATCATGAGCATTCCCCTCAAGACATTAATATATATAATTCCCATTCATTTTTACATTTAACACATTCAATAGTCAATGATACCTCTGGGAGACCATTATTTTCATGAATTTTACTAATTAAAAATTTCATTTTATCTTTTTAGTTACATGATTTGTGTCTTTCTTTTCCACACCTAAAACATATACCTGTCCCTTTAATACATTCCCTTAAGCTCTTATTCCCACATTCTTGACATATAAGAAACTAAATATTTTGTACTCTATGGTCTCCACTACCCAAACTCCCTGTGAATTATGTAATTCTCTTATTTGGTGAGTCTAATATTTGGTTAAGGTGTATATTTTTAAACATTTTCTGTGATAACTAATTAGAAATAATCACAATATCATTCACTCCAGTTACCATCCCATTTAGATTCTAATCATAATTTTTTTTATCACATTCAATGTTAACCTAGTTCATTATGATTCTCTCTATTGACTACACCCAAAAATCAATGTTTTTGAAACACTAATCACTATGGAAAACAAAATAATCTGAAAAAATACCTTTAAGGTTATCAAAATCTTGATACTTTCTTTTTAAGATATGACACCATGTGTTTTTCCTTGGTCATTATTAGTCATCATCCATTTAAATAATTCATTATGGTTTGTAAATTGATTTTTAATTTCTAATGAATATCCCCTTAGAGTGTCAAACCAGGTGTGTAGCAATGAGAATTATCAAGCAACAAGTAATGATTGAGTTTAGCACGATGTGCCCTTTTAAGAGTTATACCCCTAGGTACCTATATACAAGATCTACATCTAATTTTAGTATATATATATATATAGATATTTGATTTCTTTGAAACCATGTGCACTATCCTTTACCCAAATTCGAGGAAACTTTCTTGTATTTTGACCCATCCTTTGACTTACCTTAGACATATACCTATACATATCCTTAGAAATATCCCTAGGGATCTCAAAAAAGTTTTCATATCATTGTTTCTAATGGTTAACTAAACCTATCCTATGATACCAAATATAGAAACCTAGGATTTGAATTCATATATATTACACATTTTTTGATGAATATTGAATATATTACACAAACACACAGTTGATAACAATAATAGTTAATTGTCTTTTGATACTAGGTACAAAATCCTTTAATTTGGAGAAATATATTAAACATATCACCAAAATATCTTCCACTTTATTACTCTTTTGAAACATACCATTCATAAAAAAACTCTTCATAACCTGGGGAATGAAAACATAAGAATGGGTGAGATTAAGTGCTTAGTAAATGTAAACAAGGGAGATATGTTAGAATAACATAAACATAAGGGTATGCTAATATGAGCATAAAATTTTAAATTCATACCCCATATATACAAGATCATAATCTTAAGTCATAACATAAATATTGGTAGTTCATAAGACATGAATCATATGGAAATCAAAGAGAATGAGAAAAGAGAGAATAAAATTGGAATAAGACATAGAATTGTGGAATTCACATAAACAAAGAAAATTATTTCTATAGTATTCAAGGCTAACATCCAAGGCTATCATAGAAGAATGAGTTCACTCCTAAAACCCTCATAGCAGTGAGGGTTCACACCCAAGACCATTATAGGGAAAAAATTACCTTATTAAACATAGATCAATTCCCATTCTAGACCTATTTATCTCATGAGATACAAATCTTTACCCAATGTATTAGAGGGAGATATAGGTCCCACACATCACATAATGAAAATCATATGTATGTGTTCCAAAGGATTATAAAAAATTAATCATATTATAACCCATGAAATAAAATGGGTTTCATTTAAATTTCATCATATCATAACCTATGAAAAAGATATAGGTTTCATAATAATTTCATTATATCATAACCTCTGAAAAAATAAGCAGGTTTTATGTGAATTTTATCATTGTATGACCTATGGAAGAAAAATGGGTTTCATAAACATCATGTCATCACATACCATTTAGTATAAGAATAATATTGGTATCCTTGGTTTATATCCCTATTAAATCATAAATTATATAAAAGCATGTCATATTAGAAGGATAATTATTTTTAAATATAATTCAAATGGAATATTTCTTTAGGAAAATAACTTTTCATTGATTTTTTTTTAAAAAAAATTAGAGATAATTTTCACTATGACATCATTTATTTAGGATATAATTCTTTTTACAAATATTAATGAAAAAAATATATTTTTAAATAAATTTGATAATTTTTAAGGGATTATTGAAATCATTAAGAGGTCATAATAGTGAGATATATTTTTTATGCCATGAAAGTTAAGAAAAAGTTTTCTTTTCACATTTTTGTTAAAAGAAAAATGAGTATTTATTCTAAAAATGAAATAAAGATTCAATTTTAAAGCACTTTTTAAAAAATAAAAAAGTATTATAAATTTATTTTAAATATCATAGGATAATATTAAAACTTTTTTCAGAGCATTTTTAAGAAACATTATTTCAGAAGGAAACCAATTTTCGACCGAATAGTGAAATAAAGACAATTCTTCTTAAAAACATAATTTTGAACTCATAGGTATGTAAAGATAAGAATATGAAGGTAAAAATTTTATTCTCATTATATAAATATATGAAAAGAAAATTCATGTGTTTCTTGAGATATGGATCACAATATTTCATCATTGGAAACATAATCGTAAACAATCCAGATAAATGATGAAATTGTATCATATAACTCTTACTACTTTGGTAACATGGAATAGTAATCCCCATGATATAATGAAGTTAAATGAACCTTAAAATATCATGATAAAAAATAAATTCCTTATATTACATATCAAAGTGGATATATATAAACCTCTTAACATAATATAGGTTCATAACATGACATATGTCTCAAAGAAGAAAAATTGAGACAAAATACCTTACCACTTGGGTATCACTTCAACCGCAAAACCCATGAAAGAGATATAATAAAAAGTATATATATATATATATATCAATAATTATTATGTGAAGAAACATAAAATACATTCATTTTTAGTATATACATCACATAAATTATATATATGGTGAATATGGCATGTGTCTCATAGAATTAAAAAGTGAGATTAAAATCCCTTACTACTTTTTTAATCATTGAATCTTAAGAAAAATAAAGAATAATATAAAATAAAACATTAAATATATTTAAAATAATTATATTCATGATATTTCATGTCAACTGGGTATTATATACACCACAAAAAATAAATTAGTGGTAAATTTCCACGTCTCCCAAAATTAAAAGATAGACTATAAATTCATTACATTAAGTCATGACTTCCTTCATAAAAAATTGAAACTCATGTATAATAAATATATTTTTATTATAACTAAATTATATAACCATAAATTTTTATATTATAACATATATTATTCATTGATTACCATTTATTACCATTTTATTACTAATTACTTGTTAAAATCACATTTTTGGTTATAACCTATTTGTTTTTCATATAAGTTTTGTTTTTTTAGTTTAGGTAATTTTAAATTGATCATGATTACATAATATACATAATAATAATGAAATAATTATATTTTTTTATACATAAATTATACTTTTAATACTAATCATTAAAGGTTGTTTTGAGAAATTAAGTATGTTACGTTCATAGAGATTGTAGCCTGTGCGTATGCATGAGTAACATTTCCTTTTTTCAATGATCATTATAGAAATTATGTAAGTAATGTTTTATCTTTACATAAGGATAATAAAATCCTATATAATTTTTTTTATTTAAATATACTTATACATATCATACATGTGATGTGGTGATGAGAAGAGAGAGTCACTTCATTTCATGAAGGCCATAGTCCACGCGTACAAGAATGATGTTACCATGTTTCACTGAGTGAAAAGGTAAGAAAAAAATAATATATTATATTTTAATAATTATAAATATGTCATAAATATCATATTTATTACTTGTATATAACATATATACATTAAATATATCCTTATTTTCATCCATTTAAAGTGCCTGGAAAAAATGAATCACATCGCTTTTGAGGTGATAGTCCACCGTACACACGAGTGAAGTTACCGTATCTTCTATGGAATGGAAATTAAATATATATATATATATGATATAATTAACCAATAGTTATTATTATGTTATAAATATAAAATTTATAATTTATATCCATCATCATACTAAACCATGAAAGGTGGTAATTGAAAACACATGACATTGGTTTGAGAAGTGGTAGTCCACCGTACACATGAATGATGCCTTTATAACCAATGGTTTGGATTTGGGGATGGTTTTAGGTCATGATGATAACATAAAATAATCTCATTTTATGTGAAAAACTATTTTTATAACATCACAATAGTATAATAATAATTTAAGGAGGTGTAGGAAGAAATAAAATAAAAATTCTCATTGAAGAACGTTACCTCTTCTTTGGTTAACCTCCTTAGGATTGTATCAAAATCCATCCAAGGCTGGATTTATGACTAAAATAAGTCTTCTAGGATGAGAGGAATGAATTTGGTAAGTTATTTGGGTAGTTCATGGCTGAACCAAAAGGTTTTTATGGTGTGAAAAAATATAGGAGAGGGGTGACCTTTTATATGTGAGGTGAGTGGAACACCTGTATGTTTTTGAAAAGAAAAAGGTGTAACAAAATTTTTATCATAAAAAATGATAAAAATAGTGTATTATAGATAATTATACATTATAATTTTGAAATATATCCACCTATTAGGTTTTAGTAAAATTTTTAAGTCATTTTTAACCTTATATTTTTAGATTAACCCCTCAGTAAACCTATTGTCACATTAACAACGATAAATATTTTTTACTTTTTTTCTATTAATTATTGTAAAAATTTTAGTTGAAGTTGTTAAATATTAAAAAAAATTATCATTCCAAATACAAAATTAATTTTTCAAAATTAAATTTAAATAATTGTAATAATTTAATTTATAATTAATCCCATAGACATGATGAGAATTGGGTTTTCAAAGAGAAAAACCTCAAATGTTTACAAGGTTTTTACACCAAAATTTGAAATTAAAAAAATTACAATAACCTAAATTGGACTAACAGATATATAATTTAACCAATTTTAATTTTAAGCATACTATAAATATAATTTATCATTATTAAAAATTTAAATGAAAAGGTAGTTTTGAATTAAAACTCATTAATTTTTACTATTCATAAGAAAACAATCTTTTAAAAAATTCTCAAAAACTCACCCTATGGTTATTTTGATTTTTTTATTTAAAACATGAAAATTTTATTTTCAAATAAAATTTCAAACTCTTTCATAAATTATTTTTAAATTATTAGAATAAATAGGTGACAAAACTGCTTTTAAGAAAACTACTGTTTTAATGCTTGAAATTGGATTTGTTCTTATATCTTATCTGGAAAACATAGAAGGTGAATATTGAATAGTTTATTGAATTTATAATATATAAATTTAATTAAAACTGATCACCGATAGTGGATTTTTAAATTTATTTAGGTAAAACATGGTTGTTTGTATATAAAGAGTTTTTCAGAGATATATTTATTTTATTTTTCAATAGTTTTCATTTTCATTTTAATCAATTAGACACCAATGAATTCATTTTATATACATATGTGAATTATATATTTTGATAATTTAGTTAATCATATTAATACCTTCTATTAAAATTGTTAGGTTATAAATATCATTTAAAAAAAATTATATTTCAATAGTATGACACATTTTGTTTAAACTCTTGGTTACGTGTAAAGAAAAATATTGAAAAGATTAAATTCATTTGATTTTTTTCACTGAATCTAGGGTTGTAAAAAATATGATTCATTTTATAAAAATTAATCTTTATAATTATTAACCTCTCAAAAATCCTTTCCATGGTGAAAAAAGTAAAATATAATTAATTATTATTTAAAAGAAATAATTTTTTTTCTTTTGGTGATAAACCCAATGTTTCATAAAATTCACTAAAAGTTAAGAAAAATTAATTTCCTTGAACTGTGATCAAAATCTTCATTTTATCATCTCATTCATCAATTATAGTAGATAAATAATATGAAATTACAATTAATGGAAAAACCAAAAAATTCCACACTTTGTAATGAATATAACACCCAATATTGAAATCAAATAATAATTTTCTGTTGATATTCATATATATAATACAACACTAAAGAAATCACCCTCCCATGAACCAAATCCCCAGTAGTAATTTCATCGAATATAGACATGATGAATAAGAAATAACACCTTGAGATTCATAATTTATGATTCAAAAGAATGGAAATATATTATTAAATGATGAAAAAAGATTTGGGGTCCATAAGTCATTATATAAAGAACCATAGTGATCATAATATGTAGATATAAATCACAGTAAATTGTTAAATTCACTTCCCCCTATAAATAATTACATAAAAACTAAAATAAATTCAAATTTATTGGAAATGAAATAAAAACACAATGTAAAAATAGAAATAAGTTACCAGAATTAAATAATTCTAAAATATGAGAAAATGATATAATATGATTTGGGATGTTCTATTATGATGTACATAGATGGTCTTATTCCAAAGAAGACAATTCTAAAAGTTATATTGAGAACATATATCATACATATAAACCCATATAAATATAAGAACTACTAGAATAATGGTTATAAATAAATAACTACCCCTCTATCAAGGAGTAAAAAGAAGAATAAAAATAATTCTATAAAGAAAAATAAAATTAATATTACACATGGCCTTTTAAAAATACAAATACTTATTCTTTTAGATTTTGATACACAAATTTTATTCTTGATATAAAAATTAAATTATAATAATAAAAACATCCAATGATTTATGATATATTATCAGATAAACACATCAACAATCACATTTTTCCATTCCTTTTATGTCGAATAGTGAAATGTTCTAGTTATGTAAAATCTCTTCATGTTCATAATGATTGGACATTAAAAAATTAAAATGGTTCTTACAATATCCTCTAATTTGAAATTTTAATCAAAATGGAAAAGTCTTTAGTATCAAATAATTTCAAATAAAATTTAAAATTTAAATGTTTTTATAAACAACATTGGAATATGTCCTTTTTTAGTTTCTATTATATCAAATGTTTATAAAAAACTATTTCTTCTAGAGGTAAAATTTAAAAGTAACATATTCAAAACCCTCAACCTCTAACCATATTTTTTACAACCACCTTTAAATCCTTATAATAAATTGAAGGAGAATCATATTTAACATTAATCAAATAAATAACCCAAGTAACCTCACTATTTTCCTTAAAAACTATAACATTAGCCTCATTGTATTTATTATATTTTTCCAGTATGTATCCTAATCATTTTTTAAATAAACTCTAAAATCATTGTATGATGTAAGTAATTCTTCCTCGTCATTTTAGGTATATTGATAGTTACAATCCAAAGGCAAGTACATAAGAAAATCCATAGTTAACTTCACCATATAGTAATTCTCATTTCTATGTATATTCATATAATATTGTTTAATTTTCAAATTATTAGTTTTAGTATCACTACTATGTATCATATAATCCTCCCAAGAAATACATGTATCAAAATTAATCTATAATACATTCATTGTTATATATTTCTTTGGATCATTGAATATTTTATCATTATTAATAAACCTTATAAAAACTAGTTTGATCTGTCCTGATTACTTATATTAATAATCAATAAATTATGAATAATCTAATATTATTCAAGATATTTATTCTTATCATTCATATAATTATAATTATTATAATTCTAAAATTTCTTCTTCTCATTTATTCTCCTATCTAATTGATAAAACTCACATTCTATAAGTTATTTCTCACTACCATCCTAATAATACCTATGTTTTTTACAATTCAGTTAAGATGTAGCATAACAACAATATGTAGAAGTATAAAATGAAATATCACAATTCATTCAATTTTCCATATTTATGAATTTCATTAATATATTATTATAAAATATCTATGTTTTGGTTAGATCATCAAGGATTAAATTCTTAATATGTTATTTATCATCAATCATTATTCTATTTTGTTGCCACTTATTTAAAATTATATTAATGATCACTTTAACCAATTTATTCTCCATTATCTATCTCTCACTAAGATACAGAAATATTTTAAAGATAGTAATAAATATCTAATTCATTTGAGAAACAAACTCACTAGAAATAAAATTAAATGACTGATAGTACACACTCAAAATATATGTCCTCATATCAGGATCCCTTTAAGTTATAAACTAAATAGAATTATTATTTTAAAAAATATTATATATAATTTTATATGAAGATACCTGAAAATAGATGTTCTATCGAATAGAAAAAATAAGAAATTTTGGACTCTAAAATTCAATTTATATTCATGTTTCTCTATATAACTAAATTCATGAATAAGTGTATCTAGAAATTTTTAATCTTGGATCATCATACTATTTTTGTTAACTCCATTATCAAAAACATATATCTCCATTATGTCTATCCAATACTCATAATTACCACTATTAAAGATAAGTTTATAATTTGTATTGAAATTTAAAAAAATAAACCAATTGGTAAACCATATTTATAAATAATATTTTATCTATTACATATTTTTCAAGGAAATAAAATATAATGACATTCTCACATAGATATATTTATCCCAAATATGGTAGTTTTAATATGGGTGTGTAATAGAATTTTAAAACTACCTCAAAATTTTATCCCCCTCAATACATTGTGTTGTTTGGAAGATATATATTCTATACTATTAAAGGTTAACATAAAGATTAAAAATAGAAAAATATAAACTACATGGATTTCACAACCAATCCAAATTAAAATAATCCAAATTGAAATAGTAAAATAAATCTAAATGGTATATTGGTTGACTATTTGTAAATTCCTTTAATTAATATTTTTCATAGATATTTAGATATATTCAAATAAACTATTCTATATATATCCATTATTGCGGGATAGTTTGTATCCAACTACAAGTAAACGAGTTGTAATACCATGGATCTTAATTAATAAATAAAAATAGAATATATAATTTTGAATATCACACATCATCAATAGATGTCAGTAGAATCAATAATGACACTAATCTCCTCTTTAATGAGTATTATCTATTAAAATTATATAACCTAGACTACATCAAACCAAATGCTCATAATTTTTAATTTCCAATCCCAAAAATCTCATAAAATGAATGAGATAAGAAGGAAATAAATCCAACTTAAAATATGTGATTTTTTAGAATGGAAAATTCCACACCCAAAGGCTTTAAAATACCCTAAAATTAAAACAAATAAATGTCTCAAAGAATTATTATAGTGAAAATCATAAAGCAGATATTATAGAAATGTTATAATTATAAATATTTAATTCTTTTAAGCATAGTCCTCAATTATAATAAAAATTGAAACAAACTCTACAATGGTATACACTTAGATATTAGGTACTTTTAATAAACATGGAAACCTCAACACTAACATATATTTCATATAGTGAATATTTCTTCATAAATTATTCAAAATTATATATATCAAAATAAAAATATAATAACTTGTGAATATATTTCTAAATACACACAAACAAATATTAAATAAAAACATCAAGTTTAGATAACAATAATATAACATGTATTGTGATATTCAAAATAAATAATATAGAATAATATATATGGATCAACTATATTATTTAATGTAAATGGAGCTCCATTAAATATAGATTACATTTTACTTTATTCTAAACTATTTTTTTCTTTATAATATTAGAATATATATTGTTTATGTTAGGATATCCACTCAGTTTTACTAGTATCTTATTGAGATACATTCAACAAGATATCATATATTTTCCATAAAATCCAAGAAACAATAGTAATGATCATGGTGTTTATACATCCCAATTTTAATAATGATTTTACAATTGAAATATACATTGAATTCATCTAGTAAAAAGAAGATTTAAATATATGATAGTTTAAGATATAAATATAGATATTCTAAATCATGTTCATGTAGTAACCCTTAATAAACATATGATTCACTATCTCAACTATAAATGAGGAATATTTATTACAATTTGATACTATAAAAATATTTCATTCTGGACAAAGTAAAATTTATTGGATAACATAATTATGGATCTTCCTTGAAACAACACTCATCATATTTTAGATACGGTCAACCTAGAATCCATCACCCAACTGGTCTATATTTTTTTAGTATATTATAAATATGATGATAAATTGTTTTTTTAAAAAATTCACTATATATTAATGATAATGGTAGTTTTTTTCATTCTAATAGTAGAGTATAATATCCAAAACATCCCTTTTAGATCATTTGAGAACATATTTGCTGACTATTTTGTGTTGATAAGACAATTTGATTAAAAATATGGAATTGAACGACTAGGTAAGTAGACATGATTCTTAGATCATTTGGTTTTCTGGTATAGGATATATCTATTCAACCGAATCTTTCAAGATAATTACAATGTATCATTAACAATGTAGACTTGGTTTACCCATTGAAAAGATGTGAAATACCATGCATCCTTTAAAATAGAAACCACTTCTTCCCCCTTTTATCCATTATGATGTTGTACTAAATAAAATATCCCTAAATATTAAAATATATATATTTTATAGACACAAACCCATATATTTTGAGAGTATTTTTATGTTAATACCACCATTAGAGAAATCTAAGGATATCTATATCTAACTATATCAATAAAAGAAATAGTTATAATTAAATTTCAATATGAATTTTAAAATTATCATCTAAATATTTCTAATAAATAGTTTTGGGATCTTCATAAATGATAATATATGGATCACAATGGGTAAAATAGTGATATTATTAAGAATAATATTTTATTAATCTAAATAAAGTGATACTTCTAGTTTTATGTATGAGAAGATAATTATTATAACATGTTACTAAATTGATAAATTTTAATTTTTCAACTTGTTAATTAAACTTCTTGGTACATCACATAAAATTCCAACTAGGAAATAATCTAATAAATTTTATAATATGTAATCTTCTTTTTTACATTTTCAGGGTCATAGATGGGTTAATTCAAAAAATATTATCCTTCTGGCCATTGAAAATTTCATAAAATTTAAATATCCATTTTGTATAATTCATAGAAAAGTGTATAAAATTTAGAAACATTATAATATCATACTAAAAAAGAGGATACATATACGTATATATTCATATATTATCCTAAATTATCTTATGATTCATTGTCTAATCATGTACATCATTTCCCCACAAAAGACATTTTATCCAAAATGAAATGTGTAGCTAAAAGTGTATCTCATTTCATAAGTCCTTTAATAAAATTAACCAATCTATATTGACTACCCATCAGATAGATCAAGAACCACCACAAGAAAACAAATAAAAAGAGCACCTCATGAAACTATGATGATAAAATAAAAAATATCAATAAATGTAAAATGATAATCAATTCTATTATACCAGAATCATTCTTAATGAAAAACATTATCATTATATTTCACATGAGGATATTTTTATTCATGTCCAATATCATTTCATAAGTAACAGTAGTGGATTCATAAATTTTCATACCCTACATGAATCCATGTTTCTCCATGGAAATATTTTTTAGAATAAAAATTGATATAGAATAGGTTAGGATCATATCAAAAAAATTACACTTATAGTTTCACAAAATGATAACAACTAATAGATTGACAAAAATGGAATTTTTATGTCTAATGATGATTAAAATAGTAATAAAACACATTTATTTGTAAATATCCCTTCCCTTAAAGTTTATTTTAATATATTTAAAAAACTCTTTGACAATATCCTAAGAATAAATAAACAATGAACCAACAAATCCATTAGTATATTGTGCACTATTCAGATAAAACCAATTGACGGAATTAGTAATCTCATTTATCAAACAGTTAATACATAGATGGCTATTATTGGATTATGAAATGGAAAAAAATGTTGTTATAAATTGAGTTTTATAGGACTCTAATATATTTTGTGAGTTTATCTTCTTAAATACCGCTATTTCATGTAATATTAGATTATAAATAATCCATTTCATTGGGTTTGAACACATTTCCATATTTCATGTTGGAACTATTATAATGCACTAACTAAAATATCCTAAATGGAACTATAATTAGAGCACCATAAGGCCTCATATGTGACCCCTCATACACTAGAGGCTGTAGACTAGTAGTGATAGACTAAAAGAAACACAGAGACACTATACACTTTGTACCATTACACAAAATAACAATCAAATAAATAATTATCAGATAAATAATCAGTGTAAGTGAAAGGTATTATAGATAATTTATAACCATAAATAATAGATAATTTCAATATGATACAACTAATATGACACCACTTCCCAAGACAAATACATACATCAGGGGTTTAAAACTAGTGAAAAAAGTACATATAAATAGAAATAAAATATATAGGATCCTCAACTATAAAACCTAGGTTCCTCTATGATCTATCCTATTGATATACACCCACATAATCCATCCATATTTTTCATACAACATGCCACCTTAAATGTAATCATAATGTAAGATATATATAACTTTTCTATATATATTTCATTATATATAGATCATGTATATATGGGAAAATAAATTATTTTATCAAAATACAACATACAAAAAATTAATTTTTTTGTTATTGTGTAAAAAACCAAGAACCACAATACCTATCATCATCTACATCGATCAATATAAGTAGAAAGGTCATATCAAAACAAATCCATATACTCCATCACTCAAGGTAGTAGAATAAAACTAGAACATGAAAAAATTCATCTCATTGAGGGTAGATTCACATAATGAATATCAATCTCAAATACCTTCCCAAAAAACCAACCTCTAACTTGGGATATGGTCTTGTAACGTCCTAGATCTGGGTGCCACTCCATGGGTGCCCCAAACCCGGTTGGTCATATGACCTCAAGTGCATTTCCCCAAACGCCAAAGGTTGCCGACTAGTAGTGAGGGCCCAAGTCTGATAGTGGGGAAACTATGACTTCATTTTTCAAAGTGTAGCACAGTGGAATACAAGAACAAACATACAACAACAGCGAAATAAGTAAAACATACATAACTGAAATGAGAAACTATAGTAAATGAGAACCAGCAGTTATATTGATAATTATGCAACATGTCTCTAGTTCTAAGAAAATATCCAGGATATGTTATACAACAATACAATACACTAGAAAGTACAGGTACATCAAACAATGAAAAACAATTCAACAGAACTCAGCAGCATTGCAAGCATAAGCTCGGTCCCATGCTCTCCTACTCCTCTGAAACAATCAAGTACCTGTATAGGGACCCTTTCCCTTATCCACACCTACAGCAATATAGTCTGTTTGGGCCAAATACATGACCCAAACAGGGTGTGAGAAATGAATCCTAGTAGGCACCCACCAAAGGTTCGTGCCCAACTGTCAGTGTAAATGTGCAACAACAGTGTGAAATAGTAAATGAAATAACTCAATAGGTACTCAAAGTAACTAACGGTGCCAGTTATATTGCCATTTTTAATATTCATTTAACCATTAAATATCAGAAAATCACCACAATGTATTTCTAAGTAAACAGTCAGTGTCCTTAGGCACGTAAAACCTTCCCCTCATGTAAAGAGAATCCAAACCCACAGGAATCTGCCCATAGGAATATCAAATATTACCTACAGGCGTATGAGGTGTCTCCCACAGGCACAGAATCTACTGCCCATAGTCACGAAAGAAGTTTCCCTTAGGATAAATAGAGCACTACCCACAGGATAATCACAACATTGAGCTCAGGCTAAACAAGTAACCAGGACATGCACAACATATAAACAAGAAATTTATATACAATTCCCCTCAAGGTAATTAAAGACATTCTAAAATTTATGGTATACCCTCGGGTAACCTGGCCAAACGGCTAAACAGAGGAAAACACCCCAAGGGTGGTCCTGGATCCAAGTAGCGATCCCAAACAATAGTTTTACAATTTCATTAAATTATCTATGCAATTCTAGGTATTTAAAATAGAAAAGGCCTCAGCCACACGACACCCCAACATGGGTTCATTGCACATTGGTACACAAAAAAGCACAGCAGTTGGAATTTAATCACCAGACCACCTACCTCGATCGCCAATGAACGGTATATGTGAAAGACACTCCTCAAATCGTCCAAGAATGATGTAGATCTGACATAAAATAATTATTATTCAAACATAAATAACTTCCCCTTTGGAAATAATTTGTAAGAACAGATCAAGGATAGGGGAGAACTCACCCGTGCGGTTCCAAGGAGATCGACAGTGCAGAAAATGGGTTCGTAGTGTGCGGTCAGAAGGTCCTCCAAGCTCCGTCCGTCTCTCCAAATCTCTCCTCAAGTTCTAAGCTTCCTCTATGAATAGAGGAGGCTACTTCCCATTTTAAGAGAAAAAAACATACTACACGGCGTGTACTATTGGGTACACGACGTGTAATTTTCATGTTTTAATTGTTCCTTTGGCATATTCTTTCCACCACGACACTGTTCATATATCGACATGAGTACACAGCATGTATTCATGATTACACGGCATGTACTGTCGCTCAACTCCCACCTTCTTACTGTTTTCCTATTTACTGACTACACAGTGTGTAAATTCCCACTACACGGTGTGTAGTCGGTTTTTACACCCATCATCGTCGACTGGCCTACACGCCCTGTGTACTCATTCCACACTACCAAAGTACACAACATGTGGAAAAGTACACAGCGTGTGGAAAAGTACACGACATGTTGAAAAGTACACAACATGTAGTCACAAAATTTAGGATTTCCTCCCATTTTCCTTATTTTCTTAAAAAACACTTAAGGAAAAGAGAAAATAAGAAACCCGTACCACATGAATAAGAACCGGGTTCTTATAAACATCTCCCCTTAAAGAAATTCGTCCCTGAATTTCCCTTCAAAGGGTGGTGAAGATAAAGATTAGAATAACTCTGTCCACTGAGCATGGATGTCAGTCTCCCGCTCCCAGGTTTCGTCCTGCACTCGGCCATGCTGCCATAGCATCCGTACGAGAGGAACTGACCGGCCTTAGAGAACCTTCGTGCTCCTATCCATGATACGAATTGGATGCTCCTCAAAGGATGAATCTATCTGAATCTCAACCTCCTCTAGATGAAAGGTGTGAGATGGGTCTGAATGATAGCAGCGCAACTGAGATACATGGAAGACATCATGCATAGCCTGGTACCTTTTTGGTAACTACAACCGATAGGCAACCATCCCGACTCTCTCCAGAATCTCAAATGGATCCACATACCTTGGTTAATGTTTACCATATCTCCTAATCCGCTTGTGTCCCAACCTCGGTGAAACACACAAGAAATCCTGATCCCCAATCACGAACTCTAGGGTCATCTGTGGTGATCAACATAAGATTTATGACGAGATTGTGTAGTAGAAATCCACTTTTGAATCAATTGGATCTTCTCATAAGTCTCTTGTACGAGACGTGGTCCCAATAAAGCTGCCTCACCTACCTCCACCCAACAAGAAAGGTGATGAGGATAGCCTTTCATATAAAGACATGTAAGGTTCCATCTCAATAGTTTATTGAAAACTATCATTATATTTAAACTCAACTAGGGGTATATGCTTCTCCCAGAAGCCCCCAAAGTCTAGGACACATGCACACAATATGTCCTCTAGCACCTGTATCATACGCTCTGACTGACCATCAGTCTGAGGGTGGTAAGCTATGCTCAGAAGCACCTGTGTACCCAGTTCCCTCTGAAAACTTTTCCAGAAATGAGATGTAAAATGTGAGTCCCTACCTGAAACGATAGAATGAGGAACCCCATGTAGACGTACAACCTCTCAGATATACTCCTTTCCGAGCTCATCAACACTAAAGGTCTCCATGACCAGAAAAAATTGAGCCACCTTCATGTGTCTATCCACAACAACCCACACGACATCATTTCCTCGAGGTGACCTCGACAACCCAGTCACAAAGTCCATCATGACATCATCCCATTTCCACTATGGAATTGGTAACTGCTATAATAGTCTGGCTGGCCTCTGATGCTCCGCCTTCACCTGCTAACAGGTGGAACATCTCGTAACAAAACTAGCTACTTCCCGTTTCATACCCGGCCACCAAAAATGACGTCTCAAGTCAGAAAACATCTTCGTAACTCCGGGATGAACTCCCCAAGATAAAGCATAAAACCACCACATCAACACCTCACGTATATCCCCTGGAACCCACATATGTCCATGGAAACACAGTACCTCATCATCACCTATCGTCCATCCAAGAGGAGGGTCCTCACTTGCCACCTACTCCTGTAGAACTAGGCCTTCTAAATCAGATAGATATCTCATCCTCACTCTATCCAGGAGGGTAGAAGTCACAGCTAAAGATGAAAGATTGGTTTTCCCCTGGCTATCATGCTCCTCCAAATGCATCTTAGAGAATAAATCCATTAGCTACCACTCACCACTGGCCTCATGAACCGCCTATGTCTGAGTCTTCCTACTCAGTGCATCAACAACTGCATTACCCTTACCATGTGTATTGGAAAGCTCAAAATCGAAGGACTGAAGGTATTTGACCCACCTTCGCTGCCTCAGATTCAATTCATGTGGAGTAAAGATATACTTAATACTTTTGTGGTCGTTGAAAACCACAAAATGATCTCCCAAGAGATAATGTCTCCAACAGCGTAACACATGAACAACTCCATCTAACTCGAGATCATGCGTCGGGTAATTACTCTCCTGTGGCCTCAACTGTCGAGACCCGTACGCAACAACTCGATTGCCCTGCATCAACACAGATCCCAGCCCAATACCTGATGTATCACAATAAACTATATAAATCTTTCCTTGCTCTGGAAGAATCAGGATTGGTGTTGATTTCGACCTTCCCTTCAGCTCCTGGATGGATGTCTCTCAATCTTCTGACCAAACAAACTTCACACCCTTCTTATTCAAACCCATCAATGGCGCTGCTAAGTGGGAGATGTCCTATATAGAATTCCTGTAGTAACCATCCAGCCCCAAGAAACTCTGTATATCAAACACGTTCTTAGGCTGCTCCCAGGAAACTACTACTCTCACCTTTTCTGGGTCTACTGCAACTCCTGCATCTGAGATGATATGACCCAGGAAGTGAATATGGTCCATCCAAAAGTGGAACTTTGAGAGCTTATCTTATATCCGATGCTCTCTCAGTGTACTCAATACGATCTCAAGATGGGTGGAATAGTCATGTCGAGTGTGAGAGTACAACAAGATGCCATCCACAAAGAATTCCACAAAAGAAACCAGATATGGATGGAACACACAATTCATTAGATCCATGAAAACTATTGGTATGTTCATGAGTTCGAACGACATAACCAAGTACTCATATAGACCGTACCTACTCATAAAGGTTGTGAGAGGTATATTAGATGTTCTAATGTTCAACTGATGATATAATGATCTCAAGTCAATCTTCGAGAATACTCGTGCACCTCGAAGTCAATCAAAAATATAACCAATCCTTGGTAAGGGATATCGGTTCTTGACTGTCAACTGGTTCAACTTCCGATAATCCACACAGAGCCTGAGGGTACCATCTTCCTTCTTAGCAAAAAGGATCGGAGAACCCCAAGGACAAGTGCTGGGTCGGATAAAACCCTTTGACTGTAACTCCTCTAACTACCTATTGAGCTCCTATAACTCAGGTGTAGCCATCCTATAAGAAGGAACGGATACCGATGCCGCTCATGGAACAAGCTCAATAGAGAATCCACATCATGCTCTAGAGGTAGACCTAAAATGTCGTCCAGGAAGACATCCCTGAAATGATCAACCACTGGAGGGAAGTCCTTTTGACAAGTCCCCTAATCATCTAGATATAAACTCAAAAACTGGGCTATGACTCCACCTCACCCATGATGCTCTGGCCCAGCTCGACTCTCCTAAACATCCCACTCAGCTTTGTATAGAAACTCTCCGCCCTCTGGTGATGTGAAACGCACCCTGCGACGATAGAAGTCTACAAAGGCTCGAAAGGGAACCAACCGGTCCATCCCAATAATGATATCATAGCTCGTCATCTCCAAGAAATAGGGGTCATAAAGGAAGTGACACCAAAAAACCTCAAGGGGGCACTCCATGCACTGACACACACCATCTGTTCTAGTCCCCAACAGAGTGTCTAGCGTCATAACATCAGAAGAAGAAGAAACACAGAGCCCAAGTCTCTCCACAATAGGAACAGATACAAATCTATGTGTAACACCCATATAAAAAAGTATAGAAGATAAGACAGAAGCTACTAGAATAGTACCTATGATAGTAGAAGGTCTGGGATCCTGATCCCGTTGGGTCTATTGCACTACATATGCCTACCTTGTGTTGTGGCCCTATGACACAACCTAGCTACCCAGAGCTATCCTGCCCTGCTGCCTATGAGTTCTTGGTGTCTAGATACCACGACCACGACCACCATCTCTACCTGTACACCCTGACATATTCTAGTTTCCTGACTGGTAAGAAGCTGCTGGTCCTGCTCCCGCACACAGAGTTTTCACTGAACCCCTCTCACTAGCCAAAGGTGGAAACTCCCTACAAAACTGCTGTAGATTCCCCATCCTGCCGCAAGCTCGAAATTCCACTGGGTAATGTGGACACTGTGGTCTCTTGTGCCCCTCCATACCACACTGGTAGCACATGACCTGGCCACCTGAATCATTATTCTGGCTGGTACTGCCACCGTGAGAGAATTCCATCAGTCTCTTCCTCATACTGGTAGAAATAGTACAAAAAACTGGTGTCGAACCACCCTGTCCCACACCACTAGCTTCCCGCAGATTTCGCTCGGTAATTAGTGCCTAGTTCACAATAGTGTGTACAGTAGGAAACCTGAAAACATTCACCAGTGCACGGATGTCATATCGAATACCATCCTCAAAGTACCTAGCCCTCAACGTCTCATCACCCACCAGAATGGGTGCAAAACGCTGAATCTCAGTGAAATGAGTAGAATAACCCATCACCGACATAGCGTCCTGCTACAGATTCATGAAATCTCGAGCTCTATCTTCCCTCAGCATCTTTGGGAAGAAGAAGTCATAAAAATCTGTCTGAAAATCTTCCCATGCCATGTCTCTGTAATGATCTGACTGGGTGGTAACATCCCACCACCTGTTGGCTGAATCACTCAACATATAAGTTGCAAGCTTGACCCTCCGCCCTGGAGGCATCTCAAGATGCTTGAAAATAGTCTGCAATGAATCCAGATAATACTTTGCAGCCTGTGGTCCACCATACCAAGAAAATGTAGGCAGATGATACTGCTGGAAGATACGTGTCAGCTCAGCCATAGATGTGGCAGCTAGAGGTTCTCCCTAAAAGGTCTGCATGAACCACATGAATCCTTCACAGAACTACGCATCCGTGCCTATGTCAAGTATAATGGGTGGCACCAAATCTGGATCTGCTGGAGGATCCACTGGTAGCCCATGGCCTACCATCTCTAGAGTATAATTGTTGCATCTCTCTTGGCGAAAAACGCATGGTCGTCTCAGCGGCATGACTCTCTAAGGTCAAACACACACCTTAAATCAAGATTACAAAAGACCAAAAACAAGGAGACAAAGAAGAAAAGTTTTCAAAATTTAAAAAACTTGACAACACAGTGTCTATAAATACTACATGACTTGTTCTCACAACCATTCACATGTTCATGTACTCCAGCTTAAACTGGCCATGTAACACCCCAAACACACGGCATGCCTTCCAAATACACAACGTGTACTTGAATCCTCCTCCCCTTCCCAAGTCCTTATACACGGATTAAGCCACACAAATTACTTGAAAAAGACTACACGGTGTGTAAAACATCTACAAGATGTGCATGGTTTAATTTCCAACTGCCTGTGTCGTTCGTGACATGGCTGACTACTCAAATGAAACCACACGGCGTGTTACACCCGCACACGGCGTTTACACCACCCCGTTTCCCTAGACATATGGCTAAGTCCACATAGTATCCCACTGGTAAGGAATACATGGAGTGTCCCTCAGGTACACGGCATGTTCAAGAAGAGGTAACACCGACCCGTGTTTGTTAGATACACGGCCGGGTCCCCAGGTCAGACTACACGACGTGTTCCATGGTGGACACGGTGTGTATGTCTCAAGGCCTCCTACTTCCGTGTTGTTAGTTACATGGGAGGACTCCAGGTCAACACTACATGGTGTGTACATTTGGTACACGACCTGTTTTTTTCGAAGCCTTTCTCTACCCCGTGTCGCAACCCACATGATCTATGACACGGGATGAGACTATACGGCGTGTACTCAAAATGTTTTCATTTCTTTCTGAACAAAAGTACACATGATATGTGTCTGAGGAACTACACGGCATGTATCCTGGGTGTTCCAGACAGTAAGCCTCAGATACTACTCCAGAACCCAGAAAATACTGAAAAAACACCTAAGTGCCAAATTCCAATCCGTGAGGGCCCATACTCCCCACGAATCAAAGTGTGACATCTTATACATGTTATACACAAGTAAAAAAGTCAATGATCCACAAAATTCCGATCATTGAGGGCCCATACTCCCCAAAAACCAAATTTTTGCATCCATCCTATCCACAGGCTCACACAAAAATACCCTATCACATAGTTTGTATTTATCAATGTAGCTATCACAACAACATACCTTTTGGGCACAACAACTATCACAACAACATGCAATTTCTAATGTGCCTACATGGCATGGAACTATGCATCACATGTGATTTATAGCATGTACCTAAATGATGCATGAGATGGAATACCCTCATCTCATAGGTTTGCAACTAAATAGAGCACATGGATAACATATAAATAGAAAAATAAAAAGTGCGTCACTAAACGGTGAAAATCAAATCAACCGTAAAATCACAAAACGAGTAATAATTAAAATAACGATGTAGGTCGGCTTTTCCTTATACAAGGGTTAGCTACTCCCGGGCATAGCTTATTACCAAGTACCATTTCCGTCCTATCCCTAACTAAGGATCCAAATAGTATGTCAAAGAAAAGAACCCCTATGATAACAGTTTGTAACATCCCGGATCCGGGTGCCACTCCACGGGTGCCCCGAACCTGGTTGGTCACATGACCTCAAGCGCATTTCCCCAAATGCCAGAGGATGCCGACTAGTAGTGAGGGCCCATGTATGGTAGTGGGGAAACTATTACCTCATTTTTCAAAGTGTAGTGCAACAGAATACAAGAACAAACATACAACAACAGTGGAAGAAGTAAAACATACATAACTGAAATGAGAAACTGTAGTAAAAGAGAACCAGCAGTTATATAGATAATGATGCAACATGTATCTAGTTCTAAGAAACTTTCCAGAACATGTTATACAAAAATAAAATACACTGGAATGTACAGGTACAACAAACAAAGAAAAATAGTGCAACAGAACTCAATAGCATCACAAGCCTAAGCTCGGTCCCATGAACTCCTACTCCTCTACAACAATCAAGTACCTTTATAGGGAACCTCACCCTTATCCACACCTACAACAATATAGTCTGTTTGGGCCAAAGACATGACCCAAAAAGGGTGTGAGAAATGAATCCCAGTAGGCACCCACCAAAGGTCCGTGCCCAACTGTCAGTGTAAATGTGCAATAGTAGTGTGCAATAGTAAATGCAATAACTCAAGCAGTACTCAAAGTAACTAACTATGCCAGTGATATTTCCATTTTTAATATTCATTTAATCATTCAATATTAGGAAATCACCACAGTGTATTTCTAAGTAAACAGTCAGTGTCCTCAGGCACATAAACCCTTAACCTCAGGTAAAGAGAATCCAAACCCACATGAATCTTCCCACATGCATGTAGAATAATGCACACAGGGGTACGAGGTGTCGCCCATAGGCACAAAATCTACTTCCCACGGGCACGAAAGAAGTTTCCCTTAGGATGAACAGAGCACTACCCACAGGCTAATCACAACACTGACCTTAGGCTAAACAAGTAGCTGGGCCATTCCCAACATATAAACAAGCAATTTATATGGAATTCCCCTTAAGGTAATTTAGGACATTCTAAAATTTACGGTATACCGTCGGGTAACCTGGCCAAATGGCTAAATAGAGGAACGCACCCCAGGGGTGGTCCTGAATCCAAGAAGCGATCCCAAACATCTGTTTTACAATTTCATTAAATTATCTATAAAATTCTAGGTATTTAAAACAGCCAAGGCCTCATCCACATGACACCCCAATATGGGTTCATTGCACATTGGTACACAAAAAAGCACAGTAGTTGGAATTTAAACACCAGAACACTTACCACGATCACCCCTGATAGGTATACGTGAATGAAGCTCCTCAAATATTCCAAGAACGACATAGATCCGTGGTAAAAGAATTCTAGTTCAAACATAAATAAAATTCCCTTGGGAAATAATTGGTAAGAACATCTTAAGGAGATGGGAGAACTCACTCGTGCTATTCTAAGGAGATCAATGATGCATAAAATGGGTTCCCAGTGTGCAGTCGGGAGGTCCTCAAATCTCCAGTCGTCTCTCTCAAGATCTCCCCCAGTTCTAAGCTTCCTCTATGAACAGAGGAGACTACATCCCATTTTAAGTGAAAAAACAGACTACACGGCGTGTACTATTGGGTACATGGCGTGTACTTTTGATTTTTTAACTGTTCTTTCGACGACTTCTTTCCATCGCGGCACTGTTCATCTGTCGACATGAGTACACGACATGTATTCATGACTACAAGGAATGTACTATCGCTCAACTCCCATTGCCTTATTGTTTACCTACCAACTGACTACATGATGTGTAAATACCCACTACACAATGTGTAGTCGTTTTTTACACCCATCATCATCGACCGACCTACACACCCTGTGTACTCATTCCACACTGTCAAAGTACACGGCGTGTGGAAAGGTACCCGGAATGTAGTCACAAAATTTAGGATTTCCTACCATTTTCCTTATTTTCTAAAAAATACTTAAGGGAAAGAGAAAAAAAAGAAACTCATACCTCAAGAATAAGAACCAGGTTCTTACAAGTATAATATCAAATGTTTTATAAAAGGTCATACTACCACCCCTCACTCAATTTGAGCTATTATACCATATCACATACCACATAATATACCCTATACCTATAATTTAGGGTATGATCTCACACCATCTCACATACCATATCCCATAACACCACCTACTCATATAGGGTGAGGTATCATTCTATATCACATACTATATTCCATACAACCATGATGTCACTTAGTATGAGGTATCATACCATACCTAATATTATATATCATCATTATTTCCTAATATAGTAAAGGTATACTAATAAGGAAATAAATACATGGCATACATAGCTCATATCCTATACCTCAGATATCCATAAACATATAGCCACCTAACACTCAGTTGGGGGATAACTTATATAGCTATGCCACAAACAACCTAACCAACCTCATCAACCACTTTCATCACAAAAAACCAATACAAATTGTCCTCAAGATCATCTTAATAACTTATGATATAACAAATCATATTCTTGGACTATATACCATACATGGAAGCACCAAACATTAATACTATAATTCAGACCATGAATTGCCATGTAAAAATTGTCAAAAACATATACCAACATCAACACCCAATATCTAAATATTTTATCACCCTACCACACCACGAGGAGTATAATAGAAAAAAATTTCTATCTTGAATCATACATTGTGAAATGACCCCATGAAACCTCACCAAAATCCACTTAATCTACCCATAGAAACACTATATTAACACTATCTAGGGCCAACATGGTTTCCCACTAGTTATCCATACCCATCTTTCATTATTTTCTCACTCCTTTTGGAGTATATTATAAATATAAAATATTTTACCACACAATTTACACAAATCATGTGCCCCAAAGCACACTATATAAATAGTGAATATGCTATCCAATAGTCTAACAACATGGTTATACCAATCCAAATGGATATACCCAAATAAAGGTCTCGCCTCCATCATCCTGCTTCTCTGAATCAAAATGTTTATGGGATCTATGTTTGTAACCATAGAATTTCCCACACACTTCACAATGGTGTACACTAACTAAAATTTATATACAAGCGATATCCACTTAGAATCCCTTAACCTACTAAAATAATATAACTTTAGGTCATACAAATGTTATTCTTTAATTTAAGGAATATTTGGAGTCCTTTCAACAATTAAGAAAAATAGAACCCTTGTATACATAATATTTTGGAATATCTTAAATCTCTAACCTATGCGCGGAGAACTTACACCACAACATGATGGATTAAACTATGTGTAATATCCTTAGAATATAAAAGAACACTATGTTTGATAACTTATTCAACACAAAACATCATGATTAAACAAACCATAAAATATAATTATTTAAATATTATAAATTTAACAAAGCCATTAAATTTATGTGTATGAATAATATTAATGGAATTATGAAATATATATATATATATAGATCCAAAAAAATATAAATGTATTGATTAATTCCTAGTAAATAACGTCTCATTTTTTAGTAAAGTCATTTTATATTTCAATAATATGTTTCACACAAAAATAATTTTTTTATTGATTTTTCTGAGATAATATCATAAATAATATCAATATTTTTTCAAAAATAGTATATCAAAATTAACATAGGGTATTGTTTTTGAATTTTTTCTAAAAATATTAATTTTTTGTTTAACAGCGAATAATAAAAATTATTATAAAATTCTAATTTATTTCATTAAAAAGTTAAATTGTGATATTAATTTGATATTAATGTAATATAAGTATCATTTAATTAGATAGTATATAATTAAAATTATTTTAATAATAATTACTCCTACTTTTGGTATAATTCCTTTTTTTTACTTAAAACACATTTGTTGAAAAACTGTTTTTTCATTATGTTTTTATTTTTAATCTTAAATTAATTTATCCCACTTCTTGATTTTTTTTTGAAAAATAGAGATAATTTTTTTATCCAAGAGGTATAAATTTTGAAAATATTTTTCTTTAATTTTTACACATTATGAATAATAAAATTAGTAAATATTTTTCACATTAGTAAGGGAAAATTGATTATTTAAGATTTAAAATAGCATGATAAGTTCATAAAATAACACTAAATATTCTATTTAGATTTTTAGATAATTTTTTTTGACCTTGAACATCCAAGATTTGATAATGAGAAAATTTTATGTCACCTACAATTGATTATAACATTTATATTATTTATGGTAAATATAAAATCAGAAATGTCACAATTCTTTTTAATATTAATAATATTTTTTTAATAAGAATGAAAACTACACATGATTTGTTATAAATTTTTATTTTAATGATCATTTTTTTTATCATGGTACGTTATTACTATTTTTTAGTAATTACATAATTACATTAAATGCTTATGTAATGCTGACACAATATTTTTTCAATTAATAGTAAAATAAAATAATTCATTTTAAAATATTAAAAGTAATATAATGTAAATTTCTTATTGGATTCTAAGAATAGTAAAGATAATAATAACATATTATAGTTTTGTAAATTTATTATATTTTAATTACTTTACTTCCATTTTGTTTTGAAATCAAATTAAACGAATAGTTCCTAAATTAACATTAATGATATTTTGTAATAAATAAAATTTTAATAAAATATTTAAAATAACTATAAAAATTACATGATCCTAGTGAAGGATATATGGATGATAAAATCAACCATGTTCAATTTATGGTTAAAATGTATTTTTATATCATCACTCTTGACTACTGACTTGTATAAATCATTGATACCATAGTTAGTGTAAACAATTTTAATAAGGAGATTAATCAGAGAGATAAGGGTGAAAACATCACCTAAACCAGTAAAAATTTTATTGGATGAGATTATTCTGATTGATCCTTATCATATCATCCAATTATATCATTATGGATCCACCTAAACATGAAAATTATTATATAAGAATTTAATATTTTATATAATTCAAAGAGTTCCCCTCCTCATAATTATAAAGGGCCACTCCTATCCTCTTTCACTCACACATTAGGGACCATTTTTTATTTCAATATATTCCCAAATCCTTTAATGATATCCCTTCCCATGTTATATTGGTATATTTTTCATAATACCATAATTATAGGTCTTATGGTATTAATAATAAGAGGTTGTCTGAAGAAGAGGTACAATATTTAACTAAAATGTTTGGTACTATTTATTCTTATACATCCATCAAATATTTTTCAATCATGAAGAAATAATACCATCTTTTTATATTATATACATATATGTCATTATTTTAATTTCATTACCAATATAGATATCCTCTTCAATCAATTGGGGAATGAAAACACCGTTCATACGTTGGTGTGGATTGCCACCTCCACAAAGTGATGTATTTCATTTTCAATTACCGTTTAACATGAATTTTTATACTGATGGATTTAATATATATATATATAGTTAATAAAATAATTATCATTATTGAAATATAATATCAGATATTCTATCATCCTTCCAATCACTGAATATTGATAATGTTATTTGTGCGTATGTGTGGATTACCATCCCCACAAAGTTATGTGAATTGATTTTCATCACCAAATAAAATTTATGATACACACACACACACACATATATATATATGTCTGTGTATTTAATTAAATAATATATTATTCATTATATAATTATAATTATAAAAATATTAAACAATACTTAAATGTATTTTTATAATGATCTTTGAAAAATGGAAATGTTACTCATGCGTACGTACGATCTACCATCTCCAAAATTGGAACATAGTTAATTTTTCATAAACAAAAATCATGGTTTTAAAATAAAAATTGATGTGAAAAATAATAATTATGTTATGATTATTATTCTGGAGATAAGTGAATAGTGACACATTTTACAATGAGAAACACATTGAATCTGTTTTGAAATTATAAACCAAATATCCTGAAAAAACTCAACATGGATTTATAAAATTTTGTAATTAAAATAAATTAAATAAATTGTTTAATGATAAGGGATTAATAATATAAAATTATCTTAATAAATTATATATTTGAAATATTTTTGCAAACTATGTTTTCAAGGACATAAATATAAGTTTGGACTCGAGATAAGTGATTTCATCTCAATTTCCATTCACTAAGGCATATTTAAATTTTTTTAACTTAATTTATCTTATTTGGTATATATAATAACCCTTTTAAAATCTATATTATGAATCCTTCATTATTATTTAATTTTATGGTTAAATTAAAATTATTTTATACAAGTTGGTCTTATATTGAAGTTACCAATTGTTAAGGGATTTATTAACTCAACATTCATTCATTGGGTTATACTTATAAATAATTGAATTTGTTATGAAATTATTAAGTGTGAATTTTTATATAAATTAATATACCATTATTTAATTTTTTTTATTTTTAATTACACATGAACTCATTTTCATTTCAAGGATTAATGATCACTTCAAAATTTTAGATTTTGCAAGTGTTTTCTTTGTCTCAATCTCAATTTATTAAGACATGGTTTATGTCATGCACCATAATATCCTTGAATGGGGTTATTAATACCTCATGAAATAATTTTGACATATTATTTCATGAAATTTATGGTATTTATAAATCCATATCATATTACTTCTTTTTAATAACTTTTCATTCATATGGTACCAAAGTGGAAAAGTATTTATGACAGGATATTCTTTATTTTTGAGATTTTTTATTTTAAAAGTATCATGGGGTAAATCATATTATGATATTAATTTAAAAAACATGTATTTTATTCTCATATAGTTATGATTGTGGTTTAAATATTTCATTTATATTTACTCCATTATTTTTTTTAAAATCATCAATAAAGTTGTTTGTAAGTGAAACTGATCTTGTAAATTCTTTAATATTGAAAATATTTCTTTTCCATATACATGTAATCTAAAAAGTTTTCATGAATTTTATTTTTTAAGCATTAATTTATTTTTCAAAATTTACTTTATATGATCTTGTAACTTCTTTTAAAAGGTTTTAAAAATGAATATTTTAATTTTTTTTCCAAATAAGTTGTTGTTAACTTATAAAAAATATGTGAAAGGAATGTTTATTTTTAAAATTTATAGAATAAGTATATTTTAACATAGTATTGAAAATTATTTATTTGAATATCCCATTATAATATTTCATGGTTATATTCATATAATATATCTAGCCCATTATTTTGTAAATTTTTATAAAATATTTCATAATGATAATACTATTTTGCTTTATTTTCAATGGAATGTTTTAAATGTTCTTTTAAAGTTATTTTCCACTATATACTAATCCTTTAAGGATTAATTAAAACTACTAGGATTATAGTCCAATTATTCCAGTTATATTCTTTCTTTATATATATTATAATTATTGTTTTAATGAGAATTTCTTGAAAACCACCTCTTCTCCAAAATTTAACAAAACTATAAAGGAATGATGGTTTTTTAAAGGTGTAACATGAATGATTATGTTTCTTATTCAAGGATGGTACTTGGATAATATTAATTATGATAGTGTGATATCGATATAGATTATATGATGTTTGAGCCCCAATTTATCTCTCCAATGCATTGGGTAATGTTCCGTGTCTTTATAGGAAAGAAGGAGGGAGTTAACAGGGAATGTTTCTGATTTGTATTTTATTGGGAATCATTTATTTTTGACACATGTTTATCTCAGGTTATGAATATAATGTTCTATAATACCAACATGTTTTCATTATGATTTCTAAGGGATATAAATGTTTCTTATGATCATGATTGACATCACATGACTAATGATGATTGGTTCTTATGAATCTTGACATATGTTAAAAGAATTATGCCATTTTTCATGATTTATGATCCATGTATTGATGGTTTTGAGTTCTCATATGTTATTCTCATGCACATATATTATGTATTCATACCCTTATTCTCACTTTGTACTCATTGTTGAAATTCAATTATTAATTCCTACTTTCACCCTTACTGAGCTTTTGAAATCAACATTATTATGTTTCCTTTTACAAAGGTTATGAGGAAAGATTTTATTTATTTTATTTTTAATAAGGTTAATAGATGTAAATAACTTAGTTGGAGATGATAGTGATCTATATGAAATAGTTCTTAATAAATCGATTTTTTTATGTTAGAATTTTTCATAATTCATTAAAACTCAAAACAAAAAAGATACTGTAGACGCCGGAAAAGTCCGTTGTTCCCAAACGAAGCTCCGGATGCGGAAAGCGAGGTCATATTTGGAGTCGGAAGAATGTTTCGGAGGGCCCGGAGGCCTTGCGCGGAATTTCAGAGGTCTGCGCGCAAAGATGATGATCCGCGCGCAAACCCCCCGGGATGCGCGCAACTCCCTTGCGCGCCGTGCCCGATTCCGCGCCCGCGAGGAGAATTCCGCGCTCGCGCCTTGTATTCCGCGCCCGGGGTTGCCTATAAATACTAGGCGACCCCCAACGTTTCAAAGGTTGCTGGAAGTCGAACGGTCTCCCGCGCGCGCAATTCAACCCCTTCCGCGCGCAATGCCGATCTTCAGGTAACCTCCTTTCTTTCGCGCAATAGAGCCTTGGGGTCCGCCTTCGCGCGCAATCCCCTTGGCTCCTTCCCTTTGAATAAATTTCAACCCGAAGGCCTTTGCGCGCAAAAGAAGCCTCTTGCGCGCAATCCAACCCGATTGCGCGCACCCCCCATCTTCAAAGTGGCCATTCGTTAGAGAATGAGTCGTTGCCCCCGCGCGCTACCCGAAGCCCAGTGCGCGCAATCCCAATCATCCGCGCACAAAGCGCTGGCCCAATTGCGCGCCAGCCCGCCATTTTGCGCGCCGATCCGCGGTTTTGCGCGCAAAGCTCCTCTTTTGCGCGCAATCCGCCAGGGTCGCCTCCCTTGACCCCCTGCGGGTACCCGCCTGCGTGGCGCTCGATGATCCTCATCCTGGGTGCCCGCACCGTGCGATGTCTTCCCGTGCAACCTTCCAGGCTCGTGCGAAGTGACACGGACCCGTCGGCGGCAATCAATCGTCCAGCATGACGTTAAACTGCACATTCGTCCTGCATGACGTTAAACTGCACATATGTCCAGCATGACGCTAAACTGCACTACGTCCGAGCTACAAGACGTTAAACTGTTCAGCATTCGTCCTGCATGACGCTAAACTGCACCACGTCCTGCACGACGTTAAACTGTATACGTCCAGGCTGCACGACGTTAAACTGCCTAGCCCCCATCGTCCGCGCTGCAAGACGTTAAACTGCCAAGTGTTTCGTCCTCAACACACGACGTTAAACTGTACTTCGTCCGGCAAGATGTTAAACCGTCCGCTTCGTCCTCAACACACGACGTAAAACTGTACTTCGTCCGGCAAGACGTTAAACCGTCCGCATCATTCGATCCCGTGCTTCGCACGCAGGGTCTCCCCCGGTTTGGACGTGGCCCCCACCCGCTCGTCTCTGCAGGGATGTCGGGATTGTCCCCCTTTTGGGACGATTTAATGGGAGTGGCTTTTCCCTACGGGGGCAGGGTATTATAAACCCCTAGTTTCTCGTGGGAGGCTGCACATGTGTATCTCCATTGCGCCTCCCCACTGCCGAAGCCAGTAGAGGGTGTGACTGGGATCGAGGTGTCTCCTACTTTCGGTCCAAGTCCCTTCCAACTGAGTTTTGCCGCATCCGGGCTGCCTCAAGTGCGTAAGTCCTGACAGAATGAACTACGTGGACTTTTATCCCTGTCTTCTAAACAGGGTACGTAGGAAGCCTTCCTGAGGTCCAAGCCCGCCACCTGGTCGTCCCGGTCGTATTTACGTCGGTTCGTCCATTAGTGGACCCCTCCAGGGTTCACGCTTGCGTCGATTCACCTATGAATCCGCCCCTGTGGGAGACTGCCCGTGTGTATCTTCACTGTGCCTCCCCACAGCCCCTTTTTCCATTTCTCCTTTTATCGTCCAGCATGACGTGAAACTGTGATCCACCCGGCCGTTCCACCCCCCTCTGTGCGAGGTGGTCCGGTTCAATCCTCCGCCCGGCGGCCTAGACCTCTTCGTGAGTCGGCTTGCCGACGTCCAGCATGACGTTAAACTGTATACCCGAACTACGTTGACTTTGATCCGTGCTAACGCGCGGTACGTAGGAAGCCTCTACGGGGTCCAAGCTCTTCACTCCATCATCCATCCTGATCCTTACCCGGGCCGCCACATCCCGGTGGGGTCATGCCACTTCACTCCACTCCACATCATTTGGGAAGCCGCCCATGTGCTGGCCCCAGCGTCGGAGGTTCCCCGCAAGGGGTTCTGTCATCCGATCCACTTTTCGTGTTGATCGGTCCGATGCCGTCCCCGCTGGACGTTAAACTCGCGGCATACCCCGTGTTAAACATGGGAAGCTGAGGAAAACCTCAGGTGACACAGTTCCCCGCACCTAGTACGGGATGCCTCAGGCCATCATGCCTTCGAGAAGCCCTATTAGGGACGGAAGACAGACGTGCAGAGCCGTAGTGCTACGACACGCCCCCAGCACCCCGAGCCACCCGGCCTTCTCACCGCAGGTTTCTGCCCCGACCAGACTCCTTGGAGCGTCCGGGCGGAAGCAGCGTAATTAACCGGTGTCCATGAAGATATGGCGCCGGGAACGAGATTCACGAACATTCTTAAGTCTATGAGGGAGACCCGGATTAGGCGACGAGTTCCGAGGAGACGTCCAAGGAAGGAGGAGCCGACATCCCATCATCCCGGTTTCGATCAAGGAGCAGACGCCCCTGAATAAGGGACGAATGTCGCCCGCCCTTGGAAAGCGGGACTGCGGGACCACAAGCCGCGCGCCCATCCCCTCGGGTTGACGGGTGCACGCGCGAACGCGTCCTGGCGGAACAGCGTAACCCGACGCACATCCGCACCGAAACAGAAAAATGGTGAACCCGACGTGAATCTCTTCTCCTCGATACGAAGACCGATGGCTTTCAGAGGTGTTGGAAGACCGACGTGTTGCCCGGCCAAGCATTCAGTCTTACCCGCCAGGGGCTGGGGAGGGGACATCGGGCAATCCGTCTCGCAACGTCGAGGGTCTGGGTTCCCCCCCACCGATGACGGTATTGGGTACGCTTCGGTTAACACCGTCGAGCTGGTAAATCCCTTTTCGGTTCCCGACGTTGAAGAACACCAGGTGGACCTCCCTAGTGTCCCCGGTCGTCGCCACCGTCGGAAGAACCGCAGCAACAGGAGTCGCCGGGGCACATCCGTTGGTACCTCCATCCAGGCCGTGCACGCCACTGAGACTAGGCAGCAGGCTCAAAATCGAGCTCAGCGCGCGCAGCCCCCCCATCCGGGGATGACGGATTCGCCTCCGCCACTGTTTGTGGTGTGGGACCAGGCAGAACCGCCTCAGCCGCGTCGCGACCAGCTCCGCCCTGCCACAAGTCCATCCCGGCCTCCTGACTCCAGTACGGTGACCATTTCCCGGACTGTGACCAGTGAACAGCGAGATGCGCCAAGTACCAGTCGGCCGCCGATCCAACCGGCAAGGCCCGTCATGCCACCAACCGCAGAGCAACCTCCTGCAACCAGGGGCTCGCGCTTGGCCAAAAAGTATGATGTCCTGAAGCACTTGGCCGACATCCCAGCAAGGCTCTCCATCCTTGAGGCTCTGCGCATGTCATCTGAGATGCGCGAGGCACTCGCTGAAGCCCTGAAAAGCCCCCTCCAGTTTGAGACAGAGGTTGCGGCTGCAGAGGCCTTTCACGCCGAAACGATCGAGGACGCCGAATGTCAGGCAGTTATCTCGTTCTCTGGTAAGGATGAAGACCCTCCTATACAGGGACACATTCGTCCGCTGTATGTCACTGGCCAGTTCAATGGCCTTGAAGTCCGGCGCTGTCTTGTCGACACGGGGTCCGGGATTAACCTGATTCCAACTCGGACGCTCCGGAGATTGGGGTTGTCTGAGGATGACTTGATTCCCTCCGACCTCAGGATCCAGGGGTACAATCGCACCGACCAAACCCCGGTCGGCAAGATACGTTTGAAGACCCAGTTCGGTGACTTGGTTGCCGACACCGAATTCATGGTAGTCTCTCAGGACACTGCGTACAACGCATTGATGGGCAGGCCATGGCTCCATCTTCACGCGGCGGTTCCCTCGTCATACCACCAATGCCTCAAATACTCCCTTAATGGTCGAGTGGGCGTGCTTCAAGGAGATGCCTCTCCTTTTGCCTCGTGTGAAGCCCGCTATCTGGACGCGGACTATTACAAGAGCAAGGATAAGCAGATCCTGGCAGGTGAGGTTGAGCCTGTCGCTGTTGCAAGTGATCCCTGGGCAAGTCTGGATGACGCTTACGTCCTCCCGATTCAACGGTTGGACGTCGCCATGGTCTTGACGGTCCGCGAGTCTCCTGATGAGATGGCCGCGACCGCCCGCGCCAGCACCAGTGGCCCAGCAGGATCTGGTAGCCCCAATGCAGTTGCCAACGCAGTCTCTCCCGTGGACGATCCCTCCCCGAGTGGAGAGGACGTGGAAGATGCACCCCCAGCCTTTGAGGAGGGCGTCCCCGCCACGGTCGATGAGTTAATACAGGTGAAACTTGGAACCGAGGCCGATCCAAGACCCACATTGGTTAGTGCCGCCATGCCCTCTGAGGAGCGTCAGCAGTACGTGGACTTTCTCAGGCAGCACCGTGACGTATTCGCTTGGGGCTATGACGAGATGCCGGGGCTGGATCCTCAGGTAGCCGTCCACCGCCTTGGTCTCCCGGCGAACCATCGCGGGTTCAAGCAGCCTCCCAGGAAGATGCACCCATCCCACGGTGCCATGGTTGAGGCCGAAGTTGACAAGCTTATCAAAGCCAACTTCATGAGGGAAGTTCAGTACCCCAAATGGCTGGCCAACATTGTGCCGGTCAGGAAGAAGAACGGGCAGATCAGAGTCTGCATCGACTTCCGCGATCTCAACCGCCACTGCCCGAAGGATGATTTTCCCCTTCCAGTGACAGAGCTGTTGATTGATGCCACGACAGGGTTCCAAGCCCTCTCCTTCATGGATGGATACTCCGGATACAACCAAATTTGGATGGCCCCTGAGGATGAGGAGTTCACTGCCTTCAGGGCCCCCCAAGGTACCTTTTGCTACCGGGTCATGCCCTTCGGCCTGAAGAATGCAGGTGCCACCTATCAACGGGCGATGCACCGCATATTCAAGCCAATCCTCGGCACACTGGTGGAATGCTACGTCGACGACTTGGTTGTCAAATCGCACCAGCGTCAGGACCATCTCAAAGATCTTGAGAAAGTGTTCAGCTTCCTCCGGTCTCGATGCCTGAAGATGAACCCGTTGAAGTGTGCCTTTGGGGTCACCTCCGGAAAGTTCCTTGGATTTGTGGTAAGATACCGGGGTATTGAGATCGACCCAGAGAAAATCAGGGCGATTAGCCAGATGCCTCCCCCAGGTACCGTCCGGGAACTGCAAGGGTTCCAAGGCCACTTAGCCTATATACGCCGATTCATCGCGAATCTGGCCGGCAAGTGTAAGCCCTTTTCTCGGCTCATGAAGAAAGGTGCCACCTATGTATGGGATAAAGAGTGTCAGACCGCTTTCGAGGAGATCAAGCAGTACCTGCTTCAACCTCCGGTTCTGATGCCGCCTGTATCTGGAAAGCCGCTGGTCCTTTATGTGACCGCCCTGGAACGGTCCCTGGGTGCCCTTCTCGCCCAGAAGAACAACGAGGGAACAGAGAATAGCCTCTATTACCTCAGTCGCATGCTCCTCGATGCGGAAGTTAGGTATTCCCCCATCGAGAAGAGCTGCCTGGCGCTCGTATTTGCCGTACAGAAATTACGGCACTACTTGCAGCACCATGAGGTACAGTTGGTTTCTCGGGTAGACCCGTTGAAATATATCCTGAGCCGACCTATGTTGACTGGCCGCCTAGCGCGGTGGGCTGTGATTCTCCAGAAGTTCGACATCAGGTATGTGTCTCAGAAGGCCATCAAAGGGCAAGCATTGGCAGACTTTCTGGCTGCTCACCCAACCTCCGCGGATCAGCCGCTGGATCTAGGCTTTCCTGATGAGACCATTCTCTCGGTTGATCGAGCCGATCCATGCTGGCAGATGCACTTTGACGGTGCCTCCCGGAGCCCCACCGGTAGAAGACTCGATAATCCTAAGCTCAACAGAGTGGTCTTGGGTATCGTCTTCATTACCCCGGAGCGAGCCGTGCTGCCATACTCTTTCCTGTTGTCAGAGGGCTGTACCAACAATGAGGCGGAATACCATGCCCTCATCACCGGCCTCGAGTTGGCTCTCGAGATCGACGTGCCCCGTCTGTGTGTGAAAGGGGACTCCGAGCTGGTCGTTAAGCAGATCAATGGCGACTACGTTGTCAGGAAGCCGGAACTTGTGCCATTGTTGGAGTGCACCCTCCTTCTGATGGCCCGGTTCCCTTCTCGGCCAGAAATTGTCCATGTTCCCCGGTCGCAGAATGGTCGAGCAGATGCTTTGGCCAGCCTCGCTGCATCACTTGCGGAGCCTGAACAGGACAACCTGATCGTCCCGCATGACGCTAAACTGCACTTCGTCCCGCATGACGCTAAACTGCACTTCGTCCTGCATGACGTTAAACTGCACCACGTCCCGCACGACGTTAAACTGCATACGTCCAAGCTGCACGACGTTAAACTGCCCAGCGTATCGTCCGCGCTGCAAGACGTTAAACTGCCAAGTGCTCCGTCCAACATGACGTTAAACTGTACATCGTCCTGCATGACGTTAAACTGCACCACGTCCCGCACGACGTTAAACTGCATACGTCCAAGCTGCACGACGTTAAACTGCCCAGCGTATCGTCCGCGCTGCAAGACGTTAAACTGCCAAGTGCTCCGTCCAACATGACGTTAAACTGTACATCGTCCTGCATGACGTAAAACTGCCCCTCAAGAACTACGTGCGGCTTGATTCCCATCCTTATGGGATACGTAGGACCGCCTGAACCTTCATGTTTCAGGCCCAGCCCCATCCTTCGGGAATTTCCATCCCATCTCGGGCCCTTGGCCCAGTTGCCCCCGGGTGTGCGGCGTATGGTGTGAGTGCGGGGCTATGCCCTCATTCACGTCGGTTTGCTCGTCACGCTGTACGCCCCCCCACGTTTGGGGATGCCTTCTGCTCCCCGCTTCTTTTCCCCTCATCGTCCTGCATGACGTTAAACTGCACTTCAAGAACTACGTATGGCTTGATTCCCATCCTTATGGGATACGTAGGACCGCCTGAACATTCATGTTTCAGGCCCAGCCCCATCTCCCGGGAATCTCTATCCCGCGTTGGGCCTCTGGCCCAAGTTCCCCTCCTTTTTGTGCGAGGCGTATCGCGTGAGCGGGGGATTATGTCCTCATTCACGTCGGTCTACTGGCCGCGCCGTACGCCTCCCCCGTGTGTGGGACTACCTCACACCCCTCATCGTCCTGCATGACGTTAAACTGCCTCTCAAGAACTACGTATGGCTTGATTCCCATCCCTATGGGATACGTAGGACCGCCTGAACGCTTGTGTTTCAGGTCCAGCCCCGTCCCTTGGTTGATCACAGGAATCTGCCCTCTTTTGGTTGCTCTCAGGGTGAGTCCTCCGACCCTTTCCGGAGATCTGTTAACATGTTTTGGGTACTTCGGTCTATGACTCGTAGTGTCAGATTCAATCCCGACAAGTCCTGTGTTGCTTGTCAGGCCTCGCGCTTCCTCTTATTCGAGCCTTCACTCAAAGGGATCCTCGTTAGCGGTTTGGGTACGATGCCTCAGTTCTCTCCCACCGCTCCGGGTCGATTTACCGGCGGGTCTTGGGCCGCAAATCGATATGAATCCTGCGATTGAGCAGTTGATGCTCGTTTGCTTGCCCCGTCTTAGGCTGACGCGATCGGATGTTGTGTTGCGAATGCGTCAGCAACATCCTCGATCGCCATGTCAGCTCTTTCAGGCTCTGAACATTGGATTGCGCAGTCCTCATCACACTCCGCCTTTATGCGTTGTAGTGGAATCTTGACACTCTTTTCATACTGACCTTCAGTACACCTCTACACGTTAGGCAGACCAACCAAGGTAATGATGTCGTTCGAGGCTCCCATGATCTGAGCACCAAGGATATATGCGGATGTTCTCCCCAAGGGCCATGCGTAGCTGGACCCTCGTCCCCATAAGGAGGAAGGAGTCGCTCGAACAATTGCGTTCTGAGCCCAGTATGCCTGGAGGCTAGCATCTCTGCCCCTCGGGTGATGGACATACGTAGGCCCCTATCCCAAGACTCTTCTCCTAGAATCGTGTGTGACCGCAAGGCTGGGTATGCTCCCACCTCCGCCGTGACCGCCGTACCGCGGTAAGCGGATTCCTCCATGGTCCGAACCACACGACCTTAAACTGTGTTGTCTGGTCCGAACCACACGACCTTAAACTGTGTTGTCTAGTCCGAACCACACGACCTTAAACTGTGTTGTCTGTTCCTACCACACGACCGTAAACTGTGATCGTCTTGGCCGCCCGACGAGAAAACGGCACTGCATCGTGATGTTCCCCTCAGGGGACACTCATGTTGGGCGCTGGTTAATAACCACGCCATTCATCAATGCCTTCCATGGCTTGATTATTGTGGCGACGCCAGAGATTTCTCAATCACAGGCATGTCGCCGCACAAAGAAAAACCATTCATCTTTAAGGACAAACAAGAAATATCAAATGCCGCTCCTTCTGTGTGCGAGGGTCAGACCCGCACTCTTCCCCGCGCTGGTGCCCGATTGTGTTGCGCCGCGCTTCAAGAACTACGTGCGGCTTGATTCCCATCCTTATGGGATACGTAGGAACGCCCGGATGTTTGAAACTTCGGGTCCAGCCCCCCACCTCTTAGAGATTCCCCCTTCTCTGGGGAATCCGCCGCCTTCAGGTCACCCTCAAGGCGCGTTCCCCGACCCCTTGCAGTGGTCCACCGGTGTCAAGAGTACTCTGGTTTATTGCCAGGAGGGTCAGGATCCGCTTGGTCAGGTTTCCTCCGCTTTTCAGGCTTCGTGCTCCCTGTCATTCGGACCCATCGTCTATGCCCTGGGTGGAGCCCCCGTGAACGGTTCGGACACAATGCCTCAGTGCTCTCCCACCGACTCGGGCTGGTACCCCCAATGGCCTCGGGCAGCAAATCGATATGAATCCTGCGATTGAGCGGTCGATGCTCGTTTGCTGCCTCATTCCACCAACGGTTAGTGCGATGTTGATGCTGCTTTTCCGCCACGGTCGGCAGTACTCTCATATCGTCACGCCGGTGCTCCCGGTCCTCGAGTGAATGGCCGCATGATTCACATTTCCCACCTCCCATTCTGACCAGGCGAAACCTCGGCACTCTCGACACTATCCCTCAGTGCATCTTCGCATATCCAGGGGATATGACCAGATGCGGCGTACTTTGAGGTCTTTATGGTCTGAGCTCTAAGACCTTAAACTAAGATCTCTCTTTATGGTCCGAGCTCTAAGACCTTAAACTAAGATCTCTCTTTATGGTCCGAGCTCTAAGACCTTAAACTAAGATCTCTCTTTATGGTCCGAGCTCTAAGACCTTAAACTAAGATCTCTCCTTATGGTCCGAGCTCTAAGACCTTAAACTAAGATCTCTCTTTATGGTCCGAGCTCTAAGACCTTAAACTAAGATCTCTCCTTATGGTCCGAGCTCTAAGACCTTAAACTAAGATCTCTCCTTATGGTCCGAGCTCTAAGACCTTAAACTAAGATCTAGCCCTTATGGTCCGAGCTCTAAGACCTTAAACTAAGATCTCCCCTTATGGTCCGAGCTCTAAGACCTTAAACTAAGATCTACCCTTATGGTCCGAGCTCTAAGACCTTAAACTAAGATCTAGCCCTTATGGTCCGAGCTCTACGACCTTAAACTAAGATCTCCCCTAAACAGGATTCTACGTCCTTCATGACGTTAAACTGCACTCTCAGAACTACGTGTGGCTTGATCTCCAGCCTGATGGAGTACGTAGGAACGCCCGGGCATTCCGACTCGGGTCCAGCCTCAGGGATCGTTAAGTCCCGCCCCTCCTCGTCGCCGGTCGTCTGGCCTGACTTCGGGTAGAGTGGTGCAGTTGTGATATTCTCCCCGATTCAGCTCGGGATGCCCCACTGCAATGGTGGGAAGCGACGGTTTCCTCGTCAGAGAGGTGCTGTCTGAGAATTGAGGTGACTCACGACCAGATTAGTGCATCCGCCTAATACGTTTTCCCCACGGTGGCGCAATTTTGAGAGCGTTGGATTCTGTCCGAACAAATCATCACTTCGCCCCACGCTTCGCATGCCCTGTTGATCTGGATTTTCCACCCTTGTGTCTGAAGGAACCCCAAAGCGGTATTCATGATGACATGTGGTCCGCCTCCTGCAATATGAATGATGGCCTTTTTCGGTCCGTCTATTGCAGTTGTTATGGTCGATCCACTGTCCGCCTACCGTCTTGGGCATTTCCTGGAAGGCCGACCGTTGTGGATGTCTGGATTCGGGACACGCGATTCACCCTTTCTCATTTCCCTATGTTCGGATAAAATCTCAACGCCCCTAGCATTGTCCCGCTCGTGTGTTGGAACAGGTTGGGGGAATGGTACATTGATTAGGTCTGAGGTCTCCTTTCCTAGGAATGACCTCCCTCTTTTCTCCAGAAATCCAGGCCCAATTATGGATGCCTGATGCTTGGTTAACACTCCCGCAAGACAGTGAATTGTGGTTGAGCATGTTAAACCAAAAGATGCAGATAAATATATTGATTCATACAGATGGATCAAAGTAGCGGAAGCAAATGTTTTGGGAATGGCAAAACAAAGCCCTTAGGGATTAGCGTGCTGAATGAGTCTTTCTAATGCCGCTACCCTTTGGCTGGTGGCCTCCAGAGCTGCTTCTCGCTCTCTGCGTGTCCTCTCTTCGTCGGCGGTCGCAGCACGCAGTTCGTCGATTCTGGCCTGTGCACGCTCCCGCTCGACCTGAATTGTGACCATCTGTTGGCCCGCCTCCGTCAGCTGTACTTGGGCGTCAACCAGATGAGCTGCTAGTTGCTCCACAAGCTCGGTACACGTCGCGACGAAGGCCTCCTTCTCTGCCGCCTGCCCTTCGAGGCGCCGGACTTCCTGCTCCGCCGCGAGGAGCGCCCGCGTGCTCTCCGACATGTCCCGACTTTGTGTGACGTCGGCACGCCGGCAGCTCTCGCGCATCTTTTCGGCCATGAAATCACGGACCGTTAGATGGAGGCGTTGAGCATCAGCTCCCCCGGCACACAGGAAGCGCAGCCAGGTCTGAAGTGATCCCATGCGCCCCAGCCACTCCGATGGGTCTCGCTTGAGGAAGCGCTGGATTCACTTCCACCCCCTACGGCGCGTTATCCGGCTCTCCTCGACCGCCTCCGTGTCTGAGTCGTCCATCTCCTCGGGATCGGTAGGCCGGTAGGCAGGGAAGGCAGCCAGCAGGTCTGCTGCAGGGTCCGCCCCTGGGAGGTCCTCACGAGGGATAGGTTCCCCAACATCCGGGCGACCTTCTTCTCTCTCCCCAGTGGCGCTGGCACCCTCGTCAGCCCCCAACCTCTCTCCGATGTCAGCACCGCCGATGTCCGGAGCCCCTTGATCAGCAGTTGGTGGGGCCGGCTCGGTTTGGGAAGTCTGTTCCGGAGCAGGCGGCATGTCCACCACTGGTCCACTCGTAGATGGCCCGGGTTCGGCAACCCGACGAGCCTCCAATGTTGAGATCACTGCGCGGGGCATGCCATGGTTAGTCACGGATCGTCAACGGAAAGCACCAGCTGTAAAGTAGGGAGACTTACGGGAGTTCGGAGCGTCATCTTCCGCTACCCCGGTCGCCGCAGGAACAGTTGCAGCAGGGGACCCCTTAGCGCTTGTCAATTCGATGATGGGTGTCTGCCCCCCGCCTTGTCCTGCTGGCGCCCCTCCTACTCCCGCTGAGGATGCCTGACCAACATCCGTGCGCTCCTGAGAAAGATGGAGAAATGGGTTAGAAGCTGCATAAGAGAGTGGATGAAGCAGATTGAGTAGGGATAGAAGCGGACCTCGAGGAGCTCAGTGACATCAACGTTGTCAGAGCCGGCCACCTCGCCGCTCTCCCGTGAGCTCCCCTGATGGGATCTTCCCTCGGAGCCTTCATCCTCCCCCATTTCCTCCTCTTCTTCGGAGTCGTTGCTACTGTCGTCGTCTTCCGGCGGCATCTGTTCCGGAGCGGGCTCGAGACCGAGCATCACCTTCACCAGAAGGGATGGCTCCGCGCGCTGACCACGTTGGCGCGCGTACTCGTCCATGGCCGTCAGATACGCATACTGCCGGTTGAAGTCCACCCTGTCGGCAATGTGGAGGCGCCCGACCTCTGGCAGATGGATTCCTTCTCTGAGAATCTTTCGCCAGATGGCGTCGGTCCCCAGTGACTGCCGCAGGGTCATCCAGGCCGACCACAGCGCCGGGAAGACTGCATCGTGGGAGGGTTCGAGCAGACGTCTCACCTGCTTCCCGGGCCGCTCTTCGACCGCCGCATGTGCCCCCTCTCTGGGCGCCGAGGTCGTAGCGGCAGCCTGCGATGTGCCCGCCGCCGAAGTCCCTGCCCGCGCCGGCTCCGCTGCTTGGCGCGCCTCCGTTCTCCCCCGTGTGGCGGCGCCTCGCCTCCTTCCTTGACGCCCGGTCTCCGCACGGGTAGCCTCGAGCCGCCGAACTAGCTTCCGCAAGAGCCCCTCGGGGTACGCGATGGCCCAGTGTTCGGCGTACTCGGTTGCCAAGCCTGCGTCAACTCCGGTAGGAGGGAGAGTGATGACGTCTCCAGAGCCGAAAGCGGCAAACATCAGCCACATCTGGCGAAGGACGCCAGGGTTCGTCTCCTCCCGGACAGCAGTGAATACCCTCTTCGGCATCCGTTGAAGGCACCCGAACTGCCTGGCGAAACGGGTCGGCACGTAAGGCTTGCAGATCACCTTCCCGTCGATCCGAGCCACGAGCACCCCGCCCCGCATGTTCAGGAAGTACTCATGCTGCTCCAGCGGACCCTGCCCGTTGTCGATCATTTGGCCAACGGGAGTGGGGAACGGACTGAAGTTGAAGTTGGCATGATTGCCAATCCGGATCCGCACGCCCTCCTCACTTAGGGTCATCGGAGCGACCCCCGCGATGTTCAGCAGGGAGGGTCGCAGGCCGTTGCCCGGAGGAATGATGGCGTTCGGAAACGTGTACCCACCGAGGTGAGCAGCCACCCAGCCGTGGAAGAACTGAAAGGGCCCACAGATCCTTCGTGGCGACCCCCCTCGTGAGATGCGTCCCAGGATGGCATACAGCCTCGCCAGCACTGGGACCCCGAGGTTGTATCTCTTGTTGGCGGCCATAGCGCCCGCCACCGCCAGTGTCGCCGGGCGAACGCCCATTCTCGCGTCCCGCACTGGCAGGAGCCACCCACTCAGAAAGGCGGCCAGGAACGCCGCGTACCGGACATTTGGGTCCCGGGCCTCGATGACGCGGTACCCCCATGAGCGGTAATCGCCCGTCTCCAGGACCCGCCAGTACGACCCGTTCCGGCTCCTCTGAGCTGCGGTCGGGCACCGCTTCCCCCTGCCTGGCATCTTGACCGCCGGGTCATGCTCCAAGAACTGGCCGAACCATTCCTTGTAGGCTATGTCCTTCTGGAAGTCTTTGATCCCGAGCCGCTGCGTAGCCAGGTCAAGCAGATGCCAGGTCAGGATGGGAGTCCGTGACCTGTCCTCCCAGATGTTCTTCGGTGGCAGGAACTCATCGTATTGGTAGCCCTCCAGCGGGATACCTCTGATGCAGTGGATGTCCCAGAGGCTGATGCCGACCTCCCCATGGTGAAGATGGAAGGTGTTGGTATCCGGAGACCATCGGGTGAACAGCTCCGGCCCGAGCTCGGACTGCTGGTAGAAGTGGAACTGCGACGTCCACACCGCCTCGAACATGCCGATGTACCGTAGCTCCTCTGCGAAGTGATCGCAAGTGTGGCGTACCCAGAACGCCCAGGCCCACTCGCTGGTGAAGTTGCCCCCAGACCGCAAGTCCCAGTCCTTCAGCCAGCCCTTGGTGTCGTCCGTGACGCTCTGGCGATATATGCTCGAGTAGAGGGCTGGAGAATTCTCCGCAGTAGGCTCACCCCCATCAATGGTTCGCGTCCTCGGGTTCAGGACATAGACATCCAAGTGTCTGGTCTCCCTGGCAGGATGCCCATTGTTGGTGATGTTATAGCGGAGAAGCTCGTCCTCCCGGGTCACCCAGGTCCGCGGCGCATCAATCTCGAACCCTGGCACCGGAACCTCATCTAGGATGCCGAAGTTCCAGAGCGGCAGGTTGTCCGACAGTGGATATGTCTTCTGGGCCGGTGTCAGTAAGTCGAACAAGGATTGATTGTTGGAAACAATCTCCTTGGCTCCGTAAACCTCCTCGTTCGTCGCCATCTCAGCCCTGCGAGTGGCGGCATCCCCCTCATTTCCTCTGTGCGCGGCCATCTCAGAAGTTTCGGGAGTCGTGCGGGTTAAGGGATGAAGCGTGTGGGATCGGACGAGGCTGGTAGAGAAGTTTGAAGGTTGGCGCGCAATCCAAGTAGGCGGCGCGCAATTGGGAAGACTGTCGTGCAAAGTTCCGGGTTTTCGCGCAAAGACAGGCGAAATCCGGACGGTTTTGCGCGACGAGCGGGTGAATTCCGCGCCGGAAAGGGCAATTTCGCACACGAGAGCAGAGATGCTTATCGCGCGGAAGGCCAGTGTACGGCACGGAGGGACCCAGTGCCCCTATTTATAGGCAAGGCCGGGGTCCGCGCCGCGCGGAAAGCGCTTTGCGCGACCGCAGCGGCGAATTTCGCGACCGGCGCCCCTTTTTGCGCGCTTAAGTCCCGCGCCGCCCAGGACTTCGGCATTCCGGCGTCTCCCTCGGAACCCGATCGTTGCGACCTCTCGCCGATCAGATTCCGAGGGGGGGCTTTTGTAGACGCCGGAAAAGTCCGTTGTTCCCAAACGAAGCTCCGGATGCGGAAAGCGAGGTCATATTTGGAGTCGGAAGAATGTTTCGGAGGGCCCGGAGGCCTTGCGCGGAATTTCAGAGGTCTGCGCGCAAAGATGATGATCCGCGCGCAAAACCCCCGGGATGCGCGCAACTCCCTTGCGCGCCGTGCCCGATTCCGCGCCCGCGAGGAGAATTCCGCGCTCGCGCCTTGGATTCCGCGCCCGGGGTTGCCTATAAATACTAGGCGACCCCCAACGTTTCAAAGGTTGCTGGAAGTCGAACGGTCTCCCGCGCGCGCAATTCAACCCCTTCCGCGCGCAATGCCGATCTTCAGGTAACCTCCTTTCTTTCGCGCAATAGAGCCTTGGGGTCCGCCTTCGCGCGCAATCCCCTTGGCTCCTTCCCTTTGAATAAATTTCAACCCGAAGGCCTTTGCGCGCAAAAGAAGCCTCTTGCGCGCAATTGCCCCCCGGGTGCGCGCAATCCAACCCGATTGCGCGCACCCCCCCATCTTCAAAGTGGCCATTCGTTAGAGAATGAGCCGTTGCCCCCGCGCGCTACCCGAAGCCCGGTGCGCGCAATCCCAATCATCCGCGCGCAAAGCGCTGGCCCAATTGCGCGCCAGCCCGCCATTTTGCGCGCCGATCCGCGGTTTTGCGCGCAAAGCTCCTCTTTTGCGCGCAATCCGCCAGGGTCGCCTCCCTTGACCCCCTGCGGGTACCCGCCTGCGTGGCGCTCGATGATCCTCATCCTGGGTGCCCGCACCGTGCGATGTCTTCCCGTGCAGCCTTCCATGCTCGTGCGAAGTGACACGGACCCGTCGGCGGCAATCAATCGTCCAGCATGACGTTAAACTGCACATTCGTCCTGCATGACGTTAAACTGCACATATGTCCAGCATGACGCTAAACTGCACTACGTCCGAGCTACAAGACGTTAAACTGTTCAGCATTCGTCCTGCATGACGCTAAACTGCACCACGTCCTGCACGACGTTAAACTGTATACGTCCAGGCTGCACGACGTTAAACTGCCTAGCCCCCATCGTCCGCGCTGCAAGACGTTAAACTGCCAAGTGTTTCGTCCTCAACACACGACGTTAAACTGTACTTCGTCCGGCAAGACGTTAAACCGTCCGCTTCGTCCTCAACACACGACGTTAAACTGTACTTCGTCCGGCAAGACGTTAAACCGTCCGCATCATTCGATCCCGTGCTTCGCACGCAGGGTCTCCCCCGGTTTGGACGTGGCCCCCACCCGCTCGTCTCTGCAGGGATGTCGGGATTGTCCCCCTTTTGGGACGATTTAATGGGAGTGGCTTTTCCCTACGGGGGCAGGGTATTATAAACCCCTAGTTTCTCGTGGGAGGCTGCACATGTGTATCTCCATTGTGCCTCCCCACTGCCGAAGCCAGTAGAGGGTGTGACTGGGATCGAGGTGTCTCCTACTTTCGGTCCAAGTCCCTTCCAACTGAGTTTTGCCGCATCCGGGCTGCCTCAAGTGCGTAAGTCCTGACAGAATGAACTACGTGGACTTTGATCCCTGTCTTCTAAACAGGGTACGTAGGAAGCCTTCCTGAGGTCCAAGCCCGCCACCTGGTCGTCCCGGTCGTATTTACGTCGGTTCGTCCATTAGTGGACCCCTCCAGGGTTCATGCTTGCGTCGATTCACCTATGAATCCGCCCCTGTGGGAGACTGCCCGTGTGTATCTTCACTGTGCCTCCCCACAGCCCCTTTTTCCATTTCTCCTTTTATCGTCCAGCATGACGTGAAACTGTGATCCACCCGGCCGTTCCACCCCCCTCTGTGCGAGGTGGTCCGGTTCAATCCTCCGCCCGACGGCCTAGACCTCTTCGTGAGTCGGCTTGCCGACGTCCAGCATGACGTTAAACTGTATACCCGAACTACGTTGACTTTGATCCGTGCTAACGCGCGGTACGTAGGAAGCCTCTACGGGGTCCAAGCTCTTCACTCCATCATCCATCCTGATCCTTACCCGGGCCGCCACATCCCGGTGGGGTCATGCCACTTCACTCCACTCCACATCATTTGGGAAGCCGCCCATGTGCTGGCCCCAGCGTCGGAGGTTCCCCGCAAGGGGTTCTGTCATCCGATCCACTTTTCGTGTTGATCGGTCCGATGTCGTCCCCGCTGGACGTTAAACTCGCGGCATACCCCGTGTTAAACATGGGAAGCTGAGGAAAACCTCAGGTGACACAGTTCCCCGCACCTAGTACGGGATGCCTCAGGCCATCATGCCTTCGAGATGCCCTATTAGGGATGGAAGACAGACGTGCAGAGCCGCAGTGCTACGACACGCCCCCAGCACCCCGAGCCACCCGGCCTTCTCACCGCAGGTTGCTGCCCCGACCAGACTCCTTGGAGCGTCCGGGCGGAAGCAGCGTAATTAACCGGTGTCCATGAAGATATGGCGCCGAGAACGAGATTCACGAACATTCTTAAGTCTATGAGGGAGACCCGGATTAGGCGACGAGTTCCGAGGAGACGTCCAAGGAAGGAGGAGCCGACATCCCATCATCCCGGTTTCGATCAAGGAGCAGACGCCCCTGAATAAGGGACGAATGCCGCCCGCCCTTGGAAAGCGGGACTGCGGGACCACAAGCCGCGCGCCCATCCCCTCGGGTTGACGGGTGCACGCGCGAACGCGTCCTGGCGGAACAGCGTAACCCGACGCACATCCGCACCGAAACAGATACATTGGAATATAAGTGATCTAATGTTTTTATGATGATGTTATGTATTTTGAAATGTTAAAAATTGGTAACATTTATTGGTATTAAAGACTTAAATATAAAGATTATTTTTTAGTAGCAGATCATACAGTATAGGTTCGTGGATATTATATTTGGTATTAGATAAATATTTTTGATATCATTAAAGATTATGATGTTTTCACATGCGATAAACTTAATAGTTATGAAAATTATCACGGGTTTTTATGATTAAAGGTGATCATATAATTATGGTTTTAGACAACCCTTTTGAGGATTTATGTGGTGAGATTTTGATGTAATTAATGATATTTTTGGGAGATATTTTATAGGGATGAGGTATATAAAATGGTTAGATGTAAGATCTCGATGCTTGTGACGGTGTTTCCCCATCTTCCCTAATAGTGATGGCCACCAGGATAGTCCCTCCCCCAATGGTAGGGGTGAGACCATCACCATTCTTAGAGGAAGATTCCTTTATTTCGTTATCCCTCTTTTCCAACCCTGACTTACTTCCCTCCTTCCCTTAGATTTTTTTAGTCCTAAAGTTCCAAATCTGTTTGACGGATTACCTTATTATCCAATTTCATATTCAAATTTCAACAAGGACTCATATGTTTTGAATCTAATGTTAATTTCTTGGTTCAAAAAATTCCATACTTTAGTGGATTCTTTTAGTATTCATATCTTCATATTCTAGGATTTACAATATTGAGAAATGGTGGGTCTTCTTGAAAACAAGATTATTATAATTCAGTTCTCAACCGAGAATTACTTGTTCATGGCTTGGTCTAGTACCCCCCCCCCCCGAAACAACAAGGGATTATAGTTCTACATATTCTAGTGGAATTTGGATTTTCACTGAAGTGTGATACCCAAAACATGGTGATTTGGGATAGTTTCCCTGAATTATTATTATCATCTCCATATCATTCGATTATGTGTATGAAAGGAAATATTTTGGGTAGATATATGTGTTAAAAAAGTAGAACTAAATTGGTTTTTTTACATGTATATCCCTAAAACTTAATGGTAGTTTATATTTCAAGAAGGCTAACCAAATACATTTATATTACAGTCGGGGATGTGTTCCGCTGGAAACAACATGTTATTTTTGCGACATGGACTGATTTTTTCTCATCATGTCAGAAATTGGGTCACTCTATGAGAGGTTGCAGGTGTGGGATGGTGAAAATACCTCACCATATGGATGTGTCTTCAGGAGGTAGTTGTAAAGGTTTGATGTTGGATTTTAATGAATGTATGATATAATAGATCCCTTTTAGTGTTTATATGTATCAGAGATATATGAAGTTTACTCAATATGGATCACATGAGGGAGACCTGAAGGTGGAAGAGATTTTTAATCTATTGATGAATGATTTATGCGATCCCAAATCTATTTTTAATGTTCTTTCGGATTTAGTGGAAGTAATGGAGGTTTGGGAAACTCGTTCATCAAATTATTTTCCCTACAATTCATTATTGGGATCCTATATAGGAGCGGTGGGAAATGTTAGTGGATTTAAGCCTAAACTGGGGAAACAAATGACAAGTGAGGGAGGATATCAGAGCCATCAGATCTGAGATAAAATTTTTCAAGGCTCTAATGGTTGGGTGAATTCTAAGAAGGGGTCCAATCCAAGAAGAACCATGTCTAGATTAGATTTGAGTAATTACTTTGATGGCCTATGGGAAGAAGTATGGGTAGAGAGCTCCAAAAAGCCAACGATTCTCAGGGGTAGAGTTAGGGGGAGATTTTTAGCCAAGTCTTGGATAACATTTCAAATGGAGGTAATGGTAGAGGTCTTCATTGCCCATGGAGTAAGAAGGACCAGGGAAGAAACAAGGATCCAGGGAGTTTTATCATGATCAAAAGTAATAAATATGAAGGGTGTAAAGATTATTCATACATACCTAAACCAAAGGAAACATGGATGGATATAAATATTGGGCCCAAGTCAATGGATTTTAACCCTTACATGAAATATTAAGTGAGTGATATCATCTTGAAAATAATGAGTGTAAATGAAAAGGCCAAAGGTGGGGTTTCTAAGGAACAAGCAACATATCATATGGGTGACATGATGGATGTTCGGTACCAGGGGGCCATGTGATTATTGAGGAAAATTTGATGGTTCCATAGGGACTATTTGGAAAAGTGGATACCAATGTTGATGAACCTATGAACCTTATGGATGGAACACAATAGACAATAGGTGAGGAGGTAGGGGAAAAGTATTGGGAACTTCTATATCATTTTGAGGATGAATTACTAGATGAGAAATTGATTATTCATGCTTCTGATGAGGATGTAGATCGGATAGACGGTATTAAAATTCTAGTGGACAAAAATAAGGAGCAGAGTAATTTTATAATAAAGAAATATCTAATTTTTAAAAAAGGCTTCAATGAAAAGAAGATAATTATAGATTGAATGTCCTCTAATCTGACAGTCTCTCACATGACCAAAAATGGTTGGTTATGAGAACTCAAGTGTGCCTCCCCATATTCTAGAGGCTTCTAACTATTAGTGGAGGTGTGAATAGTATTGTGGGGATACTATACCCCCTAGTATGAAATTTCATAGCAGTATAAACAATTCATAAATAAAGAGAAATAATCATAGTAAAGACATTATAGAAGATAATAATAAAATCCAACTTAATAATCCAATAAATAGATAAAGAATAATGTAATGAAGCGATAAAATGTAACTAAATTTCATTCTAGAATAATAAAAGAAAATATTAGTAGACTCAAATAAAAGACTCAATGTCCTGGGTCCTGAACCCAACATCGGTCCCACCTCCAAACTCGAGCCCAACAACAAACAAGAAATAAACAACAAAGTCCTTTTTACCTATTTAAACCAACATCCATGAAACCCACTCAAGTGCCAAATGGAATCCCAAATAGTATGTGAGTATAAAAAAATAGGTCGAAACCGCTATTAATAAAATAATTGATATATAAGAATTGTATGAAATAAAGTGATGAACAAGTGTATTAATTAATTCAACAATTAATAAAATACAACCATAACTTACTTCGAATTTATGTTGGAATATATCTAAGAATATCTTACAACCATGCCAAAAATAACTATATAAAAAAGGTAAAATAACATACTTCAACACCATTATGGAATATCTATGATCATGTCTTATGACCATGCCAAAGAAAACCATATAACTATGGTAAAGTCACAAGAATCTAAGTCAAATACCTATATCCATTATAACATTCTAGGTTAAATCCCTATAATAATTACAACATGGGAATGAGAATATCCATCTCTCTATAATAATTAAAACATGGGACTGAGCTAAGCCCACTTAATATTAGTATTAGAGCATATAAGGGTACAAGTTCCTGGGCCGAGCCCGATATATAAGAATTACATCTTAGAACACATTCTCTTTCATACAACACAAATATCACAATATGACAGCACAATTCTAAATTCTTAATTATGGAAATTACCACTATTATTTCATAATACACTTGAAACTTAATTTAAAGTTGTTAAAAAATTATATCAATAAGTAATAAGCCACGATTTAGAGATTTTATAATGAGAAATCACCCTAGGTCACATGTGAAGCTAAATATACTTTAATCCATTATCCAATTCAAATATATTCAATGTTTTCTCACCAAATGGGTATCTATATGCCATGTCTAAAGAAAATTGAAAACAAAGAAATTCATGGAATAATCCCATTTATTAGTTATTCAATTTTGGAACGTATTTCATTAGATAAATCAAAATATTGTATAAACATGGAAATAATCAAACCATAGGGTTAAGATTGAGACTCCCAACTTTAACTGACGATCTAACAATGCTTCCAACATCCAACTCCAATGATGAAGAAGGTGCAAATGATTTAAATGAGGTTTCTAGATCAAAACTAAAAAAGATCAAAAACCAACATTACAATAAGAAAAAGGATTTCACTATAATAGTTGGAGAACCAAAGGTAAGAAAAGTGAAACCTTACCAAATGAACTTACCAGGGATTGAATACGAAGATGAAACATCCTAAAGGAAGGTTGGAAATCAAGAATCACTTAGAGAATTACCTATGGTTGAGAGGAGAGGACATGAATCAAAATATAATGAATTTTAGCCACATATCATGTTTAAAATAGAAATCCAGGATTTTACACAGAGTGCAATGTGGTTACACACCAGGTAAATGTTTTTAATGGAATTATCTAATAATACCATCATCTCAGATTTAATTTATTAGAATCCTAGAACAATTACATGACATATAAATGTTATACAGTTCATTTTTTAGTCCATTTTCCTTTTAAACAACCTGGACCCACTTTAAATATTCTCAACTTACCAATAACCAATGAAACACATTAACCATTAATTCTCAGACTCCATTAATTAAAACAAGAATAAATCCCTAAACATCATGTCATTTTATCCAAAATAGGCTATATTTATTTAAACAAGACTCAACTAATGAGGCTCAAACAAAAATCATAGAGAGAAACATACATAGAAAAACATGGGATTTTATAAACTCTCAACCTTATAACAGCTTGTCCCTAAGCTTCTCCAAGTGTCACTATGAGGTCTCAATGAACAAGTTCAGAAACTATTCTCACATATCAAACTCTATATCCCAAGAATCCCCCTAAACTCTCCCATGATGCTACAACACATTAACCAAAAATATAGTATATCCTTGAATATATTTTTCACTATGATCCACAAACTGTATCAGATGGTCCTCAAAGAATCCATCAGCACAAATCATGAAATCTACCTAGTCTATCACATGGTAAGGGTCTGAATGATATCTTCATAGTATTGAAATGTGGAACACATCATGAATGACACTGTATTACTATGGAAGGGATAAATGGTACGCCACTAGACTAAACCTTTACACTATTTTAAATGGATAGAAAAACCTAGTTTCTAGCTTCCCCTATTTCCTGATAAAATATTTAAAAAATCAAGGTGACACACAAAGGAAAACATGATGACCAAACATGAATTCCATAGGTCATTTCTAATGGATAACATATGATTTATGCCTGATCTGTATGATCACCAACTGCTGCCTGATCAACTGAACCTATTTAGATGTCTCCTGCATGAGACTAGACCCAACAAGTGTAGATTCACCTGTCTCTAGACAACAAAGAGGTGTATAGACCAAACTTCCATATAAAGCATTAAAAGGAACCATTTGGATTTATTCCTATAATCTATTATTATATCAAAACTTCATAAGTGACATATGTTTCTCTTATGAACCACCCAAATACAAAACATAGGAACATAACATATCCTCCAAAACCTGAATATTATACTCAGATTAACCATCAGTCCATGGATGATAAGATGTGATTGAAAGAACTCATAATCCCAAGGATTTTTAAATACTCTTCTAGAAATGTGATGTAAAATAAGGATCTTATTCTGAAACGATACTCCATGAAACACCATTCAACCAAACCACTTCGAACACCTAAATATTTCCAAGATCATCCACTGTGAAGGTTTCCCTGCTAGAGAAGAATTTAGAAACATTAGTAAGAAAATCCAAGAAACCCATATATAATCATTCATCTGGGTCATCTTGGGTATTCTTATCATAAAATCCTTTGTGACATCATCCCATCTCCACTCAGGAATGGGTAAAGGCTACAAAATCCCAACTAGCCTCTAATGCTCAACATTCACCTAATGAAAAGTGATGCATCTAGCCAAAATTATTTCCACCTCTTTATTTATTCTTGACCACTAGTATTGTCTATAGAGATCACGATAAAAATTTCTTAAACCAGAATGTACCTGCTATCGAGAAGTATGAAAATATTTCATCAGCTCCTTATGAAAGCCCATAGGAACCCGTAATCAGCCATGAAAACTAATAGAATTTCCACTACCGAGAGACCATACTGATGGTGTATCCCCACCATATAATTTATCTCTTTGAACTAATACCTCCAGATCAGACAACTGATCTGTCTTAATCTGCTCCAAAACCATGTGTATAACAGATTTCAAAGTTAGATATACTCACCCCTATGATTCCTAAACATATAGATGAATGTATACAAAGAGTTCCATTATCCTCCACGTGTCATTAGATTATTTTACTGTCTCTATATGTGTCTTATGGATCAAATAACCTAGAAAGATGTTTCCCTTTCATTGTGTATAAGACAATTCAAATTCAAAATGATGTAGATACTTGAAACACCTCCTCTGCTGATGGTTCAGGCCCCTCTAAAAAGTGATGCACCTGATACACTTATGATCCATGTATACCAAAATCCTCTAACCAATGAGATAATGTTTCCAAAATCTCAAGTAATGTACCACTTTTAATAACTATAGATCATGATTAGGGAAATTCCTCTCATGTGGTATTAGCTTTATAGAGCCATAATAAACCACATTATCTTCATGTATTAGAATTAATTAGAATCTAACTATGGAAATATCATAGTACAAATTATATTCTTTTCCTGGAACAGGTAGAGTGAGGATATATGTTGAGGTCAACTTTCATTTCACCTCTAAAAATATCCCTCTTAAGCATCCGACGAAACAAACATCATTACTTTCTTGGTCAACCCAGAAATTGGAGATTCCAAACGGGAGAAATCTTTGATAAAACACCGGTAACAAACTTCTCAATAAAAAAATATCAAAAATCTAAAAGATGTTCTTAGGATTTTACCAAGATTTCATGGATGTGAATTTATTTGGGCCAATTGACACTCCTGCCTCTAAGATGACAAGGCCTAAGAGGTTCACTACTTTTGTCTTGAAAATTTTTTTTTTATGATTGGTGTAAAACTGACGCTCTCTCAATGCAATCAGGACGATGTCAAGATGTTTGGAATGATAATCTATTAACAGGGAGTAAAATAAGATATCATCAATGAAAACCACTAAAAAATAATATAGAAAAGGTTGAAAGATCCTATTCATTAAGACCATGAATAACACATGCGCATTAGTCAACCCAAATGGAATCGGTACAAATTCACAAAATCCATTCCTGATACTAAAAGAAGTTTGAGGTGTGTCCAATGGTATCACCTTTAACTAATGATATCCTAATCTCATGCCAATCTTTGAGAAGTTATTAGAACTTCTAAACTGACTGAAAATATCATCAATGTGTGGAAGAGGATACTGGTTCTTGACCTTCATTTGGTTCAACCTCTGATAATCCACACATAATCAAATATATCCATCAACCTTTTTGGAAAAGGGAACTAGAGAACCCCACATAGATGTACTAGGATATATGACTCATTTTGATTATAGATCTCTAACTAAAACTTCTACTCCTGAATCTATACTAGTTCTATTCATTAAAGATGGCGAGAAACTGGCTCTGCTCCCAAAACCAACTTGATCGTGAAATCAATATCTCGCTCAGTTGCAAGACATAAAACTTATCAGGGAAAAAATCTTGAAAATGGTTTACCATTAGAGGAAACTAATCATACTAAATTCCACCATCATCTAGAGTGATACCCTCTATCAGAGTCATGATACAATCCAATCTGTACTGAATTGGTCCTACACGAGCAGCCTAAATTTCCCACTAACCTTGTTGAAAATATCTTTGTTCTTCTAAATATAAGAAGGTAACTCTACTCTTGTAACAGTTAATATGATCCTAGTATAGAAATAACCAATACATACCAAGAATCAAGTCAAATCCTACCATTTATTACATGAATAGTTCTCAAAATTATTGGTAACTTCCAATATCTTGATAACACACCTTAAAAAATTTTATATTCTCTGAGTTCACTCCTAATGGTATGTCAATGGTTAAAATACCATCTAATATTTCCACATCCAATCCCAAATAGTTTACAAAAATAGCAGATATAAAAGAATGTGAAGCTTCTATATCAAAAAAACACAAGTTAATGTATGTGATACACAAATCGTACCTATAAATATAGATGATACTTCATCCACCTTAGCTGGAGTAGTTTTCATAATGAGAAATTGACTTATCCCTCTACCCTATCCTTTAGTATGACTACCCTAAGATATTTCAATTTCTTGGTATTATTACTCAAGAATTAGGGTACCACATATTCTACCATGGCCTGAATGACCTGAAGAGCTCTATATACTGGACTACTGAGGGGAAGTTGAGCCCCTTCCAGTTTATAGTGCCTATCATGATCCTATGCCACTGGTATATTAGGGAACTTTCTCATAGATCCTTTGATGATGGCCTAGTCTGACAGAAATACGACACTCAAATATGAGGTAATGACATTGCGAGTGCTTGTGTCCAATCTTTCAACACTGATATCACTAGATTGGAATAGAATCATGAAATGGTTGTCCACTTCCCTCACTGATCTACCCAATAATGATTTTGCAGAAACTATCATAATGGATATTCTTACCATTGGAATAAGAACTCCTAGACCGCCCTACTGAAACAACCTGACTGCTACTCGAAATCTCTCTCTGATTCCATTCCCTGATAAGTGACCAATTCATTATGTCTTCAAAGATTATTAAATGGAAAAAATTTACTTATTCCTTGATCTCATAATTAATACCATCCTAGAAATGTCTCATCTAGGAGATCTCATCAGCTAACAAAGATAGCACAAAGCACTGTAGGTCAGTAAAACATCCAACATATTCTAACACTGACAAAACCTCTTATGCGAGATGCATGAAATAATGATATTTTCCATACCTCATGGTCTCATAATAGAAATGGATCTGAAAATTCATCTCAAAGTCCTTCCAAGATAGCTCAAACTGCTACCTAGCATCCTCTAGAATATCACACCGACTCTTGGAATGTCCATGAAGCATATATGAATTAAAAATAACCCTCTTATCTGTCGGTGTCTCGAGATGCTTTAATATTTTATATACTAAATTAATCCAAAACTTAGCTACCTGGGTCTCCCCTTACCCAGTAATCATTGGAGGATACTAAATTTGAATGTATCTCTTCAGATCATACATTGAAGGGATGATATGAATAGTTTCCATTTCTTTGGATTTCATGAAAATTAGGAAGCTATCGCGAATCCAAACATCCATATTCTCCTCAGGAACTATAGGAAGTTCTTGTTCATCTATGTTAGGATCATGTTGATTTTCAACCTCATGAAACTCAATTTAAAGATGATGAGGAGGCATTTTATTTACAAGAAAAACACACAACTTAGGGAACTGGAAAGGAATAAGGTTAACCCCAACACGTGACTACAATAGATAACCACTAACTTTTGGTATCTCTAGAAATGACTTAAAATTATTTTAGTAGGACATGACAACTCATTTAATTTTTCTAGTGAAACAGATATCTCATATCACAATTTAATAGGCAAGCATATATTACATGAAAAAATAGGCATTTCCCTATTATGAATAATGCATGTCAACATATCCCAATGTGCCTATTGTGATGAATGTATTGTCATCTCGCACCAAACAAGGAAATGAGTAAAATATACAGAAATAATAACATCATAAAACAATAACATCACACAACAAGTGAATCACCCAAGGTGAAATAGTATCAACTATAACAAGCATAGAACATAAAAAGAAACCCCATCACTGGGCACTCAGTTTTCCCCCATACATTGTTTAGATACTCCCACACACAAGATCATTACCAAGCCCCAAAAAATCATAGAATCCTTTCAACCTTTCCCAAAATATAATTAAAAGAAAAGAAAACTATCTCCTCTGATAAAAATTTGTAACAACCCACAATCTGGAACTCTCTCACGTGGCTGTAAAGGGTTGGTTATAAGACCTCAGACAACCCCCCATACACCAGAGGTTACCGAATAATAGTTGGGGGTGTGAATAGTATAGTGGTGAGATTATACCCTCTGGAAAGAAGTATCATAGCTATAGAAATAATTCATAAATAAATATAAATAATTAGAGTAAAGACATTATGGGAGAATAAAATCCAACTAAATATACTATAAATAGATAAGTCATAATGTAATGACATGCTAGAATTTAACTAAATGTAATGATATAATAATATAATAAAAGAATAGAAGACTCAAAATAAAAACTCAAAGTACCAGGTCCCAAACCCGACGTCGGTCCCATATCCAAACTCCAACATGAAATCAACAATAAGGTCATTTTTTCCTTTCCCAAACTTGTATCCACGAAATCTACATGAGTGCCAAATAGCGACTCAGATAGGATGGATTATAACTCAGTAGGTAAACACCACCATGTATAAACTAATTGGTATAATAATATGTGTATGAAATAAAGTGATAAACAAGTGTATTAATTAATTCAACAATTAATCAAATAAAACCGTAGCTTTCTTCAGCTCTGTGCAGAATATCTTTGAGCATGTCTTACAACCATACCAACCACAACTATATAACCAAGGTAAAATATCCTAAATCAATGCCATTCTAGAATATCTTGGAGTATTTCTTATGACCATGCCAACCACAACCATATAACCATAGTAATGTTACAACAATCCAGGTAAAATCCCTAAAATAATTACAACATTCCGGATAAAATCCCTATACACATTCACTCATAGGACTATGCATAACCCGACCTCTATAATCATTACAACGTGGGACTAGTTTGAGACCATTCAATATCAACATTACAACATATAATTGTGAAAGTTCTAGGGTTGAGCCTGATATATATGAATTACATCAGAAAACACATTTCTTATCATACAAAATGGATATCATAATATCACATCACAATTCTCGATGGTTAATTATGTAAATTACCATTATTATTTCAAAATCCAATTACAATTTAATTCACAATTGATTAAAAATTATATCAATAAGAAATAAGACACAATTTAGGGATTATATAACAAAAAATCACCCTAGGTCACATGTCATGATAAACTTACTTTATGAAATTGTCGAATTCAAATATATTCCTGGTTTGCTCACAAAATGGTTAACCATAATCTAGGTGAAAATCCAATTGAAAATAATGTAATTAAAGGAATAATCCAATTTATTAGTTATTCAATTTGGGCACACATTTCAATGTAATAATCACAATATTGCATAAAATTGGTAAATATCAAACCATAGGGTTAAGATTTAAACCTCACACCTTTAACTGATGATCTAAAAAAACTTCCAATGGCCAAAACTAATTAGAAATAATGTGAAGATGATTAAAAAAGGTTCCTAGATAAAAAATAATCATGATAAAAACCAACAATGAAATTGGCCAAAGGATTTCACTACAATGGTTGAATAACCAAAGGAATGAAAGAAGAAACCTAACCAAAGGAGCTTACCTGTGATTGGAGATGAAAACAGAACATTTAGAAGGTAGGTTGGCTCTCCAAAATTGCATGGAGAATTCCCTAGGGTTGATAAGAGTGGAGATTTAGTGAAATAGAATGAATTTCACCTATATATCATGTTTAAAATAGCAGGTCAATCATTTACACAAAGTGTAATGTGGTTACACATCATGTAAACATTTTTAAAAGAATTAAAAAAAAACATGTCCCATCAAATTTAATTTATTAAAACCCTCAAACAATTACATGACATGCAATCCCATTATAGGATGTCGATATGTTCAAACATTGATTTTTCAACCCATTTTCCTTTTAAACTACCTAATCCACCTTTCAAGATTATCAACATACCAAGAACCCATGAAACACTTAAACCATTTATTCCTGGACTCTATTAATTCAAATGAACATACATCCCTAAACTTTAGGTCATTTTGTCCAGAAAAGGCTCTCAGTATTCGAACAAGACTCGATTACCAAGGATCAAACAAAAAAACTCATAGAGAAATGTACCTAGAAAATGATGGGATCTTATAGGGGAAGAATTCATCGAGTCTTATGGAAAGTTGTATTATCAATTTCAATAAAATATCAATGATGAATAGGAAAGAAAGGTAACTGATCTCTTCTATAAAATATATAATGATATTTCATCTAACCGGTTCAGGTTTGATTATAATAAATTCTCAATTTACTATTCTATTTGATGTTTCTTGGATTGTAACTTGCAAGGTTTCCCACGTTTTATAACAAATATATTTTATAATAAAAAATCTAATTTTAAGTCAGTTATGTAAATATTACCCTCTGGCTTAATGTGAAGGATTATTTTAGAAGAATAATATTAATTTTTTGATAATGTATACTGAAAGATATGAGATATAATTTGAGGTTAAAACATTATTTACCATTGATATTATTGAGATTATTTTGGATATAGGGTTATTAACTTATAAAATGATTAATGATGGACATTTGGTTTTATTGTTGAATTTTGGAGATTAATAATTTATTTCTTCATATAGCAGTTTCTTAATTTTGGATATTATCATACCTTGTGGTATGTATTTCGGTTTTGGTTAATAAATAATTTTTGGAGGAATATATTTCTATGTTTTTAAGGATTATTCAATCTATTAAACGTTAATTTTACTACTCTTGGAATAATAAATTCATCTTGATTGCAGAAAATTTAGAGAAAGATATGTGATTTTCGTGGAAACTAATTATAGGATGAAATTATACATTTCAAAGTATGTATTTATCCATATTTTATTAGTTTATATAGTAAAGGGATTCCATAAATATAGTTATGGTATCTTAAAATAAAAATGTTATCCTATTATAATTATTTATGATAAATCACTTTTCTTTTTCACAGGTATTTGTTTTTACAGTTTTATGGTCATTAAAGTTTTCTTGTTCATTCACATTATTGTGATAAATAATTTCTTCCACTATCCTTCTTTCGTCGGACATTATTTCTCCTATGTTTCCATATTTTCATATCCCACTATTGTTCTTCTATTTTAAAACCTAGTTATGTGTTAATATGTATAACCTTCTTATTGCCCTTTAATTATTTTTATGATGAATATTTACAAACCATTTTCAAATTATTAGTTTCCAATAATGTTATTTTAACATTTCAAACATTTTACTATTGATCATATATTAAAATTATGAGGATTAAATTTATTAAATGGGGTAGAATATAATATCCAGATAATTTAAAAGAATGCTATGTTCAAAATCATACAAAACAAGGGACACCGAGCTTAAATGAACCATGAAATATTATTATTAAAATATTATAAATATAATATCGACATTAAATTTTTAGGTATGAATAAAATTTAATTAATTATGAAATATATATAATGTTTTTACTCAAAAAAATATTGATTAATTCCTAGGAAATAAAAATTCAATTTTTAGTAGTTGTATTATGCTTCAAAAATATTTTTCCTAAAAAACTAATTTTATGAAAGATAACATTATAATAAATATATATAAATTTTATAAATATGTTTATCAAAATTAAATTTGGTAATTTATTTTTATATTTCTGAAAAAGATATATTTTTAGTATATAATGAAATTTAATTTTTTTTAAAACTACCATTTCTTTCCCTTAAGGATTACCATTTTTATATGAATAAGATATGAATTTAAAATAACTATTATTTAACTTGATATATTATAAATAATTATATTTGGATCATAATTATATCTGATTTTGTTATAAGACCTTTTTTTTGCTTAAAGAAATCCCTTTTCAAATCCTTTTTTCATTGCATTTTAATTTTTAATATTAAAATATTTTCGTGAACTTCTATAACTTGATTCATAAAAAATGGAATCCATTCTTTTTGTAACCAGGAGCACCAAATTTGGTGAATAGGTCCCTTTCTTCTATTATGAATCATAATTGTAGTTAATATTTGTCACATTATTAAGGATATGTTGGTTAATTAAGCTTAAATATAACATGATACAGACTAAAAATACCGCAAACAATTGAATTTTTTATTTTATAAGTTTTTTTCTACCTTTAAAATCAATTATTTGAAAATGATGCAATTTCATGCCACTTTACTTCAATTATAACATTTATATTATTTTAAGTAAATATTAAGCCATACATGTCCCTTTGTTTATTTTTAATATTTATAGTATTTTGTGACATGGATAAAAACATCATATGTTAGACTATAAATTTTTAATTGATATATAAATTATTTTTTTATGATTGTAATTTATTTCTAATTTTTAGTGATTAAATAGTTTCCTTAAATTAATAGGAAACACCGACATATTATTTATTCAATTAATAGAAATATAAAATAAATGAGTTTAATAATATTAAAAGTAAAATAATTTTATTTGATTATTGTGTTATTTGAATATTATATATAATGATGAAATAATAGTGTTTTTTGAATGTATTACATTAAAATTCCTTTACTATCATTTTGTTTTCAAATTCAAATTAAATAAAAAAGTTCCAAAATTGATATTCTTGATAATTTATAATAAAAAATAAGAAATAAATTATTTATAATTCCTAAAAATGATATCTACATAATTTAGAGTGGTATATGGTTGATAATATCAACCATTATCCATTTATGTGTAAATTTTCATTTTATATTAAACTTCATGACCCCTAAGTTGTAAAAATCATTGATAATAAGGTAAGTGTCAAAAGGTATAATGAGGGGTTAAAACAAAGAGATAAGGATGAAAACATCACCTAAAATTCTCCAAAATAAATTATATGAGATTATTTCAACCCATAATAACCATATATTTGAATTAAATAAATTCCAACAACTTGAAAATTATAATTAATTTATGTTAATTTAACATTTTACGTAATTTCAAGAGTGTTCCTCCCCTCACTTATAAAAGTTCCCACCTCTTCTATTTTATTCAAACTACATAAATACATTGGTTTGGTCAATAAATAATTTAACACAACAATATTATAAATTATGTATCTTTTAATGGAAATTTATTTTCTTAAATAACTTATGTTACATGTGACAAAAAACTTAAATGTACTACAATTTACTAGTTATATAATAATTTTAACACAACCATTACAAACTATTTGTTAAATTGATGGAAAGGAATAGTATTAATCACGCTATTAAATTTATATATTATATATTCAATAATTTTTTTTTACATTTATTGAATAGTTTTGATAGGAATAAGAAAAGAAAAAAAATCAAATTTTACAGATGAAAATCTATATTTTTCGAAATGCAGTTTTGTCACCTTTTAATGAAAAACTTATTTCAAAACTAAATATTAACACTTTAATAAGTTATTTATGAAATATAAATTTTATTTTTAAAATTTAAATGTAAAAATTATCTTAGGGTTAATTTTTTATATTTTTCAAAAAATATTTATTTTCTAGTGAAAATTAAATAATACAACATTTGAATTGAAAACTGACATAGAATCTAAATAGATTATAAGGATAAATTATATTTTTAATTGGTTATAAATTAAAATTAGATCAATTATAAATATAGTAATTCAATTTAGGTTATTGATATCATTTTCATATTTAATTTTCATATAAAATTATTTTAAACTTTTGAGCACATTAACATTAAAAACTCACTTTCTTGGCCCATGTACGAGATTAATTTCAAATTAATTTTAGCCACTTAGTTATATTGAATTTTAAAAAATTTATTATATATTTTTAATTATATGGTCAAAATTATTTAAATAATTTCTTCTTTTTGACAATATAAATAGTTAAAATAGTAATTTTATAACCATGGTTATAGGTAAATTTGAATATTAAGGTTAAAAATAACTACGATAAGGATTAGTAAATTAACCAAACACTTGTAATAATTTAATTTTATAATTTATTATTTACCTAAATCATCCTTGGGCCAAATTTATGACCTCTTGGATCCACTTGTATGACTTTAGAATCCTTATAGTATTTTATTTTAAGAAAAGTCAAACTTATCATCATAATGTTTTCAATAAGTCTAATTTTTTTTTAATATTTAGTAATCAAGTAGATATATTCAAACAAAAATATAATTTAGAAAGGTAAAATATTGATATTTATCATGGTATTTTTTTTTAATTTTTAGTTAATAAATAATTAACTTTGATGCTTCCATAATAGAGATGCAACAATTATTTTATTAATAGAAATATCAAATAAATGATATTTTAAAATTTAAAATAAATCAATTTTTGAGACAATTAATGTCATAAAATAATTTTTTAGATAAAATTAACATTATAGAGATGTATTAAAATAATTGTTTCTAAAATATCTTTTTGATTGATATTTTAAAAATTCAATTTAATAAATACTTTCAAAATTTATATTAATGATGTTTTGAATTAAATAATATTTTATTAAATAGTATAGAATTTATAAATATCATAAATAAAGTAAATTGATTGTTATAATGTTAAAAATTTCATCAATTAACCATTTATGGGTCTTTTTTAATTTTACAGTGACTATATTAACCCTCAAAGTGTATAAAACCATATTGTCATGATAAGAGTTAAAGTGGTAAAATAAGTGTAAAAACCAATAAATAATGGTATAACTATGACCTAAATTTGTCCCAAAAATACTTCATGAAAGGTATTATACCCTTATAACCTTAATATCTAATTTTCGTTTTTTAACAGAATATTTTCCAAGAAAATAAGTTATATATTATTTAAATAAATGATAATTTAAAAACTTCAATCTCTTTATATTTAAAAAATTTCATGTTTTCACATATAGGAAAAATATATAAAATATCCTAAATGTTCATTTTTATCTTAATAATTTTTTTATATAAATTTATTTTAATTTTTATAATTTATATAATTACCATAAATGCATCTGAAATGATAATACAATATTTATTTAATTAACAGAAAAATAAAAAATGATTCTAAAAATATTAATTAAGAAATAATGTGAATGTGTAAATATGTGAGATTTTTTATAGATTTATATAACATATTATATAGGTTTTGATGCATTATATTCAAATTCTAATTTTTTGATGTATTTGAATTCAAATGAAATGAATAATATCAAATTTGACAATAATGATATTTTATTGAATAAATAACTTATTAAATTCTCTAAAAATCCTAAAAATGTTAAATAATATCATAGGTGATATGATATTGTCAAAAATGTCATTCCCTAATAATTTATAGTCCATTTGGAAGTCATTGGATTTAGAATATCTTTTTAATATTTTAATATTTTGATAAATTTTGAAAGTGCCCCTCACCTTAATTATAAAAGGGCACATCCCCTGTCACTTATTCACTACATGTTGAGGCATATTTATCAACAAAACATAACAATTTATCTTTAAATATTCATCATACATGTTTTAGAGGTACTGGCCTCCTCCAAATAACAACCCTAGTGTCCTTGAGAGGATATCCAAAGGAGGATTCTTTAAGAGAAGGTAGTCATATTTACTAACTATTTTATGTTTATTCCTTCTTTTAATTAATATTCATGTGTTGTTTCCCTGATAAATTAATTACCCCAGTATAATATATATTCTGGGATTTTATTATGATTATGGGAAAACCATATTTTTCATTTTGTCGATCCTATGAAAAATGAAAGCACCTCATGTATGTACGATCATCAAGAAATACAAAGTTTAAAGGAACAAATGTTAAACCATGGTAAAATTAATTGATTAAAGGCGTGGAATCATTTCCTAGAAAGTCACATAGTAAGATACCTTTTGAGGATGGCTATGCTTCGGTGGGTGGAATTGTGGTTCACTAGAGTGCAAAGTTGGATTTAACCTCGAACAAGGAGGGAGGGAAATTGGGAGCGGGGAGGGAGGGAAACTTGAAATTGGTTTCTTATTCAAAGGAAGGAATAATAGGGATGTAAATAAAGGAGGATTAAATTTGTAAATATTCATTGGAAATAAAGGTTGGCTCGCAGTGGGTGGCATATGATGAGGTAATGGAAAATTCATGGGACCTTTTTATGCACTATGAGGATGAAATTATAGAAAAGATCTTGAAAATTCATGATTCTAATGAGGATCCATAAAGAATGAATGGGAGGACAATTCAAGTGGAAAAAACCATGGAACATAGCAATTGGATAAAAAAAAACGTTTAATTCCGACTAGAGGCTTCAACAAGAAGAAGATAACAGTGGATGAGTTCTTGAAAAAGTGGGACAAACTGGTCTACCAATTTGAAGATACTATCAGAGTTAAACCAGATAAAAAGGTAGCGGATCTTTCATGTAAGTTTTATTGAGAGGTAGCGTCTAATAATTTAAATTTTACCTTTAATAATTTTTTTATTTGATTTAATGTTTTTTCCATGGTTTAACTTAAAGGTTTCTCACTTTTTCCCCAAAAATGTTTTATAATAAAAATTTAATTTTCATTCATATGATTTTGTAAAGGAATTCTTCCCAATTTCCCTTAATTGAGAAATATTATAATATTACACACCTACTTTGTTTTATATGGTGTATATACTTCCCATTTCATTTACAATCACCATTCATTGAATAATTCATTATATATCCATATTTCTTATACCATGGGTATGATTATTTTCCATGTTGTGTACCATTTATGCATATGGTGTTTACTTTGAATGTTATTAGATTAAATTGGAAAATAATGTGAAATATATTTCTTTTAATCAATATGGATATTTGATGATGATGAATATTGATTCATGAATTAAATTAATAATTTTGATATATGAGGAATGCTTTGGGCATTAAGAAATGGGTGGGTTCTGGTTATAAATATCCCCTCGATGAATCAATAGTCTCATGAGACAAATCAATTGTCCAAATCAGATTGGTTTCTATCCACAAACCTAAAAAATCTTGAGGATTGATCTTGATAGGAACCATATTGAGGATTTATCTTCATAGTTTATATGTCCAACATTATGAATTTCATAATTATTTTTATTCCATGTGATTAATCAATTAGTTAGAATATCCATGGTTATGATATAAGATCTTGTGATTGTTTATATCATATGATTTGATCATCTTTTATTCCTTCCAAATTATGCTCAAGTTATTGATTAATGACTTGTGTGATCAATTATTTACATTTCCATATTAATTATTCTTATTTATTCATGATATATTACAATATATAAGAACTTTACATAATATTCTATCTCACCCCATTCTTAGGTTTTATTTTTATCCAGGTTTTAAAGAAGTTTATTATGATTGAAATAAAGGGTTACTCCAAGGGGGATAACAATGTTTTCAAAGAAAATAACTATTTTTATTTTATGTATAAAATATAATTTTAATTTTAAATATGTATCTATTTTACCATGACTAATAAACTATTCAGTCCTTTGGGATGTGATTCCTTTTATTTTATACAAATGTAATAAAGTAAGGCATCAGCTCCGGGATACTATAGTTAGATTCTTTATAGTTGGTATCAGATCAAATTTAGTAGAAAACTTGGAAACTAGATTTAGTAAATCATAGATTATAGAACATAAACCTAAGATATACATTAAGGATAAGTATAATAGAACATCACAATGAAACCATGTTTTTGATTATAAGATTAGGTACCCCTAAATTGTTCAATTTATGTTTAGTATTTCAATATTTTTGGGATTATAATATAGTATCTGTCATCATTTAGAAATGGCACCTAGAATAAGGAATGTAAACCTCACTAATTCACATGATATGATTAGTATAAATGATAATAAATTTTATGGGATTAATCCAATATTTATAAGGGAAATAGTCTCTTAAAAATTCTCATCATAATAGGTGACAATATAATGTTCTGACAAGATAAAGAATGAATTATCCCAATCTTATGGATTCAAAGGGAAGTAAGATAAGAAGTGGATAACTGGGAAAAGGATAGATAAATGGAATAATGGAATGATGTATTTTCACACATGTGATAATTTTTTAAAGAAACATCATGGTGCTTTATAAAAAGGTTTGGTTATTTTATCCATGTGTGGAGAAAAAGGACACCATGATTTTATTTAAAAGGGAAAGAAATAAGTTTACAATATACAATGATTAAAATTTAGAGATATGGGGAACTACGCAAATGAATACCCAAAAATTAAAAGGAATACACCTCAAAAGATGTTAATATATCATTGTCAATATTATATTATTACCATAGATGATGAGAAAAGTTAATGGGATGGTGTTTGGATTCAAGATTTATGATATTTAAGTATTTTGTTAATGATGTCTTGGTTATCTGAAATATAAAATATATAAGTATTTCACCTTAGTAACTTTTTCATTATGGATTTGAAATCATTTGTTGAATGGTACTAGGAAAATTTATTCGCTAGGAAGTTGAACTTTTTGGAAAACACATGGTTGAAGGAAAGATAAAAATTAATTTCTTAAAGATATTGAGATAATGGTGTTGGGATAAAGATATGATTGATATGGATATAGTAAATTGGATATTACTGACTACCATGGGACTAATTAATTATTATTGATAACATGGGTTCTGCTATCATTATTGGATTTTATATCATTTTTGGATTGAAGAAATATTTCAAATAGTCTATGTTATATTTAAGGAATAAAGAAGCATGCATGTTTTCAATAAATTTTTAATGAAATTCATGTGATTAATATGTTTCAAGAGAATAATTGAAGAAGGTGTTCATATATTCGGTATTTGATGATTAAAAAACTATATCATGTTGATTGGAGACTAATGATATGTTTATTTTGGAAATTCAAAGATCCTATGTCTAAAGTTTTGGATCTTAATATTTTGGAAAATTTAAACATTTACGAAATGGTTTAAGTTGACCTTTAGATTTTTTTTTAGAAGATAGTGTGTTACTTCTCCATATAGTACAACTTGTGCTATGAGATGATGTATAAATAGTTCAAGGAACTAATAAATTATAAGATTTTTCTTCTAAAATTGAACCATATATTTACTTATATTCATATAGAGTGAAATATTTCATCAAATTTATGAAAAGGGTATTGAAATAAAAAATGTTGACCTATTATCATCATTATCCCTATTTACAATGTCGGTTTCCAAGTTTTTTTTAAAAAAATATCAACCTTTGATTTTCGATGTAAAAGTTGAAATTGTGAAGAAGAAATTCATTAAAGGGGAAGAGAATGTAACACATTATGATTTTATAGTATGTCACTTTTTAAATAAATTTAATTTCTTTAATATCTTACCTTTTATGCAACACGAAGCATAAAGAAACTATGATATACTAGTAATATTATTATTTCTACACGACCATTATAAACTGTCCATTAAATTGGAGGGAATGAATAGTATTAACCACATTATGAAATATATATATTACATATTCAATAAAATTAATTAAAATTCATCAAATATATTTGATAGGAATAAAATAATAATAAATCTAATTTTATGCATAAAAAATAATATTTTTCTATAGGGAGTTTTTTTCCTTTTAATGGAGAACATGCTTTAAAAATAAATTTTTACACTATTATAAAGTATTTTTTAAATATTTTTTTTTTATTTTAATTCAAAAATTTCCTTAGGGTAAATTATTTTGGTACTTTTCAGAATATATTTATTTTCCAGTGGATAATAAAAAAACTGTATTTTAATTGAAAACTGAATTTTCATCTAAATAATTTATAACGATAAAATATATATTAGATTACTTTTAAAGTAAAATTTGATCAATTATAAATATATTAATCCAATTTAGGCCATTGGAATGAATTTTATATTGATTTTTTCATATAAAAACATTTCAAACATTTAAAAATTTTCACTTTGAAACCTCGCTTCCTCGCCTCATCTATATGATTAATTTGAAATAAAATTTAGCCACTTTAGTGTATTGAATTTTGGAAAACCGGTTCCATATTTGGAATCATAAGATTCATATTATTAAAATATTTCCCTTTAATTTTTTGGACAATATTTAATGTAAACTTTGTAATTTATATTACCATGGTTAAGAGTAAATCATGTAATTCATGTTAAAAATAATTATGATAAAGTTTATAAAATAACTATAACACTTTTTTAAATTTTATTGGATGATTTATTTTCGAAACAAATCACATTTGATCCATATTTATGGTCTATTGGAGAAATATGGATAACTTTATTCCCCATACACTGTTTTATTTTAAGGAAATTCAAACTTAGCACACTGATGTTTTTAATAAGTATAAAATTTTTAATATGTAGTCATACAAAATTTATATTTAAACATAAATATTATATAGAAATATAAAATATTTATCTTTATCATGGAAATTTATTTTTAACTTTTAGTTAACAAATAATTACTTTAAATGATTTCACAAATAGTGATGTAGTAGTTATTCTGTTAATGGAAGTATCAAATAAATGATATTAAAAATAAAAAAAACTAGTAAAATTTGAGATAATTAACGTCATAATTTTTTTATAGATAAAATTTACATGTTATCAATTTTTTAAAATAGTTATTTTGAATATATTTTGTTAGGTTGTTATTTATGAAAGTCAATGTAATGAATAGTGTCGACATTGACATTAATGATATTTTCAAATAAATAATAATTTATGAAATGATATAATTTTTTTAAAAATATTAAATTCAGCCAAAGGATTTGGATAATTGTAAATATTTCATCAACAATCCACTTATGGATCTTTTTCCAATTTATAGTAACTAAATTAACCCTCAATGGGTAAAAATCCACGTGGTCACAGTAAGATTTAAAGAGGTAAAATAAGGGTTAAAACCAAAAGATAAGGGTATAACAATGACCTAAAATTTTCAAAAAATCATTTTATAAAGAGGATTATACCCTTATCCATAATTATTAATTTTGAGTTTTTAATTGACACTTTTAGATGAAAATAACTTATATATTATTTAAATCAAAGACAGTTACAAAATGCCACTCTCTGTTTTTAGTATCTTTTATGTGTCCACATAGGAAATAAATCAAGATATGGATGAACATAAATTTCTATGTTTACCTTAATGAATTTTTTTTCATTATATAAACTTATATTTAATTTGTAAAATTTATATAATTACCTTAAATGATTGTCAAATGCTGATACAATATTTATTTAATTAAAAGAAAAATAAAATAAATGATTTTTAAAATATTAATTTTTATATCATTTGAATGTATAAATGCGTGAAAGAAATTTTATAGATATATATAACATTATAGAGAAGTTTTATAATATTATATTATAATTACCACTTTTTTATGTATTTTATGTCCAATTAAATGAATAGTATCAAATGTGACAATAATGATATTTTATTGAATTAATAATTTATTAAATTACTTAAAAATCATAAAAATCATAAATATTCCCAAAAGAGGATAAAATATGGTCGAAAATATCATCCCCTATTCATTTATAGGCCATTTTTATGTCTTGTTATATAGAATATCCTTTTTATTTTTTAATATTATGAGAAATTATGAAAGTGCCCCTCACTTCAATTATAAAAGAGAACCTCCTCCTTCAAGTATTCACAATATATTGAGCCGTTTAGCTCAACAAACACTTCCCATTTATATTTGAAAAACCATTATCAATATTTTTGAGGTTCTTTTCACCTTAAATGAACAACCATAGTGTCCCTAGGAGGATATCCAAATGAGGATTCTTTAAGAAAAGTTAATCATCTTTACTGAATCTTTCAAGTTTATTTATTCTTATACTTACTATTAATGTACTGTTTCCATGATAAAGTAATAAATAAAATATCAAATATATGCTAATATATTATTATGATTATGGGAAAACCATATTCCAAATTTTATCCATCCTTTGAAAAATTAAATCACATCATGTGCATACGTACAACTTATAGTCTCCACATCATAGTGTAATTTTATTTTAAACACTAATTCACATGAATGGTTATAAGGATGGATATAATGGAAATATATTATAATTATAACATTATATAAATTTTGGAAATTTATTATATCATCTAATTCCTTACGATTTCAGCCATTAATGGAATTATATCGTTGATCATGCATACGTACGACCTACCATCTCAAGGATGTGATATGATTCATTTACCATGTTCAACATTAAAGAATGTATATTAAAATATATTAAATGATTAATTATGATATTTGTAACATTAATATTTTTTTGGGAAATTATGGATCCATATCCAATACAAATGTCTAGGACATTCATGACAAAATATACATGAGAAAACAAGGCAATTAACACCCAAAACATTGAAAATGATGAAATATTATTAAAGAATGGGTGATAATATGTTATAAAAGGATCATATAAGATATTATAAATATTAATATGGTTCTATTATAATATAGTAAAACTATTAAAACAAGTATATAGGAGGTTAATGTACACACAACTAAAGGGAATCGTTAGGTAATGGTTTCTCATCTCATTTTTATTTCTATGAGATATAGGTCTTATTCACCATTTATTTCATTTGTGAAGTATAGTTCCCCTTTGATATATCACATAACTAATTTAATTATCTTAATTGTATTAAATGTTTTATTATATGATTATTAATTTTATAGGGTATATGATTCGACTGATTACAAATTGGTAAGGGATTTTTTAACTTAATTTTCATTCATTGGGTTAAGCATAAAATTCCAATGATTATGTCATGATAAAGTTTGGTATAAAATAAAATTTTATTTTATTAGGTTTTAATTCATCTTGTATAATGTGTATTTAAAGCTAATACACATAATATATTCATTATATTAAATATATTTTCTTTTTAAAGGAATTCATCTCAATTTCATTTCATCGTGGCATATTTTTATATTATACACATACTTTATTATCTATGGTGCATATGAAAACCCTTTAATTTATCATCACCATTCACTGAATAATTAATTAAATATACATATTTATCGTATCATGGATATGAATATTTCATGACCCGCATACCATTTTACATACAGTTTTCACTTTTAAATTTATTATATTAACTTAGAAAATAATGTTAAATTCTTATCTTTTACTCAATACAGATATTTTTTGTTAAGAAATATTAATTCATGACTTAAATATAGCATTTAGATATGTGAGGAATGGTTTGGAATTGTAGACATGGGTGGGCCCAGTTATAGAAAACCCATCAACGCATCGGTAGTCTCATGTGATGAATTAGTTGACTAAACCAGACAGGTCTCTACCCACAGGCTTAAATTATCTAGAGGATTCATCAAGATAATAACTATATTGAGGATAAATCATGATATTTCAGATTTATGGAATTATTAATTTCATATTTATTGTTATTCCATGGGATTAATCGATTAGTTAGAACATCCATGGTCACGTTCCAATATCCTGTGATAATTTATATCGAATTATTTGATTAGATTTTATTATGAGCATATTATGATCATGCTATCGACTAATGGTTTATGTGATCAGTTATTTACATTTTAATTTTGATTATTATTATTAATTAATGATATTTTCCACTGTACTTGACCCTTAATTAGCATTTGACCTCACCTATTCATATGTTTTATTTTTCCCCAGGATGCAAAGATGTTTATTATGATTGATATGTAGGTGTATGATAAGGGGAATAATGGTGTTCTCAAAGAAAATAATTTATATATTTTATGTTTAAAATATAATTTTATTTTCAAATATGTATCTAGTTTAACAAGACTACTAAACTATTCGGTCCTTTAGGATATGATTCCCTATATCTTATGCCAATGTAATAAAGTAAGGCACCAAATTTGGGATAATAGAGTTGGGGAATTTTCACGTAACCAAATAACTTCCTAAAATCATTACCATGTTCTATAGAACTTAGTTTTGGAATAATAACAACCATACATGGACAAAGGGTTAATGAAAAATAGGTTTTCGGAAGAATAGTTACAACTTTTAAAAAAATTACCTAGTTGTTTTCTTATACCTCCGTAAAATATTATTCATCCATTATAAAATAATAACATAAAAATCTTATATATATATATATATATTAAATTATTTTAATTGAATAAAATATATCTACATCCTCTTCAATCAACTGGGGAATGAAGACATCATTTGTTCATAGTGTGCACTATCACCTCCATAAAGTGGTATGCTTCATTTTCCATAACTGCTTGTCATGGACTAATATAATGATAGATTTAATGTATATATATTTTATTAATGAAAAAATTATCATTTATAAAAAAACATACAATTTATTTTCTTAAAATTCCATTCAATGAAAAATGATAATGTTTGTACGACATACATATGGATTACCACCACCAAAAAACGATGTGATTCGTTTTTATCACCACATCACATGGTTTGTCTATGGAAGTGTACATAAAGAAATAATATGTTGTATATGATATTATAATCTATCTAGAAATAGTAAATAATACTTACCCTTTTTACACGATGGTCATTGAAAATGAAAACATTTTTTATACGTACATACGACCCATCATCTCCATGATTATAACATAGTTCATTTTTCATAACCATATTTCATGGTTGATTTGAAAAGTATAATTGATATATTAAATGATAATTATTTCAGGACTATAATCCTGAATATGGTGGAATAATTATCCCTTTGACCACATTTAACACGTTAAAAAACATTTTGAAATTATAAACTGAATATCCTCTAAAGAGATGATGAGGAAAAAATGATTAACTAAATAAAATAAATAAAATAAATGGTTTAAGGAGTAAGTGATTGATTATGTAAATGGTTCTTATAAAATAAAATTATTTATATAAGTTTACTGTATATGTTTTAAAGGATATACATAATATTTCTGGACTCGAGGTAAGTGATTTCATCTAAATTTCCTTCCATTAAGGAATATTTTAATATTATGCACCTAATTTATTTAGTATTGTGTAAATACTAAACCTTATACATTTAATATGATGAATAATTCATAATTTATGGTATTTTACATTTTTATTAAAATTATTTCATCCAAGGGGATTTGAATGGAATATTTCAAGGTGGTAAGAGATTTTTTAACTCTATTTCCATTCATTGGGTCATAATTATAATTAAATAACATTGATATTACTTGATTATATGTGAATTTATTTATAAATTATTTTACTATGTATATATACTCATTTTATGTGGATTTTAAAGTTGATACATAATCACTTTATTGATTAATTATCACACCAAGTTATGATATTTTCATGGGATTTCTTTATCTCAATATACCTTTCATGTGACATGTTTTATGTCATTCACAACAAATTACATAAATTGTGTAATTATTTACTCATGAATTAATTATGATATATTACATCATTAAATTTATGAAATTTACCAAGACATATCACCCATTTTTTTCAATGAATTTTGATTCAAATGTTACCAAATAGGTAAAGTTTATGATATAATCTTCTTTCTTTTTTATATTTTTTCAGTTCAAGGTTTCTTGGGGGAAATCATATGGTCTTATTTTCAATAAACATATATATTCTCTTCTTCTATAGATATGAATGTGTTTTAAAATTTTAATTTTCATTTCCATCCTTTTTTTATTAAATAATCATCAATAATGTTGTTTATAAGTGATATTGATCATGTAACTTATTTTAGATCGGGAATATTTCACTTCTATATCCATGTTTTCTTAAATGTTTTCGATGATATTATTTTCTAAACATACATGATTTTTGAAATTTATTTTACATGATATTTTACCCTATTTTTAAAGATTTTAAAAAAGAACCATTTATCTATATACCAAGAAATAAATTTGTTACTTTTTACAAAAGTGTGAATTGAATATTTATTTTTAAAATATATGGCACAATATGAATTTACCACCATCATAAACATTATTTTATTTGAATCATACTTTATATGTTTTCTATTAATATTTTAAAGTGATTTAATACTTTATCACATTTTATTTGGTTTTTATAAATTATTATATAAACAATTTATTAAATTGTAATGCAAGTTAGTCCGTTAATATTCTTTATGATTACTAATTAAAATAAAAATTATGTAATTGTTTTTAAATAAGGTTTATAGAATTATTATAATCTAAATTATTGTTAGTTATATTTTATTTATATAAGTTATTTTTTTCAAGCAAAAAAATTGAACCATCTTTGGGAGGCACCTTGAAATACCTCAACCAAAAAGGGGTACCTAGAAGGTTAACCCCATGTGAAGGGAAACCAAAGGAATCCACATAATGATATTAGTATTTAACTTTTCATAGTTCACACCTTACGCATTCGGTCTCATGTATAAGGCCTGCAGAGCACGCCTGGAAGTGTAGAGATGGGCTAGGTAGCATACTGGGCTGTAAACCCTTAGTATATATGATTTTTGTTTTATTATGAACCAGTATTCAATGAAGTTTGATTGATATATTAGTCGACCACCATTTCTCCAATTCTATGTTAGATTCAATATGTATGTTACTGTTCATCTATGTTAAAATCTTGAACAAAATCATAGTCATAGGTTCTGTTCCCTATGATTCATTTGATCCATCTTCCAATCTTGTGAATATTTTTTTAAAATCTAGCGCATTCTAATTTGAACCCCACAAGATTATGTATCTTGTTCCTCAATTTTATTTCATTTTATGCACACATATAAATAAGTTCTTATTAAAGTATCATGGAAATTTCATATTGATTTTGTTTTTCAAGCCTTCAGTTTCTCCTTCTCCGGTCTTAGATTTTTATTTTTTTTCTTCCTTGAATACTATAGATTTTTATTTTACCTTTATTGGTATCAATGTCTCTCTATTTATTTTTTTCCACAGTTACCCTAGTTTGAGTTTTATCTAGTAAGATAATCTATATTCATCCTATCCCTCAGTTTGTATCTTCAAGTTTGAATAATTTTTTGGTTAGTTTCTCGATGAGTCACCATTAAAAATTACCGATGGTGGGTGAAAATTCACCAATCTAAAATAATGGCAGTGGGTGTCAAGTAACCTTTGTAAAATACCAATTATGGGTGTTGATTCACCATTTTAATAACCCAAAAGTGGCTATGTTGAGAAAACTTTGGAACCCAATGGTGGTTCAGTGACCTACCTCTAGGTTACAATGGTTGAATATTTTTTATCCACCGATTTGTATATAACACCCAAATGGTTTTCAAATAAATTTAATGAAATGCATGAAATACTTAGTGTCTATGAAAAAACATTTTATTTTAAGGATATAGTTATAGTCTAGATGTTAAACATAATTTTTCTACTTATATGTTTTGAATTTTGAAAAATGGACATACATAGTTGTGATCGGTAATTTATTAAGAGTCTAATAGAACCAACTTAAGTTTTTTGTGAATAGTAATATACCTTTATGAATTGTAATTTTACCCATATGAATAGTAATATGACCCTTATAGATATTAAAATGGATAAATAAATAGTAACCTCACCAATGAATGTACAATAAAAGGAATCTTATAAGTGACAATATGATCATAGTATAAGTGTTGGTATTTTTGTAATATTATAAATATTTAGTTACAATTTTATGATTAATTTAATAATTTTAATAAAAATTTATTATCATAAAATGTAAAAATAAGTTATTATTTTATTTTCTCATGGTTATAAGATAATTTTATGAGACCTTGATTAATTTTTCAAGGTGTTATAAAATGAGTTATAGTTTTAAAAGTTTTATTTTTCAAATAAATTATGATTTTGTTAAAAAATAAGATTAATCACATTTTGAAAATTATTTTGATAAAATGGAGTTCATTTTTGAATTATACATGTTTAAAAATGTTTAGGGTGAAATTTTGGGATTTTTCTGAAATACATGAATTTTTGGTGAATAACGAAATTTGATAATTTACAAAATAAGATAAATATATAAATCATTGAGTAGTGGATGATATTATTCTAAGGTAAGAAAAAATGGTTAGAACTAACAAGATATCATTACTATTTTTTGGTCACAATAATCAAGAATATTCACATTCTTCAGTAAAATATTAATGTAATGATTAAAATAATGGAAACCCCTCCTCTTCACCACTATAAATACCACCCACACCCCCTCTTCCTCTCACACCTCTCACATTTTAAAAATTTTATAAATTCAGACCAAATTTTTTTCCAAGTATCTTATCCATTTTTTTACCTTTTTGTCTCACCAAAAGGCCTATACCAATGGCCTTAAGAAGGATATCAAGGAGAAGAGATCAAGAGGCAAAAATCATCTTTCATTTTCATGTGTTTTCTTTTCGATTATTTTATTTCATTATACTCTCTTAACCTCCAATTATATAAGTGTCATGAAATATCTAGTATTATATATATTATTTATTTTTATAATGTTTATGTAACAATTCATAATCATACTCCCTCTCCTCCCCCTCTTATTCTAAAAATAAAAACAATGCCCATGATGTGTTGATTTACTAACATTGTGGATGATGTGTCTTTAATTTCCTTTATTTCGTTAAAATTTGGTTTTAAAACCAATTTAATGGTTGAGTAAGATTGTATAGTTTATTATATGACCTCTCTTATGTTATTTAATTAACTTATATGCATAATTATAAAGGTATATAGTGAAATATGATCGTGATTATCGAAGAACCACCAAAATGATCTAAACATCATTAGTGTTTTATATAATTATTCATCATAATATATGAAAAAAATTAATAGTGTTAGAATTTAATATTCCTGAAACATATTAATAACATATCATTTCAAATCTAGTGTTTCCCTTCCATTAAACAGGAAAATACGTTACAAACCGACCATGGAAACCATGTAAAGAATACACCATACAAAAATGTAAATAAAAAAAATGTTATTAGTATATGTGTGGAATGATGTTATAAAATGATCATATAACATGTTATAAAAATTATTATTCATATATAATGTATTAAAAATACTTTTTAACCATTATATAGGAGGTTTAAACATTTTTGAAGTAATACAAACTCGAGGTAAGGGAATTCTTAACCCAATTTTCATTCTTTGGGTTAACCTTATATATTATTCATTATGTGGTATTAAGAATATTTTTGTGATGAATTTTTGTTTAAATTATGGTTTATTATATGTATTTGTTGTTTATACCTAGATTCATTCCATTCTATTAATTCTCACACCGATTATATTTGTAAGGGACTTTCCTTTTAAAATTATTTTAAAATTCCTTTTAATAAAATTAAAAAAGATTGTTTTATATATATAATGCATGTGTGGTTTCTCCTAATTTCATGATGATTTATTACTATTAAGTTTCCATTTTATGTTCACATATTAATTTTTTATGAATATTATTTAATTATTATGTGCATGTTTTTTATATTTTAATAGTGATATGTTTTATGAAAAAGGGTTTTTTGAAAATCTAAATGTGTTTTATCAAGGGTTTAAATGGGTTATCATGTGATTTATTCATGATATGTTCCTTGAATATAGTTATGTGGGATTGATCCCATTATAGCTCATGATATGTTGTATTAATCCCATTATAGCTCAAAATTTGACGGGTGAGCCCCATTATAGCTCTCCAATGCATTGGGTACTCTACAGTTGGAGTTGATTTAATGGTTATTCCATGTGTACAGGTGATTTTAAGAGGGATATGGTAAATATTTCCCAAGGAAAATAAATGATGTTTCCATCCATTATAATGAGTTTTTGTAAAATGTGTTTTATTAGTTTTTATGTAATCACATGACTAATTATTTCTTTATTTTTATCCCTTATTCAGGTTTTTGTGCTCATATTATGTTTTTAAATGTTTTTTGTAGGTTATACAAATGTGTAAGAGAAAGAAAGAAGTCAAGTTAAATGTTATAAATATTTTTCAATAAAATCATGTTTTAATTAAAAATATTTATATTTTGGAAGAAATGGATACTGTTTTAGTGGTATTCACTCTATGTAAATGGGGGACGTTATATATGTTTTATCTCCTAATTATCTAATAATATAAACCTAAAAAGATCCTCAATGTGAAATAAAGTATGTTATTGACTAAAATTAAATATTATATAATATTTTAAGGTTGGGTCCTTATAGTTGGTTTCAAAGTTTGTTTTAGAGAACTCTTTGGGTTAGGATGTTGTTAATAGAATATCATAAATGATTTTTTTACATTATCATTAATTTAAATAGAATTTAAAGATTACCATGTTGCTTCATCTAAGATATGTATATTCAGAATTGTTTTCTATAGAATAAAATAGGACGCTGAAGTAGGATGGAACCAAGAGGTTGATATCTGTCTGAATATTCAGCTTGGAATGGTGGGAATCTAAACCGAGCAGTATGTGATAACAATGGATTAGTTCAATTAAGTGATAAATGGTGGTGGTGTCCATGCTAGAGAGGAACCTAATCTACCATGAAGAAACATGTATTTTGTGGATAATTTTATGAGGCAACTTCCTCGAGTATTTAGTTGAACTATAGATCCAATGATAGCCAAATAATGGATCAATGATCTAGAAATGTTTTTTGATGTCATGATATGTTCGGAATGTCAAAATTTAATACTATCCATTTATAATTTGAAGTTGAATATGATCAATGGTGGTATTTTGTTAAGAATATGAGAGAAATAGATGATCCTGATAGTCTGGAATGGGATGAGTTTAAGAGTATTTTTCTGATTTTTTTCATAAAATAGTTTGACTAAGAATAGAGAAACAATTATTGGAAATAAAGCAGAAAGATGATGATTTTGTGGTATTATATGAAGCCAATTTTACAAGATTTTCTAGGTATGTACTAGAATTTACTCTAGATTATGATAATAAAATTAATAGATTTTACTATAGTTTGAAACCATTTTTAGGAATATATTTGGTTTAATGAGAGTTTAGAAGCTATAGGAAACTTGTTCTCTGTGCTGAAAATTTTATTATGGAGTTTTCTGACACGTATGTGCCTCGTGATGAAAATAATAAAAAGTGGTAAGGTTGGAAGGCATTGGAGAAGAATTCATCAAAGAAATATGGGGGTATGAAAATCAATTACCCTCCTTGTGAAAAGTGTGGTAAAAAGCATGTTGGTGAATGTCTTGTAAATTATGAGAAATGATACTGATGTAGAAAGATTGGAAACACGCACCATGAGTGTAAGGAAAATGATAGAAAAATTATTGAGAAGCTGATGGTGAGATGATTTAACTTTATAGAATTGTGCCATTTTTCTAATTTATGTTTGAAGCTTGTCACTTATGCATGAAATCAACAATATTGAAAGAAGAAGGGTGTGGAAAAATCATTTATAACCACTTCAATAGATGTTGAGTCATAAAATAAGGTGGTATCAAGTACAATTATTGTTTTTACAGATTTTGAAAATATATTTTTTTTATTTGGGGTATAGACATTCCTTTATTTTGAAGATATTTTACACAAAATTAGAAATTACACCTCATGAAATGAAACCAGAAATCATGGTAAAAATACCTATAGGAAATATTATGGTAAAAAGAAATTATTGGAATCTAACAATCTTTTTCTATGGGAAGATATTACCTATAAACCTTGTTGTATTGCCTATAGTGGAGTTTGATGTTATTTTGGGTATGGACTGGCTTTATTTTTATAATTCTAAGATAAATTGCAGAGTAAAAGAAGTTGTTTTTTATAAAGAGTTTCTTTTTGCGTACAAGAATGAACCCATACCATTGATAACATATCAGGATGCTAAGAAACTGATAAAAGCTGGAAATTAATGTTATCTTGATCATATTTTTGAAGATAAGGGGACTATTCAGATTAATGATGTGCTGTTGGTAAATGAATACCTGGATGTTTTTCTTGATGTTATTCATAATCAAGAAGTTGAGTTTACTATTGACTTAGTTCCTGATCTAAGATAATTTCAAAACCCCCTTATCAAATTGATCAAATTGAACTTTTGGAATTGAAAAAGCAGTCGTAGGAATTATTAGATAAAGAATTTATTTGACCCATCACTTCACCATGGGGTGATCCTATCTTGTTTGTTAAAAAGAAAGATGGTTCAATGAGACTATGCATTTATTATAGATCCTTGAATAACATCACTGTTAAAAACAAGTATCCTTTTCCTCATATCAATGATTTTTTGATCAAATATAGGGAGAACAATATTTCTTGAAGGTTAACATGAGGTTGGGGTACCATCTGTTGAAAGTAGTAGATGCAGACAACCTAAAGACTACATTCCATAATAGATATGGTCATTATGAATTTTTAGTTATTCCATTTGCGTTAACTAATTCACCTGATGTATTCATGGATCTTATGAATAGAATATTTCATGAGTTATTAGATAAGTTTTTGGTTGTGTTTATTAATGATATACTGTTATATTTTAAAAGTAAAGAGGAGCATGAAAAGCATATAATGGTTGTTTTTCAAACCTTTAAAGAAAGGAAAATTCATGTAAAATTTATCAATTGTGAATTTTTATTGAAACAAATTTATTTCCTTGGTCACATTGTTTCTAAATATGACCCAACTATTGATCCTGTTAAAAAATATTTGTTGAATAATAGACAAGACCAACAAATATAACCAAGATTCATAGTTTTCTTGGTTTCGATAGCTATTACTAGAGGTTTATTGAAAACCTTTCAAGGGTATATAGCCCACTGACTAAGTTGACTTGAAAAGGAGTTAAATTCATATAGACAAAATAATGTGATGATTGTTTTCATAAATTGAAAAGAATATTGGTGAATTATCTAGTTCTGACCATACATTCTAGAAGTAGTGAATTATTCATGTATAGTGATGATTCCTTTAAGGGACTTGGTCATGTTATGATGCATAATGATTAGGTAATTTCTTATACTTCATGTCAGTTGAAACCTCATTAGTAAAATTATCCTACACATGATTTGGAACTACCTGTAGTTGTGTTTTCATTAAATATTTGGTGGCATCATCTGTCTGGAGTAAAATGTGAAATATATACTGACCATAAAATTTTTAAGTATATATTTACTCAGAATTAATTAAATATGAGATAGAGAATATGTTTGGAACTAATCAAGGATTATGATTTCATGATTTATTACCATCTTAGATAAGAAAACATAGTGGCTGATGCATTGAGTCAGAAAGGTAATGCTACATAAACCATGATACATTTAGAATGTGACTCTATGGTGAATGATTTGATAAAATTTGTATTGGAATTTTTTGGTGTAGAAAATTACTCTATTTTGTTTCAGGTTTTAGTATAGTTATATCTATTCGACAAAATTAAGAAAGCTTATAATGAATACGTCAAGTTACAAAAAAAGGTATAATTGGTTAAAATGGGAATGTTTGTAGAATTTATCTTTTATAAGGATAGTGTTTTGAGGTTTGGGAAGATATTATGCGTTCCTTGTGATTCTCATTTGAGGAAAGAATTGTTATGTGAAGCTCAAAGTTCTCTATTTTTAGTTTATCCGGGCATGACAAAGATATACATAGATCTTTGAGAGTATTAATGGTTGGATGGAATGAAAAGAGATATTTTTTATTTTACCATGACAAGTTTGACATGTCTACAGGTTAAAGTAGAGTGGTAGTTACCAAAGTGGACTCCTCAACCTTTACCAGTGTTATAGTGAAATGGGAAAATATATCCATGGACTTCATTGTGGGACTACCAAAGATATCTTGAGCTAAAAATACAATCGAATTTATTGTTGATCATTTGACTAAATATGTACATTTATTTCATATTCGAGATATTTGTTCTTTGGATCAGATTTATCAAATTTACCAAAAATAGATTTTTAGGTTACATGGAGTCTCTCTTTCCATTATATCTGACTGTGATTCCAAGTTCACTTCTATATTCTGAAAAGGCATTCATAAGTCATTGAGAACATAATTAAATTTCAGCATTGCTTTTCATCCTCAATATGATAGATAGATTGAGAGAACAATTCATACATTGGAAGATATGATTTGAGCTTGTTCAATGAACTATGATGGAAGTTGGGATCAACATATTTCTTTAGTGAAGTTTTCTTATAATAATAGTTTTCATTCTAGTATATAGATGGGACCTTTTAAGGCATTTTATGGAAAGTAGTGTCAACATCCATCATTTTGGGATGAAGTTAGGGATACGAAGTTGATGAGACCCAAATTAGTAAAGAAAGTGACAGAAAAAGTTCAGATGATTTAGTGAAATATGAGGAAATATCAGATCAGGATGAAACGTTATATAGATAACAGGAGGAAAGAAATTTCATTAGATGTAGGTGATCATGTTTTCCTAAAAATATCTTCTTGGAAATGTGTTAGGCATTTCAGTAAAAAATGAAATCTAAGTTCATTGTTTATTGGACCTTATGAAATCCTAGAGAAATTTGGACCAATCAACTATTGAGTACCTTTGCCTATGATTTTATCTCTTGTACACAATGTATTTCATATTTCAATGATGAGAAAGTATGCGATAGATTCATATCATGTTTTGAGGCCAAAAGTAGTTCAACTAGAAGAGAAACTTTCTTATGAAGAGATATTGGTTATGATTCTTGATTATAGAGAGAAATTATTTCTGAATAAGGTAATCCACGAGGTAAATGTTTTATGGAGAAACCACATGGTTAATGAAGTAACATTGGAACCTGAAAATTACAATAGGGAAAGGTACCCTCATTTGTTTAATAAGTAAATAAAAATTCCAAGGATGAAATTTCTAGAAGGTGAGGAGAATGTAACACCCAAATTACTTACAAATAAATTTAATGAAATGAAAGAAACAATAATTCTCTATGAAAAAATGATTCATTTTATGGAGAGAGTTATAATCTATCCATTAAACATATTATTTCCTCTTATGTGTTTTGAATTTTGGAAAACATGCATGCACGGTTTCAATCAGTAAGTTATTTAGAGTGATATAACCAACTTAATTTTTTATAAATAATAAAATTCCCTTATGAATAGTAATTTTACCCTTATGAATAGTAATATGACCCTTATAAATAGTAAAATGGCCAAATATCTGGTAACCTCTCAAATGATTGTATAATAAAAAGGCATCTTATAAGTGATAATATGATTATAGTATAAGTGTGGGTATTTTTGTAACATTATAAATATTGAATTAAAATTTATGATTAAATAAATAGTTTAAATGAAAATTAATTTTCATATAATGTAATCATAAATTATTATTTTATTTTATTATGGTTATTAGATAATTTTATGATACTAGGATTACTTTTTCATGGTGTTATAAAATGAGTTATAGTTTTAAAATTGTTATTTTTCAAATAAATTATGATTTTATTTAAAAATTAAATTAATCACATTTATAATATTATTTTTATAAAATGGTGCTTATTTTTCAATTTTAAACGTTGAAAAATGGTTAGGGTAAATTTTTGATATTTTTATGGAATACTTGGATTTTTAGTGAATAGTGAAATACAATAATTTACAAAATGATCTTAATACATGAATTATTGAGTAATGGATGATGTTATTCCGAGTTAAGAACCCTTGGTTCGAAATAATATTTTCTATTCACTATTTTTAGTCATAAGAATCAATACTATTCAAAGTCTTGAGTAAAAATGTTAAACAAATGATTAAAATACTGGAAAACCCCTCCTCTAATCCACTATAAATATCACCCTCACCCCCTCTTCCTGTAACACCTCTCAAGTTTTGTGCATTGTCTAAATTCTTCCCAAAACTGTTCCCAAGGATCTTACCCACATCCAAGACCAGTTATTCTTACCAAAAGGCCAATAACAAATGCCTTAAAGAGTATCTCAAGGAGAAGAGATCAAGAGGCAAAAATCCTATTTCATTTTCTTATGTTTTCTTTTCAATTCTTTTCTCTTCTTATAATATATTCACCTACATTATACAAGAGGCATGAAAGATACAATATTTTATATAAGGTGTATTTCATTATATTTATATAATAATTCATCATCATACCCCCTCTCTTCTCTCTATTATTCCAAAAATAAAAAACACCATCTGTGATGTGTCGATTTACCGATATCATTGATGATGTGTCTTCAATTTCATTTAATTCCTTCAAATATAGTTGTAAAAACATTTCAATGGTTGATAATTATTTTAAATTATATGATACTACCACTCTTATTTTATGGAATTAACGTATTTTCATAATATTAAAGGTATATGATGAAACAAGTTCGTGATTTTCAAAGAACTGCCAAAATGATCTAAACATCATTAATGTTTTATCTAATGATTCATCATCATATATGATAAAAAATGATTAATGTTATAATTTATTAATCTTTAAACATATTAATAATATCTCATTTCACTTCTAGAGTTTTTCTTCCATTCAGTAAGAAAATCCGTTACGAACCGACCATAGAATCCATGTAAAGAACGCACCCAAAACAATGTAAATAACAAAATATTATTAATATATGTGTGGAATGACGTTATAAAATAATCATATATGGTGTTATAAAAATTATTATTCTTCTATAAAGTATTAATAAAACTCTTTTAACCATTAAAAAGGAGGTTTAAACATGTTTTAAGTAATAAGAACTCGAGTTATGGGAATTCTTAACCCAATTTCCATTCTTTGAGGTAACCTTTAACATTTTTCATTATATGGTATTAGTATTTTTCATGTGATGATTTTTTGTTTATATTATGGCGTGTTATGTTTATTTATAGTGTATACACATATCCATTCCATTCTATTAATTCTAACTCCAATTATATTTGTAAGGGACTTTCCTTTTTTAAAATCATTTTAAAAGTATCTTTAATGAAATTAAAAAAGATTATTTATTTATATATATGGTATGAGTGGTTTCTACAGATTTCATGATGATTTATTAATATTATGTTTCCAATATATGTTGATATAGTAATTTTATAGGAATATTATTTCATTATTGTGTGCATGATTGTTTATATTTTAAAAGTGATCTATTTTTAAAAAATGGGTAGTTTGAAAATATAAATGTGTTTTACTCATGGGTTTAAAGGAATTATTAAGTGAATTATTTATGATATATTCCTTGTAAATAGTTATGTTGGGTTGATCCCATTATAGTTACTTATTTGTTGGGTTTAGACCATTATAACTCAATATATGATAGGTGATCCCCATTATAGCTCTCTAATGCATTGGGTACTTCAGAGATGGGAGTTGAACGAATGGTTATTCCATGAGTAAGGGTGATTGTGAGAGTGATATGGTAAATATGTCCCATAAAAGCTACATGATTTTTCCATTCATTCTAACAAGTTTTTATGAAATAGTTTTTATTGGTTTTTATGTTATCACTTGACTAATGATTTATTTCTTTATATCCCTTACTAAGATTTATGTGCTCATCTGAAGTTTTTAAATGTTTTTCATAGGTTATAAGGATGTGTAAGAGAAATAATGAAGTAAAGATAAATGTTATGAATATTTTTCAAATAAATCATGTTTTATTTAAATAGTTTTGTATTTTGGAATAAATGGAAACTGTTTTAATAGTATCTACTATGTGTAAATGTGGGATGTTATATATGTTTTATGTCCTAATTCTCTATAACTCTAAACATAAAAAGATCCTCAATGTTAAATAAAGTAAGTTATAGACTAAAATTAATGATTATGTAATATTTTAAGGCTAGGTCCTTATATGGTACATCTCTTTTTTGTACAATCCTTGGAAGGAGTATCTTCATGCTCCAAAATGATCATTTATAACATCCTGATATTTCTACTATTTATTTATTTCTATTTAAATTGATTTCTTATTTTATATCAGAAGAATTTATAATCTATTAAATCAGTTTCTTTGGATATTTCATCTTCATTGTATAGATCTTAGAATATGTTCTTTAATATCTATTAGAATATCTTCATTATTCCCATTTCACTATAGTAGTTTTGTCCTTATTATTTGAATATATTTTATATTTTATTAATTTTTTTCTTCATATGATATTTTTTCCTATTTTTTGGTAATGATTTTTATAAGTCATTTTTGGAATTTTCCAATAGTACGCCATGAGTCATAGTTGGGTTCATGAAACGGTGGGTCATGAGTCACTGTTGAACTTCTAATGGTAGGAAATTTTAATTACTCCATATGAATCCTTTGACTACTTATTTTTAGGAAATAATTTTTGTATTGGTTGATTTCATTTACTTTTTACTAAAAATAGGGATGGCAGGTCATGCTCTGTTTATCCATCATTGTAAATTTTCAAAGGTAGGTCATATTTCACCATTCTATGTTCCAATAGTAGGTCACGAGCCACTACACAGTGGTGGGTCATGAGTCACCACCTCTAATTTCATGTCACAGTTAGTTAAAATATTGTTTTCAATTTTTTTATTTCTAATTTTCAATTAATGTTACTAAAATTTATTATTGTTTTATATGTTTTAAAATTTTATAAAGAAATGTTTTTTATAGTGTTAAAAATAATTGTAATATTATTTTCTTAAACACTTAAACATGGAGAATAAAATTTCATGACATGCTCTATTTTCTGCATTTTCTAATGTATGAATAGTCTAAATGATTATATATTTTTTCAATTGTTTTATAATTTTTTATTTATTTAAAATTATTTACAAAACATTTTATTTATTATAAATTCATATTTCATGACGAAATGTAAATCCGGAATGTATTTTATATTATTCAAGTGTGACTTTAACAATAAAATAAAATAGTCGTATTATTATATTGTTATTCATAAATGCATTTCATGTAGATATTGGACACAGACACACTAATAAAGTATAATGTTTTATTGACTTGGGATACATATTTATGAAATAAAAATATTACCAGTTACGATCATCCAATATATCTCTTGTGATACATATTGAACATTATACCCCTCTCAATTGTTCAGGAACGTCTATGATTTTTTCACTCATACTGTGATCACCTTATGACTCCATCATCAACATATATTTCTTCCAAGTGATCAATGATCATTAACACTAATCTTCTGTAACATTATATTCATCTAATAAATTTCATATATTAGTTTTATATATGTAATATTTTTTTCTTTCTGTTTATAATTTATTTATGTCAGGTTTATGATTTTAAAAACAAAAGTAATTCCATATTTTTTCTCTTATATTTCTACCTCATAAAAGGATGTCAGGCTTGTGACTCTCGATAAAAAATTAGGTATAATAGACCAGTTTGGTCTCCTATATCAAGGATAGGGTGTTCCTCTAGGTTTCTTTAAAAGAAATGGTATACAAAAAAGGTTTTTTCACCTTTTAAAGTGAGTTTCTTAGTGGGTAACAATCTCCTCGAGGTGTAGAGAAGTTTGATGAGTAGATTATGATCTTTCTAACCCAAACCACTATAAATATTATGTTTTTTCATTTCTATTTCTATTTTTATTCTATGTGATTAATCAATTAGTCATAACATCCATGGTCAGATTCGAATATCATGTGTTAATTTATATCGAATTATTTGATCAACTTTTATTCTGAGCATATTATGATCATGTTATTGATTAATGGTTTATGTGATCAGTTATTTAAATTTTAATTTTGATTTTTCTTATTAATTAATGATAGTTTCCACTGTACTTGACCCTTAATTTTAATTTGACCTCACATATTCATATGTTTTATTTTTCCATAGGATGCAAAGATGTTTATTATGATTGATATACATGGTTATGATAGGTGGAATAATGGTGTTCTCAAAGAAAATAATTTATATAATTTATGTTTAAAATATAAATTTATTTTCAAATATGTATCTAGTTTAACAAGACTACTAAACTATTCGGTCTTTTGGGATGTGATTCCTCGTATCTTATGCCAATGTAATAAAGTAAGGAACCAAATTAGGGATACTACAGTTGAGGAATCTTTAGGTAACCAAATTACTTCCTAAAATCATTACCATGTTCTATAGAACTTTGTTTTGGAATAATAACAACCCTAGAGGGCCAATGGTGTAATGAAAAATAGGTTTTCTGAAGAATAGATACAACTTTTAAAAAAATTACCTAATTTTTTTCTTATACCTATGTAAAATATTATTCATCCATTATAAAATAATAACATAAGAATCCTTTATATATATATATATATATATCTATCAAATTATTTTAATTGAATAAAATATATCCACATCCTCTTCAATCAACAGTGGAATGAAAACATCATTTGTGCATAGTGTGCACTATCGCCTCCATAAAGTGTTGTGCTCCATTTTACATCACTACTTTTCATGGATTGATATAATGATAGATTTAATTTATATATATTTTATTAATGAAAAAATTATCATTTTTTAAAAAATATATCATTTATTTTCTTAAAACTCCCTTCAATGAAAAATGATAATGTTGTTACGACATACGTATGGATTACCACCACCACAAAACGATGTGATTCGTTTTTATCACCACATAACATGGTTGGTCTATGGAAGCGTACATAAGGAAATAATATATTATTTATGATATTATTATCTATCTAGAAATAGTAAATAATACTTACCCTCTTTACACGATGATCATTTAAAATGGAAACGTTATTTATACGTACGTATGACTCATCATCTCCATGATTATAACATAGTTCATTTTCGATAACCATATTTCACGGTTGATTTTAAAAGTATAATTGATATATTAAATTATAATTATTTCAGGATTATAATCCTGAATATGGTGGAATAATGATCCGCTTGACCACATTCAACACATTAAAGCCGTTTTGAAATTATGAACTAAACATCCTCCAAAGAGCCGATGAGGAAAAATTGATTAACTAAATAAAATAAATGAAATAAATGGTTTAAGGATAAGTGATTAATTCTGAAAATGGTTCTTATAAAATAAAATGATTTATATAAGTTTAATTTATTTTTTTAAAGGATATACATAATATTTCTGGACTCGAGGTAAGTGATTTCATCTAAATTTTCTTTTATTGAGGAATATTTTAATGTTATGCACCTAATTTATTTAGCATTGTGTAAATACTACCCCTTATAAATTTAATATGATGAATAATTCATAATTTATGGTATTTTAAATTTTTATAAAAATTATTTAATCCAAGGGAATTGGAATTGAGTATTTCCAGGTGGTAAGATATTTCTTAACTCTATTTCCATTCATTGGGTTATAATTATAATCTAATAACATTGATATTCCTTGATTATGTGTGAATTTATTTATAAATTATTTTTCTATGTATTTATACTCGTTTCATGTGTATTTTAAAGTCGATACATAATCACTTCGTTGATTAATTATCACACCAAGTTATGATATTTTCATGGGATTTCTTTATCTGAATATACCTTTCATGTGACATGTTTTATGTCATTCACAATGACTTCCATAAATTGTGTAATTATTTAATCATGAATTAATTATGATATATTACATCATTAAATGTATGGAATTTAAAAATACATATCACCCACTTTATTTTCAATGACTTTTGATTCAAATGTTACCAAATAGGTAAAGGCTTTATGATATAATCTCCTTTATTTTTTATATTTTTTTTAGTTCAAGGTTCCTTGGGGGAAATCATATTGTATTATTTTCAATAAACATATATATTTTCTTCTTCTATAGTTATGAACGTGTTTTAGAATTTTAATTTTCATTTACTTCATTTTTTGATTAAATAATCATCCATAATGTTGTTTATAAGTGATATTGTCGGGAATATTTCTCTTAAATATCCATGTTTTCTTAAATGTTTTCAATGATATTATTTTCTAAACATATATTCTTTTTGAAATTTATTTTACATGATCTTTTACCATATTCTTAAAGATTTTAAAAAAGAATCATTTATCAATATTCCAATAAAGACATTTTTTACTTATTACAAAAGTGTGAATTGAATATTTATTTTTATAATTTATGCCACAATATGAATTTACCACCATCATAAACATTATTTTATTTGAATTATAATTTATATGTTTCCTATTAGTATTTTAATGTGATTTAATACTTTATCACTTTTTATTTGGTTTTTATAAATTACTATATAATAAATTTATTAAATTGTCATGTGAGTTAGTTCGTTAATGTTCTTTATGATTAATAATTATAATAAAACTTATGTAATTTTTTTTAAATAAGTTTTATGTAACTATTATAATCTAAATTATTGTTAGTTATATTTTATTTACATAAGTTATTTTTTCAAGCAAAAAATTGAACCATCCATGGGAGGCAGCTTGAAATCACTCAACCAAAAAGGGGTCCCTATAAGGTTAACCCCATGGGAAGGGAAACCAAAGAAAGCCACATAAGGATCTTAGGGTTTAAATTTTCATAGTTCACACCTTATGTATTCGGTCCCAAGTATAAGGCTTGCAGAGCATGCCTAGAAGTACCGAGACAGGCTAGGTCGCATGCTGGCCTGCAAACCTTGAGTATGTATGATTTGTGTTTTATTCTGAACCGATCTTCAATGAAGGTTGATTGATATATCATCCAACCACCCCTTCTCCAAATCTATGTGAGATTCAATATGTATGTTACTATTCACCTATGTTAAAATCTTGAACAAAATCATAGTCATAGGTTCTGTTCCCTATGATTCATTTGATCCATCTTCCAATGCTGTGAAAATACTTTTAAACTCTAGCGCATTCCAATTTTAACCCCACATGATTATCTATCTTGTTCCTCAATTTTCTATCATCTTATACACACCTATAAATCAGTGGTCAGTAAAGTATCATGGATATTTCATATAGAATTTTTAAGCCTTCAGTTTCTTCTTCTTCGGTCTTAGTTTTTTATTTTTTTCTTCCTTGAATACTGTAGCTTTTTATTTTACCTTTCTTGGTATTAATGTTTCTCTATTTATTTTGTTTTCCATAGTTACCCTAGTTTTAGTTTTATCTAGTATGCTAATCTCTATTCATCCTATCCTTCAGTTTGTATCTTCAAGTTTGAATCCTTTCTCGGTTAGTTGCTCGATGAGTCACCATTAGAAATTACGAATGGTGGGTGCAAAGTCACCAATATAAAATAATGAAAGTGGGTTTCGAGTCACCCTTGGAAAATTCAAACGATGGGTGTTGATTCAACATTTTAATAACCCAAAAGTGGCTAATATGAGAAAAATTTGGAACCCAACGGTGGTTCAGTGACCTACTGCTCGGTTACAATTGTTGGATATTTTTTATCCACCAATTGGTATGTAACACCCAAATGGTTTCCAAATAAATTTAATGAAATGCATGAAATACTTTGTGTCTATGAAAAAAAGTTTTATTTTAAGGATAATGTTATAGTCTATCCATTAAACACAAATTTTCTACTTATATGTTTTGAATTTTGAAAAACGGACATACATGGTTGTGATCAGAAATTTATTAAGAGTCTGATAGAACCAACTTAATTTTTGGTGAATAGTAACATACCCTTATAAATAGTAATATTACCCTTATGGATAGTATTATGACCCTTATGGATAGTAAAATGGCTAAATAAATCGTAACCTCACCAATGAATGTACAATAAAAGGAATCTTATAAGTGACAATATGATCATTGTATAAGTGTTGGTATTTTTGTAATATTATAAATATTTACTTACAATTTTACGATTAATTTAATAATTTTAATGAAAATGTATTATCATAAAATGTAATAATAAATTATTATTTTATTTTCTTATGGTTATAAGATGATTTTATGATACATTGACTATTTTTTCAAGGTGTTATAAAATGAGTTATAGTTTTAAAATTGTTATTTTTTAAATAAATTATGATTTTGTTAAAAAATTTACTTAATCAAATTTAGAAAATTATTTTGATAAAATGGAGTTAATTTTTTAATTCTACATTTTTAAAAATTTTTAGGGTGAAATTTTGGGATTTTTCTGAAATACTTGATTTTTTGGTGAATAGCGAAATATGATAATTTACAAAATCAGATAAATATATGAATTATTGAGTAATGGATGATATTCTTCTAAGGTAAGAAAACTTGATTATAACTAACATGATATCATTATTATTTTTTGGTCATAATGATCAAGAATATTCACATTATTGAGTAAAAATATTAAACTAATGATTAAAATAATGGAAACCCCTCCTCTTCTCTACTATAAATACCACCCACACCCCCTCTTCCTCTCACACCTCTTAGGTTTTGAAAATTTTCTAAATTCTACCCAAAACTCTTTCAAAGTATCTTATCCATTTCATAGACCTTCTGATATCACCAAAAGGCCTATAACAATGTCATTAAGGAGGATCTCAAGGAGAAGAGATCAAGAGGTAAAAATCCTCTTTCATTTTCAGGTGTTTTCTTTTCAATTATTTTATTTCATTATACTCTCTTAACCTCCCATTATATAAGAGTTATGAAATCTATAATATTATATATATTATTTATTTTTATCATGTGTATGTAAAAATTCATAATCATACTCTCTCTCCTCCCCCTCTTATTCTAAAAATAAATACAATGTCCGTGATGTGTATATTTACCGACATTGTGGATGATGTGTTTTCAATTTCATTTATTTCCTTAAAATTTAGTTTTAAAACCATTTTAATGGTTGAGGAAGATTTTAAATTTTATGATATTTCCTCTATTATGTTATTTAATTAACTTATATTAATAATACTAAAGGTATATGGTGAAACATTATTGTGATTATTGAAGAACCACAAAAATGATCTAAACATCATTAGTGTTTTATATAATTATTCATCATAATATATGACAAAAAATTAATAATTTTATAATTTAATATTCCTGAAACATATTAATAACATATAATTTTAAATCTAGTGTTTCCCTTCCATTAAACAAGAAAATACGTTATGAATCGACCATAGAAACCATGTAAAGAATACACCCTAAAAAAATGTAAATAATAAAATGTTATTAGTATATGCGTGGAATGATGTTATAAAATTATCATATAAAATGTTATAAAAATTATTATTCTTATATAAAGTATTAAAAATACTCGTTTAACCATTATATAATAGGTTTATACATTTTTGAAATAATATGAACTCGAGGTAAGGGAATTCTTAACCCAATGTTCATTCATTGGGGTAACATTATATATTATTTCTTTATTTGGTATTAAGATTATTTTTGTGATGAATTTTTATTTACATTATGGTTTATTATATTTATTTGTAGTATATACACAGATTAATTCTATTCTATTAATTCTCACTCCAATTATATTTGTAAGGGACTTTCATTTTAAAATTATTTTAAAAGTCCCTTTAATAAAATTAAAAAAGTTTGTTTTTTATATAAAATTCATTAGTGGTTTCTCCTGATTTCATGATAATATATTACTATGAAGTTTCCATTATATGTTCACATATTAATTTTATATGAATATAATTTAATTATTGTGTGCACGATTTTTATATTTTAATAGTGATATGTTTTACGAAAAAGAGTATTTTGAAAATCTAAATGTGTTTTTATCAAGGGTTTAAATGAGTTATCATGTGATCTATTCATGATATGTTTATTGAATATAGTTAAGTCAGGTTTATGCCATTATAACTCAAGATATGTTGGGTTGGTCCCATTATAGCTCAAAATTTGACGGGTGAGCCCCATTATACCTTTCCAATGCATTGGGTACTCTAGAGATGGAGTTGATTGAATGGTTATTCCAAGTGTAAGGGCTATTTTAAGAGGGATATGGTAAATATGTCCAAAGGAAAATAAATTATGTTTCTATCCAAGATAATAAGTTTTTATGAAATGGGTTTTATTTGTTTATATGTTATCACTTGAATAATTATTTCTTTATTTGTATCCCTTATTCAGGTTTTTGTGATCATCTTAAGTTTTTAAATGCTTTTTTATATTTTATAAGGATGTGTAAGAGAAATAAATCATTAAAGTTAAATTTTATAAATATTTTTCAATGAAATCATGTTTTATTAAAAAATATTTATATTTTGGAATAAATGGATACTGTTTTAGTGGTATCCACTCTATGTAAATGTGGGATGTTATATATGTTTTATGTTCTAATTATCTAGAAATATAAACCTAAAAAGATCCTAAATGTGAAATAAAATAATTTATTGACTAACATTAAATATTATATAATATATTAAGGTTAGGTCCTTATATTTGGTTTCAAATTATGGTTTAGATAACTCTATGGGTTAGGATGTTGTTAACAGAATACCATAAATGGTTTTTACATTATCATTAATTTAAATAGAATTTAAAGATTACCAATTTTCTTAATCTAAGATATGTATATTTATAATGGTTTTATATTGAAGAAACTAGGAAGCTAAAGTAGGATGGAATCAAGAGGTTGATATCTGTCTGAATCTTCAGCTTGGAATGGTGGGAATCTGAACCAAGCAGTCTGTGATAAAAATTGATTAGTTGAATTAGGTGATAAATAGAGGTGGTGTCCATGATTGAGAGGAACCTGATCTAACATGAAGAAACATATATTTTGTGGAGAATTTTATGAGGCAACGTCCTCGATATTTAGTTGAAACATAGATCCATTGATAGCCAAATAATGGAACAATGATCTAGAAATGTTTTTTGATGTCATGGGATGTTTGAAATGCCAAAATTTAATACTATCCATTTATAATTTTGAAGGTGAATATGATTAATGGTGGTATTTAATTAAGAATATGATATAAATAGATGATCTTGATAGTCTGGAATGTGATGAGTTTAAGAGTATTTTTCTGATTTTTTTCATAAAATAGTTTCACTAAGAATAGAGAAATAATTATTGGAACTAAAGCAGAAAGATGAGGATTCAGTGGTAGTATATAAATCCAATTTCACAAGATTTTCTAGGTATGTACTAGAATTTACTCTAGATTGTGATAATAAAATTAATAGGTTTTACTCTGGTTTAAAACCATTTTTATTAATATCTTTGGCTTCATGAGAGTTTAGAATCTATGGGAAACTTGTTCTCTATGTTGAAAAAGTTATTATGGAGTTTTCTGACACGTATGTGCCTCGCGATAAAAAGAAGAAAAAGTGGTCAGGTTGGAAGGCATTGGAGAAGAATTCATCAAAGAAATATGTAGGTAAGAAAATCTATTTCCCTTCTTGTGAAAAGTGTGGTAAAAATCATCTTGGTGAATGTCTTTTAAATTATGAGGAATGATACTGATGTGGAAATATTTGGAACACATCCCATGAGTGCAAGGGAAATGATCCAAAAATTAATGAGAAGCTGATGGTGAGATGATTTAACTTTAAATAATTGTGTCATTTTTTTAATTTCTGTTTGAAACTTGTCACTTAGGCATGCAATCAACAAGATTGAAAGTAGAAGGGTGTGGAAAAATCCTTTATAAACACTTCTATAGATGTTGAGTCATCAAATAAAGTCGTATCAAGTAAATTTCTTGTTTTTATAGGTTTTGAAAATATATTTTTTGATGTGGGGTATACACATTCTTTTATTTTGAAGAAATGTTCTACAAAATTGGAAATTCCACCTCATGAAATAAAACCAGAACTCATGGTAAAAATACCTGTAGGAAATATTATGGTAAAAATAAATTATTGGAATCTAACAATATTTGTCTATGGGAAGAGATTACCTAAAAACCTTGTTGTATTTCCTATAGTGGAGTTTTATGTTATTTTGGGTATCGACTTGCATTATTTTTATAATGCTAAGATAAATTACAGAGCAAAAGAAGTTGTTTTTTATAAAGAGTTTTTGTTTGTGTACAAGAATGAACCCACACCATTGATAACATATTAGGATGCTAAGAAACTGATAAAAGATGGAAATTAATTTTATCTTGATCATATTTTTAAAGATAAGGGAACTATTCATATTAATGATGTGCCATTGGTAAATAAATAACTGGATGTTTTTCTGGATTATTTTCCTGATGTTATTCCTAATCGAGAAGTTGAGTTTACTATTGACTTAGTTCCTGATCTAAGATAATTTCAAAACCCCCTTATCAAATGGATCAAATGGAACTTATGGAATTGAAAAAGTAGTTTCAAGAATTATTAGATAAAGGCTTTATTTGACCCATCACTTCACCATGGGGGTCTCCTGTCTTGTTTGTTAAAAATAAAGATGGTTCAATTAGACTTTGCAATGATTATAGATCCTTTAATAACATCAATATTAAAAACAAGTATCCTTTTCCTCATATTGATTATTTTTTGATCAAATATAGGGAGCACAATATTTTTCGAAGGTTGACTTGTGGTTGGGGTAACATCGGTTGAACGTAGTGGATGCAGATATCCTGAAGACTACATTTCATAATAGATATGATCATTATGAATTTGTAGTTATAACATTTGGGTTAAATAAATCACCTTATTTATTCATGGATCTTATGAATAGAATATTTCATGAGTTATTAGATAAGATTATGGTTGTGTTTATTAATGATATACTGGTATATTATAAAAGTAAAGAGCTGTATGAAAAGAATATTAGGGTTGTTTTCCATACCTTTAAATAAAGGAAACTGCATGTAAAATTCATCAATTGTGAATTTTGATTGCAAAAAATTTATTTCCTTGTTCACATTGTTTCTAAAGATGGCATAACCTTTGATCCTGATAAAAAGTATTTGTTAAATAATGGACAAGACCAACAAATATAACCAAGATTCATAGTTTTCTCAGTTTGGATAGCTATTACTAGAGGTTTGCTGAAAACTTTGCAAGGTTATCTATCCCACTAACTAATTTGACTTGAAAAGGAGTTAAATTCATCTTGAAAAAAGAATATGATGATTGTGTTCATAAATTGAAAAGAATATTGGTGAATTATCTAGTTCTAACAATACCATCCAGACGTAGTGAATTATTCATGTATAGTGATGCTTCTTTTAAGGGGCTTGGTTATGTTATGATGTATAATGATTAGGTAATTGCTTATGCTTTACCTCAGTTGAAACCTCATGAGTCAAATTACAATTCACATGATTTGGAACTACCTGTTGTTGTTTTTGCATTATATATTTGCTGGCATCATCAGTATGGTGTAAAATGCGAAATATATACTGACCATAAAATTTTGAAGTATATATTTACTCATATTTAATTAAACATGAGATAGAGAATATGTTGGGAACTAATCAAGGGTTATGATTTCGTGATTTATTACCATCCTAGAAAAGAAAACATAGTGGCTAATGCATTGAGTTAGAAAATTAAAGCTACATAAACCATGATACATTTAAAATGTGACCGTATGGTGAATGATTTGATAAAATTTATATTGACATTTGTTGGTGTAGGAAATTAATCTATTTTGTTTTAGGTTTTAGTATAGTCATCTCTATCAGACAGAATTAAGAAAGCTCATAAAGAATACGTCAAGTTACAAAAAAAGGTATAATAGGTTTAAATGGGTATGTTTATAAAATTTATCTTTTATAAGGATAGTTTTTTGAGGTTTGGGAAGATATTATATTTTCCATGTGATTCTTAGTTGAGGAAAGAATTGTTATGTGATGCTCACAGTTCTCTATTTTTAGTTTATCCGGTCACCACAAAGATATACATAGATCATAGAGAGTATTACTGGTGGGATGGAATGAAAAGAGATATTTATGATTTTACCATGAAAGGTTTGACATGTCAATAGGTTAAAGTAGAGTGGTAGTTACCTAAGTGGATTCCTCAACCTTTACCAGTGTTAGAGTGAAATGGGGAAATATATCCATGGAATTTGTTGTGGGACTACCAAAGACATCTTAATGTAACAATACAATCTGGGTTATTGTTGATCATTTGACTAAATCTATACATTTACTACATATTTGAGATATTAGGTCTTTGGATCATATTTCTCGAATGTACAAAAAATAGATTTTAGGTTACATGGAGTTTCTCTTTCAATTATATCTGATCGTGATTCTAGGTTCACTTCTATGTTTTGGAAAGGCCTTCAAAAGTCGTTGGGAGCACAATTAAATTTCAGCATTACTTTTCATCCTCAATCTGATGGATAGACTAAGAGAATAATTCATACATTGGAGGATATGCTTTGAGCTTGTTCAATGGACAATGAGGGAAGTCGGGTTCAACATATATTTTTAGTGAATATTTCTTATAATAATAGTTTTTATTCTAGAATACAGATGGAACCTTTTGAGGCATTGTATGGAAAGTAGTGTCAACATCCATCATTTTGGGATGAAGTTAGGGAAATTAAGTTGATGAGACCCAAATTAGTAGAGGAAGTGACAAAAAAAGTTCAAATGATTTAGTGAAATATGAGGAATGATCAGATCAGGACGAAAAGTTATATAGATAATAGGATGAACGAAATCTCATTTGAGGTAGGTGATCATGTTTTCCTTAAAATATCTTATTGGAAAAGTGTTATGCGTTTCAGTAAAGTAAATCTAAGTCCATGGTTTATTGGACCTTATGAAATCCTAGAGAAATTTGGACGAATCACCTTTTGAGTACCTTTGCCTCTGATTTTATCTCATGTAGACAATGTTTTTCATATTTCAATGATGAGAAATAATGCACTAGATTCATCTCATGTTTTGAGCCTAAAATTAGTTCAACTGGAAGAGAAACTTTCTTATGAAGATATATTGGTTATGATTCCTGATTATAGAGAGAATGTATTTCTAAATAAGGTAATCCACCAGGTAAATGTTTTTTAGAGAAACCCCATAGATAAAGAAGTAACATTGGAACTTGAAAATTCTATGAGGGAAAGGTACCCTCATTTGTTTAATAAGTAAATAATAATTCTGAGGACGAAATTTCTAGAAGGTGACGAGTATGTAACACCCAAATTCTTTGTAAATAAATTTAATGAAATGCACAAAAAAATAATTCTCAATGAAAAAAAGCATCATTTGATGGAGATAGTTATAATCTAGCCATTAAACATAATTTTTCCTCTTATGTGTTTTGAATTTTGGAAAATAAGCATACACAGTTGCGATCAGTAAGTTATTTAGAGTGATAGAACCAACTTAATTTTTTATAAATAATAACATTATCTTATGAATAGTAATTTTACCCTTATGAATAGTAATATGACATTTATAAATATTAAAATGACCAAATATATGGTTACCTCGCTATTGAATTTATAATAAAAAGGCATCTTATATGTGACAATATGATTATAGTATATGTGTGGGTATTTTTGTAATATTATAAATATTGAATTACAATTTTATGATTAATTTAATAATTTAAATGAAAATTAATTTTCATATAATTTAATCGTAAATTATTATTTTATTTTATTTTGGTTATATGATAATTTTATGATAGCATGATTAAGTTTTCTAGTTGTTATAAAATGAGTTATAGCTTCGAAATTGTTATTTTTCAAATAAATTATGATTTTATATAGAAATTAAATTAATAAAATTTATAAAATTATTTTGATAAAATGGTGTTCATTTTTTAATTTTACATGTTGAAAAATGGTCAGGGTGAATTTTTTGGATTTTTATGAAATACTTGAATTTTTGGTGAATAGTGAAATACAATAATTTACAAAATTATCTAAATACAAGAATTATTGAGTCATGGATGATGATATTCTAAGTTAATAACACTTGGTTTGAAATCAGATTCTCTATTTACTATTTTTAGTCATAAGAATCAATACTATTCAAAGTCTTGAGAAATTTTTTTAAACAAATGATTAAAATAATGGAAAACCCCTCCTCTCCTCCAATATATATACCATCCTCACCCCTCTTCCTATCACACGTCTAAAGATTTGTACATTGCCTAAATTCTTCCCAAAACACTTTCCAAGGATCTTCCTCACATCCAAGACCAGTTGGTCTCACAAAAAGGCCAATACCAAAGGCCTTAAAGAGTATCTCAAGGAGAAGAGATCAAGAGGTAAAAATCCTCTATCATTTTCTTATGTTTTCTTTTTCAACTCTTTTCTTTTCTTATAATATTTTCATCTACCATTATCCAAGATGCATGAAAGATCCAATATTTTATATATGATGTATTTTATTACATTTATGGAATAATTCATCATCATACCCCCTTTCTTATCCCTATTATTCTAAAAATAAAAAACAATGTCTCTGAAGTGTCGATTTACCGACACCATTGACAATGTGTCTTCAATTTCATTTAATTCCTTAAAATATAGTTTTATAACCATTTCAATGGTATATAAGTATTTTAAATTATATTATATGAACTCTCTTATTTTATAGAATTAACTTATTTTCATAATATAAAAGGTATACGATGAAACAAGTTTGTGATTTTCAAAGAACTGCCAAAAGGATCTAAACATCGTTAATGTTTTATCTAATGATTCATCATAATTTATAATAAAAAATTATTAATGATATCGTTTATTATTCTTTAAACATATTAATAATATCTCATTTCACTTCTGGAGTTTTTCTTCAATTTGATAAGAAAATTGGTTACGAACCGACCATGGAAACCATGTAATGAACGTACACAACACAAAATAAATAACAAAATATTATTAATATATGTGTGGAATGATGTTATAAAATGATCATATAAGGTGTTATAAAAATTATTATGCTTCTCTAAAGTATTAATAAGAATTCTTTTACCCATTATAAAGGAGGTTTATACATGTTTTAAGTAATAAGAACTCGAGTTAAGTGAATTCTTAACCCAATTTCTATTCTTTGAGTTAACCTTTAAGATTATTCATTATATGGTATTATGATTTTTTATGTTATGATTTTTTGTTTATATTATGGTGTGTTATGTGTATTTACAGTGTATACACATATGCATTCCATTCTATTAATTCTCACTCCAATTATATTTGTATAGGACTTTCCTTTTTAAAATCCTTTTAAAAGTATCTTTAATAAAATTCAAAAATATTGTTTATTTATATATATGGCATGAGTGGTTTCTCTATATTTAATGATGATTTATTACTATTATGTTTCCAATATATGTTGACATAGTAATTTTTTAGGAATATTATTTCATTATTGTGTGCATGTTTTTTTATATTTCAAAAGTGATCTATTTTAAAAAATGGGTATTTTGAAAATATAAATGTGTTTTACTCATGGGTTTAAATGAATTATTAAGTGAATTATTCATGATATGTTCCTTGGACATAGTAATGTTGGGTTGATCCCATTATAGCTCCTTATTTGTTGGGTTGAGGACATTATAGCTCAATATATGATAGGTGATGCCCATTATATCTCTCCAATGCATTGGGTACTTCAGAGATAGAAGTTGACCGAATGGTTATTCCATGAGTAAGGATGATTATAAGAGTGATATGGTAAATATTTCCCATGAAAACTACATGATTTTTCCATTCATGCTAACAAGTTTTTATGAAATGGTTTTTATTGGTTTTTATGTTATCACTGGACTAATGATTTCTTTCTTTATATCCCTTAATGAGATTTTTGTGCTCATCCCATGTTTTTAAATGTTTTTCATAGGTTATATGGATGTTTAAGAGAAATGATGAAGTAAAATTAAATGTTATGAATATTTTTCAAATCAATCATGTTTTATTTAAAATGTTTTGTATTTTGGAATAAATGGATAATATTTTAGTAGTATCCACTTTATGTAAATGTAGGATGTTTTATATGTTTTATTTCCTAATTCTTTAATACTATATACCTAAAAAGATCCTCAATTTGAAATAAAGTAAGTTATGGACTAAAATTAAATATTATGTAATGTTTTAAGGCTGGGTCCTTATATGGTAGTTCTCTTTTTTAACAATCCTTGGCAGGTTTATCTTCATGATCACACATGATCATTTATAACATCCTTATATTTCAATAATTTATTTATTTATATTCAAATTGATTTCTTATTTTATATCAAAAGAATTTATAATCTATTAAATCAGTTTCTTTGGATATTTCATCTTGGTTGTACAGATCTTGGAAGAAGTTCTTTAATATATATTACAATCCCTTCATTCTTCCCATTTCATTGTAGTAGTTTTGTCTTTATTATTTAAATATATTTTTTATTTTATTAATTGATTTGTTCATTTGATATTTTTTGCTATTTTTTGGAAATAATTTTTATAAGTCACTTTTGTAGTTTTCCAATAGTAGTCCATGACTCATAGTTGGGATAATGAAACAGTGGGTCATGAGTCACTGTTGGACTTCCAATGGTAGGAAATTTTTTATTACTCCATATGAAGCCTTTGACTGCTTATTTTCAGGGAATAATTTTTGTATTGGATGATTTCATTTACTTTTTACTAAAAATAAGGATGGTGGGTCATGCTATGTTTATCCATCATTGGAAATTTTCAAAGCTAGGTCATATGCCAACATTTTATGTTCCAATAGTAGGTCACGAGCCATTACACACTATTTTTAGTGGTGGGTCATGAGTCACCGCCTCTAATTTCAAGTCACAATTAGTTAAAATATTGTTTCTATTTTTTTTAATTATAATTTTCAATTATTGTTATTAAAATTATTATTGTTTTATATGTTTTATAATTTTATGATGAAATTTTTTTAGAGTGTTAAAAATAATTATAATATTTTTTTCTTAAACACTTAAACATGGAGAATAGAATTTCATGACATGCTCTATTTTCTGCATTTTCTAATGTATGAATAGTCTAAATGATTATATATATATTTCAATTGTTTTATAATTTTGTATTAAATTAATATTTTATAGATAATTTTTTTATTATTATAAATTTATATTTCATGATGAAATGTAAAGCCTAAATGTATTTTACATTATTCAAGCGTGACTTTGAGAACAGAATAAAATAGTCTTATTATTATATTATTATTCATAAACGTGTTTCATGTTGATATTGGACACATACACACTCCTAAAGTATATTGTTTTAATCACTTGGGATACATATTTAAGGAATAAAAATATTACCAGTTACGATCATTAAATATATCTCTTGTGATACATATTAGACATTATACTCCTCTTAATTGTTCCGGAACTTCTATGGCTTTTTCAATCATACTGTGATCACCTTATGACTCCATCATCAACATATATTCCTTCCAAGTGATCAATGATCATTAATATTAATCTTCTTTAACATTATAGTCGTTTAATACATTTACTATATTTTTTTATTAATGTAATATTTTTTTCTTTCTGTTTAAAATTTATTTATGCCAGGTTTATGTTTTTTAGAAAAAAAGAAATTCCTTATTTTTTATCTGGTTATTCTACCTCATAAAAGAATTTCATGGTTTTGACTCTACATAAAAATTTAGGTATAATATACAAGGTTGGTCTCTTGTATCAAGAATGGGGTGTTCCTCTAGGTTTTTTAAAAGGAAGGTTATACAAAAAGGATTTTACAACTTTTAAAGTGATTTTTCTTGTGGGTACCATTCTCTTAGAGGTGTAGAGGAGATTAATGAGTAGTTTAGGATCTTTTTAACCGAAACCACTATAAATATTATTTTTTTCATTTTTATTTCTACTACAACATAACACAAAAAAACTTCACTCAGTAATTTTTAATATTTTATAAACTCATTTTGTTTTTTATTCAAAATTTTAAAGATAATATTCACCCCTTATCTATTAATATTATACATAAACAAAAATCCATAAATTGGTATTAGAGTCATGTATTTGATCAGTTAATATCATCATATTTATTAATCTTTTTGAATATTATTTTTGTTTCTTATTATAAACTTTGTGCTAACCTGATATCTTAGAATTAATAGTATAAGGATAAAAAGAAAAGTTTTCATTCAACATGAAAGGTGTCAATGCCAATTATGGATGGATTCAATATAAATTCCCAGTCTTTGATGAGAGTGACGATGGATAATTGCAAAAACAAAAATGGATGCCTACTTGAAATAACTAAGTGTGGATCACTAGAAAATAATTGAAAAGTCATCAGAACTTCAAAAGGTTGATTCCGAGATTCTGTTTGGTAATGAGATGGTAAAATATGTTTTGAGTTACACTGTTCAAAATATTATATATTTTTTTATAGGTAGAAGTTTCTATAAACATGTTTTGACTTGTAAGTCTTCCCATGACATATGAAGAATACTACAAGTAAATAATTATGTCACTGAAAAGATTAAGAGAACAAATCTAGGAATGACTTGAATAGAATATCAAGACTAAAAATTGGGAGATGAATAATATTTCAACCATATGTTCCATCAGTTCACCAGTATAACTAATTGTATGAGTTCTCTTAGACAAGTATTGGAAAATACTGCACTAATAGAAAGTTTGTTGAGATATCTTCCAATGATATAACATAAAACAGAGGTGTCCATCAATGAGATTAAACTTTTTAAGGGGTATTCTTTATATGAACTAATAGGATCTCTAATGGAGTATGAATTAGAGTTGAAGAATATTTAGGATAAGGATTCTACTAGAAGCAAATGTATTTCATTTTAATCCAATATTAGTGATACCTATAATAACTCTGAATATTCATGTTAGAAAAGTGATAAGAAGATGGCTCACTTAAGTATGAAGTTTTTCAAATTCATAAAAAACAAAGGTGGGAAGGGGTAATTCAAAAGAATGATTAGAAAGGATTATATGAAATGAAATAATTTTTATAATAATGAGGCTTTAGAATTAATATTTTATGAGTGTATGAATAAAGGTCACATAAAAAATTATTTCCTTAAACTAAAACATCAAATGAAATACAATTATAAAATAATAAAAGAAAAAAATAATTATTTGGAGGTTGGTACTGCTCAGACAGTTCTAACTCTAATAGTGATTCTAGATGCGAATAAAAGATATATAAAATTTCCTTGGTGGGAATTACATGTGAGGAAAATTATTATCTCATTACTTAGTTAATTAATCCTATAAATTTTGATTATAATTCATTATTTGGAAGTGAAACTGAAATTATTTTTGATTCTTGTTATGATTATCATTTTGTAAATTCAAAACATAAGAAAATTAATTAAAAAAATGAAGAATTAAAGAATGATGAAGTCATAATAACTGAAATTTATATTTAATTGAAAATAAAAAAGTAGAATATGATAAAGAAAAATGAGAAAATAAAAAGGGTATGGGATAATATGTAAATATCTATTTCCTAAAATGATAAATCTAAAGAGGACTATAATTCTGAATTTATAAAATAAAAATACAAAAATGAAAGGATTAAAAAATTTCTCACTATAAATGATAAAGATAAATATAGTAGATTTTATATTTTTATTTATGATCTAACTAAATTAGAAAATTAATGTTTGAAATTAAATCAAGAAAATAAAAAATTTATAAACATAGCTCTAGGATTCAATGAAAAGTTATTTACATATTTAGAAAATGTAAAAAAGGATAATATGGATTAAAAAACTGATGTTTTCAATATTTAATAGGAATTATCTACTTTTGTAAAAGGTAAAAAAATAAAAATATGATGTATTTAATGAAATCAAACACCAATAAAAACGGTTTTGGATACAACTATACTAATCCATGTTTAAATAAAACTAACTTTGTCAATTTCTTAAAAGAAATCATTTCAAGTGTAAACTATTTTAAATGCATAAGAAAAGGGAATTTTTCTAATGACTGTTCACTTATATTTACACAAAATTTTAGGAATAGTATAACATTTATTACAAATAAGTTACTTTCTAAATAGCCAACTAATAAATTCTTTAGATCTATTTGGGTGCCTAAGTTTTATGCTACTAATATAGTTAGACCCAATCTTTCATGGGTACCAAAGTAGTTTTCTTGATTTGTAAATTTCTTGAAATCTACCTTAGAAGTCTCAACGAATTATAGTACATAGAAAATGGTTGATCCCTGCACATGAAAGGTTATATTTCAATGTTTTTATCATTTAATTCATGTTATGGTGTCCATGTCACATTTAGAAATAACAAAAAAAAAATGAATTATGGAAACATAAATTTACTGAAAGATAATATATCTATTGGTAAAAATGAGAAATTCCAATATATATTAAGTTTTATTGGTATTAATGTTAAATAACAACTTTTTTAACAACAGATATATCTGTTGGTATTGATCCTTTAACACTAACAAATATTTTACTAAGAGTTAAATCTATTATTTTTTCATACTAATATCAATAATTTTTTACAAACATATGAATATGTTTTAATAATAACTCTAATCAGAAAATATTTTTTAGTAAATAAAAAATGTTACAATAAACCATTCAATAATGAAATTTATTTAATCAATAACCAATTAATAAAAAACAATTTTGTATGTGTGTATATATATACATATATTCATTCTTATGACCAAAGTCAATACCTATTTCCTAGGGTTTTATTAAAAAAAATTTATTAATTGATTTTAATTATAAAATTTATATAAATATAAATATTATTTATATTATTTAGTTAATAAACATTTAAAATAATTTTTATAAAGAAAAAAACAGTAATAAAACCATAATTCACACCTTACCCTACCGCCGTCGCCATCTCCCTCCTGTGTCTGGCCTCACCTCATGCCACTATGCCTCGCATCCTTATGCCCAATGCCCTGCCTCACATCACTGACCTGCTCCATCAACACTTCTCGTCATACAAACTCACATATGGACACCCCTTCTTTCATTGCATCCTACTGCCCCATGGGTATTATATCATTTCATACACATCCCACATCTCAACATCTACCACCGCGTAATCACTACTTATGTGTCCCCTACTAGGAAATCCACAGTCACAACATCGTACCCACCATCCTTAAGAGGAACTTCCCCACTTCACCATTTATTTCTACCATATTTCACCAATGGATGCTGCCCTATATTTCTATCGACAAAAAACTAAGGTAATATAGTCTGTTTTTTACTTGTTTATATGTCAGTATATTTTTTCATATAAAAATTAGGATATGGTTTGGATTATGATTACAGTTATTAAAGATTCATGAAAGCATTGAAACCACAGTCATCATGTAGATTATCTTTGTTTGATGCAATCTATATTTTGATCAAATCCTTTTGGTTGATATATTATTATTTCCAATATATTGTATTGTTGTTAATACTAATGAAGGGTTGAGATAGTAGTGTTATGATATTGAATAAATTTAATTATATTGAAAATTTTCCATCAAAAAAAGTTTATATTAAAATTGTTCTACAGTATTTGATATTTTTTTTTGTAATTGTTTAATGTTATGGTCTATTCTAATTTGATTCCATGCTTGATTTTGTAGATTGATTTGTAAACATTTATTTTTTATGTGATCATATAATCTTATGATCAAACATACTATATAAGATTAAAATATTTTAATTTTTAGATAACCATGCATTTTTGAGATTATAGATACTATAGGGAACATTAGATGGGATTCGTTTTTTCTAGAGAGTGTAATCACAGAATTAGATATTTAAGTGAACATTTTATTTACTGTCAAAATACATATAAAACTAATTTTTTTTAGTTTTACCTACTAAGATAATTATTACTACACAATAAATAATTAATAAGTTAATCAGTTGTTGTCTATTATATTTTTTAGCTATATAAAATTTCCACTATTTCCTAGTAAATATTTTGTGTAAGGTTCAAGTCAATCCTAGAACCCTATTCAATTTCATTTTAGTATACCAGCTTATTCAGAATCCAATTATAAGTGCATTACCCATTTCTAGTCAAGTAATTTTATATTTTCAAGTACTGCATTAGTGAGACTATTGGTGTTGGTTTTATCAAGAGATCTCTAGGAAGGCACAACTATAATTTTTCAACTTCGGAAACATGAAACTCAAGTAGAAAAATTACAGTATTGAAATAGTTCAAACTATTCATCTAGATTATAGAACACATTCTAGAACTAGATCCAGGAATTTCATCTCATTGAAAAAAATTATCAATATTAGTAAAGATTTATAAAACTTATTGAGATTTTTGAATATTTTTTTAACATAAAAAAACTACAAAAAAGTCTTAACCCCAATTAAATTAATTTGGATATGTGGATCAAACATTAAAAATTCGCTCAATTGGACACCATATTTGTATTAGAACCATTTAGAACAAGATAATATTTTCTGATTTCATTTGATAAATTTTCTAAATATAAGACCATTCAAAAATCATAAAGTAATACACCATTTTAATAGTTCAATAATGTTTGATTCACTTATCCTCAATAATGTGAAAAATTCTTCTTCGTACCACACACACATGCATACATGTGTGCATGTTTATGTGAGATAATAGTTTACTCTTTTCTAAAGAAAAACAAGAATCCCCACACATAAGGGAATTTATAAGGTAAATTAATAAATTTTACGTAATGAAAATCACATGGAGGCTCTTTTTCTTGAATAAAAGTTAATTTTGTTTCCTCACCAAAATTGGTTTTGAGAAAATGTAATTCTAGAGGGAATTACTCAACCAAAACAACAGTTGCACGTGATCCTCACTAAGGTGCCTTTCTAATTTCCTAGAAAAAAGTTCCCCCACTGCCCTTCAATCACCATTTGAGATGTGATCTGGGGTAATAAATATTGACACCATTCCAACATCACCTATCTATATTTAGTTTTATTTATTTTAACAGAAGTTTTTCATGGAATGATAAGGAATAAAACTTGTTTTATCTCTTTTTAATTATTATTTTTATACTCATCCTAATTTTACATAAGGATTTTCTAAACTTTTTTCTTATTTTTGAGGCCTTATATCATTTATATTGTCCATCTAGAGATAAAAATATAGTAATATGGATTGATAATTTGATAGATGACTTATTTTTATACTTTATTCCAACCTTTTAATTACTATTTCCATATCCACAATATAGATTGGTTGTTATGAGTCATGCATCTATAGGATGAAAAATATAAATTAATAAACTATATTGTATGTGATTTATTTTATATTTTTATGTTTCATCCAAAAAGAGTGTTCCTTTTCAACTCAGGGGAAACTACAACGGTTTCTTGGAAAGCACTATTTAGAGGTATATTTTTAGATTTTATTTGTTCTTAAAAGAACGATACTTGGATTTTTGTTGGGTATTAATATGGGTTTTTTTCTAAATATTCGAGTGACATGCCCTTTGTTTCTACAATATAAAATTCCTCTTTATAGAGGTAGATATAACCAAAATACAACATGCATGTATTCAATTTTTTTACATTATAAGATTAAAAATATTTGTGGTCGTGATAGTCTTGAACATTATTATTCTCAAACAAATTAATGTATAGAGTGACATGTTGTATTTTTTGAGGATCTTGTTTTTCATGTGCTTTCTATATTAGTAGAAAGAGAAAATATGGGTAAGAGAATATAGGAGCTGCAAATCACTATGAAAATGTATACATTTATTTTCTATGAATTAATCATATTACTATATACAATTGTAGTTTCATTTTTTTAAAATAGTTCTTATTAAATATTTCATTCAAATCTAAAAATTAATATAGACTTCATGATAGTGGATGGATTTGTTTTTCGTAAAGTGTTTGAATATTTTTATTTCAAATGGATCACCACATCTATATAAAGGTCAATTTTAAGATTTTCATAAAAATTGTTGAATTCCTGAAGGATGCTTCTTCATATCTCAATTTGAATGTGAAAGACTCATTGATGAGTATTTTTTACACTTTATAACATGTTTATAAATAGTGATGGATTGTAAGACAGATGTTGTTAGTATATGTCTGAGGTTCTATATAAAATGGAAAAGAAGAAATTAGTTTATCATATATGAGTGAATTTATTTATTTATTTATTAAAGCTCAAATGCTATGATACAGTTGTATTACAGTTTTATTTATATACTATTTCAAATTCAAATACATATCATAATGATATATTAAATTCAAAATTTAATGTGAGTGTCCATATTATTTTGTTTTTATTATGATTTTGGGATATATACATGTTATATATGTTTAAAAAAACGACCCAAGTTGAACTCTAAGATTACGTGGGTAACTCAAAAGCCTTAAATTTGACTATAATATTCACTGTTGACTAAAAATAAATTCTCATGTAACAACTCACATGATTTTCATTTGTATCTTGTTAGAATAATCATTATTTATACATTCCATGCTCATAGAATCATACACTCTTTATTAATTTTTTATTTGAAAAACCAATTTTAACTATTATCATTGTAATTTGAACACTTTAAAAGGATAATGACTAACAAATTAATTTTAAATACTTTCCCATTTTCTATGATGAATGGAAGTAGATATTTATTTTGACCTATCAAGTCCTAACTACATTAGATCAACACTTATTCGGGATAAAGAATAGAAGTCAGGGAATGTTATTATTGTGAAGATAATGGTGGATAGGTGGGCATTTCATATGGTATGGATTCTCACACCCTGTTTTTTATATATTCCATGTAATTTCTTATATGCTTTCATTGTTAGTATTATCAGCACTATTTAGGCCCTTGAATTGGAATTGTTATGTATATTTATCTTATGTGTTGAATATAAATTTATTAGTATCATTCAATATTTTATTATTTGGAACTTCTAATTGAGTTTGAAATAGTCATTTTTACTTTATGAAATTACCTTTTTTTATTGTTTCCCTCTTTTTATATTTGAAAAATGAATTAAATTTATTTTTCTAACTTATCTTAACAAATTGGAAATTATAGGGTTTAACATTTTGGTTTCCTTTCCAATGTTCTTACAATTTTCTATTAATGGGTTTTTCAAATAGCATCCCTAATGTTTTAGGGATCCATCTCAATCCATTCCTCATTCTTGTTGATTTTCATTTCTTAAATTATTTTCAAAAAAACACTCCCTCTTCACCAATATTAGCTGAAAACAACCATTCCGTTTAAATATTTCATGGATGTTTATGTACACTGAATAAACTATGACCAATAAATTAATTAGAATGATAAGTACAATTTCATGCATAAATATATATTTTTCATTACGGTTTCATTATGCCCCATATTTTGTGATTTATCTACTTAATATTTGGAAATATGGATTTTGATGATCGCTAGCATCACACTTAACCAAGCACTGTGGTTATGGTTTTGTATTGGTAACACAAAATGTGGCAAATAGAGTGGTTTTTTATATTCAAATTAAAGTAAGTGAAGTTGTACTAACTAAATGAAGAATGAAACCCCAATTTCTCAAAGAGAGACTACCACTTGTGCTAGAAACCATCTCTTAAACTCACTAAATTCTATAATGGCCCCCTATACTTCTTAATAGACTATTAGTTTCTATATTAATCCTAAGATAATATTTAGCATAAATTACATTATAGAAATAAATTTCATTTAGGGGTGGGGGTTTGATTATTTCCTACTCCTCTTATCCTTATGTGGTATACAGTTTGTTGACTTCCATCTACTTTTAAATAAGTGAATTATGAAAAAATTTGGGAAATGATATGAATGGTCTAATGAGTATGCATATGTTGAGTAATATTTTGATGCACTGGAGTCCCAGTCTCATGCTACCTATTATACCAGGACATCCCTTACAAATTTAGAGACATGGTTTGATCATATTGATGTTTCCCTTTATTCTTTATTTAGAACCAAAGGGTTGTTTTTCAAAATAAGGGATTTCCTTTTTAAAATCCAACAGTGTACCAATTTTCTCATCCACTACAACCCTCACCAACCCAGTAGCTATTAAAGAGAAGAATCCTTCTACTTCCACTATAATATATCTTACACATCCAGCTATCCAAGAACTCATTGAGGACCTAAACATCCTTTATAATCTAGATTACCACTAGGAATATGTATTTGTGGCCCACAAAAATGTAAAGGGACTTGATATGGTGAAATAAAGGGGTTCATTTTATTGATCTATATTCCACATAAATAGAATCTCTCAATCAGAGAGTCACCCACTACCCATTATATAGAGCCGACTTTTACCTTTAATCAATTACTGTTGACAACCTCTACACCCAACACTATTATTATGGACTAGAACGTTATAGAGTAGCTTCTGAAACAAGTATTCGTTGATACTATTCTCAATTAGGATACTATTGAGACTGTTTATATCATTGTAAAGATTTAATATCCTCTTAATATAGAGATCAGTGAAGAGTTATTGTATATATATAATAGCACAGTTCAGAATCCCAATGTTCCATGGATTTATTTAAGATTGAAAGAGACCCCAAGACCCCAAAATCATATTCCTGGGTCAGATTTTAACTCTTCATACTACTTGACCAATGATCGATGGAATCGGTAAAAGTCCACCATATTGATCATCTGTAGATACTTCTTATATAACATTTTAGAATGTTGTGCAAATGAATCTACATCTTCTTCTATAAACCTTAACATTGCCTATAACTTCTCTTCCATGGTTGTGATCATGGATTGGAGCACAGAAGAGCGTGTTCGTAATCTATGGATCTCCATCCACCAAAGTTGTCACTACTTTATTGTCTCCGCCATTCACTCAATCTACTAATGTTTAAATATTTGTATCTTTTATACATATCATTTTTATATACATATATTTGTTTCATTAAATATTTTTTTCAATCAATGTAAAAATGTATACATCAAAATTTTATTCATTTTTATTTATCTCCTGGTTGTTTCCAAATGTTAGATAATGCTCCTATTGTAGTAATTGGGTGGTATTTTTGACCACGTATTTATTGGAATATGCTATGAATGGTAAGATTTTGGATTACTTTTATGGCTCAATAGTTTGTGTGAAAAAATTATTTTATATTACTAGTTTAGTTCTTGTCACTTCATGTTTAATTGACTCGATTTTTCTCTCTACCAATAAATTATATTTTTTTAGTAAATAGATATTGATATGTGTGAACCATTCACAACATATTCATGGATTTGTGACTTTATCCATATAAACTCACTCATTAACTATTTATTTTTTGGTAATAGAAGGTATGCCCATTTCTATTACCCAGGTATTCCCATTTCCCATTTCCCAGTTTATTCCCATTGACTAGTTTGTGCCAATTTCCCATCACACATTTCCCAATTAATTCCCTTTTCCTAGGTATGCCCATTTTCTATTTCTCATTGCATGTTGCTCAATTCACACCCATTTCCCATTGTGCATTTCCAAGTTCATTCTAATTTTCCATTTCATGTATTCTTCAAACTTTCCTTATTAAAAACTTTCCAAAAATAAAACACAACATTTTTTGAACTCATTGGGAGAGGTGGAGTGATTATGATTTGTTGTTTTTGTAGGTTTATTATAGTGGACCTGATGTCAGATATGGACAGAATGCTATGAAAAAAGGGGGATGTGAGAAATATACATACCTACACTTAACAAATTATTGATATTTCAATAGGGATGAAGAAAAATTATCACTAAAAAAATCAATTTTTTATAATTCCATTTATTTATATCTTGGTTTCAATTTATGCAAGTATTTTGCATTGATTTGAGCTAGATATGGTTCAATGGAATGGAATGGATATTTCTGGCTCACTGGTCTTGGGTTGTTGTTCCTCTCTTATCCCTAGTGTGGCATGGATAGGCCGCTTCTGGCTTACTGGTATAAATGGGCTGCTAATATACCCTGGTGTGGAATGAATGGGGTGCCTCTAGCATGGATAGGTTATTTTTGGCTCGCTAGCATGGATGGGATGGGGGTGTTTTGGTTTGGTGGTGTGTGTGACGGGTTTTGTATTGATTCAATTTTTTTATTTATATAATTAATTTTTTTCTTCTATTTTTTAATGTGTGTGAAAATAGAATTCACTTTAATAATTAAAACCGATGTTTTATATTTTATAAATTAATAAATATAATATGAAATTTTACTAGAAATAAATATTTATAACATAAAAAATATTATATGTTAGTAATATTATTATATACAGAACAATTTTCCATTAGAAAATGTTTCAAAAATTTTAACCAACATATATATATTATCTGTTGGTATTATTATAATTGTAAAAGAATGATTTTATATGTTGCAAAAAAATTGGCGGTATTGTTTCTACCGATAGTTTAGTGATAGAGGCATATACGTTGGTAAAATGTTTTACCAATAGAAAATGTAATTTTACCAACAAATATTCCCCCATTGGAAAAAGTGAAATATTTTGTAGTAATAGTCATATTAAAGGTATATGTTAATTTGATTTTCTAAACCATTTATTATTTCAAAAGTATTATATATACATGGTTTAATAAATAATCGTATAATTATATCACAGTTATATGATGTTGGACTAAATGTTATATTTGAAAATGATAAATGTAATATTCTAGAAAATAAATTAGATATATTTTTTGAAAATACAGAAAAATGTATATACTATTGATTTATCTGAGCTAACCAAACAAAAGGTTTAGTGTCTAAATTCTATAGAAGTAGATGAAATTTTGTGACATAAGAGGCATAAAAATTCATACTTAAAACTATTGCATAAACTATCAAATAATTAATAGGTACTATGTCTTCCCAAGTTACATACAATTATGTTTTTCATTTCTGATTCTTGTTTAAAAGGTATACAATAAAAATAATTATTAAAACCTCTAAATGATGTTATTACTTCTAGATGTTTATAATTACTGTATCTTGACATGTTTAGACCTATAAAACTAGATAATTTTGGTGGTAAAATATATATTTTTGTAATTTTATATGATTAGTTTATATTCTTATGGATATATTTATTATCCCATTAAAATGAAACTTCATCCAATTTTTTTTTCTTTCTGTAAGATTATTTATATTTTAAAAATGATTCAATCAAATCTATCGGACGTGATAGAGGTGGTGATTTTTTGAATTTAGAGTATGATAAATTTTGTGAATCAAATGGATATAAACATTTTTTCACAACCCCTATGACACCACAAAATAATGGTGCGGTAGGAAGAAAGAACAGATCAATTTAAGTAATTTATAATCCTATATTAATGGAATTTAATCTTCCTAAATATTTTTTAGAAGTATATTTAAATAAATCATTCCATATTTTAAATATAGTTTAAATTCAACAATTTCGAAATAAGACCCATTATAAACTTTTAAATGGATTTAAACCGATAGTTGGTTATTTCAAGGTCTTTAGATGTAAAGTGTTCATCTTAATTACTAATTATATTTTAGAAAAATTTGAACCTAAATCAGATGAAGGGACATTTTTAGCAGATTCCAATTATAGTAAATATTATATAGTTTTCAATAAGAAAACACGAGTAGTTGAATAATCTATCCATGCTAATTTTAATGAAATCATTTCTAATAAGTAAGATTCTAAATCCTTCAGAGAAAACGATGAGTTTATAGAATTTAACTTTGGTGAATATAATGACCAAAATAAAGATAATGAATCAGTTGAGGGAGAGAATTTATCTTCTCAAACTGATCCAAAGGAATTAAAAACTCTTAAAAATAACCCTATTTAAAAAATAATTGGTAATGTTGAATATTGAACTCAAACCAGATGTTTTTTACTTTACTGTAACAATGTTTCTTTTGTTACTGACTTTGTTTGTATCAATCTTGAAAATTACTTAATTGATTCAAATTGTTTTAAATCTTTGTATGAAAAATTAAATGAATTTCAAAGTAATAATCTGTGGGATTTAGTTTCTTTTCAAAAACAGAAACCTATTATAGGGATGGAATGGATTTTTCATAATAAACATGATTAAATTGGAATAATTGTTAAAAATATAGCAAGACATTTAGATCAAGGTTATTCCAAAGAATAGGGAATTGAATTTGGAGATTATTTTTCTCCAATTTCTAGGATAGAATCTATTATAAATATATTTTCTTTTTCTAGTTTTTAAAACTTAAAATTATTTCAAATGGATTTAAAAAAATCATTTTTAAATATAATTATCTTAGAGGAAGCCTATGAAAATCAAACCCATGGATTTGAAAATGAGAATTTACCATATAATTTTTTTAAACTTAATAATTCCTCATATGGTCCAAAAAAACATTCAAGAGCTTGGTATGAAATACTGACACAGTTTTCATTACAAAATTATTTTTCTAAAGGTAAGGTCAAGCCAACCTTCTTTATAAAAATAGTGTCAAATGATACACTGATTGTACCGATATATGTTGATGATATAATATTTGGCTCAACAAATGATACTTTGAGTAATGATTTTTATAAACTAATGAAAAGTGAATTTCGTATAACCATAATGAGAGAAATTAAGTTTTTACTTTGTTTACAAATTAATCAATCAAAATAAGGCATTTTATTAAATAAATCTAAGAATTATAAATAACTTTTCCAAAGATATAGGCATTATTATAGTAAAAGTATGAAAACAATTATGAGAGATAATTTATAATTGGACTTAGATGAATCTAGTAAGTTAGTAGATATTAAAAAAAATATAGGCATGATAGGAATCCTTATTTATCGCACTGATTCCAGACCAGACATCATGTTATTAGTTTGAATGTGTTCTAGGTTTTAATCAAACCCCAAGGAAAGTCTACTTAAAGCTGTTAAAAGATTATTTTGATATGTCAGTGGTATTTTTTGTACTGGACTCTAATATTATAATGATAACTGTTTTGATTTTCTGTATTACTCTGATTCTGACTTTGGAGGTTGCAGACTTAACCAAAAAGTACTACAATAATGTGTCTTTTTTAGGATTTTTTTTAATTTCATGGAGCTCTAAGAAACAAATTTTCACAACCCTATCAACATATGAGGATGAATATGTTTTTTCTTAAAGTTTCCATTCACAACACATTTGGATAAAACATACACTATGATATTTTAATATCAGTTTCGATAAAATTTTTATTTATTATGATAACTCAAGTTCTATTTCAATTTCTAAAAACACTCTTTAACATTATAGAACTGAACAGAAATATGTAAGACTTCACTTATTAGGGGTTTATGTTAATGAAGGTGATATATGATTATAATTTGTTCCTTTTGAGAAATAGTAAACCCACATCCTTAAAAAATTCTTAGATTCCGTCAAATTTGAAGTGGTGAAATTTGTATTTAGTATGTTAGAAACATAAAAGTGACGTTATTATAATTTCGATTCTAAAACTTATTTTTACATATGTTCTATTATTAAATATTTTATTGTCTTCTTTGATTAAATAATAATTAGAAAGATATGTTTTTGAAAAATTCTTTTTGAAAAAATAACACTATCTCATTTCTACTATACCTTTACATATTAATTTATTAATAATGTTTTTATAAATTAAAAAAAGTGGGGGATTGTTTGTTGAAAATTTGATAATTGGTTTGTTTTTTAATTAAAAATAATAGAATTTTTTATTATTTTAAAGTTATTTAACACTTTATTATTTTCTATTTTGTTTTGATATATTTATCTATAAATAATTTATTTAATTATCAAGTGAGTAAGTTAATTAATTTATTTATGATTACTAATTAAAATAAAAATTATGTAACTGTTTTAAAATAATTGTTTATGTAATTTTTATAATGTTACTTCATGTTACATATATATTTTTAACATAAATTTGTTTTTTATAAGTAAAAAATTATACCATCCTTGAGAAGAACCTATCTAGACATAAACCACATAGGGGACTCCTTATGGTCAACCCCATGGGAAGGCTATCCAATAGAATCTCCACAAGATAGATTAGATTCAAATGTTCATAGTGAAAGCCTTATACATGTGATCCTGTGTATAAGGATCACAGAGCACACCCACTGGTACATAGTTGGGATAAGTTTCCAACTAGGCCACAACCCCTGAGTATGTGTGATTTTTGTTTTATTTTGAACCGAGCTTTAGTGGAGGTTGATTGATATACTATCCAACCATAATTTCTCCAATTCTATGTGGGATGAAATATGTGTGTTTTTTTTCAACAAATTTTAAATCCTGAACAAAATTGTGGCTATATCATCTATTCATCGTGAGCTGTTTGATCCTTATTACTATCTCGCACATATATTTTTGATCTCCCACACATTTCTATTTGAACCCTATATGAATATATATTTTACTCCCCAGTCATCTATCATATTCTTCTCACCTAAAAACAAGTAGTCATCAAATTATTAAAGAAAATTCATATTTATTTTCTTCAATACTTCGATTTATTTTTCTTTTTTCTCATATTTTCATTTTGTTTCTTCCTTTGAATGATTATATTTTTTTACCATATTAGGTCTCGGTGTATCTCTATGTATATTTTTTTCACTGGTTATCCTAGTTTGAGTTTTATTTATTAAGATAATATCTTCTCATATTCCCCCTCAGTTTCTTTCATCTGGATCAAAGCATTTCCTAGTTAGTTTATCAATGAGTAACTATTGTAAATTACCAATGGTTGGTGTCAAGTCACCATTAAAAAATACCAGTGGTGGGTGTATTTTCACTATTGGATAATAAAAATTTGGGGGGTTTAGTCACCATTTGAAGAACCCAATGATGGATGAGTTGAGTAATCATTGGAACCTGATGCTGGGTCAGTGACCTACCACCAGGATAAAATAGTGGCTTATTTTTATCAACTATTTAGTACATTACAATATTTTATAATCCATGGTTGGTGATTATTTAAGATCCAACAAGATCTTTTCCACCATCCTTCGATTTATGCTATATATTTCATTCTATTTATTTTTTTATTCATTTTTATCAATATAATATCTAATCTATTAGTTAATTTTGTTTGTAAATTTCATATTTTATATATATATATCTTGGAAGAAGTTCATTAACCTATAATATGAGCTCCTCACTCCCCCTATTTCATTGAAGTAGTTTTATTCTTATTATTTGAATATATTTTATATTTTATCAATTTTTTTCTTTATATTATGTTTCATCCAATTGTGTGGAAATAATTTTCATAGGTCACCATTGGAAATTTCCAACAGTAGGTCATGATTCACTATTAGATTCATGCAATGGTGGGTCATGAGTCACCATTGTAATTCCAATGGTAGGGAATTTTTTATTACTTTATATAAAGCCTTTGACTACTTAATTACATGGAATAATTCTTGTATTGGTTAGTTTTATTTATTTTTGTTTGAAAATTGAACCATGATCTATTTATCCACTTTTGGACATTTCCAACGGCTGGTCATAAGACAAGGTTATCTGTTCCAGTAGTTTTTTTCATGATCCACCACTCTCTATTTTCAACAGTGGGTCATGAATCTCAACCAGTAATTTTAATCCATTGTTAGTTAACAGTTTTTTTCTAAAAAATATTATTTATAATTTTCAGTTAATTTTATTAAAATAATAATAATTTTATATATTTTTATTTAATGTTAAAATATAATTTTTCAGTATTAAAAATAATTGTTATATTATTTTCATGATCACTTACACATACATAATAAAATTTCTTGATGTGTTCTATTTTTATGCTGTTTTTGCTGTTTGAATAATCTAAATAATTATATGTTTTTTAATTTTTTATACTTTTTGTTTATTTACATTTGATTTACATAAAATTTTAATAGTTTTATATTAATATTTCATGAATAAATGTAAATCCCAAATGCATTCCATGTTATTCAAGTGAAATTTTAAAAAAAAGGCAATATTCATATTAATATATTATTATGCATTAACATGTGTCATATAGATATTAGATAATGAAATTACCCTATAATAATTTTTATTTATTAGGGATATATCTACAAGTAAAAAAAATATTACCAGTATAGATAATTTGATGATATCTTATGATACATATTCAACATTATGTTGGTATTAATTGCTTACAAACTTTTGTGACTTATCCATAGTTTTTTGTGATCATAAAAAGACTCCATATTTGACATCTTTTACTTCCAAGTGATCAATGATATTTGAGATTAAACTTATTTGAAATTCTGATCATCTGTTCCATTTATTATAGTTTTTTTCATGTAATTTTGTTTCTTTCTATTTTTATTTTCTTCATGTTTGGTTTTTTCTTTTCCCATGAGAAAGAAAAAAAATGTTCTATTATTATTATACCTCCTAAAATGAAAGTCAGGTTTTTGACTCCTGACAAAAAGTCAAGTGTAGTATACCATGTTGGTCTCCTGTATCAAGACTAGGTTGTTCCTCTGGGTGGTTTACACAAAAGGGTACGTAGAAAAGTTCTTAAACATTTAAAAGTATGTTTTATAGTGGCTACTCATATCCTAGAGGATTAAAGGAGAGTAAAAGTGGACTAGGATCTTTTTGATCTGAACTACTATAAATATTTCGTTCTTTCATTTTTATTTCTATTGTAACATAACTCATGAACAATTAATGCACAATAGTTTAATATTTTATAAAAACAAATTTTTTTCTTCTTCAAAATTTAAAAGATATTATTCACCTCATATAGTCATATTTTCATTCAATAACGATCAAATATTTTCATGGTCATTATCAAAGAAAATCATTTTCTTGATATTTTTAATTTGTTTATATAATACTTCTCAAATAAATGGGAATTTTCCCTTATAATAATTGAAACATGTTAAAATTTATCTTAGTGAAATTTTTCACTATATCATCATCTTTTAATGATTCATATATATCACTCTGATTATGATATTATAATACCATAGATATTATTTCTCAATATGAATTATGTTGATTATTTTAATGATATTTTCATGAAATCTGTTTCTTTTCCATGGGTAAACAAAACAATAATTTAATAATGTTTATTTTAAGTGATATAAGGGAATAGATTCTAGGTTATTTATTTATGTATGGTACTTGAAAATTATTGATTATGATAGGATGAGGATGATATATATTATATAGAAAGAGATCTCCATTATAGATCTTGAATTTATTTTGAAATGTTGCTTGACATGATAAGAAATAAGGATGGAGTTAACTAGGTATATTTCTCCTATGGAATTAAGTATGTTCTAGATATTTTTAAAACAAGTTTAACACAAGTAATGAATATAATTTTCCAAGACTAAAACTTGTTTTATTTATGATTTATATGTGTTATAAAAGATTCATTTGATCAATATTGACATAACACAGATCATGAATATTAATTCTTTTGAGTCTTGTCTTATTTTAATGTGTTATTCCTTGTTTCTTGAATGATGATCCATAAATTGATGGGTACAAATTCGCTTTTGTTATTATCATCCACATTGATTATGTATTCACACCATTAATCTAGTCTGATGCTCATTAATGACATTCAATTTTTAATCCTTTTTTATACCCAGACTCTGAAATTTATATCACGCTTATTATGTTTCTTTTTCCATAAGTTTTGAAAAAGGGTTTAAAGAATGTTATGCCTATAAGTATTACATGATTTACAGAACATTTTGGGAGGTGATGAATATATTTATATACTAGTTGTTTTTGTTTTTAAGTTTTTATGTACATTTTCTTCTTAATTTTCTAAAACACTAATCCTAAATGATTCATGGTTATATAAGAGATCAATTATAGTCTAATGTTATGTGTTTTAAAAGGTTTAATGTTTTTTCATGATTATCAGTATAAAAAAATGTATAGAATCTGTTTATTGAATCATATCTTTGAGTGCAGGTTCAAGGTGGTGATACTAATCTTATCCTAAAACATTATAACAAAGTTTAACCATTAATATCAACCGAACTGGCCTTCTACAAGGCCTGATGTGAATTGCAGATTTCCATATGTAAGAGAAAATCACTTGGGTATCTTATAAAGAAACATGTAAATGATTTCATCCTCAACACACATATGATAAAATATAAAAAATAAGGGTACCACATTAGACAAACAAAGATACATCATTTGTCAAAAAAGTATAACAAGAATTTATATACCACAAACTAGATTAAAAGGTCTATATAAACAATCATACAACCAAAATATTTAACCAAAAGAAAAACATGGGCATAACTTGGTGACCCTATGTCACAACCATACCAACAAAACAGAAAGGAAACAAAATCTAGGATAGATCTACCCCCTACAAAATTCACTTCCCTTTACAAATATTAGGAAAAACCATGGATACAATCTCCTAAAGGAAAAAATAGGTTATGATCACTAAAACTAAGTATTACACCAATATGAATCATTATAATTTCTATCCAAATGATCAATTAGTTTTTTTAGAATAGATTTCAAAAAAAGAAAAGAAATAACATTCTATATAAATTCACCATTTAAAATTCCTTTCAAAACCTATAATATTCAATTAAAAAAACAATATGACATAACATTTATCCAAGAAGAAAATAAGATGTTATAAATTGGTATCAAGCATCAATATTCATATCAAGTTAGAAAATGGTCATATCAAATAAATAATATCATAATTATTCTTAAAGTAAAAAAGGTAAAATCATAACAGAAGGTCTTATAAAACTAAGAAAAACCATAAATCATTATTTGACATAAATGAAATAAAAATTATGGGAACCTTAGTAACCTATAATGGATACCCCTAGAAACCACAAAATCAACAGATCCTCTCCTTGTAATTGATAAGTATTCTAAGACTCACATATGACTATTTTTCCACCATACACCAAAGTCTGTGAAATGCCCAATTACATTATCATTTCATTAAAGAAATCCATTCATATTTTATACGAATTTTTAAAGGAAAAAAGTAATTTCATTTAAATGACAAAATTTCCATAAAAATTTTTATATAAGGATAACATACTACTTTTATTCTTGAAAACCCATTTCCATTTCAAATCCATCTTCAAGGAAATCTATAAAAAAATCATTTGTATAAATATGGTTATTGAAAAACCCATATTTATAAAACATTACAATATACCTCAAAGAAAAATTATCCTCTAGTCAATTTCAAATAATAAACTTCATGAATAAACAAAAATCATACGAACATAGATCATGTGTTGGCATAAAAAATAGGATAAAGAATCCTACATCAAGGGAAAAATAAAACATTGTTTCCTTTGAAACGTAGGTTGATGAAATAAAGATATCTATTCCTAAAAATATAAGATCTATAATGAAATAACCAAAAAAATAACTTAAACATAAGAAAGATTAAATATTAATGTCCTAGAATCCTTAGAACACAATAGATATATCATATGAGTAAAAAGGAATAGAAATATCTCTTTAATAAAGGAAAATTTAATCAAAATTTGTATAAAATAAACCATTAAGGTCATATGAGTCCTTAGTATCCTCCGTTGAATGATCAGGATTAAATAAATAGTTTCAAAATCTAGAAACCATTACCACAATGACATTGTGTCATATCCCTATTCATGGTGGCTTCAACCTGGAGACATACAACGAGTACTGCCCATAGCCTGGTGTGTAGATTTATGTCATTTTGGCCAACCAAGACCTCCACATAGTGTGGTATAGTCCGTATGGTTGCGGTCGATAGGAATACTCCATGAATTCTCTACACAAGGTAACTCCCAACACTATTAATTTCATCCTTATACATCTCACACAAGATACTTACAAGAACACAATAACCTCTACCATGGTCATGGTATGTTCCACAGAGACGGGTAAAATGGATTTTAAGAGAAAAATAAGATAAAAACCTTCCCTAGGATCACTAATGACCATTAAATTTAAATACAATGTCAAGAGATGTTATGTATTTATTTCCATTTTAGGTTGTGGCCATTATCCCCATCATAAAATATTTATATCTCATGAATGGTTTGGGATCATGAACCCAAAAAGAGATAAGTTCATTTATTTATCATAAAGGTATCATGATCCAATCTATAATGGTTTTTTCTACACCACTATCATCTTAGTTGTACTAATTGGACCATTGTTTTAGGCAACACCTTATCCTATTGATCCACTATATGAAAATTCATTTTAACTATAGAGGATTTAGGTTGAATTATAATATTTTAAAAACTCAACCTTGTGGGATAAATATTTATGATACTTTCTTAGTAGGTATACATGGAGCACATCATGCATGGGATTCAAATGAGTAGGTAAGTCAAATTAGTAACACACCTTCACAAGTTACACGAAAATCTAAAATTTAATGACATACTATGGTGGAAACTTACCTTGCTCCCCTAACAATCTATGTCACAAACAAGGTGAAACTCTGATAAAAATTGGACCACATACGTCCAACTCAAACATATTATTAATCTCATAAATATACTATTTTTAGTAGATCTGAGTTGTCACTATCTTTTTCTTGATCAAATCTGTAGCATTATTTCTATCTTAAACGATGCTCGGTCTATCTAAGGATAATCCTCCAACCACTTCCAAATAAATAAGATATATCCAAGGTCTCTAATATAGTTCCTCAAATGGTGTCACCATGTTTTAAGAATGATAAAAAATTTTGTAGGAAAACTCCACCATGGGTATATATTTCTCCAATGATCCACCAAAGTCAATCATGAATACAAAAAGTATTCCATCAATAATTTATATGGATTTCTTAGATTATCCATCTTTTTTGGGTATGATAATCCATGATCAAATTTAACTCAAAACCTACCATGTTCTAAAATCCAATACCAAAATGGGATGTAATGTGAGGCTAACTACATAATTAAATAGCTAAGAGTACACAATATAGTATAAATATATCCCGTGCATATGTAGAAAATTAATTGATTTTTTGAGTTAATTAATAATCACCAAAATAATTTCCTTACGAATAACAGTTTGATATAGTATAATCTCAAAGTAAAAAAAAATATCATACCATTTCTATTCTGGAATGGGTAATTATTACATAAAGAATTTACAGCTCTGATATTATGCCTTAATTATCTAACCTATATGGTATTGAGAAACATAATCTATAATTGATCATCGTATTATTGGTCACCAATAATGATGTATCATGTCATGAAAAATAATAGTATTTAGAGGGTTTATTGACCAATTATATCAGTTTATATCACCCAACAATTCTTGAATCATGTTTATCAGAACAACCATCATACCTCAGAAGTTCATCACTCCATCGGGAGATCGAGACAACTCACTCTTGGTTTTCACACATTCAAAATACCTTCTCAATAACTAAAACTCCATATCCTCATCCATCCAAGTTGAATTTGATAATCCATACATTATTCATCCCAAAAAAAGATAATAAAATCTATTCATTAGATATCATTTAATCTAAGTGAATATCATCAAACATGTCCATCAAGAAACTCTCTCAAACTAATTCCATCTCCAACTGAGTTATAAATTTTCTACTCAATGGATCTAGGTTTATGTTACCATTCCAAAGGGCATGTGAAATATCAAAAATTAATGGTCTAAACATACTCTTCTCAGCATCTCTATCTCTAGCTCTGATCCCTATAAGTGATGATATACTTCAAACTCTTATAATCTAAATGCACTATAAATTACTCCAGAAAAGGTAGTCTTTGTATTTCTTAATAACCCGAATCACTACAACTAACTCAAGATCATGGTAAAGGTTAATTCCTTTATCTAAGACATAGTTGGTGGGATCTATATTCCACTACTAACTTCCCATTCATCAGAAAAATGATAATCCTAGACTTAATACATCATAGAAAACATTATACCCCATACTCGACTCTGGATGAATCATGAGTGGAGAAAAATTCAATATCACATTCATATTCTCAAATGATATATAGAATGGGTCACTCCAAATAAAAATCACACCCTTATTGGTTAACTCTATAATATCATATGCAAACTTAGAGGAGTCATAAACAAAACGTATGTAACAACCCGCTAATCCCAAGAAACCCTAGATCAAATATATATTTCTAGGATTCTACTAAGCCATCATTGTGAAAATATTCTTGGTATCCATGAATACACCTTTCTCATAAATCGCTTGGGTCATGGTATCACATGGACCACCATAAGTCATTTATCATGTTCTTGATCACCATGGAATGTTGACAAGAAACATAATATCATAAAAATAATCTTGTAAAAGATTTAATCCTTGGTAGAAAAAATAGATTGATTAACCAAAATGACTATAGGATTTCACAATAACCTAATAATTTTATTTAAATTTTAACATCACAACACTGTTTATCTGATATTGTCACTCAAATTAGTGATCAATAAGGCCAAAGGTGCATTACTAATCAATAGAGACTGAAAGCACACACTAAGGGCCCATTGAAATAAATTTAGGAATGATTTCAACCAATAACATCTAAATAACCATAAATTTGATATACATTTCATTTAAATTATTTGGGATTATTACGAGTCTACAAAAATTAACAGTACTTGATTTCAAGGCCCAGTGTGCTCGGAAAATATTTTTGAAATTTTATAAAGTACGTTTAGTAAACGTGTGATCAGGAATTTCTATCTTTTTAATCAGTGCTCAGAATTGAAATCTGAGGGAACCATTGAATCCAAAGTGCTGGGTTTTTCTTAAGGGTGACTTAACTTCGACTGTAGTAGTTCAGGTAAAAAAATAGTTTTGTGGACTTTTTGGAGGAAAATTAAATAACATAAAAATGTTATTTTAATTTTTCTAGAAATTGTTGAGCGGCGGTGGTGAGACCGATGGATTTTCAAGCCATTTAATGGATTCTGTTTTGTAACCACACCATTGAGAGTTAAGAGGTTCATTAATTAAAACCCATTAATGAACCTCATTAATCATATGATGCATTAATCTCCCTTCCCCTCTATTTAAATAAATCTTGGGCTTGGGTTTTTGACATGGAAGAGAGGAACCTATGACAAAGTGCCATGGCATATTCCAGCAACGAAGAATAGAGTCTTGGAAGACAACATTGGAGGAATCAATCCAGAAATGACGAACACAAAAGGATTCATCAGACATAGAATTATTCTACTACAATTGCGACATCTCTAACAAATATGAGGTAGGGGTTGTGGTTACATTCAAGCAAATTCTCGATTCATGTCCTCATTCTTGAAAATCATGATGAATGTAGATCAACCAAAATGAGTAGATCCACGATTTGTATGAAATTGAGGGTGGTTGTTGCAAGAGATTTTAATGGGGTTTAATCATTATCTATGTGATGTTTTTATTTCATACCCACATGATATGATGCTAACAAGGAGGGCGCAGGCCAAACGAACAAGGCCCGGACCCTGAGTCGCTTTGTTTTTGTTATGTTCTTTAGGGGATGGATTTTCAACTCGATGGAATCTAGAATCTGGGAGCCACGCAGTGACGGAAGCAACCTGAGAGGCCCATTGGTGTGTTCGGAAGGCAAAACAGACCATCGGAGCTCACCTGGTGGCCCGCTAATGTCCCACTGGCACCGGACACCAGAGTGGTGGTGCCGACGTCCGGTGCCAGTGGGTGATGGTGGCGGGCGTGGGTGGATATCGGATGTCGCTGACCAAAGAAGAGAGCCGGCACCCAAATGCGCCACAATGGATGGACGAGGCGGCCAGTGTGGGCTGGCCGTAATGGAAGCAGGGCGGCATGCCATCGCGCACCATAGAAGGAAGCCACAACATCGAGCCGTATCGAAGGGGGCCCCCACCCAGCCAAGGCGGGCCGGGCCACGACCCAACAGGCTCAGCCCTCCGTGGCCCAGTATACTCAAGCTGGGCCATAACCGAGTTAGACCCGGACCAGGTCGGGTCATCCCAAACCTGGTCGGGTCAGTCTAACTGGGTAGGACTGGACCCAGATCCTTTTCGCCCCAGATCCTCTTAAAAGGGAATATCTCACAAATAAGAAATCTGTTTGAAAAACCGTCTATGGAGATGGAATCCTTGTAACGAGATAGTAATTTTGACATAATCCACCTGAGTTTTGGTGGAAGTTGGAATATGACCGGGGTGGAACGAACTCAAATCCAACCGGGCCCTCGACTCTAAAATGCCTATAACTCACAGACCAGACGTTCGATTGATGCACTGTCTGTCACGTTGGGACCCTTACGACCTAAAATCCCTTTGGGTTACTCCTTTATGAAACTTTGCGGTAGTTGAGGCATAACCAATATCTTGAAGATCAGATACTATGGAACTCAAGTGCACCGAGTGCGGGGAATCCTATGTCCATATGTCAATTGAAGATCGAACATGTGTGGATCAGCATCATAGTGACCCTGTGTGGATAAAAATCATAGAGATCCTATGTGAATCAACATCCTAGTGACCCTATGTGCATCCAAATCATAAAGACCCTGTGCAGATCAGCATCATAGAAACCCTATGTGGATCAACATCTTAGAGACCCTATATGGATCAATATCATAGCGAAACTATGTGGATTAGCATCATATATACCCTATGTTGATCATCATTCTAGAGACCCTCTGTGGATCAGTAGTGCACAAACTGATGAGGACCAGCCTTAGAGCAGCCCATCCTAGATCAGCGATATACGACCCTATGTGGATTGGCAATAGAACAACTCCTTCATGGATCAGTTATGGAAACATCACAATAGAATAAAATGATATAGCTTAAGACTAATCATCTTTATTCCTGAACCTTGTGTTGTATACTTAGTTTGAGATGAGTTTTTTTTTTGTGTTTTGTGATTATGATGATGCTTTTTGGTTTTACTTTGTGGAATTATGAGAGAAATTCAATGGGTCTCAGGGTCCCTATTGGGTATTTTTATACTCACCCCTGCACGGGCTTCGCCCACACCTTTTTGTGTCTTTTACAGATGACGAGCAGCATGGATGAGACTTTAGGGAACTTGGACTACCCTTAAGGTAAGATCCTTGGTGGGCAATGTCATGATCTATTTTTTTTTGTAGTTGTATCTTTCAGTTGGACTTCTATTCTGACCACTTTACTTTAAGTACACAGTTTTCTACTACAATTTTACTATGTGGTTTGAATCTTGTAATGTTCTTAGTCTATGTGTTTGTAAGTTAAAAGGCAATGACTTCCCGTTTTAGGGAAATGCCTTTCTGGTGTTAGTTTCCATCCCTTGGCCTATGGAAGGTGGGCTTGTGGTAGTCAAGACATGAGTCCCAAGAGACGGGTCATGACATAACATAAATATTTTAGGATAGAAATAATTAGAGTATCACAATAGTTATTAAAATATACATGATATGTCGAAAAATAAACATACTATAAAGGTATATCCAACAAACTAGATTACAAGGTTCAGATAAAAAAATGAATACTATCAAATGAAACATGAAAGAACTTATGTGTCCATTTCCATGTATCCATAATTGTCCCCACTCATAACCCTCTAAAAGGCCTCACTATCTAGGATAACTATATCCTTTATTTTACACTCTTCCATTTACATATATCCTTTAAAACCAAGTCTCCAAACACCGAAGGAGAAAAGTAGGGTTTGAGAACTAATTCATAGTAGGATACAACAAAAAATTTATACACTGTAAATCCCTATGAAACCATTGTATCTTATAAAAAATATGTCAAAATATTTCAAGATAAATAACTTATAATATAAAAAACCATCCTTTGGTTTTCATTAAAAATATTCTATATTTGATTAAAAACCACTATAATATAACATTTATCTAAGAGGCATAATAAGATAAAATTAACATGTATCATGAATCAATATTCATATCTAGAGTGAATGTGGGAATATATAATATACAATCATATAATGTATCCTCAAAGAAAAAAAGGTAAAATCATAAACCAAGGGTGTATACAACTAAGATAAATAGTGTAACACTATCCAGAATTAGTGACCTCTAAAATCCAAGAACCTCATCCCCTAGAAAGGTTATACCCTAGAAACCATTGAATCAATGGAAACAACTCTATTGATAGCTAACATCATTTGGGATCTCATATATATATATTTTCCTTCTATACCCCATGGTCTTTACAATGTTCCCTTACATCATCATTTCATTTATGAAATTTATTCATATTTCCTAATGATTTTCCAAATGGAAAATCCATTTAATTTCCATGCATATATTTTTAAAAAATTTAAAGTGATATCATATTTCATTAATTCTTGAAAAAACTTTTCAATTAAAAAAAATTAAGAAAATTTATCGAACACATCATGTGTATATATATATGGTTTTCAACTAGAACACCTTTTTCGAAAATATTACGATAGAACTAAAATATCAATTCATATCTCATGAATTTTATATCATAAATTTATTTAGTAAAAACCAAAGGAAATCACAAGAACATAAGGAATACCATGGTATAGACCATAGGATAAATACACATACCTCAATAATGAAACAAAACATGTTTCCTTCAAAAATAGTGATGAATAAATGAAGAGATACAACTCTTATAGGTTTATAAATATGAAGAGAATAAAAAATATGAAGTGAAAACCCATAAGATGATACTAGATAGAATATGAATGTCCCAAACACCATCATGGAATGGATATATCTGAAATATTATCCAAAATGGAGTGAAAATAGGTTTAACAGAGGTAAACTGATTCAAAAGAGGCATTAAAACCTACAATTAAGGTCCCACATGACCAATGTAACCTCCCAGGGAAGATTATGTTCTATTAATGAATCTCAAAAAATAGAATCCCCCACCACCAGGACCTGGTGGAATCACCACATTGGCGGAGGATTCGTCCCAGATAAAGACCATGGGAATCCTCTATGGTCTAGTGTAAACAGTTAGAACATTTTGGCCCACCATTTCATGGTGAGGCCCCTTTAGCAATGGTCGATATTTAGATTTCCATTGCACTGCACCCTAGACATGGACCAATGTTGGATATTTCATCCTTTCTCATTTAACATAGGAAATCCAAAGTTATATAACCACCCTCACCATGGTCATTGTCCTACTCAAGTTTCTTAGATAAGGGGGAAACAAATTTTAAGACACCAATAAGCTCAACCCCTTCTCTCAACTCATGTACGATCTAAAAAATGTAATAATAAATTCAAGAGACTCTATGTACCTATTAACATATAATAGGGTGTAACATATCCCATATTTCCGTTTTGACATATCCACTTCATTGATTTCTTGAACCCAAACAGAAGGCACATTCATGGCCTAAACATACAAACACTCATATTTTAAAGTATTACAGGACAACCTACCTCCAAAATAGAGTTTCCATCACACCATAAAATCTATATAATCATGAAATATTGGACCAAGCCTCAAAATGATTTATAACTATTAGTTGTTTGGAGGACCATCCCTGGGTCCCTCACCCATGGATATCTCACATTGTTCCAGGTGATGAAGCATCCGGTAGCTGATGGATCCCAATAGCTAAAAATATAATTGGGGAACCAAAACCCCACATTAAAGGCATAAATGATCCCTAAAAACCTATGAATTGAAAGAAACAAAACATATAGAGGTCATAATCATTGAAATTCCAATTAGGGTCCTCGATCTCAAATATTCCCTATGCTAAAGCTAAAAATTCAAATGTTCCCTATAATTTTGAAACATTAATTCATCGATCATTACAAACTCCACACTACATTAATTCTAATCCATGTAAATAATCTAGGATGATCCGTTAATACATAATCATAATATTTAAATATAATTTAATTAATTATTATTGATTCTAACTGTTCTCTACTCCACCACACCACTAATCAATATATTCCCATGATATTTTTTCTTGGAACACCATATGAATGATAACACACATGCAACATTCATCATTTGAATGATATATCTAATGATAAAAATGGTTTCCGATACTGAATTGCATGAAATACTTATAATATTATTCTTCATGAATATATTTTCTATAAAGATACACTTTCCCACATTCCACGTTGACACACGGTACACATCATTATTCCTTAACTATATTTCATTATGAAGAAAATTCCTATACCCATCAAATTCAATGAAAAATATATATTCCTCAACATATAAATATACTATTTGAAACTTTCCTATAAGAGTAATCCCTAGATCTATCTCAAAACTAGAAATAGATATGGTTTTCATACCAACATCCCATGCATCAGAATATTCATTATTTATCAACCACACAAATCTATATCCACATAATCTGATATCGATCACTACCCACCTAAAATGAATTTCATATAATGGGGATTGGTGGGATACTCTCTACCATAGGAGTCTTCATACAGTCATCACTCAAAAAAATTTACTACAACACACATATCCTATCTGAATTTTTCCGTACACGAGACAAGCATGTAAAAACATGAAAATATCGATTCAAAAGATTTACATCTAGGTCCAATATAACTAAGTTGTCATAGAAATATCTAATTTATCCATACTGACCCTTATTAAACATCCCAATATTAAATAATACACTGTTGGTTAAAGACACTTTAAAATTTTAATTGGACCAAACTAAACTCACATCATTAGTCCCCATCCACTACTTCATAGTACCCCAAGAACCCATGAGACAATTAAACATCTCTCTAGAAGAGAACCTAGAAATATATAAAATTTTCTAAGAACACATTATCTAATTATTTTTTAATCAATATCTAACTAGTTATATGGATTACCACAGAATATATGATTCCCTTTTTATCCAAATCATGTGAATACTATCCTTACAAAATCAATCCACCCCAATTTAAATTTACCATAAATTATTATGGATGTCCCATGATAATTTAGGAAAATTTTATGATTTCCCTTTGAATCCAAACATTAATATCCCATCTTAACCCTATCAAACCCACAACACCGAGTTCCTAGGATTCATCACATGCATATTATTAGGGTATATTTTAAAGGAAACATATTACATAAAAACAATAATATCATACAAGTATAATGTAAACATACTAGAAATATAAGAATTATGCATGAAGTGTATGGAAATTTCATATCCAATGATAAATTATTTCCCAAAGAGGAATTAAAATTGTTCCCATACCTACTACCAGTTTGGAACATACTCATTTATTGGGGATGTTATGTAAGGGTTTCTAGTATTTTCTCATACATCTACCTTTAAATTAATTATATAATATGATTCATCTATTAAGGTAATGACTCAATTTTTCATCAAGATGGTATGGGTTAGAATTCACATGGATTTCCTAATGTTTCAATTATTTATTCAAAATTTACATGCTACAAAGAATGATGGAATTCAATTATTTCATGCACATGATTCACGTGTTGATTGAGGTATGAACTTTTGAAAAATAAATACGTGATTTAATTTATAAATTAAAACCTAAGGATAATCCTCATATATTTTATAATAACCCACTACCATGTGAAAGTATTATGTGTGTGGATTGTTGAATGAAGCTTTATAAAACCATACATTCTATTCATATTATAACTTCACTAATAAAGTATTTTAAAAGCTGTGTTGATGAGATGGATCATGCATGTGTGACATGTGCTTCAGCATAGCATGGGGATATTTCATAGAGGTGGAAATCCTTTTATTTACTTTTAAAATCTTTATCATGCATGATGATGTTTTTTAGTGTCACATAGATTAAAATAGAAATAGGTTTTAGTTAATATTTCTTATTATAATAATATTTAATAGACCCTTAACAATTCCATTAGCTGTATCAAAAGAGTGACCCATATGAATAGATTTTTGAAATAATGAATGAAATTGAAACAATACAAATCAGATTACACACCACTATATAATCGTAGAATATAATACCATATTTTTCTATAGAAGTGAAAGTCATATCATATGATATATGGATATCATTAGAAGAATATTATTAAAAATAAGTGGGTTTTGATCACATTAATTAATATAATAGCGTTATATCATATAATACTATTCATTGTGCTATTTGAAGAACACATTGAATCATATCATAAATATGATTCAATTTATATAGTAAATATTGACTTCTATGCCATGTGAGAAATCACCGGGAATGATTAGACTATTATTCATAAAAGTCCCCCATACTATATAAATCTATTTCAATCTATTATATAAAATGATGTGACTGAATCATAAAATTTGATTTGTAAGGAAAATTTTATTTTTCTTAATATTCAATTATGACTTTAATTAATTATTTAAAAATTTATTATAAACAATGTAAAATGATATTTTAGTGTATTTTAATTTAAAAAATGGTTTCATAAATTTATTAAATACAAATTATCCATGAATAATTATTTAATATTTTTAAAAAATTTATTATGAATATTTAATTTTCAATAACTGCCAAATTAAGATTTGTTTTTGAAATTTACATCACATATCTTTAAATTTGAATATATTGTTTCTATTTAGAAATTATAGGAGTAATTTTTAAATATTTCCTTAATTAAAATGATATGAAAAAATATAATGTATCGCAATTAAAATATTAATAGTTAATAATTAATTAATTTTAAATTTTTCTAATCAACACCGTATTTTCGGATGTTATTTTAAGAACATAAAAACTATTTTAATGATTTATATGATTAATGGATTAAATAAAATTATTTATATGATATATATTATGTAAATAGTTTACATAATAAATTATAATTTATAAATTTTTTATGATTCATAGAATTATCACATAGTGTTAATGTAAAATTCCATATAATAAATAATAGTAAAAGTTCATATTATATAATTTAATTCATTTAAGTTCAAAATTATGGTAGGTATACTATAATCTATTGAATAATTACATAATATTTAGAGTTAATAATTGTATTTATGAATATTTCATAGGATTTTATCTCATTTATATTGTTTAGAAAGGTTTATTAATTTTAATGTTACTGTTTAGTATATTAATAGCTATAAATTTTTTATAAGCTACGAATATGTGTGTGCATTAATTTAAATTGTTTAAACTATTTTTATAAATTTACATACACTACATTATATTCTAGGTACCTATAAATAAGATATATTTTCCATCTACCTTGATCTCAATTTGTAATTGATGTTATAAGAATTATTTTAGTAATTAAACGTATTTTAGATATATATTATTTAGTTATATTATGAATTTGATTATCACTTGCATAAAGTATCCTCAATTTGATGGATAATGGTTCAAACTTCGAACTAGTCTAGAGGCATATCCCATGTTCAAGAAAATTTGGATTTGTCTATTTGTGGTTTCAAGCTAACTCATATTGATATTTTTAATGACATATAATTATAAACATTTTAAATGAAGAGTTAATATACCTTATATAAGATACATGTAGATATATTTGATTTTATCATTTTAGTGGTTAACAAAAAATGATAGTTGTATAAAGATTTATAAATAAATATGGTTTGAAAATAATAATTTTATTGATGGAATAGTATTCCAAAAGAAAATCATTAAAACATGAATACATAAAAGGGTATACCATAAGTTAATATGGTGATATTAAGTAATCTCCATATAAAAAATTTAATATTCCTTCCAAAGAATAAATTTTCAAGTCCTCAAACATTCAACGTCGGTGATCCGAACGATTAGCTCCATATGAATTATTATTTTTCAATCTTGGATGAAATTTCATACCCAAATGGTTTGGTGAATTATTCTTGGTATTTTATTTAAGTTAATAATATATTGGAAACACTAATATATATAATACTAAAGGAATAAGGTTGAGTCAATCCATATAGTGAATTTGCATAAATATTTTACCAATGAACTATCCAATTTTCATATATAATATGATTGAAAACTTTGGTTTATCAAATATAGTCATGGCTTATTTATATAAAAAAACTTGTGCAGGTCATGATGATGTATGAATCGTGGAGTAATAAGTGATATGCTGAGTTTAAAATGGGTCGTCATATTAGTGGGAGATCATTTGAAAAATTCCTCATTTAGTAGGTAACAAAACATGATATCCATATGATAAAAGATTTTTTATAGATAATAACAACCTCATAAGAATTAAAATCTATAAGATTAATCCTATTAACGTTATACTTAATGCATGTAAGATATATGAAAAGTAAATTAATAAACTTTATTATTTGGGAATTTTTTTTATGTGATTAGAGTAATACATTCTTATGTAACCAGGTGTTAAGGAAAATCAACATGTTGATCAAGTTTACTATAATGAATTGTTTGTTAAACATATAGTTTCAAGGTAATTAAATGTAAAATAACAAACGAAATTTTATTCTAAAAAAATATACTTAATATGATTGAGTATGATATTAACATGGTGAGACTAGAGGTCTCTTATAAGGATTGAAATGGAAAAGGAATTATTTATATTTTTATATATTGGAATTTTATATCAATATATATGATTTTGAGAATAGTTTCTCTAATATGTTTAAATGATGATAATAGATAAATAAGGAATGTAATGTATATCCTGTGGTTATCTATAGAAAATAAAACTATATAAAAGTTAAAACAAAATAATTAATGTTAGTTAGACCACCAATAAATGTTTATCAGTAGCCAAAAAATGTTATTGAAACTTAATGGTCAAATAAATAGTTTTAAGGATTATATAATATAAAACTATATGAAATACCTAAAGGAGTTTTTCAAACCACACAGACTATAAATTTTTGTATTCATTGATATATAAAAATTTTATCATTTAGTTTTTGAATTTATGTGATACTAATTGTATGTTTTGAAATAGTTATAGATATATGGGAGATAAAAAATGAATAGTTTAATTGAAAGATATTCTTTTCATTTTACATGATTAGGAAAATAATTTCTACATCAATGATTTAAAATTAATAGATTCTCAAATTAATCTATGAAATCGATGTGTATAATTATTACATTTAAATTATATAATAAGTGAAGTTATACATTATCAAATATTTATTATGAAAAAAATGAGATGATAAATTATATACACATGGATTATGATTCATTTCATTCTATAACATGTTTTATAAAGAATTTAGGGATAAAAATTATCTATCTAGGACAAAATCTATTTTCAAATATTTTTTAAAATTCAATGGAAGATGTCCCCTACACTCATTAGTGTAATTTTTAAATAAATACTAACTTGTTAAGGAAAATTTTCAACACACATATAATTACATATATTATATGGATACAATATTTGATTTTTTATATATTTATACTAAACAGAAATAAGATTAATTTTCTAACATAGTAGAGAGGTTTTTCTTGTGTCTTATATTTATATTCTAATGAGAATTTTGTTTTTATGATTATATTGTGAGTATGTTTATACATATAAAAGTTCAATGTTAAAAATTAGAGAATATTCTTTATAAAACAAGTTATTTTAACTTATAACCTAAACCATTTATGATATGCGATGATATAGAAAATGTAAAAATATATATTTAGTTAAATACCACTATATTTTAATGGATTATGTCATTCAAATACAATGTTAATATAACTTTATTCGAATGGATATTATAAAATACTTGTAAAAAATAATGTAAACTGTTTTATTATTTTAGTGAGATCATATGATGGGATAGGTTTCCAAGGATATTGATTTTAAAACAAGAAATTGATCTTATTTGGAAACCTAAGTTAACATAATAACATTTTATGTTCTCATGTTAATGAGTTTTAATATGTTTAAAGAGTCTAAGACTAGGAATATAATTCAGAATTCTAAAAATTATTTAGAATAACATTCATCATAATCAGTACTCACTAATGAGTTTATCAGGAGGGTTTTATCATATTTCCATATAGATATATCAAAAATAATTATATAAATATGTAATATGTTAACAATTAAATATGGAAAATAAAATATAAGGGTGATTTTTACGTTTATCATATATGATGTCATAAACCTGTTCTTATGGTGGGTTTTTTTAAGTATTCATAAAAGTGTTTACGAATAAAAAATTTATCATATAAAATTTAATCTCCATTTTATTAGGAATTCAATCTAGTTTTATATAAATATATTGAGTTTAATTTTATGAAATGTAATGATAATTGAATTCACAATGTGTGACTTTGAGTTTGTCCCCAATTGATGATCAAAATGTATTTTTATAGGTTATAAAGAAATTTTATGATTATAATGTGTATAATTATTTTTAGAGATACATAATATGCTCATGAGGCATAAAACAATCCATTGTATCTTATCTAATTATACAGTGGTTGGGTATTTTACTGGTCTTGTTGTTGGTTAGAGCTCAACAAATATCGAATTTATCCTCTCTTATAATGATCGAAATTTGGGATCCAAATTGTAAAATACTTGGGAGTGTGTGCATACACCTATATATCATATATGATTTTATAATTTATATGTATATGGAAAATATGATGTGCACATCCACAGAGATAAATGAATTATGATGTATTTATCAACAAGTATAGTCTATAATTAGATAAAAGAGAACACTTAATTCAGATATATTGTATTGAAATATTCCATTTCCAATGGTATATAGATGTCTTAGATGTGGAATATATTAGAATTAATGATGGAAAGAGATGCGTATTTGAGACATAGGTATATAGATTAATTTTTTATTGATATCATACTAGATCCATTTATAGCTTTAGTCGTATCAATTTATTTCTATATAATATTATTTTATTACATATATAATATGATAATTCATATATATTGTCATTTCTATTAAGTATTATTGGATTATACATTGCTGTTGATTGAATAGAGATGGATTTTTCCTCATAGAGTTTCTTTAAAATTGTTATTGAGTTAATCCAAAATAGTTTTATATGGAATGAATCAGGTTATTACATACGATATAATATGTATTGTAGTTAATGATTAAATTATAATGGTATTTTTTATGACATCTAAAGATATTTTTGATATTCTTTCTGAAGTTTTACTATAGGATACAATATAAGGTAAAATGGAACAAAATATTCAAGGGTTTCGGGAAAGTTTAAGATTAATGGAATTATATTACCTAAATAACATCATATATAATGATGGAAAATTATACATAAATTCCATATCAAACTAATGAATGAGATTCATGCCTATGTTTTATCCAGCAATATGTAATTTAATTAAGAGGAGCCAATTTTATTTCTTACCAGATGCCTATATGGATCCTACTCTATGATTTGTGATATGACACAAGGTATATGATATTTCCTCTCATGCTAATACATTTCCATAAATCATATACTACAATTAATTTTGTATGTAAATAAATAATTTCGGCAACCAAAAGGTAAGGGTTTACATTCCCATGAATCTTATTTAGTGGTTATCATTTGTTAATCAGTTACATGAGACATAACATGAAGGGGTTTATTTATTTCATTCATGTGATACATGTATTAAATGAGGTATTGTCTCATGTTCTGTAAATGTATGGGTTAATGAATACAAAAACACCCACATATATTATCAAATGGTTCCATAAAAACCCACAAAAATGTGTTAAAAATAGGTTTATTGATACTCAGTTCAGAATTATTACTACACATGGATCTTTTCATATTCTAAATTCAGTAATCAATGTGTCGGTATACCTTATTGAGGTGTTGGATCCCATATTTCTGACATGTTATTACACATCGGTTGTGGATACATCATGGAGAGGGGAATCCAATGATTTCAATTTATGATCTTTACCAAGCATGATGAAGATGTTCCAATAGATCTTTAGTGAACAATATGTGTAGTTTAAATCAATTATTTATTTATTTTTATGTGTATTTTATTTACCATTTCACAGTAGATATTGGGACTAATATTGTGTTTCATACAATTATTCTATTAAGAGTTAATATATCCCAAACAATCCCATCTATTTAAATTAGAAGTACCCATCCAATTTTCTCCTCAAAATATTTATGATGCCCTAGGATCAATATCAAACTAAAATATCCCATTGATTCTATGAAAATCACTATATGGACATCCTTGAATGATCACTCCATTTATCATCTAATTGACTACCACCATTAATACAATAACCTAGTGTTCCTCTATCCATTTTAAAAAAATATGTCCTTTTAAGACACACTGCTTCAATAATTTCACATTACCCAAATCTTAAAAACTGTTAATCCTCCCATTGATTTTGAATTATTAAGTGATAAAAACATCTACCAATTCTTTAAAAAATGAAAAAAACAATCTAACATACAAATTTTCATTTTTATACAACTAGTATATCTTTCATAAAGCACCACATATGATCTTATAACACCCAAATAAAATTCTTATCAAAACCAAAAATTCAATTACACATCATTTTATTATCACTCTATACATTTATATTCTTACCATAAATCCCTAAACTTATGTTAGATCCTCCTATGAACCTCGTTAAATAATAAAATACCTATTATTCTTTCCTTGATAAAATATGGTTCAAACAAACCATGCTCGATAACTATATCCAATAACCCTAATAAGAATGGCCACCATTTATATCTAACAAATAACATGGAATGCCTCATCAATAGGAATATATATCCATATCAAGTTAATAATACTATAAATATACACCCACTTAATGGTATCTCATCAACTAAATCTTCTCCTAATACATGTCACTAATCCCTGTTCAGAGCATTAGGCATCTCAAACATAGTCCTACCCACTATAGGATTTTCATCTCCCATGTTCATAACTACAAGGATCATAAAATCAAAATAATAATATACAAAATTACTACAATTATATTGACTAATTAAAGTACAAACAATAAGTTATTTGGTAAAAAATAAATTTTCTATTTTTGATGCTTTATTTAATTGGAGTATCTTTTCTAAAAATTTAATTCTAGATATTCATTCTATAAATTCTTTCCAAAACAATGTTATGTTTTTGGAAACCATTTCACAACCAAAGGAAATCATGCATATGTATTGGTAACCTAATTTCCACGTATGATTCATGAACCCACTCTCTCTTCCCACTTTAGTCTAAGAGTAAAAATATTCAATAAATATCTCACCCAGAACATATTTTGTAAATCAATATCTTAACAATAATTTCAATAAATAATGAATACTAATCTAATCCCAAGTAACATATAATATCCCTATTGATAGGTTATATATGTCAAATAATTAGGTCTATCTTAATATCTAGAAACATCTTACCCATAACAAGAAGTCCAAAATTTTAAAGCAAAAAAAAATCTAATATATTTTTTAAATATCTATGTTAAAAATTTCAAAATAGAAATCTCACTGGAGCACCACATGACCCTTATAATACATCCATATTTTTTGGAGGCTGTCAACCAGTGGTAACAAACTATAAAAAAAATTTGGAGACAATATTTTTCTTATTATCACAAAAAAAAAACATAAAAATCATAAAAAGAACCATATTAAGTTAAAGGAAGTATATCTAATGGTCAACCATCAATTCAAGATAATATTAATATGTTTAAAATAAATGATACCTATACTCAGCACACCTAAATATATTTGTGGTCACCAAACAAGAAAACAAATATAAATAAACTAAAATAAAACATAATATAATCTAAATTATGAAACCTAGGTTTTTACTCAAACCAACCCCCAAATATCTATTTAGATATTCTATCCAAATTCCTTATATAAATTTTCAATATAAAACTAAATTTAATGTCCTTAGAAACACAAGGGTTCCTATTTAGAGTCTTAGGATATAACTAATTAAAGTCTCACCATGATTCCATTATAAACCACATGAAATAAAATAAGTAAAATTTTGGGAAAATAAATCAGGCAGTAATATATAATATGAATTAAATTTTATTAGGTCATTGTTGTGAATATAAATACACCATGAAACATTACCAAATGTTATCTAGAAAGTCTTACAGGATCTTTCATATCACATCACCACACATTCCAATTCCCCATCACTCAAAGTGGGTACCTAAAACTATGGCCGGACCACTACCATCTCACTTATGGTTGGTTCATATATATATAGTTCTAATCTCATATCGAGTCTCATTCCACAAACATCTTAATCAAGATAATTTCTAACACAATACATCAAATAATTTTTCTTATAATAACCCTCTCACACTAGGTGATGTTTCATACCATGAAATATACTAGATCACATACAAAAATACTCTTTATTTGGGTATAATTTATTACAACATCATATACCACACCCTATACCAAAAACGTCTCACTAAGATGGATATCTCATACCATATCATGTCCCGTTAACTAAATCACCACCCTATCAATAAATGTGAGTTTTTATAACCATACTATTATCATATATTATCACTTTATAAGAACAATGTTACGGTATAGTAATAATTAATAGAATTCATAGAATAAATAGCTCATAGCTATTCCCTTGTCTATAAACACATTGATTCACTCTAAACTCTAAATTAAAGTGTTTCTCATATATATCCTCTTTATAAACCTTAACTAACCATGATGTCTAGTTAAAAAAAAAATCACATCCATAAGAAACTCACATTCATCCCAGTACTATAGAAAACACCAACTCTTAGGACTAATCCAAGTGAAAAACCTATAAAAACCAAACATTAATCCTCTCACATTTTCCACTCACTTGACCATGGAACCTATCAAACAAACATGCTAATATAAACTACCAGTTTTATAAAGATACTAGAACATAACCACAAAGTAATATGTCTAATGGATAAATATTTTTTATATTTTAACTTCTCTTTAATTAAGACCACATGCTTCCTAGACATAAAATACTAGGCATACCTATAAGCACAATACATTCCATATATGGATTCCCTTTAATCGTCCATACTAATATCACATTATTATCTATCTCCCTTGGGATCCCATTCATAAGTGAGGGATTGTTCCCCCAACATCACACTCAAAATTATCTTCTAGGAACACTCAAACAAGATGAAATACCATCTCCAATAGTCCAGTGAGAGTGTCATCACAATCCAAATATATTAACATAACTATATCATCCTAGTCCTCTCACTCAAGGGGTTCTAGGATTCCAAGGATACTCTAATAGAATCTCCAAAAAACATTCCAGTAACTGAAAAAAACCAAAATCTTAATCCTTGTTGAATCCATTTTGAATCCCTTAATTCACTCACTTGAGGACACTCTAGGTCCTCCATCATTTATTCGATGACTCAAGAACACCAAAGGAGCCTTTAAAAAATTTAACCCAAAACCCCAATGCAGTTATTATAAAAAATAGTATCGAAAATCTAAAACCCATTATCAGAACCCTTAAGCCCTAACATGAATACTTAACCTATGCCTATTCCATAATTCAAGTATTACCCAACCCCTCTAAATAATTCCCATAATGAACTTTGGAACACACATCAAATATTCTGGAAGACTCAAATATGCTTATACATTAAAGGGGCCACCCCTATCTAAATATAATTTACCATCCCATAATAAGATCTCAATAATCATTGGAGATTATACTACACATCAACATGGTTATGATCCCCTATATCATGTTTGAAATCCTAAAAAAATAATCATATTCATTTATAGTTAATAAATCAATTAAAATCAATGGTACATAAAAAATTAAAACTAACTTAGGAACCTTTAGAAATCAAATCCTTAAGAAACAACATCCCAACATCACATATAAATCATATGGAACTAGTGTATAAAAAACAATATCACATGAAACTTTATTGGAAAAAAATTCTAATCCAATATAATAAGAACTGTATAGTTCCAATGGGAGATGTACACCTAATTTTGACTGTGGGAAAGGAGAGGAATTACTTAATTTTTATATCAAATATGAATCCAAAACATGAATCACCGTTATATTAGTAATAATATACCAATATATATTTGAATATTCATCAAAACCCTACCCACATCCAAAAAAATCAAAATAACTATAATAAAGGAGAATGAGGGGTGAAATATGTAAGGACCATACTTAAATTGATGAAAGGAGACCCCTTTGGTTTCGATGTATCCATAATGGGGATGGGAAATAGGGATATAGGGAGAGGTAATAGCTATATCTTATTTAGATGTCCATTAATGTAACTTCTATAAGGGTGTTACAGTAAAGGCCGACACAATTATATTTATTCCCATCTTAAATAAATTAACCCCAATTCTATCATTTATGGATTAGGCTAGTATCAGGTACTTAGTACCCCACTGACCACCCATGCCAAGGATGTCATCTAGATTGTGGGATGATCTTGGGATCCTTCCCCACATTACTCTATAATGGGTAACTTGTGAAGGACCAATAATTAACTAGTGCCCCTATTCATCTAACTAACCGTGGTCCCACCCTAACCCTACTCAAAAGATTTTAATAATACCCAAAATTCTATAACCCGTGTGATATTACCTCCTATAGATTTTACAACCATTAGAAATATAATCTATATATTTAATATCAAAATTAACCTACTCCAATGATGAAAATTAAAATTTTTCCATGAATTCTAACCAGTAAATTCACGGGTCCTTAAAATTTTAGTATATTACAAGGATGATACTTACAATAAATTTTTCTTAAATGATAAAGTATTAAAACACACATTCATATTACCCAATTTATGCAAATATTCCCTAGACCTTTCAATGGATTTATACTCCACTATATTGATTATTTATTAAATTTGATAGTGTTTTGAATAAATAATTACATAAACATTGTCATCCCATCTACTCTGTTGAATTAGGATGAATTACTAAATTTCTATTGATGGGTTCTCTATAATTCATGACTCGTTGTATTTATCCAATAACTCGTAATTTATTGTTTCAATCATTTATTCCAGTTTTCATTTTAGAAAATTTTATATTTTCATATCTATATATATTTGATAAAAATATATATTTTTTGATAATAATCACTTTCAGGAAACCATTACAAGGAAAAGTAAAATCATTTGAGTTCACTATTTACTTCCCCAACTTCTATAAAAAGTTGAGAGTGAATTTATAAAAAAAGTGTATGAAAATCATATAGTTTTTAGGATAAATAAAACATAACATCTTGATAGGATAATAATCTACCATGTCGATCACATGTACACTTATTTACACATTTTTTTGTTACACTATATAAATTTTCTACCAATATGACCCATATCTGGTAATTATTTCATTATAGTAGAGTAGTTAAATTCATCTGAATATTTAATAAAAATTGTTCTCTGTCATTTCATTTTTTAGATCAGTGATAGTGTTAATACCACTACGTGAAATCAATAGGAATGAAAAAAATAATAATAGAAGAATTATCATAAAAAAATCATTATAATCCACTGTGTTTTACTTTCCATTGATGATAATGAATAAAAAATCCATCATTATAATGGTGATCCTGAATTTAATGTTCTAACATGTTATGTTTTTAAAAACTAAAAGCTTGTGTTTTTGGAAGAGGTATTCAATTAATGCTTAAAATATATTAATATCTTGAATTATTTTTTTTCATCTTGGATCTTGGTTCAAAGTTAGATTTTAAATAGATATATATATTTATTACATTACTAAAAACAAATAGGCATATTTAATGGGATTAATTACCCTATTATTCAAAACAAGGAAGGATATATCAGTGATAATTTATAATTTTTAATTGCGGTGATGGGATTTATTTTTTAAGAGAATAATGAGAGGATCCATTCTCTAGTATCATTTATCTTATTCTAGGAAAAATGAGTAGTAAATTCCATTGAGTAATAATTACTATAAAAATTTTGTTCTTTAGTAAAAATTAAAATCTTATATATTTTAGGATGACATATTTATTAGGGGAGGCATAAGTTTCTCCCCATCCTGAAAAAAATGATGCTAAAATAATTAGATAAAATGACTATAGGGGAGGTATAAAACTATTATTTGATTGTTATAGTCTACTCACCTTCCATCAAGGTATGGTTAATCATATCAATTTCTACAAAATTCATTTGTGATTATACTATAGATGAAATGATAAGTAATATCTCTAGGATTTTGAAAATAGACACAGTTAGATGGTTAAATATAGGTTGGTATGTGGTGATTTATTTACCCAATTTTTCAATGAAACATGTTTTAAAATACCCACCTTTCATGTTCTCTCTAATGTGTCCATACTTAAGGGGTGATGATACCATATAAATTGATTAATTGTTATGATGTGAATTGATAAATGGGGAGATAAGAATATCAAAATTGTTACATTGTCCAATACAGTGTTTGTCATTTTATACTTGTTTTTGAAACACTGAAACTTTTAATTATGAACAATAGTGCAGTGTTTAGATTATTTATACATTGGGATCTTTTTTTAACTAATTTCTTAATAAAAATAATTTATAGTGTTTTTTTTGGTTTCTTAATTTATTTTTTTCAATGATCTCATGGATGATTCAAAATCTTATTTGATATGAGAAAGAAGTAAAAGAATTAAATAATACAACATTTTGATAATATGACATATCAAGGCATAAAATACCATGGTTTTCTTTATGTACTAAAATAGCCACTGAATAAGGTAATATAATGAAATTTTATTCCTGACCGAGGTATATTAGTTGTCTAGTGGATGGATGTGCGTATGTTGGATTATGTCATTATTTTTTACCATTATATCATGGTTTTACTTGATAATATCCACTATCTAACTAAACATGGTTATAAAAAATTTAAGTGATGATATAATGTTCCACCACAAAGAACTATGATGTAACCCAAAATTGTCCATCTTGTGGTGGGAAGAAAAATCCCTATTTTCTATCCACCAGATTAAAATTCTAGAGTTTTTAAATTTTTTATAATATATTTGAGGAAAATAGAAAATTTTCAACTATTGATAAATCATGATTCATGTATAATATATAATCATAGTGGAATATAAAACAATATATAAAGAAATTCAAGCATATAATTTCTATATTTTTATTTGTTTTTTGGACCAAAAACACTAAACCACTATGAAACAAAATTACCCAATTGTGAAGCTATTATTTAATATATGATATATTTATCCCAGATATGTATTAAAATACATAGAAAGACATGATATAGTCTACTAAAAACCTTAGATAAGTTTTAGAGAGTACTTTTACAAGTAAGAAGGTGAATAATAACAGTTTAAACTAGATCTATCATCTTGAGGCTCCTAAGTGGGATATCAAAAGATTGATTGATATATCAATGTTAGTTTAGATATTTTTCATACATTTATTTCAGCCCCATCATCTTGCTCAAATATTTTACCGTTATGATAAGAAGGTATGAAAATTTCCATTAGGATCCCAACAATTAGACACTGAGGATTTTCCAATTGTTAAAAGTTTATGTGAACCTTGGAAAATTATTTTATATCATGTGCATTTTTACTCACTCTCCATATCACATAATTATTAGAATAAATTAATAAATCCTATTGTTTACTAAGCATGATAAAAAATTTATTTTTTATGGAATTTTTCTGTTTTGGTAATAATGATTCACCCCACCTTCCCACACCCAATACTTCTCATTACTTTTTCATAGGTCACCATCCAGTTATGTTTGTATCTGGGTTGTTTTTTAGGATATGATGAATTTTATATTCCATAAATATTTTTATTTAGTTTCAATTAAGTGTATTAATTCATTCAATAATAATGATTTTTATATGTTCCATAAATAATGATTTCGTTGATGGAAAGTGGTTTTGGTCTCACATCCTTCATCTCTTAGCTTATATGTTAATTATAGTATGTATAATAATGTCTATATTCTGAATATTGTGATAGTATATACATAAAGGACAAGAATAATTTATAAGTTTACAAGAGAGAAAATAATTCATTCCCATCACCCCTCACTAAAATAATTTTACATTATTAATATGCTCTATAAAAGTGAATTTAATTTGGATAATAACTAAAGATATCCCTAAGGGATATAATAAACTAATAGTGTCATGGTCATAAGTATATCACATTAAATTGATCCTTATTACCAAGGTGTAAGATGAATCAATGTATGATTTTTATATTAATTGGAAATAAATATATAGCTCAATCCAAAGTTATATGGATGTTCTTATACATTCTGGCATTATGAATAAGTTAATTGGAATTATAAAATTTATGTTTCATGTATAAGTTTTTGTATTTGAATCTCAAGGATTCGATGTGTTTATCATTGATAACTCAATAACATTTTTATAACCTAAGGGATGAGGTTCATCCATCCAAAAATAATAGAGGTAAATATGAAAATAAAAAAACATTCAATAATGCCTTTAAAGAATCTAATATCATTAAATATAAAATATCCCATGATATGGAATAAAATAATAAATTTGTTTCCATGAATTCTAATGATATCATAATAGATTTTTTAAAGGCATCGAATGAGAAAAAAATTCAATTAGAAAAATACCTTTTAACTAATTTGATGGTTCTAAGCATAATGGAATATCTTATGGGGGCCAGAACCAACCTAGAAAATTTTGGATTCTATGGAGCATTCATATAATGTACAATACTTCAATTTCATGAAAAATGAAATTTTTAGAAATTACATTGACAATGAAATATTCCAAAATTAAGAGGCTATATTTCTATTAAAATTTATAATTAATTTAAATATAATAGAATAAATAATAAATTTGTCTTGGGATATTTGTTCGATGATGTTGTTGAGCAACGAAACCCATTTTTCTAGCATCATTATTCATGTAGGATCTATTTATATAATACTTCTTGTGGTGATCTACATTTTCTCCTCTGTTCTCTTACCAATTTTGATTGATAGTGGGGTGTTATTACTATATATTGATATTCTTGAAATGTTTTTCTACATCATTGTGGAAATCACCTTGGTCTCGAAGAACCATTGTCACACCCTGACATATCTATTATTTTTATTTTGTTATTTTCTTTGGTTTTAAAATTTTTTTCCGAGGTTTCAGTTGAATCCCAAACAAGTTTTTTGAGTTTTTTCAAAAAACTTGTGTTTTTGTGTTGACGTCGCTGAGCACCCGGGTGGAGTGCATTTTGGAGACCCCGCGTGGCTTCGTCCATGCAACGGCACAGTTCGCCTGTAAAATTAAAATGGATAAATAAATGTTAATTGAATTATTTAAAAAAATCATGGTTAATAATTATAATTATAATTATTGGTGTAATTAAGGTTATTATTTTTATTATAATTATTATGATTATTATTATCATTATTATTATTATTATTACTAATATTACTAATATTTTTATTATTTATTTACTTTTTATATTTTTATTTAATATTTTATTTTCTTATTTATTTATTTCTTCCTCTTTTTTTTCCTTCCATGTGGGTGTCCCCTCTTCTCCCTCTCTCCAATAATCCTCCCCCTCCCCTATTACGTGCGGTGCGAAAAACTCTTGGCCACATCTAGTATGGATCCTCGTCCTACCCAGAACGCCATCCCATCGCACCGCACCACCAGACGAGCGCCCTTCCGCCGTGCAACATCCCACCGTGCACCGCTACGGCCAGCCAACACACCTCAGTGGACCCCTCCACAATACCCCCAGATTCCACCTCCTAGTCTTGCGCCACCTGGCAAAAACCCCGTCGACCCTGCGAAGTAGCCCGTCTCCTTGTTTCTGGCACCCTCTTCCCCCTGGATGACACTGACACCGGTGTGCTACCCTGATCCACTGTTCAGCGTGCAGCCGGCATGTAACGCCACTGCCCAACGCCCATCTTTTAGCCACACCCAGTGTCGCCTGTGTCTCCCCGTCTACGTGCATACGGCGCAGCCCCATGCCTCCCGCCATCCGGGAGAGCCACTGCCTCTACCCGCCTGCTCGACCTCCCATCCGGCCCCTCCGCCTCTTACCCACAGGATCCCTTTTTCCCTGGTCCAGCAGCCCTACCTCACGCTGCATCACTGCGCACCAACTGCAGCCCGCTGCCACCCTTCTTGAGTCCTCCTATGCACGCCTGAACCGACAAACACCAGCCTCCTGTAGGTCCCCTGTCCTGCTCCTCCAGCACCCCTTGCTATCTCTAGTACCCACCGCACTGGCCCACAGACAGCCATCCCCCCTTGCACTGTGTCCTTCCTACTTCGGAAGCTTCCCCTCAGCCGCCTTTCACGGGTCCCGCAGGACTCCTATCCTGCACCCAGCCACCCAACTCCCGCACTCCAACGTCACTTTGACTGGAAAATAGTGATGCAGCACCCCGACGACATTCCCCTTCGCTGCACTGTCCGTGGACCTCCTTTCGGCAGCTGCTCACCCAGCTGATATCATTCCAGTCGCGCACCCTTTGGTTGCACGCCTTCTGACCCGCCACACACCATCTAGCTGGACCCTCCAGTGCAACGTGTGTGCTTTTAGCAAGATCACCTCTAGTCTGGGCATCACACACACTCAGTCCGACCATGCTTTTCACTGGCATCCTTTCCACTCGTTTCCTCTTTCGCACAATCCCTTTGATCGAGCGCACCCCCACGCTATCTCTTTCCTCCTTTTCTCATTTCTTTTCACCTACACTAAGGTTTAAGTGTGGTTTTCATTGTATTTTGTTTTATTTTTTTAAATTATTATTTAATTTTTTAGTTATCTTTACGGTTGCAGTGCATTGGCGTGGTATTTTCATGATACTGCAGTCGTCAGATTGCATGTACCTGTGCACCGCGCGAGGTGTATCACGTCATTGTGATTGGTTTTCGAGTCAAGGTAGGTCCCCCACTGCACTTTCCTTTAAATTTAGAATTTAATAATTGATTGATATTTTATTAATTTTAATAAATTATAAATATTATTAGATAAATAATTTTGGAATAATTACACGATGTAAAAAGATCTGTTTATTTTATTCTCATTAGTTTAAATATTTTCATGGTGAATTGTCACACAATAGTGAAATATTCCCCATTTGTCCTTTGAACATAATTCAGGTAATTCAAAATGTAGTTATGGTTTAATGATAATTTATTTCTTCTGATGCATGAACAGGTGTATTGGTTCTCTTGAGAAATGAGGTTTTTCTCTAAAGTTGGTTAAAGCCCATTTGGAACATTGATAAAATAAATTATTTTGGAAAACATTCTTTGAGGAGACTCAGGGGTGATCCTTCTGTGTACATTGGTTTCATGAGTTGTGTGTGATGTTTGTGCAACGTGACTAGACTACTTGATTGGCTTTGTTGACTCAACCCTATTTATTATACATGTTGACATGGGAACCTGGCATAGTAAGTGAATCTTATGAGAACGATTGTTGCACTAGTTTAGGTTACACACTGGATAGTGGCCCATAAAAGATAGATGTTTTGTTATTATTTTTTTATGGTATTGGGCACCTCTGTTAGGCCATGCAGGACAACACCGCGTGTTAGGGCGTTATTATGTCATTGAGTAGGGAATGCCTTTAGGATGAGTCACATGTATAGTACGTTTTATATTGTTCACAAGCTCCTAGGATCGACCCTGGTTTTATTAAGTGTTTATTTGTATGTGGAGGATGATTGAGAGGTCTAGTTTGGTTGCTGGCCCCTATGTTCCACTTTTTCCATTGCCCTTAGTGTGTGTTGTGTGTGGTTTTCCTTTGACTACCAACTGAAATTTGGGTTTTTCAATTGTTCGCGAAAATGTTTCAAAATGAAATGCACCTATTCCTTTCAAGCATTAAACTTGTATTTAAATTAAAAAGGGAAATAGACTATTACTTGTATTAAAAATTAATGTGTGTGTGTGGAAACCCATATTTTATATAATTTAGTTGAAACCTGAAATTGATAAATTCTTTATTTAATGGTATGTTCATTGTGAATAGAATTAGTCGGGATTACCTACTGAGTTCTAATAATTGCACATATAGGGTTTTCTTGTTTTTAGTTTCTTTTGTAGGTTTGACTCGAGATTTATTGCCATGGGTGAGAGTTGGTTGGGGATTAACAAGCGACTCTCGAAGTCGCAAGGAGTTTTGGTCAGAGTCAGGTTAGTTTGCGTTATTCTACATTTTTCCACTACTTTACTTATTTACTTATTTTCATAGGGATAAATCATTACTAATTGTCCTCTATTGATTCCATGGTGCTTGTCTCTATCCTAGGAGGATCAGGAATGCATCTCGGGCTATGTCGCGGACTGACTCGGGTGATCGGTTCAGGGTTGACCTGAGTTGGTTCATGAAAAAATGGTACCAGAGCAGGATGGCTCTTGAGAGAACCTTGTTTTTCAGAGCGCCCATCGTTATATGGGTTATTCATGGTAGAAGGAGTAGGATTGTTGGGACTTGAGGTGTAGGAATGGGAAGGAAATCATTAATCCTTGCTCATTCCGAACCTTAGGTTACCATGGGATGTTTGGGTGTGTTGATGCACTTTGATTCTTATGGTTTGTTTGGTGCTGGGAAATTAAATTGGAGCTAGGAATGTGACCTCCGTGAGCTTGCATGGTCTGGAAAGCCATGTGGAGCCGATGAAATTACCCTAGAGTGCTCCTTATGACGGTGGTGTGACTAGCGTATGGCCACCAACCATATGTCTGAGTCACCCATCGACACTAGTTTCTCCTTCTAGATCATTTGGGTCTTCTTTAATTTTAAGAATTTTTTTATAAAGTATTATTTTGTAAATTGTGAAAATTTGATTTTAAAATGGCAATGACCATGTTTGACCCAGCTTTTTGTTTTCCTGCTCCTTGTTTTCTTATTCCTTAGTGTTCCCCCCAAGAAGGTTTGATGGATGCCCAATGTAAAAATTCGGGTGGTGTGGCTTTAGAAAATCCTCTAGTTGATCAGCCCAAGGACTACATCCTCAAGTTTCATAATTTTATCCCTCCCCTATTTTATGGTAAAGTAGATCCTCTTAAGGTAGAGGAGTAGCTGTGGAAGATTGAAAGGAACTTATATTCTCTTGCGCTGCCTGAGTAATTGAAGGTGAAGTTGGCTACCTTTATTCATGAAGGTCCAACATGGATGTGGTGGAAGTTTGATTATCAAATGAAGCCTCGAGAAGATCTAATTTGGGTGTTCTTCAACATGTCATTGATCCAACAATACTTCTCTGAGGTGACAATGGTGAGGGAGATGATGGAGTTATACGGTCTTCAACAAGGTGTTGGAATGGTTTTGGAATTCCTCGATCATTTCCTAGACTTAAATCCATACGAACCAGAGTATATTGGCAATTATCCCATGAAATCTCAATATTTTGAGGTTGGATTACGTCCTGAGTTGCAGTCAAAGGTGTAAGAGTTCAACGTAATCACCTTCCCTGACGTGGTGAGATAAGCCTTCCTCACCGAAGCTGAGTTAGCAGAAGGACTTGAGGTGGAGAATCCTCATGTGGCCGTAGGAAGCAGTGTAGAAGATAGAAATAAGAAGAATGGGAAGTGGCCTCATGCTGGTGATGCTGGTAGAGGAATCAAGAGGCCTTCAAATCTTCAATCATCTCCCTCCTTGCACAATTCCTTTGATCTGTAACTAGTGCAGTACAAGAGGGCACAAGAAGCAGGATGTGCCAGAATACTCGAAGAACCTTCCAAACCTATGGGCACCTAGGTCACGTGCAATGTTTATCTCATGGTGTTTACATAAAGTGCGATGAATCAAGATCTGGCTCGTCAAAGGTCACCTTTTCCCACCAGTAGGAGTAGGACGATGTTCAGAGATCAGTTTGGAGTTTTTCTCTTTGTAGTGTTCCTTGGATGTAGTGGTCGTGTCTTATAACATTCTAGTGTGTTTATTTTCCTTCAATTGTAAGAATGGTTCTTATAGAAACTATTTGAAAAATTTATTCTAGTGGATGTGCATTTGGTAAAACTCTGGTTTTTGTGTTATGTTTTGGAATTTCCGAATCCTGACTACGAGGCAGGAGATTATTCAATCATTGGTGATCCAGCCATAGGTCCCAGAGTGAAGCTGGCGCGTAGTGAGGTGAACCCCAATAGTGAAAAAAGGGGGCCTTGGTTTAATCTTGGCCCTTTGGGTGACATGGTTTGTGTTCTCCCAAGGGTGTATCTTCGTTAAGGTAGCGGTGACATTAGTATTGATGATCTATTTGTTGGGCCCATACCTACCCTACCCTTATGGTGGGGTTTTTGGTCCGTGAGGGAAGCTTTCAATTTCTGTTAATATCGTCAGAACTTATGGTCAGGATACCCATCACAGGTCTCGTTGAATTCATTTAGGTTTGTTCCATATAGTGGGGAGTCTGTTCGGGCCTCGCTGTGTCAGTATTAGAGTTTCATTTCGAGTTTCATTTTGGTGGTGTTTAAAGTGTTTGTGTTTTGAGGATAAGTTTCATGTCATGGGAATTCAGTGTTTGTTTGGACCGATCAACTGGATGCGATTAATCTTTTGGGGGTTAGTGAAAATTAAGGTATATTATCTTGTTTCTAGGTCTTTTTGTGGCGTCCCATGGCCAGAAAGAATTATGGTGGGGTGAATTGTCACACCTCAACCTCTCTATTATTTTTATTTTATTATTTTCTTTGGTTTTAAAAATTTTTGTCGAGGTTCGGGTTGATTCCCGAACAATATTTTTGAGTTTTTTCAAAAAAAACGCGCATTTTTAGTTGATGTCACTGAGCACTCGGGCGGAGCGCGTTTTGGTGACCGCATGCAGCTTCGCCCATGCAACAACACAATCCACCTATCTCTAGAAAATTAAAATGCATAAATGAATGTTAATTGCGTTATTTAAAAAAAATTCACGGTAAATAATTTTAATAATAATTATTATTGTAATTAAGGTTATTATTATTATTATTATGATTATTGTTATCATTATTATTATTATTATTATTATTATTATTATTATTTACTTACATTTTAATTTTTAATTTTTTATTTTCTTTTCTTCTTTCTTTCTTTCTTTCTTTCATTCTTTCTTTTTTCCTTCTTCCTCTTTTTGTTCCTTCCATGCGGGTGTCCCCTCTTCTCCCTCTCTCCAATATTCCTCCACCATCCTCTTTTACGTGTGGCATGAACAGCTCCCGATTGTGCCCAGTCTGGATCCACCTCCTGCATAGCACGTCGTTCCACTACCCCACACCACCGGCCGAGCAACCTTCCGCCACACAACCTCTCGTCGTGCACAACTGTAGCTAGCTAGCACACCTTAGCGCACCCTTCTGTAGCACCCCCAACTTCCACCCCTTGGTCCTGTGCCTCCTTGCAGCAACCCTGTTTACCCAACATAGTAACCCACCTCCCTATTTCTGGAACCCTCTTCCCTCTGGATGACACCAACACCTGTGCGCTACCCCGCTCCCCAAATCAGTGCACAGCCAGCGTGTAACGCCACTGCCCTGCACTCCTCCTTTAGCCACACACAAGGCCACCCACACCTCCCGGTCTACACACCTCTAACGTTAACCTGCACCTCTAGAAATCCGGATGAGCCACCGCCTCCACCCTACCACTCGACCTCCCATCCGTCCCCTCTCCCTATTACCTATAGGATCCCTTCTTCCCCGGTCCAGTAGACCCACCTCACACTGCATCATGGCGCACCAGATGCATCCCTCCACCCTACTACTAGAGGCCTCCTACACATGCCCCATCTGGCCAACACCAACCTTCTGTAGGTCCCCTGTCCCGCACCACTGGCACCCCTTTCTGTCTCTGATACCTACCGCACTTGCCCAAGGCCATCCGTCGTCCCTTACACTGTGTTCTGCCTACTCTGGATGCCTCCCCTCAGCCACCTTGCACAGGTCCTGCGGGAAACGAGTTATTTTTTTTTTTACATTTTTTCAAAAAAAAAATTTTAAAAATACAACGAGGTTAAAAATAATTTTTTTTTTACCCCCCAAAGGCGGCACCTGGTGTGCCGCCTTTGGGGGATTTTCCGGCCAGGGCAAGGCGGCACCGGGGGTGCCGCCTTTGCCCAAAAAATACCGCAAAGGCGGCACACCAAGTGCCGCCTTTGCCTAAATAATTTTTTTTAAAATTTTTATTTTTATTTTTATTTTTTGTTTTGTTTTGTTTTATATATATATATATATATATATATATATATAACAAAACTTTTCAGCAGAATTTTTCTGCTATTTAATATCCAGCGGTTCTGCCATTACAGCAGTCTGGATTCTGACTGATACCCTCACCCAGGACTCCCTTTTATAAGGGGGTTTGCCCTGAAAACAATACTGCATTTCCGATGTGGGATTCTGGTTCTCCTTTTCCTGCACAGTACATTCTGCGTTTCTGATGTGTGATTCTGTTTCAAGTACGCGACTTTGAAAGACTATAAAAGTTAAACTATAAGACCAATACAAATGAAACTTTAAACACTGATTAAACATATAATAAATAGTTGAAAACAAAAATAATTTCATAAAAAATGTTGATACGGATTAATTTATAAGCTTTCAAAACCACCTACTTGAAACTTAAACATATTTGAAGTACGTGACTTTGAAAGCTTATAAAAGATAAATTATAAGACCAATACAAATGAAACTTTAAACATTGATTAAACATATAATAAATAGTTGAAAACAAAAATAATTTCATAAAAAATGTTCACCAAAAATAATTTATAAGCTTTCAAAACCATCAACATGAAACTTAAAAATGTTTCAAATTCCCGACTTTGAAAGACTATAAAACATAAACTATAAGACCAATAGAAATGAAACATTAAACATTGATTAAAAATATAAGAAATAGTTGAAAACAACAAAAACTTCCTAAAAAATTTCCGTAAAAATTAATTTATAATATTTCAAAACAATCTACTTGAAACTTAAAAAAATTCATGTACATGATATGAGTATGATGGGTGGCCTTAAATTATATTCCACTTCATAAAAATGGGTAATGTTTTTACCTCATGAGAAATCACTTACAGTGCATGGAAGGTTATCCTAAGCACTCTATGTTATATTTTTTTAGTGGTTATCCTTGACTTAGAATTGTGATTCCATGTTTTATTTTTTATTGCATTTCAATGTTGCCTTGATATTATTATATTATATAATAATTTGAGGTTTATTTTTACGAATCACATCAATTTTATATCACCTTGTTATGTCTCTCTACTCACATGTATTAATTTCATAATTTTATTCTTGGATTATTTCTTTACAAGGATTTATAATTCACCCCTTTCTTATGTACATCCCCAGGTTATCCTATGCAGTATTATAAGATCAGTGGATTTTAAGGGCATTTTATGGAGTTTTAAATAATTTTTTTGTATTCTTATTTTAGGTTATTATTCTATGTAACTAATTACCTAAGGACACATGGAATAATTTTATTTTGTGATTATATTAAGTGTATATTTTTTGAAAGAAATCATGAAATTGGGGGCATTAAATATATGAGTTGTCATTTTTTCCTGGGTCTCATACCAATGAAAACTATTGTACTCAATTACTATCTTCCATGGATATACAACACATTGAAGGTACCCTCACCACTATATTTTTATGATTAGGGTAATTCCAATTACATGGATGGTAACACAAGTCTTCCAAGTTCAATAAGGGTTTTTCGAGAAGAAATTTACATTATTATAAGGAATGGGAAGTATTTTATGTATACATTTATCAATATATGGATACCCATGATTAATTCAGCAATAGGTTTCATAGGTAACTTTTACAAAGGTCATTATGACTCGTAGAGTGAATTGATTAGTCTTAATCAGGTGATGGGTCTGACATATAACTATATTTCCCATCAATTCATCAGTAGATATCATATGAAAAAATATGTTGGTATTTGGTGTATTCTTCTTCTAATAATACTAATGTGGCCTAGCGTTAAGCCTTAACAACAAGAATTTCATTTCTAGAAATATACATTCCATCAGTATGAGATAATTGATTATTTTATTCCATGTTATCGTTTATAATCATGACCATATAATTCCCTCAATTTTAGCATATTATGACTTCATTTTTTAATTTATACTTTACATATCACTTATTCTATGTTTATGTTATGTAAGGTTCTCATATATGCTACTCTGTAATGAGCTTTTGATCACACATGTAATTTTTTTCTTTCTCAGGAATCATTGAGGAGGAATATGTGATATTTTCTGGGATATGATTGAAGGGGTTTTCATGATCTCATAATATGTTCATTTTGTATCTTCTATTTTAATATGTATTGTATATCTATATATGGTCTTCCCAGACTACTAAATTGTTCTTTCCATTGGGGACTCTTTTACTTTATATCAATAATGTAATATAACTATTGACTATAGGTTTATGGATTATAAGATGATATAATTGGTATTTGAGTAACATTATTAGTAACATTTAGAAATTGATTTAGAGGAACCAATATAGATATAAATATTTCAATGAAAAACACTCAAGATTTCTAGAAAACACTCTATAATTCATAATTAGAATTATATTTTACATTTATATTTTATTAGCTAATAATATATATGCCATTATAAAAATATAGATACCAAGTGGAGGAATGGGAACCATATAAACATTCTTAGTCAATGTAGGGATATTCACCATAAACAATTTAACAAATATATTTTTGCAGAAAAACCTATTCATAACTATATTAGGGATTTTAACCCTTGTTATGAAAAATAAACCCACCTATATAGAGAGACCTATTGATCTACAACATTGTGTAACTATAATGGATATCTTCATGCAGTAATAACCTCTAACATTCAGTGAAATTTCTAATCCATTTGTAGATGAAAAATGCATAATGTCCCTATAGAAAATAATTTTCAATTTAGGAATTAGTTAAAAGGAAAAAGTCATCATGGTGGTTCACCATATGAATGGATATGTGGAGTGCCTGCAAAGAAAGTTTCCATGGTTTAGTGCTATATTGTATTATAGAGAGGACCCTAATACACACATATTCCAATTCCACATAATGTGTTTACTTATTAAGCAGTGCCAAGATGGTTCAAAATCTGACATGTGATCCTGAATTTTGTGTAATATTCATCCTCATTAAAATTTACGGAAATTTTTTAGGAAGTTTTTGTTGTTTTCAACTATTTCTTATATTTTTAATCAATGTTTAATGTTTCATTTCTATTGGTCTTATAGTTTATGTTTTATAGTCTTTCAAAGTCGGGAATTTGAAACATTTTTAAGTTTCATGTTGATGGTTTTGAAAGCTTATAAATTGTTTTTGGTGAACATTTTTTATGAAATTATTTTTGTTTTCAACTATTTATTATATGTTTAATCAATGTTTAAAGTTTCATTTGTATTGGTCTTATAATTTATCTTTTATAAGCTTTCAAAGTCACGTACTTCAAATATGTTTAAGTTTCAAGTAGGTGGTTTTGAAAGCTTATAAATTAATCCGTATCAACATTTTTTATGAAATTATTTTTGTTTTCAACTATTTATTATATGTTTAATCAGTGTTTAAAGTTTCATTTGTATTGGTCTTATAGTTTAACTTTTATAGTCTTTCAAAGTCGCGTACTTGAAACAGAATCACACATCAGAAACGCAGAATGTACTGTGCAGGAAAAGGAGAACCAGAATCCCACATCGGAAATGCAGTATTGTTTTCAGGGCAAACCCCCTTATAAAAGGGAGTCCTGGGTGAGGGTATCAGTCAGAATCCAGACTGCTGTAATGGCAGAACCGCTGGATATTAAATAGCAGAAAAATTCTGCTGAAAAGTTTTGTTATATATATATATATATATATATATATATATAAAACAAAACAAAACAAAAAATAAAAATAAAAATTTTAAAAAAAGTTATTTAGGCAAAGGCGGCACTTGGTGTGCCGCCTTTGCGGTATTTTTTGGGCAAAGGCGGCACCCCCGGTGCCGCCTTGCCCTGGCCGGAAAATCCCCCAAAGGCGGCACACCAGGTGCCGCCTTTGGGGGGTAAAAAAAAAATTATTTTTAACCTAGATGTATTTTCAAATTTTTTTTTTTGAAAAAATGCATATAAAAAAAAAACCCGCGGGAAACCTGTGCTGCGCCCAACTGCCCGCCTCCCTCACTCTGTCCATACTTTGTCCATCCAGTATTAGTGTAATGCCCCGATGAATTTCCCCTTCATTACACTAGTCACGAACCTCCTTTCTATAGCCGCGCACCCACCTGACATCCTTCTGCCCACATGCCTTCTAACCCACCACACACTGTCTAGCCATCCCCAGCAATGCAATATGCATGCTTCCGTCCAATGAGCCTCTAGTCTGGCCATCACTTCCAGTCAGGCCATGCTCTTCATTGGAATCCTTGCCAGTCGTTTCCTATATCGCATAATCCCTTTGATCGAGCACACCCATGCACTGGCTCTTTCCTCCTTTGCACATTTATTTTCACCTGCACTGAGGTTTAGGTGAGATTTTCTTTGTCTTTTTTTTTTATTTATTTTGAATTATCAATTATTTTTTTTCGGTATCTTTACAATTGTGGCACATTGGAAAGGTATCTCTGTGATACTGCGGCCGTCATCTTGCACATGCCTATGCACCGCGTGAGGCGTATCGCGTCATCGTGATTGGTTTGCGAGTCGAGGTAGGTTCCCCACTGCACTTGCCTTTAAATTTAGAATTTATTAATTTCTTTATATTTTATTAATTTTAATAAATGATAAATAGTATTAGATAAATATTTTTTGGAATAATTACTCAATTTAAAAAGAGCTGTTTATTTTATACACGTCACTTGAAATATTTTTTCAGTGAATTTTCGTACAATAATGAAAAAATACCCATTTAGACTTTGAATATAATTCACGGAATTTCAAATGTAGTTTTTTTAATGATAAATTATTTCTTTTGATTCATGAAAAAGTGTTTTGGTTCTCTTGAGAAATGATGTTTTTCTTTAAATTTGGTTAAGGATCGTTTGGAACTTTGATAAAATAAAATATTTTGGAAAACTTATATTGAGGTGACTTAGGGGTGATCCTTTTGTGTATGTTGGTTGCGTGATTTTTGTGTGATTTTTGTGTGATTTTTGTGCAAAGTGATTGGATTACTTGATTGAATTTGTTTACTGACCCCTATTTATTATACGTGTTGACATGGGAACCTGGCATAATAAGTGAATCTTCTGAGAATGACTACTGCACTAGTTTAGGTTTTTCACTAGCTAGTGGCCCATAATAGAGAGATGTTTTGTTATTATTTTTTCTATGGGATTGGGCCCCTCAGTTAGGATCTTTAGGGAAACACCAAACGTTAGGGTGTCATGAGGTCATTGAGTAGGGTTTGCCTTCAGGATGAGTCACATGTATAGTACGTTCTAGACTGTTCACAAGCTCCTAGGTTTGACCCATGTTTTTTAGTGTTTATTTGTATGTGGCTGATGATTAAGAGGTCTAGTTCGGTTTCTGGCCCCTGTGTGCCACTTTTTCCATTACCCTTAGTGTGATTTGTGTGTGGTTTTCATTTGAATAACAACAGAAATTTGTGTTTTTAAATTGTTCATGAAAATGTTTCAAAATGAAATTCACCTATTCCTTTTAAACATTAAAATTTTATTTAAATTAAAAATGGAAATGGACTTTTAATTATTTTAGAAATGAAAGTGTGTGTGTGGAAACCCATATTTTATTTAATTTAGTTCAAGCCTAGAATTGATAAATTCTTTATTTAATGGTATATGAATTGAGAATAGAATTAGTCGGGCCTACCTAATGAGTTTTAATACTCATACCTATAGTGTTTCTTGTTTTTAGTTTCTGTTTTAGGTTCGACTCGAGATTGGTCACCATGGGTGAGAGTTGGTTGTGGATTGGTGATAGAATCTCGAAGTCACGAGGTGTTTTGGTCATGGTCAGGTTAGTTTGTGTTATTATACTTATTTTTTCACTACTTTACTTATTTACTTATTTTCACTAGGAGAAATAATTCCCAATTGTCCTCTATTGATGCCTTGGAGCTTGTCGCCAGCCCGAGAGTATTGAGAATGACTCTCAGGACATGTCGCTGACATGCTCAGGTGATCGGTTTAGGGTTGACCGATAACCATCCCTTCTATCTTATTATTCACTACATATAGGAATAAGGAGAATCTATATATCTTTCTTCATTATTCAGAGAGAGATACCCATATTTTATTTTGCACAACAATTATCAATTTCAATCAATGTATAAACAATAGGCATAATAAACAATTTATAGTGGTAGGGTTAGGTTAACAATATTATTCAATTGGACAATGACTTTTAAATAATATATTAAACCTTATATTACACCATTATATTATTATTTTCACATGGAATATTCTAATTGACACAATGATAAATAATATTTTTACAAACATGAAAATTAGTATGAATCCCCATATAGAAACATGGTTCTCCCATCTTAAATGTAAATTATTGAACACCCAAATAAATTTGAAAGTTATTCATTCAATAAATAATTAAAAAATATTATATGTCTATGTAATTTTAAAAATATATTAAAAATTAATATTAATTTATTTTCTGAATCATTAATTTTGAGTGAAATTATTCTTTTTCATTGACAAAAATATTTATTCTAATAGTTAAATGAAATAGAATTTAATTAATATCAATATAAACTCTTACTGAATGACTCTTTAGGATTCTTTCACTTTGTAATTAGGTGGGATTAGATAATATCCAATATTACTATCTAGAAACGATTCAAGTCACCTATGAAAATGAAGTTAATATCTCAATCTCAAAAACCACATATGGGCACACATTGTGTGATATAATCCCTTTTTCAAAGTTTCGCATCAAGAAGGTTTTAGACAAATGTTAGCAACCTATATTCTTGATACCCGTTTCTTTAAATATTAGAAATAAACTCATAACTACATCATGGAAAAGTAACTTAATGTGAAATTTTTTTCCATCAAAGTGCTAAAATTTCAACATCCATTAATATGAGGTACAAATCCATACATGACTTATTCTATAATAACATTTCATTCATGATTCACCCTAAGTACCCAACCTCACCATGAACTATTATCATCATAGATTAATTAAATACATCTCAGTGTGTGAGTCATGACATTTTTTGGGCATGTATTATCTCAATAATACTCTTTGAATCTTATTGATTTTGATGATCAGAAATACCTTTTTTTACTAATGAAGTTAATTTATTTATTTTTCATGAATATATTTATTGAGATTTTTATCTTATTTATGGTTTAAAATATTTATCTAAATTAAACTTTATGTATTTGAAAGTATTTTAGAATCCCTTTTCATACCTTATGTTTATAAGTATAACGTATGGTTTGAGAACACTTCATTTGGAATGATAAATATGGATCATATACCATGTGTTGTTGGAAATATATGGATCAACAACCCTATGTTTGGAAGAAAACCTACATTTAAATGATTAATGATATGGGTTTTCAACCTTACTTTTGTGATCATTTGTACATTTTCAACCATACGTTGGGATTTTATCTCTACACTAAGGAATCCCAGGCTTGACTAGTCTAATGTAGAGTTTAAAATTAAAGATATTAGCCATGTTTTCTATAATAGTGATTTTAGGACTTATTTAAAATCTAATATTCATCGGATTATATTGGTCCCTTATCTATGGGAATTTAAGTCTCTCTTGAATGATTTAAATTCCAATGATCGTTATTTTTCAGCTGATATTCTTAGATATTTTATGACAGAATTAAAGCCATGATTTCTTGCTAAATATCAAGAACATTTAAATTTTTAAGATACTATGCGATATATTTTTGAATAAAAAGTTTCTTTAAAAGATAAAAGGTATATCATATTTTTTTTGTTATAAATAAGCTACATTTCATAGACATATAATTTTCAATCTTTTTTTGACTATAACTATTTATTTTGTTAGTGATTCTATTTGTTTGTTATTTTTTTCAATATTATTTCCAACCAGGATCTCTTAAAAGTTGTTCATTATTGAAGAAATTTATCTTTGAATTTTAAGATCCATTTTATGTTATTTGATTTTTTGATATTAACAAGACTTTTTTTCTAAATAAAATCAAACACTTTTCATTTATTGGAGTTTTGGATTCTCGGAATCTGTCGTGGTGGTGGAGTATCATCTTCTCAGACTAAGATATTGATAAATTAGTTCCTTGTAAAAGAACATGAATCCTCTATAAAATCCTTATTGTAAATGTGTCAATGGTCTGTACACATTTGTTATTGTCTTATGATAAGAGGACCTATTTAGTGAAAGTAAAAAAGTTCACAGAGGGAGTGATGGTGGTGTGGACTGAGGAAACATTGTACCCATAACCACTATAAAAATCATTATGTTCTTCTTCCTTATTTATCCTCTTCTCAACTTACAAAAAAAGTGAACTTTTCATATCTTATGCAATTATGGAGAAGGATAACAATTTAAATTTGTATATATTTTTGAAAATACACAATTCACCCATTGTATATCTTTATATTATTCTAAAATAAAAAATGGTTTAAAAGGAGTGATTTTTGAAGATATTAGACAAACTCTAAAAAGATCAATGTAAAAGGTATATAAATTACAGATGTCAATTGATGATCCTATAGAAGTTATATAAATGTTTAGTGTTCCTTAATTAAATTGTCATAACTATATATTTTGAACATATCACATTATTATCTTTCTAAAAAATATTGGATTCAATGTATAAATGAATGTTTTCAATCCATATGTAATTTCTTAAAAACCAGAAACATGGTATGGTACCAAAGAAGCTGAGTATGATATCATTTCAAAATAAACGAATTATATTATATATGGACTTGGTATATATGAATTCAATATAGTATCTCAATTCCCATCTACCTATGAAATGTGGAAAACTATTTTTATTGATTATAATGGAATTGAAAATGATACGAAATTATGGTACACTACTGTAGAGTCATAATTTCATACCTTCAGAATGTATGATGGTGAAAGACTCTCCCAAATATATTGGATATTTATAGAGATATTCAATGGTGTTACTTTATTAAAAACCCAAATTTCAAGATTACATTAGGTGTTGAAAGTACTAATAGTACTACCCTCTAAATGTAATGGAATATCTATTGCTATATGAAAACCAACACCATTTAAAGGTTTGAGAATGAATGAATTGATTAGAACCCTAATGTTGTATGAAGCAGAAATGAAAGATGAAGATTCATATCATAAAATGATAAAAGGAAAATACTACCCTTAATTTTACTTCTCATAAGGATGAAGGAAAAAACAAATACGATGAAAATGATTTAGAATGTTTATATTCCAAAATGGAGTTGGCTCAATTATCCAAAAGATTCATAAAATTTTATAAGACAAAGAGAGGTTTCAATAATACCTTCAATAAAGATGAAAAATGATATAAATAAGTATAATTCTATGAATTTAAAAGGATCGGAAATATAAGGCTTAACATCCCATGGATAAAATAAGAAACGATAATTATTGAGATGTAAGAAAAGAAAAATCATATGATAATTAATTATGAGAAAAAAGGAAAGAAATATATAAAAGTTACTTAGAGTGTATTAGAAGACTCCAACAACTCTTCCAATTCAGAATTAGAAAATAAACTAAAAAATATAAGGGGAAATATGTGTTTTATGGATAAGGAATCATATGAGGTAGAAACTGATTATTATTCTGCTTATGAATCTAAAATATACACTAATATAAAATCATCTACTCATTTCTCCAAGCTTGAAGATACATCTGAACCTCTAGTAAAAAAGAATAAGTTACTAAATAATATTCACAATTATTTTTTAATAGAAAAATATGATATGTTAAAAAAAATCAAGAATTAAAAGAGAAATTTAACAAAACCACTTCAAACTATACTGATCATGAAAAAGAATAAAAGAATTAAAAGATGAATTAGAATAATTCAATAAGTGTTGTTATCATAATAAATAAGTTTAAAAAAAATATAAATGAGATTTTTGGAAAGGATTTTGTCAAAAAGGAAAATTATTAAATAGGAAGAAAGGGTGAAAAATAAAAATTATATAGAAACTACTTTTTACCGAGTTTTAAAAATAATAATACTACAAGAGTTACTTTTTTTATTGTATAATTAAGGTACATTAATGAAATTAATCTTGTTTAATAAAAACTCAAGTTAGTGGAATTGTACAGACTATAATTTCTATAAAAAAGTCTAAATCTTATAGTAAAACTTTTGGAAAAATAAGGAAAATTTGGTTATTGAGTTCCTTGTTTGTTGACACAGCTGGATCAAAGAAAATATGGGTACTAAAAAAAATATTTTTAAAAATATTTTTTAGAAAAAAGTTAAGAGGAATAAAAATGTTTTATGGTATTTGTATAGTGGATGATCAATGTAACACCCCAAGATTTCATAGTGTGTTATTTCTTTAAAATAATACAATAACTTGCACTACACGCAACACCGAGTTCAAGTACACCATGACTTACCAATCAAGCCGTTCAAAAGAGTTTATGAATAGTATTAACTAAATTTTAAACTTTATATAATCCTTATAATTTTAGAATCCATATTATGAGTTTCTTAGACATAATGTAAGAACAAATTCATTTTCAGTATTGCACTTTTACCAACTTTTAATAGTGAAACCATTTTAAATACAATATTTTAAAATTTTTGAGTAAAGGGGGACATAAAAAAAATTTAAAATGAAACATCCCAAGCTTCCACGGTACGCTTTCCTTTGAATAATACAGTAGCGTGTGTTGTACGCAACTTCGAGTTCTAACACACACCACAACTAATCAAACCAGCTGTTATGAATATTAATACCTACTTTTTGAAATTATATATATTTTATATTTCAAAATGGATTTCATTTTTGGATTCAGAATATCGAATTTAGCCTAAGGTGAAATTTTGGTACATTTCGGATAACTTTCATATTTTGATGAATAGTGAAAATTAATAAATTTTAATTAAAAACAACTTTTTTAATCAAAATAATTAATAGTGATAAATTATGAATTTAAGTGGTTTTAAAGTATATTTATAATATATTTTTACCATTTAATATAATTTTGGTCATTGGACATAATTTTACAATTAAACCGAACACAAACAAGTGTCAATCTTTTGATAGTTATTATCTTTTAAAAACACGCTTTTTGTTTTGACAGCGGGAATTAATTTTAAATTAATTTCTGCCACTTCTGTGTTTTGAATTTAGAAAAATGGATTCCATATTTGGAATCAGGATGTTAAAATTGTGTAAATAGGTAACTTTTATTTTTAGACATTTTGAATAATTATTGCGGTAAATATTTTATTTACCATGGTTAAGGGTAAATCCGGTAAATAAGGGTTACAAATTAATATTATAATAATACTAAATTACCCTAAAACGTTTCCTAGCCTTATTGGTTGATACATGTTCGACCATAGGCATCTTTGGGTCGATTTGGGGACCCCATGGTGCCACTTGTAGGTGATAGGGACACTTTATTTTAATTAAGTTAAAATGAATACGAAAATGACACAAGCATATATCTTTTAGAAAAACAATTTTTACATAGGGTTATATATGTTGTATTTTAGATTATAAATATTCATTAGAAAGATAAAAAGATTTCCTACATAGTGATAGTTTATTTATAATTTTTAGACATTAAATAATTTAATTTATTTGTGACACAATGATGATGAATTAATTACAATAATAGTAAAAAATTAAAATAATTGATATTTTAAATACCCAAATAAATAAAATATGAAACTTTTAATGAATTAAACTAATTTTATAGGATAATATGATATATTAGGATTGATTTAATTGACTTTTTTCGAAGTAATCAATCTGTTATGAGTTTCACAAAAATCAACTATTGAATAGTGTCAAAATTGACATAAAAGAGTTCTTAAAACAAATATTATATTATTAATTGATATTAAATTCCTAAAAATATAAGGTTCTACCAAGAGACTTATATCATGATAGGTTCATCATTAATGGACCACTTGGGGTTCTCTTGTATGTATATAGTAAGTTTATTAACCATATTATATAAAAATACAAAGAGACATTGTAAAAGTGAAACTAATTAACTTAGAGTTAATACTTAAAGATAAGGTTAATATAAGTACCCAAAACAGTATAAATTCTATTGGTTGAGTTTCTTTCGACCCATCCCCACCTTAACATTTAAATAATCTACTTTGGAGCCATTATAAACAAAATAAGAATTTATTATAAACTAATATTTCTAGCTTTTCCAAAGGTGCCCCTCACCCCTCTTATAAAAGGGCACTCCTCCTTCTCTTTTCTTCACACCATAAAAGCCTTTTGGTTCGGCCAAACTCTGCCAAAATACTCTCCCAACTTCCCTCACTACAACCTATAGGCCTTAGTTTTATCATAAAGCCAACCTAAGGAGCCCTTTTGATCAAATCAAATGGAAGAAACCGAAGAAGAGGTAATGATTTCACCACGCTTTTCCAAGTTCCTTCTTCTTCCACTTCTTCTTACATTGTTGTTACCATTCTAAAATAATAACTCCAGTATAAATATATACTGTGATGTTATTATATATATGGTACAACCATATTCAGTATTCTATCCACCCTTTGAATAACATGTCACCATACGTGCGTACGTACGGCTTACCGTCTCCACGTCGTGGTGTAATTGTTATTCAATATATTATTATTTGGATGGGTATAATAATGATGTGTAACTCATGTAAATAATAAATATAACATTTTAATGATTCTGCATATATGATATACCATCCATTTATATATTATTTTAATATCAAAAAATGACATTGTCGCTCGTGCATACGTACGGACTACCGTCTCCACGAACGCGATGAGATTCATTCTCCATCATATCCATTCAAGTATAATTATCATTTTCTGATTTAAAAATGATGTTTAAGGACTTGATATCATTATGGATATGAATAATATACCACCTATCCATTACAAACATGGCTTACGTAATAAAACATATAAAATAAAACGAGTAAGTTAACACCCGAAACAATGATAATACTAAGAAATTATTAACAAAGCAAAGTTAAAAGATCATATATGATATCATATTAATATATATGATTATTGTATAATTTAATAACAATTATTTCACTATTATACAGGAGGTTAACCTACCCTAACCAAGTAAAAGTACAAGGTACTAGGTTTTCATCTCACTCCTTATTCCCGTGAGATTCATGCCATATTGCCACCATTACCTTTTGTGTGGTGTATGTACTGCCCATAATTATATTCTTTGTATAATACACTCTAATTTATGTGTATTTACATATTCATTGTATGATACCTCTTTCATGAGTTGTATGTTTCATAAGTTACCAAATTGGTAAGAGTTATTTCACAATCTCTTCATTATCCAAGGTTGTTTATACGTAATAATCTACTGGGATCACTTTATCATCCACATCCATGTTTCTTAAAAATGTATTTCAAAACATTTTTACTATTTACTAGAATATGAGTTAAAGTCATTTATACCCTTTTTGACTTTTATAAGTGGTTTATAAAGGAATCTTTCCATCATTTTCAAAACAAGGTCCTTTTTAACCTTTTCGACAGAATTAAGGTAAGAATGTTTTTTTAACTTATACGGCGGGTGCGGCTATTTTCCACCGCTATAAAATCGTCGAAGCTTCCCTTAACAGCTTATAAGAATATTTTCAAATTGAATGTATTATTTTATAATTATGTTACTTTTAAAATGATTTAAAAAAAAGTTATATTTCTCTAAAATAGTTTTGATTTCATCTATGTCAACATCCTTTGATGGATTTTAAGCTTATTTGAAGTTGATTTATTATGATACAAAACATTCTATTTTATTGAAGGTTTTGTGATATTTTTGACTATGGATAAGTTATTATTATGTCACTCATGGTTTTTGTTTAAAGTATTGACATTCTATAAGTTATTTTTAATCCAAATGTTTATGTTATATTTCAATCTTTCATTCATATGAATGTGTTAGACAAGTATGTTCCGGGTTGGGGACCGGTAAAAGTAAGCCCTCCGGTTTGGTCTCCGGTTATTAGAGGAACTCCGGTTTGGTCTCCGGTTATTAGAGGAACTCCGGGTTGGTGTCCGGTTATTAGAGGCACTCCGGGTTGGTGTCCGGTTATTAGAGGCACTCTGGGTTGGGTTCCGGTTACAGTTAGCCCCAAGGTCTTGGGACGAGGCCTTGAAAAGAAATTAAAGTTTAGCATTATGCATTCCATCATTATGAAAGTGGTTATTGATTTTTCATGTGATTATTCGATTAGTAGAATATCCATCTGAATAAGTAAATGGCATTATTTCATTTTACTTTTTCCATACTATGTTGAAGTTCAAGTTTAAAAGGCTTTTGTTTTAGTAATGCATTGCCTTAAATGTTTATGCTTATTTTTAATGTTCCGCTATATTGTTATCCTTACTGGGCATTTGAGATCACCCCTTTTCTATGTTTTATTTTCCCCAGGATGTGAAGAAGTAAGTTATGAATGACCTGCAGGGATATTATGAGGGGATAATAGTGTGGACTGTGGAGACATTATGTTGTTGTAGTAGTTTTTTATTTTATGATGTAATGTAAAACTTATGAATATATCTAGTGTTTCCAAGGCTACTAAACCAATCGGTCTTTCGAGATTTGATCTTTCTTGTGATCATGCCAATGTTATGTAATAATGCACCGACTCTAGGTAACTGGGGTCGGGGCGTTACAGTTGGTATCATAGGAAGTTTAGTACAAACCTTGGAAGCTAGATTTAGATAAACTCTGATTAGAGCACATTGATTTAAGATGGAATTTGAGTATTAGTATAGAAGAACTTCCTAGAATTTTGGTATTGTAGAGATTTTGTGAGTTTTCTGAGCAATACATCCCTGTCTGGATACGAGCAGGTAGAGGCGGCTCAGGCACAGATGTACCTAGGGGTAAAACCCGAAAACACCGCTTTGAGCTAGACTCGAACGGAAATTAGTGCACGACAACGGGCCTTGCGGCACTCTTGGTTACAACACTCCCGGGGGATATGCTTAGGATAATTCTCATTTTCTTTACAAACCATTATGAAGGGTTTATGTGGATTTACTTCCTCAAAGGAGAAATTTATAAGATAATGGATTATATCCATAAACTATTTTATTTATGTTATGTGCCTTAAAAGTTTGGGATTAGGTATTGTTATTCATAAAATAATCTAGTGTATGCCATTGTTTAGAAATGGTGCCCAGTAGAAGGAATGAGAACTCCAGCAATGCACATGATCCAAAGAGAAAGAAGGATCATATCTTTCATGGCCTTAAGCCACAATTTATTAGAGAAATAGTCTCCCATGTATTATCATCATATGAAGAAATAATATCATGTGTTGATAAGATAAGTAAATATTTTACTGAGTCCTATGGATTTGAAGGGAAGCAAGAGAAGAAAATGATGGAAGAGAGAAAGATGGATAAAGGAAAGAGGGAAAATAAGAATTTTCCCATATGTGATAACTGTGGGAAGAAACACCCTAGAACTTGTCTAAAAGGAATGGGAGTTTTTTATAAGTGTGGAGGAAAAGGGCATAAAGTACGTGACTGCAAGGGTAAGAAAATGGTTTCAAATGTACAATGCTTCATTTGCAAGGAGTTTGGACACTACGCGAACCTATGTCCCAGTCATCAGACTATGCCGCAAATGATGCTATTGGATAATAATCAAGTTATGATACTACCACATATGAAGAGGAATGATTAGAGTTCTTATGTTGATTATGTCATTTGAGTGTCGTATCAACAATGTACTTGTTATAATAATTATGGAGTATATAAGGATTGTACTGTAGTACTATTTCATTTAGGACTTGAGATTGTGTGGAACAAAGAAAAGTGACTCAATAGCAGGATACATTTTTGGAAAATATATGGTTGAGATAATGATAACCCATAATATAGTTCTGATACCGAGGTAGTGATTTTGGAATAATACATGACTGTTTTGGATAAATTATATTGGATATTCTTGACTACCTTGAAACTGATTAATGATTTGTATATTCCATCATTGTTGGGGTTTAAAACATTTTTGGATTGATGAAGTATATCCATCATTCTATATGGAATAAGAGAGCATGAATGTAATCAATAAGGAAAATGTTAATTCAGGATGTTTCAGTGTATTAAAAGAATACATGATGAAGGTATTCATATGCTATTACGGGGTAAAAAGGATCTACATTATGTTTACCTTCCTTATAAATGTTGGACTGTGAGTTTGGACAGAAGTATTTTGGATAGTTCTAGTTTGGATTATTTTGGATTGCCATAAAAGGACAACCCAGAGGTCGGGCGGCAACCCGTCGCGTCCGGCAAGGCCGTGAGACTTGAACCCGCAACTGAAGGGCGACAAGGGTGTATCACCTACCACTGGCCCACGAGATGTCCTGGATTAAATAATGTAGTTTTTTTAAAAGATCTTGTAGATGAATTATAAATTCATTTATTTTGGAACCCTGTATGAATAGTATAAATAGAAATTTTTTTTACGTTCTATAATCTTTTAGAGTGAAAGATGAGTTTGTGGTAGAAATTTATTAATGGATAAAACTCTAATTATAAAGAAATTATATCTCCTTATGATCTTAGCCAATCTCATTAATAAATTCCTCAACATTAATAAAAGGAACTTAGAACAAAAATGTTGTCCTAGATGGTACCTTAAATCATCACTAATTTATGGCTTTGGGATTGTTGGCCTTTTCATAGCCATGTTCTCTACCACTCTCCATCAGATAATTGATGGTTAGATTTCTCTTCCATATCCATATTTTCCTACATGGAACCCTAGTATGTGTTATTTTCGGCAATCTTCATACTTTCCACTCTTTATTTTAAATAGAGGCCTCATTAATTCATTTTTCGATGTGGGATTTCAACTAAGATATTTTGAAATGTCAAAAATGTGTTATCCTAATACCCTATGTTTTGTTGAACCGATGGTCTTTCAAATCATCATATATTGATGAGTTTAAGGACCTAAATTTTATACTTGTTTGTGATTGATGACCTCAATCACTAACTATAAATATTTACGTTTTTTTCTCCAATTATATGTCTCTAATTGCCACCAATGTTCTCCTAATCGAGATCATAATTTGGTGGTGACCCTTTCATTACTCTTTTCCTCATATTAAGACTAAATTTTAGTAACCCAATTTCCGATGTGGGTTTTCCCACAAAGATATTTTTTATTTTCAACCTTTTATTTTCGAAGAACCATTTCAAATTGCGAGGACGCAATTTATTGAATGAGGGGATAATGTAACACCCCAAGATTTCATAGTGTGTTATTTCTTTAAAATAATACAATAACTTGCACTACACGCAACACCGAGTTCAAGTACACCATGACTTACCAAACAAGCCGTTCAAAAGAGGTTATTAATAGTATTAACTAAATTTTAAACTTTATATAATCCTTATAATTTTAGAATCCATATTATGAGTTTCTTAGACATAATGTAAGAACAAATTCATTTTCAGTATTGCACTTTTACCAAATTTTAATAGTGAACCCATTTTAAATAAAATATTTTAAACTTTTTGAGTAAAGGGGGACATCAAAAAAATTTAAAATGAAACATCCCAAGCTTCCATGGTACGCTTTCCTTTGAATAATACAGTAGCGTGTGTTGTACGCAACTTCGAGTTCTAACACACACCACAACCAATCAAACTAGCCGTTATGAATAGTAATACCTACTTTTTGAAATTATATTTATTTTATATTTCAAAATTGACTTCATTTTTGGATTCGGAATATCGAATTTAGCCTAAGGTGAAATTTTGGTACATTTCGGATAACTTTCATATTTTGATGAATAGTGAAAATTACTAAATTTTAATTAAAAACAACTTTTTTAATCAAAATAATTAATAGTGATAAATTATGAATTTGAGTGGTTTTAAAGTATATTTATAATATATTTTTACCATTTAATATAATTTTTGTCATTGGACATAATTTTACAATTAAACCGAACACAAACAAGTGTCAATCTTTTGATAGTTATTATCTCTTAAAAACACGCTCTTTGTTTTGACAGCGGGAATTAATTTTAAATTAATTTCTGCCACTTATGTGTTTTGAATTTAGAAAAATGGATTCCATATTTGGAATCAGGATGTTCAAATTGTGTAAATAGGTAACTTTTATTTTTAGACATTTTGAATAATTATTGCGGTAAATATTTTTTTTACCATGGTTAAGGGTAAATCCGGTAAATAAGGGTTAAAAATTAATATTATAATAATACTAAATTACCCTAAAACGTGTCCTAGCCTTATTGGTTGATACATGTTCGACCATAGGCATCTTTGGGTCGATTTGGGGACCCCATGGTGCCACTTGTAGGTGATAGGGTCACTTTATTTTAATTATGTTAAAATGAATACAAAAATGACACAAGCATATATCGTTTAGAAAAACAATTTTTTACATAGGGTTATATATGTTTTATTTTAGATTATAAATATTCATTAGAAAGATAAAAAGATTTCCTACATATTGATATTTTATTTATAATTTTTAGACATTAAATAATTTAATTTATTTGTGACACAATGATGATGAATTAATTACTATAATAGTAAAAAATTAAAATAATTGATATTATAAATACCCAAATAAATAAAATATGAAACTTTTAATGAATTAAACTAATTTTATAGGATAATATGATATATTAGGATTGATGTAATTGACTTTTTTCTAAGTAATCAATCTGTTATGAGTTTCACAAAAATCAACTATTGAATAGTGTCAAAATTGACATAAAAGAGTTCTTAAAACAAATATTATATTATTAACTGATATTAAATTCCTAAAAATCTAAGGTTCGGCCAAGAGACTTATATCATTATAGTTTCATCATTAATGGACCACTTGGGGGTCTCTTGGATGTATATAGTATGTTTATTAACCATATTATATAAAAATACAAAGAGACATTGTAAAAGTGAAACTAATTAACTTAGAGTTAATACTTAAAGATAAGGTTAATATAAGTACCCAAACCTGTCTAAATTCTATTGGTTGAGTTTTTTTCGACCCATACCCACCTTGACATTTAAATAATCAACTTTTGAGCCATTAGAAACCGAATAAGAATTTATTATAAACTAATATTTCTAGCTTTTCCAAAGGTGCCCCTCACCCCTCTTATAAAAGGGCACTCCTCCTTCTCGTTTCTTCACACCTTAAAAGCCTTTTGGTTCGGCCAAACTCTGCCCAAATACTCTACCAACTTCCCTCACTACAACCTATAGGCCTTAGTTTGATCATAAAGCCAACCTAAGGAGCCCTTTTGATCAAATCAAATGGAAGAAACCGAAGAAGAGGTAATGATTTCACCACCCTTTTCCAAGTTCCTTCTTCTTCCACTTCTTCTTACTTTGTTGTTACCATTCTAAAATAATAACTCCAGTATCATATATATACTGTGATGTTATTATAAATATGGTACAACCATATTCAGTATTCTATCCACCCTTTGAATAACATGTCACCATACGTGCGTACGTACGACTTACCGTCTCCACGTCGTGGTGTAATTGTTATTCAATATATTATTATTTGGATGGGTATAATAATGATGTGTAACTCATGTAAATAATAAATATAACATGTTAATGATTCTGAATATATGATATACAATCCATTTATATATTATTTTAATATCAAAAGAATGACATTGTCGCTCGTGCGTACGTACGGACTACCGTCTCCATGAACGCGATGAGATTCATTCTCCATCATATCCATTCAAGTATAATTATCATTTGCTGATTTAAAAATGATGTTTAAGGACTTGATATCATTCTGGATATGAATAATATACAACCTATCCATTACAAAAATGGATTACGTAATAAAACATATAAAAGAAAACGAGTAAGTTAACACCCGAAACAATGATAATACTAAGACATTATTAACAAAGCAAAGTTAAAAGATCATATATGATATCATATTAATATATATGATTCTTGTATAATTTAATAACAATTATTTCACTATTATACTGGAGGTTAACCTACCCCAACCAAGTAAAAGTACAAGGTAAGGGGTTTTCATCTCACTCCTTATTCCCGTGAGATTCATGCCATATTGCCACCATTACCTTTTGTGTGGTGTATGTACTGCCCATAATTATATTCTTTGTGTAATACACTCTAATTTATGTGTATTTACATATTCATTGTATGATACCTCTTTCATGGGTTGTATGTTTCATAAGTTACCAAGTTGGTAAGAGTTATTTCACAATCTCTTCATTATCCGATGTTGTTTATACGTAATAATCTACTGGGATCTCTTTATCATCCACATCCATGTTTCTTAAAAATGTATTTCAAAACATTTTTACTATTTACTAGAATATGAGTTAAAGTAATTTATACCCTTTTTTACTTTTATAAGTGGTTTATAAAGGAATCTTTCCATCATTTTCAAAACAAGGTCCTTTTTAACCTTTTCGACAGAATTAAGGTAAGAATGTTTTTTTAACTTATACAGCGGGTGCGGCTATTTTCCGCCGTTATAAAATCGTCGAAGCTTCCCTTACAAGCTTATAAGAACATTTTCAAATTAAATGTATTATTTTATAATTATGTTACTTTTAAAATGATTTAAAAAAAGAGGTATTTCTCTAAAATAGTTTTGATTTCATCTATGTCAACATCCTTTGATGGATTTTAAGCTTATTTGAAGTTGATTTATTATGATACAAAACATTCCTATTTTATTGAAGGTTTTGTGATATTTTTGACTATGGATAAGTTATTCTTATGTCACTCATGGTTTTTGTTTAAATTATTGACATTCTATAAGTTATTTTTAATCCAAATGTTTATGTTATATTTCAATCTTTCATTCAGATGAATGTGTTAGACAAGTATGTTCCGGGTTGGGGACCGGTAAAAGTAAGCCCTCGTGTTTGGTCTCCAGTTATTAGAGGAACTCTGGTTTGGTCTCCGGTTATTAGAGGAACTCCGGGTTGGTGTCCGGTTATTAGAGGCACTCCAGGTTGGTGTCCGGTTATTAGAGGCACTCCGGGTTGGGTTCCGGTTACAGTTAGCCCCAAGGTCTTGGGACGAGGCCTTGAAAAGAAATTAAAGTTTAGCATTATGAATTCCATCATTATGAAAGTGGTTATTGATTTTGCATGTGATTATTCAATTAGTAGAATATCCATGTGAATAAGTAAATGGAATTATTTCATTTTACTTTTCCCATACTATGTTGAAGTTCAAGTTTAAAAGGATTTTGTTTTAGTAATGCATTGCCTTAAATGTTTATGCTTATTTTGAATGTTCTGCTATATTATTATCCTTACTGGGCATTTGAGCTCACCCCTTTTCTATGTTTTATTTTCCCCAGGATGTGAAGAAGTAAGTTATGAATGACCTACAGGGATATTATGAGGGGATAATAGTGTGGACTGTGGAGACATTATGTTGTTGTAGTAGTTTTTCATTTTATGATGTAATGTAAAACTTATGAATATATCTAGTGTTTCCAAGGCTACTAAACCAATCAGTCTTTCAAGATTTGATCTTTCTTTTGATCATTCCAATGTTATGTAATAATGCACCGACTCTAGGTAACTGGGGTCGGGGCGTTACAATCAAGAAACATGATTGTAAAATCTTCAAATTTTCATACACTAGAAAAACTAGATTGAGGATTAGTTTCCTTTGGAGATAACACTAAGGGGAAAATAGTTGGAGTTTAATCCTTTGGAGGTATAAAATCAATTTTAATCAATAAAGTGCTATATTTTCAAGAGATAAATCACAACTTAATAAGTATCACTAAACTATATTATAATTTCTTTTATATTGATTTATCTAATTATTCCATCTCAATTTTTAAAGATAAATTGTTTAAATTTAAATCATCAAGAAATGAAAATGTTTATACTTTAGATTATAATTCATTGTGTGAAAAAAATGTGAATTATTTAATGACTGATATAAATGAATCGTGGATCTAGAATAGCGTAAATGGACCTTGTAATGTATTTACTTTGTATAAATTATCATAGAAACACATAGTTTCTGATTTTCCTATTCTTAAATTTAATAAAGATAGATTTCGTGATGCATTCCAAATTGGAAAACATCACAAGTAATCATTCAAAACTATTAACAAAGTAGCTACATCTAAACCACTTGAATATATCCAAATGGATTTAATTAGATCGTCAAGAAGAGAATGTTTGGCTGGAAGATCATATGTTTATTTCTTAGTTTATGAATTTTCAAGATTTACATGGGTTTATTTCATAAAGATTAAAAGTTAATCATTCACTATTTTTGATCAATTTTTTAATATTATTCAATATGATAATGATTTTAATGAAATTTCATTAAGAATTGATCATGGTGGAGAATTTTGGACTCAATAATTTAACTATTGTTTCCCATACATAGGTATTGAACACACCTTATGTACAAAAAGAACACATAAACATAATGGAATTATAGAAAGAATAAAAAGAACTATTAAAGAAATGTAATTAACTATGTTAAATGAATATAATATACCTACCTATTTTGGGTAAAAGATATAAAAATGGATTTTTATATCATGAATATAGTTTTAATAATACACCTTCTTAAAAGGAAACACTATGAACTATATAATAACATAAAACATAAATCCTGGTACCATAATGTGTTTGGATGAAAGGCGTATTTATTGAATACTAAGGAAAACCTTAGTAAATTTGATTAAAAGGATGAAGAAGGAATTTTTTAGGCTATTTTTCTACTCCAAATTCCTATAGAGTGAATAATAAAAATTGAAGTATTGTTGATAAATATTTTGATGTTAAGTTTGATAAATGTAGTCCTTTTGATAAAATAAAAGATAAAATTGATGAAATTGTTGATTTTTTTAAAAACATGATACTTGAATAATTTAATATTGATTTAGAAAGTAATATAAATGAAATTTAATCTAGTTCATAAGAACATGAAATTGCTGAACCTGAATGTGTATTACCTAGAAAATCTATAACTTTAAAGAATCACCCTATAGAAACATTAGTAAGAGATCTAGATACATGAGTGAGAACCAGAAGGGATGTAGAAAGCTTATCTAAAATTTATAAATTCTTATCATAATTAAAACCTAATACTATAGAAGAAAATTTAAAAGAAAAAAAGGTGGCTAATGACTATATAAGAAGAAATTAACCCATTTAGTAGAAATAATGTTTTTGAATTTGTTGAAATACCAACTAGTCATTAAGTAATAGGAACCACATGGGTTTTTGGATATAATCATGATGACCAAGGAATAATTACTATAAAAATGATAGAATAGTAGCCTAAAGAGACAATTAGTATGAAGGAATGGATTATGTTGAAATTTTTTTAGTTGTTTCTAGATTATACGCCATTAGAATCCTTCTATCTTACATATCTCATGTGAATTATAAATAATATCATATGGATGAAAAATACTCTTTTTAAATGGATATTTAATGGAAGAAGTTTATATTGAACAAAAACCAAGTTTTAAAAATCATTATCTACCAAATTAAGTTTTCAAACATACTAGAGATCTTTATAGACTTAAATAAGAACCTTGATTTTGGAAATAATGATTAAGAACTTTTTTATTAGAAAATGGATTTTTTGTAGGGTTACCTGATCCGACTCTATTTATGAATAATATTTGTTATAATATATTGTTAGTATTTATTTATGTAGATGATGTTATTTTTTGTATAACTTATAAAAACATTATAATGAATTTTATAACATTATAAAAAAAGAATTTGAAATGTGTATGATGGGAGAATTACTTTTCTTTATTAGATTTCAAATATATCAATAGTGTTATAGAACTGTTTTAAATCAATATATATATATATATATATATATTATTGATTTACTAAAAAAATTTGGACTTGAAAATAGAAAGACTTGTACAACTCCCATGTGTATGAATATAAAACATGATTTTGATGAAGATGGAAAACTAGTTTACAACAAGTTATATAGAGGTATGATTGTTAGATTACAATATCTTACTACTAGTAGACTTGATATAAATTTTTTTATTTTTCTATGTGCTAGATTTTAATCGGACCCAAAATAATCCTATATTACTATTATTAAAAGAATTTTTATATATTTTAAGAAATTTTCTTCAATGAATAATTTTTCATAAAATCTTCTAACTTTAATTTTATTTCATATTAAGATGATAATTTAGGATGATGTAGAATATATAGTAAATGTACATCAGGAATCTATCACTTTTTAGTAAAATCCTATGTTTCATGGTCATGTAAGAAAAAAATTAAGTTTCTTTTTCAGTTGTTGAGGCATAATATATATCTACTAGCAGTTTCTATGCACAAGTGTTGGGGATGAAACACACCTTACTAGCTATTTCACTTAATTTCAATAAGATTCATATTTTATTTCATAATACAAGTGTAATAAATATTCCAAAAAACCATGTAATTCACTTAAGAACCAATCATATTTATATAAGACATCATTTTCTAAGATATCATGTTATGAAAATGGACTTATCTTTATAATTTATAAATACTGAACATCAAACTGCTAATATTATTAAAAAACCACTTCCCACTTCTTGTTTTGATTTTATTAAGGGGAGTTAAAAATATTTAATTTTAAATTAAAATATATTTATTTGATTCTTTATTTTTTTATAAACAAATTAAATTGTTCTGATTTGGTTATTATTCACTAATTATTTAGAAAAATTATTATTCTTTTTGAAGTGTGTCTTTTTGAAAAATTAAATATTGATTACAATGTATAATTGGCTCAACGAACTAGAAATGGAATCACTGAAAATATTAGAAAAACCCCTCTCTCTCCTTCACTCTTACTCTCATTATTCAAACCCATTCAACATGAGGATTTATCATCTTCTATTTGAAATCCTAGAATCTAAACCTCCAAACATTATATTCTTAAAAAATTTTATAATCAAGAGTATAGATAAAGGTGAACCAAGAGGACTGAGTCAACACATAACATAAACAATTATTCATCAAGGAAAAATTATTGATTTTGAATGGATACATCTAAAGAATCATATTTTGAAACATGATCTATCCTTTCATGGTTTGGAATTCATTTTCAATGAATAAAATAAATATTTTTTTTCAACATAGAATTAATTTTTTTTATAGAAATATTATATTTAGATTTAGTAATATAGAGGATGTTATCATTTTAAAGGTAAATGATAATTATTTTTCTATTTCATTTATAGAAATTGAAAATATTTTATAGTGTCCCCATTAAGGTGTTTTTCATTTCAATATTTAATAAATTGGGAATCAAGAACAGAAATATGAGGATATAATGTCTTTTATCTTTAGCCCAATCCGCGTTCATAAAATGTTATTAAATGACATTAAGGCTAACCAGAAGGTACTAGTCAAATTCATTTAGTAAAAAATATTTCCTAGAATTTTTGAGTTAGAAAAGATTATTTTTCCCGATATGTATATATATTTTTTTGATGATGAGATACATAAAATTTAATTTCAAAAGATATATTCTTTGGTATGTGAATTAATGTTTTAAAATAGAGGCAATAATTCTATACTATCTATGTGGAATGATTATTTGCCTTATTTTTTTATAAAAAAGTTATGATTTCAGATGTACTGATGCACACCAGATTTCTATGATACAATGGTTCAGTTCATATTCATGAAAAAGAATTATCAGAATCAAGAAAAGAAAATACAATTCCAATAGAGAGATATAGAATAAAATATGATATCTATGATCTAGATATTTCAAGAGATATCCATCAATCTCTTGAAAAAAAATTAGAAGAAGAAAACAACAAGGCCTTAGTCACCTAGCCTAGAAAAATGAATAAAATTGTTGTTTAGAAATTAGAAGTTGTGGCTGCTAAAACTAGTGAAGTTAGATGAGCAAGGTTTTTATGAGTCTCAGTCACTCTTAAGGAATAACAACCTAACAATAAACTAGATATTAGAGAAGATCAAAAGGATCAATCTGAATGTCAAAATGAAAATGAATAGTAAGACACTCATTCTGAAAATCATGTGCAAAAAATCACGATGGATAAAATTTTTGGGAAAATACTCAAAGAAAATAGCCAGAACAACCATTAGTAGTTGAAACAACTAGATTAGATGAGAATTAAATAGTATCTTTTATTGTAAATTCTTTAGAAAAGGTTATTTTTTGCATCTACTAAAAGAACATGGGTTCCTAGAATTTTTTATTCCCCCTCTAGTGAGAAATATAAAGAAACTCCCTTATCCATGGTTTCTAGAGGACAACCATATAAATTTCAAGAAGAATAATCATAATATTCTTTGAATGTTCAAATATAGAATTTAGTTTTAATGTATAATAAAATGCTGAAAGAAAATACAACCTTGTATAGGGAGCTAGAAATTTCTTTGAAATATTTTGAATACATGAGAAATTCAACTGTTCCAAGAGACGATATTGAATAAATTCAAGATAAACTCCAAAATCTCAATGAAAGTTCGATTTCAATAATAGATTTTTATTCATTATAAAAATATTTGGAATATCATTTTGGAATGTTGAGAGTATAATCTATTTAAAAGATATATATTTTTGATTTAAAAAAGTTTTTAGGGAGTCGGTTTGAATAAGTAAGAAGTTGTGCTAATCGTTCTAGATAATCATCATATTCTCCTCAAACATCTATAAATTTAATATAATGTCTTGAAGTAATTAATGATGTAATATCTACCTTTAATGACCGACTACATTCACTATTGTTTGACTGTTCAACTTTGAATATGTTGTTGGACAACTAGTGGAAACTTGTTGAGATGTTAACTTCTAGAGACACCAGTATCATAAAAATTCTTAATTAGTTAGGTAACATGATCCATGGTTTAGTCTATCAAAATATAATTTTCATTAGATTCTAAATGTAAATTTTGTTGAAAATTTTAATGTTGGTCAAGATTCAAAAATTTTCATGATATAGTTGGTTGAAAACCATAATGATAGTTTCAGAGGACTATTGATAGAGATAATGAATGTTCATCAGGATATTAGAGTTTATCATGCTTCTTACTCCTATTATGAACTAGGCATCTCATCCTCATCCAGTACCACCTTTTAAAATTTCTCATCCAAATGATTCTTGTTATTAAAACCATATTTTTATGATTTTTATTATATTTGTGTTTATTTATTATTATTTTTTATCATTTATACTTCCATAACAAATATCAATTTTGTATTATAAAATTATATTATTCACTCAATATTATGTTATACATTTTAATTGTTTTAAAACATTTTAAACTATTTTTGAAATCACAAAATGGTGGAGAAAATTGGGTAAATACAACATCCTTAATTTAAAAATTATTAATTTTATATTAACAGTTTTTTATTAACATAATAGAATGAGATTTTAAATTTTTAATATAAAAAAATTCAAATATCAATTATAGATTTTGTTATAATTTCTATTATATCTTTTTAAATATTTTATTTTATTTATTTTTATAATTCCTATATTTTCTCTAAGTTATGTTATCTTTTTTGTGATCATAAAAGGGGGAGATTTATTGGAATGAATTTTATCAAAAATACTATATTAACATTATAGATTTTGATTCTTTGAAATAACCTTTTCTGTTTTACTAATGAAGCTAATTTAATTATTTTTTAGGAATATAATTCTTTAGAATTTTATCTTATTTACGAGTTAAATTTTTTATTTAAATTATTATGGAAACACTTTCATACCCTACATTTTTATTCATAACGTATGTTATGGTAACCATATGTTTGTAATGAAAAGTATGGATCACGTACCGTACATAGTTGGAAAAGTATGGATCAATAAACCCATCTTTTGAAGAAACCCTACATTTAGAGAAATAATTTATGGTTCATCAACCTAACATTTTTAAACAAATATACATTGTCAACCATAATTTGGGATTTTATCCCAATGTGATGAATTACTATGTATTAATGGTCAAAGATGGAGTTTTAAATTAAATATATTATCCATGTTTTCTACAAAGGATGTTTAATGACCAATTCAATTCCCTATTTTAGACAGATTTAATCATTCCTATGTCTACAAGAAGTTTTGACTCTCTTGAATGATTTGAATTAAAATGATTTTAATTTTCTAGGTGATATTATTAGATCTCTTATGATAGAAAGTAAAAAAAATATTTCCTTTTAAATAAAAATGAAAAATTATTTTTCAAGATATAGTACGATATCCTTTTTAATAAAGAGTTACATCAAAAGGAAAAATAAGTTGAATGTATCTATTGTTTTAAAGAAACTATATTTTGGAGACATATATATTTCAATATCATACTAACTAAAACTATTGTTATTATTGCTGCTATTTTACTATTATATTTTTTATTGATGATTATTTTCAACCAGGATCTCTTCAAAACTGTTTCTTATTGAAGAAATTTATCATTAAATAAGAAAATACATTTTTAGTAGTTGTTGAAACTATGAACAAGAGTGTGTCTTCTCAATCATATCAAACTATATTGATTTATTAGAGTTTCAGCTACTCAGACTTAGTCATGGTGGGGGACTATTAGCTTCTCAGTCTAATATTTTTATAAATCGCTTCCTTGTTAAAAAACTAGAAGGATCTGTAATATAATTATTGTAAAGGTTTCAAAATTCAGTACTTAGTTTTTAAAGCCTTTTTATAAGAGGACATGTTTAGTGAAAATCACCACACTCATAGAGAGAGCGTTGGTGGAGTGCACTGGGGAATCTTTTTGCCCTAAACCACAAGAAAACATTTATGTGTTCTTCTTCTCTATTTATCTGTTGATCAATTGAAATATTTAAGAGAAAACTACCTATATGCTTAAGTCATGAAGAAATATTAATGTTTGAATCTATCTATATTTTTAAAAAGAAGTTATTCACCCACCTCTTGTGTATCTTTGGATTTTTCCAACCTAACAACATGAATTAATAATATTCATAATGTCTATGGGCCACTAAACATGTTCACATATAGGAATATCCAATGACACCTAAACAATTGTAGCACCTAATTGAGGATTAATTCTCTTAATCTCTCTTCTTATATATTACCATATGTGAACTATATGGGAAGAATTATCAACTTCTTATGAGTACTCTCAACTGACATTAAATATGTTATGTGTGCTATCATATATTGTTATTAACCCATATAACTAGATTAATAATATCATCCTATAATATTCTAGTTCTCATTATATTTGGGAAGAATTATAACCATTTAATGTGATGGAGACTCTAAGACATTACTATATAAAAGTCACATAGAACTATTAATTATATGTAATAAGGTATTCAAATTAATATTCACTTCATTTAATGTACATGTAATCAAAATTAAAAAAAAGTAATTTCTAGTACACCATTAAAAATGGATTTCAATATGGACAAGATATTCCTACCTATGACATTCATTCTATTAGAGATCACACAATGATAATGTTTTTTTTGAGTTAAGGACTTTGTCAACAGGTCTTTCAAGTTGTCTTATATGGACACTATTCTCATGGTTACTTATTGTATTTCAAAAATTCCATCATGATTTTATATTTCTGAAGTATGTGATTCATTCAGTGATGTGATCATGACTCCATTATAAGAGCCGCAATCATATTATTATCACAATAGAGTGTGAAATGATCTTTAAAACTATGAATCAAATCTTTCTCTTCGATGATTTTTCAAATATAAACTAATTCATTAACTACTTTACTAAAAATAATATACTCTCACTCTACTATAGAATCTATGACCATATATTTTGTTGAGTTCTTTCATCTCACAACACCTCCATTGAGAGTGAAGATGAATCCTGTCTATGATTTTAGAACATATTGATCTTTTTGTAACTATACTCTAAATATCCTAGGATGACTGGATCCACATATCATATGTAGATTAAGAATATATCTTTAACTTACCTCAGATACATATGTATAGTCTTGACTTCTATATAATAGGGATCACCTAGGTTACCATGATATCTTTCTACAACACATACACCATTGGAGAAACCTTTCCTTATAAAGAGTATAAAATACATGACTGAAGCAATTGCTAAAACACATTTAATACATTCCAAACTATTAAATTACTCATGCATTGAAGGACACATTTTCTTGGAATGAATAATACCATGTGATACTGGTAACAACCCTATATTGTATTTTTTAATACTAATAATTTTATGTAAATTTTAAATTTGTATACTTTGACATAGACCAAGAAGACTCATAGATCTATCATGACAGATCATGATCCCAAAAATATATGTGTCTTTTACTAAGTCCTTTATGGTGTAACATGTGTTCAAAAAATCTTATAAATACTATATGACTCGTATTTTGTTTCTGTAAAGTACTATTTTATCGACATTAACTATTAAGAAAATGACTACACTCCAACTAAACCATTTATTGACACAATGATTGCATTCATTCATTATGAAAAAATTTTTTGTAGTATTTTTATTGAAACTAATGTTCAACAACCTGGATTATTGATTTAATTCATAATCGTATCTCTATAATGTGTATACCTTATTAGATTCCATTAGAGTATTAAAACCTTTGGTTTGTTTCATGTATACAACTTCCTGAAGGTTACCTTTTAGGAAGGAAGCTTTGACATCCATTTTCTATAGTTCAAAGTCATGGAAAATAGCTATGGACTGTATAATTTATATCTATTACATCATTGAAAATGGTGAAAATTTTTCATCATAGTTTATGAATTGAGGTTGTTGGAACCTTTTTTCAACGAGTAATTCCCTACAAGTATTGAATTTTCCATAGATTTTAAATTTATTATTAAATACCCATTTATAATAAATGGAAATTACATCCACTAGAGTATCTACCAAAAACAATACTACGTTTCGGAACATGAAATCCATGTAATCATTCATAGATTATTTCTATTATGATATATATTTTTCACTTTGTACTTTCTTTTTGGTTAGTGGATTATTATTATCAACTAATATTGAGTCACAATCCTTGGTGACTACAAAAAAATATCATTCATTCTCAGTAGCCAGTCTTGTACAGGTATATGTTTCCCGAGTATCTAGAATTTTCTCCACCACAAGGATATTTGGAATATGTTATTATTCCAAGTATTTTTTTTATATTGATCATATACTTCATAGAATTCTATCCTACTCCAATTATATATTTCAAATATATGATCATTTTGAAAAAATGTGTGATGTCCATCAACCAAAACCTTTTTTATATCAAGTATTACATAGATAATATCCTATTATTTCATTGGGATATATTATTATGGTACCCATAGTTCCTTTATATGAATTTTTGTTTCCATAAAGACCCTTAATAAACATTTCACCTCCCCATACTCATTCATGTGAAAAATGGGTTTATCTAAATAAAAAATACCATTTAAAATACCATTTTACCACTTAGTAGATCTCTATTTAGAACATATTTTACTATCTATAATGTGTATACCTAAAAATATAATATATGAATTTCATGACTCATCCTTAATCTCACCATGTACAATAGGGTGAGGTTTTTATTTCCACCTGTACCATTCCATTTAGTGTATAGGGGGGGTGTAATTTTGGATAGAATCCCAAACTATTATAAATAATCAATGTAAACTTGATTAAGATATCCTATCAAATGTTATTAGTGGAGTTTCTTAATCATATTACTATGCTGGTTCCCAACTTTATAAAAATATACATTTAATCCCTCAAATAATTATTATGTATATCACATTATAAAGATAAATAAAATTCTACTAAAATGAATAGAAAAATTTACAAAGTCTGAGCACCCACCCTATTATTCTACTAGAAATGGTTTAAAAATATGTATGATATAATAATTAAATCTCAATGGCTCTATTAAATTTCCTAGAAACTAGAGATTTGGGCATTTTTTCTTGTAAAAATTCATGACATACACCAAGTTGTTTTAGTTCAAAAGTATAAAAATATTCATCTTTATGTAGTTTGGTCCCTATATTTTCATTAACATGACATAACTAGTGATTCTATCATTAGGTGTGGTATAAATCATGTGAAATATTATCATTATCAAATATTAATACGTGGTTTGTTCAATCCAACACATAAAGACAATTATTCAAATATGATTTACCATAAAAATTATTTATTTATAAAATAATAGACACTTCTTTTCAAATTTGAAAATAATTTCATTTTTTATCAATCCATAACATAGATATAATGTTTATTGTAGTTAATGGAGCATAATAAAAATCCTTGAAAACCAAGAACACCAATTTATAAAATGTGTGGTGTTAGTCCCCAATAGGCACAATATAAAGTCCTACTCCATTGGCTACTCATATATCTAACTACCCTTCAGTAAATTTCATAAATCTAGTTGGTTCATATATTTGAATATATAAGTTAAAACCACATACTACATTTAATACCAACTAGTATAAATAGATAAATTTTACATAATAATGAATGAACCTAAATATTTACCTTATTTTTTATGTAATTTTTTTCTCCCAATGGCACTACTTTCGTCTTGTGAAATAGATAGCTTCATGTTCCATTTATTTCCACTTTATTTTTATCTTATTGGAATGGAATTTCCAGGAATATCCGTAATTAGATTTTTTACATGGGATTTACTTTAATTCACTATATTTACCAATGTATTTTCTTACATCATAGCCTTATCGAATTGGTGAAGAAGAGTGATTTGATCTCGGAAAGTCTTCTATATGTTGTTCATATTGGAATTAATAAAAATGCTATTGAAGCTATGATAGAGTGATTAATGAATGAGATTAGTGTGTAGTTCATTTTGTATTTTAAACACTAGAACCTATAGGTGGTCAGTGTATCCAACATGTTTGATAAGATGAGGATCAGATAGTAAACCTTATCCATGATTACACTGAAATAATGTCTTGGATATCTCAAAATATTCATATCTATTTCTATCTTGATATAGACTATGGATTTGTTAGACCATGGAATAATAATCCAAGTATTTATGAGACTTCATGGGATCATCAGATATGGATGAAAGCAGTAAACACTAAACATAGACTACATCACCATGGTGTTTATCATATGTAGTGAAATCCTCATCACTCTCCTCCTTAGAAGGTGGATTATTCATTAAGGATTTTGGCATGTAATATTTTTATCTAGGGTAAAACAAAACTAGTTGGATTCTCAATAATTCAAAGATGTTTCTTCCAGTAATTTAATGGACATTCTCCATAATTAAATTTATGTATAATGTGGGTGATAAATGTTTTATTATTCTAAAATTATTAAATGTAATTTTATTAGTATATCACTTGATTAAAATTTATGTGAAATTAAAATAATTATAATTTTATTAAGTATCTCATTATTTAATAATGTCTCTACAACCCTCACCATTTAGCTTATGATGTACCACCACTGTAGACATTATAGTAGAGTGGATATATATTTCCATTGTTATAATATACATAGAGGCCATGTAAATTTAAATTATTTTCATAGGAATTATTGCCTATGGTAAAATGGAATATCCTTGAACCGTTGAGTAGACTCCCTAATCTAGAAATATAGAATTTTATTTCCTCAACAATTGCCGATAAATTATTTTTGGAATGATTGAGTCCATTAAACCAATTAATTATTCTGTTATTTTCCCCATTATCAATGTTAATAATTATATATAATTGAAATATCCATCTATATAGGTAAAATAAATTCTTTAATTATGGGTTTAACTTAATTTAGAGGATAGAAGGCCAATGACTTAATATTAACCTGACGGGTATTTTTATTAAGTGTATATGTTATTATTTTATATTTAACATGACATGTTAATATAAAGTGGATTTTATATTTTTGATTAACCATTACATAATAAAACATTTACACATAACCCATTTATTTTAATTTCATCCTTTTATATTAGTTTATTTATTTCTATGATCATGATCTTGTATTCATAAAATAAATGATGTATATGACAAAAATAAAATAAATAAATAAATGACATGACCAGGAGCTTATATAATGGTTGATTTTTTGAGAAGACATTTAATCAACCTATAACCCAAGGTAAAATCTCCTTGTACGGGTCTTGGGATGAGTTACATAATTCCTCCAATGCACCTATGTATATCTTATGTTAGTTTCATCTCTGTTCCATCTTAAACCACATATGCCTCAGATCTGAATTGAACTTTCTCTATATGACTTCTAATAGTCCTTCTCTTGTGTATGTTTTATAACCCACATATAAACGATGGGAAAAAAGTATTGGTTTTAGTGAATTACATAAAAAACCTGGAAAAGAAGGCCCAATGTAAAAAAAGTGAGGTAGGAATGACTCGCAAGCCATCATACTAAATTTAATAATAAAAAATTGAAAACAATGTTAAAAATTTAAATTAAATAAAACAAACACCTACATAACTCTATTAAAATAATATGATCAATAATAAACATGAAATGACTACACATTGAAAACAATATGAAAGCATTAATTTGAATTAATTATTTAATAAGATAAATAAAAAATGAATTAACTCAATTATTCAAATTTTTAATCTATTAATTCATTTTATCTCATTTCATCTAATCATCCTAAACTTCTGAACCATTGTGAATTTAAATATGATAAATAATATTATTTTATTAAAACCTCAATCAAATAATACACATATTTTTTATAGGAAGCAGAAAGGTGATTAAAACTATTGAATAATCATTATTGTTTTAAATGTAAACAATGCACTCATATGAAATTTTGAGTTAATGGAATGTGTCCTAATTTCAAAGAGTGTAATGAAAATTTAATTACACATTGAACACATGAAACTTATGTAAATTGTAAAATTTAATGTTTTGAGACTTTAATATAAAGTAAAAATAAATAATTCATAGTTTCAAATATTAAAAAAAATTTATTATGCATTTAATATAATATAAAAACTAAATATTTTGATATAATACAAACTTAATGTCACAATGAAATCATGTCAATTTAGATTAAGGGAGAAATTAATTAAATTAAATATTTCCACATAAACATTCAAAGTACATGATATATGAAATATCGACTCATGTCATGTTATTCGCATTGTCAGATATCTATAATTCATATCTAGGGACACGGTGTAAGAAAACATGTAAATATGGAATAATTCATTTTCATATTAAATATTATGAATTAGATAGTTATATTAGTTATTAAAATATCATAAATTTTAATCCAATAGGAAAATGTTTAATTAAACACACATATTATAATGATTTATTTAAAAGAGTAATTTAAAAATTTTTGAATTTCAATTTTATAAAATTAATATCATTTCTAAAATCAGAATAAAAAAATATACATTGGGTAGAAATTAGTGATTTTGTGTAATATATATTTTTAGTGAATGGTGAAAAAATATAGATATTTGTAAAAAAATCATTTCTTTTTAATAAATCATGTAATTTAAAAGTCAAAATATTTTTTGTATATTTGTTTCAAGTAAAATTTGTATTATTTAGTCATATTTAACCGACTTAATTACTTTTTAATCTATATTACATTAGTTTCTAATATAAGTTTATTTTTGGGTTTAATGACGAGTTTTTAAAAACTCTTTTAACATTAACATTGTTTCACCTATTAAATTAACTAAAATAAACCCTAATGGGGGATCTTTTAAAGGAAATGTGTATACTATATATCAATAAATATTTTTTGAGTTTCAGAAAATTATTATTATAATTCATAGAGTTAATATAGAATAATATTTTCCAAAAAATTACTCTTCTTAAAACCCAATTTATTGCCACGACTGTAGGATGAATATTAAATTGTCTTTTTTTCCAATTATATGAATTGAATTAAAAAAAATTATTTCATATTTGGAATAAGAATAATTTATAACGTCTAGTAAGGTCAAATTAGTTTTTTACCAATGTGAATAGTGAAAATAACTAAACTTAACCATGACGATTATAGTAAAATTTATATTAACAAGTGAATAAACTATAAACATAAGGGTAAACGTGTCCTAAAAAATGTTAGGATCCCATTTTATGTCTATATTTTGAACATTTCAATTCTAGGTTAGATTGTGGTGAATTATTAGTGCCTTTTGTTTTTTTAAATGCGGTTTCACATAAATTTATTTTAAAAAATACCAATTATTTCATCTCTCTCTCTTATAAATGGCCTCCACATATAATCCTCAATTTATAATTTCCCAAACAATTAGTTTGGCCCATTCCTAACAAAATCAATTTTCCACTTCACTAATATCATCCTAGAAGCATTTATTTTGGAAGAGATCCAACCAAATAAATCCCATGGTAAAAACGAAAAGGAGTTAATAAAAGAATAGGTAAAGTTCATCAACATGCATTTTTATTATATTTCTTTCTCATCCCCCTAAAATTGTTATTATACTATGATAATATAATATCCTAGGAATCCTTAATATATTGAGAAATTGTTATGTTTTGGGAATGAACTGCACCCTCACACACTTCCATATTGTGGGTTATGAAATCATCATCCCTGTGTATGGTGGACTACCTCCTTGTGAAATGATGTCGTTCATTTTTTCATCACCACCTCTCATCTTTAATGTGTATGGTGGAATACAACCTCATAATGTGACTTGATGGTATTTTCTCACTAATGTATAACATGGATTGTAATAAAGGAAAATATAATTTACACATATGATATAAATGAAATAATTATGATATTCATGAAATAAATTTCATTATGGAAATAAAAAATATCATTTTCTTGTTATCATTTCACACACTGAAAAAGTGATAACGTCGATCGTGGACATGTGGACTACCTACTCTTAAAGTGATGTGATTATTATTTTTTCATCATCAAATAATAAAAATGATATATAAAAATAATTAATATGGTTTTTATGATAAAATTAGGATTCAAGAAAGATAAATTTTACTTACCTTCTGTCCAAAATGCTCAGTGTAAAATGGGAACATTACTCATGGGAACGTACGACCTATCATCTCCAAGATTTTAATGTTGGCTCATGTGTCATAAATATATTTAATTATTGATTTTAAGATTATTATTTATGTATAAATATTATAATAATGTAATGATTATTATTCTAGGTATGTTTAAATAATGACCCCATTGACTATAGTTGATCTACCAAATTTGTTTTTGATATGTAAATTAAATATGGTCAAACCACCTGATATAATCCTAATTAATTAAGTAATTTTATATAACTTATTAAAAGGTGTAATAAAAGTAATAAAAATAGTGACATTTTTTTATCAGGTATCTAAATTATGAATATGAGTTTATTATTCAAAAACATAATGTCACAAGTGATAAGTCAGACTCAAGGTAAGGTACATCATCTCAATTTCCTTTTATTTATGCATTTCTTGATGATATGAACATTTATTCTTTTATATAGTTTATATCAAAACTCTTTGATATGTTATATAATTAATTTATCTATTATCATGATTTGTTAATGTTTTTTTAATTTTATTCTTCCATGTGGATTATGATTTAAATATTTTCAATGTGACAAATGACTTTTCTTCTAAATAAATTCCCTATTAATTTATTCTATAAAATAATATTTCTATTCCATATACATTAATTGATTTTTTTTTGAAATTATTTATATATACATAAAATACTTATAATGTTCAGTTTATTTATATTTTACTTTATTTAATAGTTTCTAAAAAGTAATATATTAATGTGTTTTAAATAGAATGATGACAATGAATTTTCTTTCCATTGTAACTATTATTTTATTTCAAGATTCCTTTTAAATATTACATGTGTTATTAAATAAAAAAATACTTTTTATTGTGGGTATTTTTGGGGTGAAAATGGTTTCTCTAAATAAAGGTGTATTTTTTGTTGAAAATGGTTTTTTGAAATAGAATGGTACATTAATATTTTATGGGAATTTTCATATGAGTTTAAAAGAGTTTTTTAAATGATCAAAATGTATTATTTTATGATGTGGTTCTTGGACATTATAAATGAGGGGTTCACCTAAATTTCACTGGGTGAGCCCATTTTAGCTTAAAATATGGGTTTGACTAGATAACTCTCCAATGCATTGGGTAATGATTATGTTCTTCAAAGAATTATATTTAAAGTTGTTCATATGGTTATTACAATTTTTAAGGGTTCTGTAAGGGTTCTAGGGGATGATATCCCAATATACCTACCTGAATTTCATATTCCTTCTAATAAGTTCTCCTGGAAATAATTTTTTATAATATAGAATAAATGATATTTTTAATGGATTTATATTTCCATTAATGTGTAAAATTTTATGTTTTCATTAAATAGGTTTTCATTTGTTTTAATGTATTTCACTAGACTAAAAATTTATTTCTTTTTGTATCCATTACTGAGCTTTTTTTCTCATCCCATATTTTTAAATGTTTTTATAGGATTTAAGGACAGATAAAGGATTGAAAGAGGTCAATTTGAAATTCAGGAAGAGTTTTCATAAAAATAGATCATAATTTATTTTAAAAATTTCTATATTATGGGGAAAATGGATACTAATATAAAGTGTCTTATTTATATTTTATGGTTTTTATATGGATGAGTTATAACCTAATTATTTAAAACTCTAAACTATAAAAATCTCCTCAATTTGAAATAATGTAATTTCACAATTAAAACTCAAGATTATGTAATATTTAAGGTTAATGAATTATAGTTGGTAAGAAAGGATTTTTTAGATAACATTAGAGGTTATGAAAGTGTTAATATAATTCCCATAGAATATTAAAATTTATTTTTAAGTTTAAATGATATATAATTTGAAGATTACCATATTGATTATCTGGAACTATTTATATTAAGAATGGGGTTCCTCATCGAAAACAGGGAAGCTGTAATGGGAATAAACCTAGAGAAAGATATCCTTCTATATCAAATTATTGAGGTGTTTTTAGTTGGAACAAAACAGTTTTTTTAGTGATAAATTAGTTGACATAAGCTATAAATGGGAGTGGTATCAATGATAATGAGCAACCACATCTTCTATGAATGACCATGTCTATTATAGAGAATTTAATGAGGCAACGTCCACTATATTTTAGTGGATCATCTGACCGCATGATATATGAATGATGAATAAATGATCTAGAGAAGACATTTGATGTCATGGGATGTTTAGAACGTCAAAAGTTAACTCTTTCCATTAATCATTTTGAAGGGGATGTAAATTGATGGTGGTATTTTGTTTAGAATATCAAATAGAAATATGATCTTGATTCCATGGAATAGGAAATACTCAAGGATAAATTTCTTGATAAATATTTAACAAAAGTAGTTCCACTCTAAATGGAAAAACAATTCATGGAATTAATGAAAAAATATAATGATTTTATTCCTACATATAAAGAAAAAATCACAAGAGTGGATAGGTATGAGATGGATTTTATTGAGGATATGGATAGAAAAATTAATCAATTTTACTCAGTATTAAAAACAATTCAATGATCATCATTGTAATCATGAGGATTTATAATCTATTATAATGTTTTTATCCATGTTTAAATGGTTAAGATAGAGTTTTCTAACTCTTATGTTCCTCGTGGTGATGAAAGTAAGAAGTGGTAAAGATGGTAGGTGATGAGGCAACATACATCAAAAAAATATAGAGGTAATTAGTTGAAGTTATAATATTGTGGTATGTGTGCTAAAAATAACCATAGATAATATCATATGAATTTAGGAAAGTGTTACCGATGTGGACTTTTTGGCCACATGGCTCGCAAATTCTAGGAAAAGAATCCTGAGGAATCAGAGAATGGGGTAACTAATAGACATCAAATGGTGAGATATTATTTTCATAATGAGTTGGGTCATTATACAGATGTGTGTATAATGATAGTTTCACATGATATGAATCATCATTATTAGAAATAAAAGGGTATAGTAAGGTCATATTATAATAATATGTTTGATGTTGGGTCATCAAATGGAGCTGTGATAGGCTTGTTAATTGTGTATTTGAATTATGCAAGTACCCTATTTGACTCTAGATCTACACATTATGTAATTGCAATTAAATTTGAAAGTAAATTGGGAATATCACATCATGAAAGTAGGATATAACTTTTGGTGAATCTCCAAGGGGAATTATTAAGGCAACCAACATTTAAAAAATAAATTCCTTTTGTTATTAGTGGGATCATATTTCATATAAATATTTTTGAACTGGACATAATAGTGTTTGATATCATTCTTAGTATGTAATTGATTTTAGTTTATCATGATAAGTTAGATTACAGTGCTAAGAATATTGTGATCAATGGTTTCATGCCTTTGATAAATTACCAAAAAGGTGAGAAATTGATTAGAGATGGAAGTTAAAGTTACCTAGATAATTCACTAAAAATAAAGAAACTATTCAAATTAGTGTTGTCCCAGTAAAAAATGCATACATGGATGTTTTTATGGAATATTTTACTTGTTTTATTTCTAACTAAGAGGTTGATTTTAATGTCGACTAAATACCCGATTCTAAGACTATTCCAAAACCCCCTTATCGAATCTCTCATGTAGAACTTGTATTATTGAAAAATAAAATATAAGACTTATTAGATAAAGGTTTAATTTGACAAATAAATTCACCATGGGGTGCTCCTATCATGTTTTATGAAAAATAATATGGTTCAATGAGACTTGGAATTGATTATATGGCCTTAAATAAAATCACTATTAAGAAGAAGTATCATTTTCCTCTTATCAATGATTTCTTTGATCATATCTAGGGAGAAAAGTATTAATCGATGGTTGACCTGTGGTTGGGTTACTATTTGTTTAATTTTAAGGAGGAATACATTTTGAAAACTGTGTTTTGTACAAGATAGGAAACTATGAATATGTAGTTATACCGATTGGGTTATCTAATGCACTTACATTATTTAAGAATCTTACGAATAGAAATTTTAATTTTTTATTAGAAAAGTTTTTGGTAATGTTTAATGATAAAATTTATCTATTTTCTAAACATAAAAATAAGCATTAAAGATAGTAAAGGGTTGTTTTTAAATCATAAAAGAAAAAAAATTGGATGAGTAATTTAGAAAGTGTCAATTTTGGTTGTGCGAAATTTCATTCATTGGATATACAGTTTCTAAATGTGGAATAACTATTGACACTGCCAAAACAAAAATTGTTGAAGAATGTCCAAGAAGAAAAAAATTCAAAGAAATTATTATTATTTTTGGATTAGAGTGATACTAAAAATATTTTCTTGAAAACTCTTCTTGGTTTTATAGACCATTGAATATGTTAACTAGAAAAAGGAGTTAAGATAATCTATATAATATAATGTGAAGTTTTTTTTTCAGGAATTGAAAATAAGATTGTTGAACGCACCAGTTTAGGATCTTCCTTCTAGAAATGGAAAATTTATCATCTATTGTGATACTTCTTTTAGAGGAATAGGGTTCATCTTAAAAATGAATGATCAATAAATTTCTTATACATCATGTTAGTTTAATCCTCACAAGATAAATTACCCTACGTATGATTTGGAATTAGATATTGTGGTTTTATATTTAAAAATATGTTAGAATAATTTGTTTAGAGTAAATTGTGAAATATATAATGGTAAGAATGGTTTGAAGTATATATTCACTCTGAATGAATTGAACATGAGAAAAATAAGATGGAATGAACTAATCAAATATTACGTTGGCATGATTCATTACCATCCTAAAAAATCAATCAAAGTGGGTGATACTTTAAGTCAAAAAATAATTCTATATTATCTGGGTTAAATTTGGATTGTGACACTTTGGTGAAATATTTTATGAATTTTAGCATAGAAATTGTGGATGTAGTAAAAATATTTAATTTGTTTTAGTTTTCGGTATAACTGATTTTGTTAGAAAGAATTACAAAATCTCCTAAGGAGTATTAATATATGTTCATTATTAGAGGTGATTCTCTTATCCTCCACTAAATTAGACCCTTGTAACCTCGGTTATACATTTTCCTATTTTCTTTCACCTCAAATAAAAAATTACATGACATGGAGGATAAATATTTGTTAGAAAAGGTAGAATTTATATAGAATGGTAATTTACCTAATTATAATATTGATGAAGAAGGTATTTAATAATTTGGAAAAATATTATTTGTGACTTAATATTCCATTTTTAGGAAATATGTTTTGACTAAAGCTCAATGTTTTCCATTTTCCATTCATCCGAGCAATACTAAGATGTCCAGATACATTCTAGAGTATTATTTGTGGGATGGAATGAAAAGAAACATATCAAACATTCCATGAAATGTTTTAATTTTTCAGAATGTTAAGGAACAAAGACAATTACCAAAAGGTGTGGTTCGTCCTTTTTTAGTTCTAGAGTAAAAATTGGATAATTGATCAATGGATTTCATGGTAGGATTTCTAATTAATTCTGAAGGTAATAATGTGATTTGGGTTATTATTTATTGATTAAATAAATATACACATTTACTTACCATTTTAGATAAAAATTATTTATATGACCTATCTCAACTGTATATGAAGGATATAGTCAGGTTAAATGTAGTGCCTCTCTCTATTGTATCAGGCCATGATCATAGGTTCAGATCTAAATTTTGGAAAGGACATCAAAATTCATTAGGTAATGAATTAAATTTCATTACATATTTTCATCTTTAATCCGATGGATAGTCTGTATAGATGATTCTGACCTTTGAAGATATGCTTCATTCTTGATCAATGGATTAATAAATATTTTGGGATCAACATATTTCTTTAGATGAGTTTTCTTATAATAATAGTTTTCATTCTAGTATACATATGACACCATTTGGGGAATTATATGAAAATAGGTTTTGAAAACAATTATTTTGGGATGTTGTAGGAGAAAGGAATTTTATGTAACTATATTTGGTAAAGGAAATTATATTGAAATTTAATTTGATTTAGTGAAACATGAGTTTGGCTCAAAGCATGTTGAGAAATTATATGAAGAACCAGAGTAAAGATCATTCTTTCGAGGTAGGTGATCATGTCTTTCTCAAAGTCTCTCCATAGAAATGTGTGATGTGTTTTGATAATAAGGGGAAGCTACATCCATGGTTCCTTGAAACATATGAAATCATGGATAATGTTGGATCATTTTCTTATTGAGTGTCCATACCTCCATGTTTATCTCAGGTACACAACGTTTTTCATTTTTGACTGTTTAGGAAATATATGACAGATTTATCTCATGTTTGAGCCCTGAAGTAGTTTAATTTGAAGAGAATATTTTATATAAGGAATATCTTGTTTAGTTTATTGGACTCAGTGTGGAAGTTTTTCAGAATAAGTTGATTCAAAAGGTTAATGTTTTATGGATAACTCATATGGTTGAAGAGGCAACATGGGAATATGAAAATTTTATGAGGGAAAGATATCCCCACTTATTTAATAAGTGAATAAAAATATTATGATGACATTTATAAAATATAATAAGGTCATAACTATTTAAGAAATGATAGAATAAATCATTTTGATATTTAATAAAATAAATTAGACAGTTATATTAGTGATAAAAATATCATGTAATTTTTATTCAAAAAGGAAATTTTTTAATTAAATAATTTTCATATAACGTTTTATTAAAAATAATAATTTATAAATATTAGAAAAATAATTTAATAAATTTAATATCATTTTTATCCCCCCAATACTCTACCATATTTACCTTTTAGAAATAAATTTAACTTTCTTGATAACTTTTTAATTCACACAACACCCGATTTAAACAAAACACTATTTAGTCACATTTTTCATATTCAGTTAAATTATAAAACTTTTAGAGAGTAAATATAGTAAATTTATATTTTAAATATCCAACCAATTATTTTTACACTCATCTAATATATTTTATGGGCATAAGATAAAAACAAACCTAATTTTATGCATAATATTCTATATTGTTATCAAGGAACTCTTACCACCTTTTGATGGAGAAACTATTTTAAATCCATTTTTTGGAAATTTTCTAAATATTATATTCCAAAATAATTTTAATCATTGAAATAATATCATAAAAATTATTTTAGGGTGCATTTTTGTCGTTTTTCTAGAATGTTTCATTTTCAATTGTATATTGAAAAATAATGAATTTTAATTCAAAACTGAATTTTTCGTCTAATTTATTTTTGAGGTAAAATTATATTTTAAAACTATTTTAATGTATAATTAGAATAATTTTTAATAAATTAATCCAATTTAGGTCATTGAAATCAATTTCATTTTAAAATTGGATATAAACACTTAGGAAACTTTTGAATGTTTTTACGTTAAAAAACCATATCGTCATCCTGTCACATGATCAAGTTAAAAATAATTTATGCCTCTAATGTGATTTTAATTTGAAAAAATATGTTACATATTTTGAATAATGATAATTTATAATGTCTAATAAGGTCAAGATATTTTTTTACCAAAATATTGATGAAATTAATTAAAATTAATTACAACGATTAATATTAAATTAAGATTAACAATAGACTAAACCTTAATATTTATGGCCCAAATGACCTAGAAACTTATCTAAAATACATTCTATGGAAATATTTATAACATATACTAAAACTTATCTAATCTTGACCAATATTTTATCTACTTTCAATGGGAAAAACATTTGTGGAATTCCCTTTCCAAAAATTTACAAGAGTATCACTCCACCCCCACTATAAAAAGACCTCCACTCCTCCCACATACTCATGCCTCAAAAAAAAAATATATTAGATCCTAAAAATAAATCACCTATTCTAATAATCCAACATTTGGAATAAATCCATTGAAGTAATCCCTTTGGCACAAAACAAAAGGAGTTACACAAAGAAGAGGTAACATCCCTCCTCAAGCTCTTCAGTTTTATATTAATTATCCACACCCTAAAATATTATTATTCCAAAATTATATAATAACATAATTATCCTAAATATATTTTTAATTATTTATATTAGGGTTTCAACTTTCACTTACACACACATCCATCTAATGGGTAACAAACCTATCGTTTATGTGTAAGGTGAACAACTGCCTCGCGAAATGATGGTTGTTCTATTTTCCTTTACCACCTCTCATAGTGGGCATTATAATGGAAACAATATTTATATTTGATATATATAACATTTTAATATCATTATTCTTCCGTAATTTTTATATAAAACATACCCTAATGATTTCCATTTTGTGTAAATACGATAACATCGTTTGGGAAAGTGTGAACTACCACCCTCCCAAAGAGATGTGATTTCTTCACACTATACATGAAAAATTTAAAGGGATGGTTTTATTAAACCTATGATACATATATGAGATAAATATAATAATATAATTATAATATACATATATATAATTTAGTTTTTATTCTTTTAATATGAAAAATAAATTAAAGTAGCATTCGTGCGTACATACAACCTACCATCTCCATCAATAGTGAATTTCATTTTTATCTCAAAATATTATGGATTATTATAAATACATATATAATGAATAAATATTATATTAATATCATGTTTTAAATTTTGGATATGATTAAAACATTATCTAATTAATAATAACAATAAGTAACAATTTAAAACATACTCGACAAACTAGACAATTAACACCCAAAATAGAGAAAATAAAAAAATATTGATATCAAAAGTGTAATAAAATATTATAAGAATATAATATATGAAATTATAAACATGAATATTATTTTTAATAAGTTAATAAAACTCTTAAATCCATTATACATAAGGATACATTCTTTTCAAACAAAATGAAACTCAAGGTGGGGTTTTGTCTCATGTTTCATATCATTGAGTCTTATTTGTTGTTATGTAGCAATTAACTATTATATTGAATATATAATACCCTTTGACATGTTACATAATTAATAAAATTATCATCAAGATATTTTTAGTTTTATTTATTTCATGAGAATTATGATTCAAATGATTCAATGCGGTATGGGACACTTTGGAATATTTAATGATTATTTTCCTAAAGAATGTTCTTAATGGTTATCTTTGCAATCTCATTTCCTTTTGAGATTTTTAACTTAATATTTAAACAATCACATTATTGTAATCGTTTTTTCATATAAATTTCTTTTAATATATATATTATCATACATTGGATGTTATTATTTCATAAAATGTATGTCGTTATTTACATATTGTGTTCACTTTCATGGTTATTTGATTAACTAGGGAATTATTGATAAATATGTATCCTTTATTATATATAGATATTTGATAAGGAATATTTTTTATTATTTGAATATATTAATTAATATGAGCTATGGTTTGGATTGGTATGATAGGGTAGGGCCCAGTTATATATATCCCCTCAATGCATTGGTAGTCTCATGAGACAAAATTGTTGGCCAAATAAGATGGATTTCAACCAGACAAGATAAACTATCTTATGAATAGTCTTGATGGTAATGGTTCCATGTACTTAGGAAATATGGAGTGTAAAAATTATTAATTTACCTCATTTATATTCAGTTATTATTCCTCCATGATATTTTATGTCGACATATATATGGATAGTTTTCATTTTTAGTTCATTTATTAAATGGCATGTATTTCTAGTTATTACCTTTCCATCATGATTTTTTCTTACCCAGTTTATTTGAATGACATGTTTTTTTAGTTACTCACTTTTCCCTATAGATTTAATCTCATCAATTCATTATTAATTCAACTTTACTTACCCTTAATAATCATTTTAGCTCACCCTTATTATGTTTCCTTTCCCATTATTATAAATAGGAGTCCTTTGAATGTGTTTCAAAGATGCTATTTATTTCATTTTACTATGTTTCATGTTTGTATTCTCTATTTCCCAATGTATTATAGGTATAATTAATGTAATATGGATTTCCAAGACTAATAAAATAATTGGTCTTTTGGTATTTTATTCCTTTTAATCATTACAATATAAAAAAATAATGTACTGGCTCTGGGCTTCTAGGTTCCGGGTGTTAGAGTTGGTATCAAAGAAATTTTTGTAGAATCCTTAGAAACTATATTTAGAAAACATAGATTAGGGATCACGTCCCTATGATAGACTTCAAGGATAAGTATAGAATAACATCATATAATTTTGGTAAGGTATATATTATGTGGGTATTCATAGAAATACATCCCTATCTAGAGACTATAAGTGGACGTGGTTCTGGAACAACTGTACCTAGGAGTAACAACTCAAAAATTGTGTGTCGGGCCTGACATGGTGTAACTTGGTACATGAAAATGATCTTTACTATATACCTAGTTTGACACACCCATTGGATACACATAGGATAGTTTACATTTTCATTACAAACCATTATGAAGGATTTAAAAGTAATGATGTCCCCAAATAAACCAAAGTTTATTATTCTAGTATTTATGATGCATAAATATATGTTATGTGTTATACCATAATTTTAATTATGCATTAGTATTTTATGAGATAATAAAATATATTATATTAAATATAAATGGAACCTGGAAGGAAGAATGGTGTAAATAATCATGAAAAATGTAGATATTTCCCTATTGAGGAAACCAACACAGATCATACTGGAACGAAAAAAATCATAGAAATATTAAGGAAACATAATCATGTTATTACAAAATAACCTTCCTTGGATAGAGAAACCAATTACATTGAGAGAATATTATATGTTGGATCAATTTATAAATATAATCCCCCATCGTTTAGTGGAACTACTAATCCAATTGTATTTGAGCAATAGATTAAGTATCTTGAGAAGATATTTTTGACCTTAGGATGTAGTGAAATGGAAAACGTTACACTTGCAGACTACTCTCTTCAATGTGATGTTGATCAATGGTGGTACATTATCCAGAATTATATAGAGGAATAAGAAATAGAACTAATGGAATAAATGAATTTTAATGAGACATTCTTTTAAAAATACTTCCCTCATGATCAACAAATTGAGATGAAGAAGAAGTTCCTTACCTTAATGGAAAAGGAAGAAGTGAGTGTTAAAGATAATGAATTTACACGTGCCTATCACAGGGTGTGAAAAAACAAATATTAACTAAGTTAAAATGTAGTAAATTGGTTAACCTAGGCTTTATCCAGAGAGGAGTGCACAAAAATAAAGCTATCACTTAAATTAAGAGAAATAAGTGGTGGTTGTTTTTGAAATTGTTTGATTTTGAAAAGAAACTAATGTGAAAAAAAAAATAAAATAAAGAAAAACAATGAAATTTTATTTCAAATAAAAATATTGAAAATAGTGATATGAATTGAGTGATCAGGTTGGGATCATTTTTCCAATTGCAATGTTATCATAGTTCCAATTTATCCAATCCTCTTCTACTAAGCCGATTAAAGTGAGTTTCCACGATTGCTTCTTATCACACCCTTGGTAAAATGGTGATGGTGAGAGTAAAATTTTCCATGTTCTAAGATTGGTATACTATTCTTACTATGTGTGAATTATTTATAGAGAATATACTCAAGTAACATAGGAAATTCTTGATCAGGTCTTGTTTATCCCAAACAACCATGAATATCCACTACCCCTCCCACACATACTGATGATTTCCAAGTACTTAACCACTAATCCATAATCTATTCCATTATATATAGACCATAACCTAGTGGATGGAGAAATTTATCATTGAAAAAATAAATAAAAATAATAGAATCTAAAATCAAATACAATCGTACATGATAATAAAAACCATTATAAGAAATTGGAAGTGATTTCACAAAAGAGAGAACAAGATCTTTGAACATTAATAGTATCAAATCATGATTTACAAAAGGGAAAGCCTATAATTCCCCAATCACACAGAATTTTACCCCACTATGGTATGGGTAGTTGTGAATAAGTTGTCAAAAGAACAAATTACAAGACTAAGAAGAATAAAAGAGAGAAAATAAAGAACAAAAATTTTTATCCTCCAAAATCTGTCCTCGAGAAGTTTTCTTCTATTATGCCCACCAGCTCGCCAAAACTCACTGGTGTCTCTTCTAATAAAATATTTTGAATAAAGTTGGGTATTGTCCCTAAAAATTTCAATTTCTTTTGATAGGTTTAATGAAATATACAGATTAATAAATGAACATGTCTTTTCCTGGATGCCAATCACAGTTTCACCCACTCCACATAGACTCGATGATAAGATTCCTTAATGGAATACTTAATTTATGAAATTTAATTTGAGACCTAAATTTTCAGTCCTATATATAAACTATATAAAATTACATAATTTTAAGCTCATAAATGTAATATATGCTTGATTTAATATGGTGGGATCCATTCTGCCAGCCAGAAATATTTCTCCACTTGATTGATTTTTCTAGGACATTGTATGTAGAATTGGGTCTTAGTATAGAAGAAAAAAATGAAGACCACGATCAAGTAAAAACTAAAAAAGGAGTCAATTAAATAGGATATTAATTGTAAATGTTATAACCAAAAAACCAAATCTTTAGAAAACTATATTTTTTTAGAATTATCAAATTTTCACAATTAAGCCCATAATTTACCAAAAACAATAAAATGATGCAAATATACTCAAAATGAATAATTTAGAGGGAGTAAATCATTTATAAACATATGAAAAATAATGAAAATATTAACATTAACAATTCACCCACACTTAGAACCTGGACTCTTAGACAAATCAGCATCAAAATCCAAATCAAAAAAAATTCGAAACACATGCCCATGAGATCCACCAATTTGAAAACAAGAAACAAAATATATCATGCCACATCAAAAAACATTATTCCATGTTCTCAAACTAGACTATTCAATATACTTACTCTTTATTTATGATCATATAGAGTATATATTTTTATTATTTAAAAAACAAATTGTGTTGTAAAACATTAATGAAGATAGTATAAAGTGTTTTCAAGCACAATGATATTTGAAAAAACTCTAGTCATACCGTCTAGCCTTTGAATGTAAAAAAATACCTATTGAGACACTAGATCTAATATATTGGACTATAGGTATGGAAGAATATTTTAATTTGAAAATGAATAATGAATAATATAATTTTTTTCAAATCCTAAATACAAGAATATTATCTTTATAAATTTGGGTTATATAAATATTCTCATTGATAATGAAGAAGTAAAATAGAACAAAACTCATCTTGATTGTAAAATTTACTACTAAATTATGTTTATAGAATTTATGAAAAATTGTGTTTATAAATATATTTCTCCATTTTTGATGTGCATAGTAGAAACCCACATGTACTTTCTTTATGCTAGTATGGGTATCCACTCCATAAATGCACATGAGAAGGTCCATATAAAATTATAAATTCTAATTTTTTTGTAGAATTCATTAAAAAAATGAGAATAAATTTATCCACCCTTTAATGACCATCATATATTTGAGTAAATATTATAGTTGAATACCATTTTGAAAATATCTTATTAATGGAGGCATTAATATAGATTTTATATTAGTTTATTGGGATAAGTATATTGTTTTAGTGAGAGTGGTATTTCCCACATTGACTTCTTTAATATCCTATTAAATAAATATAAATACAAATCCCCATTATATCATGTGGAAGATCATTTCATACTAAAATAGAGACATAATAATTTTAGTTATATTGGATAATTCATTTTTGGAAACATTGACAAAGTGCATAATGTAATATAGTATTGGATCTGAGGTAAAATGATCCATCATTTTCAATGTGTATCCACGATTGAGTACCAATTACACTTTCCTACTATCATACACTCCCCTGGTCTATTTTATCAATAATTTATAATCAGTATTAATGTTTAAATAACAATCTAATATAGTAAATTATAACTCAAATCTAGTGATGGGGGATCATAATTTTACCACATTATTAGTTCATCCATTTTTGTTCCCAAGTGTTTAATTTATTTTAAATAATTTAATACGTGTTTGGTGAGTAAAATAACTATGATGCCGGTAGTGGTTTTCTTTATGTAAAATATTTATGTAAATGAAAACATATTCATTATAATATGATGAATAATAATTGTAATTAAATATTGCCAAACAATATTAACATTATTTTATATGTGATTGAAATAATTTTTTTGAAGAGGTTTGAGATAACCCCTGATTATGTTGAATTAAAATGTCTTGATGTGTAATGGTGATGGAACCTTTATACAACCTAGGTAAAGGTAAATTGGTAAAAACATTAATTATTTAATGTTATGTTATACCAATTTAAATGTAAATTGAGCCTTATGAAATGATGTAGAGAAACTCATGAGGTTGCATAATGGTAGGTCACTATATGTGTAAGGGAAAATACATTTTCATAAGGGTAGCATATTCATGCATGAAATGTTACTTGAGGTTTGTGTAAAGTTAACTAGACACCTACATAAGGGTACTATTCAATATAAGGGTACTATTTTATGGGTAATCCATGAATTCTTAAACTTACATAAAGTTGAATAAAAGATTGGAAAGGGTACAATGAGCCTATGTAAAGGTATACGAAATATTCATATTGTTTTTACCAATATTTCTCATGATCAACACATAATGGTTTTACTAAAACATTTATGATAAGATTTATGGAATAAATAATTATAATTCCATGATTAAATACATCATTCTCATGAGATATAGAGGATTTTTATGCCAATGATTCATTTAATATCCATGCATATTCCACGCATAAATAGAAGATCCCTATTCAAGAGAAAATTGTAACGAGTCCAAACCTTCAAATGAAGTAAAATAATATAAATTCAACATAAATAATTCATTTTCATTCTATAAATTATAAATCAATTATGGAGACCATGTGTTTTTATGTTAAAGTTAAAAAAGATGAGGTTTTTTTATGAAATAAGAAGCCACAGGTATTCGAGAATGATGATACTACATGAAGAATAAAAACAGCATGATCCTATATATTCATCTTTTTCATGATGAACTTGGATGGGATGAAACCTTCAGGCATTAAAAAATACAAGGTATTAAAATAGAGAATCCCTAGTAGTGTGGGAATTTAAAATTAGATGTATTCGTACATTTTAGGCCATCAAAGATGATATTTTCAGAAAGAATAATGATATCTTGATTCTATAGGGTATTTAAAATGAAAAATAGCTATGAATAATGTCCTTCCATGTTAAAAAATATGTAAAATATTTAACCTTCGGGTATTTCAAATGAGTAACATAAAGATTCAGAGTACCTATATAATATTGAGGTATTTGATATGAGTAAATATAACACCCCAAACTATATGATTATTCATTTTTAAAATGATGGAATATAATACCTAAAACCATGTGATTATTTATATATAAAATTATAAAGAAATTTTATTCATTCATAAAAAATTTAATTCATGTGATATCTCATGAAAATCATTGTTTCTGTTGTTAATAAATGTGTGTATGCGATTTATGAAGAAAACATGAGAAAATATTGAGAGACCTTGCATCCATTATGAATGAATATTTTGGGGATCTGACATACATAATTAAATAATAAAAAGTTTAGTGGAAGAAAAGAGTCCTTGAATAAGACACTCTATAATATTTAATGATTCATATAAAAACATTATTAAATATTTAAGAATAGTTTCATGGGAAATAGAAATTTATTATGTAGCTATTGATTATATTTATGAATTTTATATAAAAAACCTCATCTAATAAACTCATAGAACACAACTTTCAAAAATATTTTTTAAGATTATTTTAGTTTGGGTTAATCCTTTAAATAAGGAAGATGTCTTTTAGAAGACTTGGGAAGTAGGAGTAGAATCTAGAAGACTCTAGAGTATGATAAGGCCACCATGGATTCTTTATTAATTTATTTTATAGGTAAGAGAATTTTTATATATTATAGACTCTATAATGGAATAATTGTGGACTTAGTGTTGATGGGATTGGACTTTCCATGGATGTGACACTTTGAATATAGTTTTGAATCCATGTTAGGGATATAACCAATATGGAATGGAGTATCCCATTTAACTGAACCATGAAAATTCTATGTGGTACTATCTATAATAATATATCTACACATGAGGTGATATTTATTGATAATAATTATTGGATCAAGAACCATAACCAGTTCAATAGGTTAAATTAAAATAGAATTTTTAAAATGAGGCTGTCCTTTATTTACTCCCCCACTTAGTGGTATAAAACATGTATTTGGACTCTATAATTGGTTTCTGATGCATGTTACTTAAAAATATCCAAGAATCATTAAAGATGTAATTTTATAAGGATTTCAATGATATATTTCCCTTATTTTAGGAGTTTTATAAAATGGTGACACGGATAAATAATTTCTTAGAGAGTAAATCATTCTACATTCTTTTTATAATAATAAGAACAAGAAGAAGTTACCCCATAAGTTTTGTTTTGTATATGAGGTAAAATTTGAACCTAATTTTTTTCATGTTTATAAAAATAAATGGAGAAATGATGTGAAATTTCATAATCTCTCTTGGAGTTGAAAATTAAATGTGATTTTGAAGATTAATCGAACCTGGCATCATTTTTTATTCCACATAATTCTCTTTCAATGTAAAATAAGAACATTGGACAATCATATAATATGTTAATTATTTAATGGTAAAACATTTTTCAAGGGATAATGTTTTGGAAAATACTACGTAGCATTGAATCTAATAAAAAATAAAAACATTTAATCTCATAAAAAATAAAATGGTATCCAATATGAAGTAATAACATACTATGAATGAAGATAATTACCAAGACATTTGAAAAAAATATAACATTGAAGAAGGATTTGATTTAGAATCATATATCTCAAAACCCAACATGATGAAATGAGATAATAAGGTATGGATACTTCTCCAAATATAAAATTCAATGAATTTTTAGATAAAGTAAAACAGTATGAGAATAAGTTACCTTGACGAGAGGAAAAAAACATTTAAATAAATGATAAATATCCCTTTAAAATATATCTCTACACATAAATAAACAAAGAGGAATCCAGATATAAAATTTTGTAGTAAAGAGTTTCTCTATGAAAAATCATGAATTTTGGTTCCAAAAAAGATGAAATCACCAATTTTCTTTTATTTGATAATATTTATCCACATCGTGAGTAGATTGTTTTGAGGAAAACAAGTAATTTTTTTTGAAGAACTCTAGAATTAAAAATATCTTAATCAAGGAGAGACCAAATGAGGTATGAATTATTTATTGAATTATTCAAGTGTTCAATCCTCAATAATATAGAAAGTCATTAAAATTGGAGTAATTTATACAAGGTGAAATAATCTATATGTAAAATATATAACAAATATTTACAAGGATATTTATTATCATCGAAAAATGATTTTTATACAAAAAACATCACTCAATGTTTTGGAGAAAAAAAGATCCTAAAATGGGTTTATCAAGAAACAAAATACAAGAACTCATAACAACTATCTTAGATGAAAATATGAAAAATATAGGAGAAACAATATAAGGTTATTCCAATTATAAAAGAGGTGGAAAAATTATTCTATAAAAAGAATCAATTCTTAGGATGAAAATATGAGCACAATCCATGAATCATATAAACATAGAAGAAATTACATCCCATAATGATCATTGAAAGAAGAAGAAATAAAGGATGATAAGAAACTATCACCTGGAATGTGTATTCAAATTATGAAATATGTTCCTCTACATTCTATTTTATTCTATATGTTTTGAACTTACATGTATGAAAATTAAAGAGTAGTTTGAAGAAATCACTTCTAGAGAGAATGATGATATTTTCCTCCATGGAGTCATCTGACTATGATAAGAATGATAACGAGGTACACATCCCATAATTTGGAGTTAAATTTAGTTTTTGGTATGCCAGTCACACTCTCATACCTTATTTTTATTTTTAATTATTAAGGGGGATTACTTGGATGATGAAAATATGAGACCAAATATAGTTATTCTTGTGCACAAAAAATTTCTAATATGTTTTTAAATGTTTTTAGGATCATGTATTTCTTGTCTTAATATAAAATTTATTCATATTTTGAGAATTTATCATATTGGAATCACATTTGAGTATTTAATGGATATCTTATATAACCATGGTTATATCTCTATTGTTTTCTACATTAGGTTATCTCATGTAGACTTTGATTTGATTAACTAAGTCATATTTTCTAAGTATCATGTCATATCATTACATTAATTAAAATATTATGTCATTTTTTTTGAGAATAGTGATTAGAATTTTCATTTGATTTTCTATAACATAATTAAAAGATGTTCACACCACATATATACTTTTAAAATGTGAATGTATATTGATAATAAAATATAAAGGGGAGATTATTGTGACCAAGTACTATATTTTTTCCCATGCATCAATATGTGTGTAACAACCCCAGATCTAGTAACCCAAGGACAATGGTTAATTTATTACATTAGAATGGATATCATCTGTCTCATGAAACTGGATAAATCAGTTATGTAGTGTAGAAAAACCAAATACATCTATGATTCTCATATTACATTGGAAATAAACAAATACATAACATAAACACATTATTTATTCTATAATATTATTCATAATATCCTTTTTCATATCGTGAAAAATTAAATCAAATATAAGTGTGAGCTAAAATTCATAGTAAGTGTTACCTACAATGGAAGATAACATGAGTAAATAAGCTAAAATCAACATGAAAATTAAATAAAATATAAACACATGACATTTAATGATCGAATTTAGAATAAATGAATTAATGGAAAATATAAATGAAATAATCAACTTGATAATATAAATTTGAATTATCAATGGAGTAAATTCATACTATTAGAAATTAGGATATCATACATCATGATATGTGTACTATTATGACTATTGGAACCAAGGAATTTCATATCTGGAAGATGGAAACAATATGTAGTTTTGTATTGTTTTCAATATTAACTTAGATGATCAGGGAGTTTTCACGGAAAGTGATCTTATAGTTCATGCTTGATACATGGTTGAAGGTGGAGTCATTTACCTACGTTTTCAAAACTTTGAGGCAGAAAATAAGGACTCAAGAGAAATATTCATGAAAGTTTGTCTTCTAGGATTGAATATTCTCAAATATGTTAAAGTTATGAGTTTTTGGATGATCGGGTTTCACAAAAACTGGGTTTCACAATATATTTAGATTCACAAAGGTATGAATCTTCACGAATTTAGGATTGAAATATGGTGTTTTCCATGACTAATATAATAATCCAAATGTGATATGGGTTGACAGTGAATCTTCATGACTATGAGAAGCTTTATGAATGGGTTAAATATCATTGTATTTTCACAAATAGAAGAGATTCACGTACATGTTTTTGGAGGTCTATATAAATTTCTCCAGAGGCTTGGAATATTAGTGAAAGCTTTGTTCATTAAATATAAAGATTCCCCCACATAATTTGACATGATGATAGTTGGAGAAAGGGATGAATTTATTTAATTTCACATGAGTTGAGCGCTTCATGAATCCAAATTTTATTGTGAGATTTAGCATCACAAACATACTAGTTATGTATTAACTGATGCTAATTATTTTGAGTTATGGGAGTTTTTTGATGAAACGTTTTTTCTAGAGACATAGTGTTCTGTAAATGTAGTGAGATTTGTGAAGGTAGTTTGATTTGAGAAGGTTTTATGCTTTATGAAGGAAGGGAGATTCATGAAGGTGTTTTGGTTTTCAAGCACTTGAATTTCATTAAAATATAAAGGGGTTTTCAAGAAGGCTTATAACATCATGAGTATTAGTGTTGAACATCTGGTTTAAGTGAATAATGTTTTCAAATTCATTAACTCAGGAAATCAGCGCAAGAATAGTCTTATGTTAGTTGAGGAAAGATTCTTAAATTCTATTCAACTAATTCTACCTTCATGTCATTAAACTGAGTAAGAATTCTCCTAAGTCATTGAGATATGGGGAGTAGAATGAAGTGATCTAAGAGAGGAAATGTGCTATCCATAAAAGTATTTTAAAAGTATTTTCCCTAGTACAGATTAACTATGTATGATCTTCTATACTCCACCATAACTAGTGAAGTTTAGTGGATTTAGGTATGACTAACAAAATTTCATCTTATGATCCTTGCACAAGACCTAAGTGGTGAATCATGTAAAATTATTGTGTTGTATCTCTACATATGATTGTTTAATAACTGCATGATTCCATCTGATAGTTTTTATATGTTCTCACCAATGTGAGAATAAGATTAATTTGTTTAAAAGAAAAAGATGACACCTAGATTCCACCCTCCTCTCTCAGAGTGCCATGGGATCCTAAAAGTGGTATCAGAGCCTACACGTTCTCAGTGTTTAATATTTCATATAATGTTTTCATAGAGAATCTAGTGTTTTAGGGGAGTTCCCTTATTTTATGGAAGAAACTTCCAGATTTGTATGAATATGCTAAGATCTTATCTGAGATTATGTGGGATGGAAGTTATTTTTTCCACAACTTAGTAGATCTAGGTCACTGATTGACAGGTCCTTCTATGACTAAAATAGAAAGGGACATGATCAATATAGATGGAAAACCTCAAAATTCTTATAGTAAATCTCTATCTGATCAGAAATATATGAAGGTTATTATTCTCAATTCATCCAATATCATCTAGGAGAAATTGGAATATATATATATAAATGTGATAAAAAGTGAAGGAGTACAAACACATTATTTTTACAATAAGTTTGATAATATACAAATGTTTCCAAAAGAAAATATAGATTATTTTATAACCAAACAACTAAAGTTATTGGGGAAATTTGATGACTTGATGAAGTAATTAAATATATTGACATTGTGAAGAAAATATTGCGAAGACTTACACCGATGTATAATCCAAAATTGTTAGCCCCTAAGGAAAGGGATATATCTAAACTTTCTCTTGATGAAATTAAAAGCTCTCTGATGTCTTATGAAATGATATTAAAACCATAAGATGAAAAACAAGAGTAATAAAGGAAATAGAATTCAAATCCATGGACAACCATATATTTATAGAGATAGTATAAATGAATATAATGAGTAAGAAAAACGTCTTTCATTTTTTTCTAATAAAATAGTGAGTGGAAAAGGGAGATTTGAAGGAATGCTTTATCTGTCCTATTTTCGATATGGTGGAGTTGGGAACATTGCCTCTTGATGCTTAAGGAAGTTTGATGATGAGTAATGCGAATCAAGAATAATATATAAGCCTTAGAAAAGGTTCCCCCAAAATAGAGACTTCAAATTAGGAAATAAATTATAGAGAAATAGTTTTATATATAAAGTATAAAAAATGATAATGAACTTTTGGAGGATACAAAACTATATTTTAAATATTAAACCCAAGAATCCCTGATGGATTCTATTGAAAATTTATAACCTTCAAAAGATAAATAAATTCAGTTGATTGTTTTTATTGATCTCAAGGTAGAACATTAGGTACTATTAACAAGATATATATTTTAAAGAAGTGAAACATAATGAAAAAACTCATTCTATAAGAGTAATAAGAGTATGCAGATTGTATTATAGTAGAAATTGATCGATTGGAAGTAGGGGTTGTATAAAATTGAAAAATTATTTAAATCTTTGAAGAATTAGTGGAATTTAAGATCATGATTGAATAGATGGGAAAAATACATCAATGACCTTACATCCATTCTATATGAGAATTATAAGACAGTTGATGGACTTGGAGAATAATTTATTACTCAAATGAGTAAACTAGAAACTGAATAAAAATCAATGGAAATAAAAATTTAATTACATTTTGGATGATTATCATATGTAAAACTCTTAGAAATTTATAAATGTTGTTATGAAAAAGTATATATGGCCTTAAATGATATCTAATCCATATGCATGGGAAAACAGGAATTGGATGTGATGTAAAAACATCAAAAGCTAGAAACGGGATGAGAAAAAATAAAGGTGTGAAGAAAGTTGATCATATCACAAAGGTGCTGATGTCCCAACAAAGAATTATTCAAACCAAACAGAACATAGAGTTTAAAATAATTCTCAAGTAACCAGAATGGATCACTAATAAAAAATCATTATAAGAAAAGGGAACTTTTTGGAAGAAAGTATATAATGGCCCTAACCATGTATACATATTTTTACATTATTTTTCAGCATATATATACTTCAAATAAAACCCAAGGATCAAAAATTTTATTGTCTCTAGAAGATTAGGTACATAATAGTAAAAAAATATAATCGAAATAAATAAATCATTTATTTAAACATCATAATGAGATAATAAATTCCATTCAGATTTTATGTATACATAGGAAAACCTCAGGAATACATGAACAAATAGATGATCTAGAAAACCCAGTAATAGAATAATCATATGAATGAATCATAACACATAGCTTAGAAGGCGTAACATGATGACATAAAAAGGAATCGAACATGAATAAAAATATGGAGGCATAACATATAGAACATGGGATTATGGAATCATGGAATCATAGTAATGTGGAAACATCATATAACATGACATATCCCTGATTCAAGGCTAACCAAAAATACCATTTCACATGGAGGATCATGAGTCAAGGTTAACCGCCAAGACCATTATATATGGAGGTGAATGAGTTGAGGGAAACCATAAAGACCATTGAAAATGATGTTTCTTGAGAATAAAAATGTCCTAATGAATTGGAGAACTATCTTGGTGCATCCATCATAACATTTTCTTGAATATTTTTGCCACATGAATTATCAAGAATAAGGGTCACCCATAGAAATAATTGGGTATCATAATCTTGTCATGTAGAATAACAAATGGGTGTATCATAAAAGTGTCCATGAATGAATGGATTTAAATAATAAATGGACATTAATAAGTTAAATAGTCATAGAACATGATAAATGGTGTTCAATTTAATTGTATACATTTAAAAATCGTGTTTAAGAAACATTAGAAATGAAAATTTTTATTGTAGTTTAAAGAAAATACTAAAGATTATTTAAATCAAAAAATGAATAATTGTTTTTATAAAACAAAAAATGAACCAAGATAGTTTTTCATGATAAAAATAATGGTTTCGTAAAATATATTATGAAGTGAACTTTAATATGGGTAATAAATAGAGAAGTTACCTTTAATCAAGCTTGCTTATTGGGAAGAATTGAAATGGGAAACCTATTAAAACATGTATTTACCCATAAAAGAAAGAATAATTGAGATAGTAAAATATTATAATAAAATTTATACATAATATAGAGGATTTATATAAAAATAAATAAGAATTATATTAGGGTAAAGAGAGATAATGTGTAATCTGAAGGAAAAATGGAAGTTTGGAATGAATCTCTCGACTTTTGTCTAAAAGTATTCTACAATTGTATTTAATGACCTCGATAATGAAATTAGATTTGTTAATAACTTAATTTAGAACCAATTTAACTTGTATTTTAATTTTTATAATTAATTTCATTTACAATATTTTAATTAGTAATAATATACAATTTTATCATTCTGGGAACATTTTTTCCTTGATTATCTTGATTGGTTAACTTGTATATGTGTATGGATGATCATGTAAAATGAGAATAGTTGTCCAGAATTGAAATTATTTGTTATTAAGTAACTTATAGAATACTTAATGGTCTTATATTTCATTTTTCATATGTGATGATGATTCATTAGATAAAACATTAATAATAAGTCTTTAGATTATTTTGGTATTTTGTTTCAATCATCACGAATTAGTTTTACTTTATTAGTTAATATTAAGTATATATACTAGTTCTTGATCATTAAATAAGACATGATACATATATCTTAAACCTTTTAACCATAATAATGGTTTTATGACCATCCTTGAAGGTGGTAATGGAAATTAAAAACCTATATTCCTTAAAAGCGATAAAACAACACATCGTGGATGATGATTTTATTTTAAGAAAAAGTCAAGAGAAAAATAAATGAGAATGGGATATTCTATTAAAAAAATAACATAAAATTATATAAAAGATATTGGAGATATCAAGTCACTTTTATAAGGGTAGGTTAGAGAGGAAAATAAAAGAAAATAAAATGAAAAGAAATTAAATGAAAAAGAAAGAGGTTTTACCTCTTGAATTCTACTCCTTGAGAACCTCATTAAGAAAAATTATATTGGCCTTTTATTGAAAAAATGGTTCTTGTATGTGGGGGAGATACTTCAGAAGTGTTTTGGGTGGATATTGGACAAGATTCACAACTTTAGAGGTGTGAGGAAAAGAGGTGGCGAAGGTGATATTTATAGTGGAGGAGAGGAGTGTTTTTTTATTATTTAGTTATTTTTTATTTTGGATAAAGTCTATCAATACTATGGATTATTGTGACAATTTATAGTAACTAGTTACTGAGAGTTTGAAACTAGGGTGTTTATATCATCCATACATCAACCATTACTCAATAATTTATATATTTACCTTCTACCATAAATTAACATATTTCATTATTGACCAAAAATTCCATTTTTTTCAAAGAATCCCAAAAAATCACCCACACCATTTTTTGAAATTTATAATTTATAAACTAACTCCATTTTAGGAAATAATTTTCTAAATATGAGAAATTTAATTTTTAATTTAACTCATCATTTCCTAAAAAAATACCAATTTTAAAATTATAACCGATTTTATAACACTTTGAAAAAATAATTAAGGTCTCATAAAATAATGTTATAACCATAAGACAATAAAAAATTAATTTAGGAATATATTTTTCGAAAATAAATTTTCTTTTAATTCATGTTATTAATTATAAAATTATAAATAAAAATTTATGTTTTATAAAAATTTGGGAATTTAATTTATCATTTTCAAAACATTTATTCACATATACTATGATATAATTATATCATATTTTCATTTATAAAGTAACCAAATTTTATTTTTAATTTCATATGTTAGGTTACTATTCTATTTTCCGTATTACTATTCATGAGGGTCATACTACTATTCCAAATGTAATGTTACTATTCCATTGGTTTAGGTTTCTTAATTTCTATAAATACCTATTATTTCAATCATTCTTCATTTATGAAGTTTTTTTTGTGTTCTTGTAAGTTATTTTATGTTATTTATACTATATGAAATAACTATAAAAAGGGAAATTTCATTGGTAGAATTTTGGGTCATTACATTCTTCCCCCTTATGAAATTTTACCCTCAAAACTTAATTTATCATTAAAAGTTTAACACAAGTGGGGGTAATTATCTTTCATCACATTATCTGGTTTACATTTTTCCTTTTCGTACTTATGGTTCCACTATAGTACTTTGACCAGGTGAGTGGTATTGTTGAGTAGAACTTTATCTCTACGATCCATGATTTACAATGGATAATCCTCATAAGAGATATAATTCTCCAGTTGTACCATGTCTATATTCCGTATAAGTGAAGGATCCATTATTTAATCCTCAAGAGGGATACGTGCAATATATCATGTACTTGAGACAAGGTTGGTGGAAGTGCTAGTTGATAGCCCACAACTTTGACACAATAAAGAATCTAGAAGGGGATGATATACGTGGGACTCAAATTTCATTTATTTTAAAATCACATGACCCTATTCCATGGAGATATGTAAGGGAATACCATGTCTCTATCCTTAAACTCAAGGTCCCATTGAGGATTATCCATATAGATCATCTGTCTACTTTGGAATGCCTTGATGTGTTGCTGAATGGTTTTCAACATTTCCACCATTTCCTCATACATTTCAAGTACTATCATCTTATGTTCCTTGAATTCATTATAGTATGTTGGTGTTCTTCATATTTTACCATAAAGGGATTCATATGGAGCTATTTGGAATGTTGATTAGAAACTATTTTTGTAAGAGAACTCGGTCTGAGGTATATGTTGATCCCATCCTCATTTTAAGTCCATATAACATGCTATCAAAATGTATTCTGATGTTTGAATATTCTACTTAGATTGGCCATCACTTTAAGTATGATAGGCCGTACTGAAGATTAGTTTAGCATTTAGAGAATTTGGAGACTTTTCCATAACATGGTTGTAAACCTCATATCTCGATAAAATACAATCGATAGTGGTACTCCTTATAACATTACCACATCTCAGATGTATATCCCATCAAGTTGAATCAGTGAGAAGTCCTCCCAAATAATGATAAAGTGATATATCTTTGTAAGATGGTACACAATATCCCATATAACATTATTTCTTCTAAATGTCTTTATAAATATAGTGACTAAGTCCATCGTGGTGTTTTCCCATTTCCATGTTGGTATGGGAAATGGTTGAATTATCACCTTAAAACATTTAAATTTGGACTTCCCTTGATGGAAGAATAATAACTTTGATTTATATTCAGTGATATCCTTCTTCATATTCTCCCACCAATAGTTTTCTCAGAGATCTTAAAACATCTATGTTCTCCCAGGGTAAATAGAAAAGGTTGATCTATATGCATCATTCAAAAGATTTTTCTTTATCTCTAGATTAAATATACAAAAAATCCTGAACCAAATCTCTTGACTCCAACCTCATCCAATTTTAACTCTAAGGATTCTCTATTTCTGATATATTGCAACATTTTTTTTGAATTTCTACATTATTTTTTTGAGCATCCTTTATTTTCTCCATGAGAGATTGTAACACTCTGAGTTTTTGTGGATTTTTCTTTTTCAAATAAATTAATTTTAATTTATGTCTTTCAATGAACTGAGTCAAACATTCCTTTCACATGAAACCAACATGGCATACAATACACACGATACTGATGTGGCGTACGTTACACACAACATCAATGTTTCTACGAGATATCATTTTATTTTTATAATTATTTAAATGAGATAATTATAAACTACCTGTTAAACATAGTCATATGGATAATCATAACTAATTTTAAAATATATTTTATAATTTTTTTATATAAATAAAACATGTTTAAAAGGAAAATATGATTTCTAGTAATGTAATTTTATGTTTAAAAACAACGTTTCTCAGATGAACTGCTTTTAATGTTTTTATGAGAAAAATAATAAAATTAATTTTATACATTTTTATAAATTTAAATTGTTAAATTAAAGTTAATTTTCAAATTTATAATTTCTAAATTATATTAGGGTGATATTTTGGGATGTTTCTATGAAACTTCATTTTTTGGTGAATAGTGAAAATACCAGAATTTAATTCAAAAATACTTTGTCATATAATGTATTTATAAGGATAAATTATATATTAATTTAGTTTAAAAGTTTAATTATATTATATTTTTATCAATTAATCAAATTTAGGAAGTTAGATCCAATTTCACATTGAAATTGGATATAAAAACTCAGTAAAATTGATCATTTTTACTTAAAAAATCCGCATTGTCGACCCGACTACTGGATTAATTTTAAATTAATTTCTACCAATTATGTGTTTTGAAATTTTCAAAATGGATTCCATATTGGTAATTAGAATAATTTAAAATTTATAATAAGGTAAAATTATTTTTTGACCGAAAATATCAGAAAAGTAATTAAAATTAAAGGTAGAGGCTTTTATGCTTCCCCATCTCCTCCTCTGCGTGTGCTAAGTTCACCTGGGGCGAAATCCAGGAACCCTATGTTTCAATGATGTGAATCCTCATCCGAAACTCCCTTGTCCTTGGGTTCCAGGTTAAAACTGACTACATTTTTATGGAGTTGAAGAAATGCAAGGCCTCTATTGTCGTGATCCTGGAGCACAAGTAGGACCATTCCAAAATTGGGGAGTTTGCCCATAAAATCAGGATTCATGGCTTCATGGATGAAAATCCAACTAACACTCACATCTAGATTTTCTGAAAAAAGGACATATCAATTGAATTTCTTACTACTGATGATCAACCCATCATGACCAAAGTGGAAGTAGGAAATGACTTCCTTTTTCACTCGTTCATATATGGGAGTTGTGATGCCCACAAAAGGGGCTAATTATGGCAGAGGATCCACTATTTTGGCCCATGTACCTCTCCCAAGTTTGTTGGTGGTGATTTTTATGTCATTGCTGATCCGGATTAAAATAGGGGGAGAGGTCCCTTCCCTCAAAAGGTGATCTTGGAGTTTGTACAAATCATGGCCGACAAGGGTCTCTCTGAGATGGGTTACTCTGGGGACTGGTTTACGTGGTGAAATAACCAAAGATGAGAATGAAGATCTTGGAGCTAACTGGATAGGTGCATGGACATTATTAATTTCATCTCCTCCTACCCCAATGCTCAGGTAACACATCTTACCCATAGTATGTTTGATAACTCTCCCATACAGCTATCCTTGTCCTTAAGACAAGAGATCAATAACTCCTTCAGAATATCTCACCTCTCAACTCGCATAGAAGGCTATAATCAAGTGGTTGCAAGCTCATGGGGGTATCCTGAATAAGGCCACCTATGGATTGGTCTTCACAACAAGTTGAGATGCCTGAGAAAAGACATATTGATTTGGTTTAAACAGGTTCCCCCAACCAACAAGGATATAGATGGGCTCCTGAAAGTGGTTGAACAGCTAGAAGATAGCCTTGAAAATGGATGGAATGACCAGATGTTTGAAGATCTTTCTAGGAAGAAAGACATCTTGGTAGAATCTCTACTGACATAAAAGATACTTGCCTGTGAGCAATCAAGGATCCAATGGCTTTTAGAGGGGGATAAAAACACTGCCTATTTCTATGCTTGGATTAAGGAGAAGCGTCGTCATCTCAAATCCAACCTGATACTAGAGGATGGCTCATACACTGATGACATGGATGTGGTTGGTGGGTTATACTTCTCCAATTTTAAGGATCTTCTTGTAGGAATTAACCCTGGTATTCCTGAGGGATATCCAAGTGGTAGGGCACCTTTCCTCGATGTGATCCACACTCAAGTCTCTTGCAAAGATAATGTTTCCTTTGAAGCAATCCTGAATGTGAAGGAGATCCATGAGGCCATGTTGAGTCTTAACCCCAAGAGTGCTCTGGGGCCAGATGGATTCCCGAGGTCTTTCTACAGGGATTCCTGGTTTGTTGTTCAGCATGATGTTGTTCTAGCCATCCAAGATCTCTTTCTAGGTGGCATCATTGTTCGTGTGGCCAGTGCAACTACGCTGGTGCTTATTCCTAATATTAGAGACCCAACTTCCTTGAACCACTATAGGCCTATCAACATGTGCATCTTACCATATAAAATCTTGTATTATATCATCAAAAAAGGCTATCTCTCTTTCTTCCCCAATGGATTTCCTTGGAGCATCATGGATTTGTGAAAGGCAGGTCTATCCAAGGGGCTATAGCTTTGGCACATGAGTTGATCTCAGACATTAACATCAAATCCCATGGCTCGAATTTGGCCATCAAATTAGACATGAGCAAGGCCTATGATATAATCAAATGGAGTTTCATCAATAATGTGTTCACAGGTATGGGTTTTTCTCCCCAGGGCACTGACATTATCTTTATATGTTTCAGCTATTCATGGCTAGATGTCTCCATTATGAGGAAAACTCATGGGTTTTTCTAGGCCACCTGAGGTCTAAGGCAGGGGGACCCTCTGTCCCCTACCATCTTCATTATTGCCCAGGACGTGCTTAGTCTTTTACTTAACAGGAGCAGGAACCAAGGGCAGATTCTTTTATATCGGAGTCGTACACTCCCCTCCAGCATGACTCACCTCAGGTTTGCTGATGACACATTGGTTTTCTTGAATAGAAACATAAGATCAGTCCGAAGCTTCAATAAGATGATGGAGGAATATTTCCATTAGAGCGGTCAACTCATCAACCACTCCAAGAGTAACTTTTTCATATCCAATAAGTGTGAGTAAAGGAATTTTGTCGTATTAGAGAATAGTCTGGACATGCAAAGAGGCATATTTTCCCTTGATTACCTTGGTGCACCAATCTCCCCTCAAAGACTCCACATCCAAGGCTTTGATCACATTGTGCAGAAAATCATGGGAAAAATACTCAATTGGAAGAACATATTTCTATCCTTCGGAGGCAAGATCACTCTTGTCAATAGCGTGTTGTCTTTAATTCCCGTTCATGAGATGACATACATTAGAGTTACTAGGGGAGTCATTACCTCCATTGATAGGATCCTTACAGGTTTTCTCTGGGTTGCCCTCTCTGAAGGGAAATGTCACTGGGTCTCTTGGAGGAGAACGTGTCAACCAATCTGGGATGGAGGTATCGACGTCAGAAACCTTTTTGACACCATCTAGTGTATACATGCAAAACTGGCTTGGGAGGCTTTAGAGGGTCAGTCCTTGTAGGGCGGGGTGATGTGCCCTCAATGTAGTGATGCTCTTGCTTCTGGGTATTGTTACAGCTCTCCCCTCTAGTCTATGAATGCTAATTTCCTTCCCTCCATCCTACCCCTGTCATGTTGGATCATTGGTAATGGGGATATGTTGTTTTGGAACCATAATTGGGCTGGCTCAAGGATTGGTTTTTCTGGCTACCCGAGCCCTCAAATTTCTTTTAGGGAGGAAATTATGTTTCCACCCTTTATCAGGGCGGTGTTAAACCAAGAACAACAGGAAATATATGAGACCATTGAGTTGAACATGGTGCTTGACCAGTGCCCTTTCACTCCTTCAGCTTCAGGAATGTTTTCCACCAAAGAGTTTCAGAAAACCATCTACTGTCATGACAGTCCAAACCCATGGCATGAGATCATGTGGTGTAGTAAAATTACCTCTATATATAATTTTCTCTCTTGGCATATCTAGAACTATGCGGTGCCAACTGATGAAAATATCAAAAAGCTTGGCATCCCTACCATGTCCATATGTACGTGCTGCCTTGCTAAGGCGGAGAGTTCTTTCCACCTTTTCTTTGACAGGGCATGGGCACATGCGGTGTGGAGCTTCTTTCGCGGTCTTACTAATTATAATCGGAAGACCAAATATGAGTATACCTTCATGGATCAATGGTTCCAAGGATCGCTAGAGCAGAGCTCAGAGAAAAAGGCTCGGGCTGTGGTTTTATTCACTGGGTTTTGGTGCATCTGGCATGCACAGAATAGAGCCATAAACGAAGGCGATCGCCTATCTGGGAGGTCTATCATTATCAGAACCCAAAGTCTACTTATTTAACTCCTCAGGTCGAACAAACTCTTTCATCAGACTCCCATGCTTAGTCCTCTTCATCCGAACTTAATGGGCGTCACTGGTTATATCAATGCTAGTGGAGGTCTCTGGGTATGCTGGAGGCCTCCTTCCATAGGTATCAAGCGAAACACTGATGGTTCCTCCCGACAGATCATCGTGTGGGGTGGAGGGGTGGACCACAACTCCAGGGGCTCTATCATCCTACTATTTACAGCACAATATGGGTGTGGCCATTCTCTCCAGGATGAGGCTTTGGATATGCTATCTGGTTTCATACTGTGTTGCCAATATAATATTCTCATCAGTGAAGCAGAGACAGATTGTATGGCCCTCTTCAATGCTATGCAAGGTACAAGTAATACCCCTGGTCTATCTCATTTTCTATTAGAAAATGGAAAGGTCTCTTAACAAGAAATATCAATGTGGCTCACCCTTGGCACGAGGGTAACAAAGTGGCTGATCATCTAGCCTCCATTGCATCCCATAGTTCGGTCTTTTTGGGCCTCGATGGTAGGAGCACTCTCAAGGATGAGGGAGTGGAACATGTGAGAGGGGATGCCCCTGGATTACAATATTTCTGACCCCCATGATATTGTTTCCCCTTTTTCCCTGTTGGTTTCGAATTGTTTGATATTTCCTTGCATTTTATAAATAAATGATATTGAGATGAGGGACTAAACCATAACATTGAGGCTCAAAATGACCTACAAACTGGACATAAAGTCATTTGATGGCCATATTTTTCCTCTATCCTCTCTTTTCTCAACTAAGAACCATTATTTAGCCAATTTCCATAAAAAATGTGGGAAGGGTTTCTTTCCTTTAAAATATTTGACGAGTGTCACCCCGTCCCCATTATAAAAGGACTTTTATACGACCAGTTCATTTGACCTATCAAGATACTTAACCTCAGAAAAAATCTTCCCAAATAGAAACCAAACTTCCCTCCCTTTGACCTTTATGCCTTTCCTTGGGCAGAATGCATTCCAAGGAAACCTTTTGGCACAAACCAAAAGTAGTTACCCGATTAAGTGGTAACACCCTCCCTCAAACTCATTGATTTTATTTTCTTTCTAAACTCCCTAAAATATTATTATTACAATTTTTATAACAACACCAGTATCCTCAAAATAATAGGATGTTTTTTTTGAAAATTATTCTACTTACACTTACACACACATCCATCTAATGGATAACAAACATAATGTTTACGTGTATGGAGGACTATTTCCTCACTAAACGAAAATTGTTTATTTTTACTTTAACACCTATCATGGTGGAAATTATGATGGTCACTATATTTATATATGTTATATAATTTATTTATTATGTCTGTAGGATTCAGTAATTATTTTACAAGACAAGTCTTTTTTACATTCCATTTTTTGGTAATATGATAATTTTATTTGGGGAAGTGTGGACTACTGCCCCCTCAAAATGATGTAATTAGTTCACACACTACATTGAATATATTAAGGATGGATTTGGTAAATATATATGAAATATATTATATAATAAATATATTAAATTATTTATAATTATACACACATATACATATATATCTTTTACTTTCTTTATTTCAATAGTACAATTAAATAGAAATAGCATTCATGCGCACGTACAACTTGCCGAATCCATTAATAGTGTATTACATTTCATAAACCTATATTATATGGATTATTATAATAAATATGTACTATATATACACGGTATTTATATCATGGTTTATATTATGGAATTGTTATATAAGTATAAGGATCAATGATATAACAAATTAAGACACATTTTAAGAACAAAGTGAATATTACCCTAAGTGAAACCTTAGAAATGGATAGTTAACAAGAGGGTAATATAAGGTCATAATAAAACCATATATGGTATAATATATATTAATATGGTTATGTGAGAGATTTATAATAAATTTATATTTATTATCCTTTTGTTTTGAATGAGTATAATGAGAGTCACGACACAAGGTAAGGAAATTTCATCTCACTCCTTATTTCTGTGAGATACATGCCTTATTCACCACTCACTTGTTTTGTGTGGTGTATATACTTGCCATTAATTTATCATATTTATATTATATTTAAATATATGGGTATTTACATAACCATTTTATGATCTTTCTATTATGGGGTTTATGTTTCAGAAGTTACCAAATCGGTAATGTAATTTTTGTCTCAATTTTTCATTTTATGAGACACATGTCATGTCATGCACATATATTTTTATATGATATGTATATAATTCCTTTAAAATTTTATTTCATACATTAATGATATTTCATGCTTCATGTAATTACATTTTTTTACTTGGGGATTATGGTTCAAAGTCTCTATGTTATAAGAGTTTATTTAAATAATCTCATCACTTTTTGAGATTATTGATGATTATGCTTCCATTGATGAAATATTATGATCCATCACTCAAGAAAATTCATGAATTTTATTATCCTCTATATATTCAATATATATTCATTAATTGGTATCATAATTTCACTCTTTGGTATATAAGATTATTAAATGTTTTTTTAATAAAGCCTAACTTTACCCTCCCTTTGGACAGAAATCTGCGTTCTTTCAAAACTATGATTTCTGAAAAGGGAATAAAAGAATATTCTACTAATATCCTATAATTATTAAAACAAATTTTTATACTTTTTTTCTTTTAAAAATGTTTTCAAAAGAATCTTCCAATCATTTTTTAGTCAAGGAACTTTTCTAAACTTCTACCATGCAAAAAGGAATATTCTTTTTACCTCATATAACATGTACGAATTTACCCACCACCATTTATTTGAAGATTAATTTCCATTTTTAAAAGGATTATTTTAAGAATTTTTTTAAATCTAATTTTCATTGTAATTGTTTTTCAATTTTTTTTTCAAATTTCCTTTAAATTTTTTAAATTATATTCAATGAAATAGTTTTCAAAATGTTTTCAATCTTTATTGTAATGTTTTAAGAGTGTTTTTCAAGATTTTTTTAAAAATTTTGGAAAATTATTTTATAAGTGTTCAAGGAAAAGGGTTTTCAAAATTATTTTAAGTATTATTTATATTTTTTAACGTTATTTTATTTGAAAACAATTTTCAAATGGTTTTATGTATTAAAAATCCTTTTCCAAAGAAGAATGGATATTTTCCTCAGGAAATGTTTTTGATAGATAAATAAAGAAAATTTATATATTAAATGAAATATGTTGATGTTACTCATTCATTTCTTGGAAATGATCTAATGGTTCTAATGATATTATTTCTATGAATGTGTTATACTAGATGTCATGATATTTATGAAACCCATTTCTCTTTAATGATTTATAGGTTTATGAAACCCATTTATCTTTTATGGGATATATGTTTATCAAATCAGTAGCTCTTTCATATGTTATAATTTTGATGATATAATTATGAAACTCATATATTTTCCATAAGTTATGACATGATTACGTGTCTATGATACTCATTTCATTTTATGGGTTAAGAGATTATATTTTTCTAATGATCATATGGCACATGTATGTATGATTTAATTATGATTAGGGTGGGACCAATACCTCTATCCAATGCATTGGGTAATGATTTATATCTCTTGAGATAGTCATGGACGAAATGTGAAAGGAAATTGGTTTTTTATTATTGGGATAGAATGGGATATGAAATCGGTTTATTATTAAAGGTCTAGAATGAGGAGTAAACGTGGTTTAGTATTATAGGGTTTGAATTGGGGAGAACCCAGTTCAATAATGGACTTTTTCCACTAAGATGGTCTTGGAAGCGATGCCTTGGATACTATGGAAATAATTTTATATGCTTATGTGTTTACCAGAATTCTATGTTTTATTCCTATTCAATGCATTCATGGATTATTTTATTTATTCATGAATTATGAACCACAAAGTTTTATGTCATCATTTACGTGTATTATATTTGATATGTAGGGTATGATATTCTATTTTCAGGATCATGTTTTCATACCCTTTTTCTCAGGTTTATTCTTACATATTTCTTTTATTTTCCCTTAATTAGAATGTGGGATCACCATTTTTTATGTTTCCTTTCCCCTATATTGTGAATATATGTATTAATTTTGATGTTTCTAATAAGGTTACTAGTCAAGAAGAACCTATTGGTAGATGATGTAGCTCATTTATGTACCTGTGTTTATGTTTCCATGTTTCCAAAGGCATTAGACTTATACAATATTTAGGCATCTATTTGTATAATGCTGTAAGTATTCCAAAAATGTTATGTAATGTTTATGTTTATCAATACTAGGTCATTATAGTTGTTATAAAAGTGAATATTTAGTTAACCTTTGGAAACATGGATAAGAAAAACTTAGTGGGAACTCTAAGGACACATCTAAGGATAAGTCTAAGGATAAAAAAAAGTGTAGGAAAATGCCCTTGAATTTTGGTTATGTATCAAGTGAGTAGTTTCATAGAAATAAATCCATGTTTAGACACTACAAGTGGATGTGGATCAGGAAAATATGTACCTAGGGTTAACAACTTCAACAAGATGTTCTGGGCCTAACTCGGGGTAATCTAGTACCTAAAAATGGGCCTTATTGCATACCTAGTTTGACACTCCTAAGGGATATTCTTTAGAAATTCAAAAACAATTCAGAACCATTATTAAGGATTTAAATATAATTTGGATATGAATAACTTAGGATAAACCTAAGGTGTCATAGATTAATGAATATTTTATAATTTAGAAATCCTATAAGTGAATTTTCATGATTATATGGTTCGTAATTGTGATAAATAATTATTACACTATTCTTTTAGTTTTATTCCATGTATAGAAATAAAGGAACTGCATTAATGGTGGTTTCAATGGAAAATGAAATGATTTTCATCTGGAGCCTAAAAATTATATTGTAGTGGGAATAAAGAATATTCATGATATGCTCACTAAACTTTCTTAAGATATGAATCATAGTGGACTTACAAATTATAAAAGGATGGAAAAATTTTCTATTAAGTCTTCCGTGAGGCAACATCCAACTTCTTTCAGAGGCTCCTTTGATCCACTTGTTTCTGAGCAATGTATTAGTACTATTGAAAATATATTCCCCATTCTCCAATATTCAGATCATGGGAATGTCATTCTGGATGTTTATTGGTTAGAAGGAAAAGCAGATTATTGGTGGACTCTAATTTAGAATACAAGGAAGGAAGATGAGATTGAATCCATGGATTGGGATGAGTTTATGAACTTATTTTTCAATAAGTAATTTCCTCAATTTCTTCATTCCATGATGGAAAAATAGTTCCTTGAGTTGAAGTGATGGTATGATGAGTCTATTGTAACCTATAATTTCACAAGACATGCATGTTAAGCTTAGGAATTATCATCCAAACTGAAAGTAAAGTCGATAGGTTCCTCAGTGGCTTAAAGAAAAGTCATAGAATGGAAGATTCCATAAGAAACTTTTGTAGCGCCATAGATATTGTGTGTTTTGTAATCAAGGTTGAAATGGAGGTTTGAGTTCCATATCAACCTCATGGTTTTGACAAGAAAAGGAAGATGGAGTTAAAAGGAAACTCTAAAAAAATGGAGAAAAGAAGTTGGGTTTTCCATTATTTTCTAAATGTGTGAAGAGGCACGGAAGAACGTGTACTAAGGGATCTAATAAATGTTTTAAGTGAAGAAAGTAATGAACTATAAAATTTATTTCATAAGTGAGGGGAAGATGTTATCTCATAATGCTATTGGAGAAAAAGCTTCACAAAATGAAACTCCCTTGATTCAGTGATACAAGTGTAAGGAGAGTGGGCATTATAATGACCACTTCCCAAACCCAAGGGCTGGTGATAATTATCTATGTTATAAAACTTTTAGCCGGGAGACAAGGGGAAATATCATTAAATCTCTATTTCAAAGTATGGGTGAAATAATGACATAATTAAAGGTACACATTTCATACATTCTTAAATTGATAATGTCTTATTTGATTTGGGATCTACTGACTCTTTCATATCTAATGAAATTTTTAAGCGTGTTAATATTACAAAAAAATGATTAGATATAAAATTATCAGTGAAAACCTCTAATAGTATGATGATTTCATCCCAAGTATATGATTCCTCTCTAGTTGATTTTTGGGGGAATGTACATCCTATAAATATTTTCACTCTTCTTTTGGTTAAATTTGATGTCATCCTAGGCATGTATTGGATTTCTATAAATAAATTTTCAAGGAAGAGAAGTTATGTTTGATATTTAAAACCCTCTCATGATCATCCATAAATGTGATGATAATAATGAAATTCATATGGATATTACATCCATCGTGTGAGTCTTAATTTTCTTTCAAAAGGGTTGTAATCTCAAATGGTTAGGGAGAAAATCCGAATTTATGATATGACTGTTGTTCGGTATTTTTTTAGATGTCTATCCAGAAGTGTTTCCAATCCTTCCACCAAAATTTGAAGTTGAGTTTTCAATAGAAGTCATACATGGTTCCTCAGTAATATGAAATACGTCTTATAGAATGGCCCCAATAGAGTTACCGGAATTGAAGAGGAAACTCCAAGAAAACCATGATAAGGGATTTATTCAGCCAAGTGTGTCACCTTAGGGTGAACCAATTATTTTTTTGTAAAATAAATATGGATCAACGCGACTCTGTATTGATTATCAAGAATTGAACAAGATAACAATCAATAACAAATATCTACTTCCCCATATTGATGACTTGTTTGATCAACAGTGTCAAGCTCAATAATTTTCCAAGAATGACATTTGTTCTGGATATCATCAATAGATGTTCAAGAAGGAGGATATACCCAAGAAGAAATACCATACAAGGTATGCTCAATATTAATATATAGTGATCCCTTTGGTATTACTAATCACCCTACTATCTTTATGGATTTAATGAATAGAGTCTTTAGAGATTACCTCAATCAGTTTTTGGCGGTATTTATAGATTATATTCCTATATATTCAAAGAGAAAGGAGGATCATGGAGACGGCTTTAGAATTTTACTAAAGAACCTAAGGAAGGATAAAATATATGAAAAATTTACAAATTTTGAATTGTTGGGAACAAAAGGTTTCATTTTTGGGTCATATAACCTCAAGAGATGGTATAATAGTAGATCCATAAAAAATGGAGGCTTTTGATTGTTAGATTAGACTAACCATGGTGACTCGGATCTATAACTTTCTTAGTTTAGATGGATTTTATCGATGTTTATGGGAGAATTTATCTAGACTTTAAAATACTCCAACCAAGTTAACTCAAAAAGGTTTCATGTTCATATGGACAAACGAATGTGCGGAAAATTTCACAGATCTGAAGAAAAGGTTGGTCATCTCACCTCTTCTTATATTAACCTATAGTGGAGAAAAGTTTGTAATCTATAATGATTCATCCAATAAGGGACTAGGATATGTTATTACACAAAATAACATGGTTATAGCTTATTCCTCATGAATGTTGAAGATTCATGAGCAGAATTAGCCAACTCATGATTTGGAGTTATCAACGATAATTTTTTCATTAAATATATAGAGGGGTTTTCCTTAGGAAGAAAAGTGTGATATATACTATTCATAAAAATATAAAAGAAATATTCACCTAGGAGATAAAAATGCAATAGATAAGATGGTCAGAGCTCATAAAGTATTTTGACTTCTCAATACATTACCACCCCAGGAAAGAGATCAAGGTTTCTGATGCTTTGAGTCGAAAGGATCATGATAACATATCCATGACGAGGGTCACAAATGATCCAATATTTACCGATTTGAAAAGGATGGAACTAGAAATCCTAAATGGAAAAATATTATCTTTCTCAAATGAAAGGTCAACTATCAATCCAAGTGAAGATTAAAGAGGTACAAAAGGAAGATGTAGAGCTATAAAAGAATGTCAGGAATGTTCCTGAGTTTATCCTTGATAAGGATGGAATGATAAGGTTCAGGAACCATGTATCTGTTCCATCCCTTCCAAATTTGTAGAAAGTATATTAGAGGATTATCATAGTTCTTATTTCTCTATTTATCCTGGAAGTACGAAGATGTATAGGGATTTGAAAGAATACTTCTAGTGGGATGGCATGAAGACATATATCAAAGAGTTTTTATCTCAGTTCTTGGTATGCAAGCAAGTTAAGGCTAAAAGAAATAGGTCTAAAGGGATGTTTCATTCATTACCCATACCAGAATGGAAATGAGAGAACATCACTATGGTCTTTTCCATTGGACTACCCAAAAACTCTAAAGGTTTTAATTCTATATGTGTGGTAGTCGATCACCTTACTCATTCAGCACACTTCACTACTATGAGAGAATATTTCTCTCTAGATCATCCTATAAAGATATATATTAAGTGGTAAGTCTATATGGAGTACCACTTTCCATTGTATGAGGTCGAGATATGAGGATTACCAACATGTTTTGGAGAATTCTCTAGTAATCACATGATACATAATTGAATTTCAACACTACTTATCATCCGCATATAGATGGTCAGTCTAAAAACAATTCAAAACCTATAAGATAAGTTATGATATTATTCTGTATATATCAAAGGTGGATAGGATCAACACCTTCCTCTAGTTGTGTATTCATAAAAAAATATATTTCACTCAAGAATTTAGATGACACCTCATGAATCCCTATATGGGAATAAATATAGATCTCCAATTATTTGAGATGAAGTTAGAGAAAGGAAACTATTGGGATCTGAGATCACTAAAGTGATGGAAGAGAAAGTTAGATCCATTTAGAAGCATATAAAGGAAGCTCAAAGTCGGCCGAAAATTTATGCTAACAACCTCTATAGTGATATATAATTTGAGGTTTATGAAAATGTGTTTCTATGATTATATCACTGGAAGAATGTTATGAGATTCATGAAGAAATTGAAACTAATCCATTGGTATATCAGACCCTTTGTGATTCTTAATTGTATCAGGATGATTGACTATTTCCTGAAACTTCATCCAAATCTCTCTAAAATACATGATGTTTTCAATTTATCTTTCCTAAGGAAGTACATACTTTCCCCTTCACATGTAATAAACTTAGAGGTCATACCGTTGGAGCAAGATCTTTTATACGAGGAGTAACTAGTTGAAATTTTGGACCGTACAGAGAATGTTCTACAAAACAAGACCACCCACCTTGTCAATTTTTTGTGAAAAAAAAGAACTAGTTAGAGGAAGATATATTGGAAATTTAGGGTATGATTATGTATAATTATAATCTTTTGTTCATACTAGAATGATGAATTTTGAGGGAGAAATTCATTTTATGGGGGGTAGAATGTAACACCTGAAGTTTTTGTAGAGTTTTTTTTCATATGAATTAATTTTCATTTATGTATTAGAATGAACTAAGTAAAAAATTCCATTCAACTGGAAAAAACTTTGCATACATTACATGAAACACCGTTGTGGCATATGTTACACGCAATACTAATGTTTCTAGAAAACATCATTTTATTGTTATAATTATTTAGACGAGATAATTATAACCTAGTCATTAAACATAGTAATATGGATAATAATAAATACTATTGAAATATATTTTTAAAATTATTTTATATAAATAAAAAATATTTATAATGAAATATATTATTTTTGTTAAAGTCTTTTTTATGTTTAAAAATATCGTTTTCTCATATGAACTTCTTTTAATGTCCTTCTGTAAAAAATATTAAAATTAATTTGAGAAACAATGAGAAATTTCATTTGATAAAATAAACTTAATTTCTTAATTTAGAATTTTCGAATTATATTAGCAAGAATTTTTTGGATATTTCTGAGAAACATCATTTTTTGGTGAATAATGAAAAATATAAGATTTTAATTCAAAACTACTTTTTCATATAATTTATTTATAAGGATAAATTAAAATTTTATTTTTTTTAAAAGTTTAATTTGATTATATTTTTATAAATTAATATAATTTAGTCAATTTTCACCAATTCCACATTGAAATTGGAAATAAAAACATAGAAAACGTGTCATTATTTTTACGTTAAAATCCAATACTGTCGATCCGACTACGGGATTAATTTTAAATTAAATTCTTCCAAATTTGTGTTTGGAATTTGGAAAAATGTGTTCAATATTTGTAATAATAAAAATTTAAAATGTCTAATAAGGTTAACATAGTTTTGGAATAAAAATATTATTGAAGTAATTAAAATTATTTACAATGATTGATGTTAAATTAAGCATAATAACGGAAAACAATAACATTAGGGCTCCAAACAACCAACAGACTTGTACTAAAACCATTTATGGCCACATTTATTCCCTATACTACGTGTTATCTACATTGAACCATTATTGAACCACTTTCAATAAAAAAACATGGGTGGGGGTCCTCTTCTTTAAAATATTTCAAGTGTGTGACCCATCCTCCATTATAAAAGGCCTACCATCCTCCCAATTGCTCACACATATCAAGATACTTATGTTCAGATAAAATCTGCTAAAACACTTCCCAAAATTCCCTCCATTCAAACTTGATGATTTTCCTATGAAATAAAGAAATCCAAGGATGCCTTTTGGCGCAAACCAAAAGGAGTTACCTGATTAAGAGGTAACAACCTATCTCAAACTCATTTGTTTTATTTTCTTTTTTACACTACCTCAAATATTCTTATTCCATGATTGTATAACAACCCCCTTATCTTTTAAATACTAGGATGTTTTTATTATATGTAATTTACCAATAGTTACACACACTTACATCTAATGGGAAACAAACATAATGTTTACATGTATGGCGGACTACTGCATCACTAAACGATGATTGTTCATTTTTCCTTTACCACCTCTCACAGTGGAAATTATGATAGAGAATATGGTTATATATTTTATATATGATATTTGTTATATCTTTTAGCTTCATTTATTAATTTATAACACATATTGTTTTTAATTTTCATTTTCTGTAAGTAAAATAATTTTGTTTGGAGAAGTGTGGACTACCGCCCCCTCAAGGCAATGTGACTCAACATACACTACATATAATTTATTAAGTATAGATTTAGTAAATATATAATAAATATATGATATAATAATGATAAAATATTAATGATATATATATATAGATATATACATATATTCCTTTTTCATTCTTTCTTTCTACACGATAATTAAACGAAAACATCGTTCATGCGTATGTACGACTTCCCATCTCCATGAACTGTGTAATCCATTTCATACTACTATATTATATGGATTATTATAATACAAATATAATGTCTATAAATTATATTTATATTATGTTTTACATTATGTAATCCTGATATATGTATAAGGACGAACAATATAACAAATTAAGACACATGTGAAGAAGAAAGTGACTATTACCTGAAGTGAAACCTTAACCTATAATGGTTAACAAGAAGGTAATATAAGGTCATAATAAAAACATATATGGTATAAGATATGATAATAAGGTTCTATATAATATTTATAATAAATTTATATTTATTATACAGGTGGTTTGAACAAGTACGATGAGAGTCAAGACACAAGGTAAGGGAACTTCATATCACTCTTTATTTCCCTGAGATACATGGCTTATACACTATTCACTTCTTTTGTGTGGTATATATACTTACAATTAATGTATTATATGCATATTATACCTAAAAATATTGGTATTTACATAACCATTTTTTATCATTATATTATGGGGTTTAAGTTTCAAAAGTTACCAAATTGGTAATGTAATTTTTGTCTCAATTTTCATTCTTTAAGAAACATTCCATGTTATGCACCTATATTTTTGTATGAGGTGTATATAAAAACATTTACATTTTATATAATGAATATAATTTATTTTATGATATTTTAATCTTAATGTAATTACATTTTCTTACATGTGGAGTATGGTTCAATGTTACTAAAAAAATAAGATTTTATTGAAATAATCTCATCACTTCTCGATATGGATTATGATTATGCTTCATTTGATGAAATATTATTATCCTTCAATAAATAAAAATCATGAATTTTATTCTTATCATGTTATTAAATATAAATTTATTCGGTATCATCATTTCACTATTTGGTACAGAAGATAATTAGAAATCTTTTTTTATGAAAGCCTGACTTCACCCTCTCTTGGGTCAGAAATCTGTGTTCCTTAAAATCCATGCATTCCAAAAAGGGATTACTAGAATATTATACTAATATATTATGATCATTAAAATACATTTTACCCCTTTTTTCTTTTAACAATGTTTTCAAAAGAATCTTCTTTTCATTTTCTGATTGAGGATCTTTTCTAAACTTTTATTGTTCAAATAGGTATACTATTTTTACCTCATATAACATTTAAAAATTTACTAGAAATCATTTCATTGAATCTTAATTTTCACTTTTAAAAGGTTAATTTCTAATAAAACATTTTTAAAAATAATATTCATGGAAAATCATTTTCAAAATATTTTCCAGATTTCTTTAAATTTTTTAAAATTATATTCAATGAAACAGATTTCAAAACTTTTTCAAGATTTATATTAATGTTTTAAAAAAATTTTGTAAAGAAAAAGGTATTCAAAATTTTTGGAGGCTTGTTTTATAAGTTTTCAAGGGAAAAGGTTTTCAAAATTATTTTAAGTATTTTTATATGTTATCAAGGAAATTTATATGAATGTTATTTTAAAATGGTTTTATGTATTAAAAATACTTTTCAAAGATGAAATAATATTTTATTCAAGAAACATTTTTGAAAGATGATTCAAAATTATTTTCCATCTAAGATGACTTCCATTTATGTTAATCATGTATTTCTCAGAAGTTATCTAATGGTTACACTCATATTCTTCCTCTAAATGGGTTATGTTTGATGTCATGGTATTTATGAAGCCAATATCTCTTTCAGAGTTTATGTGTTTATGAAACACATGTCTATATCATGGGTTATATGTTTATAAAATCCATATCTCATTTACAAGTTATGATTTTGATAAAATGATTATGAATCTAGTATCATTTTTCCTAGCTTATGATATGATTATGTGTTTATGATACCCATTTAATTTGATGGATTAAGGAATGATATGTTTTTAATGATCCTATTGAATATTTATGTATGATTTCATTATGAGATTGGTGAGACCTATATCTCCCTCCAATGCATTTGGTAATGATTTATATCTCATGCGAAAAACATGGATGGAATATGAAATTAACTTGGTTCAATATTATTGGAATAAAACATGTAATGAACTTGGTTCAGTATTATACGGTTGGAACGAGGAGTAAACTTGATTCAATAATATAGGGCTGGATCGGGGGTGAACCTGGTTCAGTAAAAGACTATTTCCACTAAGATGGTCTTGGAAGTAATGCCTTGCATACTATAGAAATAATATTACATGCATATATGTTTTACACAATTTCATTTTTTATTCCAATGTTATACTTGTATGTCTATGTTCATTATTCATGTCTTATGAACTAACAAGTTTTATGACATGATTCTGGTTTATGATCTTTGATATATAGGGAATGATCTTTTATTTTCATAATCATGTTATCATACCCTTATTCTCATGATTATGCTTACATATCTTCCTTGTTTTCCGTTACTGAGCATGTGAACCCACCCATTTTCATGCTTCCTTTATCCCAATTTATGAAAATATGTATTATGTTTGAGGAGTCTAAGAAGGGTTCTAGTCAGGAAGAACCTATTGTGAGATGATGTAGCTCATTTATATACAATTGTTTATGTTTCAAAATGCACTAGACTCTTACGGTCTCTTGGAATATATTTGTATATTGTTTTATGTATTCAATAAATGTTATATAATGTTTATTTATGTCAATACTGGGTAGTTATAGATATTCTTGAGAAATAATTTGAGAATTGATAGAAAATATTCCCCCCTTAATGATTCCCATGTCCTTTTTTGGAGGTCTAAGAATATTGGATCCTTCTCAATTATCATCATTGATAAAGATGATGGATCTTTTATACTAAGATCATCTTCTACTTTATTTTATTTATCATGATGTTAGTGGATTGAGATAATATTTGATGAGTTATAACCATCTTCATTGGAGCTTGTTAAGATCCTTCTATGTGAATATATATTTTAGGCTCCAATTATCAGTATATTTCTCATACTTTTACCCATAAATATAGTGCCACCATATTTTAAATGAAAATATCATATCTGCTAACTCCAAATCATGTGTGGGATAGTTTTTCTCATGAATTTTAAACTTTCTTGAGGATTAGGCTATAACATTATCATTTTTCATTAGTAAAGAACCTAATACCTTCATTTAAGAACTATTGTATAGCACAAAGATTTCCCCACTTATTGGTAGTGTGAGTATTTGTGTAGTGATAATCCTATTTTTCAAATAATTGAAGTAGTCTTTACATTCAATGGTCTAGAAAAAAATTACTCCCTTTCCAGTGAGTTTGGTTAATGGGTTTGAAAATCATGATATGTTCTTCACAAATCATCACTAATACCTAGTTATACCAAGGAAACTATAGATCTCTATTACAAATGTTGGCCTAGGAAACTCTTCAATTGACTTTGTCTTGGAAAGGTCTATAAATATTCCTTTTATTGTGAAAACAAGCCCCAATAATTATACTTAATCCATCCCAAAATCACATTTACTATACTTTTCATCAATTTTATCACCTCTTGATGTCTTGAGAATAATATTAAAATTCTCCTCAGGTACCACATTTCTATTGAGTATATCAGAATATCATCCATAAATAATACCAAAAAATTTTCAAGGTAATATCTAAAAAATCTATTAATTAAATCCATGAAAATTACTATAGTATTATTCAGTATGAAGGGTATTAGTATGAACACATCGTGTCCTTACCTCATTCAAAAGTAAGTGTTTGGAATATCTTCCCTAGATATGTTTAATTGGTGATATCCTGATCGATGGTCCACCTTAGAAAAATACTTGACCCACATAGTTGATCAAACAAGTAATATATCCATGGAAGGGGATATTTTTTCTTTATCATGATTTTTTGAGCTCATGATAATCAATGTGGTGGAGCATTGATCCATGTTTCTTTTTGACGAAGAGGACAGACGCACCCCATGGTAAAGCACTTGGGTGTATAAAACATTTTTCCAGATTATCCTGTAACTACTTATTATGTTCTTCCAACTCAATGGTTTCTATTCTATAAGGTGTCTTTGATATAGGTAGATATTCGAGAATAATTTCAACTCAGAACTCAACTTCTCGGTCATGAGGAAGACTAAGGAACTCTTTAGGAAACACATCTGTATAGTCCCTCAGAATATCCATTTCTTCAGGCATAATCTTCTCCTTTATCTTAAAATTTTGATCTATATATTCTTATTCATATTCCAATAATATCAACGATTTGAGACAATGATTCTGATGGAGATTCGTCCTCCTCCTAACATTTTTACAGAATTTGGGAATATATTGGGATATGAAGAGTTGTATCCCTTTCCTGAAATTCAATGTTGTCTTTGTATAAATATATCAAATCCGTTCTTAATATAGAATCAAACTACACCAAAGGAATTAATAAATGATTTTCTGGGAGGTTTCTTCCAAAAACATTAACTCGGGATGAGTTATATACTTTGGATGCAATAATTTTCCCATTTTCTATTCTTATAGAAAACTCAACCTCTATATTTTAAGTGTTGTTTAAATAGTTAAACTAAACATAGAAGATATGAAAAAATGTGTATAACAAGTATAAAATAGTAAATTCACTATTATTGAATGAATAACTAGTGTACCTATCACAATATCATTGTTAAGATCCACCTCAATAGTATTGATAACATATTCCCTTACTTTCTTCCTTGGAGGTTGTTATTGTTGATTGACTCTAACAAACATTGTCTTAAGTGAATGGTTCACATAATTCACATATTCATTGTAGTTTAAACACTACACTACATGCTGAGTTTTGATATGAAAATTCCTTTTTTATTCCACATCAGTGAGAATCTTTAAATACCTTCAGTAATTATTAAACAGATAACCCATTCTTCCACATTTCCCTTTAGAAAGTTCCCATGATGCTTCTTCCCAATATTTTGATATGTGGGATGTTGCGTTTTATTTCCATCATGGGATTTATCTTCAAATGCTCCCATATTAATCTTCATTTCCCACTTTATATCTTTGGGTTTTTATGATCACTGAGAGTCTCTGATCACAATTTTAACCATTAGGGTACAACGAAAAATCTCCCAACATCATTTATTATCTTTAATCACCAACAATTTTCTAGAATCTGATTTAGTTCACTATATAAGTGATCTACTTTTCTTTTGGTGTTCATGAAAAATGTGAATAAGTATCTTGAAAGCCTTGTAAATTTTACCTTAAATCCCACAAAAGACTTATGTTTATTTTTATTCTCTTCCAGTAACTCCATTTCAAAATTAAGAAGAATGTTTTTGGGAATATATTTATTGAAAAATATTTTCTTGAATTCTTCCCATTCCATGTAATCAATTTAATACATGGAATTCATGTTCTTAATCAGTGTCCACCACTGATCATCTTCCTATCAAAACGATATACCACCACCAAAAATTTCTCTTCAACTTAGCACTTTAGGATAGATAATATCTTATCAATGAAGATAATCCATTGTTCTTCATGGTGGGAATCAAAAGATATAGTAAACATGGGAATCCTTTGTCACTTAACGGATTCGACCGCAACATTCACTTTGTTAGTAGAAGGAGGGAATTCCCCATGATTTAATTCATTATTCATATCTTGATCCAGTTGAGAATGTATTTTCACAAGTTTTTTATCTCCCATTCCCATCATATTTGGAATTTCATTAGGCAAATCATCGCATTGCCTATCAAATTAATTATTGATATGGGTTCTTCGATTTACATCCATTAACTAAGAAAAGAAATTACAATTTGGGGGCTTGAATAAATAGCTAATAAGAATATAAAAAGAAAACTTTGACCATAGATGGGTAAATATATAATTGAAAATAATATCCTAACTTGTGATTCCCTATGTTTCAATCTAGGTTATCCATGGTGATGTAATTTTCCACGGGGTTCTTAATAAAGTGTTATAGTTCTAATCTCAAAAAATAACTAGACTGTACTCTAATACCAACTATAATATACCTACCCTTTTATACATATTTTCACATGATTTTAAGTATAACTAACATTCAAATACAAACCAAGGATCATAAATTCTAGTGTCTTTGGAATATTAGGTACATAAAAATGAAAACATGGATGAAAAATAAAAAACATTTTATTTAAACATAATAATGAGATCCTACCTTCAATTTTGATATTACATCTACATAGGATAACCAGGGGAATACATGAATAATGGGATGAGTTAAAAATACCAGTAAGGGATACGTTTATGAATAAATCATAGCACATGGGTCATAGAAAATAACCAGATGACATAAAAATGAATCAAACATGAATAAACATACGGAAGCATGCCATACATAATATGGGATCACGTAAGCATGGAATCATATAAATGTGTAAATAGCATGCAACCTAACATAAGCATGACTCAAGGATAACCTCCAAGACCATTTAACATGGAGACGAATGAGTCTAGGTTAACCACCAGGACCATTGCATATAGAGGACCATAACTCAAGGCTAACCACCAAGACCATTGCATATAACATCTCTCGAGAATAAAAACATCCCAATGCATTGGAGTCCTATATGACTTCACCCATCATAATATGTTTATGAATATGTGTGCCACAAGAATAATCAGGCATAAGGGTAACCCATTTGAATAATTGGATATCATAATCATGTCATGGAGCATTACAAATGAGAATATCATAATAGTGCCCATTATAGAATGGACATAAATCATTCATGGATATTCATATTTTAAAATATTCATATATCATGATGAATGATTTTCAATTAAATTAAAGACATATAAAAAGTGTTTTTATGTAACTTTTGAAATGAAACATATTTGTATAGTTTAAGGAATATATTAAAGACTGTTTATAATGGAAAAGGCATATTTGTTGTATAAAACCTGAAATGAACCAAGATAGTTTTTCATGATAAAATGAGTGATTTCAGAAAAATAATGGTTTCTTAAAAGAGAATATGGAGTTAACTTTAACATGGATAAGAAATCAAGATGTTCCCTTTAATCGGGCTTTCTTATTGAGAAGAATTGAGTAGGGAACCTTATTAAAACATGTATTTTATCATCATAGAAATAATAATTGATTTAGGAACTTATGCTGTGAACATATAAGAATAATTTATAATAAGTTTACAAAATCAAATAAGAATTACTTTAGGGTAATGAGTGATAATGTTTAACCTGAAGGAAAAACAGAGGTTTTGAATGAATCCCAAAACTTTTATATTAAAGTGTTCTATATTTATACATAATGTCTTGAATAAAGAAATTACATTCATTAATAATTTAATGCAGAAAAAAATTAAAATGTATCATATTTAGTATAATTAATTTCATTTATTTCCTTTTTGATGAGTTCTAAGATACAATTTCATTATTCCAAGTGCACTCGTTTCCTTGATTTTCATGATTGGTTCACTTGTATACATGTATATAAGATCATGTCAAATGATAATAGTTCTACAGAAATGAAGTTATATTTTATTAATTAATATTAAAAATTTTAAGTGGTATTATATATTATCTTTTCATCTGTGAGGATGATTCATTAGGTAAAATATTAATGATAACCAATTAGATTATTTTGGCATTTGTTATCAATAAATGTGTATTCGTTTTGTTTTTTTAATTAATATTATGTTTATATACTAGTTATAGAATATTAAATAAAATAAAATAAATATATTAAAATATTATTTAACTATAAAAATGGTTTTATGACTATCCATGAAAGTGGTAATGGAAAATTTATACCTGTCATCCTTGAATACGATAAAACAACACATCATATGCGATGTTTTATTTTTTTAGAACGAAAGGTATTGGGAAAATAAATGAGGAAGGGTTCTTCCATTAACCTAATATAATTAAAATATATAAAATATAATGGATTTATTATGTTATATGGATAAGGGGTGGTTAGGGTTGAATATAAAAGAAAATAAAATAAAAAGAAATTAATAGAAAGAGAAAGAGGTTTTTACTTCTTGAATTATTCTCCTTGAGAACCTTATTAATTCACCTGAGTTTGTTATTTTATTGATTTTAAAGGATACTAGAACTGAGGGATAGACTTGGGAAGAGTTTTGGGCAGATTTTGAATAATATTTAATTCTTTATAGGTGTGAGGAAAAGTGGTGATGATGGGAGGTAATTATAGTGGAGGAGAGGGGTGTTTTTTTATTAATTAGTTTTTTATTTTGGCTCAAGACTATCAATAGTGTGTTTTATTGTGTATATTTATAGTAAATAGTTCACATGAGTTTTAATGAAGGGTGATTACAATATCCATACATCAAACATGACTCAATAATTCAAGTATTTATCTTATACTATAAATTACTGTATTTCATTATTCACAAAAAAATGAACTATTTTAGAAAACATTCCAAAAAATCAACCTAATTTTTTTACATGTTCAATTAAAAAATGGACTTCATTTTATGAAAATAATATTATAAATATGGTAAATTTAATTTTTAAATAAAATAATCATTTACTTGAAAAATACCTGTTTTAAAATTATAACTAATTTATAAGACTTTAAAAAATTAATTATGGTTTCATAAAATCCGCTTATAATCATAAGACAAAAAATATTAATTTATAAATATATTTTCTAAAAATATATTTTCTTTTATGTAATTATGTTAATTATTAAATGGTAAAAAATATTTATGGTTTATTAAAATACCACCACATAATTTATCATTTCCAAAATATTTATTTACTTATAATATTTTTTAATTATATCATATTTTAATTTATAAGATACCAAAATTTTATTTATAATTTAATAGGTGAGGTTACTATTATATTGGCTAGATTACTATTCCTAAGGGTCATATTAATAATCCAAAGGTCATATTAATATTATGTTGATTTAGGTTCCTTAATTTATATAACTACGTCTTATTTCAACTATTCTTCAATTATAAAGTTTCTATTGTGTTATATAAGTGATTTTATGTGATTTAATATATATTAAATAATTATATAAAATGAAAACTAATTGATATAATTCTAGGTCATTACAATGGAAGTGAGAAGATTTTTCATGTTATGAACTGTCAATTCAATGGATTTCTAGGACATACCATGTCTTATTGTAAAGAGGAAAGGAATTATCTAAATGGGGAAGTGACTGGATATTAACAAAGGAGAATAAGACCATATCCTTCACTATATAGAAAAAATAGTTTCTAAAGATATGGTTTTCATTGTTCTAACTATGCCCATAAAGTTATTCTTTACTGACTAAGGAAAGGTGGGAACAATAACTACAGATCTCTGAGGAAAGTCAATACACATCAACCAAGAATAATTTCTCTTGAAAATAAGTATTATATTATTGAAAAAGAATATGAATATGTTGCCCACATTCGTATTGAAAATTTATTGGAGAGTCCATCTTTTCCTTTCATTCAAATCAGTTATGTCATGAAAGAAAAAGAAGAAAATATAGAAATACAACATTTTATAAATAGCCCTCAAATATAAAAGGAACAATACAACCTAGATTATTGATAGTGAATTTTCATCCCACATGATAGGAAATTCAAATTTGTGGAACAATGATTAGAAAATGTTTTATGGTATAGTTAGATTTGGCAATGATTGGGCTTTAAAGATCAAAGGAAGTGGAAGTATATAATTGGAAAATGAAGAGCTAAGGAAAACTAAAGTTTTCTTTGTATATGGTTTTCATCATAGTCTCATAAGTGTGATTCAACTATTTGAATTGGCATTGAATGTTAAATTTAATCAAAAGGGGTTAACTTTCAATGGAATTATAGGTAATTCTATCATGAAAGGATGAAGACCATATGAAAATTTATAATAGTTTTATAGTAAAGAGAACATCTATTACCTAATAATTGATGAATAAAAAAACACATGGAACAAAAGGTCGGTTACCATTAACCAAACTGAGTGTAGAATATATATATAATCTAACAACCCAAGGATTTAAAAATAAATTTAAATTCAAGAATTTTTTTTTAAGTAAATATTTATAAATAGTATTTAAACATAATTTTTCCACTTCAATGTTATAAATTTCCAAAAATGGTAATCTACAATTGTGATCATTAGCTTATTTTCGATTTTGATAGGACCAACTTGTTTTTTGGTGAATAGTAACATACCCTTATGAACAGTAATGTGAATAGAAATTTTACCCCAATGAATAGTAAATTGTATAATTATTTTATTTTATTAAGTCTTTATGATAATGTCAACTTGATTAATTTTTCAAGGTGTTAAAAAATGGGTAATAGATTTAAAATTGTAATTTTTGAAGAAATTATGATTTCCATTAAAAATTAAAATAGTAATATTAATAAAATTATTTTCAAATAATTGAGTTCGTTATCTGAAATTCTTGAATTTTTGATGAATAGTGAAATATGGTAAAATACCATATATTCAAATTATAAGTTAAATAAACTATTTATGAAATTATAAGTGATGTAAAACCACTTGGTTAGAACTCACATTCCATTATTACTATTTAGGGTCAGATGAATTAATACTACTCATAGTCTTGAGAAAAATTATTATAATAATGATTTAAATAATGTAAAATACATCTTCTCCTCCACTATAAATACCACCCACATTCCCCTCTTCATCCCACACCTCTCAAGCATTGATCATTACTTATGTTATGGATAATAATCATCCCAAGGATCTTACCCATGTCCTAGAGCTTTTCGTATCACTAAAAGGAAAAAACCAAAGGCCTTAAGAAGGATCTCAAGGAAAAGAGATCAAGAGGTAAACATCGTTTTTGTTTTCTTTCTTTTATTTTCATTTTCTTTTCTATTATTATCCTTTCCTCGCCTCACCTTATCTAAGAGTCATGAATGATATAGTATATTAAATATTTTAGATTTAAAATTTTTTATAGAAGACTCACAATTAATCTTCTTCTCCTATCCCACTTATTCAAGAAATTAAAACACTATATGTGATTTATCGATTTACCGACATCATGGACAATGTGATTTTAATTTATTTTCCTTCCTTGAATACTGGTTATGAATCCATTTTATGGTTGAAAATGATTATAATTTATGTATAATATCTTATATATGGTTCTGGAATCATTTTGTACACATGTTATTAATTTATAAAACAAAATGAAATCATTACGATAGAAGAATCTCTAAAATTACCTAAACGAATATCAATATTGTTTAAACATATGAATCATACTCATGTCAGAATTCAAATTTATAAATGGAATAATTTATGGTTCTAGAAAAATGTAAATACCATTACATTAAACTTCTGAAGTTTCACTTCCAATCGACAAGAATATCGATCAGGAACAAATCATGGAAATCAGGTAAAGAATGCACCCAAAACAATGGAAGGAACAAAATACTAATAATTAAAGGGTGAAATGATGTTATGAAATGATCATATAAGGGGTTATAAACAAGAATATGTTTCATTAAGTTATTAATAAAACTCATTTAACCATTATAAAAGAGGTTTAAACAATTCTGTAGTAAGAAAAACCCGAGCAAAGGGAATTAATAACCCGATTTACATTCTTTGGGTTAAAATTCTACTTCATTATTTATGCTGTATTAAATTTGTTTATGTGATGAATTTTGTTTTTATTATGTTTAATTATGTGTATTTATATTGTATATACATGATTTATCCCCCCAATTAAGTATCACTTCAATTATATGATTTTTGTAAGTGACTATTCTATTAAGACTGTCTTTTAAAACTCTGTTTTACAAAATTTAAAAGCAATGTTTTTATGAAAATTTTCCTATTTTATGATTACATTATGGTTCTTGGTCATTTTTTATTTTGAAGGGTGGGACCTATATCCCCCTCCAATGCATTGGGAATGTGTATGTTGGAGGTCGACCGTGTGGTTACTCTAAGTGTAATTGTGATGGTTACTCAAATTGTAAGGTATCCATGAGGGTTACAAATTACAAGGTAGCTGAGAGGGTTAAACGATTATGTAAGTAATTCCCCAATATACCTTTATGGTTATGTTTATGTTCTTTTTTATTGTGGGAATCTTGTGGAAGTATCTTGATTTACAATGTTTGTATATATGGGTGACTAGAATGTCTTTTGAAAAGGATTTCATACGTTACAATAATTCATGGACTAATGTGTTACTTCATTATTTTTATATCACTTACTGAGATTCTTGTGATCATACCAAGTTTTAAATTATTTTCATAGCTTATATGGATTTATAAGACAAAAAAACAATCCATGTTAAATTATGATGAATTTTCAAAGAAATCATGTTTTATTTGAAAATATTTATATTTTAGAAGAAATGAATTCTATTTTTAGGGTATCAACTCTATATTAATGTGTAATTTTATGAATTTATTATGTCCCAATTATCTAATTCTATAAACTTGAAATGATTCTCAATGTGAGAGGAAGATATTTTTTTGACTAAATTCATGATTATGTAATGTAATAAGGCCGGTTCTTTATAGTTGGTATCAGAGGATGGTTTATATAACTTTAGAGGTTTGGATAATGTTATTAGAATACCATAAATGATTTTTTACTATATGATTAATTTTAAATTTTATAGAACTTAAATATTACCTTGTTTCTTGGACTAAGATATATTTTTTCAGAATGGTTGTCTGCAAAAGTAATAGGTAAGCTAAATTGAAGAGGCACCAACATAATGAAATTCGTCCAAATCTGCATCCTGGAATGGTAGGGATTGGAACCAAGATGTTCATGATAGTAATGTAATATAAAGTATAAGAAATAAATGGTGGTGGCATACATAAAAGATAACAACTTGAGGTACAACAATGGAAAATTATAATAGTGGAAAATTTTCTAAGATAACACCCTCCTGCATTTAATAGATCCTCTGACCCTGTAGTGGATGAAGGATGGATTAAATCCCATGAAATGATATTTTATGTAATGGGATGTTCAAATAATTAATAGGTAAGTATTTCAATTTATCATTTTGAAGGGGAAGTTGATCAGTGGTGGTCAATGGTAAATAATATTAGGTATAGGGAGGTTTTTCATGCCTTAGAGTGGGATGAATTAAAAGGTATTTTCCTAAGGTGGTACAACATAGGATGGAGATGAAATTCCTTGTGTTGAATCAAAATTTGTAAGGTTATATGGTTATGTATAAGATATCTTCCCATGAATGGTGAGGTATACTCTAAATATTATTCTGGATCTAGATAGAAAAATCAACCACTTTTACTCATGATTGAAGCCAAGGTATCGAAGGGCATTAAAATCTCATGAATTTAAAAGTTATGAGAAACTTTTCTGATGTACTGAGAGGGTAGAGATGGATTTTTTTTATGATCACATGAATTTTTAAAACAAGGATAAGAAGATGTCTAGATGGAATGTGATGGGCAAGAATCAACCAAAGAAATCTGATGGTAAAACAATCTAGTTTCCAGTTTTTGAAAAGTTTGGAAAGAAGTACCCTGGGGAATTCTTTACAAAATCTGAGAAGTGTTGTCAATGTGGTAGGATTAGACATTTTACCTGATATTGTAATTAAAATGACTCTAAGACGAATCCTGATAGAAGAAATATAAAATATTTTAAATGTAGAGATATGGGTCATTATGCAAATGCCTTCCCAAAGAGAGTTCTGAATGATGTAAAGAATCCAGACTATAAGAAGAAAGGTTTAGTGAGATAATTTGTGACTATGTCAGTAGATGCCATGCCTTCCAATGATGATTTATTTGGTTCCTTGTTTTTTACTCTGATTTTTTTGATTTTTTGTTTGATATGGGGTCCAAACATTTTTTTATTTTTAAGAAATTTTCAGGTAAATTGGAAATGTCACCTCAAAAAATGAGACCAAGACTTATTATTAAAACACCAGGGTGAAATTTTATAACAAAGAGGAATTATAAGAATATTTTTATTAGGATATGTGGAAAGAATTTACCTGCAAACCATATTGTTTTTCCCTTAGTAGATTTTGATGTCATTCTGGGAATAGATTGGCTTTCTGTTTATCATGCAAAATTTGACAGTAGATCTAAAGATGTTGTTTCTCCGAATGAGTTTGAATTTTTTTCAAGAAATAACCCATAATATTGATAACATACCGAGAAGATGATAAACTATTGAATGATGTAATTTAATGTTATCTTGATCATATTTTTTAAAAATAAGGGAACTATTCAGATTAATGATGTTCCAGTGGAAAATGAATACCTTGATGTTTTTCCAAATGAGTTACCCAGTGTCGTACCTGATCGGGAAGTCGAATTGACAATTGACATAGTTCCTGATGATAATCTAAGTTCAAAACCCCCATATATAATGACTCAAATATAACTTATTTAATTGAAAAATTAGTTGCATGATTTGATTGATAAATGATTCATTCGTCCTAGAACATCACCGTGGGGTGCTCCAATTTTGTTTGTTAAAAAAAATATGGTTCCATGAGACTTTGCACTGATTATAGATATTTGAATAACACCACTATTAAGAATAAGTATCCATTTCCTTATATCGATGACTTGTTTGATCAGCTTCAGGGAGCTTAGTACTTTTCCAAGATTGACTTGAAATCTAGATACCATCAGATGAAGGTGAAAGAGGATGGAATCCCATAAATATCCTTTTTTGTAATAGATATGGGAATTATGAATTTGTTTTTATTCTTTTTGGATTAACTTTTGCACCTGATGTATTCATGAATCTTATAAATAGAATATTTCAAGAGTTCTCAAATATGTTTTTGGTTGTGTTTATTGATGATATTTAGTAATTTTCTAAGAATAAAGAGGATCATAAAAAACATATAAGGGTTGTTTTAAATAATTTAATAAAAATAAAGTGTATGGAAAATTCATCAAGTGTTATTTTTGTTTTGAAAAAATTGGTTTTCTTCGGAAAATTGTAAATAAGGATGGAATAATAGTGGATCCTCCCAAAAAAAGTGGTTGATGATTACCCATGATCCTAAAATGTTACAGAGATTCATAGATTTATAGGATTATTTGGTTATTACTGTTTTTTTAAACTTTGTGTGGATATCTATCCCAATAACTAAGTTAACACGAAAAGTGGTTAAATTTAATTGGACTGAAGAATGTGATGTTTGTTTTCAGGAACTGAAGAAGTGATTAGTGAATGCTCTAATTTTGGCCTTGCCTTCTCGAAATAGTGAGTTGGAAATCTACAATAATGCTTCATTTTAGGGCATTGGTTGCATTCAGATGCAGAATGATAAGGTAATTTCTTATGCTTTTAGACAACGAAAACCCCATGAGTTAAATTATCCCACAATGATTTGGAATTCCCAGCTGTGGTTTTTTATTTTAAAATTTGGAGGAATCATTTATACAGATCCAAATTCCAAATATATACCGGCCATAAAAGTCTAAAGTATATATTCAATTAGAAGGTATTAAATCTGAGGTAGAAAATATCTTGAACTGATAAAGGATTATGATTCCATGATCAATTACCATCGGGGAAAAGAAAACAATGTGGCAGATGCCTTGAGTCAAGAACATCAGACATCATTAACCATGTTACATTTGGAATATGATCCCTTGATTAATTATTGGATTAATTTTTTCTTAGAAAATGTTTGTGACATAAATACGTCTGTTTTGATTTATGTTTCAGTGAAATAATTGTTATCAGATAGAATTAAGCAAGCACAGAAGGAAGATAATGAGCTACAAAAATGGTAAAATTTGTTTAAATGGGTAGGTTGGAAGAATTTAACCTTGATAAAGATTGTGTTTAATGATTTGGAAAAAGGCTGTGTGTTCCATTTGATTCCCATTTGAATAAATATTTGTTGTGTGAATCTCATAATTCTGTCTTTTCGGTTTGTCCTAGTAGTATTAAGATGTACATAGACCTTTAATAGTACTATTGGTGGGATGGAATGAAAAGAGATATTGTTGATTTTATTGTGAAAAGTTTGACATGTAAACAGGTTAAAGTAGAGTGGTAGTAAACAAAGGGGATGATTTATCCTTTTTTAGTGCCAGAATGAAAATGAGAGAATGTATCCATGGAATTTGTAGTGGGACTACCAAATACTTCTCGAGGTAACAATGCCGTTTGAGTTGTTGTTCATGGACTGAAAAAATATGCACATTTTCTTTCTATTATAGATATAATGTATTTGGATTATCTTTATAGAATGTACCTCAAAGAGATTGTTAGGTTATATAGAGTTCCTCTTTCCATTGTATCTGACCGGGATCCGAGGTTCACTTCCAAATTTTGGAAGGGATTTCAGAATTCGTTGGTCACAAAATTAAATTTCAGTATATCTTTTAATCCTAAATCATATGGGAAGTCAAAATGAAAGATTCAAACATTAAGGATATGCTTCGATAACTTTCACAGGACTACCAGGGAATTTGAGATCAACATGTTTCTTTAGTTGAGTTTTCTTATAAGAATAGTTTTCATTCTATTATACATATGGAAAATTGTGAGGCATTATATGGGAAGTGGCATCGAAATATATCTTTTTGGGATGAAGTTTGCGAAAGGAAGTTGATGGGACCAAAATTAGTAGAGGATATTCATGATAAATTGAACATGATCCAAAAAACACATGAGGATAGCTCAGAGATGACTGAAAATTTATGAAGAGAATAGGAGGAAAGAATTTTCTTTTGAGGTAGGTGATCATGTTTTTCTTATAATCTCACAATGGAAAAGTGTTATTCATTTTTTTAAGAAATAAAATCTAATTCCACGGTTCATTGTACCTTAAAAAATTACAAAGAATATTGGACCATTTTCCTACTAAGTAGCTCTGCCTCCACATTTATCTCAGGTACACAATGTTTTTCAGGTTTCTATGTTGAGAAAGTATTCTCCAGATTCAACTTAGGTTTTGAGCCCAGAAGCAATTCAGTTGGAAGAGAACCATTCTTATGAAGAGAAACTAGTTCAGATTCTTGATCAAATGGAACAATTTTAGTGGAATAAGGTAATCCACCAGGTAAAGGTTTTGTGGAAATACCACATGGTTGATGACGAAACATGGGAGTCTGATGATGCTATGAGGGAAAGGTAACCTAAATTTTTAATAAGTAAATAAAATTGAGAGGATGAAATTTCTTGAAGGTGGGGATAATGTAACACCCCAAAGTTTTAAAAATAAATTTAAATTCACAAAAATTTATGTTAAGGAAATATTTATAACTATCCTTTAAACATATTTATTCCAATTCTATGTTTTGAATTTCAAAAAATGGTCATCTACAATTGTGATCAGTAAGTTATTTTGAGTATGATAGGATTAAATTGTTTTTTGGTGAATAATAACATACCATTATAAATAGTAATATGAACATAAGGAATAGTTAATTGTATTATTATTTTATTTTCTTAAGACTTTAAGATAATTTCAACTTGATTAATTTTTCAAGGTGTTATAAAATGAGTTATATATTTAAAATTATTAATTTTGAATAAATTATAAATTTATTAAAAAATTAAATTAATAATATTTATATTATAAATCACAAAAAATGGAGTTCTTTATTTAATTCTACACATTGAAAAACATTTAGGGTGATTTTCTGGGTTTTTTTCCTGAAATTTTTGAATTTTTATTGAATAGTGAAATATTGTAATATACCGTATATTCAAACTATCAGTTAAATACACTATTTATGAAATCATTAGTGATATAAGCCCACTTGGTTCTAACTCACATGACATTATTATTATTTAGGGTGATATTAATTAAGTCTATTTATAGTATTGAGGACAATTATTATAATAACAATAAAAATAAGTTAAATACCTCTTCCCCTCCACTATAAATACCTCCCTCACTATCTTCATCCTCCCACACCACTAAAGACTTGACCCTTACCTAAGTTCTACCCAATACTACTATTAGGTATCTTCCCCATTTTTTAAATCTATTGGTCTCACCAAAAATCCGAAACCAAATCCTTTAAGAAGGATCTCAAGGTGATGAGATCCAGTGGTAAACACCCTCTTTTGTTTTCTTTCATTTCATTTCATTTTCTTTTATATTATTATTCTTTCCTAACCTCCCCTTATCCAAGAGACATAAATTATCTAGTATATTAAATGTTATATATTTAATTATTCTTATTGAATACTAACCATTATACTTCTTCTCCACTACCACTTATTCATGCAATTAAAACATCATTTGAGATGTGTCGATTTACCGTCATAGTGGATGATGCTATTTAAATTTCCTTTACATCCTTAAAGACTGTTTGCGAAGTAATTTTTATGGTTGAACCATATTATAGTTTATTTATTATATATTATATATGTCTTTGGAATCATTTTTTTACAAATTTTACTGATTTATAAAATATAATGAGTTCATTACGATCAAAGAATCACCAAAATGACCAAAATGATTATTAATAATGTTTTAACTTACGAACAATCCTAATGTTTTAATTTAAAAAGATAAATGCTATAATTTATGGTTATGGAAATATTTAAATACTATTCCATTCTAATTCTGATGTTTTACTTCCAATCAAATGGAATATCCATCTTAAACCGATCATGGAAATCATGTAAAGAATGCACCCAAAACAATGGAAGGAACAAAATACTAATAATTAAAGGATAAAATGATGTTATGAAATGATAATATAAGGTTTTATAAACATTAATATGTTTCTATAAGATATTAATAACACTCTTTTTACCATTATAAATAAGTTTTAAATTATTTTTAAGTAACAAAAACTCAAGTTAAGGTAATTCATAACCCGATTTCCATTCTTTGGGTTAACATTATACTTCATTATTTATGTGGAATTAAAATTTTTTGTGTGATGAATTTTGTTTATATTATGTTTAATTATGTTAATTTATAGTTTATATACATGTCCCATCCACTCAATTAAGTATCAATTCAATTATATTAAAATTTTATGGGGCTTTTCTTTTAAAATTTTGTTTTATAAAATTAAAATGCAATGTTTTTATGAAATTTTTCATGTTGTATGATTATGGTATGGTTCTTGGAAATTTTTTATGATGAAGGGTGAGACATATATCTACCTATAATTCCTTGGGTATTTGTAATTTGGAGGTTGGTCATATGGTTACTACAAGTGTAATTATGATGGTTACACATATGGTAAGGTAGCTATGAGGGTTACAAATTATAAGGTAGCCAAGTGGGTTAAAGATTATGTAAGTAATGACCCAATATAAATTTATGATTCTATCCATGTTATTATGTTTTGTGGGGATCTTGTGTAAATATCATGTTTCACAAAGTATGTATATATGGATAACAAGTATGTTTTTTGAAAACTATTTCATAACTTACATGAATTTATAGACTAATATGTTCTTTCCTTTTTTGTATATCCCATACTAAGATTGTTGTGCTCATCCAATGTTTTAAATTATTTTCACAGTTTATATGTATGTGTAAGGAAAATATGAAATCCAAGTTAAATGTTTGAAGAATTGTCAAGGAAATCATGTTTGATTTGAAAATATTTATATTTTGGAAGAAATGAATACAATTTTTATGGTATCCACTATGTATTAAAGTGTAATGGTATGAATGTATTAAGATCAAATTATCCAAAGATCTAAACATTTAAATATACTCAATGTGAAAGAAAGTGATTTCTTGAATAAATTAATGATTATGTAATGTAATAAGGCAGGGTCCTTATATTTGAGCTTAATATATTTTTTGACATTCCCAATATGAAATGAAACTGAGAAAATACATGCGATTAATTCATGTGAGGAAAGATGGTTGGGAGTTCAGATCAGCCAAATAAAAAAATGGAATCAAATCTTCTTGATCATAGCAACACAGTTGTATGTGGTTCAATAAATGTGTTTTTCACATATAGGGATATGTATTTCCTTAATTTTATTTATTATTATAGTATAATAGATTGTGTAATGATTCTATATTGGTAATAACAAGTTATTGATTTCATGAAATGTTATCATCGAACAACTGAGAATGAAACTAGACTAATAATCATGATTATATTATTTGAAAATGGAGGATAATACAAATCCATTTAATTTGAAAATCACCTAAAAAACAATGAATAAATCATGAGGTGTATATAGAGAGAACCCCATAGAAAAATGGATTTGTTGAATTTAGAAATTGACAGGTGAACAATATAGATTGAACTATGCTGATTGAAAGTCATATTTCTCATCATTGCTAGAAATATTCTGTTCAAGTAGTGGTGTACACTAAAAATCGAACAAGGATTTTTATGGTAGAAAACAAGAAACAATATGAGTTATGGTTTGGAAGGAATCCCTCTTTCAAGTATTTTCATGTGTTTTGGAAGAAATGTTTAATTTAGAACAATGTAGGAAATCAAGGAAATTATGGTGATATTATAAATGAGGAAATATTAATTGGATATTAAATGAATATTAAATACAAAAAATGTAACAATAATCATTTTCGAAGAATGTGGAAAGTAGTGATATCATGATCATTGAAGATAAATCCATAAATACCTCATGGATCTTATATTATGATATGATAGAAGATGAAGAAGAAATTGTAAAAGAGATAGATTCAAATGATGAAATAGTGGAAGGATTGAAACCATTTAGGGATCACAAAATAATTATGATTCTGAAGAAGAATCCGAAGAGGGAACCATGGCTGAAGAAGCTTCATCAAATTCTCACAGGATAAATAGAAGAGCATAAATTGATCAATCCATCATCATTAGATGTTTGATCACACCCACACAGACAAGTAGAATGAGTAATGAAGAATATTTTTCCTTCCTATCAATTATGGAACAAACCTCGTTGGAAGAATTTTCAATGGACGAATCATGGGTTAAGGCCATGAATAAGGAAATAAATTAGATAGATAAGAATTAGACATGGGATCTTGTTAAGAGACCCAAAAACAAAATGTGATTGGAAAAAAGTGGATTTTAGAAACAAATTAAACAAGCATAGAAATATAACCAGAAACAAATGCTTAGTGTGTAAAGGATATGCACATATTGAAGGCACTAATGTTGAATAAATGCGTTCTCCAGTTGCTGGAATAAATTTGATCATGATATTTCATTTCATGTATGTACAAAGAGGATACAAATTTTAATATATTGATGTAAAAATGATGTTCTTAAATTGATTTATTGAAGAAGAAGTGTATATTGAAGAACTACTGTGATTTTTGATTGGATTATGTAACTGTTTGTAGATTAAAAATGGATCTCTTTGTTCTAATACAGCCACCCCGAGCATGGTATTCCTGAATGGATTCTTATTTAAGTTATATTAAATTAAAAATATGATGTTTCAATCACAATATCTATGTAATGAATTTATATGGAGATCAATTTATGGTTATTTTTTATGTGGATGATATTATATTTGGCAGAAGAAGGAGGGGATCAATTAAAGAATTTACTAATCACCCAAAATATGAATTTGAAATGTCTATGATTGGTGAACTCACATAACTTCTAGGGTTTTAGGTGGTTCAAAAGCAGGATTATACCTTAATTTATCAAAAAAAATATGCAATAGATATTTTAAATAAATTCAACATGCATGACTCCAAACCAATATTAGATTCGATTTCGGATGAGACAGAACATAGAAAGAATGAGGATGGGACATATACGGATCTCACCTTTTATAGAAGAATCATTTGAGTCTTATTATATATAACTACAAAATTTCAATATATCATCTTTAAAACATGATTTTCATCCCACGATCAAATTAATCCTAAGGAAGACAATTGGGTAGTGGTTAAATGAATCATGATTTATATTCAAGGTACACTCAATTTTGGCTTATACATTGCAGTAGGAAGAGATAACGAATTATAAACATTTTATAATGTTGATTGATCTTTAGATGTGGTAGATAAAAAGTCCAAAAGTGGTGGTTCTTTATTTATAGGCAAAAAATGTGAGAGATGATTGAGAAATAAATAAGAAATCACTTCTCTTAGTATGATTGAAGAACTATATCTCTCTAATACAAAGTATTTCATTAAGATATTGTGGTTGAAAAAAAACCAAATAATATAGGGGATGAGGTGAAATAACCTATGATGATTCAGTATGATAAAAAGAGTGTGGTTTATGTTATAAAGAATATGGTTTAACACTCTTGTAAAAAACATACTGAGATCAGATATCACATTGTAAAGAAAACAATGGAACAAGGTATGATTAAAATAGAGCATGTCAAAACTGATGAGCAAGTAGATAAAATTATAATTATGCCATTATTATAAAGACCCAATATTCACATGAATAGACATGACATAAATTTTATAGAATACATAAATCATTACAAAATATAGATATCTAAAGAACATATTTTTTTAGTGCCTTCAGAAAATTTGAACCAAAATATCCTAACTTTGTAAATTATATTCAATGTTTCCCACAAAGATCTTCCTCCATATTAATTATAAATAAAAAAATTCTTTATAAGATATGGAAGGAAAACATATGAAATGGAAGAGCTCAAATTTTCAGTAAGGATAAATAAAGGAAACATGTACGCATATCATAGACATAAGGCTATGAGAACGTTATCATTATCATTAGAAGATCATACCCTTCATATCAAAGATCATAAACATGAATGATTTCATAAATATTTATAGTTCATAAGACTTGAATCATAATGAAATCAAGATCATAGGCCCTAAAATTTAAACATTGAAATAGGACAGGGAATTATGGCATACAGATTAAAATATAAAAGAACTACGTTAATGATTCCTATCAAGACCATCAAAACATTTTAGGATTGGGATAATCACTTTTAAACCTATTTCGGGATTGAGATACCTTCCCATGTACCCTCTTTTTTTGGTCCAGGGATTCCCTCCCATGTACCCCTTGTTTCGGTCTTGGGATGCCCTCCTATGTACCCTCATGTTTTAGGCTTGGGATTTCCACAAGTGTGACTTCTTGTTTTGGGCTTTGGATTCCCACCCTTGTACCCTTTTATCTCATATAAAATGTATCACTACCCAATGAATTGGAGTGAGAAATATGACCCACCAGTCACATAGTGAAATCATACATTCAAGTGCCAAAAGATAACAAAAAATTTATCATATCATTACCCATGAAAAGATATGGGTTTTATAAACATCATATCATAACATATTAAATGAAACGGGTATCCTTAAAATTTTCTCAGATCATAACCTATATAAATAGATAAGTTTCCTAATCATTTCATCAAAGCATAGAATGTGAAAAGAATCTATTTTCTAAAACATATTATAACATCCCATGATTTCAATGATTTTTTATTATATAAGTATTATATTAAGTGGATTTATTTTTAATTAAAACCAACTACTAATATTTTGAGACAATGTTATTTGAGAATAATACATGGAATCAAGTATTTTAATTAATTTAATTACAATAATAATAATTAATTAAAAAATTATTTATAGGTTTCAAATTAATATTCTTAAGAAAAATATAGGGTTTATTTGTTTAAAAGTATATTTTAAAATAACTATTTACATTTGTTGTTGTAAAATAGAATTTATTTTTATCAAAAAGGTTATTTAATATAATACTTTCATGATAATAAAATTAATAATAATAATTAAGGGTAGACATTTTTTAGGAAAATTATAATTATTTTTAAGATAATACATTTTATAAATATATGAAAACATATTGTGTTTTACTTTTATAAAATTTATAAACAATAAATGTATATAATTATTTTACTACAAAGAAATGAAATTTCATATATGTGTTTAATTTTTTTTTATTTGATCTATTTATTAAAAAAACAAATTATATTTATAAATAAATATATATTTCTAAAAACTATTAGATTACAAAATTATAAATATAAAAATGAATTTAAACTTATAAAAAATATACACATTTTGTTTTGAATATATATGAATAAAAATTTATATATAAACACATGATTCAATATATATATATAAATATATGTTTATAATTATTCAATATTATAATTTTATTTTATTATATATATATATATAGATATATGTTTTTTTAATTTTATATTATTATCGTTATTTAATCTATAAGTATTTTATTTTATAATTGTGAGGTAAAAAATCTAAATGATGAGATTGAGATGATTGAAACATGACATAAAAATAAGTCAAAAAGGAAAAGTGAAAAAGAGAAATGGAAAATGTGAAACACAAAAAAGTTGATAAAAAAATAAAATAAAAATGAAATGAAATGTTTGTCGGTTTATTTTCTTCTTCCCCAAAACCACCATCAGGACCACCCTGGCCTTGCCACAATCAGAGCACAATCGCCAGAGACACCTTCATTTGGTGACTTCAACCACCGTCATTGACCACGATTCTGAGGCCACTACTCGACCTACCATCCATTCAAAACCCTGACCATCACCTTTATTTTTCTTCACCTTGAGTCAGTAGGTTTCTCTATTCTCTCTACCATCAATGTCACACTCACCCCTGGCCTATATCAGACTTGTTTTCTTCTAAAACGACATGATAAATTTGTAAATAAATAATATTTAATCATTAAATTGATTTATTATCATCATCTTCCATGACTTCCTTGAGAATACCATGAGATAAATATAAATATAACCAATCAACCACCCGATTTATATACAATTACATCAGTGAACTGATTAAATAATATATGTTATTATTTTTAGTTTATATATATATATCCCTCTTTTCACACCAATGGATACCCAATCCTCACTTTGTCCAAATCCTCTCTTGGTGTCCATAATCCAGAGCCCCTCATTCCATCCAATTCAACTAAGGGTGTGTTTTAGTTTATCAAATTATGGTTGTTTTACAGAGAGTTATATATATGTTTATATATATATACCCATATACACATATATAATTTATTATTTTTAGTATATATATGAGTTGAGGATTTTTTTGTCTTAATAATTATTTCTAAAACTTATGTATGTAAGGGATAATTATATTTTTGATTTTACAAGACATGTATATATATATATATATATATTTATATTCAAAATTTATATAAATAAGTATCATTCATTCATTTTATGATTTTTTTTTTCGTGAAAATGATTTTTTTTGAAACTTATAATGGATCTCCTATAATCCTTCAACCATATGAATTTAATTAATGGTATATGTTACTAAATAAAATTATTTTCATTTTGAAATGATATATATATATATAAGTGTATATAAAAATATATATACATACCTATCTTGTTTTTGTTCTATGAATTTTGATGAAAAAGTTATATTTCCTATTTAACTTTTTAAATGATTATTTATTATGAATTCAAGGGTTTATTTTCTTTTAATCAATTTACTTTCATTTTACTAAGGTTTATATATATATACATACTGAATTGTACTTATGTAAGTACATTCAATTTATTCCATATATTTTATAAATATTTCATAACTATAAACATAAGGGTTTATGTTTTATCAAATGATTTTTGTACTATAAAGTTTTTTGTATATATATATATGATTTACGTATACATATATATATATGATAAAACTTGAAAAAATGTTTTCAATTAAAAATAATTTTTTCCTACGTTATTATAACATCTAAACTAGAATGGTAAACAATAACCAAACTCTTTTTTGTTATTGTGCGCCATAAAATTTTATAAGGGTTTATTATTTTGATGTTGCATATATTATTTCATGTACACACAGACACACATATATAACTTTTTATTTATTAAAATGGGGTAATATTTTTTTCCCAAATATTTATACGAAGTTATCATTTATTCTTATTCTCTTATTTTATGGTTTATGATAATGTATAACTGAATTTTAAAGTGATAATAGTTATCAATCAATCTGTAAATCCCAAACACGATATTATTTTATGTGCACAAGGTATCATTTCATGTGAGAAATTCCACTATCATCCCTCGATATGTAATGAATAATTAGTAATGAATATAATCTAAATTATAATTGACAGTCCATGATTTTGTTTTTTAAGTGTGTATTTATTTTATTAGCCATGTTATTTATGGATTTCAAATAAAGATAGTTATTTCAAGAATGGGTTTATCTAAATTTTTTTTATAAATTCCAAAGAAAATAATGATAACATCTTTTTAGAAATATTATTTTATTTTAAATAAAATTATATTATGTATGTATTTAGAAATGTTTTGGGTCTGGAATAAGAAAGGCCGGTCCATTGAAATTGTTTTAAAAAATTGGCACTAGTATGTTATGTGATGTTATGGGCAGTGAACCCATAAGTCTTAAAGATACATTGTTCCAAATGAATTAGGACTAACAGCCTTTTGTTATTGTTTATATTATGGTCGTCCATTTATCATGATTGACCCACCATAAAGTTTTTATTTTTAATTGGAAAAATCTCAAAGTTCATTCAATTATAATTATACTGATCAATTAATGGGGTTTTTTTAAATATATTTATTTAGAAATAATTTTTTTTGAAAATCTATTTTAATTATGTATATTTTTTAAGAAATGTTTTAAAAGAATTTATTAATCCTTTTAAAACCCCTTACTGGTCTTCTTAAATTCACACCCAAAATTTTTATCAGTGATGTGTTTTTCTATGTGGAAGTAGTGCATTGAAGAATATTTTGTTTAATTAATTTTATCTTTTAAAATTTTGTTCAAAAGTAATAGTTTTATCTAATTTTCCAAAACCTAGACCGGTAAAGGCCCTCTTTTGCGTAATGTGTTGTGTATTTTTTTAGTTTATTTTTTTCTAATAAAATTACACATCATGTTTTCAACACCGAATCTGGAAGCCCAGGATCAGGGTGCTATAATTGGTATTAGAGGAATGGCTAAGATAATTTTGGAAAATTAGAACCAAATGAATAATTTTAAATATAACTTATGTGTAAATTTATTTTTCATGTGGGAACGAATGAATTGAAAGGATGTAATTCTTTTAAGGGGGAATAATGTAACATCCCAGGGTTTACAAGATTATTTTTATTATATAAATGTTTTATTAAATTGATTTACATATAATTAAAACCGACTAATAATATTTGAAGTCAATTTTCTTTAAGAATAAAATGTAAAATCAAGTGTTTTAATTAATTTAATTAAAATAGTTACAATTTATTATACCTATTATTTATAGTTTTCAAATTAATATTTTAAATACAAATATGGTTTTTTTTGTTTAAAAAATATTTTAAAATAACAATTTTTATTATTTTTGTAGAATATAATTTTTTTTATAAAAAATGTTATTTAATATAATATTTTAATGATAATAATTTTAATAATAATAATTAAGGGTAAACTTTTTTTTGAAAATTGTTATTATTTTTATGAGCATATATTTAATAAATATATAAAAGCATATTGTGTTTTAGTTTTATAAAATTTATAAATTATAAATGTATATAATTATGTTACTACAAAGAAATGCACTTATACAAATATGTGTTTAAAAATTTTATTTGACCTATTTACTAAAAAAGATTATATTTATAAATTAATAAATAAACAAATAAATAAATATATATATATATATATTTAAAAACTGTAAAATGATATATATATATATATATATAAACGAATTTATACTTATAAAAAATACACATTTTTTAAAAATATATATAATTATTTTTGATATATAAAAACATGATTTAATATATATATATATACCTAAGTATATGTTTATAATTATTCAAGATTATCCATTTATTTTATTATATATATATGATTTGTCTAATTGTATATAATTATCATTTTTTAATCTTAATGTATTTTATTTTATAAATGTGAGGTAACAAAATGTAAATGATTTGATTGAGATGCTTGAAACATGACATACAAAAAATTCAAAACGGAAAAGTGAAAAGGGTTAATGGGAAACATGAAACACCAAAAAATGATAAAAAATAAAATAAAAATGAATTGAAATTTTTGGCCGTTCAGTTTCTTCTTCCCCAAACCCTCCATCAAGACCACCAATGCCTTGCCACCATCGGAGCACCGCCACCAATGACACCTTCATCCGAGGACCTCAACCACCAACGTCGACCCGGATTCCTGAGCCACTACTTGACCAACCATCCCTCCAAAACCCCGACCAACCACTTTTTTTTTCTCTACCTCTAACTAGTAGGATTTGTATTTCTATCCACTGTAGATGTTACCCTCACCCCTAGCCCATATCAGACTCATTTTCTTGTAAAATGACCTGATCAATTTTTATATAAATAAAAATGATTCAATAACTCCATTTATCACCATCATCATCTACAGTTACATTCATAATACCATGAGATAAATATAAATATAACCAATCAACGACCCAATTTATATATATATAACTTTTTATTTTCAGTATATATATGAGTAAAGGTTTTTTGTCTTAAATTTCATTTCGAAAACTTATGTATGCAAGGGATTGTTATATATTTTTTATTTTACAAGACATGTATATATATTTATATAATATATATATATACATACATACATATCTTTCATTCATTTTACGATTGTTTTTATGAAAATTAGTTTTTTCAAACATATAAGGGATCTCCTTTAATCCTTCAATATTATGGATTTAAGTAAGGGAGTATTTTAAAACATTAAATTAATTTTTTTTATAGTTACATATATATATAAGTGTATATAAAAATATATATATACATATCTTGTTTTTGTTCAAATAATTTTGATGAAAAAGTTTTTGTTTTAAAATTATGTTTTAAAAGGAATATTTCTAGTGAATTTAATGGTTTATGTTATTTTAATCGATTTACTTTCATTTTACAAAGGTTTACACACACACACATACTGATTTGTAATTATGTAAGTATATGTAATTAATTCTTTATATTTTATGAAATTTTTAGAACAAAAAAATTAAGGGTTTAAGTTTAATCAAATGCTTTTTGTTCTATAATGATGTACATATATATATATATATTATTTACATATACATATGTATATATGATAAACCTTGAAAAAATGTTTTCAATTAAATTTCTAGTATGCGTATGTTATTATAATTTCTAAACTAGAATAGAAAAAAAATAACAAAACCCTATTTTTTATTGCGTGCCTTTAAATTTTAAAAGGATTTATTATTTTTATGTTGTAGATTTTATTTTATATACATATATATATGTATATCTTTTCATTTTTTAAAATGGTTAATATTTTATTCCCAAATCTCTATACTAAGTTTGAATTTATTCTTATTTTATTATTTTATGGTTTATATTTATATTTAATCTAATTTTAATGTGATAATAATTATCAATATATGTGAAAATACTAAACAAACTATTATTTTATGTGTAAAAGCTGTCATTTTATGTAAGAAATTGCATCTATATCCCTTATTATGTCATGCATAATTAAGAATGGTCATCATATAAATTATAACGGACTTTCTTTTTATTTTTGTATTTATGTGTGGATTTATTTATATAGCCATGTTATTTATGGATTCCAAAAAATACATTATGTTCCAAGAATGAGATTATCCTAATTTGTTTTGTAATTTTTGAGAAAATGATGATGGAATGTTATGAGAATGATTATCTTATTTTAAAGAAAATAATATTATGTTTGTATATTAAAATGTTTTGGGTTTTGAAATAGAAATGCAGGCCCATTGAAATTGATTTTAAAAATATGTACTAGTATGTTATGTGATGTTATGGGGTGTGAACCCATAAGCCTTATGATAACTTTGTTCCATATTTATTATGATTAGTGGACTTATGTTATGGTTTTTATTATGGTCTTCCAAGTATCATGAATGACCCACCATAAATTTGTTATTTTCAATAGGAGAAATTGCCAAATTATTTCAGTTATAAATATTTTAGAAATTAATGGTTTTATAAATATATTTATTTATAATTCAAATTATTTGAAAATATATATTAATTATGTATATTTATTTTTAAGAAATTTTCTAAAATAATTTTTAATGGTTTTAAAACCCCTTACTGCGCATTTGAAATGCTCAACGTATGTTATAAATTCATTTTTATAGGTTTAATAGATTCATAAGTGATGTTTTTTTCTATATAGAGGCAGCACACTAATGAATATTTAGTTTAATTAATTTCATTGTATAAAGTTTTGAGGAAATTTAAAAATTGAATCTAATTCTATAATGCCTCCACCAGTAAAGATCCTCATTTGTGTAATGTGTTGTATAATTTTTCAGTTTAGTTATTTAAAAAAAACAAAACATGTTTTTAGCACTAATTTCAGACACGACGACTCGAGGAAAAATATATAAAACTTGTGACAGATAATTGGTTTTCGTAAAAATCATTTCATAAAAATTTAAACCACTTAGAGAAAGAATATAAATGGAACATTTGGATAATTTCCCCATAAAGGCATGAGTAACACAAATATGTGTCATATTATATAGTAAATAATCTAGAAATATATTTTAAAAACATTTATTGATAGAAATATCCTTTCATATTTAAAAAAATATTTTGAAAACCTAATTTTTTTTGAAATTTTTCTATTGGAAAACATGTAAAATATTCTTGAATACATTTTAAAAATGTTTTCCCTGAAAATAGCTTTGAAAAAATATAAATCATTCTTGAAAAACTTTTCATTAAAAATATCTTTTAAGTCATATAAAAGAAATCTTGAGATAATTTAATTTTTTTTCCTTGAAAAAACCCGTTGAAAGCATATAAGAGAAGCTTTAAAAATCCTTTAAAATATTTTTTTAACATAAAATATTTTTGAAAACTTTTTTCTTTCAAAACCATTTTAAATCAAAAAATTTCAAGAATATTAGGTAAAAATTTCTTTAAAAAAGAATAATTATAAACTTATAAAGGAATAATCAAGAAAAATAAGGTCATGATGGTGGATAAGTCAGTACATTCTTAACATTACATTTGCGCTATAAATGTTTAGAAAAGTGCCTTGATCAGAAAACAACAAGAAGATTATTTTGTAAAACCTTTTTTAAAAATGTAATACATGGGTAAAAATTTACTTCAAACATCATAGGATAATAGTAAAATATTTTTCAAAACTTTTCTAGAGAACATGGTTTAAAAAAAACAGAAAATTCCGATCGAAATGAGAAATAATGTCATATTTTCAAAAAACGTTTTCTTAATTTCATTAAGAAAGGAGTGGAAAATGGTACCATTAATTGGATATAACATAAATAGTCATAGTGTGATAAAATTACTAAGATTTCTTGATCCATGTATCATAATATTTCATCAATAGAAGCATAATCATAAACAATCTCGATAAATAATAAGGTTGTATCAATAAAGTGTAACCATTTTGGTAACTTTAATTAATGATCCCCCATAGGAGAATAAAATTAAATGAATCTTATAATATCATGAAATTATTAAAATTTATTATATAATATTTCAAATGGAGTATTTAAACGTCGTAGAAAAAATTTAGCCTCATAACATGACATGTGTCTCAAAAAAGGAAAACTGAGACAAAACTACTTTACAAATTTGGTAACCATTGAAACATAAACCTCATGAAATAGAGAACATAAAATAGATATATAAATTTCCATAAATTTTATAATATGAATTCAATAATGAATATATGGGAAGTATACACACCACATACAGGAATAAGACATAAATATGGCTTGTGTCTCATGGGAAATTAATGTGAGACAAGAAAACCCTTACTACTTGTGTTACTTTAGTGTCATGATCCCCATGAAGGAATAAAATTAATTAAATATTTTAAAATTAATAAATAAATTAAATTAATGATATAACATTTCATAGGTTAGTATATACACCATAAAAAATAAGAGAGTAGTGAATATGGCATGTGTCAAGTAAGTTCATTTTTTTATTATAGACAATTTTATGGAAAAAGTGTGAAACCTTCAAGTTCTTCCATGGGAATCAAATGTAATAGAAGATAAAAAATATTAAAGAAAAAAAACTATTAGACGTGAAATCCCTATTTAATTTCTTTGAAATATCTATTACCTCTTTATTCTAACTATATTTGATAAAATATTTGAAATAGTAGGAAATTTGTTCAATGCTATTGAGAAATCCTACACTATTATATTCATATCATTGAAGCCTATGATTAGAATTAAATGTTTCTTGTCAATACAATCACCTTGATCCATGTTTGTGTCCATTTGAATCAGTTTCCCATTAATACTTTCTGCATCCTCACTAGAATCATAAATCCTCAAGACCATCTCTAGTATCACTTAGTCAGAGTGTATAAGGAGGTCCCAAGATTTATCCATGACCTCTACATCGGTTTTCTACTACAATCTAGTAATGATTTCCAATGAGGCTTCACCAGTTTCATCATTCTTTCATAAAATACTTTTCACTGCCTCCTTGGAATTTAGAATCGGTTCCAAGATTTTCTCCCTCCACACTCTTAATTTTACTCCCTTCCTACCTGAGCCTTAATACAAGGTTGTAAACTCCTGCACATCAGCTCCTCTTGCAGGAGTTAAGAAATCATACAGGGAATTCTACTTTCACATTTTGTCAAGGGCCGATTTTACATCTCCAGTTAATAAAGACACCATCACTATAACTTCTGTACCCTTACATGTTATATTTCCTGACAATTTAGTAAATACTTTCTATTAGGTGTTTTAATAATCCTTATATGGTATTGATTTTTTCTCCCCCTTGAGAAAATATGGCATGTATCATGGAAATAAAAAGTGAGATTAAATCCCCTTACCTAATGTATTTAATTTTTTTATACACATTCCATTCTCCTGTATAATAAATATTAGATTATTATACATATACCAAATAAATATATTATTCTATCTAATACCATATATGGATTTATGTCACCTTCTTATTAACACTTCAATTTTATGATCACATTTCAGGTAATATTCTCTTTTTTTTTTGCATGTTTCTTAATTTGTTATATTTTTTTGTTCTCATACTTATATAATTATTTAATGAGTGTAAACCATGATATAAATATCATATATATTCAGCATATATATATATATATTTATAATAATATATTAAATATTTAAATATGAAATGGAATACAATGTTCATGGTGACAATAGGTCATATGTGTGCATGAACACTGCTTCTGTTTTACTAACGTATTGAATGAAATAATGTAAATTACATATATGTATATGAATATAAGTATATATTATAACTATAGTAGAATTATATTTTCATATATATCATATAATTTCACTAAATTGATCCTTAATACATTCCATGAAAGGTGTGAATGAAGCACATCTCTTTGAGAAGGTAGTAGTCCATACTTTCCAAAATGAAATTATCATACATACAAAAAATGGAAAACACGAAGGTATGTGTTATATAGTAATTATAGAATCATAAATACAGTAAAAATATCATATATATATATATCATATAATTTTATTGAAACCATTATTAATACATTTTATGTAATGTGTGAATGAATCACATCACTTTGAGGAGGTGGTAGTCCACACATCCACAAATGAAGTTATCGTATTTACAAAAAATTGATATCATAAAGGAATATTTTATATATTAGTAACGAAATAATAAATAAATAATATATATATATATAAATAGAGTTTCCATTATAATTCCCAACCATGATAGGTGGGAAAGGAAAAAATGAACAACATCATTTCATGAGGCGGTAGTTCATCAAACACAAAATTGGTAAGTTTGTTACCCATTAGATGTAAGTTGATGTAATTTTAGGTAGATAAATTACAAGAAAAAAATCTTAGTATATTTAGGATATTTTTGTTATTATTTAATCGTGTAATAATAATATTTTATGGGGTGGAGAATGAAAATGAAACTAAAGATCTTGAGGAAGTATGTTACCTCTTATTCAGGTAACTCCTTTTGGATTGTAACAAAGGGCTTCCTTAGAGGGATTTGGTCCCAATGTTTGGATTATATTTATAAGGGATGGATTATGAGGAGATATTTAGGTATATCTTTTTTGATATAATGTTTATTGAGAGGTGTGAATAAGGTTAAGTATAGGGTTTTTTTTATTATGGAGGGAAGGGACACACTTGGTATTTTTTGATAATAATTGTGTGTTCCCCTAGTATTACTTGTTCCCAAAGTTCCAAAATAGATCATTAAAGAGAATTATAGGTTTATTCAAAAATATATGGATATAAAATAGGTTGTTTACAAGTGGATATGTCATTTTGGCCCTTAATTTTACGGTTTAGTCTCATGTTAATTTTAATAATACCTTAATCACTGTAATTAATTTTAATCACTTTGACTAATATTTTTTCCAAACAATTAATTTTATCTTATTAGAATATAAATATTATAATTATTACAACCTTTTATGACTATTTTCAAAATTAAATTTATAGAAGTTGAAAAATTGTGTTTAATGCAAATCCCATAGTCGTGGCACGAAAGCGGGTTTTTAAAGTGAGAATGTTCAAAAGTTCATTAAGATTTTTTATCTAAATTAAATAAAAAATGATTAAAATAAAATAAATTAGATTAATATTTGTATTATTTATCTAATTAAATTTAAAACAAATTTAATTAATAATTTAACTATTTAAATAAATTAGACAGAACGGTAGTTTTGAATTAAAATTCAGTATTTTTTACTATTCATCCAAAACTGAAGTTTCTCTGAAAAAACCCAAAAAACACCCTAAGATAATTTTGAAATTATGAATTAAAAAATATTTTTTATTCTTAAATATAAAAGTTATAAAAGTTCCAAAATTTATACTCAAAATAGGTTCTTCATTAAAATGTGGTAAAATAGCTTTTTAAAAAATTGAGGTTTTTGTGTGTAATATTAGGTTTTTTCTTATATTATGCCTATAAAATATATTCAATGATGTAAAAAATTTATTTTATTGAACATATAAAATATATATTTCATAAATATTATTCACCAATAGAAATTAGTTTAATTTAATAAGATAAAATTTCTTTGTGATCTTAAATGTAGTTTTTATATAAACATTACCTTTATATTAAATTGGTTCTTATATTCATTTCTAATTCACTAGTAACTAATTAAATTTTCCATGTATATTAATAATTTAATTAATACAATTCATAACTTCCATCTTAATTGATATGATATATCTTATTATATAAAATAAAAATATTTTTAATAATTTATTATTTTTCGGTAACATTCATTCTTGACTGTTACACAAGCCATCAATGACGCTCAGTCGTGCATGCAACATAAGCTAACATTGATGTTCCATGCAGAGAAAGATAAAAATTATGTTTCTTATAGTGAATGATTAACTTGTTCTTTATAAAATGAAATCCAAACATAGTTCTTTAATATAAAAAAAATATTTTTAGTGTTGCATCAAATATAAAATATCAAAATGATTAAATTAATTAAAAAAAACATTTAAAAAAACCCCAAGTTGTTACATTCTAACCCCCTTTAAAATGAATTTCACCATCTAAATTCATCCCGGTTATCAATAATTTAATACTTAAATGTTCCTCTCATAGAAACCCACATCGTATAAATAATTACGGAAATTTCTTTTAAAAAAGGAATGTCAAAAAATAATCGTTACCCAAAGTAACATATAATTAGGTTTCCACATAGGATAACATAAGTTGGGAGTGCATATTAGGAATGGTGGAAAAGAATAAATATTTATAGGGTCTAATTTAGGTCATCAATCAAAAATAAGTGAATAATTAATGGAATGTTATGGGATTAAAAGACATAAATATGTGATTATTTAAAAGTCCACTGGTTCAATAAAAATTATGGTATTAAGACAACATTCTAATTATATAAAATTTTCATAATGTTGAATAATTTTCATGACAATATATACTTTCATGATTTTAGGATAACCCTTCCATTTCTTGTTCCTTAATCCACTCCATCACATTCTCTAAAAAGAAAGGTGAATTTTTCATTCTAGAAGCACTAACACATCATAAGATCCATGAAATTTCATCTCATATATCAGTAGTTATCATAAAATAATTGCTAGAACAAGTTATCCAGTATGCATAAATTCTCATTTAGTGAGATAATACTTTATTCTCACAAGATTCATCTAAAGTTTAACTTAATCTTTCTATAAATGGTTAACCTTATAACCCTTCTGAAAGATTAAATATTAAAATATATAAAGAAGGCCACAAAATTAGTCTTATCAATGACTCCCAATATATCACAAAGTATCTATTTGTTGTCACATTCCAAACATGGTAATACCCTCATCATAATTATCTTGAAACATGGTAATAACCTGAATTACCATAAATAATTTTTAAAACTATGCCTCCTCCTTTATTCCAATGAGTACTGGATATATTCCTTAAATCCAAGAAGTTGTAATCATCATCCATGATAACATATAACACATTTTCAAAAAATCATTTTTCAGTTCTAATGTAACGAGTACTGCACAATTTACTTATTCATATCCAACATATCTTTATCTAAATATCATTATCTCAGCATTAGGAATTAATTAAGGGTAACCTTCCCTTCATAAAAATATCACATTTTCTTGAAATAACTTTTCTACCTCAGCAGAAAAATTAAACAAATCCATTAAAATACTTAACGATAATAAAAATAATTATATATTTCATCATTTATATAACTAAATATTTGAATTATAAATACATCATTTACTCAACATTATTCTTAAACTATTACTTAGGCTTTAACAACATATTAATTAATACATCTTTCCTAGAATTATAAATATGAATAACGTCTTAAGGTCACTTAACCTCAATCTAATCATTCATATTATGTTTAATGTAAACAATAATTGGAAGAACATACCATACCATACACATGTTGTTTGTGGTCCCTTTATCTTTCGTAGTATAACCAATACCCGTACCACCTACTCTATTCCCTTTATGTTATTTCCACTCTGGAAATAGAGTTGTATAATACCCATTATTTACACATCTAAAACCTTTAATTTTTACCATGTCCCTTCTAGTTCTCCCAATTTGGTAAAACTATAAATCATAGGGTGAGAAACAAATATCATAGAAAGAAACCGAATAATCATGAAAAATTACTTATAGGATGTCTAAATCGTGACACCAACTTTTTACTTAATTACACCTTAGGTTTAACCAATTCTTTTTATAGTCGTATTCTATTTAAATCCTTAATGGTGGTTTGTAAATAATTTGTGAATTTCCAAATCATATCCCTTGGTAGTGTCAAACCAGTTGTGTAGTAAGGTATGTTGTTCTGTACTAGGTTATGCCGATTAAAGACCGACACACATTGTAAGAGTTGTTACTCCTAGTAAAATATGTTCTAGAACCACATCCACTTGTAGTATCCATACATGGATGTATTTCTGGAAAACCACTATCTTTATCATTTACCAACATTTTTGGACATTTTTTTTACTTTTCCTTATCCTTAGACTTATCTTTAGATATATCACTAGATGTATCTATAGAAAAATCCCTAAGTATATAACTAAAGTCTTATCATCCAAGTTTCCAAAGGATGACTAACCCTTCAATTTAATACCAACTATAATGACCCAATATTAACATATATATAAAATACATCACATTTGTTGAATACTTAAAACCTTAAAAAAACAGACGCCCAAATAATATATTAGTTTGGTTCATATGGATACTTGAAGAAAAATCTTTAAAATATATCAAATATATTCAATGTTTCCAGAAAACCTCTTCCCCTTAGTAATTATACTTAAAAACCATTATACATAACTTGGGGATGGTAAATAGAAGAAAGGGGTGAGCTCAAATTCTCAGTAAGGGTAAATAAAAGAAATGAATTAGCATATTGTGAACATAATGGCATGAGAACATGATCATGATCATTAAAATATAATACCATTAATATCAAAATTTATAAACATGAATCATGAAATAAATATTTGTAGTTTCTAAAACATGAATCATAAGGAAATCAAGATACCAATCCATGAAATTCTAACCTCGGAATAAGACATATAATTATGGAATCCACATAAGAATATAAAAATAAAATGTCAAGGCTACCTACCAAGACCATCGTAACATGTTAGGCATAGGATAATTACATATATAACTTCTTTACGTTTTGGATTCCCTCATATTTACCCTCTTTTTTGGGATTAGGATGCCCTCCTGTGTACCCTCTATTTTCAGGCTTGGAATTCCCTCCTATGTGCCTTTATTTTTTGGTCTTGGGATTCCCTCCCATGTGCCCTCTTGTTCGAGTATTTTGATTCCTTCTCAAGTACCCTTTGATCTCATAAACATATATCATTACAAAATTCATTATAGGGATATATAGGTCCCACTCATCACATAGTGAAATAACATATGCATGTGCCACAAGATAATAAAACATTCATTATATCATGACCCATGAAAAGAGATGGGTTTTATAAACATCATATAATAACCAATGAAATGAAATGGGTATCATTGACATTTAATCACATAATAACCTATATAAATAGTTATGTTTTATAATAATTTAATCAAAAAATATCCCATGAAAGTATGTATTTTTATATAACTATTTAAAGATAATGGGTTTCATAAACATCTTGCCATAAAATGTAAACTATTCATATAAAGAGTATGAATGGAACCTTTTGATCATTTCTCCAAAAAGGACAGAGAAACACCAACATATGTCATCTTATATGGGAATGAATTTGGAATGATATTCTAAAAACATTTCTTGAAAAAATTATCTGTTCTTCTTTGAAAAAAAAAAGCATTTGAAATCATAAAACCTTTTAAAAACCTTTTTCTTGGAAAACTTATAAAATAATCTTCAAAACATTTTCAAAATATTTTTTTCTAAAAATAGATTTGAAAAAATATATAGTATACTTGAAAAACATTTCTTTGAAAATGGATTTTAAAACTTATAAACGAATATTTGAGATCATTGAAAACCATTTCCTTGAAAACAACCTTTTTAAAACATATAATGGGAGCTTCAAGAATCATTTAAAATTTTTTTAACATAAAAATAAATTTTAAAAACATTTTTCATTGAAAAACATTCAAAAATAAACAATTTGAAGAAATATTAGGAAAATGAATTATTTAAAAAATAACCTTGTAAAATTATAATAGAAGAATAAAAAAAATAATGGTCATGATAGAGGGTAGGTCTTTAAATATCGAACAATCCTTTTACACCTTAAATGTTCATAATAGCGCCTTCATCAGAGAATGAAAAGAATATTCATTTTAAAAGCTATTTTGTAAAAAGGGAATACATGGTTAAAAATTTCCTTGAATAATCATAAGATGATAGTAAAACATTTTTCAAAACATTTTTAAAAACATATTTAGAAAACACGGTTTTGAAACAACACATATTTTCCACCGAATGGAGAAATAAATTTATATTTTCATAAAAAATTTTTGTTAATTACATTAAGTAAAAAAGAGTGAATATATTGCAACATTAAATGGATATATCATGAATATTAATAGGTTAATAAAATTAATTATAGTTCTTCAGATATGGATCATAATATTTCATCAGTGGATGTATAATCATAAACAATCTCTATAAACGATGAGACTGTAACAATAAACTGTTACCATTTTGGTAACTTTAATTCATGATCCCTCATAGGATATAAATGTTACATTAATCTTATCATATCATGAAATGAATAAAATTCACAATATAATGTATCAAATGTATTATTTACACCTCATAAAAAATATATGTGTATAACATATCGTGTATCCCAAAGAAAGAAAATTGAGATAAAAATACTTTACCGATTTGGTAATTTTTGAAACATTAAACCAATGAAAGAGAGATCATAAAATGGATATGTTAATGACCATAACATTAATTATATGAATTATAGAATACATCTATAGTCATTATATAAAACACATATAAGATATAGAAGGTAAATGTGTCTTGTGTCTCATAGAATATAAAAGCGAGACATGAAAAATCATACCAGTTAAGTGACATTAGGATAATGATCCCCATGAAGTAATAACATGAATGTAAGTTTTTTGTATAATTAAATAAATAAAATTAATTATATTTCATGTAATAGGGAAGCATATACACCACACAAAATAATAAAGTTGTGAATGTTGTTTTTATCTCACAAAAATACAAAGTGAGATGACATCCTATTACCTTAAGTATTGAATTTATGTGTGTACATTAAATACTCTTGTATAATGTATATAAGTTTATTTTACATCTATAATAGAATCATATTCTTATATATAATAAAATATATCGATTTATATCAGTTTCTTATTAACACTTCTATGTTAAGGTCACATTTCAGGTAATATTCTATTTATTTTTCGCATATGTCTTAATTTATTATATTTTTGGTCCTCATATTTATATCATGATTTCCAGAATGTAAAACATGATATAAATATCATGTATATTTATTATATATTTATTTATAATAATCTATTAAATATAGAAATATTAAATAGAGTACACCGTTCATGGAGATGGTAGGCCGTATGCACACAAGAATGTTGCTTCTGTTTTATTGATGTATTGAATGAAATAAACTAAATTAAATATATATAGATGCACATATGTGTATATTATAATTAAAGTAGAATTATTATTTCATATATATCATATAATTTAACTAAAAAACCATTAATACTTTCCATGTAAGGTGTGAAGGCATCACATCGCTTTGAAGAGGGGTAGTCCACACATCCCCAAACAATGTTATCATACTTACAAAAAAGGAAATCATGATGGTATGTGTTATATAATAATTCAAGAATCATAATTAAATTATAAATATCATATTAATATCATATATGTTTAATAAAACCAATCTTAATAAATTTCATGTAAAGTGTGAAGGAATCACATCGGTTTGTGGAGTCGGCCGTTCACACGTCCACAAACATGCTATCATATTTACCCAGAATGGAATGAATGAAGGTATGTTTTACATAAATGATAAATAATAATAAAACATTATAAATATTATATATTTAGTAATAACCCAATTTTTTTATCAATGTAATTCCATTAATATAATTATGTCACAAAATATCACATTAAAAACACATTAAAAACCCTATAAATGAAGAATTAATGAAATATACGACATTTATAGAAGTTAAGAAACATATAACAAAGGAACAATAACTTAACCATTGAAATAGTAACACTACCATTATGAATAGAAAACCAAAAAATTGATTAGTAACCTCAATAATGAAATTATAAATAAAATTTATTCATTTTATAAGTGACAATATGATATAACTATATCATAGTATATGTAAATAATTATTTTCAAAAATATTAATTAAGTGTTGGTATTTTTTTAAGTCATAAATATTTAAATAAATTGTTATTATTAAATTAATAATTTAAAATAGAATGAATTTTTATAAAATTTATTCATAAATTAATATTTTTATGTCTTATGATTATAAGATAATTTTATGAGACCTTAGTTAATTAGTCAAAGTGTTATAAAATTAGTTATAACTTTAAAATATTTATTTTTCATGTAAATTTTGATTTTAATTAAAAATTAAATTTATTATATTTAGAAAATTATTTTCATAAAATAGATTTTTTTAAAATTATACATGACAAAAAAGGTTAAGGTGAATTTTTGGGATTTTTCGGAAATATTCATTTTGTTTTGTGATTAGTAAAATACGACAATTTATGTTAAATGCTAAATAAATGAATTATGGAGTCATAGATGATGTATTAATGATTTTAGAACCTTTGGTTAAAATAAAGATGATCTAATTAATATATTTAGTCTCAATAATAAATACTATTACTTTTCTTGAGAAAATAATAAACTAATGAATTAAATAATTAGAAAACATCCCTCTCCTCCACTAATGATATAACCCATAATCACCTATTCTCTCACACTAGTAAAGCCTCAATCCTTGTCCAAATTATACTCAAATATATTACCAAGACCCTCCCCCATGTATATGATCTTTTGGTCTTAACAAAACACCAGAACCAATACCCTATGTAGGTTCTCAAGAAGAAGGAATCAAGAGGTAAACACTCTTCCATTTCTTTTAAATTTAGCCTCAAAGTTCCTTTATTTTTTTCCCACACATCCCCACATAAAAATGGTATGATAACAATAATACCATACATATACTAGAATACTTTCATGATAATGGAATAATTCATCATCATCTATCCTTACAATCCTTTTATTCTAAAAACGAAAACATCGTCCATGATTTGTTAATTTATCGTATTCAAGGACGACACATTTAAATTTCTAGTACCATCTTCTAGGCTGGTCATGAAAAAAAATTTATAATTGAACCAGATTATGACATATTTATTATATATTATTTAATGTTTTTAATCATTTTTTACATATGATATAAAATAATAAAACAAAATGAGTGGGCAAGATGGAGATGGGTTAGAGAGATGGGACACCATCTCCCTCTAAAAATTACGAAGTGATTAGGGATTTATCAACCATTTTCTCTCAATTTTCTCACACATGGAGGAATTTTTAATGCCTCAGATATTTCAATATCTCCACTAAGAGAATTCTCGGATCATCCAGAGATCCGATTTGCTTAATCCAATCACCAGAAAACACAACGATGATGCCCCTAAGGATATTTCTGGCACTCGTTCTTTCTTTGGTAGATCCTAGGGGATATCGTTTCTAGACGAGTTGAAGTGTACTAATCTAAATAGAATATACATGATTAAGACAACCCTTTATAAGAAGCTTGATGACGGAGGCTTCTTGGTGGAATCAGACCCAGATGCGCTTCAACAATACAGGAAAATGTAAAGATTCTCTATTATGGCCCGTATCTCTTATCTCAAAAGGTAATCACCCATGATCACTACATGTGTTACATAACTGCATTTCCCATTATTTTAACTATGTGAATTGGAAACTAATTACAATTGAAAAATGGTACATTTATATACTAATGAAATATCAAGAGGAGTTTGATAGAATTTGGAATTTAGGGAACCTCAATCTAAAACCTGGTTTGCTTCGACTTTCGGACTAGGACTTTAACATTAACCCGTACTCTTATTGTAACATAATGGGTCATGTTTGGATCAAAATCCATGGTCTTAATTTTTTTTGGCACCCAAAAAATTGGAATGACATAGTCTCCTACATAGGTCCTGCCCTCAAAATTGACCATCGAACCTTAAATGCAGATTTATGAATCTTTTCTATAGTCAGAGCTAAAATTAGTCTTGATTCAAAGCTACCTAATGCTATCAATTTCACTACCAATGACTAAAAAAAAATTTGAATTGATTTTGAGAGGAAAACTCATTTTTGTTACCATTACAAGATCATCGGTCACACTATCTATAGCTGTAGAGTGATTAGAAAACAAGTAATCAAACCACCAGAAAATGATTGGAAAGAAAAAATGAGACTTAGAAAGGAAAAATACCCCTTGTTAAGTGAACTTGAACAAACCAAAAAAATCCGAATCTTGGGTAAAAATATCTTCCACCTAAATTATCTTAGGGGAGTACTCAAGTACTAATTGGGATGATCTAGTTGAAGAGGATGAAAAGGATCGAGAACTCTTTACTGAATTAGAAACTATAGTCCTAGACACCTTTAAACAAGATACTGAGATAGAAAAATCCATTACATGTCCATATTAATAGAAGTAAAATTCCACACACATAAATAATGTTGCTCACTCCTTGGGTGGGAGAGATCCCCCACCTTCTCAACTGAAAAGCACTACATGCAATGAAAGAACTGCTCACATTATCTCCCCAACATTGGGTCCCAGACATCCCTAGGACCACCTCTGTAATCCCTCTACTCTTCTAGGGACTACGAATCAAGATAATGACATTACATATGACCATGTATCTCCCTCCCATGTAAATCCTTCTTATGTAATATTTGTTGAATCTCTATACTCAATTGGACAAGATTTGAAAGTTGTAACCTCACAGTCCTACCCAAAGACTGAACATGAATCTGCTAAACTGTCTTATACTATTGTGATAGATTCTTCTTCCAAGATTCTGGAAACTATCAATCCTTTATAGGATAAATCAACCTTGACTCATGAACCTATATTGTCGGCCCTCGAAACCTGCAATAGGAATATTCAACCATCAGTGGACTCTAGGGTAGTCATTCCATCACTTGATATGAATAATGAAACCATAACCAATGAGACTATTATATTTTCTTAACAAACTCCCCCAACTTCTTCTTGTAGTCCATTATGAACAGAAAAATAGAACAAAACCCCCATGGATGTGCAAGATATAACTTAAAAAAATTCTTATTTTGTAACTTGTGGTTATAATCCATCAGTATAAGACTCTACTAACATGAAGGAAAATATTGATACACTACCAAAGGTGTAGTTATCTCCTTCAGATCTATACATTGTTAAACATCACAATGATTCTCCTTCCAAAGCTCCAAGTACGCCTACTGCTTCTGTTTCACTTGGTGATACTTGCTTATTGAGTAATGAAAATTTAAATTCCAACCCTATTACCAACCCTCTATTTCTGTGTACTAAGAATTATATTGACCCATTATTTCATGAATCATTAAAGGAACCCTCAATAAAGAATCCTGACAAATCCATCAATGAATAGGGAAAACCACTAACAGTCAAGAGGGTTGATAGTCTAAAATAAAAAAAGGCTCTGGTAAAAATAAAAAGGGGAGTTCTAACTCCAAATTGTGGTTTCAATGAAGATTCAATTTTGGAATTGTCAGGGAATCTCTAACCCTGACACATGCTTCTTTTTAAAAAGAATGGTACATACCCATCGTCCCATGTTTTTTTTTCTATTGCTGAACCTAAAATCTCTATCTCCTAAAAATACACGTATTTATGTTAGCACAATTACGTTTTTATTGGTGCTATCAATAACACCCTCAATGTTGATTATCTATGGATTTTTTCGCACTCTTCTTTATATAATACATGTGTCTTAAATAAACCTTATTATATTTTTTACATGCTCTTTTAATATTGAGGGAACTCTTTCTTATTTCTCCATTGTTTATGCTAAAAAAATATCAAGAAAGAAGAACTCTCTAGTATGATCTCTCTCTTATAAGCAATAAAATTAATGCCCCATGGGTTCTTATTAGTTATTTTAAATCCATTCTTAACCCAAGAGAAACTAATTGGTCCTTCGCATCCCTTTATTAACACTAAAGAATTCAAATCCTCGATTGAGGACAACAATGTAATTGAAATTAATCTTACGGGTGCGAAATACACCTAGTATAGGAGACATTATAACAAAGTGGTTTCTTATAAATTGGATAGATCCTTCACAAATGTGTTTTCTTTATATATATATGACATTATCTCCAGCACCACTATCCACACGCTGAACTCTGATCATCACCCCATTCTGATTAGTTCCTCTACCAAATACATCAAACCCAGTCTCCCTTTAAGATTTAATAATTCTTGGTTCTCTGATGAAGAGTGATCACATTTTATCTGAATATTTTGGTCCTCTATGTTACATAAAAAATATTCCTTTTCATGTATCCTCAAATTAATTCATCTCAAAAAATCCCTTAAATCCTGGTGCATCTCCAAATCTAAACAAGTTAACAATGAAATCATGCTTCTAGAGAAGGAGCTCAACAACATTCAAACCAATAACACCAACACTAATTTTAATACTGATCCTAATCAAGTGCTAAATATTGTAAACAAACTCAACTCCATGGTCACATTTAGTGAAAATATGAGAAAAAACATTGAATGTTAAATGGTTAACTGATGGTGATATAAAAACCAAATTATATAATTCTATTTAATGTATTAGAAAGGCCTTCAAGACATTATGTTTTCTAAAGGATAGGTACAACCTTATTGATAATGAAGAATGCATTTTCCATCATTTTGTATCTTAATATGAAACTATCTTTATTGGTCCTGAAACCAATAAAGACCACCTTCATGAGGTCATTCCTATTGTGATCACTGAAGGAGAAAAAAATTTCCTCTATAACACTCTTATGGAACATGAAATCAACAACACTGTCTTTTGTTAGAATACTGATAGTTATCTAGGTCCTGATGGCTTTAATAATGGTTTCTTTCAACGTTATTGGGATATTATTCATAATGATGTTTTTAATATTGTTAAATCCTTTTTCTCCAATGGGGGGCTCCCTCATTCACTCAACACTCAGTTTCTAACCGTAATCGCTAATGTGGATAATTCCTTTCAGATTCATCAGTATATACACATTGATTTTATCAATACTCCTTATAAAATTATCACTAAAATCATTGCTAACAGACTGTCCACCACCACGGATAAAATTTACTCCTGGAAACAATTTGTTTTCATAAAAGGAAGATCCATTATATAATGTGTCTGTCTTGCTTTAGAATGTGTCAAAAACTTGAATAATCCCAACAAAGGAGGTAACATTTATATTAAACATGACATTAGGAAATCCTTTGACACCATGGATTGTATCTTCATATTCAAAGTCCTATAAGGCTTTGGTTTTAATGAAAAATTCATCTCTGTAATCAGAACTATTTTAAATTCAGCCTCTATCTCCATTTTGATTAATGAATCCCCCAAAGGATATTTTAAATGCAACAAAGGTTTAAGACAAGGTTATCATCTAACTTAGATCCTTTTCTCAATAGCAGAAGACTATCTTAGCCTCCTGATTAATCGATTGGTGGCCCAAAATAAATGGAAACCCATTCATGTCTCTAGGAATTTAAATGATCATACTCACCATTTTTATGCTGATGACATCATTATCTTCCATCAAGGTGATAAAAGGAAAATCCTTAGCCTCAAAACTATGCTCTCACACTATGAAGAGGTTTCTGTCCAAAGAATTAGTTAGAAAAAATCCAGCATATTCTTTGGAAAAAACATCCCCCAACTGAAAATGTAGCATTATCAACGACCTTGATATTAAAGAAGGTGTGCTTCCTTTCAATTATCTTGGTGTCCCTATCTTTTGGGGAAGACTCAAATCTTGTCATTTTATGTCTATTTTTGACCAGGTTCTTAAGCAGTTATCTTCAAGGAAAGGTAAGGCTCTCTCCATGGTAGGTACAACTTTCCATGTCAAATAAACTATTGTATCCAAAATGGTTTACTCCATGATGGTCTATAAATGGAATATTGGTCTTATTAACAAATAGAACATCACCATTAATAATTTCATCTGCACTGGTAATACCCTAGAAAAAAATCTTGTTAGCATTCCTTGGTCAACCTGTTGCAAGTCCATTGAGAATAGTGGTATTGGTATTAAAAATCTAAAACTATTCAATGAATCTCTTCTAGCTATGTTTACATGGAACCTTCTTCTTAATTCTTTAGATGCTATAACCTTTCTTAAAAATAGATTCATTACCAAACTAAAAATGGGAAACTCTAGTTTCATTAATTATTCCATTTGGCCTTCCATGAAACACTCCTTCAACAACATTAAGATTAATGCTAGATGGATGGTCTCCCGTGACTTTTCCATGAAATTTTGGCAAGACATCTGGGCTGAAACGCCTTTAATTTCTATGATTTCTTTATATTACACTCCTGAAAACAATATCTACACTATCAAAGAAATTTTAAATTCCCAATATGATCACCTCACTAACATTATTCTTAATGTTATTGAAAATTACTCTTTCACTCACACTAAGGATTTCTTGGTTTTGGAACCAGCTCACAATGGTATGCTCACCTCTAAAAATTTCTAAAATCATTATTGTGGTGATTCAAAGATTGATTATAGTTGAACCAAAAATTTTAACAAACCTTGGATTAAATATTTGAGATTAAATCTCATCTAGTGTCTAGCTCACAAGAGAGTTCCCACCAAAACATGTCTTCAATCCTTCGATATCCAAATTTTCTAATTTTAGATTCTATAATCAACACTTGGAAGATACCAACCACCTTTTTCTTTATTTTTTCACTACTTCTGATCTTTGGAATTATATTCTTGATATTTTTGATTGTAGATGGTTGTTTTTCGACCCTATTAGAACTCAACTAAAGAATTGTGCAGAAATGGATAGCTCTCAAAAAATCAAGTACCTTTTCCTCTATGCAGTTTCTGAACTCCACCATGTGATCTGGTATGATTAAAATGCTATTATCCATCACAATTGATCACTCAATCTTAATGCAGGATGGATGCAGATCCTTATTTTTATACATGATGATGCTTTATTACAAAAGGGGCATTTCCATAGCATCGTGCATGACTTTGGCATCTTAAATTTGCTGTAGATAAACAAAAATTTGTGTCAACCACATAACACTCTAGAGGTGTTCTGGAGGGACCCTCTACCTGGATGGATCAAAATCATTATTGATGGTGCCTCCATGGAAAAAATAGGGCCTTTAGCATGTTGTGTGGCCTTCAAGAATTATCTCAGGTAGATTCATGGATGTTTCATGAGAAAATGTGGCTATGAATCCTCCCTAGAAGCTGAGATGATAGGTTTGATCCACGCCATTGAATTTTCCATCCTCTTTGGTAGGAACAATCTCTGGATTGAAAGTGACTGAACGACCATCATGCAAGAGATTTAGAATGGAGTAACTCATCTTGCATGGTTGATTACTACTCGTTGGATGAATTGTAACCTCTCGCTTGTAGATATCAACTATATCATCACAAATGTGTATCAAGAAGGCAACATTGTTGCAGATGGCCTTGCCAACATGGGGTAAATCAAGACATCATTTGCTTTGATGAGCTCCCCACCGATATGATTTCTATTCATGATAAATATTGTAACATGATCCCATAATTTAGACTCTTGTAATTGCTTTTTTTCTTAATAATTATGTTCTGTTCTGTTCTTCTAAAAATACAAAATGAGTTCTTTGTGATTGAAAACCACCAAAATAAACCCAAATTATTATCATTGACTATTAATCCAATGATTAATCCACATTACATAAAACCAAATAATATATAAGAACAATTTAACATATGAAAGATCATTAATAACATATATGTTAAATTATTTATATTTACCACCATTTTATATGAACTCTTGTACATGTATACAATTAAATCGATCATTAAAACCAAGGAAGCCAACAATCCCAAACGATTAAATTGAATCTCATAACCCATCAAAATAAACATAAATGAACTTAATAAAGTTGTAATAAATCAAATAAAAGTATAAAGGGTTCTGAAATTATTAATCAATGAATGTAATTTGATTATCCAAGACATTAATATCGAGTGAAGAACCCCTTCAGACTTAAGGTATGGGATTGTACATGAACCTCCATTATTCCTTTAGGTTATTAATTATCACTTTTTTCCCAAATGATATTATCTTACATTTCTATGTACATAATATTAATTTTGTATATATATTCCAAAAACATGTATCAATATCCATTAATCATTAATTTCAGGGATATAAATATTTTTAAAAGGTTTCATACTAAATTATTACCAATAAGCAAGCTTGATTTAGGGGACCATTCCAAATTCATACCTATTTTCAAGTGGACTCCATTATCTATTTTAATCCATCATTATTTTTCAAAAATAAAAATTTTTATTATGAAAACATTCTTGGTTCACTTATTTATTTATATGAAATATTATTCACTTTTACACTTTAAATTCTCCTTAATATTTTTCTTAAACTGCACTTAATTGTTTTATTTCTAAATTTTCTTAAGAATAATTTTTCATGCATTCATTTCAGTTTGTCATCAATTATCATGATCGATTATTATTTTCCCTTACGAATGTACATTAATTATTTCAATATTTTCTTTCATAGACATCATTATGATATTCCCTCATGTTATTAATTTTGACAAGATTTTGATACCTAGTTCTTACCATAGGTATCCTTTATGTTTACGTTTGACTCTTTATGTATGATTCTTCATGTGGCACAAATATTCATGAACATGTTATGATCGATGCTCTCAAATAGCACTCCAATTAATTGGGAAATGTTTAGTCTCATGAGAGGTTATGTGCAACAGTCTTGGTGGTTAGCCTTGACTCATGCTCCTCTATGTGAAATGATCTTTGACTCCTACTCCTCTATGTAAAATGAGCCTCAACCGATGATAAAGTTAGGTTTTATATTGATAACACATTACTATTAATCATTGATTATAATATCCCCTATCATGATTATTAAATTTTAATCATCTTCCATTCCATTTATGTCATTCTATTATTCCTTCTAAACCTTTTTATATTCTTTATTCTTATGTTTATTCCCTTACTCAAATTTTTATCTCATCCTTTTATTCATGTGTTCCTTAGGATATCCTATTAATTTACAAGGGCTAAAATGAATATTTGAGATTATAATGGATTATAAATAAAGAAATGTTTTATTAAGTCCCATGTTGTTAGTTTTATGTACCTAGTCTACCAAATAAACTAGGCTATATGATCCTTGGATTGTAATATGATAGTTAATTATGTTTGAAACCATGTAATGATATGAGTAAAAGGATAGGGTTTCTATAGTTGGTATCAGAGTAAGGTCTAGTTGGTTTTGGAGATTAGGACTAGAGAACTTTAGTATGAACCTTAGGGATATGAACAGGTATAAGAAAACATCTCTAATTTTTGGTTAGTATAGAGTATGTGGTTTGTCAAAAAAATATATCCCTGTATGCATAACACAAGTGGACCTAGTTCTAGAACAAATGTACATAGGAGTAACAACCCATAAAATGTGTTCTTGGCCACACTCAGGGTAACCTGGTACGCAACAACGGTCCTTAATGAACACCTAGCTTGACAATCCTAGGGGAGATGACTTCGTAAATTCGTAAGCTCATTACGAACCATTATTGGGGAATAAAAAAAATTCCATAAGAATATATGTTAGGAAAAAAATCATAGATAACCTAGATTGAATCATAGGGAATCACAAGTTAGGATATACTTTTCTTTTACAAGTTTATCTTCTTGTGATTAATGTTTCATTTTATATAATTATTAGCTAATTATCCAAGCCCCCTTATTAAAATTTATTTTTCTTAGTTAATGGTGGAAAATATAAAAACATGTTCCATGAATAAATGTGATAGAAAATGTAATTATTTTACTAATTATATTCCAAATATGATGGGAATGGGTGCTCAAAACATTATTAATATACTTTCTCAGCTGGTTCAAGTTATAAAAAATAACATTAATCATGTTTAATGCACTCCTTCTCCAAGGAAAGTGAATGTTTCTATTGAATCCTTCATAAAAAAGGAATATCATGTTTAGTGTATCTTCTAATCCCATACCAATATAAATATTGTATTAACTCTATTGAATAGATATTCTCTATCATCTAGTGCTCTGAAGAAGAGAAATTTGTGGTGGCAGTCTATAATTTTGATGTAGCAGTTGATCAGTGGTGGACACTGATCTAAAATGTAAAGTCTAAGGAGGAAATTCATTCCATGGATTAGTAGGAATTCAAGAAAATACTTTTCAATAAATACTTTCCCTGAATGCTCCATATCTAGATGGAAATAGAGTTCCTTGGACTTAAGTAGAAGGAATATGCATCTATTAGGTCATATTAGAAAAACATTATAAGGATTTTAATATAACCCTCTAGCATTGTCATGAACACTGAAATCAAGGTGGATTTCATCTTTAGAGTGTAGGGCGGAGAAAAAGGGAGTGATGGAAAGAGGGGGGGGGGGGTGAATTGCCTTTTAAAAAATGATTAACAAATTAAAATCAAAGTTGAAAGAGCAGCGGAAATAAAGAGGCAAGACACAAGAATTGATAACGGAGTTCGGCCAAAAACCCGGCCTACGTCTCCGCTCCCAACTCAACCGTTGAGAGATTCTACCGCTTGCTTTTCAATGGTTGTAGCAAGAAACCCACTAGCCTTTTTACAGGTGAAGGCTAGCTCACCTATTACAACTTGCTTTTATTGGTTGAGCAAGAACCCACTTACTTTTAATGGTTAAGTAAGAACCCACTAGCCTTTTTACGGGTGAAGGCTATCTCACCTTTGATTCAAGCCTTTTGAAAGGTAAGGCTTGACTAACCTCTTCACACCTTGAAGGTGGTGTGAGAACCCAGAAGAATGGAGGATGAGAGAAGTGGGAGTTTGTAGGCACAAACTCAATTTTAAGCTCAAAATATATAAATAATGAAAAACCGTATTTGGGAAGACTTGGGCGCCAATGGATTGATGGAGCTGATGAAGGGCGCTCCCAAGCTTCTTGAATGGAGCTCCTTGGATGTGGAAAAGTGTTGGAGCAAATGGGGTTCCCTTGGAGAAATCCGCCGGAGATTCGCCAAATGATGGAAAATGTGTCCGTTGGCTTCACAATTGTTCCGACAATGTTCCGGGGCTTCAAGGTCCTTTATTTATAGAGGGGGAACCCTCATATGGCCTTAGGGAGGCTTCGGAGCTGTTGGAAAGGGCTTCGGAGCCGTTGGGGGCTAAGTGGACAGGCTGGTCAAAGGCCCAACGGCTAGTTTGACTGGCTCCACCGGCTGACCGGTACAGAGCCACCGGTTAGCCGGTGTGAGCAAAATGGAGGAGGGTTTCTGTCCAGGCGCCACCGGCTGGCCGGTGAGGAGGCCACCGGTTGGCCGGTGCTAAGGCAGTAGCAACCACTATTCATCTGGGTGCCACCGGCTGGCCGGTGCTGAGGCCACCGGTTGGCCGGTGGTGAGGCAGTAGCTCAGCCTTCTATCCAGGGTCCATCGGCTGGCCGGTGGTGAAGCCACCGGTTGGCCGGTGGACTGAATTTCAGTCCATTTTGGCTTTTTTGCCTTCTTGGCCCAATTCCTTGGCACCCTGAATTAAGCCTATCATCCAAAAACACTTAAAAGAGGATTAGATAAACAAGAGGGTGATTGTGATCATGAAAATAAAACCACGAGGGGTTCGAGAGGTACAACAATCTCCCCCTATTTTGATGATCACAATCACCAAAACAAACAATGTAGAAAATGAAATGAAAAGCATGCTTTAAAGGATTTCTCCCCCAATCAACCAAGAATTTCTCCCCCTTTGTGATTATCAAAATAGCATGGGGCATAAAACTTGATTGAGGGTAGGAAGTTGAAAAACAAGATGGAGATTTTAAACCAATTGAAATTTTTGAAATTTGAATTGAAAGTTTTGAATCAAAAATTGAATAACAGTTTGAATTGAAAGTTTTGAAATGAAAAATTGAATAACAGTTTGAATTGAAAGTTTTGAAATGAAAAATTGAGTATCAGTTTGAATTGAAAGTTTTGAATCGAAAAATTGAAATGAAAAATTTGAATTGAATATTTTGAAATGAAAATTTTGATACCAAGTGTTGAAATTGAAAGTTGGAATCTAAAATTTTGAAATTGAAATCAAAAGGGCTTAAACGATCCTAACTCCCCCTAAATAAAAACAACAAATCACCGGGGAGAGGATTATCAAACCGAGACAAATTTTGGCCCGGAGAGACTCGCTAAGAGGGATTTTTCAATCCATACTTGTCTAGTAGCGGGTCTTCTCCTAAAAAATTCATCATTGAAGAAAATAGTTTTGGGCCTACCGTACCGGGCATTTTTGCAATTGCACTCATAGATTAAGTGCCCGGGTTTTTTACAATAATTGCAAAATTTAAATTGGGATCTCCCCCTTACAAAAATAGTGGGTGCATGGGAGGAGGAGGCTTTCTTGGAATAGCCAAGCCCTTGGGTGGCTCTAGATACACGTTGGGAACCTAAGAGTTTGGTCAGATTTTGTTCCCCTTGGGTGAACTTAGCTAGGGATTCCCTTAGGTCTTTGATTGTTGATTCCAAGGAATCAACATCAGGAAGGTTTTGGATTTTGAGGGACATCTCTTCCTTCTCTTTGAGAAGTTGTTCTTTTTCGGAAGAGAGTTTTTTGAAATTCTTTTTTAAAGCAACAAATTTGGAAGAAAGTTCGTGAAAACCTTCCTCCAATTGATCTCGCGCATGTTGGAGATCCTCATAATACATGTGATTAAAAGAATTTGTAGAACTAGAGGATGAGGAGTCGGAAGATGATACCTCATTACATGCCATTAGGCATTTGTTACCATTGTCGCTCGAGGAGGAGGAGGAGGATGATGTGGAGCTATCACTCCATGTGGCCTTGAAAGCCTTCTTCTTCTCCTTTTTCTTGGCCTTTTTCTTGTTGAGTGGGCAATCGGGCTTGTAATGGCCTTTCTCGCCACACTCGTAACATTTTACCTTGGGCTCGGATTTTTTGTGGGGTTGAGCCTTGCGGGCCTTGCGGGATTTCTTCTTTTTGTGCTTCTTCATGAACTCGTGCATCTTGCAGGCAAGATTCTCCATTTCGGAATCGCCGCTTGAAGAGGAAGAAGATGAGGAGGATGATCTTTCTTCGTTTTGTACCTTGAAGGAGATGTTCTTTGTAACTTTGATCGGTTTGCCTTCCTTTTCAGCTTGCCTCCTCATGGTGATCTCATAGGTCATTAGAGATCCGATGAGCTCTTCTACCGGCATGTTTTTGATGTCCTTTGCTTCTTGGATTGCCGTTACCTTCGGAGCCCATGTGCTTGGAAGGATCCATAGGATCTTCTTGACCATGGTTTCTGCAGAAATATTATCTCCAAGAGATTTTCTACCATTGCACACGTCAGTAAAACGAGTAAACATTTCAGAAATAGATTCATTTGGATGCATGGAGAATGATTCAAAATCTTGACGAAACATATCTAATTGAGTATCCTTTACATTTTTGGTCCCCTCATGGGTAACCTCCAATAGTTTCCAGATTTCATGTGAAGAGGTGCATGTGGAAACTCGATTGAACTCATTCTGGTCAAGGCCGCAATGTAGAGCGTTCATGGCTTTGCCATCAAGCTCGAAATTTTTTATATCGGCTTGGGTCCATTTGGATTCATCGGGGGAAGAGAGAGTGTAACCTTGCATGACAATTTTATAAATTGGATAACCTATACTTCTAAGAAAAGTAGTCATGCGGGTTTTCCAATAATTATAGTCGGTTCCATCAAAAAATGGAGCACGACCCAAAGAAAAGCCTTCGGGGGCGAAAGAGGTTGATGCCATCACAATGGATCTTAAATTTGAAACCGGTTAGGGTATTACTCAAATTTCGCCTCTGATACCAATTGTAGGGCAGAGAAAAAGGGAGTGATGGCAAGAGGGGGGGGGGGGTGAATTGCCTTTTAAAAAATGATTAACAAATTAAAATCAAAGTTGAAAGAGCAGCGGAAATAAAGAGGCAAGACACAAGAATTGATAACGGAGTTCGGCCAAAAACCCAGCCTACGTCTCCGCTCCTAACTCAACCGTTGAGAGATTCTACCGCTTGCTTTTCAATGGTTATAGCAAGAAACCCACTAGCCTTTTTACAGGTGAAGGCTAGCTCACCTATTACAGCTTGCTTTTATTGGTTGAGCAAGAACCCACTTACTTTTAATGGTTGAGTAAGAACCCACTAGCCTTTTTACGGGTGAAGGCTAGCTCACCTTTGATTCAAGCCTTTTGAAAGGTAAGTCTTGACTAACCTCTTCACACATTGAAGGTGGTGTGAGAACCCAAAAGAATGGAGGATGAGAGAAGTGGGAGTTTGTAGGCACAAACTCAATTTTAAGCTCAAAATAAATAAATAATGAAAAATCGTAATTGGGAAGACTTGGGCACCAATGGATTGACGGAGCTGATGAAGGGCGCTCCCAAGCTTCTTGAATGGAGCTCCTTGGATGTGGAAAAGTTTTGGAGCAAATGGGGTTCCCTTGGAGCAATCCGCCAGAGATTCGCCAAATGATGGAAAATGTGTCCGTTGGCTTCACAATTGTTCCAACAATGTTCCGGGGCTTCAAGGTCCTTTATTTATAGAGGGGGGACCCTCATATGGCCTTAGGGAGGCTTCGGAGCCATTGGAAAGGGCTTCGGAGCCGTTGGGGGCCAAGTGGACAGGCTGGTCAAAAGCCCAACGGCTAGTTTGACTGGCTCCACCGGCTGACCAGTACAGAGCCACCGGTTGGCCGGTGTGAGCAAAATGGAGGAGGGTTTCTGTCCAGGCGCCACCGGCTGGCCGGTGAGGAGGCCACCGGTTGGCCGGTGCTGAGGCAGTAGCAACCACTATTCATCTGGGTGCCACCGGCTGGCCAGTGCTGAGGCCACCGGTTGGCTGGTGGTGAGGCAGTAGCTCAGCCTTCTGTCCAGGGTCCATCGGCTGGCCGGTGGTGAAGCCACCGGTTGGCCGGTGGACTGAATTTCAGTCCATTTTGGCTTTTTTGCCTTCTTGGCCTTCTTGGCCCAATTCCTTGGCACCCTGAATTAAGCCTATCATCCAAAAACACTTAAAAGAGGATTAGATAAACAAGAGGGTGATTGTGATCATGAAAATAAAACCACGAGGGGTTCGAGAGGTACAACATAGAGGACTAAAGTGAAGTATACAAAAAGCCTTGCTGATTAGAGACTTCAAAATTTAAGATGATATTTTCCATTTTGACCTCAAGGTTGAAATGGATATTGATGACTCTCAATGGTATCTTCGGATAAGTGAAAAAAAAGTGCAAAATGGAGTCTAATATGGGTGGAACAGAAAATAAATCCCATGATAGAATGAAGATCGAATATCCCACATGTCAAAATTGTGGGAAGAACTATCCCGAGAACCATTTAAAAGGAACCAAGAAATGATTAAAATGTGAAATAATCAGGCATCTATCTATGAACTACCAAAGGGATATGAAGAATCCTACTAATGTGGAAGAAGAAAAAAAGGTTTAAATCAATGCTCATCTAGTAGTGTAGTGTTTCAACTATAAATAACATGGAAAATTTTCAATCCAATTCCCTAAACCCATGGTTTTGAGATGAAATCAACAAGAAGTTCTAAGGAAACATATAAGGAATTGTTCCATCACTACTACTGAGGTGGAGCCTAAAAATACTATGTTGATAGGAATTACTACTACAAATCCCAGCTATAATATCATTGGCATTTATCAGCTCTTGAATTTTTTTTTATTAAATTTCATATTTATTAGTGCAAAAATAACTACTGATAAAGGAATCCCTTTATCAATGGTCAAAAAATCACTGATAAAATAGACCCTTTATCAATGATTTTTTTAGCATTGATAAAAGATAACATTTATCTACACTTTATTTTAGCATGGAAAAGGAAACCTATATCTGGACTTCGTTTATAGCACTGATAAAAGGTGCCACTTATCAACACGTTTTTAGTGTTGATAAAAGTTTTCCCCCATTAACACTTTTTAGCGCTAATAAAAATACTGAATAAAATGAAAAAAATAAAATAAAAAAATGATTAAATTAAGAAAAATATCAAACATTTTATTAATTAAATTATTATTGATAAAAATTAATAAAATTAATATAAATATATATATATATTATAAATATTAAAAAAATAGTATATAGTAAATATATATATATATATATATATAATGAATAAGTATAATACATATAAAATGTTAGTGAAAAACATTTTAATGTATTTTTTAATTTTTAATGTAGTTTGATTTATCAATTTAACCTATATTAAATGTCGTGTGTTGCATTTATTTCACACACACACACACACATATGTTAATTCATTTTTATACGCAAATGCACACACAAATATATCTATACAATAGATTGAAACACAAACACCTAATATTTGTGTAATTTATTCAAATTTTAGTATATTTTTTTGAATTACATTTTTACATGATACATGTAATATATATTATGTTTCCAATCGATCCGTTTTATTTATTTGGATTAATACTATAGTTAAGGTATTCATTTTTATTGTTTTTTTATTTTATTTTTGAATTTGATCATTTTTTAGTATTTATTAATATATATATATTTATTATTTTTTATTATTTTCAAAATATATTCATCTACTTCAATATACATATATTTATATCCATATTTTTTAACAAAATATATTTAATTAATATAAAATTTCCATTTTTTAAATATTTTTAAAGTGTACTCATGTTGAATTTTTGAATTTCACTCATTTTTAAAATGTATTTATTTAAGATTATATTTCCCTTAATAATGTCAAAAATGTATTTGTAAAATAACTATTTATAAATAAATAATAAATATATATTTACTATATTAATAATTATTATTAACAAATAGTTATTATTTTAAAATAATTATTTATATATTTACAAATAAATTATTATATATAGTTACATAATTATATAATTATAATAATAATATTTGAATAATTATAATTACAAAACTTTTAACAATGTTTTTGTAACATTGATAAAGAGAAATATTTATCAGCACTAATTAAAAACTATGAAAATATATATTTATCAGTCCTAAATTTATAAGAACTCATAAATATTTCTTTTATCAGTGCTAAGAAAGAACCACTAAAATACATTTTTATCAGATCTACTAAATTTAACACTGATTAAATGGATATTTTTTCAGAACTTTTTTGAAATCATTGTTAAAAGTTTCCACGATATATTTAAAAAAACCATAACCACGACTCAATCACTCGTGATTCTCAAGTTCTCACAGAACTCCCCTACTTCCATTGTGACTCCTCTTTGTTCCCTTAGATTAATAAAGGCTATATTCCAATGTGTGTTATTTTCTAATCTTCCTCTATCGTTGTTTGATGTTTTGGGTTCTATTTTTTTCATTTTTTTCTCTTTTCTTAAACATGAAGAACCCTTCATATCTTCTCATCGCAACTAAAATACAATGAGTGTAGTTCTATTTCATCATTTTTCTCCTTTCATATATATTTGATTGTCCAACCCATTTTTACCCAGAGGCACTCAAAGATGGTTTACTCTCCTCTCGATATTAACAAAGAGACCACTCAACCCCTTGTTTTTATCTTAATTGGAATAATATAGGTCTCTAAAATATAGGTAGTCTCTCAAATTTAATTAATCATATATACTAGATTATATATTATAAATGCTTAATTATTAGGGGTATTAAGGATTAGGGGATTCCAATTTTTGGCCCCTATTTATGGGTGAAGAACATTTAGGGACCAAGGTAAGTGTAAAAATCATTAAAACATTTTTTTGGATTTTGTATATTCCTGAAAATTGTTAAACCACAAAATGGATTATTTAGATTGATAATTTTTATGAATAAATTTTGATTAATTCAAAAAAATACTAAATTAATTAGTCATGTCCAAAGAATTATTTTAGTGATGTATGATGTGAGAGTTTTTTAATTAAGTAAAGATTATTATTAAATATTAACCATGGGTTAAAAATAGTGATGGAGAATTTATGTGGTGAGAAACATATGATCAATTTTTTTATAAAATTTCATAGGTTTGATAGAGTTGAAAAATAATTGGGTAAATGGAATTAGAAACACACTACAACATATAAAGATTATATTTCGCAAAATTAAGTGAGTTATCAATGATTGGATAGTTGATCATGAAAACTCTTAGAAGTGATTTATTTATAGATTAATTAATCTAAATAGAGATATAATTTATTTATATGATAAAAAAATAATTCAAAAAATCCATCTAACCTAGTGAGTAACCACAGGGAGAACAAAAATTGATTAAGATAAACTTTTTATTGTCTGAATATTTATGTCCTATAACTCATGTCAATTTATTATCCATGTTCAAAATGCACAAAATAGAGATACAATCCACCTATTTTAATTAACCCTTTATTGAATTCCATATCCAAACATCTCTTCTTATTTGATAACTGTTTATCACTAGGTTCAAGTGTTATCACTCCTTCATTGATCTAGGGTCAACAATAATATTTATGTGATTGAAGGATAGTGTAATCTCCTAAAAGGATAGAATACTGTGTTTTCTTCTTTGGTGTTATAAATAAAACATATTCCATTTAAGATTAATGAAGGATTACCCTAATACTATATTACAAGTATTCCATAGGGTCTTTTCTTTATTTCCATTCACATTTATCCTTGAGATAAATCTACCTTTTTTAGGGTTTTTATCCCTATAATGATCATAGGATAATACCCTAAAACTCATAAGTTGTATCAGAAAATTTTTCTTCAAGTTCAAAATTTATTAAACTACAGGTTTTAGAATAATTAAATGTCATATTGTATTATGTAAATATCATATATTATGATATGAAGTATTTCTTTATTCAGACACTTCATAGGACTATTATATATCAATTTAGGAGAATTTTTGAGTGATTCCACTAGTGTAGGTTCCTAGGAAACTTTAATTCTTATATACATGATTTTATTTCATATCTTGATGATTTAGACTCCCTCTTCCAAAATATCCTTACTTCTATCTTCAAGATATGGAAGATAGTCAACCATGTGAGGTCATATTAAATAATAGTAGCAAAGGTAGCTGTACTGAAGTATTAAAGTATTATATCTCTGTTCAAGATTTCATGCAATATGCATGAAATTGTGGACTTTTATGCATGGAGTGTATTTCATTGTTGTTATTTAAGATAAATTAAATGTTTGACCACTCATGCAGACAATAGATTCTGAACATGATGATGTTTCCAATCCTAAGAATGAACAGACTGTTGATGATGAAACTATGTAATTATTAGGTTATCAACCACATATTGATAAAAAATTGAAAAAATGACACAAAATCATAGTTTTGAATAAAATTATTAATGTAAGAAGTCAGGTTATAAAATTTGAGGTTGGTTGGAATCAACGCAGACAATATATTGACCTTAACAAGTGAATGTTAATTAGTTTTCATTTGGTCACAATGAGGATGAATGTGACAATTGATATGGACTCATAAAGGCACATCTAATCTATAATGAAGGAAATCATTTGGAAAGATATAATGATAATTTTAGAGTGTACTTTCTCTATTTTATTGAAAAATTATATAATGAAACATTGATTTAGTTTTCATTATTCTAGGAAGAATTAATTTATTTTAGAAGATTTCCAAAATAATGTTTTCCTAATGGCCATTGGAAAAGCCCATAGAGGATTCCAGACTATTCTAAAAAAGACACGTATTAGGGATGTAGAGGGGAAAATAAAGAGTCACCGACCACATTGTTATGAACACATTATAATGTAGGAAACATGGAATGATTTTAGCAATCTTCATAATGAAAACCCATTTCAGGTGCATTGCAGTTGATAATATATTATTTGACATTATTTAATTTACCCATCTTGATTCAAAATAGTTAATTTATCAAACAAAAAAAGAGTGCTAAAAATAAATAACATGCATTGGAACCAACATACCCCTATCATAAAGGAAGGATGAGGTACACTTCATTTAATAATAAATTGGTATGTATTTTAAATCAAAAATAAATGTTTAATTATGTGATACAGAAAAATATATGTTCCATTAATTATATGTAGATTGATGAATCAAAATATGAAGCCACTTCCATCCCACATTATGTTCTATGGAAGGACGCTCATGTAAATAAGCATGGTATATTGGTTGATGAAAGCACATAAGAGGTAAGGAATGAATTTTTAACTATGACATAATTTTTATTAGTTATGATATATAACAATTTTAAATCAAATAAATTTGTTTGTATTTATTAGATGATTTATACATAAGAATCAACAATGGTTTTTCCAGAAGAAAAGATACTTTGAGTAGCTTTAAAGAAGCCTGAATAATATGGTCGAATTAGAGGATTAGATTTTGAAGTCTCTCCATGAACATATTTCAAGAAGATAAAACCACATGAAGATACAAATAATATTATGGGACAAATGTAGACAAAAATAGACTCACTGCAAGATCTTATTTTGTGGCATGGTTTGGAAAAATAGTTTATAAGAGAAGATCAAAGGGAACTCGTGGTGTAGAAAAGATCCAGAGATGATCCAAATGATCCCACTAGATTTGAGGCTAGTAATTCCACACAAACCATACCCAAGGTAATCAATTATTTCATTACTCTTTATCCTAAATGGAAATTAAACAACTTCTGATAACTTTATATTACTAAAATTATACATGGTGTACTTATATGTGATTTTTTTCTCACAATACTAACATATCACCGTGTTGTGATGGGTATAGTGTATAATATCCAAGTAATCCATCTACATAATCAACCCCTACTAAAATATCACATTAGAGTTGGGATTGAGTTAGCTTATGAGACAACTGCTTAGTTGTTTGTTCCACTTATTAATCCAAATATTACTACATTGAAAGAAGCTATTGGATCTTTCATACCATGTACATATAATCTTATAAAGATACAGGAGGATCAAATTTAATGAATTTTTTCATATGAAAAACACGTAACAGTTGATTATAAAATTTTTAATGTGAGGTATGATATTAGAGATAGATAAAGAGGCATAGAAATGAAAGGTCGAATCCTGAAAATATAGTGAATCCGGATAGGAAAAAAAATGAACTTCCAAGAGTACCTTATCTCCACCAGTTCCATAACAACATTTATCAACACTATAACTACATGTAGATACTACATTTAATGATAAATATATTTCTTACACTCACTATGATGAATAAATATTTGGAGCTTCTATTACATACATAATTGTTCTCGAGTCTCTAAATAAGATTATCAAGCATGAATGGCCGGACGTCTCAATTGTGAATACATACATAAGGTATATTTTCATAGTAGGTTTTTCAAAATAGTGTGCTAAATATGATTATTAATGTTAATAACTATTCATATTTTATATAAGAATATATATTAAAACTATATAAAGGGTACATCGTGGGAAGAATGACATGGATTCATTAATCCTAGTATCATTTCTACAATATAAATTAATTTGGAAACCGAATATATAGAGAATAAAAAAAATGAGTTACACAAAACATTTAAATAAAAACCATAATATTACAAACTCTTTTTGATTCCTATAATGCAAGAGTAAAACTCTACAATCTAATCCAATAAAATATATTTTTAAAATTTTCATAACTTATTTGTTTTTGTTCTTTATGAATCAATTGATACTGGTAGCAGTCAACATAGACACTCTGAATATGTATTTTTTTTGGATTCAATGCATGGATTTCAAACTAACCTACCACACATGTAGTGTGTTGTGAATATATAATACATTACAATAAACATTTTAAAGAAAAAATTATAATTATATGTTTAGTCTATGTTTTAAATTTTTTATGATAGGGTGGTCGCTATATATATGCTAAATCATGGAATGAGGTTGGTGTATGACAATAAAGCCTATAGATTACTAAAAATGGAAAAAAATTAAAGTAAATATCAAATTATTCAAATATCAAAACATTTCAAAAAAATTACTTATTTTTCTCAATTTTTGTATAGTTTCCTAAACAAGATAATTCAATCGATTGTGGATATTATGATTGAAAATAAATGAGAGAAATCATAAATCATGAAAGGACCAACATCCCCCAACTGGTAATTTTAGAAGGTAATTAAAATTTAATTAAATATATTTAATAATAATTTTTTGTTTATATTTTATCAGCACTATCAAGATTGGTGGAAAAAGAGTTACTCAAAAGAAGAAATCAATTTCCTTTTAGGTGAGTGGGAAGCATAATTTTTTTCAGAATGTATGTTGACAAACAATTTAGGTGGTTACAAGCTATGTTTGTGATCTAGTATGCGTTATGAACTTAAAAATATATTTTGGATGTGAAGAATTAGTGTCAGAATGCTTATATATTATTTTTTTATCTCCTTCTCAAGGAGAATATTCATGGAGGAAATCAATTTGTACATTACTTATGACCTTAAAAAAATAAAATTATAGGGAAAATTTGGAGGTAGAGGTTGAGGTGGAGGCGGATTTTAAGGTAGTGGTGAAGGTGGAGGTGAAGGCAGAGGCAGAGTCGGAGTCGATGACCAGCAAAGAGGAGAAGGCAGAGGTGAAGACCAAGGTGGAGTCAGAGGTGGAGTATTATTTGAAGCACTAACTTGAAAACAGTTAAATTATAATGAAAATAATTAAAATAATTATAATACCATGATTTTGTTTGAGAAAAATTGTTTAAAAGTGCACACAAAAATTTTCCACATAAGATAAGATCCATTATGTATCTCTCCAGTTCAAAGTGACATTTTAGTAAAAAAGCATATGTTGTATAATAAAAATCAAGAAAACTCATTTTTATTGTTTTAATACTTTATAAAAATGATTCATACATAATTTGTGACATTTAGGGATTAGCTTCACTTCAATATAATGTACAGTGTGACCGATATGACTCCAAGTACGTCTTTTTATTCAAAATTGATATTAATTTGAATAAAAAAACAACTAAAATAATCTAAACTGATCAAAAACTGTAAATACCCATAAATTCAAGGAAGTTTTTTTATAAATTTCCTTGGGATTTTATGAGTACACATTTTCTAACGGTACCTGATTCCGAGGCCCGATGTGCCTGGAATCAATTTCCGAAGTTTACCTTGGGTACGTTCAGTGAACAAACGAGCGGGTTTTCCTAAATTTTGAACTGGTTCTTGGAATCGATAACTGAGGGAACCAATAGAAATGTAGTGCCGGTAATTGCTTAAGATGAACTTTAATAGAGTTGTGTTTTCTCGGGAAGGAGTTGTTAAAATTTGTTGATTAAGAATAAGGAGAAATAAAATTCTACTACTAATTTTATTTCAAATAAGTGGTTAAACCCATGTGTGAGAGTTGGGGTGGGACCAAATAAAATTCTAATTCCTCTTGTAAGGATTTAGTGAGGTGGGGACCACACGATCCCCACCCCTTTAAATTCTCTAACCCCCCTCCACATGAGTTATAACTCTTCCAAATTTATGATGACAACATAACACTCCTTTTAATTTTGTCAACTCTAGTTTTAATTAATTAAATGAATGCCAACACACCTTTAATTCAATTAATTGAAACCCTTTAATTAATTGAATTAGGTGTTTTGAATTTTGAAAATCCTGGCATAAGTAAATAAAATAAGGCAAATCCTTATTTTATTTTAGTTTGGTTTTTGCTATGGAGAATTGAGAGAGGGAGAGTTCTATACCTTGAAGAACTTCATCTTCTTCACAAAGAATGCCAAGAATTCGACGAAGAATGCCATCACTGCAAGGAGAGATCAATGTTCCATCTCTTCTCCTCTCCATAGCCAGTGTGTGATGCCTTTCCCGAAGAATGAAGATGTGCCCTCTTTCAATCTTCTTCCCGCGTCAAAGAAGGGAGACACTGCTCCTCCTCGGACGTTCTCCGTCAACATATACGGAGCTTCACCTCGCGATGCCATTTCTCGTGACGATCATCGTTCGTCAACTTCTCCTACATAGGGTATTGTTTTACATTCGTGATTAACTTGGCGTTCATCATTAAATAATTATCCGCTTTCTATCTAATTAACGGGAGGAGGCTGAACCACACAATCACGGACGACCCTCCTCCGCTTTGTTGTTAAAATTCATTATGGATTGGAATGGAGGTGACGCGGTGCCGTCGCACCGCACGAAAATGTGGAAAACCATGCCGTTGGGGCCGCTGAAGTGCAGACGAGGGCGGCCGGATCCGCCGACCGCCGGCGTTTCTGAAGGCTGGACCCACGGGGTCCCGCGGCGGCACACCGACCGGCCAACATGGCCGACCGTTCAGAATGTCGGGGGGTGTAACCCCCAGCAGAAGATAGGGGTGGTCCCCCCTCCACATGGGGGCTGCCGTTTCAAAACGAGGGGGGTAGCGACCCCCCTTCCTCGTTAGCTCAGCGCGCGGGGGCCCGCAGCGGCCGGACCGGCTGCGCTGGGATGGACCGCCCGCATTGGGCCGGACCCCCACACCGGGCGGGGCCGCACTGGCTGGGCTGGGCCACGCTAGCCTGGCTGGGCCGCGCCCAACTAGGCCGAACCCAGACCCAGATCGGGTTGACCTGGTTTGGGCCGACCCAGGGGGTATCGGGCCGGGTCGGACCGGGCCCGAACCCCCTACTTTCGGACAGTTCTGTTCAAACACCCATAACTTGGGCTGCAGACCTCTTATTGACACACCATCAGTTGCGTAGTGATCCTTGGATTGAGACGGTTGTTCAGGTATATTACACTCAGTGTTTCAGAGATCTTTGGTTACGTTCGGGTTGGTTCAAACACGAAACCAACCGGGCCCTCAGAGCGGAAAAAATTATAACTTAATCTTCGGACGTTCGATTGACATGCCATTGACTTTGATGGATTTCTCTTAGTGAGACGGTTCTTTTGGCTTAATCCTCTTGAGGTTTACATTCAGTTGGAGTACGGTTGGTTTGGTTTTGGCTTAAAAACCAGCCGGGCCCCTGGGACGAAAAAGCCAATAACTCTCAGACCGAGTGTTCGATTGAGGTGCCGTTTGTCGTGTTGACTTCCTATTGAAAAGATATAACTTTGGGATACATCAACTCTGAAATTAATGTCAGTTGATGTGTCAACCCCCTTAGCTCATGGAGTGGACCCTAATAGAAATCGAGCGTGCTGTGTGTAGGAACCCTAGAGATGGCTACGACTGTGACGACGACGACGACTGTACCAAAATCCTCCGTGGGTTCTAAAGCGACGACTACCGTACTGGAATCCTCTGTGGGTTTGATGATGATGACTACTGTTCTTTTATCTTATGTGGGTATGGTAGTACTTGACTACTATTCTTGTATCCTATGTGGGTCCGATAGTATTTGACTGTGTACTTGTATCCTATGTGGGTCTGACAGAGTAGCTGGTCTTGTATCCTTTGTGGGTCCGACAACTGAGCTGGTCTTGTATCCTATGTGGGTCTGATATCTTAGATGAATCAGTGGCTAAATCTGATCATCTCTATCGTCTTACGAAGTGTATACCTGTGTGAGTTGAGTCTTGATTTGCAATCATTATCATTGATAAAATTTTTGTGCTTTCCTGTGTGGATTGAGTTATGAATAGATATGTGGAATGGGTTATGTTTTTCTTGTGTGGACTGGGATGTATCTTGGGCTTGTGTTCCAGAGCCGAGCTAGAAGTGAAGAATTAGGTATATGTATTGGTATATACCTAAGTATATTTGATTGTTACATCATGATTGCATCTTTCCTTTGTGGTTTATACTTTGTGGATTCTGGGAGACCTTCGTGGGTCTTGGGGTCCCTACTGAGTAGCATATACTCACCGTGCAAGGGTTTTTCCCGCACTTTGTTGTGTTGGATGCAGACAACGGACAACGTTGATCGAGGTGGGAGCTGTTGGAGTTAGACGGTACCTGGAGGTGGATCAGTGGACGGGACGTACTCGGAGTGGACGGTTGGAGCCGAGGAGCAGAGGGGACTATCTGTACCCACCATTCAGGTGGGATTACCAGAGGACGGCTTGGAGTTGCTACTTTACTTTTCTACTACTGTACTTTCTTTTCAGTTGTACTTTACATCAGTTGGGTTTGTATTCTGGCCCATTTACTTTTCCAGCACTTACTTTTTTATTTTAGTTTACTTTGTGTTTTCTTTAGTTTGCGTACTCTATGGTGATTTTTTACTTTTTAAAGGCAATGGATTAACTTTTATCAGGATTTACGCCTTTGGTGCTAGTCGCCAACCCCTGGCCTATGGAAGGTGGGCTTGGGGTAGTCACGACACGGGCCCCGAGGACGGGTCATGACAAATTGGTATCAGAGGAGTTTAGTTCTATCACAGAACTCAGGACTCTGATCTCTCTTATATGTGAAGCAATGGTGTTAAGGGTATTGAGTGTGGATATCAATCCAGGGAGTCTAGTGTTGGTGCGACGGTCGATGTATCCATACACCAGGACCCTGAATTATGATTTCTGACTCAATGCACAAAAACATTTATTGAATGTGTGTTTCAAAAGTTTTCTTTGTGATTACTTTGTGTCAGCTCACCTGGTATACTGTATTGACCATGGCGCACCTATTTATTTTCAGGATAGCCCCACGATAGCAGCCAGCTAGGGTTCCGAGCTTTGTGCTAGACGATAGCCCACCGAGCGAAGAGTCCTCAGTGCAAGGCCCTATTACAGCGGAGGCACCGGAAGTACCTCTACCCGCCGAGCCACCGATGCTACAAGCACCAGCCTCTGAGAGTGCACGTCGCCTTAGTGCACTGCATGAGTTTCATCATCAGAGACCACCCCAGTTCTGTGGGGAGACAGACCATCAAGAAGCCGAGGATTGGCTGGAGGTTGTTATTCAAGTTTTCAGGTTAGTGGGGACACCAGCTGACCTCATGGTGATCCTTGCAGCGAGTCTCCTGCACGCAGTAGCAGGTAGATGGTGGAGCCTGATGCTCCAGGTGCATGAAGAAGCATCTTTACTTTGGACGGACTTCAAGAGCCTATTCCTCTCAGAGTTCATTCCAGCCACCCTTCGTGCAGTGTGCATTCAAGAGCTACTGCAGTTGCGGTAGGGCATCGTGACAATATTCGAGTACTCGGTGAGATTTACCGATCTCTCACGCTACTCCACGGACATGGTACGAGACCCATTCTTCCGAGCCTGGACATTTGAGCAGAGACTGAGGCATGAGATCAGGGATTCGATGATCTCCCTTAGAATTTCGACATAGGCAGGAGTGCTGGATTGAGCCCTTCTTATAGAGAACCTTTTTGCTGAGCCTACACCAGTAGCGAGACCTACCGCAGGGCGGCACGTAGCTGAGTCTTCTGCAGCTGGCAGTCGACGGATGTCACAATGGTCCATGCGAACTAGACCATCAGGTGGACGACCTCAAGATACTAGTTCAGAGGTGTCGGGAACACGACACAGAGCCAGGATTCCGAGAAGCAGACAGTGCTATGCATGCGGCGGGCAGGGCCACAGGGCTCGTGATTGCCCGACCTGACATACAGACAAGCAACAGACCGTGGAGGGAACTTCCAGGCAGAGGCAGAGGTTCGACTATGGTGGTCCGTAGGGAGCAGGCAGACGAGGTAGAGGAGCTGGCCAAGCAACAGGTGGTGGGTGATGCTTTGAGGCTCTACCTCCACAACCACCAGGAGGTCCACCCCGACCATAGGAAGTTGGAGGACAGAGACAGGCTCAGCTTCAGGTAGAGGAGGCCTATGACCACGGCGCACAAGTGATGATTTGAGGTATTATCTATGTCTACTCCACCCTTGCTGCAGTTCTTATAGACACAAGAGCGAGTCATTCTTTCATTTCTGCTGCCCTTGTTCAGAGGTCGGAGATTCTGACGGAGCCATTAGCTCGATCCTTACGGCTAGAGACTCCTATGGGAGCAGACTTGATGATTACACACTGGTTCCTGTAGTGTGAGCTTTCTCTAGGAGGCGAGATCTTTGGCTGGGATCTTCTTGTAGAAGTATTGAGGGCTTATGACATCATCTTGGACATGGATTGTTTATCTACGGTTCATGATCAGATCGACTGTATTAGGCGCAAGGTGCGGTGTGTCCACACCGATGGAAGTAGGTTCACCTTCACCAGTGAGAGGGGAGCCTTTGAAGCGCAGGATGGACTCATGAAAAGGAGAGGACAGTCGATCAGTCACCAGTTGGCTAGAATCATCCTAGGAGCAGTTGACGTGCGGAGTCCATGTTTCCCTGCTGTGGTGGATCCGTATGCGAACGTTTTTCCTGATGACGTTCCAGGACTACCTCCTCGTAGATAGGTAGACTTATATATTGACATGTACCCCGGGATAGCCCCGATATCTACTCCAGCATATCAGATGGCTCCTTCTGAGCTTCGAGAGCTACGGGTACAGTTGGAGGACTTTCAGGGCAAGGGATTAATCTGACCCAGTGTTTCACCCTGGGATTCCCCAATTTTGTTCACAAAGAAGGCAGACGAGATCTTGCGAATTTGTGTTGATTACCGTCACCTGAACCAGGTGACCATGAAGAAGAAGTATCCACATCCGAGGATTGATGACCTCTTAGATCAGCTCAAGGGAGCACAGTGGTTCTCGAAGATAAACCTCAGGTCAGGCTATCATCAGCTCATATTTAGAGATGAGGATGTGCAGAAGACGACCTTCAGGTGTCGGTATGGCCACTATGAGTTCTTGGCTATGCCTTTCAGCATAACAAACACTCCAGAAGTGTTCATGAGTCTCATGAACAGGATCTTCCTGCCTTATGTCGATTGATTTTTTGTGGTCTTCATTGACGACATATTGATTTACTCGACCACTGAGGAAGAGCACGCCTACCACTTGCGGGTTGTACTGGACACACTCCGAGAGCACTAGCTTTATGGTAATCTCTTGAAGTGTCAGTTCTGGATAGGTGAGGTCCACTAATTGGGGAACTTCATCTATGAGGTGGGAGTTGTGGTGGATCCTGCGAAGATCGAGGTAGTACTAGCTTGGGAGCCACCCAAAAGCGTGTCGGAGGTGCAGAGTTTCTTAGGACTGGCTGGGTACTACCGAAGATTTGATCCAGACTTTTCCAGAGTTACAACACCACTTATAACTTTGAAGAAGAAGGGGAGACCCTTCGTGTGGTCAGATAGATGTCAGCAGAGCTTCCAGGAGCTGAGATAGAGATTGACCAGTGCACCCATCTTGAGGCTACCAGAGGGGGGAGTATGGTACTTAGTCTACTGCGATGCATCAGGAACCGAACTATGGTGTGTCCCAATGTAGGATCGGGTAGTGATCGCCTATGGATCATGACAGTTGAGTTAGCACAAGCAGAACTATTCTACCCATGACCTGGAGTCAGCAGTAGTGGTCTTCACCCTGAAGATGTGGCGGCACTATCTGATGGGAGGGCGCTTTATAGTCTATTCATACCACCAGAGTGTCAGGTACATCTTATCACAGAAGGACCTGAACCTGAGACAACGACGATGGATCGAGTCCCTCCAGGAATATTACTTTGAGATAGTCTATACTCATAGAAAGGGGAATTTAATAACTGATGCTCTCAACAGGAGGATGGGCATTCAACTTCTTTGAGAGGAAACAGAGCAGTTAGCCGCTTTGCAGATATCCTATGTGGATAGAGATGGGGAAGCCTTCCTTCAGTTTCTCACAGTCACACCTCCACTTCTTTAGCGGGTCAGTGAGGAACAGTGTGGGGTCGTTGATTGTGAGACGCGGCATGCACAGATTTCCTCAGGACAGGTACCTGATGGATTCTCTATAGGAGGAGAGAACGTCATCCTTTTCAGAGGACGTACCACTGTACCAGCTGTATTACAGGAGGAGGTGCTGAGAGAGTTTCACACTTCCCATTTGGTGGTACATCCATGGGTAGCGAAGATATACCAGGGTCTCAGAAGACAACACTAGTGGCCGGGTATAATGAAGGCTATGGTAGAGTTCGTATCTCAATGTCTCACCTGCCAGCAAGTGAAGGTGAAGAACCAGGTACCACTAGGCTTGGTACATCACTTGGAGGTCCCGGAGTGGAAGTGGGATGGTATATCTATAGATTTGGTGATTGGACATCCACGTACTTCTAGAGGACACAACTCCATTTGGGTGATCTTCGACCGACTCACCAAGTCGACCCACTTTTTACCCATCAGAGAGCAGGGCTCAGTGGAGATCTTGAGACGCCTCTATGTTCATGAGATCATACGACTTCATGGTGTTCCATAATATATCATCTCTGATCGTGATACTCATTTTACTTCCCGTCTTTGGAAGGGGTTATAGGAGGATTTTGGGACGCATCTGTGCCTGAGCACCGCCTTTCACCCACAGACGGATGGTCAGATAGAGAGGACCATTCAGACTCTCGAGTACATGCTCCGTGCATGGGTCCTAGAATTTGGTCATAGCTGGGAGGATCAACAACCCTTGGTGGAGTTTTCGGACAACAACAGGTAACACTCCAACATCAGGATGGCACCATACAAGGCATTGTACGACAGATCTTGCAGATCAACTTTGTGCTGGATAGGCCTTGGGGAGTCAGCACTTGTGGGACCAGAGATGGTCCAGGCCACGACAGAGACGGTCCAGGTCATCCAGGAGTGGATGAGGACAGCTTAGAGCAGATAGATGTCTTATGCTGATAGGAGGTAGAGACCACTAGTGTTTGAGGATGGCGACCACGTTTTATTATGGGTCTCACCTCGACGTGGGTTACAAAGATTTGGCCGGGGCAACAAGTAATCTCCGAGCTTTATTAGACCATTCCAGGTTCTCAGCAGGATTGGTGAGGTGGCTTATCACTAGGATCTACCACTTCAGTTGCACAGGGTGCACGACGTCTTCCACGTATCTCAGCTGAGAAGATACGTGTATGACCCGACGCATATCATCGACCATGGGGAGTCAGACATTGATGACGGGGCAACTTTTGTGGAGGTCTCGATCGAGATCGAGGATCGATAGGATTGGGTCCTACGTGGGCAGTCGATTCCTCTAGTGCGCATCAGGTGGCAGCATGGGAACCTCCAGGAGAGAACTTGAGAGTGGGAGGCTCAGATGCGTTCTCAATACCCTCATTTGTTTCCATAGTTTGTGATGTATCTTTACGGGGATGTAAATCCCTGAGGTGGGAGTAATGTAATGACCCGTAAATTTCAAGGAATTTTTTTTCTTAATTTTTTTGGGATCTCATGAGTTCGCAGTTTCTGAAGGCACCTGATTCTGAGGCCCAATGTGCCTGGAATCAATTTATGATGTTTAGCTCAGGTACGTTCAGTGAACGAATGAGAAGGTTTTCCTAAGTTTTGAACCGGTGCTCAGAATCGAATACCGAGGGCACCAATGAAACCGTAGTGCCAGTAATTCCTTAAGATGACCTTTACTGGAGTTTCTTTTTCTCGAAAAGGAGTTGTTAAAATTTGTGGATTAAGAATAAAGAGAAATAAAATTGTGCTACTAATTTTATTTCACCTAAGAGGTTAAACCAATGTGTGGGAGTTGGGGTGGGACCCACTAAAATTCTAATTCCTATTGTTAGGATTTAGTGAGGTGGGGACCACATGAGCGCCACCCCTTAAAATTCTCTAACCCCCCTCCACATGACTTATAACTCTTCCACATTTATGATGACAACTTAACAGTCCTTTTAATTTTGTCAACTCTAGTTTTAATTAATTAAATGAATTCCAACACTCCTTTTATTTAATTAATTTAAACCCTTTAATTAATTTAATTAGGTGTTTTAAATTTAAAAAATGTTAGAATATGTAAATAAAATAAGGAAAAGCGTTATTTTATTTTAGTTTGGTTTTTTTCTGTGGAGAATTGAGAGATGGAGAGTTCTATACCTTGAAGAACTTCATCTTCTTTGCGAAGAACACCAAGACTTCGAAGAAGAACGCCGTCACCGCAAGGAGAGATCGATGTGCCGTCAATTATCCTCTCTGCAGCCAGTGTGTGATGCCTTTCCCAAAGAATTAAGACACACCCTCTTTCGATCATCTTCCCGTGTCAAAGGAAGGGAAACACCGGTCCTCCTCAGATGTTCTCTGTTAACATATACGGAGCTTCACCTCGCAAAGCCGTTTCCCGCGATGATCATCGTTCGACAACTTCTTCAAGGTAGGGGATTGTTTTATGTTCGTGATTAATTTGGAATTAATCGTTAAATAATTAGCCGCTTGTTATCGAATTAATGGGAGGAGGCCGAACCGCACAAACACGGACGACCCTCCTCCCCTTTGTTGTTGAACTTCGTTATGGATTGGAACAGAGGTGACACGGTGCCGTCGAACCGCAAAACAATGAGGAAAACCATGACGTTGAGGCCAAAAGAGGCCACGACAATAGTCGGGCCGCGGAGGAGGGTGCAGTGCCATCGTGCCATGCCGAAGCACAATGGGGGGCCGCGGCCTGGGTGGGCCCCGGTGGAGGGGTGCGGCGCCGTCGCGTTGTGCCGGTCTGACAAGGGCCGCAACATAAGGCCGTGATGGTGCAGATGAGGGCGGCTGGATCCGCCGGCCGCCGGAGCTTCGGAAGGTGGGAACCACGGGGTCCCACAGCGGTACACCAGCTGGTCAACATGGTCGACCATTCGGATTGTCCGGGGGTGTAACCCCCGTCGGCAGAGAGGGGCGGGCCCCCCTCCACGCGGGGGCCGCCATTTCAAAACGAGGGGGGAAGCGCCCCCCCTTCCACGTCCGCTCAGCGCGCGGGCACCCACACTGTCCGGACCGGCTGGGCCGGGCCGCACCCGGACCCGAGTCGGGTCGACCCGGATCGGGCCGAACCAGGGGGTATCGGGCCGGGTCGGACCGGGCCCGAACCCCCTACTTTCGAACAATTCCGTTCAAATGCCCATAACATGGGCTACGAAACTCTGATTGATGCATCGTCAGATGCGTAGAAAGACTTGGATCGAGCCAGTTGTTTCAGTATATTACACTCAGGGTTTTAGAGAACTTTGGGTATAGCCGGGTTGGTTCGAACACGAAACCAACTGGGCCCTCGGAGCAAAAACGTTTATAACTTAAATTCCGGACGTCCGATTGACATGCTGTCAACTTTGATGGATTCCTCATAGTGAGATGGTTATTTTGGATTACTTCGATCGAGGTTTTGACGTAGCTGGAGTATGGTTGGGTTGGTTTTGGCTTAAAAACCAACCGGGCCCCTGGGACGAAAAATCCAATAACTCTCAGACTGGGCGTCCGATTGGTGCACCGTTTGTCGCGTTCAGTTCCTATTGAGGAAACAAAACTTTGAGATACATAAAATCCAGAATTCGTGTCAGTGGATGTATCGACCCCCCTTAGATCGTGGAGAGGACCCTCCCGGAAATCGAGCGTGCTGTGTGCAGGAACCCTAGAGCTGGTTGCGACTGTGACGAAGACAACGACTGTACTGAAATCCTCCATGGGTTCGACAATGACGACTACCGTACTGGAATCCTCCGTTGGTTCGACAGTGATGACTATTGTTCTTGTATCCGATCTGGGTCTGGCAGTACTTGACTACTGTTCTTGTATACTATGTGGGTCTGACAGTATTTGACTATGTACTTGTATCCTATGTGGGTCCAGCAGACTAGCTGGTCTTGTATCCTTTGTGGGTCTGACCTCTTAGCTGCTCTTGTATCCTATGTTGGTCCGACAGATTAGATGAATAAGTGGATACATCTGATCATCTCTATCGTCATATGATGTGTATACCTGTGTGAGTTTATTCTTGACTTGCAATCATTATCATCGATATGATTGTTGTGCTTTCCTGTGTGGATTGAGTTGTGAATTCTTATGTGGAATGGGTTATGTTATTCCCATGTGGACTGGGTTGTATCTTGGGCTCGTGTGTTGGAGCTGAGATGGAAGTCGTGACTTAGGTATATGTATGGGAATATACCCAAGTAGAGTTGGTTGTTACTTTGTGATTGTATCTTTCCTTTGTGATTGTATCTTTCCTTTGTGATTTATCCTTCATGGGTTCTGGGAGACCTTCGGGGGTCTCAGGGTCCCTACTGAGTAGCGTATACTCACCCCTGCATAGGCTATGCCCGCACTTAGTTGTGTTGGATACAGATGATGGAAAGCGTTGATCGAGGTGGGATCTCGTGGAGCTAGATGGTACATAGAGGTGGATCACTAGACGGGATGTACTCAGAGTGGACGGTTGGAGATGAGGAGTAGAGGGGACTATCTATACCCACCCTTTTGGTGGGATTACCAGAGGACAACTCAGAGTTGCTTCTTTACTTTTCTGCTGCTGTACTTTCTTTTCAGTTGTACTTTACATCAGTTGGGTTTGTATTCTGGCCCATTTACATTTCCAGCACTTACTTCTGTAGCTCAGTTTACTTTGTTTTTTTTACTTTAGTTTGTGTACTCTGTAGTAATTGTTTACTTTTTAAAGGCAATACCTTCCCTTTTATCGGGATTTACACCTTTAGTGCTAGTCGCCAGCCCCTGGCCTATAGAAGGCGGGCTTGGGGTAGTCATGGCACAGGGCCAGAGGATGGGTCGTGACAAAAAAATTCAAATTGTTTTTATATTTTAGGAAAATTATACCTAATTTATTTGGGATGTGTAGCATTTAGTTGCACATCAATATGATGCAAAGTGTGACTCTAAGTGCATCTTTTTTATTCAAAATTGACATTAATTTTAGTAAAAAAATAAATGAAATAATAAAAACTAAGAAAACACATTCCGATTATTTTTATACATTAGGAAAATGATCAATTAGTCATTTAGAACATGTATCATTCAGCCACACCTCAATTTGACACACTATGTGACTGATATGACACCAAGTGTGTCTTTTTTTCAAATGTGACATTAATATTAATAAAAAAAATGAGATATAATACTCAAAACCCAGAAAATTATTTTCGATTGTTTTGATACATTAATAAAATTATTCATGAGTCATTTTAGATCTGTTTAATTTAGTCGTTCCACAATTTGATGCATGGTGTGATCGGTATGACTCCAAGTGTGTCTTTTTTATTCAAAAGTGACATTAATTTTAGTAAAAAAACAACTGATGTACTCAAAATAGATAAAATACATTATAATTATTTTTTTACCTTAGGAAAATGATCCATACATCATTTATGAAATGTAGGGATCATTGTATCCTCAATATTACACATGGTATGATATGTATGACTCCAAGTGCATCATTTTATTCAAAAGTGATATTAATTTTAATAGAAAGAAAAAATAACATAACCAAAACTAAGAGAACCCATTCTGATTATTTTTATACATTAGGAAAATTTTCCATTAATCATTTGGGATATGAAGAATTAAGTTACACCTCAATCCGATGCATAGTGTGACTGGTATGACTCTAAGTGCATATTTTTATTCAAAACTGACATTATTTTTAATAAAAAAACGACATATTCAAAACTAAGAAAAAACATTACAATTGTTTTTATACTTTAATAAAATGATCCCTGACTCATTTGGGATGTGTATTATTCAGCCGCACCTCAATTGGACGCACGGTGTGACCCGTATGACTCATTGTTCATCTTTTTTATTGAAAAGTTAAATTAATGTTAATCAATAAAACAATTGACATCCTACAAACCAAGAAAATGCATTCTAATTATTTTGATAAATTAGAAAAATGATCCATGAGTTATTTTGAATGTTTTTCATTCAGTTGTTCCTCAATCCGATGTACGGTGTGACCGGTATGACTCCAAGTTCATCTTTTTTATTCAAAATTTACATTAATTTTAGTAAAAATATTGACATACTCAAAACTGATAAAATGTATTCCTATAGTCTTGGCACTTTATTAAAATGATCCATACATCATATTTTATGGGTATGGATCAGCCACACCTCAATCCAATGCATGGGATGATGAATATGACTCGATGTGCATCATTTTATTGAAAACTGATATTAATTTTAATAAAAAAACGCCTAATATAATGAAAACTCAGAAAACAAATTATGATTATTTTGATATTTGAGGAAAATGACCCATGAATCATTTGGGGAATGTATCATTCATCTGCGCCTCAATTAGATGCACAGTGTGATCGATATGAATCCAAGTGCATCTTTTTATAGAAAATAGACATTAATTTTAATCAAAAAATAATTGAAAAAGTAAAAAAATATGAAAATAATTTCTCATTATTTCGATACTTTATTAAAACAACCCACGAGTCATTTTTGGACATGTACCATTCAGTCACACCTCAATCCGATGCACGGTGTGATCATTATGACTACAAGTGAATCTTTTTTATTCAAATTTGACTTTAATTTTAATAATAAAAAGAACTGACATACTCAAAATTGAGATAAATCATTTGGATTATTTTGGTACATTAATAAAATAATCCATATAACATTTTTGACGTGTATGGATCATCTGAACCTCTATAAAATGCACAGTGTGATCGGTATGACTCCAAGTGCATATTTTTTTTTCAAAAGTGCCATTAATTTTAATCATAAAAACAACTAACAAACTCAAAATGGAGATAATGAATTCTTATTGTTTTTATACTTTAGGAAAATGTTCCATATGTAATTTTTGACATTTATGGATCATCTACACCTCAATCCAATAGACGGTGTAACCAATATGACTCTAGGTTCCTTTTTTAATCAAAAATGATATTAATTTAAATAAAATACAACTGACATATTCAAAACTAAGAAAACAAATTCTTATTCTTTTGATACATTAGGAAAATTACCCATGACTCATTTGGGATGTGTATTATCAAGCTATGCCTCAATTTGATGCACAGTTTGACCACCCTGACTCCAATTGTGACTTTTTATTCAAAAATGACATTAATTTGAATAAAAAACAACTTACATACTCAAAATTGAGGAAAAAAATTATGATTGTTTTTATAATTTAGGAAAATTATCCATGATTCATTTGGGACATGTATCATTCAGCTGCACCTCAATCTGACGACCAATGTGACTGGTATGACTCTAAGTGTATATTCTTTATTCGAAATTTACATTAATTTTAGTAAAAAACAACTGACATACTCAAAACTAATCAAATACATCTGGATAACTTTTGTACTTTAAGTCAATAATCCACACATCATTTTTTTCATGTAGAGATTAGATGCACCTCTATCCGACGCATGGTGTGACCATTATGACTCCAAGTGCATCTTTTTTTAATCAAAATTGACATTAATTTTAGTAAACAAACTAATGATATACTCAAAACTGATAAAATACATTCATATTATTTTGGTACATTAGGAAAAGATCCATATGTCATTTGTGACGTGTAGGGATCAGCCACAACTCTATTCGATCCACGGTGTGACTGATATGAATCAAAGTGAAACTTTTTTATTCAAAAGTGACATTAATGTTAATAAAAAACATATGACATAATAATAATCAAGAAAATGCATACTAATTGTTGTGATACTATAGAAAAACTATCCATGAGTCATTTAAGACATGTAGCATTCAATTGCACCGTAATTTGACAGACGAGGTGACTTGTATGACTCAAAGTGTGTGTTTTTTATTCAAACCTGACATTAATTTTAATCCAAAAACTACTAAAATACTCTATAATAGTGTTGAATTTTTCTTGTATTTTTGATAGAAATTTTATTTCATTTAAAATCATTTTTTGAATCTTATTTTGGTAATTTTTGTTGTTGTTTCGGCTGTGTGTTGTTGCAGCACACTACACTTGTTTCTAGTGATACAGTGTGTTGCTGTATCACACTACAGTTTTCACCTATATTAGTGATACTAAATGCGCTGTTAAAGAAGTTCATTATTAGTGATGATAAATGACTCCTTTATCGACATTTATATAGGGGCTTATAATGTCTATTTATATCACTGCTTTTAAAAGTTTTGAGAAATCATACTTTTATCAGCGCAAATAAAATCACTGATAAATCATACTTTTATCAGTTTACATAAAAGCACAAATAAAAGACTCCACATATAAAAGATTTTAAAAGTGATGAAAAAGGTACTTTTATCAGTGATTTTATTTTCACTAATAAATATACCCTTTATTAGTTCTTATTTAGCACAGATAAAAGTGATGGACTTTTAACCGCACTAAGGTTATCAGAACGTTTCTAGTGCTAATAATGGATAATTCTAGCGCTATTAAAAGCGTGTTTTGTTGTAGTGTATTCTGGTTATTCATTCATGAATATAAAATGTACTATTTTATTCTGGTTCTAGGTATTATTTCATATCTTTCATGTTTAGTAAAAATATTCAAACACCACCTCAAAATATAGAGGTTGAGATATATGTGAGTATAGAGAATGGGGAAATTATTGTATCCAATGTTTATAACTCCTCCCTAATAAATGTTTGTGTACTGAACCTCCTAAAAAATATTATCATACTCCACATGGTATAGTTTGATGCTATTTTGGACAAGGATTGGAAATCATTATATAAATCCAACATCAACTATTTGGAAAGGGGGATCGCTCTTAACATCCCATAGAATCCTCCAATTGTGTATAAGTGTAAGGAGGTAGATGGATATCTATATGAATCATCATCTCAAGTGTAGATATTTTTGCTTTATGAGAAAGAATATATTACTGAAATGATTGATACAAGGGAGAGAATCATACTCAAAGACATGCCCATCATAAGGGATTACATTGATGTATTCCCAAAAGAATTTCCTATTATTGCACCTGATCAAGATGTTGATTTTTGAATTGAGCTTATTCATGGATCTCTACCTATATCAAATAAACCTTAGAGAATGACCACCATTGAGATAGAAGAGAAGAAGAAGCAGTTAAAGGAGAATATGGAAGAGGGTTTTATACACCCAAGTGCATCAATGTGGAGTGTACTAGTCCTATTAATTAAAAATACAGATGGATTGATATACCTCTTCATTGACTATCGTGAGCTCAATAAATTCATGATAAAGAAAAAGTATCACCTACCATAGATAGATAAATTATTTGATCAACTACATTGGGCCCGTTATTTTTCAATGGTGGACCTTTGGTCAGGATATCACTAACTAATGGTTAAGAAGGATGATATTCCCAAGAATGGCATTTGAGCGAGGTATGGGAACTATGAGTTCATAGTGATTCCCTTAAGACTCACTAACTCTCCAACAATTATCATGTATTTAATGAATATAGTCTTTAGATATTACCTCAAAAAATATGTCGTATTCATTATTGATGATATTATTATATACTCTAAGTGTCATGAGGAACACGAGAAGCATTAAAATACTATGCTAAAAGACATTCCGATGGGAGAAACTTTATAAAAAGTAAAATAAATGTGAGTTATTGATGGATAAAGTGTCATTATAGGGGCATGTTATCACCAGAAAAAGAATATCTATAGACCCTTCCAAGATAAAGGTAATCGAAGAGTGTCCCAGGCTAGTATCTATAAAGAAGATCCACAACTTCCATAGTATAGCTGGGTATTATTGATGATTTGTGATGAAATTCTCATGATTTTAAAACCCAATATACAAGCTGAAATGGAAGGGAGTGATGTTTTTATGTACTCAAGAATGTGAGGAAAGATTTGAGGAGCTCAAACAAGGCTTATCAGTGTGCCAATACTCACATTCCCAATAAGTTGAGAACTCTTTTCAGTGTATAGTGATACTTAAAAAAAGGTCTTAGGTTTTGTACTGATGAAAAATGATAAAGTGATAGCCTACGCCTCAAGGTAGTTGAAAATTCATGAGAAAAACTATCCTTTTTTTGATGTGGAGTTGGGAGTTGTGATCTTCACATTGAAAATATTGTGGCATTATCTCTATGGGGAGAAGTGTGAGATATATACTAACCACAATAGTCTCAAATATATATTTCCATATAAATAACATAATATTCACCAATAAAGATGGTTAGATCTAATCAAATATTATGACTACTCTATCCACTACCATCATGGTAAGGAAAATAAATAGGTGGATTCTCTAAGTTGAAATGATCCTATATATTTATATGATGAGAATTTAGAAGGATCCAATCTTTTTAGGATTACAATGGATAGACTTGGAATCATTAAGGGAGGAATATCATCAAGCCTTTCTTAAATTATATCTCAACCATAACTCTTGGATAGAAAAAAATATTTGTAAAGAAGTGATTTGGATATTCCGAATAAGGTGGAATCAATGAGAAATGGAAAATCCTCAGAGTTCAAAATGTACAGGGAATAAGTCATAAGATTTGGTTCAGGAATATGATTACCATATTATTCAATGATAAATAAGGATCTTCTGAATGATGCACATAACCTAACATTCTATTTTCACCCAAGGAACAAAAAGATGTATCGGGTTCTACAGGATAACTTTAGGTAGAAGAATTTGAAAAAGTAGATATCTAAGTATACATCAATGTTTCTGGTATGTCGGAAAGTGATGGTTGAATGAAAAAATTCCAAGGGGTTGATGAAAACATTATCTATACCAATAAGAAAGTGGGGGCACATCACCATGGTCTTTTTCACTGGACATCCAAGGACATCCAAGAGAAAAAATGCTAAATGTGTTATTTTGGATTGTCTTAAAAAGATAGAATACTATTAAAATTTGAGAGGACATATCATTAGATAAACTATCACGAATATACATAAAAGAATTATTAAGTCTATACGGAGTACCACTATAGATTGTATCTGACCGAGATAAAAGATTCACCTCAATGTTCTAGAAAATTCTGTAACATCCTCTAAGAACTGTGATAAACTTCAGTACAACCTATCATCCTCAAACTGATGCCCAGTCTGAGTGAACTATTCAGACATTTGATGAAATGTTGAGATAGTGTTCTATGGACTTCAAAATAGTATGAGAGAAACATCTTCCACTGGTCAAATTATATTACAACAACAGTTTCCACTCAAGCATCCAAATGGATCCATATGAATCCCTAAGTGGGAAAATATGAAGAACACTAGTATGTGGTGGTGTAGATGGTGAACGTAGGCTTATAGGACCTAAAATGGTCAAAGAAATGGTGTATAAGGTGAAACCAATTCATAAACACATCAAGGTAGCCAAAATTTGACAAAAGAGTTATGCCGAGAATAATCGATGAGACCTTGAGTTTAATGTTGAAGACTTGGTATTCCTCCTCATATATCCATGGAAGGGGATTATGATATTGGAAAAGAAAGGAAAGATATGTCCTAGGTACATCAACCCCTTTGAGATTCATGATCATGTCATAGTTTTGGCCTATCGACTATCACTTACACCTACCATGTACCAAGTACACAATATATTCCACATATCACTCTTAATGGAGCACAAACGAGATCCTTCACATTTACTGACTTTAGAAGTGGTATAGTTGGAGAATGAATTTTCTTATAAGTAGAATCTTGTGAGGATCTTGGATCATATAGATAATGTTATATGAGACAAGACTACTCACCTGGTCAAAGTATTATAGAGGAATCATATGTCCGAAGAGGCAAATTGGGAACTGGAGGAACTGGTGAAGGAAGTATACGCACACCTGTTTTCTACATAGAATGTAAAATGAAATTTCGACGAAGAAATTTCATATAGGGGGAAGAATGTAATGACCCAATGCTTTATCAATGGAATTATCTTATTGTAATTATGCAATGTGATATCACATTAATAACACATTAAAAACTCTATAAATGATGAATTAATGAAATATAAGGCATTTATATAAGTTATGAAGCATATAAAAATGGAATAGAAACTTAACCTTTGGAATATTTACCTAAACCTTATGAATATTAAATCATACACTTGATTAATAAAATCCCAAATGAAATTATAAATAAAATTTATCGATCTTATAAGTGATAATATGATATAATTATATTATAGTATAAGTAAATAATTATATTAATATTTATTAATTATGTTTTGGTTTTTCTATAAGTCATAAAAATTTAATTACCATTTTATTATTAATTTAAGAATTTAAATTTATTCATAAAATTAATATTTTTATGTATAATGATTATAAAATAGTTTTATGAGAACATATTTAATTTTTGAAAGTGTTATAAAATTAATAATGACAATAAAATATGCATTTTCAAGTAAATTATGATTTTAATTAAAAATTAAATTTATAATATTTATTAAATTATACTCATAAAATGGTGTTCATTTCTTAATTCTACATGTTGAAAAATGTTTTGGGTGATTTTTTGAGATTTATTTTTGAAATACTTGAATTTGTTTGTGAGTAGTAAAATATTAAAATTTATGATAAATACTAAATAAAAAAATTATGGAGTCATAGATGATTTATGTATGATGTATTAACCTTTGTTTCAAACACAGATTATATAATTACCATAGTTATTTTGATGAATTAGTCTATTTATTTTTTTGAGAAAAATAATAAACTAATGAATTAAATAATGAGAAAACACCCCTATCCTTCACTATAAATACCACCCCTCACCACCTATAAAGCCTTGAGACTTGTACAAATTATAATAAAATATCATCCAAATAACCTCCCCCATATTCAAGAGATTTGGTTTCTTTACAAAATAACAAAACCAATCCCCTAAGTAGGTTCTCAAGAAGAAGGAATCAAGAGGTAAAACCCTCTTCCTTTTCTTTTAAATTTCATTTCAAAGTTCCTTTATTTTCTTCTTCATTACAAAACTCCCCTCATCCAAATGGTATTATAACCCCATTACATTAAATATAATTTTTTTAAACTAATGGAATTATTCATAACCATTTCCTTTTCCCCCTCCATTTATTCTAAAAATGAAAACATCATCAGTGATGTGTTAATTTATCACATTCAAGGATGATGAGTTTTAATTTCTAGTACCATATTCATTGATGTTCATGATACCATTTTTATGTTTGAAAAATTTTATAATATATTTATTATATCTTATTTAATTTTATATAATCATTTTTGAACATGATATTAAATAATAAAACAAAATGAGTTTGTTGTGATCGAAAATTGCCAAAATAAATCCAATGGATTACAATTAACTATTAATATAGTGATTCATTCTTATGATATAAAACAAAATGATATATAATACCAATTTAACATATATAAGATCAGTAATAACATATAATTTTAATTATGGATAATTACCCCCACTTTATGTAACCTTTTGTACATGTATACAAGTAAACCGATCATGAAAACCAAGGAAACTGATGCTCCCAAACAATTAAATTGAATCTCTTAACACCTAAAAATGAGAATAAATGAACTTAATAAATTTATTATAAATAAAATAAATGTATAAAGGATCATATAATAATTACATAATAAATATAAATTTATTATTCATGAAATTAAGATCATGTGAAGAACACCATCAGACTTAGGGTAAGGGATTCTACCCAATCCTCGATTATTCCTTTGGGTTATTCTTTATATTTTTTCCCAAATGAAATTATATTTTATTTTAAAACAAATATTATAATTTTTTTTTATATTTTCAAAACCCCTTAATCAATATCCATTCATCCTTCTTTCTAAGGATATACATGTTTTTAAAATGTTCCGTACTCAGTTCTTCATAATAAGGAAGCCTGATTTAAGAGAACTTCTCGAATTCCTACCCATTTCAAAGTGAAATACATAATATATTTTAATCCACCATTATTTGTATAAAATACCCTTTTTTATGATTAAAAAATTCTTGGGTCACTTCTGGTTTTATTTGAATGATTATTCCCTTTTATACTTTAAATGTTCTTTAATATTTTCCTTAAACCACACTGAAATGTTTTATTTCTAATATTTAATAAACACCATTTTTAAATGTACTAAATTCTTTTTTTTATCACTTATAATGATGTATGATTATTTTAAATTATTAATTTTCATATATTATTTAAATCCATTATTTCATAGACATTATTACGATAACCTCTTATGTTATGCCTTTTGACAAGATTATAGTACCCAATTCTTACCATGGGTTACCCTTATATTTATGTTTGATTACTTATGTTTGATTATTAATGTGTAAAAAATAATAATAGAAATTTTATGATGGTTTCTCTAAGATATATCTCCAACACATTAGGTAATTTTTAGTCTCATGAGACATTATATGAAACAGTCTTGGTAGTTAGCCTTGACTTGTGCTGCATGTGAAACAGTCTTTGTGGTTAACCTTGACTCGTGCTCCACTAATTTCCATGTATCGTGAATCATGATAAATATATGTTTTATGTTTCTTCATATTACTATTAATCCCTTATTATATGATACCATGTTATGATTCCTTATATTTAATCATGTTTCATGACTTATTTTCATCCCATTAGGCCTTCTAACCCATGTGCTATGCTTTATTCTTATATTTATTCCCTTACTGTGGTTTTTATCTAATCCCATTATTCATGTTATCCATAAGAAATAAAATTTAGTTATAAGGGATCTAATTAATAAAGGTTATCATAATGTTTTATATATAATGGAATTTTTTATTTAATCACATGTTTTTAGTTTTATGATCCTAGTCATCCAAAGACACTAGACTTTACGATTCTGTGATAGTAATATTATAGTTAATTATCTTTTAAAATAGGTAATTATATTTTCCAAATTATAGGGTAAATATATATATCAAATAAAAATATATTTTATAGCATAATTCTCAACCCTGAGATGTGCAAAAGGAAAAAAGAACAGCATCATTTCATGGGGAGGCAGTTTGTCCTATAGAAAAATGGTAAGCCTATTACCCATTAGATGGAAGTTTGTGTATTTTTAGGTATAAACCATTGAATAAAAACATATTATTATATTTATGATTATGATGCAATTATTTCATAATTTATTAATAATATTTTATGGGGTTTAGAATGAAAATAAAACTAAATGGCTTGAAAAAGTATGCAACCTCTTATTCGGGTAACTCCTTTTGGTTTACATTGAAATGACTTCCTTAGAGTTATTTATTCCAAAGTTAATGATTTTTTTAATGGTAGGTATATTAGGAAGCTATTTTTTCCGATCTTGGTTGAGAAAAAATTGCTTGATAGGTGTGAAGAATGGGGAGGAGAGGGGGCCTTTTATAGTGGATGAAAAGGAAACACTTGGTATTTTTTGAAATGAATTATGTAGTCCCCAAGTATTAATTCTTTCCAAAGTTTTAAAATTTATCATTATGGAACTTTATAGGCTTATTTGATGATCTATTTCCATATTATAGGGTTTTGACAAGTGTATAAGTTATTTTGGCCCTTATCTTTATGGTTTAGTCCCTTGGTATGCTTAATTTTACCTTATTCTTTGTAAATAATTTTAATCCATTTCACTAATATTTTTGGTAAAAAATTATGTTGAAATAATTAGAATATAAATATTTTAATTATTACAACCATTTATGTATTTCTTTATAAATTAAATTCATATAATTTTCAAAATTAAGTTTAATTCTAATCTTGTAAAGCATGGCCAGAAGGTGGGGTTTTAAAGTGAGAATATTCAAAACGTAATTTTGATTTATATCTAAATTCAATATAAAAATGATTCTATTTACCTAAATTGGATTAATATATTTATAATTTATCTATTTAGACTTTAAAACCAAATTAAATTATAATTTGACTATATAAATAAGTTAGATGAAAAAGTAGTTTTAAATCAAAATTCAGTATTTTCACTATTCATCCAAAAATGAAATTTCTCTAAAAAAACAAAAGAATTAAAATTAATTAAATTTTGAAATTATAAATTCATAAATTATGTTTATTTACACATATAAAATTTATTAATGTTAAAAAATTTTGATTTAAAATAGGATCTATATTAAAATGATGTAAAACCACTTTCATAAAAATATATGTTTTTATTTGTAATAATGGATTTATTCTTATATTATGCATAAAAAATATATTAAATAAAATTAAATAAATATTTGACTAAAAATATAAAATATATATCTCATTAATATTATTCACCAATAGTAATTAATTTATTTATTAGGATAAAGTTACTTTGTGAGCATAAAAGTAGTTTTTATAAAGTCATTCCCTTTATATTCAATTGGTACTTATATTAATTTCTAATTAATTTGAAACCAATTATTTCAGCCATATATTTTCATAAGATAGTTAATAATATTCATAACTACAATATTAATAGCTATTTTATATCTTATAATATTAACTAATAATATTTTTGTTAATATATTAATGTTCATTAACACTCAATCTTGCATGTTATGCAAGCCATCGAGAAAGGTCAGTCTTGCATGTAACATAAGCTGACCTCGGTGTTCTATGGAGAGAATGCTAAACATTATGATGCATGTAATTCATGATTAATTTGGTTTATTTATAATACAACACAAACTTAGTTCATTAATATAAAAAAACCATTTTTAGTGTTACATGAAATGAAAAATATCAAAAAGATTAAATTAATTCAAAAATAATATTTCACAAAATCATAAGGTGTTATAATTATCATCACATGTGTTCGAGAAACATAAGTTGAACATCAATGTTCATATACCTCCAAGTGCATACAAAGGTTACGGTAGGGACCCTGTCCCCATTTTTGTTAATTATTTTAATTTTTGTTGTTGTTGTGATGTAGGTTTATGGGTGAGATACGATCTAGGGGATCATGTTTTGAGCTCTGTATGTAAAAACACATGTTCATTAGTTTTATTACAAAAGGGTGAGAATAAATAAATTTAATATTATAAAGGTTTTCTAGTACCAGGTTTTTGAAAAACCAAGAAATGATTCTATGACATAAAAATATTTATGTGTTATGAGGAAATGATTCATTTTTCCTTAGAACATAGCTTGAACATATTTAACAATTCGGAAAAACAAGAAACCAATTCATGCATCCCCTCTTGTTTTATACATCGACGATTTCTCACATATGCAGAGAGTGTTGGATGATTTCTGTCTTTCCTAGTAGGTTTTTTTGAAAGATTGTGCTTTATTGAATTTATCTAAAATATCTCCAATAATCCCAAATAGGGAGATTGTTGGAACCCAGGCTTATCAAAGCTGGAAGATAGAAACATATTCTAGTTTGTGACAACGACAAGCATCTAAGTATGTGATGGGTTGATGACGGATCATGGTGACTATGAGAATCTTAAAATATCTTTTAAATTTCACTAGATCTTTTTGAATAGAGGAGCTTCATGAACATGGTTTTTGAGGTTCACAAAAAGGTCTTTGGATGTGTGGGTTTATCCCATAGGGTTGTGCATATAAATAGGTGGCTAAACCTACTTCATTTGACCCAAGTTTATTTAGATGCAAATCATAATCTCATTGATTTTGAGAAATTTGGGAGATTCAAAAATATAGATTTATTTTCAAGAGTGATCATTGCAAAAATATTGGTTAAGTATTAATAGATTTTAATTATTTTGAGTTATGTTTGTTTCATGAAGGTTGGTTTTTTTAATGAAATATTGTTCTGTGAAGGTAATGGGAATTGAGAAGGTAGTTTTTTCTATGACGGTTGTGATATTAGTAAATAAAAAGAGCTTTTAGAATTTGTGTTGATTTTTGAGCACTAAAATTTCTATAAAACATAAAGTGGTTTTTTTGAAGGCTGTTAACATCACAAAGTGTAGTGTTGAACATCTAGTTTAAGTGAAAAGTTATTAAAAGCTCATCAAATTATGAAATCAGTAATAGAATAGTCTTTTTCTATTCGTGTAAAAAGACTTAATTGATATTATTCTAATGTTAAATTCAAGTAATTAAACAGAGTAATAATTATCTCAATGTAGTGAGCTTGGGGTATTTAATGAAAGTGATCTGAGGGAGGTGTTGTGTTATACATAAATTTATTGTATGTGTGTTTGGAATAGAGTGAATGTGTATAATATTATGAACTCATCAATAAGAATGGATGCTTAGTGGATTTAGGATTGATCATCACTCTATCGGTCAAAACTCTGTGATGTATCCCTTAGTGATGATCTATGTAAAACTAATGTGTTTTATCTCAGAATATGATTGTTTAAAACCTGCATGATTCTATAAAATAGATTTTACAAGTTCCTACTTATTAGTAATAAGATCTATTAGTTTAAAAAAAATATTTGGTACCCTGATTCACCTCTCCCCTCTTAGGGTTTCCAAAGGTCCTTTAATTACCTCTCTCTATTACAATTTCAAACTATGGGTACACATGCACAAAAATATATATTTAATGCTAGATTACTAATTAGTCACATCAAACTTGTCAATGCATCGAGGGGTAATATAATTCTTGGCCCCAACCATCACAACACGTCTAATATAATAATCATATATAAAATGATATATTTAATTCAAAAATAATATGGATTAACATAAAATATATTTATTTGGTAAATAATACTAATATGTCAATAATTTCTTAGTCAATCAAACCCCTTCAACATATAACACGGAATATATAATTGTTATAAATTTTTGAAATAAACATATACTTGAATTAAAAGAGTATTTATATTTAATATAATTTTAATTTATGATAAAAAATGATTAATAATACATAAAAGTTTCAGTATATTCACTATAAAAAGTTACTATGTGGATAATATTAAAATATGCCTTAATGAATTGAAATTAAGATGAATTATCTTACCTCATGTCTGACATGATGTCAAGTTACTTAGACGTCATTTATAATTAATATAGATTTATTATACATATATATTAGAACAATATACATATTTATAAAATCAAATATGTTCCATTAATAACTTTTTTATCAACTGTTTGCTAATAATGTTTTTATTATTATAATCCTTTCGAGTATCAAAAACTTTGTTTTTCAAGTATTTTTTGATTCGGTAAACTCATTCCATGCTTATTTATCATTGTTAAATAATCTCCATAATTTTAATGATGATATTAATATCAAATATATTCAATATATAAATATTTATAATCATCCATAAATGGTACAGATCGAAAAAATGAATTGCACCATTCTTGAAGACAGTAGTTCATACATACGTATAAATGTTGTTTTACTTTTTGATATATTGAAATAAATAAAGGAAAATAATAAATAACCATTATTAAATCCTCATTATACTATATATATAAAATTAATTCATTAAATTTATCCTTATTACTACTATACACGTAATGTCTAAAGGGAAAACGATTCACACCACTTTGTGGAGGTGACAGTCCACAATAACGTTTGAACGACATTGTCATTTTCCAATAGACTATAATGTAACAAGGTATATATAATATTATAATTCAGTAAGAATGTCAAATTATGAATATAATTTATAAAATTAAAATAAATTATTAGAAAAGATCATTTGAAATTTTGATGAATATTTAATTACACCAGTACAAGGAGATGGTAAGTCATGATTACAGGTGAGTTATGTTATTGCTTTTTTAGGATGGAAAAAAGAGATAGAAAATTATTGTACCATAATAATAATAATAATATCACATCATAATGATTATACTTTATTAATTTTTTTTTAAATTTTTGTAATACATTTAGAGGAAGAAGACGATGAAATAATTTGATGGACTTAATAAATATGATTACATCTTATTCTGTATAATTACATTATATATCATATTAATAGACCTTGAGATGGACTCCTAGATTGACCAAAACGAATAGAACTTATCTAGGGAGGTTTTGAGGAGAAATGAGATGGTTTTTTGAGATAGAATGGTCAATTTTGTGTGACTAATTTATATAAGTGGTATTGTTTTATATAAAAGATGATGGGTGCTCATAGAATTTCATAAAGTATTAAATTAATATAAATTTTATTTCATGTCAAAATGGATAAACTTTTTTACAATTATATGATAATATGTGTATGAGTTTAAATAATATCATACAATAAAAAGTTTACATGTTTTACTTTTTTTATCCCTTATGATTTAGTTTTAACCCCTCGTTAACTTTTTTGACTTGTACCACACTATTAATGCATCCCTCCATTTAAGGGTCAGTAATGGCAATAATTATAAATAAAATTACCCATAAATTGATTTTGGTTGATATCTTAACTGATATCCAAATATCTTAGGACAAGAAAATAATTTTAAGAATTTTAAATCATCTAATACAATATTATCTTCATAAATTTCATTAATGTAAATTTTAAAACAATTAATTTACCTTAAAATTAATAACATCATGGAATCAAATAAAATTTAAATAAAATATTTTAATACAAACTAAACATGTTATATTTATATATAAAATTAATTTAATATATTAATTCTCTCAAATGAAGTTACTTTTAGTATTTGAAATATCTTTTCTTTTATTTTTCTATTAATTGAATAATGATTACATAAAAATTAAAGGCATATATTTAATCACTAAAAATTTAAAAAAATTACCATGATAAAAATAAATAATTTTTATTTAAAATTATTATTTATAATATAATATAACCTTTTTTATCCATATATTAAAAATATTTTAGTTATTAAAAACAAGGGTGTGGCATTATTTTCTTTTCTTTACAAAAAATATTATAAAGGTAAAAATCATTTATAAATGGAAAAATGTTTCTATATTTTCTAGAATTGGATGTATGTGGATGAAAAAAACTCAATAAATAGGGTAAATAAACGTGTTAGTATTATTTTTAGTACTTTTTATGTTATGTTTTTTCTTAATTACCTGATATAGCCTTTATTAGAGCAATAGAATTAACTATGGTTACTATTCATAAGCATTAGAACTATTTGGGAAATATTTTAAATTCTTTGTATTTTTTATTCCAAATATTAAATCCATTTTTCATGATTCAGACCACAAAAGTGGTATATTGTTATTTAAAATTGAACATACAAACTGTGATGAAAAATAATTTAAAAAAAAATGTCTTTTGAACTAGAAAAATATTTTTATTCTAAAATAAAGTATAAAATTAACTAAAAATAATATAATTGATTTTTTGTGAAAAAGAATTAATTAAAATTTTAATCTAATTAAAAATTACTTTTTATTGTAAATAATTTTATATAAATATTGTCTTCAATAATATTCCTTATTTTCCACTATTTATTAAAAATTAAACTTTTCAGAAAAATATAAAAAGTTTAACATCAGATAATTTTGATATGTTAATTTCAATAATTAGATTATTTTTATCAAATAATATTTATAAAATTTATTTAATTTAATTAAAATATTTCATCATGAAAACAAATGAAAAAAATTTCTGAAGAAAACATATTTTTGATGAATAAAATTACTACACTAGTAATTGAGTTATTTTTTTCTTATAATTTACTAATAAATTTATAATAAGTAGGACCTTTATATATATTTCATATGGTATTAAATTATATTCATTCTCAACAATTTAATGGAATGGTTATAAATACTATATTTAAATAATAATATTTTTTTGTTCAATTGATCTTGGTCTTGTGTGTCTCAAATGTTATTAAGAATAATGTTCATATTTTTAATTCTAGGGGTGTTAAATTCTCCAAATTTAAATAAATTTCATTCTCATAAGTTAAAAATATTCTCATATATCATGTGATTAACTTTAAAAAAATTCATTGTGCATAATTGACATAGTAAAAGGGTTACTAAAACAAACTCTTAATGAAATTGAAATGGAAATAAAATGGTCTCACAAAACTATGTTTATGAATATGAGAATATTTTTGGGAATAGAAAATATGGATATTGATGTTAAATAATAGTCCCAATGTATAATATATAGTTATAGAGTACATGGTCAAGATAAAGATGACATCCAGAAAACAAAAACATTAGGATTGGAGAAAAGACCATGATTCATCAGAAATGATCATAAAAGGATAACATTTTTTTATTAATGATATATTTTCCTAGGGTTAAGGATTTTCATTACCATATGTACTATGAAGATAAATAAATATACTTACATGAAAATTATAATTTTATCCTTTAATAAATATCCACTACAATCTCAACCATTCTCCAAATGATGAGTATTCAAGATGAATTTTTTTTCCTGATGAAATAAAATTATCACCGGACAAATCAAAAGATCTATGAAAATTTGAAAAGTCATTCCAAATTTTTAAGTATTTTACAAAATCCAATTGGGTAAACTAATTTATTAAATAATAAATTCAATAATAGCCTCTAATGTTAAACTCAATCTATAGTAAACCTTAATAATCCTCTAAAATATTTCCTACCAAATTCAAATACTAAAATATGAAATTTTTGATAAAAACTTTATCCTCGGAACACATAATGTATCCATTAATGTCACATAAAAACATGTTAATACTATAATCACTTATTCTTAATTACCATAAAACCTCAATTAGGACATAACTTATTCCTAAAAAATTATCTTTATCCTTACTCATTTAAAAAAATACAATATTATAAAATATATTCCATAAATTCAAAAATGAATTAAAATCTATCACTTGGTCATAAAATAACTAACCAATGTCAAAGTTACCAATAATATAACATTTAAATCATAATATTCAATATTCCCTTTATCCCCAATAATCATTATTAACTCATAATCAAGAAAATATTAAGGGTTATTTTTTCTGTCATAATGTATTGTCTAAAATATATCACTTTTCCACGAAATGAATTTTATTTGTTTTTGGTACAATTATACATATTAATTGAAATCATTAAAAAATTATTTATATCAATACATTTATTTTCCATGATATTTATAACTAAAATATCATTTATAATATACTTTTAAATAATTATTGAATCCAAAAAAACAATTACATTAATCATTCCACTTCAGCTATTGTAGTAGCATAAGCTTCACCTTCTCACGTTGTATTATTCTATGGTATGTTCCCTTAACACTTGAGAAACTGATTTAAATAATTTCATATATTATCATTTTTTAAACTGTAAAAAGTAATTGTATATTTCATACATTTTCATTATCGTACCCGATGGACTTTCTGTCTACACATGAATAAAACTCACATTACCTAAATGTAATTACCTAGGTGTTTCTTTACATAATTATCACATGTGTTATGTTCTATACGAAATTTATTTTCCATTACATAATTCCTATTTCCTAGTTTAAAATTCAGTCTACACCTATCTTGATTTCCATCATTAATATATGAAATAAAGAATTTTTTTCCTGTCCTATTGGCACTTAATAGAGTATAATCATATCATGAAAGGGTCTGAGTGTCTATTTACCTTGATTGGATTGGAATCGTCAAATAAAATTAACGATGACACTTACATTCTAAATTATGTATCTATATTAATTCATTCATGGATAATATTTTAAGGTTAATCATATACTCTATCACACCTTCTTTACCCTCCTTCTTTAAAGGGATGATATACCTCTATATTTCATCTTCTGATTATTGAGGGAAGTATTTCTGAAAGAATATATCATTAATATTTATCAATTATAAACCTTATATTTCTTCATTATATTTACTGTTATAGATATATGACCACAATTGGTTGGAATTTACCTTAAACCAATACACTATCATGATAACATCTTCACATTGATTATATCCAATATATATATATATATATAATTTTAAGAGAATTAATCCATTACTTATATACCAATGTATTATTTGTTATAACAAATTATGAATGATTATATTTCATTAAATGATCCAACATTCGATAATCACACTATAGAAAAATATATTGTTCTATAATGAAAATGTTATTTATCATAACCTATGTAAGATTCCATAATATGTCCTGGATAAGATTAGTTACAAGACCAATAGTATTAGTTTCTTGATTAGTTAAATTCATACATTGCCTATTGGTATGTATTCCCCTTCATTTTTTGTCACTATCACTAAATATTAGAACACATTGAGTTTTCTCATGATCATCGTAAAAAATGATCCAAAAATTAAAAATCTCTCTAATGGAGAACTTTCTTAAATACTAAAAGGTATTATAATATTTCTCATATTATATAGGTTTTCTTAAAATCTAGTTCCCAATGAATCTACTAAAATTCCTATAAAACAAACGGTAAGGACCTCAAGTTATGTAACCTAGATCTGGTGGTTACGTAAATGATTTTTCACAAATAAAAGAGATCTCATTATGTTATATTGATAAGTTTAGTAGTCCTGGAAAACTAGATACATAAATGATTCCCATATAACATTAAAAAAAATATAGATAGGAAAATACATTTATGAATCCTTGATATTATTCATAACATGACTCTTCATACCCTAAGAAGAAAAATAAGAAAATTTTGTGCTAATATGATCTATAAGGGTTATGTATAACCGAATATAACATGAGTAAATAAAGAATAATTAATATTTTAAGTTAAATAACCAAGAAATAAAACCATTTAATCAACAACATGGGTATTTAATGAATCCATGTATAATATCAATGTAGTAATCACGTGGATAATAATAAATGAATTATTAATTGAGGAAATTTATACTATTGAATTTCATGATCTCATACATCTTGATATATCTACCATGATGACATTGTGTCAGTATAGTTTAAAAATATGGGTAGGCTTACACTAAATACTAATTAAATAGTAGTTTACTAATTTGTCTCATGATACATGTTGATTCATCGAGGGGATATAAAATTCTATGCCCCACCCATCATTGCATGTCCAATGAATTACTTATATATATAATGAAAAATTTAATTCATGAACCATATTACTTATAAAAAAATATCATTAATGATTAATTAATGAGGAATTATAAATATTTCGCTAGTCAATCAAATACTTTCAAAGTATAACACTATTTATAGAAATTGTATACAATGTAAGAAATAAGCATATAAATGAATAAAAATAATATGGTCATTTAAGTGAAATTTCCTTTCCCATGATATAAGATTATAAACACATAATAAGGGTATTATATACACCATGTAAAAGGAATTTGGTAGAAAATAATAAAATTTTTCTCAATGAATTGAAATTGAGAAGAATTATCTTACCACACGGTCTACTTTCCTCCTATGTTCTTTTAAATTACTATTTAATAAATTTTTATTTATTATAAATATATACTATAACCATAAAAATAGATAAAATATCATACATGATCCCTTTATAACATTTTATCACATGTTTGTTAATATTTTATTATTATCATTATTCCATTTGTTAAGTGTTTTTTCCTCATGTTTTTCTTGATTCTCTAGTCTTAAACCAAGATTCTTGACAACAGTTCCATTATCTACAAAATTTGATTTAGGATATAAATATAATATATGTTAAATATATAGATATTTAGAATCATCCCTATAATATATATATTTAGAAAAATGAATTACACTATTCAAGAAGACAGTTGGTCGAACATACGCATGAACGTTGTATTCAATTTTCAATGGATAAAACGAATGAATGGTAAACATAATTAAACTTTAATGAATAATTAATCTATCATATATATCATATATATTTAATAAACATATCCTTATTACCGTCCATGTGTTTGGTAAATGATAAACATTTCACATCGCTTTGTGAAGGTTGTAGTCCACATGTAGGCACGAGGGTTATCATTTTCCAATATATTAGATGTTAATAAGTTATATATTATATTATAAGAAAAATATTTATTTCATAAATATTATATATAATCATAATTTAAATAATTTTATCTATCCATGTGAAATGGTGATGAAAAAAAAATAGATCATTATGTTGAGACGGTATGTCATGCGTACAGATGAGAGATTTTTTAGCTTTTTATGGGAGGGAAAAGAGATGGAAAATAGTTTTTCCAAGATCAAAATAGCATATCATTATATTTATGATTTTGGTGATATTATTTTATGATGGGTAAAACAAATTAATATGTTGTAAAAATGGAAATAAATATGAAGTACATGATAAACGTGATTACCTATTCTTCAATAGACTTTCTTTCGATCTCCTCTTAAGGGATATCGAGTTGACCATTTGGAAAGAAAAAATCTAATAAAAAATCGATATTTTCCTTTATAAGAGAAAATTTTCAGGATTGGTTAACCTATAAGGATCAATGTGGCCTAAAGAATTGATACAAGGGGTGTCCGTTTATAACATAGGTGAGGGGAATTATTGAAAATTTTAAATTATTATTTTAAAATAAATTATATTTCATGTAAAAATGGCACAAAATAGAGAAAGGTCATTTCTAATATGATTATGAGTCAAAATCATAACATTCTATAATATTTTTCACATTTATTAGTTTTCTTTTCAACTGTATCTTTTAATTTTAACCCTTGGTTTACACTTTCGACATTTTGTACACTAAAAATATGTTTTCTCCATTAAAGGGATTTTTTTATCTATTCATAGACAAAAGACTATAAATGTAACATATAAGATATTTTAAACCATATAATAATCCATTTTACATGGATAGTTTTTTAAAGAATTTTAAATCATTTAATACAATATTAGATTCATAAAACAACAATAATTTCAATTTTAAAATGATTCATTTATTTTGATAATAATTACACCAATATAGAAAAATAAATTTAAATAAAATATTTTAATATATTCATAAATTTTTATATTTTTATTTAAATATATTGGATAACATTAAGTCTCTAAAATTGTATTAGTATTAATATTTTTAATATAATTTATTTTATTTTTCAATAAATTGAATAATTACTCTACCCGCATTATGTAAGATTTTATATCAATTAATTCTTCACCAAAAATTAGAAATAAATTACCATGATGAAAAATTGTAATTTATTTTTAAAATTAACCGAACATATCCTCTATTTATACCTATGTAAAAAAATTATAGTTATTAAAAATAATTATGTGAATTGTTTAACTCTTATTTACATAAAATATTATAAAGGTAAAAATCATTGAAATATGATATGAATTTTCCATATTTTAGAGACTTGAATGAAAATATAAAAAACACCACCAATCCAATTTATTAAGAGAGACCATTAATGTTATTTGTAGTCTTTATAATGTTATATTTTCTATTAATTATCATATTTACACTATATCGTGGTAAAAGAATTTACTTAAGTTACAATTTTCAAATTGACTAAAAATACAAGAGACCTATTTATCAAATTTAGAACACTAAATTCCCAATATGGAATACATTTATTTGCGATCCAAAACATAGATGTATCGAAATTTAATTTAAAATTTGAATTTTTTTTAGAATACTTTTTTTAAGTGTAAAAATGTTTCTATATCAAATTAAATAATTAGATTATTATTATTAACAAGGTAATAATTAAATTTTAATAATAATTCAAAATATAACTTTTTTTTCAATAATCTAAAATAAAATATATTTTCATCAAAATTGAGTATTTTAACTATTCTTTAAAAATTTAATTTTTTTGAAAAATAAAAAAAATTCATCATATTCAAATTTTGGAAGATTTGATTTCAAAAAATGTTATCATTTTTTAAAAAATAAAAAAATTTAAAATTTATGGAAATCAATTGTAATATTTTTTTAAAAAAAGAAAAAAACATTTTTTATAAAACTCATTTTTAAGAATAATATGTCAACAATAATAATTGAGTTATTATTTACTAATCACTTAACAAAAAAATTATATTTAGTTTGTCATTAATTAATATTTCAAAAGGTAGTAAATCCTATTTATGAACACTAATTTAAAACATAGGTTATGATGTCCATTTTTAAATAAAAATATTTTTTTGGTTCATTTGAGATTGGTGTATTTTTATCTCGTATGATATCAAACATAATTACTTTATTTTAAATTCGTGGGGTGTTATATTATCCCTACCCACTTAACTAAATTTCATCCTCACAATTGGAACATATGATTTTAAATCTAGGGTTTGACATTTTGAAATTATTTTGTGTAAAACCCAAATCTTTAATGGGTTATTAAACCCCCCTTAATAATAAGAAATAATATATATTAAGGTCATCACAAAACATAGTTTCTGAATAGAAGTACTATAGTGGGATGTGAAAATATGGATATGGGGAAGAAACAATACATACAAGGTCCAGTAAATAGTTATAGAGAGTATGGTTAGTTAAAATTACACAACCACAAATACTAAAATCTATGCTATGAGGAGTATTCATGATTAATATTTCATGCCTATGTCAATAAAACTGAATTTGATCCGTTCAGATGATCCATGAAAGAATTTCAATTCATCCAAGCTTTATATTTATTTATCAAAACCAAACTAGTTATCCTCTGTTATTTAATAATAAATTCAATAATAGCCACTAAATTTCCACATAATCCATAGTTAACATTACTTATAATCTAAAATATATCGTACCAAATTCAATGCCCAAAAATATAAAAATTTTGATCATTCATTTGACCCTAGATGATATAAAATATCTTATAATGTTACATAAAAAACCTGTGAATACCTTACTAACTTTTTCCGTGTTACCCTAAAACCTTGATACAAAATAACTAAATTTTATAAAATTAACTTTATCATAATTCCTTATATAATATTAAAATTATCAAATAGATTCAATAAATTAATCGTTATAGTAAACCTCACCACTTAGTCATCACATCACTAACCAATGTCACGTTTAAAAATACTACCACATTTACTTTATTAGATTCAAAAAACAATTCAACATAGATAAATATTACTAACTCAGCATCAGGAATATATTAAGGGTTGTCTTTCACTTCATTATGTATTTTCTAAAAAATTATCACTTTACCATAAAATCACTTTTCCTTGTTTTTTGGTACCATTATACATATGATTTAAAATACTTAAAAAACTAATGAAATATAATACATTTATGTTTCTTGAATCTTAGAAAACAAATATCCATGCTGTAATACTTATATATACTTATTGAATCCAAATATAAAATAATAGTAATCATTATATTTTTTATTTAGTAAATGGGAAAACTTGTCCTTATCCCCTTCGATTATTCTATTCTATGTTCCCTTGATTCTTGGGGAACAAATTAGAATAATGATCCATCTATTCATAGTTGAAACCTTGAACATTAAATATTTATTTATTATCTTTTCATTCTCATTCTTACTAGATTATTCCTACACATTTGTTTTAAACTACCCTTCCTTTCATGAATGTACTAGGTTGTTTCCTTACACAATTATCACTTGTGGAATGTACCTTCCTTCAATTATTTTCCTTCAAATATATTATTTTTTTCTTTGGTACTCATTCCCCATATCATTATCATTATTCCCATTAAAAATATATGACATAGAGAATTCTTTTTCCATCCTGACATAAAATGATACAATATCATAATGTAGTTGAAATGTCTATGAAACTAGGACCCATTAGAGGCTTGAATTATCCCATCAATTAAATGACCATTATTTCTTTATAGATTATTTATATTGTCTAAATCATGTCTGATTAATCCTTATAGTTAGAATTATATTCTTCTACACAGTCTTATTCCTTACTTTTTAAATTAATTAACACCCCCCATTTGATCACTTTGTTCTCAAGGGAAGTATTTCAAAAATAAAAAAACCATAAAAGTTATCCATTCTATACTTTCAATTTCTCTAAACTTTTTTGTATTTTAGATCAATGAACTTCATTGATCATTATATCCCTTCAAAAAATAAACATATAAAAGAACCATTTCTGTTTCATTTCATCATAAATCAAGGATTATCATTTTAGTATAATTAATTAATTTCCTAGCTACAAATGTATTTGTAGTTCAACTAAATGATATAGGATTCAATCACATGAATTGATAAAATATAGGAGAATCACTCTCTTGAACAGTAGGTTACCCTATATAGGAATGGTTATTAGTCATAACCTTAGTAAGATTCCTTAATATGTCTATGATCTTCTAACTTCCATAACTAACTATATTTGTTTTCTAAGATGTTTAATCTTTACATTCTCTAAGGGTATTTATTCTTATTATTTTCTTAGGCTCTGTAACAAGATAATGTAACACACTAAGATAGCTAATGATCATTATAAATATTGATCTATAAAATAAAAAACCCTCTAATTGTAAGGGTTCCAAAATACTATAAGGTATTATCATAAATATCATGATAGATATGTTAACACAAAATCTAGTTACTAATTTTTGTACTAAATTTCATATGATAACAATTGTAATGACACCAACTCTAGTAAACCAGTGTCATTGGTTAGTTTATTATATTTCCATAAATAAAAAACATCTCACAATAGAGAGTCAATTAGTTTAGTATTATTGGAAAACCAGATACAAATATTATTCTTTTATTACATAAGGAATAAAAAAATAGATAGGAAAAGAAAGTCATTCATCCTTGATATTATTAAAAATATAGTTCTTAAAATCCTGAGAAAAAAGAATAAAAATAAAATAGTGGTCACATATTCTCAGTAATGGTTATATATAGACTAATTTATCATGAGTAAATAAGGAATAATCAATATGGAAAGATAAATAACGCGGAATATATGCTGTTTAACTAATAACATGATCCTGAAATGAATCCATAGAAAATATAATTGTAGTAATCCCATAGATAATAATAATAGAATTCTCAATGGTGGAAATGTTTACTATTGGGATTTGTGATCTCACACATCATAATATCTCAAAAATCAAGACCATGTGATAAGACTATTTAAAATTATGTTTGGGAATACACTAAAAAACCATTTAATTTTATCTTACTAATTTTTCTCATGAGACCCATCAATGCATCAAGGGAATATATAATTCTGGGGCCCACCCATCACTTCATGTACAATTAATTCCTCATATCTCAAATTATTTATTTAACTCTGGAAAATATTACTTATTAAAAAATACCTATACTGATTATAAAATATGGATTTAGCAACATTTCCCTCATCAATCAAAGAACAATCAAATTATTACACTGTATATCGAAATGGTACATGGTTTAGAAGAAGAAGAATATAAAAGAATATAATGAATATTGATATTTAATAGAAAGGTAATTTATAATGAATAATGATTATAAATATTTAAATTTTAAATATATACAACCTTTAAAATAAAATAGATGTATAATAATAAAATATTTCTGAATAAATTAAAATTGAGGCAAATTGCCTTACATCACATTTGAATTTACTCATAAGTTCTTTTAATATTCTATATAATACATTTTTATTTATTAAAAAATCATAAAAAACCATATAATTATCTATAATATCACATATTACCCCTTTAAATGATTTTAATACCTATTTTTTAATAATTATATTAAAATTATAATTATTTCCACTATTAACTACTTTAATTTTCAAGCATGTTTTCATTTGGTAATCTTGGCCAATGATAATAAATTATGGTTAAAAAATATCTATAATATTATTCCTGATATTATTATCATATAATTTCAATATATATATATATATATATATATATAATCATCTATAAAAGCTACAGATAGAAAAATGAATTACATTGTTCATTATGATGATAGGTCGTACACATGAATGAACTGTAATTTAAAATTATAGATGGATGGAAAAAATAAAGTAAAATAATAATTAAAATTCCTAGAAGAATTAATATATTATATATAAAATATATTAATTAAATATATCCTTGTTACCGTCAATGTAAAGTAGAAATGAAAAACTACTCACATCAGTTCATGGATATGATAGTCCACACGAACACACGAAAGACATTATCACTTTCCAATGGTTTGGAAGGTAAGAAGATATATAGGATATTATAAGTACACAAGAATATTTATTTCCTAAAAATAATATTTAAACATAATTTCAATCATTATAACCATCCAAGTGAAATGGTGATGAAAATCGAATTACACCACTATGTGGAGACGATAAGTCATTTGTATGCACGATCAATGTTTTCTCTCTTTTTTAGGATGGAATAGATAGGTAAAATGGTTAAACCACATCATAATAAAATATAAGTATATTTATTTTATTAGATATTTTTAGATTATTATAATACATTTAGTGTATGTAGAAGATGAAATAAATCGGAATTACTCAATAAAGACCACTACCCCTTCTTTAGCAGACATCCTTTAGCTATCTTATTATGGGAACTAGCATTGAAATATTTTAATAATAAAAACCAATAAAACATTTATAATTATTTTGAGAAAATAAATATTCAGGTTTTAGTCTATCTAAAAGGCTCAATTTGGTTCGAATAATTAATAGAATTTGTGTCCTTTTATAAGAGAGGGGAGGGGACTTCATTGAATTTATTAAAGTGTTAGATTAATAGGATATTTGTTTTCAGGAAAAAATAAATCCAAAGTTATATAATAATAAGATAATATGTTTATTAGTTTTAATACTCTCATAAAACAAATTTTTTTCATGTTTTAATTATTTTTCCACCATATATCTTTTTGGTTTAACCCCTCCTTAACTATTAACAACTACCACAATATTAAAGTTTACACACTTTAATGGTCACGAATTTTATTATTTATAGAAAAATGGAAAAAAAATTGACAATGATTGATATTTTAAACTATATCCTAATTACTTGGATTAATATATAATTTCTAATAATTTTAAATCATGTAATAAAATATTATATTAAAAATTATAAATTATGTGAGTTTTAAAACTATTCATTTACAATGAATTTAAAATCATCAAGACAGTAAAATAAATTAGAATGAATTATTTTAATAAATACCAAAAATATTATATGTAACTATATAATTCATCTATCAAATTAATTATCTCACATAATATAATTTTTAATACTTTTAATATCATTTATTTTATTTTTCCATTAATTGAATAATTATGGCAGCAACATTGCATTATATTTTCTAGTAATTATATGATCCCAAAAAATAGAAAGAAATTTCTATGATAAAACTAAATGATATATATTTCATATGAATATTTATAATATAAAAATTTCAATTTTTATCCATTTGGATAGAAATATATTTATTAAAATTAAGAGTGTGACATTTTCTACTTCTCTTTATAAAAAATATTATAATGGTCAAAATCATTGAAATATGGTACCCATATTAATTTGTTTTAGAAATGGATGAACCCATATGAATACAACTCATACAATATGGTAAATTCATTTGTTATGGTTATTCATAGTCCTTATCATGTTTTTTTCTACCTTAATTATCTGATTTACACCTTACTATGGTGACAAAATTTACTATAGTTACTATTCATAATGACTAAATATAAAAGTGGAATATTTACCAAATTTGAAAATTATGATTTAAAATATTTAATCAATTTTTAAACAATCAAAAAATCTAAGTTGATGAATTTACATTAAAATAAAATCATCAAAATGCAAAGAAAATTATTTTTCAAAAAAGTTCCTTTTAAGTATACCAATGTTTTTATTCTAAATTCACGTATAATAAATTTAAAATATATAATCGGATTATTATTATTTATAATTAAATAATTAAATTTTGTAACTATTAAAAAATATATAATTGTACACTATGAATACTTGAAATGAAAATAGTTTTTTAATAATATTTAGTATTTTTACTATTCATCAAAATATAAAACTTTTTAGAAAAATGTCAAACATTTCCCAATAAGAAAATTTTGATATGATGATTTAAAAAATGATATCATATGTATGAATTAAAATTTATAAATTTTCTGTAAATTTATTATAATATTTTCTCAAAAAAATAAATAAATAATTTGTAAAGAAAATGAGTTTTCAAGAATAAAATTACTTTACTGATAATTGAATGAATATTTACTAATCATTTAACAATATATTTATATATAGTATGGAAATTATATATATCATAAGGTATTTAATCCAATTCATACACATCAATTTAATAATTAGCTTATAATGTTCATATTTAAATAAAAATATTTTGTGGTTCATTTGATGTCGATGTTGCATGTCGCATATAATATCAAACAAAATGATATTATTTTAAATATATGTGTTGTTAAATTCTCTCCAACAATTAAATAAATTTCATCCTAAAAGTTTTAATGTACTATTTTTAAACAGGGATTTGAAAATTTGAAATTACTTTGTGTAAAATTCACATCGTAAAAGGGTTAAGAAAACTCCCTCTTTAAAATAATCAATTGGAAATAAAAAGATTATTAAAAATATAGGTTCCCAATTTGAGTACATTAGTGGGATGTTAAAATATTTATTTGGAAGATAAAACATACAGAAAATGTCCAATAGAGAGTGATATATATTATGGTTAGTAGAATATGAAAATCTATAAAAACTGAAATCCGTGATGGGTGAAAAGACCTTAATTTTTTGGAGATGATTATAATAGGATAAATTTTTTATTTCAAGATATTTTTTTCTAGAGTTGGGAAATTTATTTACCATTTAAACTAATAACATAAGGAAATATAATTAGTCAAAAATAAAATTTTTACCCTTTAATCAATTTCCACTATAATCTAAAATAGTATCTAAATAACGAGTATTCAGGATTAATATTTCATTCCGGATTCACTAAAACAAACTTTAAACAAATCATAAGATCCATTAAAGAATGAAAATTCATTTAACTTTTCTATGTATTTAAAAAAACTGGTTATAACATTTATCTAATAATATATATAAGAATATCCTCTATTGTTCAATATAATTCATTGTTAGCATTATAGATCCAATAAAATATGTTTGGGAAAATTCAAATCCAAAAAAATTTAAAATATTTGCTAAAACATTTAACCCTATACCACATAATTTGTCTCATAATGTCACATACCAAACATAAAAATACATTGATCACTTTTTTTGAATCACCATAAAAGCTTAATAAAAACATAAATACTTAAAACAATTACCTTTATCATTATTCCTTAAATAATACTCAAATTATAAAATGTATTCCATAAATTCATAAATGCATTAAAATTGATAACATAGTAAAAAAATTTCTAACCAATTTCATGTTTACCAATGGTATCGTATATAATTCAATAATTTAATTCATCAAATTATCTTAGATTAAAATTATCACCTCATCATCAATAATATATTAAGGTTTTCTATCACTTAATTATTTATTTTTCAAAAAAATATCACTTTACTGCATTGTCACTTTACTTGGTTTTTGGTACCATTCTATAGGGGATTCAAAATCCATTGAAAATACTAATGTGAAATAATAATATTATTTTAAATAATTATTATAACCAAAATATGAATGATAAAATACTTCTTCATAATTCATGAATCCAAATACTCAAGACCATTATTCATTCCACTTTAGCAATAGTAATATTATACACTTGGCCTTCTCCCCTTGATATATTCTATTGAATGTTCACTTAATGCTTGAAGAATATGTTTGAATAATTAACCAAATATTCATTGTTGAAACAATGACCATTAAATTTTACTTTCTTAACTTTTCATTTTCTGGTCTGATGGCCTTTAGGTCCACACTTGAAAAAAACACTCATTTCATTAAAGAATGTAGTAGGGTGTTTCTTTCGAGAATTATCACATGTGGGATGTTTCATATAACATCCTAGGTAAATAAAGAATATGAAATTAAAATATTTGTTAATATTTTTTAATTAAATATTAATTTTACATTCAAGAGGATGCTATGTCAGATAGCCTATTAAACATGCAACAAGAGGTTTCTTTGAAATCTTATGTTGCACACAACTTTGAGTTATACCGAAAAATAGTATAATAACATAATTATTTTAAAGGGTAGTTAAATCCAAGACTTTTTATTAGTGGGAATGAACATATCTAACTAAAATATGGTTACACATTTTTGTTAAATTTTTTTATTGCTATCTAAAAAGGTTTAGTGGCTTAAAATATGAATCAATCCGATTTTAAGCACGACATACTCTAATATTATTTAAAAGGTCGATTTACTGAATTTTTATGCATATCCATTTTTAATTATAGTTTTTAAACTTTTTTTTGTAATAAATTACAAAATAAAATTATTTTTTAGAATAGGAACATCAAAATATAATTTGGATGAAATTTTGGTATTTTTTTGATAATGTTAATTTTTTGATGAATATTGAAAAATACTGCATTTTAATTCAATACTGCCTTTTAATCTAATCTATTTAAATGATTAGACCATAATTTTAATTTGTTTTAAAGTGTAATTAGATTATATTTTTATCATTTAATCCAATTTTGGTCATTTAAATCAACTTCACTTTGAAATTGGACATAAACACATGTCAATATTTTGATGGTTTTTAATTCTTAAAAATACCCCTTTTGGTTTTGACAATGGGAATTAATTTTAAATTAATTCATGCAACTTATATTTCTTTAAAATTTGAAAAATGGATTCATTATTTAGAATTTTGAGGCCCAATTTGAGTAACTAGGTAAAATTTATTTTTAGAAATTATGAACAGTAACTTTAGTAAATATTTCATTTACCATGGTTGAAGGGTAAATCTAGTAAATAAAGGTTAAAAAATAATATTATAATTATATTAAATTACCATAACATGTATAATAACACTTAATGCTGATACATGTCTGACCCTGGGCATCCTCGGGTCGATTTGGGGACCCGATGGACCCACTTGTAAGTGAAAATGACATTTTATAAAAATTAATTTAATACTAAGGAAAATGTAACCTAAACATATATCTTTTAGTAAAACAATTTTTATATGGGATTATATAAGTGTCATTTTTGTCTATAAATAGTCATTATAAATATAATATATTTTATATGTCATAGTATTTTATTTATAAATTGTAGACATTAAATAAATAAATTTAATTATTATATAATGGTGATGCATGGATTCCTTTGTTAACAAAGGATTCAAATAAATGATATTATAAATGTTAAAATAAATGTAATTTTTTAATTTTGACACCATAGACAGATTTTTGGGATGATAGTAAATTGTTATATTTTAATTAGTGAAGTTTCTTTTTGAATCAATCAGGTTTTATGTATTTTTAAAAATGCAAGGATATGAATTGTGTCAAAATAGTCATAATTCATATTTTAGAATATAAAATATTTTATTAAATGGTATAAAATTAAAAAACTCTAATATTTATCCAAATATATATCATGAGTCTAAAATTTTATTAATGGCTCTTTATTTATATATTTTTCATGTGTTTGTATCTATTTGTATTCTCAAGGTGTTAAATGCTTGATAAAACAGTAATAGTAATGATGGTTTAAATAAAAATGTTAAGGATTAAAAAGTATCCAAAACCTATCCAACAATTATTGGATTATTTTATTTAGAATTATTTCAATATTATCTTCTAATTTATTGAGTTTTGTGCCTTTTTAACTAAATATAATTTTATAATAAAATAATACTTTCAAACTTTCATAAAGAGACCCTCCTACCTTTTATAAAAGGACACCATCTCTTACCCATTACACACACCTCTAAATACCATTGGATTATCAAAACTCTTCTCCAAGAAGCTTTTAATATTATGCTCATCCTCCTAGATGATTTTCCCTAGGCATAAGGCAGTTCACGAAATCATTTTTCCTCAAATCAAAGAGAGTTACACATTCTAAGATGTAGAGTCTTGCCTAAAATTCCTTTCATTTATTCTACTTATTCACTCCCAATTTTATTATTTTTATTTTATTACATAAAAAACTAGTATAATAAATATATTATCTTGTTTTTATGAGAATTATTTTAACTACAGTTACACACACCTCCATCTAATGGGTATAGAACATACAGTTTCTATGGATGACGAACTACTTCCTCATGAAACAATTATTGTTCAATATTCTCCTACCACATCTCATGTTGGCCATTATGATGGAACTATAATTATATATGACATATATGATATTTATTTTATCCTTATATTTAAATAATTATAATTTAGAATATACATTTATGTTCTTCTTATTTTATAAATACGATAATTTAATTTGAGGAAGTGCAGACTACCACCACCTCAAAGTGATATGACTCGTTAATGTTGTACATGGAATGTATAAAGGATGAAATTAATGAAATTATGATACATATATAACATAGATATTATAATTTAGTTACAATGTACCTATGTTTCATTTGGTTTTCATCCCTTTAAAAATGAAAAAAAATGAAAGCAGCGTCCATGTGTACGTAAGACTTACCATCTCTATGAACAATGCATTTCATTTTCATATATCAAAATGATATTGAAAATTCCAAATACATATATATCAGAAATATATGATATTTATGATATCTAAATCATTAATATCATTATAGATATAATTTAATTTTGACCATAAGGACAATTTGTAATTATAACAAATTCATTCTTGACTCAAGTTCTGAACACTGAGAAAATGTCTGATATGAACTCAAATAATTAAATAATTTTTGTAAAAAGGTAATAAGTGATATAAATGAAATAATAAACATAAAAACGTTTTTATTACATATATAAATTAACTTATATTTATTTTTTAGGAACAACAAGGAACGTATGAGACAAGTCTGACTCGATGTAAGGGTACATTTCACCCTCCTCTTTTAGTCAAAGAATTCTTTATGTTATGTATTTTAATTTCCTTTTTATTATGTTTGGATATGTTTTTGTATATCCTTATTGCTGTAAATTTTATTTCCAAGTGATGATAGACCCTTTTCTCTCCCATCACCTCATTTCATGATTTTTAATATGATGAGATATGGTTGTCAAATTTCTGTAAGGGACTTCATCTCAATCTCATTTCATTAAGGTATATTTTTATTTATACATGACTTTCTTTTCTACAGTGTATAAACCCCTTTGAATTTTAATTTAATTCTAGTGGAATATATTTTCTTCGTATTGTTTTATTAAATGAAAAAGTGAATGTTTTTTTAATGTAAGCCGTGACAACAACCTTTCTGCCACCGTAAGAATTATTTGATATTTGTCTTCTTTAAAATGCTGTAATTTTTTTAAAAGAAAAATAAATACCATAAAAGTTTTTACGTATTTTGGTATTGAAAATGGTTTTCAGAATGGATTGATTATATTAATATATTGAAATGTTATATTGTGATTCTAATGTGAAAATTTTATCTTTCTTTTATGCTTGTTTATGTGTTATTATTATATTATGGTTCATGGGCATTGTTTATGTATATGGGTGGTTCCATGTTAAACCTAGGGTGGGTGAGCCCGAGATATCTCTCCAATGCATTAGGTTATGAGACAGAGGTAACTGTTACTATTTCTCCCATGATATTTAGGGAATATACTCTGATGGGAATTCTTAATGTAACTCCCTATATAGCTGTGAAATCTACAATGTAATTATGTTATGAAAGCCAGAAGTTTCCTTTATGATTTAAGATTTCTAATGGTTATTCATAAATATTTTGATTTAATGAGTTATGTTAAAGATAAAATGTATTATGATTGAAAACTGTGATCTCATTGATTTGTATGTATTGATGGGATAATGTTTTCTTTCTTTATTTTATAACCCTTACAGTTCTTTTAATGCTCATCCCAAGTTTCTAAAATGTTTTTCATAGGGTATAATTGACGGTAAGAGAAAGTAATAATTCAGGAATATTTATATCATGAAATTAATTCTTGTTTTTTTTTAAGAGTTTTTATTTTATAAAAAAATGGATAATGATTATAAGCGTCTACTTTGAAATATTTGATATGTAATGTAATAGTTATGGAAAAATTATATAAAACTCTGAACCTAAAATATTATCAATGATAAATATATATTTAAAACAATATTATGTAATGTTTAAGGATGGGGCCGTATAGTTGGTATCAATGGTCGGTTTAGATATCTTTAGAGGTTAGGGTGCTATTTAAGCATAAGTGGCATGTTTTATATAACCATATTGGTTAGAATATTAGAAAGAGTCAAAAATTTATTTTAGATTAATTGAATGATTTTAAGATAAAATAAATAAGTATATCTTAGTTCTTACTCTCCTAATAATATAGTATATGATTATTTTACTGATATACTCATAGTAACCTTTTCTGTTTTAGTAAATGGCTGGATGTAACAGGCAGCAAAGTAAAAATGGATGTGAAGGAAATTGTGGTGGTTTTCGGAATAATAAACACTAATGAAATGGGAGCTACAATGAAAAATCAAGTGGTTATTCTAAACCAACTATTTCGAGTCATGATTGACCACCTAAACCGTGGTGATTTTTATACGGCATTGTATATGTGAGAAATGAATCTCAATGGGAGTTCAAGTAATAACCATAAAAGTAATTATATTAAAAAACCTATACGTCAAGGATATGGAAAGAAACACCTAGGAAAATGATTCAAATGGAATAGAAGATTCTATAAATATGGTAATGAAGGTCATAAAGAATAAACATTCCATGAAAAAAGGAAGCGTCAATTTTACTACATGAAAGGGAATTAATTTGTTTTCAAATGATCAATTGAATGTTTTAAATATGGTGTGCATGGTCATTATAAAAATAGATTTCCAATGAAGAATTTTCCGGAATGGGATCATCAGGATCATAAAAAAATATGTTTACCAATTCCTAATGTCATTACAATTGAAGATGAGGAAACTAGAAATGACCTATGAAATGTATGGATTATTTCTTAGCTGATGTTTTGATATTATTAAATCTTAGGATATGATTCATTATTTTGTTAGTAAGAAATAATTTTTACGTAATATGTTTTAAAATAATTATTAATGGATCATGAAGAAAGATGAATTAGTAAGAATTATAAATATAATGGATTAAATAGTTATGTTAGATTTGTGACGATGAAATACCTAAAAGTATTAAGGCTCATTTGATGAAGGGATTACATTGGAAAACCATTTCTAGTATGCATAACCCTAAAGTTTGATATGTGAAAATTTTATTCAAGTGAGAAATATATATTTTTTGTGAATATAGTTATAGAGAACTATTTGGGTTTATATGATCCTCGAATTTGGGGAAATTACAAGTTATTACTTTCTGGGATGAAAATGTGATATTTGAAATAACATTAGTTTTTAAAATATCTTATGGTTATTTTTGAGGGATTTTTATATTTTTTTGGAATGTTATGAAATTATATATAATTTTTGAAAAATGACAACGTGCAGACCATTTAACAACCCATCATGTCAGAAAACGCTGTGAGAATCTAACCCACAACCAAAGAGAGATTAAGATTTATCACCAACCACTCGACTGTGTGAAGTCCTTGGTTATTATAACTAATTATTTTTAGTTAAATGATTTTATAGATCAAGAATAATTTGTTTTTGAGAAATTATTTTTTTTCAAATGGATATCCTTAGTATAGGTAAATTATTTAGTGATTAAGTGATAAATGTTATTTTGGAAGGTGTTCTCTATTTTTTAGAAGCACTATATACCTAAGTAAAATAGAATAATATGGGATTTCACTTGTGTAGTAATGGTCAAAATTTTAATTTGGAAGAATCTATGTTTTTTGTGTGGAAATATGACGATTTGGGTAATTTATGGAAATGATTAACCTCTCATAGAGAATATTTGTTTTGGTTAAATACACTTCAGTTTGAGACTTTAAGAGTAGTCTATGTTATTTAGAGATATATGTTAAGATTTTTAATGGAAGACTATGTGATTAAATTATTCTTAGTTTTGTGTTTCAATCTTACTTTGGATTATATTGAAGGATTTTAAGGGCAATTGTTTATTGAATGGACTTTATTGAACTGTGGGTATTGTTTATTAAATTTTGGAGATTAAGAGTAGTATTTATTTTTATAAAATATTATCCTTTTTTTATGATTATGTAACCTTGTAATAACCATTATGGTTTCGGTTAATGTATAAAGTCATGGAAAATATATATTTTATATTTTAGGGATTATTTGATTCTCTAAAAGTTTATTCTAGCACTTCAGGTGTGACCAAGTCATATTGAATACTCATCATTTGAAGAAAAGATGAGTTTTTGGTAGAAACATTTTAAAGAATGAAACTCTACTTGAAACATTAGTATATTTCCTTCTATACTTATTCAATCTCATAAATAAATTCTCCAACTTTATGAAATGGGACATAAAACCAATTTTTTTTTCTGTTTACATTTCTTACTAGTAAACCAATGAACGTTTAACTCATCACATGTTTGTGGTTTTCTTGTTGTTAAATATTCTCCTGAACATTTTTTCTATCACTCTCCATCAGAACTTGAAATAGAGTTTATCTTCCATATCAATGTTTTCCTACATGGAATCCTAGTATAGGTTATATTGGGTGACCATTTTTATTATCTTTCACTCTTTTAAAGCGATAGTTTTATTGCCTCTTTTTCCTATATGATAATTTTAATGAAGTTTTCGAGCCCAATTTTTAAATTTCGAGGACGCAATTCCCAAATGGGGGGAAGGATGTAACATCCCATGTAAATAAAGAATAATAAATTTACATATTTATTAATATTATTAAATTAAATATTAATTTTACATTCAATGGGATTCTATGTTCGATAGCATACACATCTTGCAAAAACAGGTTTCTTTGAAATCTTATGTTGCACACAAATTTGAGTTATATTGAAAAATAATATAAGATTATTATTATTTAAAATGGTAGTTAACGCCTAGAAATTATATTGGCAAGAATGAAAAGAACTAAATTAAATAATATTACACATGTTTGTAAGTTTTTTTTACTTTTATGAAAAAAAATTAGAGTCTTGAAATAAGAATGAATCCGATTTTAAGCATGAAATACTCTAGTAATATTTAAAAGGTCGATTTACAGCCATTTGATGAAAAACCATTTTTAAAACTAGTTTTTTCACTATTATATGTCATATTTGATAGAATAAAATTATTCTTTAGAATATGAACATAAAAATTTACATTGGATGAAATTTTGGTATTTTTCTAATAATGTTCATATTTTAATGAATAGTGAATAATATTGCATTTCAATTCAAAACTTCCTTTTAATCTAATTTATTTATATTATTATACTATAATTTTTATTAGTTTTAAAGTGTAATTAGATTATATTTTTTATCATTTAATACAATTTTGTTCATTGAATGTAATTTCACTTTCAAATTGGACATAAACGCAAGTTAATCTTTTGGTGGTTTTTACTTCTTAAAAACACGCTTTGGTGGTTTTGACAATGATAATTAAATTTAAATTAATCTCTAAAACTTCTATGTTTTGAATTTGGAAAAATGGGTTCCATATTTGGAATGAGGAGGTCCATGTTATGTAAATATGTATCTTTTATTTTTATAAATTATTAATAGTTACTTCAGTAAATATTTTATTTACCATGGTTAAAGGGTAAATTTGGAAAATAAGGGTAAAAGAATAATAATAAAATAATATTTAATTACTGTAACATATGTCATAATCTGATTGAATGATATATTTCCGACCTTGGGCATCCTTGCGTCGATTTTGGGACCCCATAGAGCCACATGTAAGTGAAAATGGCATTTTATAAAAATTAATTTAATGTTAAGGAAAATGTAACATAAACTTATATCATTTTTGTAATTTTTTTATTAGGTTATATATGTGATAGTTTTGACTATAAATAGTCATTATAAATATAGAAATATTTTCTACATCATTGAAGTTTATTTATAATTTTTAGGCATTAAATAAATAGATTTAATAATGAAACAATGGTGATGTAGTGATTGCTTCACTACTAAAGGATACAATTAAATGATATTATAAATATTAAAATTAATTTAATTTTGTTATTTTTTTGTAATTCATGAATTTTTTGGATTATAGTTACATGTTATATTTGTATTATTGATTTTTTTTCTAATCAATTAGCTTGTTATGGAATTTTCAAAATTTCATGATATGAATAGTCTCAAAATTGATATAATTCATATTTTAAAATTTTAAATATTTTATTTAAATTTATAAAATTCCAAAAAAAAAAATTTTTAAAAATAGTTATCATTAGTTTCCTATTTTATTAATGACTCTTTATTTGTATATTTTTCATGTTGTGGTAAATTTTTTTTTATTTTCAAAGTGTTAAATGCTTGATAAAATGGTAAGATTAAAAAAGGGTTCAATAAAAAGGATAAGGATTAAAAAGTGTCCATTCCATATATAATTCTTATTGGATGATTTTATTTCGACTTATATTCATCTTATCTTTTAATTTCATGAGTTTGGGACCTTTTAAAACCAAAAATAATTTCATTATAAAATAATACTTTCCAACTATCATAAAGAGCCCCACCTTCCTCTTATAAAAGGCCACCACCTATAACCCATTACTTACACCTCTAAATCCTCTTGTATAATCTAAAAGATTCTCCAATAAGCTCCAAAAATTTCCCTATTTCTCTTAGAATCTTTTCCCTAGGAATAAGGAAATTAATGAAAGCCTTTTGGCTCAAATCAAAGAGAGTTACACGTTTTAAGAGGTAGCGCCTTCTCTAGAGTTCCTTTCCATTATTATACATCTTCACTCCCTATTCCATTTGTCTTATTTGATTAAATAACAGCCCCAATATCCTCAATATTCTATATTTTTGTTATGATATGGATTCAAACTACACTTACACACAGATCCGTCTAATGGTTATAGAACATAATATTTTTGTGGACGGTGAACGACTAACTCACGAAACAAAGGTTGTTCAATATTCTCCTACCACCTCTCATGATAGCCATTATGAAGAAACTATAATTATATATGATATTTATGATATTTATTTTATTTATATGATTATTTAATTATCATTTAGAATATTAATTTATATTTTTCATGTTTTATAAATATGATAATTTCATTTGAGGAAGTGCGGACTACCGCCTCCTCAAAGTGATATGACTCTTTCATTATATACATGGAACATATAAAGGATGGAATTAATGAAATTATGTAACATATATAAAATATATATTATACTAAAGTTATAATATACCAATGTATAATTTGGTTTTCATTCCCTTAAAAAAGAAAAAAAGTAATGAATGTAGTGTTCATGCGTACATACGACTTACCGTCTCCATGAAGAGGGCATTTCATTTTCATATATCCAAATGATAGGGACTATTATAAATACATATATAATGGATATATATGATATATATGATATCTATATCATGAATATCATTTTGGAGATAATGGAAGTTTAACCACAAAGATAATTTGTAATTATAAGATGTTTGATTTTGAATCAAGTTTTGATTATCAACAAAATGTCAGAAATGAAGTCAAATAATTAACTAAATGTTGTATTAAGGTAATAATTGATATAAAAGGAATAATAAAATTTAGAAATTTTCTAAAAAAAGTATAAATTAACTTAATTTTATTATTCTGGATGAACAAGGAGCATATGACACAAGTCAGACTCGAGGTAAGGGAACCTTTCACCGTCCTATTTTAGTCAAATAAATCTTTATGTATTTTCTTCTAATTTAGATTTTATTATGTTTGTATATGGTATTATATATCATTATTTCCATAAATTTTATTTCCAATTGATGATAGACCCTTTTTTATCCCATCAAATCAATTTCTGAATTTTAATGTGACGTTGTTAGGCTGCAAAATTTTCGTAAGGGGCTTCATCTCAATATACATTCATTGATTAATATTTTGATTTATACATGAATTTCATTTATATGATGTATAAACCCCTATGAATTTTAATTTCATTCAAATGGAATATTTTTTCTATGTAATGTTTTACTAAATGACAACAGGAATGTTTATTTTTAAAGTATGCAGTGACAACCATCTTTCCACTCCCACCATAATTATTTGATATTTTACTCCCTTAACAAGATATAATGTTTTAAAAATGAAAATAAATAATATAAACACATTTAAGTATTCTGTTTTTGAAAATGGTATTGTGAATGGATTGATTATGTGAATATATTGAAATGTTATATTGTGTTTAAAATATGAAAATGTTATCTTTCCTTTATGGTTATTCATGTGTTATGATTATGTTATTGTTCTAGGGATTTTTTATGTATATGGGTGGTTCCATGATAAAACTAGGGTGGGTGAGACTGAGATAGCTCTCCAATTCATTAGGTAACGTGATGGAGGAAAACTTTAATGTCTCTCTTAATAGATTTGGGGAATATATTGTGATGTGTATTCTAAATATAACTCCCTTGGTAGCTACGAAAGCTACAATGTATGCATGTTATGGATTACACAAGATACCTTCATGATTTATGATTTATATGTGCTATTCATAAATCTTATGATTTCATGAGGTATGTTGAAGAGCATATTTTTCATGATTAAAAATTATAATCTCATTGATTTGTATTTACTAATGGGATAATGTTTTATTTCATAATTTTATAATCCTTACTGATATTTTTATGCTCATCCCATGTTTTTGAAATGTTTTTTCACGGATTATAAGGAAGGGTAAGAGAAATAAATAATTCAAGAATATTTTTACAAAGAAAATAATCCTTGATTTATTTTAAGTGTTTTTATTTTATTAAAAAATAGATACTAAGTAGATGTGTCTACTTTGTAATATTTGAGATGTAATTTAATAGTTATAGCTTAATTATCAACACCTATAAACCTGAAAAAATCCTCAATTTTAATTTTTTATTTAACTCAAGATCATGTAATATTTAAGGTTGGTTCCATATATTCCATCTTTTCCTTGTTTTCCATCACATCATTCCTTTTTCCCTTGGTGCCTACTCATCCTCTTATTCTATTGATTTAATTTGATAATATAAATCTTAGAGAATTATTTTTCCTTATTGATTAAACATGATACAATATCATCATTTGGTGAATTATTTGTAAAACTAGTTTTTTACAGATCCTTTGAATTATTACATTAAATAATTAAACAATCTTACTATTTGGATTACCTATATAGTCTGACGCATCTATGGCTAATATTATAATGTTAGATTCATTTTGTTACAAAATTTCATCTCTTCTTCTTATTTAATATGATAAAAATCATCTCTATTTCATACCATTATTCTCGAGGTAAGAATTTATCAAATCATATCACCTTAATATTTTTATATTCCATAATTTACGTTTCATCACCCTATTTAGTGTTCCATATCAATTTCCACCATTGATCACAATTTCCCTTAAAATAATATACTTTAGGAATAAACTTTTCACATTCATTACAAACCAAATATATTAATATCTTTTATTGATAATTAATTAATTTCTTAGTTAACAATGGATTAGTAGTTCAACAAAATAGTGGAGGATTATATCACATGAAGTTGTCCAATATAAAATAATCATGTAGTGGAATAATAGGTTATTCAATTTGGGATGGTTATTCGTTATAACTTGAGTAGTCTAACTTAACGTGGCTATGATCTAATCACTTCCAACACTTTCTATATTTTTTTTCCTTGTAGGGAAATCCTCGAATTGGCTCTGGGTATTGATTCCTATTCTTATGTTATGAACCGTCACTAAATAAGGGAACACACTATGTTATCTTACGAACATCATGAATTTTGATCCATAAAATAAGTAACCCTCTAATTTTAATATTTATCAAATAGTATAAGGGATTACCATAACTCCCATGTTATATATTTTAAACTTAAATATAGTAAACTATTTTTCTACTAAACTTCATTTGATACCAAATCTAACAACCCCAAATCCAGTAACCCATAACTTGATATTACCTTATTAAAATGGAATAGATATAAAATATCTCTCCATGGAGGATTGAACTGTTTTGTATTATTAGAAAACTATACACATACAACATTCCCATATTACATTAGAAATAAAAAAATACATAGTATAAAATATCTCATCCATGATTGATATTATTCATAATACCCTTCTTCATTTCCTAAGGAAATTAAAACAAATGAAAGGGTGATCTTATATACTTGGTATGTGTTATTTACAATAAAATCCATCATGAGTAAATAAGTAACAATCAATATTTCACGGTATATAACTAGTAATACATGTTATGTAATCAATAACGTGATAAAAAAATGAATCCCTGGATAATATCAATGTAATAATCTCGTGGATAATAATAAATGAATTCGCAAGGGTGAAATGCATAATGTTGGAATTAATGATCTAAAAAATCAAGATATCCTTACATAAAGTCCTTGAACCAAGATATTTTAAAACTATGGATATACATACACCAAAAATCTATTTAATTCTAGATTACATATTTGTCTCATGAGACCTGTCAATAAATCGAGGGACTATATAATTCTGGGCCTCACCCATAACTACATGTCCATTAAATTTCTAATATATTGAATGATCGATTAAATTCATGAAAAATATTATAGATCAATTAATATATATAATTATTATAGAATATAGATTTATGAATATTTCCCCTATTAATCATATACTTTCAAAGTATAACAAAATATATAGAAATGGTACAAGGTTTAATAAATAATCATATTCATGAATAAAATGAATACGAATATTTAAGAAAAATCTAATTTCTAATTACAAATTATTATAACCAAATAATTGGGGAAATATATAAACCATAAAAAAGTAATTAGGTGCACAAAAATAAAATTTTCCACAATGAGTAGAAATTGAAGAGAATTTTCTAACCTTACGTTTGACATGCCTCATAAGTTTTTTTATATCTAGTATAATAAATTTACATTGATTAAACATACATACCAAAACCATATAAGTATATATAATATCATATGAGATCCCATTTTAAGATTTATCACATGTGTGTTAATAATATGTTAATATTTTCATCATTTCAGGTGTTAATTTCTTTTATTTTCATCTATGTTTTGATTCAATAGTCTCTATATGTGCTTATTTATTATAGTTTCATTATTTCAAAAAATATATTTAGGATAAAAATAGACTATTTATTTAATATATATATATATATATATATCTAAAATTATCTATAAAATTTATTTATAGAAAATTTAATTATACCATTTATGGAGACGATAGGTCGTACATAGGCACACGAATGATATCTTCACTTTTTAATATATGAAATGAAATAAAGGTAAAAAAAAAATTTCTTTTCAAAAATAATAAATAAATAATATACAAAAAATATATTTACTGAAATTTTCCATATTAAAATCCATGTAATGTTTAAAAAAAATAGTTTACAACACTTCCTGGAGGTGGTATCCAACATGTATGCACGAGCGACATTATCGTTTTTCAAATAATTGAAGGTTAAGAAGATATATATGATATTATAGTTCTATAATAATATTAATTTCATAAATACAAACCATAAAAATCATTTTAATCATTATAACCATCCACCTGAAATGGTGATGAACAATGAATTACACCACTATGTGGAAACAACTAGTCATTTGTAAGCATGCGTGATGAATTCAGTTTTTTTGGATAGAAAATAGATTGAAAATGGATGAACCATATTCCTCATAACATCTTATAATATTTATTATACATTATATATTATTTTTTACATGGATAAAATTCATTAAGTGGCAGTGGAAGAAAAAATAAACATGAAGGACTTGATAAATATGATTACCTCTTATTTAGTATACTTCTTTTAGATATAATATTAAGGGGCCAATATGTGGAGTTTTGGAATGAAAAACCCTCTCAAACATTTATTATTATACTTAGAGTACAAAGGGTTAGGGTTTGGTTGATATAAAAGGATCAATGTGGTGTAAATAATTGATACAGAGTTTGTCCCTTTATAATATTGGGGGTATTATTTGAAATTTTTAATGTACTAAATTAATATAAGTTATATGACCCAAAAAAATCACTCCATGTTTTTATAATTATAGAATAAGAAAAGGATTATTTTCAATCCTCTCATACAATAAAATTTGTAAATGTTTTAGTATTTTTCATCATTATCTTTTAGTTTTAACCCCTCGTTATCTCTTTTGACAATTACTGTACAATTAATGTTTTTCAACATTTCAAGTAGAATTTTATTATTTATAAACAAAAGGACCCGAAATTGACCACAGATGATATGTTAGATATTATCCCAGTAATTTAGAAGAATATAATATTTTTTAATTATTTTAAATATTTTAATAAAATATTTTTCCATTAAAATATCAATAATAAGAATTTTAAAAGTATTCTTTTTCATTGATGTTAATTGAATTAAGATGATAAATGAAAATAGAAAAAAACTTCATATAAATCCATAAAAAAATTCATAATTTATATAATTAATGGATCACATTAATTATCTCAAATTAATTTAGTTTTAATAACATTATTTTTAATTTTTAAATTAATTGAATAATTACAACATTAATTTTACATAAGATTTTAATTTAATTATTTGATCACAAAAAATTATAATTAAATAACCACAATAAAAAATAAATCATTTTTATTTCATGTGAATATTTATATAAAAAATAACCTTTTTTTATCCATATATAAAATATATTATTTTTATTAAAAACAATAGAGTGTCATTTTTTACTTTCCAATATATGAAATATTATAAAGATCAAAATTATTGAAATATGAAGCCATGTTGCTATATTTTTGAGACAAGGATGATTTTTTTGAAATCCACTCATCTAATAGGGGAAAGTCACGTTTTAGGGTTATTTAAAGTTCTTATTAAGTAATTTTTATCCTTAATTACCTAATTTACCATTTTCCATGGTAAGAATATTTACTATAGTTGCTATTCATGATGAGTAAAAATAAAAGTGAGCTGTTTAACAATGTTAGACCTTCTGATTAAAAATATGAAATGTTTTTTTCATGAATAAAATCACAAAAAATTATGAATTTAATTGAAAATAAAATAGGAAAAAAGCAATGAAAACAATTTTTCATAAAAAAATACCTTTTAAGTATAAATTGTTTTTAGCAAATTTATGAATAAAATTAATTTAAATAGTAAAACTAAATTATATTTATTTAAAATTAACTAATAATTTTTTTAAATATTCAATAATCGAATTTTAATTTTTTAATTCTTTAAAATAAAATACATGTTCCAACAAAATTCATTCCTTTTCACCATTCATTGGAAAATAAATCGTTTCACAAAAAATATCAACATTTTAAAATTAACTAATATTGATATTATGATTTGGAAAAAAATAAATTTTAATCAATTATATTTTTTATATTTTCTATAAAATAATTATAATATTTGATCACAAAGAAATAAAAACCATTTTTGAATAAAATGTATTCTTGAAGAATAAAATGTCTTTACTAATAATTAAGTGAATATTTACTAATCATTTACCAATAAATTTATATTGAGTAATACCTTTATATATATTTAATAATATATTTATTCCTATTAATATGCATCAATTTAATAGTTAGATTATAGTTTTGGTATTTCAATCATAATATGTTTTGGTTTCGTTTAGCATAGTGTTGCATGTCGCATATATTATCAAACATAATTCTCTTCTCTGATATTATTAGTGTGTTACAATGTGTTTTGGAGAGAGAAATAAATATTATGATTTTTGTGTTGTTCTTTATTGTCAAGTAATTTTGTTAGTGATGAAACATTATTTATAACATGATGAAGATGAAGAGAGATTAATGAATTATGTATAATATAAAATAATTCCATTGTGATTTCATGAATAATATTTTTAAGAGTATTGAGATTCCCTTGATTGTTTTAAATTATAATGTATTTATGCGTAAGTGTACATTCTCTTTTCAACATGATGTGTAGAAGAATATTAGAAAAAACAATATTTGTGGAAAGGTAAGATATAACCACATAAAGGTTATTTGGGTGATATATAAATGTACTAAGATACTCATAAATATTCATAAATATTGATCACTATCAATGTAAATGGAAAATAAACCTAAGTAATGGTAGCATGTCTTTCCATATAGAGGTACTCGAGGTTTGTTTAAAGGTAACTTGACACCTATATAAGGGTATTGTGTTACATAACTGTACCTACATGAGGGTAAACCATGATTTCCATAGCTTACATAATGTTAAATATAGGATGGTTAAGGCTACATTGATCCTAATATCAAAGAGAGTCTAAAGCACAAGTTTCATTTTCTCTTCCTGCCTTTGTCATGAATAAATAAAAGTAACATAGATGCAGAATCACTTATAATGAAAGTAAACCTTTCACTGAAGTAAATGAAGATAAATTCATGAGAATTAATGAATTATCATTCTTTTTAGTATTATGAATGAAAGATACCCTAATGGATTAATTTATGAAAGAAATGATGATTTTATTAGATTAAATATGAATCTACTTATACTCAATAATAGTGATATTGTGTGAAGACTAAAAAGAGATTGATACATCTAGTATATTCCTTTTTTAATGTTATAAAATAGGATATGTTTAATCCTTCAAGAATTATGAATGTGAGGTAATGAAACAGAGAAGCTAGAGCTATGGGAGCATTTTCGTTAACATAAATGCATGAATTTTGAGCTATATAGGTTGATTTAAGCATGAATAATTATGATAACTCAGTTTCATTAGGTATTTAAGATGATGGGAATAATTCTAGGAATGATGTAATTTATTATGAGAACATAAGGAAGACCCTAAACCTTCAAGTATAACAAATGAGCAGAATGAAGATTTATAATACCTAATATATAATTAGCAATTTAATATGTGGTAATATAATACCCAAAATCGTGTTTGTTTACATTTTTAATATGGAGAAATATAATAACCAACATCTTACAAGTATTAATATTTAAATTGAGAAAAATTAAATTGTTTTTATAAGATATATAATTCAAGGGATATCACATTCCAGATATTATTTTTGGTGGAGATAAATTTGTTGATATAGGTGATGATCAATAAATGAGAAAATATTGAAATATCACATATCAATTAGGAAAAGGAATTTTGAGAACCTAATCCATTAAAATAATGATGAAATAATATGATAAAGATTCAATAGTTTTTATTGGACACACCTGAGTATTCAAATAGTTAGATAATCGAAACATTCATGATTTAATAATAGTTCTAAAGCCAAAATTCTTGCTGTATGAAGTTATTTAAGAGAGTGAATAATTGAACCCTAGATAACCTGATCCTAAATTCTCACGAAGTTATAATATCATCGAGAAGGTTGAATATCATTCTAGTTTTCCATCATCATTAAATAAGACAATACGTCTTCTAATGGTCTCTAGAAGCAAGAGAATACTCCAGTGAACCCTAGAGTAAGAGGACACTGTTAATTCAATTTTGATTTCCTATGTATGTGGTATCAATGTGATCTCCAATAGACTCTAGAGTGGGATCATTCTAGACCCATTGTATATGGAAGTGAAATTTCCCTATATATAACAACATTGATATATAATTATGAATCTATTTTAGTGGGTATAACTAACATGTCATGAAGTAGTCCTTTCTAGAGAACCTTATAAATATTATGTGATTCACTTATTAATATTACAAATATATGTGAGGTGATGATGATAGATAATATTGAGTGGATAAAGAACCTTAACTAGATAAAATGGTGGATCTAAAATATTATTTATAAAATGAGGTACCATGGATTTACCCTCCCCCCATTAGTGGCACCTAACCAATCCTTAGACTCCACATCTTTTGAAATGAATAAAGGGAAAGTAAAAACGTTTTCATTAAATTTATATGAGAATAATTCTTAATCAAAATCATTTATTTATTTATTCATCTATAAATATTTTAGGTAAAATTTTAGAAACTCCACAAAAGTATATTTTTGGTTTTTTAGTATCTTTATAGATGGAGATATTCAAGACAATATTGACCTCTATGTCTAAAGGTAACTCCTCAATGGTATGTTTTATTACAAAAAAAATTACCAAGGCTTATACATTGGATGTATTTTGGGATTTGAAGTTGATCTTAAATTATTTGAGGATAAAATATCATATTTTTTTACTGTACATGTATCATGGGATGACAATGATATATTTATGTGTATCCATGGGGGTAATCAAGTGGATTCGGGGGTGCTGTAAATAGTGGCCAAGCTTATTCACCATAAATAGAGGAAGTAACTTTTTTAATGTTATTATAAATGTTTTCAAACTCATGGAATTTTCACCTATGATAACAATGAAAACTTTATTCCCAAATTTCATTCATGTAATAATGAATGGAATCTCGTGATCACATTTAGCTTCATTTTTTGGGATAAGAGATTTTACTTTTATTGGTATTATCAAAACTACCGAATTCAAAGGATGTTTCAAGAGTTTATCAGAACCACAAGTGTAATATTCATTCTAATGATATTTTAAACAAATTATATTAATTTTTTAGGGTGATACATTTATAAGTAGGTTTTTGATGAAATACCTTGTGTAGGTATGGCTCCCTTGAAGTCATCTCATCTCTAAAATGAATCATGGAAGGAAAATTACAAATAATCTTTTAGTCATCATGGGATAAATATAAATACAACAGTGATGGAAAATGAATTTTAGTTTTATGTAACTTATAATATTCACTTTAGTGGTATTATTATTTGGATTCATGATTTGACTTTTAGGAATTCTACTTTAATGCTTGAAAAATATTGTAAATATTTCTATGAATTTATGATCAGATCATCCACATTTATTTCCATGTTTTTTTAAAAAGTGTATTTAAAATGTTCTATAGTTCCTTTTGGAATGTGGGTCTAAAGGTTTTGTGACCAAAAGGCTTCACATTATAGTGTAATGTCAACTTAGGTTCTGTAAAAGTGGTGCCCCCATCAACTTAATTAACCATATGGACTTTATTGTATCCAAAATTCTTCTCCATGAATGATAGGACATATAAATAAAGAATTACATTGATTAGTAGTTCAATGATTATAATATAAATTTTATTCCTTGGATAATTATCATTCAAATCCCCAAAATTGACATAAACACTAATTCAACCATTTTTCAACCTAATGAAGGTAATATTGGATATCCATTTAGGATATATGACTTCCAAAATGAAATTTTATTTTATTAATTTATAAACATCATCTTTTAACTCCCTACCATAACTTAGATGAATTATTCTCAATGAATATTTATGACCACAATAGAAAATCGAGCCTAAATTATAGAAATCCAAATTATGTTAATAAAATCAATTCTTTATGTAGTTCATTAAGACAACATTCCATTGTCACATTAGAAAGAAAATACATTCCACACACTCCTTAAGATTCATATCTATAATTATGAACTGTGGTAATTGGAGTTCATTAGCACTGAAATTCATAATTTATAAATCATTAATAGTTGTTCATATATCCTCTTAAAATGTTTATAGAGTGTATCTAAAATGTTATGAATTATTTTCATTAAAAGTAGCAGGTGCATTCACTTCACAACTTTCAATAGATTTAATAAATAAACAATCATCTCAATTGATACTGTAGTCAACAAACAATGGTGAAAATTAATCAAAAAAAGAATATAACATTTTAAGAGATGAAAATTTCCTTAATCCTAATGTTCTCTTAAAATGGTGTATCTTTATACTATTGAAAAATTATATCTATATTGGTTAAACAAATATTTAACAATGTAGTATAATAAAGGAACTCATAAAAAAGAGTGATATTCATGGGTTATATTTGAATATGACATTATAATAATGGTTATAGATCAATAGAGGATTTTTTCCCATTATAAGAGGAGAAGTTCATTTCATAACATGTTATTTTATTAAATTATATGAATGCTTTGATTCATTGAGGTAAATAAGGATCATTAAAATACCTTCAGTTTCACTTTAGCAGTTAATGGAATTTTGATCGTTACCATATGGAGTTGATATACATTTACTATCCTACAATTATAGTAAATTTTCAAAACATTTTTAGTATCAGCTATCAATTTGTAACAAGAATAAAAAGGGGGATTTTCACCATACAATACTCTTAATTTTCCATTAATAGAGTATTTAAAAAATTTATGATTATAAATGGATAGTGTTTAACGTATTTTTAATTTTATTCTTCCCAAAAATATATTAAATATTTTTTAATAATATACCACCAAGAACATAGAATCTAAAATAATTTCTATAAACTAGGTCTACAATATGATATTACCTAATGGTTTTGTCTCACACATATTAAACAAATAAATCCGGGCTTTTAACATAGATATATTAGATTACCGTTATTCCATACAATAGAGTGTAAAATCATGAATAAAGATGATTATTGAACAATTTTAAACTAGATCTCAATGATTGTGGATTTCATTTAGTTGGATATATACATAAAAATTATTGATCTAACCTTTTTTGTCTTTCTCAATACGTCTCTACAATGTATATGATCGTATAAATTTATATCAAATTTATTTTAGTATAGTAGGTCTTGATATCCCCAACTTCAATCATAAATTCGTCTAAATTTTATAGTGATTTCACATGGTTTTCACTAATATCTTTAAATTTATTCATGTCATCTGATAATGAGATTATTATGAAATAATAAAAAGGTTATTTATCCTTTTATACTTTTAATCTAGTAGAGAATGTTATCTTTCATGACTAAATTCATTATATTGGGTAATATAAGATTATTTTTTCCATAATGATGATGATATCATTCATGAATTAAAATTTTGGGGCATTTTTCCATTTTATAGTCTAGGTTGGAATAGACATCTCATATTTTATTGTTAACTTGGTTAATTTTTATAGGCCTGTAAATCCACCATACAAGAAAGTGTAAAATTATCCCTAGATGATCCAATATTGTCTAAATATTAATATTGGTCATGTAGAAGAAGCATTATTCTAGATTATATTACATTTATGATTTAATTAAGGATGATATTCAAACATTATTTGTTTCCTCTATTATGAATTTCTTTACATCAAAGTCCACTATTATGAGAATTTATAGGATGACGTATTTTACAAGAGTATCCATCATTAATATTTGTGTACGAAATGTGGATAATGTTTATAATGAAATATTTGGGATCCAAATAAATATAAAGAGAAATTAACTATTGAATTTTTCATCATAACAATGATATGGGAATCAATTCCATGATATTTTTTACTATTTTTTTGTAAATATAATGGTTTCTATACCAATTATTTTATTCCTTGATGTAATGTTTCCTAGTTATTGAATGGTTTGGTAGAATATGATTTCATAATATGTATTTATGGTATAATTGATCTTATGAATAATATATTGAGTGCTTGCTTTATGATTTTATGTCTATGGTTAAATTATTTTCAAGTCATCCAATCATTAATAATATTCATATTAATATTTGGGAATTTTTTCCACTTCACTTATTCCTTAGGTAGGATGGTTGATACCCATGTTAGATGTATCCAGGGGTTTTCTAGATTTATGTGTCTTTCATTATCCATTTTTGATTAAATATTTATAGACATTGAAATCATGAACAATGTTTCCTAACATTTGATGATAGGAGAAGAAAATTGGGATATAATGTTTTCCATATTTATCCATATTTATAATCTATTATATTTGAAACAAGTTATATTCCAATGTTGACATAAATTACACATGGAATTTTTCTTACCAAATGGAATATGACTAGTTATTCATATTTTCATTGTTTTAATGACTCTTATCATATTTCACATCCCAAAAACATACATTATGATTTGGGTATCATTTCTGAATCCAAGGAGGTGTAACTACATTAAATATAATTTAAATTGGGGTCATAACCTTGATTGACACTATTTATAGTGTTACCATGGTAGTTTATATTTAAATAATCATCCATTATTGTGTTGGATGAGTCTTCCAAAATTTTATTATAGTTTTCAAGGAGGAATTTGTGAAGAACATCACAATTATTGGATATTCTTAAAATACATGAGGATATTTTCAATAAATGGGAATTGTTTCTTGATAATCATGTTGAATCTCTATGAAATTTTGTAAAAAAATTTTAAATAGAAGTTGCATATTATGGTAATACATATGACCCATTAATCTTGAAATGTAATCTAAAACTATATAATTTTTATATTTTTTTAATTATACATTTCATATATTTTAGTTTTTGATAGTTTTAAGTAAAATTATAGAATAAATTCAATCAAATATCATTTTAACTATAAATATATTAGATTGATAAACTTTTCTTCCAAAAAATGAATGCCTTAACAACTCAATATAAATTATCTATGTTTTTTCAATTTATTATTTATTCAATGTTCATAAAATTGAGTTGTAGTAGGTTGAAAATGTCTTAGATGTTATAATAATTCTATCTTGACATTAAAGATTAATAAGATTATTTTCACAATGTATGGTGGATGAGTATTAAAATATACCATCTTGGGTTATGATTTTACCTACTTTTTCATTATATCATGTCATACTTTTATAGATACCATATAAGCAATAACATTAGTAATTATCATATCTTTTTAAAATCTTATATGAAATAATGTTTTGGGTTGGGAATTTTACTAAATATTATATTATTGTCTTCTTTAAACTGGTGGATGATTATATGCCAAGAATAAAACCATATTACCCTCCTATATTAGTGTTAAAGTTTTATTAATGGATGCAATTATTAATAACCAACTAGTATGTTAACAAAATAAATAGGTATATGTGTTTTCAAATTGACCTGGTGAATGGATTATAATCATGTAGTTTTACTGATAAACTATTATTAAATATTGTAAATTGTAGGAGGCATGGATTCTTTATCATGATAAATTCACTCAAGGTGTACATTTCCCTTGAGAAGTTTATCAATAATTTTACCCAATTTAATTATTATTTTCAGATAATAGGAAAACGTTTCTTCATCACATGGGGTGGGAACTTGTCTATGGATAAAACCATATGCTTTCTATTATCCTTAGCACAATTTCAATGAGAAAAATGTTTTGGTATATTTATAAGATCTCAAAATTCATGAAATTTCTTCTAATATGTGGTAATTAAACCTACTTTTCAATCCTCTATGAAAAAACATTTTACATCGATGATCTATACTTTTTAATTAATTATCAATATCATGGTTTGAGATTTCATTATGATCAGTTTTGATGACTATTATTGATTTGAATCCTATTGTTAGAACCTAATTATAATCGATACTATGATATATAGGTCATTTGCAGCCATACAATTACCTCCAATGGTGAAGATGTGTCCCTCCATGTATTTTTATTTTTTGGTTGATAAATTAGTCTTATTATCCAAAACTAGAATTGATTTCTTCTTACTATAATCCCATTTATAGGTAGGTGAATATTTATCGTTGATAAATATTCTAAGTGAATCACCCAAAAATCTATTGAAAATGATCCTGGTGGAGGGTTTGAGTCGCATATTTCAAAGGGAGAAAACCATATAGGGATTTTCCTTTAGTGATATCCGTAGAATATAGAATATTAATATCCATTATAGATGTAAATGATCAATTAAAGAATCTATTTACATATTTGATGATATGAAGGGTGTTTAATGGGGAAAAAATTCCACCAACCCTATGGGTGGGGTTCCCTTATGTTATTGGAACATTAGATATAACCATATTTAATTTTTGATACCACACTATAATAAGCTACATATATCATTATATCTTACTATATAATGTAATATGTGTGTTATATTAGGATTTGTTCAATTTTCATGGAGTTTACTTTCCTAAATATTGTTGTTTTTTTTTACTTTTTTGTCTACTTAATATTGAAATCCATCAACTGATCGTTCCCATTGATGTTTTTATAATCTAGATAGAATATCTTTTTACTGATTTAACAACAAATAAACCATTAATCATAGATTTAATATATAAATTAAGGAAATTACAATAAAAATAACTTTATGGGGATGAACGTATTGACTAATGAGTGATCATAAATGAGAAACTCCATGCCCACCCTGGCCTCTAATGTATATATGAAGATAATCCTTAATAATTATTTGTTAGAGCATCCAAAGACATGTCAACCAGGTTTGTTAGGGATTTATCAACTTCATGATATACTTGAGGTTTTAGGCTTATAGAGGAGTATCCATATCAACTTAGTGACATTGTTCATCCAATATAGTGATGTGATTAGTGTTCCCATCACAAGGTTGATATATAAATCTTACATTTTTGAATGTTGTTTAATGATATTGGGGGAATTTAATGTATGCATTTTTCGTTAAGGATATATATAATGACATACTGGGAGGTATCAATTTTGAAATTATTTTTTGATTTTAACTTCAGTAAACTTCTTCATAAATATGCGAGAATTATCTTAATCTTTGAAAAATGGATCATCAAAATATTCGAATAAGAAACATAATTTTTCTTCTATATAGGTGAGTAAACTGAAACCATTTTTTATTTTTTATCTATGTTTTATATTATAGGGTTGGGTTGATAAAATTATTATTATTTCCTGCTCAACTCACCCATTGGTTAGGATAAAATCAATTTATTTAATGGTTTGAGGATTACTATAGCTAGTTCTACATTAATGAGAATCACATGATATGAATTTAGATTTTAGGTGGATGAAAAATGTGTAGGGACAAATTATAAAAGATGTATTATATTGAAATAAAGACATGTATGGTAGGTACCATGGAGAAGAACACTACAGTTTATGTTTTCATAGTTATTAGCATTAGGATGATCTCTATCTAAATTATCTATGTCATTTTGGAGAGTAACTATATTTTGGGTACAATTGAAAATACAATCATGGTTACTTTCCAAATTATTATGTAGAATAAATAAACAATGATAATCATGACTATTACCTTAAGGATTTTTGATGCACTGATTGTCGGTATGTGGAGGATCATCATGTTTAGTTCCATAGGAAGAACCTTAATGTTCATAATTTCTATAATAGTCATCATAAGGAGGACATTCATTCTAGGTATATTTTAATCATATGTTGGACCATTTTTTTAATCATCCAATAGATGACCACCATAGTTACTACTCATTAGTTTATTAATAATGAGGGGAAATCCTTGTTACTTCAATATTTAATTGGGTTTATGACTGTTATAAATGGTACTATTTGGGAAAACTCCATTTTTATTATATTACACTTATCAATGTGGAGGGACACAATGAATACTAATTGTATTAGTTTTTCGAGTAAAACTATAATGAGTACTCTTTATAGGACCACTATTTCTGATTTCACATAACCGTGGGTAGAGAATGTATATTTTTTGTTGTTATATGCATTGTTTTATTTTCAGGTATTCTATCATTTTTTGTGTATAATATTTATCTCTTGGATTTTCCAAGGAGTTTTTGAGAAAAATGATGGTTTTCAGGTCTACAACGTATGGTACACAGTTGAATCATTTTTATAAGAAATGGTGCCCCATCCTAGAGGAAGTCATGTGCCTTGAAATGTAGAATTATCTATCCTATATGGTCTAACACATTGGCATGTAGCCTAACCTTTCTCCCATGATAGTGGATTCTTCTAAGGCACAAGATCAATCGAATGGGTGTGCACTATTCCCTATGAAATTGTGTTACCTCTTTTTCCTTTAGAAAAAATGTACCACATGATTTTTACATGGTTTAGAAAACCGTGTGGCCAAACTCTGTGCAATTCCCATGACATTAAAAATCTTCAATTTATCATTCTCAACTTGTCTATTTTATGACCATAAACACTCCAAACCCTTCTCATTCGACACCACATTACCTATGTGCTCAACCTCCTCCACTCCCTCTCTCTCAGGATGCATGTTTTTGGCATTTTGGCCTTGGAACATAAAGAAAACAACATGGAAGATCCAACATTCCCCTTATTCTTCCTATTATTGGTATCCACCTCCTCCTTTCTTGGGTTCTCTCTTTATCAATTGACTGTTTTCCCTAAATAGGGTTCAACCTTTATTCTTTGGAATGATTCTTGATATTTATATTGCATGATTTCCCTTATTAAGTTTCTCTTTGGTTTGGTCATGGGTTTCAACTGGTTTCCATAATATTCAATGTTAAAGGTAAGAGGTTACATGATTTAACATTGTTGGATTATTTTAGTATGCTTTTTACGCTTTCTAAATGAATTATATGGATTGTGTGGGTGTTGAGAATCAATTTTTCAAAAGTTTTTTGTGTGTATAAGGGTTTTAAGTTTTATTTATTTTGAAAATATTGTTTTTGAAGTGTGTTTATATATTTTTTTTTGTTTTTATATTTATGAGGAACTTCAAGTGACATGGGAAAGTAATTGAGAATAAGTAGATCCATAGTATCTAGGTGGGAAGACTAAGTCTAGTAAGCTGGGTGATCCATCAGGGTTAGGGCCCAGTTCCCCTACCAATATTGATGCTATAAAATAAACTAAATATATGATGATGATAAAAGATCACTATACATTGTCATGTGATTCCCCTCCAGGGGATCGTGCATGAGTATGTTTTGTGTTTTTGTATTAATTCATCCAGATGTTACAACAATCCTAGGACTCCACAAACCCTAGTGCCTTTTAAATTTCCCATGAATCTCATGTGATTATAATATTATCATCCATCATATTGTTTTAATTGCATTTAATTTCAATTTCAAGGAACTTTTTATTAATAAATGTACCGTTATTTCTCTCTAAAAATCAAATATTTATTTTTGTTATATTTCTAATGTAATTATTTCTTTTGGTGATATCCTAACGTTAATTGAATCACACCAAATGAACAATATCAGGTGTATATAGAAATTCTTATATTTGACCCAGGTAAATTCATGTTGTTTTGTGGTGGTGATGATGGATTAAGTTACTAGTGGTTACTATTTTTTATGTTTTTGGTGGTGGTGGAATTAGGGTGATGACCCTATTGTTTTATGGAGTTTAGCTGTATAGTTGGTTCGCCATACATTTTTTTAATTTGGTTTTTGGTTAAAATAATAACTATTTAACATTTAATAGTTATACTTCTCTCTGTTATGATTATTGATTATGATATGATGTTTTATTTTTTGGATTGGACTGTGTTTGACTTTTGTGGAAAAAATAATTCCTAAAATAGATTCTTGATTATCAGGCACTAGTTTGCAGCCCATGGGTATTGGGAAAACACATTCGGTCGTTCCACAAGCTGGGTTGAGTGTCGAGATAGATGGAAGCCTGACCTCATTCCAAAAAATGGTTTCTTATAAGGTTTATCCCATTCTTTGGGTTACGTTATTTGGGTGATTCTTGATAGACCAGATCATTGATTATCGAAGCTTGAGGTTCAAATTTCAAGTGGGTTGTCCAGACAACACACCTCATCATAGGAATTGGGTAACCATGGTATGTTCAATATTTTCATTGACTCTTCCTCCAGGTGATAAGAACATGCTGTAGATTTTTCATGGACACCGAGGGGGGGGGGTGGTGTGGTTTAAATTTTCATTGTGCTTGTTATGATATTGGTTTTGATTCATAAGGTTCTATAAAATATTTTGTTGATAAAATATTGGGACATTTTATTGATGATTTCCTTGTTTTTTTATGGCAGTAGAATGATTCATCCCTAGAGAATTCCTATGAAACCATATGAATAGGTCAGAGAGGGTTCCCCCTCATGAGTTGATATGAGGCTTCTGAATGTAGTGGTTTAATATATCAATGAATTAGATCAGAGAGAGTTCTCTAGTCCTTATTATGTTAGGGGAGCCGAACCACGTTCAGAAAAGGACAAGGCATAGGAGTTACTCAAGAACAAGCCTCCTTACTCATATGGTAGCACAGACCACTAGGAAGTAGTGAACAATATTGTAAATATCTAAAGGATTTTCTAGTTTCATGATACTCTAGAAGCAGTCAATGTGAAATGTGCTTCATTTTTATTGGAACGACCCAGTAGAAGGTGATGTGACTCAATGGTTTAGGACAGAATGCATAGGTAATTAAGTTGGAAAGACTCCATGTTCATATTAAATGAGCATTATTTACCTAATAACTTCTCCTTATCCATGACCCTAATGTCTTTATATCTCCACCAGGGGATTAGACCATGTTGGAGTATGATGATCATTTCACTAAGTTAGTTCAGTTCACACCCAATGTAGATTGTAATGACAAGTTGAAGGATTAGTGGTTAGAAAATGGGTTGTGACCTGATATTCAATCCTAAGTACTGATGTTTAAGTTGAATAATTATTTAGAGATATTCAATCGATCCACTATGGAAGATATTTATCGAAGTGGCATGTATGGATTTTCATGGTTAGTTTCAGTAGTGGGTTAGGGTGGGAGAGGTTCATTTAAAAATAATTGGAGGCATGAATAATGAGAGAATAGGGGAGGTGGTATCTCAGGTCATCCTTCTTGACCATCTTCATATGAGGCTTCAGATTGTGGATCAGTCATGTTACATTAGTGTGGAAGTTTGGGGAATGTGAGGTCATTATGTCTATCACCACCTGGACATTTCCCAAATGTGGGTTTATAGAGAATCTCTAATAGTTTTGTAATGTTTCATGAACATATCAGGGTGGTGTGGGTTCTCCAATATCAAAGGGAATGAAAACTCAGTAAGAACCTTCCAGGATAGTGGGTTCTAAATTTTGTAGTCCTGGTGGAAGGGATGGATCGACTTCCTGACTGAGTTACTTTAAGGATGAACTAAATGTTAGTTGTATTTATTAGGTTTAGGAAGGGACAATGCACCTTCATGAAATGGATCAAATTCAAGTGGATTCAAATGAAGTACCTATGACATTTTGAGGTACTTATCTGATGCGGGAGGAGGTCATGTATCTTTTTCGGAGACCTCCTTTCCCTATGGTTCAATGCTCCTAACACTAGACCCTCACACCTTACCGGGGGAGGGTATTCCAACACCCAATGATGGAGTTCGATCTCCATTCATTCCTCCCTTCTTGAACACTGAGTGCATCCCTCCCTTTCCCCCAATTTCTCTTAGCCTGAATGTTCTGGTGTTATTCAATGGTTCCCCATAAGTTTCTATTTCAAATCAGGAGATCACTGACACATCCCCCTTGATGCATCATATGCTTATTGAAAGATTCAAAGTCTACCTGAATTAGTTCAATGCATTTGATTGCTTCCTATTTGGTATATTGATTTTATAAGAGTGGACAATAAATGGGCTCCTCGACTCAAAACAGATCTTGATATGGTTTTCCTCAGAGGATGATTTGATTTTGGCAGACTAGTCTATACCTCTAATCAAAAATGGATCTAAATTTACCCTATTTAAATGATCATTTGACTTCCATATGATATGTGAGTCACCTACAATGGTGGTATGGGTATCATTACAGAGAATTATAATTCTGTTTCAAAATCCATTGATAATTTTTATGCTGGGAAACATCACTAATCGTTACCTCTGTTCAGATAATAGAACACTGGATTTTTACCATCCAATTTCCCCTATAATATGATTCCATGTTAAAATGTCAAAGCTACCAATTGAGTTCTTTTTAGTTTCTTTATGTGAAGAGTTATATTATAAGTAGTATCTCATTTTCTAATCCTAGTATGAATTATAGCCTAGTTGAATGAAAATGGGTTATACAATAGAGGATTTCAGGTGTGGGAAATATATGTAGAAGGAGTCCGGCCTGAGTACTAAGCATATCTGTTTGGTCATAGGAGATGCTTCGATTTTGAGTGGTATTTTCTTGGTGGTGGAGCACAGTGGACCAGTTGCTGGTTATGAGTTGGTTACCCTTGACCGACTTCACAAATAGGTTGTGGAGACTCTATAATTACAGAAATCAGTAAAGGGGTTAAAAGGCAGAAGGACACACCACTATACCTGAAAGTTTCTAGCATTTTTTCTAAATTAAAGCATGGTCCATGAGTAGAGATTTCCACAATAATTTGGTGATTAATGGGGCTAAAATGCTTCAGGTGATGGTATTTAATGAGTAGTTTCAAATGTAATGGAGGATGAGGGAGTACCCTGAAATCCTTTAGTTACTTCATATAATGAGGATGTCCTGTTAGGGAAAGGTACCTTTGATGGAGTTCATGAAGAGTTCCACACGGAACCAATAAGGTCAAGTCCTAGGAGGAAGGCGGTTGACAGTGAACTTGGTAACCTTTTTGAAGGTTTTTCTAACAATAATCTTGTGTAATATTTTCAAACTATCATAGTCAGATTATCTATGGAGGAGAATAAGGCCCTTAAGAATGAATCCAGTGATGATCAATCCAGCCAATTAGTTATCTATTCAGATGAAGATGGTTTGGGAAACAGGCTTCCAAGCCCAAGAAGAAGAATATCCAAACGGTTATTCACATAGATAAAAAGGACTACTCTTATTTGCCACATCCTATGGAGACTAGATCCATGAATAATTTTAAAGATAAGATATTGGGGAGTGAACCATATAAGGCTTTATTCCAATATGAGGAATCTATTACAGTGCATGAGCCATATTAGGAATTGCTTATTCACTTAGGACATGATCTATTGGAATCTATTTTGATGTTTAAAGCTATAGATGATTATTCCAATAGGATGATGAGAAATTTTTTAAAGGTATCACCTAATGAATATCACTGTTATTAGATCGAATAGCATGATCTTATAATGATAAAGGGGTTTGATGAACGGAAGATCAATGTAGGAGAGTACATGAAATCCTAGGACAAGATGGAACTCAAGTTGAAAGATATTTTAATGGATAAACCATATATACAGGTAAACACTATCTCTTAGAAGATATTTCAGGAGCTAAAATATGGTATACTTAAGTATTATTTTAATGAATCTGTTAATTACTATTGTGATTTATCTTCTAGTTTCTCACTTTTTCTACAAAAGTGTTTGATAGTAAAAAATTTAATGCTTATTCAGATACTTCTCTTATTACATCATCTATAGATGTTGTCTTGTTTGATACTAGGGAATCTATGTTAATTATTTCTACCTATCTTATGGATTTTTTGATTGATCTCATTCCTTTTGGGATGGATTTAGTTATGCTTCTCATAATGAATTGGGGGTAGTGTTTTGGATATCCATCATGTTTTCTCACTTTGTTAGGGTTTGAGCTAGAATGAGAATTCCTGGTTCAAAAATGGACTTCTTTGACATGATCCTCTATAAGGATTGGATGGTGTAGTTTAAGGCGCACATAAATTTTTATTCATGGTGGTTGATCTTTGTAGCATGTGATGGGAGTACCCACATATTTCATTGTGAATGTGATCATTATTAAGGATGTGTGGAACCTCCACATCTAAAATTTTTCAATAAAAGTTTCCAAATATCATCAATAATTTTAGAGTATATTTATTGGGATTACGAGACTATATTACCAATGGTGGTAGATGAGTTTATAGATGATTTATATGGGTCACCTCGGGAGAGAGATTTGGAGTTCACCATTAATTTGGCATTGAGGACACATCTTCTATCTCATCCTTCAAGTCATATTCCCCCACCAATTTTAGGGAATTAAATATATTTCTAGATGATTTGGAATCCAACGAAATAATTCACTCATTGGTATCACCTTGGTCCACCTCCATATTGTTTTCTAAGAAGTTTAATGGATCTCTCCAGCTATATATTGATTCCTAGAAGAATAATTGGGTAACAATAATGAATACAAACCCCATGTACCATATTTTTGACCTCTTTGATTACATTATGGAGGGAAATGGTAGTTATCTATGATAATCCAATGTTTTGGTTATCATCATTTTACTTTCAGAGTGACAGATGTTCTCAAAATAAATTTCTGATGTAGTTTTGTCCATTTAATGTATTTAGTCATGTCTTTTTGGTTAAAAAAATGACCCAGTGGTTTTCATGGATCTTTTGAACTGGGTGTTCCAAAAGTACATCAACTCCTTTGTTTATGTATTTTTGGATGTAATCTTGGTGTACTATGAGACCGAGGAAGAGCATGAGAAGCACTTGAGGACCTTTTTGGGAACTCTCTGAGCTCACTATATCTATTCTATATTGTATAAGTATACATTTTGTATCATGGAGGTGAGTTTTTTGGGACATGTGATTTTGGAATGTGGGGTTTAAATTTACCCAAAGAAGATCTAAGAGGGGATGTTATGGGAGAATCAGAAGACTGTATTTGATATTAGATGAATTTTTGGGTCTGGAAGGGTATTGTAGGAGATTTTTATAATTATTCCCTCAGCTTGCATCACCCATGACCACACTTACCCGAAAAGGGGTAAGGTTTTAGTGGATCCTAGAATGGAAGTAATCCAATTAAGAGCTTATCTGTCTTTTGACCACATCACTTATTTTGATCGTGAAAGAATCCAGAAAGGTATATGTGGTCTATTGTGACACTTCAGTTATGGGTCTTTTATGTGAGTTGATGCACGATGACCATATGGTGGTGTACAATTCTCACCAAATCCCACAATGTGAAAATAATTATCCAACCCATGACCAAGAATCAGTAGCATTGATGAATTACATGAAGATAATGTGTCACTATCTCATTTGGGAGAAGTTTGTAGTCTACTCAAACCATTAAAAGTTTGGACTACATTTTATCCATGAGGAATATAAAACTAAGACAATGTTGATGGGTTGTGTACCTTTAGGGTTTCGATTTTGATATCGTCTATACCTCTAGAAATGTTAATGTAGTATAGGATTCCAAGAGTGTAAAAGTTATTGTGAAATCTTTGAAATAGTCCAATGATGAGTGGAAATTGATGGTTATTTTTCCCAGATTCATATGAAATTGAAGAACAAAAATGAATGTGTATTCTTAGCTAGTATCCATTTTGATCCCTCCCACTTGGAGTTAATTCAGTAATAGAATCTACTTGATGATATTTTCCTATTTTCCATGATTTTTGTAAATAGTAGGGAGGTTCCCAATGATTAGTCATTGTATTATGAAGGACTTCTTTACTTAAAGGGTCCTTTTTAAAGCTACTGTCATTATTAAAGGTGGTGATGTAGGATATCCACAAGTTATAGTCATTCGTTCATCCCAAAAATACCAAGATATTTTATGATGTTTGTTACTAATTTTGGTCACCAAGTATGATGTAGGATATAACTGACTATGTATCTAGGTGTTGTAATTATCAACACATTAAAGCGAGCATCAAAGTTTTTATGGTTTTCTTAGGCCACTTATCATTAAAACCTAGAAGTGGGATATGGTCTACATGGACTTAATTATTAGAATAAATAATATTCTTTGGGAAAGGAACATTATTTGAGTATTGATTGACCTTCTCACTAAATCATACCATTTCATTCTGATTAATGACTCAACCAATGTGTATGAGTTTAGTTTGTTTTACATTTAAGAGATAGTAAGGCCTCATTGTGTGTTGTTAGAAACTGTTTTAGATAGGTACACCATTTTTGATTCATTTATCATGGAAGGCCATTATAATTTGATGGGGTCACATGTTAGGCTCATTATGACACACCGTCCCTAAATGGATGGTTACATGGAGTAGGTGAATCAAATATTGGAGGAAATTCTCTATTCATGTGTGTTCATTTTAATAGTTTTGTGGTACAACCATTTTGGATTGGTTGTGTTTTTTATAATAGTAGTTACCAATCCTAAATAAAAATGGATCCATTTCAGGTGATTTATGGTTGATCATGTTGATCGTATTTATACATGACATAGGTGGGTGAGACCTCATTTTTTGGACTAGGCCTTATATAGGAGATGTTTGGAAAAGTCTGGATGATCATGCATTGTATTTTATTCTGAATTTCATCCATAAGTCTTAGGGAGATTAGCGACACCAACCCTTGTAATTCTCCGGGGTGATCGAGTGTTTTTGATGGTGCCCCCTCTCTTATGTCACTATCATTTCCGTAAGAAAGGGAAGCTAACAATGATGTATGATTGACCTTTTAAGATTATTAATAGATTTATTAAGTTGGCATACTACTTTTCATTACTATACTAGATGATTTGGATCCATGAATTTTTCCATGTATCTCAATTAAAGAAGTATAATCCATACCTATCTCATTTGATTAATTGTGATGACTTGGAGATGGAAAAACAATTATTTTTTGTGAACCTGGTACAAATTGTGGATTACTAATAGAAATTTCGTTGGGGAAGTCCATACCATTATTTTGTGTTAATTAGTAGGATGTGAATGATGAACATTAGACGTGGGAGTGAAAATATTGTGTTGAAGAGTAGTACCCACTTTTATTCTCTGATCATGATTTAGGATAACTTTCCAAGGGTGTAAATTTTCCATTATGATGAGAATTTTCACTTCTGTGGTTTCCTTTTGGGGAATTATTTATTTTATTTTTTTTTCTAATATTTATATATTTTAATTTCCATGGATGTTTTATGAAAAATGGTGATATTTTATTCCCAGTAGTTGGTGGAACACTATTGGCTCATGGTTAGTAGAAACTATGCTTCATCCCAAAATAATTCGGCACCTTAGAAAATGGAATTGTTTTGGCCACATGGTATACTATACAGGTAGCTGACCTTGCGCCCAGGTCAGTGGCCCATTCTGAGGTACATGGTCAACCTCATGGGCATTCTCCCTTTCCATGAAAACTATAAATCCTCTTTTTCATTTGGATATAGCTACCTCATGATTTGGAAAACCGTTCCGTCAAATCATATGGTTTATATAGAACATTATAAATGTTCATTTTTTATTTTTTACCACTTTAATGTTAATATCCTAAACACTCCTAACCCTTATTATTCAATCTCCTGTTATCTAGTCACTCCTACCCTCATCTCCCTCTCATTTAAGATCCATTTTCTATGATTTTTGGCCATTGATCTTCAAGAAACATACAAGTAGGATACTTCATTCCTTTTTTTCTTACTATTCCTGCTATTCTCCTTCTTCCTTCTTGAGTTAAAGTTATTCAGTTGATTAGTTTCTATAACATGGGATCAACCTTGATTCTTTTTGTTGGATATTGATATCTATGTTGTGTGATTTCTTTTATTGGGTTCCTCTTTGGTGCGGTTGTGGTTTTCAATTAGATTCCAAAAGTTTTATAGTTAAAGGAGGTGGTTCCATGTGTTAAAATTATTGAAATATTTTAGTATGATTTATATGATTTCTAGATGAGTGTTATAGATTTTGCAGGTGTTTCAAATCATGATTTCAATTGGTTTTACTATGATCAAGGTTTTGAAAGGGATTTACCTATTTAAAATAATGGGTTTCATGTGTTTTTATATTGTTGGATATGTGAATATGTAATAGATGGTTCATGTGATTAGGAAAAAGGAATTGAGAATTAGGGAATACTAGGTATCTAAGTGGGAAGACTAGGTATAGTATTATAGGTGGTATGGCAAGGATGAGTTTTGGTCCCCCCCTTATAGGATTGATGCTACAACCCTAACTAAACATATGGTGATTATTGGAGTCTACTAGACCATGGAATGTGATTCCCCTATAGTGGATCATGCATGAGGAAACTTTCTATTTTGGTATGTATTCATCACCAAGGTATAAGGATCCTAATAACCCACAAACCATAGAGCCTTATTTATTTCCCATGGTGGTCATGTGATGCTATGATTATCATCTAGATTATTGTTGTCATTTATTTTCTTTTCAATTACAAAGCAGGTTTTTATAATAAAAATAGTACATTTCATTATTTTTAGAACTATAATGTTGATTTTTATTGTAAAGTTATATCATGGAATCTCTTTTGGTGATATCCTACTAGGAATGGGCTCACTACCTACATACAACCTAAGGTGTATGTAAACCTTTTTAGGTTTGAATCAGGTAATGGTAAGTTGTTTCTTGGTAGTGATAGTGGATCCAGTTATAAGTGGTTCCTCATTTGGAAGGAGTTGGTGGTGGTGGCATGAGGGTGATGGCCTTCTTGTTTCATGGAGTTTAGTTTTACATTTGGGTCCCCTCCCCATTTTTTATTTATGTTTTTTTAAATGTGTAACCTTTTATCTTTTAAAAGTTTACATCCCTTGGATTGGATTATTGATAATGATGTGATGTTTTATTCTTGTGGGATGGTGTGTGGTTATATCTTATGGGATATATCATTAAAAAAGGTGATGTTTGATGCCTAGGCACTGCTTTACTGCTCATGGGAATTTGGAATACCCCTTGGGCCTTTCTATAGTTTGGGTTGGGTATTAGGTTAGATGGAATCCTAGCCTAGTTTATGAAAAATTCATTATTATTAGTTACTATAGGAAGGACCAATATGGTTAATATTTATATTTTCAAGTGGAGGTACTATATGAATTATCCTATTGGTAATACCCCTATGTTTTATAGGAAAATAATTATTGACAATACATTTATTATTTTTTATCCACCTCATCAATGTGGAATTGGTTGTGGTATTCGATGGTGCTTTCATTAATAATTAATAAGGTTTATATATAAAATAATCAAGATATTTCCCTATGGTTATTATTGTGATATGATAATGGAAATTAAGGATGTTGAAATTAGATGGTTTATGAACCTATTTCTGAAATTTATTCATTAATTTCCCTTGAATACCTATCTTTTTGAGTGACTTTTCCTGGATAACCTAGATAAGAGAAGCAATAGAAATGTCATGGTACAAAAGGACTATATGGTGATAAATATGACTTTGGTTGGTATGAGGGAACCTAAGGGACATGAGGGTGTCCATTCAGTTGTAAAAACATCCTTATCATCTTCTCATAAATATGGAATGTGGGTTTTGTCCCTCCCTATGGAGATAATTCTAAAATTTTGTAAGCATTTAATTTGTAACTTTTTCCCCAAGTTATCATATCGCTAAGTTGTTGACCGTCACAAATTCATAAGTTATGGGTTTTATTTACAAGTAACTAATTTTTCTCCTTTACCATTATAAAGGTACTCTCACACCATCTAATTCTCCATCTTCGTCTACAGGTGCTGCATGTGAGATAGTGTACATTAGGTTTACAGTGTTGAATCAATCATTATAGTAGTATAATGCATCTATAACACCATTTTTTTATGATTCATAGCAAATATGATTTTTCTAAAACTAAAAATAATATTATTGAGGGGAGATATTCTTTACACAATGTTATCTATATAAACCATTTTGGATAATAATGGTGATAATAATATTAAATAACCCTTCAGCGCATCACAAATAAGAATTCATAGTAAACACTTCCATTATATAGTTAATGGATTCCATGTCAACCTCACATATTTTCTCTTCTAACATTTTCATTTTCAAAATACCCATTGGGTGTTTGGGGATAAAGTGTCAAAATAATGAGTATATGAGGAAGTATTACCTCAAAAATGTGATTACAATATAATTCAGGACCACATTACATGTCTTAGTTGTGTTTTTAAAAATTCACTGATAACAACATTGGTTACAAATTTTTATGAAATTTATTTATTAAGACCAGGGATTTATAATAACATTATATGATGTAATTATATTTTACCATAATTAAACAATGTAATAGTTTTACCCATATATTAAAGCCATAAAATGGGGAATTATGGAATTTTATTCCTTCTATGAAGGAATGGGGCTATGACGAAAAAGGAAATAATTGTTATAATGGTGGGCTTGGGCTCCTGAAAGGATTTCTATTTGTCTTTATGAAGTGAATCCAATTACATATATTTTGATTCCAAATAATGCATCATGTTGTACCTTTTAATTTCATGTGACAAGGACTATTGTGGTGCCTTTTATGGCCATGCATCTTTGACTAGTTGTGTGTCTCTTATGGTCATTCAGTTAAGACCATTATGCCTTGTAGGCTAAATTCATATTAATATGATCATTTCATGCTAGCTAAATGTATTATGGAATTGAATACTAGGATAATTATACCTAGAAATAATATAGTTTTGTTCTTATATATGAGTTAATCTTTCTATTTCGATCTTAAATATATGTTATGTGATGGAAATATATAACTTACACAATTTTGGTGGAAAAGTTTTATGTTGTGTATATCTAATGGTCCAAAAGAGGATGACTGGGTGCTCGGTGAATATGAGACCAATTCCAAATTTCCAAGATATGTTGTCTTGGAAATATAAGCAGAGATAATTTCCATTGGTTATAAAAACATATTGATCTATGTCATCAATGGAATAAATTATTGGTTATAATTTGATTACATAACCAATTTGGGAGGATAATTAAGGGACACCTTCTATGAAAAACTATATTCCCAATATTAATGGAATACATAATCATTTATTCCACATTAATGTAAAAAAACTCAGTCATATATATCTATATTTTATGGATGATTTTTGGGTCAATGGAATTAAAAAATATTTCACATAGGTGATAGGGTGGTGACAATGACATTACAAGAAATGTGGAATAATAGAGGATCTCAACCTATGTGGCTGGCATGGGTGAGTAAGGAAAAAGAATTATCCTTGATGATTGGAAATGTCTCCACATAGGAGAGTATTTGGTTTTTGGGGTTCTCAACCAATCCATTTAATGCAATTCGTGGATTCGTATAATAAATACTTGGTATCTATTATACTTCCCCATCCATTCATAATGCCTTTCCATGAATTGGTTCATTAACCCTATCCTAGGTACATTCCATGGTAATTATGTCTTTAGTGATGTTATTTATGTTTATAAATTAAAAATATCACAACTACTAAGATATTACATTACTTATCCATGGTTTTTTATTTAAGCATCACTAGATGGTGAGTTTTTGGAAGGCTTGGTAACATTGAAATAAGTTCTATATTCTCAAGGGCTTTGTATGCCTACTTGATTACACATGTAATAAAAATAAGAGGTTGGGGGTACTTTTATAAGAAACATTGATGTCATAGACCACATTATTTTGGTAATCTTTCATATTTTCTTTGGCATAAAGGTGAATATCGGAGTGTGGCTACAACAAAAGGAAGTCAATCACATCGATTCAAAATTAAATCACATACATGTGATTTAGGGTGTGTATATGTGGGGTAGGAATGGTATTCTCAAGCATAGAAAAAGGCACAAGAAAAGGTGCACATGGGAATATAGTGTGATTAATAGCCTTACCATCTATTTAATAAAATATCAAACATTGATTGAGGTTTCATGAGGTATTGTTTAGATGAATTTTGAAACATAATTTTCCCAGATCCAGTAAAATTGAATCATTAAAATTTTGATAATCAATTTTCTAAAATAATCAATAGAATATTTAATTTCAAAAAATAAGTGATTCCCATGATCATTCCTTAAAAACATATTTTAAAAATATATATATTCTAAATTTTCAAAGATCTATTATGGATAATTACACTAGGGAGGTAATCTCGCTATTAATTTTTAAAAACAATTCATCGATGTCCACCTATGCTTGATCTATTATAAATTTTTCAAATAGTATATGGTTTTCATACTTAAAAAAAAATTGGATCATCGATGATTAAATTAAGAATAACATGGGCCCTTATGCAATAGTAGATGGCTTAGGGGAGATAGAGATAGTCATGGTAGCAGGGAGAGATGGAATGGATACTAGTGGGGCTGATAGGGTCTAATAGAGGATTAATTTTAATGAGAATAGTGGAGTAGAGGGATGTACACTAATATAGAATATAGATACCAAGAAAAAGTGGCATTCTCACAAGGTGAGGAGCTGGTGGTTTTATCATCATAACCTAGATTATCAATTCCACTTGAAACTTGTTTTAATTATATTTATTATTAAAATATATCCACAAGTTTCACTCTACCTCTATAGATATTTAGCTTAGAACTTGTTGATACACCATCCACTAATACATTATTTATGGAATTCCCATTTATTACATTGTGATTTATATTTAATGACCCTCGATAACTCTATAGTTATATTTATATTCATTGACTTTTTATTTGGTGTAATATATACCCCCAATTGATCAATAAAAATACCCAATGGTTAAAGATGAGGTTGTTTAAGCCATTTTTTTCATGAGATTTATTATAATATTTTTTACATGTTGAATATTATGTTTGGTGAACATATTTTGGAATAATTTTATATGATATAGTTGTAGATACTATTTTTTGAACTCATCGGAAACTAATTTATACAATTTCATTTCAGGACTAATATGACCCATGTGGTTGTGTAGAGTAATGGGGTTACAATGATATGTTATTATTATACATACATTGATTATTATACATATATTGTCATAACATAAGATGATTTTAAATCTTGTGATGTCCTAAGAGATATTTTTTTGTCACACAAGAATAAGCACATGTGTGGAGACATATTTATGTTTGTAAATTCTTTTTACATTTCATAGGAAGATATATTGGTCATAAAGTAGATAGTATTGTTTGGTAGAAAATATTAGATGTATAAAATTAGGGTTTTACTAAGGATTTATTGCATAATATGTTATGTTTTCAATATGGTTTTTTATGATGGATTTTAGGTTTGGTTTCAGATTAATATTATGTTGGTAACCTATGTATGTATGAAATTAAATGAATATTTAAATTATCATTTCTAATTATCAACATAATTATGGGTTTTTATTTTATTATATTTGTATTGGGTGGGGAACGGGATATTAAAAATTAATTTTTTTAATAATATAATTCTTTTTGTTATATGTGCATTCCCTCTACATGCTAGTCATTAACACCTAGAATGTTTTTGGTTGTCAAGGGGTGGAAAAAATGATGTGTTGATGTCTGAGAATGATGAGAAATTATAGTATGTTAAATTAGTGAAACCAATTTGTTTGCTAAAATAACATTAAATTCATGATAATTATTTCATAGGATCTAATACATAATAAAATTATTAAAATATAGTGATATAAAATTTAAAATAATAGCATCTAAACATATCATATTTTTCAATGGTTTAGTAAATCATTACAAGTAATCATAGATGATGAGTGGGATATATCCCACATCACATAGATATTTAACACTAATAATAAAAAAATAATTTAGAATAATATGGTTGTATTAGATAATTTTAAATGATTTAACTAATAAGAAACTATAGTAATCATAAATTATTAATGAATTTTTTTTACATCCTCAAGTTCATATGACACTAAAATATATATGCATCATGATATTCTACAAAAATTATCCTTTTATACTAAGAATTTGAAATATTTTTTTTATCTATATCTATCTCTTCGATAAGTGACACCTTATTTTAAAATATAATATCAAAAACCATAGTGTGGTGTCTCAAACAACAGTCTAGTTTTAATTAGCTAATCAGAGATCCCAAAAACTATATTCATGTATTGGTCCTCAAAAAAATATTTTATATTTTAATTTTTAATTTTTTATCATTTATTTATACCATGACACGATTTTCTCTTACCTGTGATGTTCTCATATGCACTAGATCTATAACATTAATCCATTAGAATGTTATCATTTTCATGATGTAGTCAACAAAACCAAGACTATGTTTCTTTTCCTGATGAAAATTTGACTCAAAAAACCACCCCAACATTTTCCAAAAAAACCATGAAAATGAACCATATAAATTTTAATAAAAATATGAATTGATGTCTTGAACTATAGAGAGGTTATTATTCATAGGGACACCTATGGGTGTACCATTATATCACTAATAACCATGCTCACAAACCATATCCATTTTCTGTCTCCTTCATGGATATTTCATCTTCAACTATGAACTATGATGTGTTCCGTGGCCCATTATGTTATGGTTTTCATGTGAATAAAATTTCATCATTATATATATCATAACCACAACATGGTCTATTCCCAACCATGGTGTGGTTTCTAATTTCCTTATATTTATCAATTTACTTCTAACTTGTTCAACCCTAATAAAATACAAACTAATCCATTTTCATGTCATCAATTAATAAAATATAAAAAAGATTCCTTAGTTCATGAAACACTATCTTAAGAAACTAAACATTGTTTACCCTAATCTCATAGTTATCAAAACACCACATTATTTTACAATGTAATTTTGGTGAGTTCAAAATAATTTTAAGTGAAAATAACATTAAAAAGTTGAGAAATGTCCATTGAGGGATCTTTTTAAATCCTCCTAAAATCCTTCAATATTATTTAGGTCTCTATACACACCATATTTTTACATATAACTATTTAGGATCTTAGTGAGGTATGTTCATGTAAATAAAATATATGATCCCCATATATCTTCAACTCTCTCTATCATCTTCTTCTATTTGGATTAGATCCAAATTATACACCATCATTAGTGTGTGAATCACTTCTTAATTTTCTATAATATATATTAATACAAATAAATTTTATCTTTCACCCATAACAAAAGAGACATATCGCCTATAGATTTCCATATTTTAATTTGTATTTCATATGTAACCTTTTTTCAAGTTTATTAGATTTAATATCATTGTTTATAAATCTAAGGTATGTGTGTGTAATAATAAATTCATGTCTATAAGTGTTAAAATAATGATACCAACTCTTTCCACATTCATCAAAAAAATTTACCAATTTTATGTGAAATAACGAATAGGTATGTACACCTATTTATCTAATGTGGATATTTAAAAAGATCTCATCAAATTCATAGGGAGGTTTTTATGTTTGAAGAAGGTTGATGAGAAGCTGAGAAGAGTAATTTATCTCAAAATTTGTTGTTTCCTAGAATTCATTATCCTATTATCAATTGATATATCTAGTTAAATATTGAAAAAATGATATTTAAGTACCTATAAATGATTTTACTAATAAAAAAATATAAAATGATATTGAAAATTTGATGGAATGTGTTGAAATAAAAATTATTTAGTTGTGTAAAACTGATGCATAATGAAAAACTCATATACATGAGATTATTAGATGTGAAAGTGAAAATTTTAAATTAAAAAAGAAATATAAAAATTTATTTTTGTTGGGAAAGTGAGAAATCATTTTACTCGGTTTTTTTAGATTATTGGTCATTTAAATTATGTTTACGTAAATGAGATATTATAGATGTAGGGATGAAAAAGTGGGTCAACATGAATACAAAGTCAATTTAAGAGTGATTTTATTGTCCTTAAGGGTTGATTTTTTCATTATTATTAGATTATTAGAATAACATCTCTGTATTTCATGTATGTGAGAACAATATTCCTTAAGAGTGGAATAATAGTGATCATTTATTATATAATTCTTAACATTATTATTTTATGCCTGCATAAGTGTTTAATGGATTTGAAAAAAACATGATTTTAATATTTATTTGATAGAAAATATAATTTTACATTTCACCATATGAATTTTTGTTACATTTAGATAAATTATTTAAGGATTAAAATGAATTAAAAACCACAAGGATTATTTACAGTCAAAAATAGATAAGTTATGATCTATTAAAAAATTATATATCACTAAAAAATTATTTCTCCTTAATAACATGTACTTATAGAAATGAAAAATTATGAAGAATAAAATTGAGGAAAAGAGTGTATTCCATGTATATTGAGTTAGAAAAAAATATTGTAAAAAATATGGATTTCAAAAATATAAAAAATAATAAGAGATAGGAGGTAGAAAAATTATTGATTCATGTTTACAAAATAAATGATCGACGATAAAGACAATTTTTATATACATTGTGAAAAATTAAAAAGGAATATTTGTGTTTATTCCACAGAATTATATTAAATTTTTTAATTATTATTAAATAGAATGTTTTATGTTTATGTGAGACAATGTAAGGGTCATTGTTAAAATAATCATCCATATTTTTTTAGTATTAAAATATAAATCATTTAAAATAGACTAAAAATACAACAAGTAATATCAAGTAATATCATGTTATTGACCATTGTAAAAATTATCATAAGTTTATGTAGAAAAATTTGAATATATTATATATGAATTTCGAAAAAAATTCATTTCCTACTTATCTAATATGAGAAGAAAATCTTTATTTTATGATTAAGAATTATTTAATACTGACCAATGATCTCCAATATTAATCAATGTGTCACCAAACATAGGTGTGAGAGTATCAGTTTACCTAAAAATATTACTATGTTTCCATAACAGAGTATAATAATTTTTCAACATAAAATAAATACTATAACTAAATGGGATGAAATTATATATCCTTAAATAGAATATAATTCTTAATATTAATTTACATGGCATTGATGTAATAGACATAATTTATCAAATGTTTACTTTCTTGTAAGTTTCAATTTATTTATTATAGATTATAAGATCAAAGTAGAGATTGATATAAAGATTAAAAAAATTTAGTTTTATTTTTTATATGAAAGAGAGTTCTCAAATTACGTGGGATATAAATTAAAAAAATTAAATATGTAATAAACTATATTGTTTCATAAATTGTGATATGAATGTAATTCATTCTAAGATAAATCTTTATTAATCCAAATTTGATGATTTATGGAGGATAGAAGAAGTGTTACATTATTAGAAATTTATATAATTAAACATGATAATGAGTTTTCTATGTGGATAGAGTGAAAAATCTAATGAAATAATTTTTTTCCAAATAACTGGTCAGAAATTATCAAATAATTTTAAGAAAAATGTTTCATCTTGAGAAGATTAACAGATGAAGGTGAAAAAATTCAAGAAAAAGAAGATGCTACTTGAGGAAAATAAATTACGTGGAACATAAATTTAATACATTTGATGTGTGGGAAAGATATGATATGATTAAATATAATCCTACCGAGTCTAAGAAAAAAGTTGATGGTCAAGGATATAAAAAATAAATGTTCTTATTTTTGATAGTCATGTTTATAATCAAAAAGAAATATATTGGTCAACACTAATTCAAGTCTTTTTACAATGAATAGGTTGGATACATTCCTATAATGATTCCATTGTGTTGAAATAAGAAATGTGAAAATGATAATCCAACCAAGAATGTTGCAAAGATTAAACTAGGGAGTAATTACAATGATAAATAGTTTATGGACTAAGGAATAGTAAATATTATATCAAGAATGGATCAAAGAAGATTCTTGTAAAAGAAAAAATTGGAATTTCATCTTGTGTTGAATAACCAAAACCCATTTCCTTGTATAAATAACCTCTTTGACCACCTCTGAGGAGAAAATATTTTCTTTTAGATTTATTTGGGGTTGGGCTACCATCAGGTTCATGTGAGTCCATTAAACACACAACATACATCATTCTAGAGTAGCTCCATCTTATACGATTATTCGATCATTTCATCCGGACTTATAAACATGTCATCCATTTTTATAGCTCTAATAAATATGTTTTCCACCTATAATTTGATTTAGTTGTGTTAGTATCCATAGAAGAAATATTATGGTATTATCATACAAGACATGACCATGCCAACCATCCAGATATTGTGCTGAGCATAATTGTAACACCCGAGACTTTTATGTTATATAAACCATCAAAGGAATCTTTTTCTACACAATACTTGCTTGGCTTGTTTGCACGCAATCACGACCTTCCTCGATAGCTTGCGTCGTACGCAATACCGAGTTTCACTAAACAACAATATGCTATTAAAACTAGCCGTTATGAATAGTAATAACCACTTTTTAAAATTTTATAAATTTTATTTTTCAAAATGGACTTCATTTTTGGACTCAGAATATCGAAATTAGCCTAGGGTGAAATTTTGGTATTTTTCTGAAAACTTTCAATTTTTGATGAATAGTGAAACCACTAAGTGGTAGGTTAAAAACTGAATTTTGCATAAAACTTAATTCTACCGCTTCTGTGAATGGAATTTCAAAAATCCGAGAGACACGGTTAATATCAAGGACTAAAATGTGGTTCAATGAGATGAAAATAATTTTTTGGTGAATAGTAACTTTTTACTATTTTTACCGCGGTTAATAGTAAATAGGGTAACTAAGGGTAAATATGATATCAATATTACCCTAACACATGTCCTAATTCTATTGGACAAGTGTAATTCTACCAAAAACAAATTTAGGAATAAAATATGACCATTTAGGCCCACTTGGATTAGATTAGGACATTTATTATTAATTTATTTAAAGAAGGGTTAAAATAGTTAAAATCAAAGTTTAATAAGTAAATAATTTTTTAATATGGGGTTATACATAAGATAAATTCGATTGTAAATATTCATTAGAAATCTAAAAAGATTTCCTACATGATGGTATTTTGTTTGTAATTTTTAGACATCAAATAATTTAATTTATATATGACACAAAGATGATGCAGTAATTATCTTATTAATGAAATATTGACATAATTGATAATATAAATACCAAAATAAATGTAATTTAAGACTTTTTATGAATTCCACTAATTTTCTAGGTTACTATGATATATTAGTGTTGATTTAATCAACTTGGTTCGAACATATAATTCTGTTATGACTTTCAAAAAAATCGTATATCAAATAGTGTCAAAATTGACACAAAATAGTTTTTAAATCAAATATTATATTATTAATTGTTATTTTATTCCTAAAAATCTAAGGTTCGGCCAAATGACTTAGATAAAGATATATATATTAATAATAAACAATTTGGGGTTCGTTTGGCATGTTATAGTAAGTGTATTAACCATATAGTGAAAGAAAACAAAAAGACACGGTAAAAGTTAAATTAATTAACTTAGAGTTAAATCTAATTGATAAGGTTAAAATAATACCCTAAACTTGTCTAAGTCCTATTGGTTGATAGGATTTCGACCCTTCCCCACTTTAGCTTCGAAATAAGACCCTTTGGAACCATTATAAACCGATTTTGTCTTTAATATAAAATAATATTTTGAGATATTCCTAAGGTGCCCCTCTCCTCCCTTATAAATGGGCACCTCCTCCCCCTCCTCCTCACACCAATTTGAGCACTCATGCTCGGACAACCCCTGCGATTTTCTCCTCTCCACTTCCCTAGAATAATCCTAGAGGTCCTGGTCTTCTCCAAATACCAATCTTAGTTCCTTAAGTGGGGGATTCAAAGAGGCGTTCCAAAGAAGAGGTAATATCCATTACCGATCTTTTCAATTTCTTTCTTCTTCAACTTCTTCTTCATTAGTTGTTTCATGATAACGTAATAACATCAGTATTACTTACATACTGATATGTTATTATAAATATGAAACAACCCTAATTCACCTTCTATCCATCCTACGGAAAAATGAAATCACCGCCCGTGCGTACGTACGGAATACCGTCTCCACGCCGTGGTGTAATCTATTTTCCACCATCACCTTACAAGGATGGGTATAATGGTGTAATGAGTAAATATATATGATTATTATGAAGTAATATTGATACTGAAATAATATATATATACTCCAATACAATTCCACAATCATAGAAACGATATCATCACTCGTGCGTACGTACGGAATACCGTCTCCACGATGTGATGCGACTCGTTCTACATGATCTTCATTTCATAATGATTATATAAATGAATTGAATGAATTAATATGGTATATAATACACTAATACCATTCTGGAAATGAATTATCTATAACCTAAAGATAAGAATAAGAATTTATTCGACAAAACACGCATAAGAACAAAAAGTTATAAAGACCCGAGTAACAAGTAACAATGAAATATTACTAACAAGAAGCTAATAATATGACCATATATGATATCATATCAGTATGTATGATTCTGGAATAAGTCAATAACATTATTTAAACCATTATACAGGAGCTTCGGACACGAACAAAGCAAATCGGACCTAAGGTAAGGGAAATATCACAATCTCATTTTTATCCGAGATTGTTTATTCGTAAGTATTTATTGGGGTGTATTTTGTCATCCACATCCATGTTTCATCAAGATGTAATATTATTTCCATCCTTCTACAATAGTTTATATCCAATTTTACCCTTCAGTATGTTTTTTTGTAAAAGATATGAAAGGAATCTTTTGTCGTTTTTCGTACGAGGTACTTTTTGAATTTTCCGACAAAAGTACGAAGAATGTTTTTTTTAACTTATACGGCATGAATGGATTTCTAAAACATTATTTCCAAGAAGCTTACTTTACAAGTATTCAAGTTTATTTTTAATCAACCTCTTTTAGTTTAAAATTGCATGACATGTTAAGAAAGGAAAAGTGTTTTTGAAGTAGAAAGGATATTTTCCTCAAGAATAAAGTTCAAGTATTTTATCAAAATTATTTTCCATCTAAGATAATAAAAGGGTTCTGTTTTTATCCCTATTATTACATGGATTTGATTATGTTGTGATGGAAATATTTTTATGAATTCCTTTATCTTATATGAATTGTTTTATGATGTCATGTTGTTTAAGAATCCCATTTTTATTACATGGGTTACGCTATGATGTATGATTTATGATTATGTGGCACACATAAGAATGGTATCATTATGAGATGGGTGGGACCTATATCTCCCTCCAATGCATTGGGTAAAGATTTTATATCTCATGAGATAGACATGGCTGGAACGGAAGGTTATTTCGGTTCAGTGATACAGGACTGAAATGAGGAGTGAACTCGGTTCAGAAAGGGACTTTGTCCACTAAGATAGTCTTGGCAATGAGTCATGACTAACAAGAAATGATTTTCCATGATTATGTGTGCATGCCAGAAAGTTTCAAGTTTTATGTTATGATTATGGGGATCTCATTTTCACTTCTATGATTTATTCCATGTTAAGATATTATGATCTCTTTTGCAGGTTTTGATTTTCAAAAAGATATGATATGATTTTATTTCCTTTATTTGCCCTTGCTGAGCATTTGAGCTCACCCTTTTATGTTTTCTTTTCCCCAGGTCAGGAAGATGGATATTAAGTAGAATATGCTAAAAGGGACCCTAGATATGATGAAATAAATGGGAGACACTGTAGAAGATTTATGAACCAGTTGTTTATGTTTCCCAGTTTCTAAAGACACTATACCTATACGGTCCTTTGTGGTTTTGTCATATGTTGTAATAAGTGTGCTTCAATTTTGAAGTATTAACAATGTATGTAAATTATGGGTCGTTATAGTTGGTATCAGAGGAAAGGTATAGTCAACCTTTGGAAACTAGGATGTGAAAGCCTTAGTAAGAACCCTAAGGATAAGTCTAAGCATAGAACACAATCTTAGAAATGGCCATGAATAACCTAGGATAAGACCATAAGCATGAAAATTTTATTCTTGAATTATGTGATTTCCTATTATAATTAGTGTTGCTCACACTATTCTTCTTGGTTTTAGTCAATGGATGGAACCCGAAGGAACCATGTTAATGCGGAATGCGATGGGCAATGCAATGATTGTCCCCCTGAGCAACCAAACGATATGGGAGCTGGAATGCAAAATCTTGTAGCCATGCTCACACAACTTTCTAAAGCTATGAATCATGCAGGATTTCCAAACGAGCAAAGGAGGGAGCAACATTCTGTTGAATCCTTCATGAGGCAGCGTCCACCTTCTTTCAGCAGGTCTACTGATCCATTAGTTGCTGAACAATGGATTAGTACTACTGAAAAGATATTTTCAGTTCTTCAATGTTCTGAGCATGATAAAGTCATTCTAGCAGTGTATCGTTTGGAAGGAGATGCGGATCAATGGTGGAATCTTGTTAAGAATACGAGGCAAAGGGATGAAATTGAGTCTATGGAATGGGACGAGTTCAAGAACTTATTTTTCAATAAGTACTTCCCTCGTATTCTCCGAACAAAGATGGAGAAAGAGTTCCTTGAACTGAAGCAAAGGGATGATGAATCTGTTAGTACCTATGAAGCAAATTTTACAAGACTTGCAAGGTACGCTTCTGGTATTATTATCCAACCTGAGAGTAAGATCGATCGATTCTTTAGTGGCTTAAAACCAAGTCTTCGAAGGGCGTTAGCCATAAGGGACTTCAATAGCTACGAGGAAATCGTTCAATGTGCTCTCAAAGTCGAGATGGAGATTGGAGTAACCCATCAGTCACATGGGTTTGATAAGAAGAGGAAGATGGAATTCAAAGAAAAATCTAAAGAGCACACAGAAAAGAAGATGAACTTTCCCTTATGCTCAAAGTGTGGAAAGAAACATGGAGGGAGTTGTCTTAAAGGGACAAGTAAATGTTTTAAATGTGGAAAGGAAGGTCATCGGGCATTTGAATGCCGTGATAATGGGAAGAAGATGTCTAATGATGCAAACAAAGGAAGGGATACACAGAATGAACCTACTACACTTCAATGTTTCAAGTGCAAGGAGATGGGGCATTATGCCAATCAATGCCCAAATCCAAGGGTTGATGATGATGGTCGACGTCAAAAAACTCTTAAGGCTAAAGACAAAGGAAAGTCACATGCAATTTCTATCAGCGATGTGGAGTACGATAACGATGTGGTGAAAGGTACACTTACCATCCACTCTAAAGTAGAAAATGTTTTATTTGATTCTGGATCCACCCACTCTTTTATTTGTAAAGAATTTTCTAAGGGTATCAACGTATTACCTCAACAATTAGATGTTGAGTTAGCTGTGACAACACCTAATGGCACAACAGTCGCATCAGAAGTTTATAATTCTTCTCCGATCGAAGTTTGTGGGAAAGTGCTTCCTACAAATCTTGTGATCCTTCCTTTAGTGGAATTTGATGTGATTCTTGGCATGGATTGGCTTTCTCTACATGGAGCTCATATCAATTTCCAAAGAAGGGAAGTCACATTTCATATTCCAGATCAACCTACGATCGTCTATCAATGCAAGGATGAACATAACCTTCCAGTGGAAATTTCTTCCATCTTATGGGTATTGATTCCACTAAATGAAGGTTATTTATCTCAAATAGTTGGTGAGAAACTCACGATTAAGAATATGCCCATTGTACGGGAGTTTGATGATGTCTTTCCGGAGGAATTACCGGGTCTTCCACCAAATCGTGAAGTTGAGTTTTCAATAGAACTCGTACCGGGTGCTTTGCCTATTTCAAAGACACCTTATAAAATGGCCCCAATTGAGTTGCAGGAATTGAAGAAGCAACTCCAAGAGAATCTTGATAAGGGATTCATACGCCCTAGTGCGTCACCTTGGGGAGCACCTGTTCTATTTTTTAAGAAGAAAGATGGATCAATGAGACTCTGCATTGATTATCGAGAACTTAACAAGATCACTATCAAGAACAAATATCCTCTCCCACGCATTGATGACTTATTTGACCAACTACGCAGAGCTCAATACTTTTCCAAGATTGATCTTCGTTCAGGGTATCATCAATTAAGGGTCAAAAGGGAGGATATACCAAAGACGGCTTTCCGTACAAGGTATGGACACTATGAATTTATAGTGATGCCATTTGGTCTTACTAAATCCCCTGCTATCTTCATGGATCTAATGAATGGAGTCTTTAGAGACTATCTTGATCAATTTGTGTTAGTCTTTATAGACGATATTCTTGTCTATTCAAAGAGCAAGGAAGAGCATGAAGATCACTTGAGAATTATATTGAAGACCCTGAGAAAAGAGAAGTTTTATGCCAAATTTACCAAGTGTGAATTTTGGCTTCAAAAAGTTGCATTTTTGGGTCATATAATCTCAAAAGAGGGGATATCTGTGGATCCAGCAAAAACAGAGGTTATCGAAAGATGGTCAAGACCAACAACAGTAACTGAGATCCGAAGTTTTCTTGGTTTGGCTGGTTATTATCGACGTTTTGTAAAATATTTTTCACGATTATCTAATCCACTCACCAAGTTGACTCGGAAAGGAGTTAAGTTTGTCTGGACAGAGGAATGTGAAGAGAATTTCAAGGAGTTGAAACGAAGGTTATCCAGTGCACCTGTGCTCACACTGCCTTGTAGTGGAGAAAGGTTTGTGATCTACAGTGATGCATCCAAGAAGGGATTGGGGTGTGTTGTTATGCAAAATGATATGGTGATAGCTTATGCCTCACGATAGTTGAAAATCCATGATCAAAATTACCCAACACATGATTTGGAGTTGGCTGCGGTAATCTTTGCATTAAAGATTTGGAGGCATTACCTTTATGGTGAAAGGTGTGATATTTATACTGATCATAAAAGTTTAAAGTATATTTTCACACAAAAGGAGTTGAATATGCGTCAAAGAAGATGGTTGGAGCTGATTAAGGATTATGACAGCTCCATCCATTACCACCCTGGGAAAGCAAACAAGGTGGCAGATGCATTAAGTCGACAAGACCATGCTAGTTTATCCATGATGAGGATCACAAAAGATCCAATATTTATGGATTTACAAAGGATGGATCTTGGAATTATAATGGAAGGGGAAAAATCTTATCTTTCTCAAATGAATGTTCAACCATCTATACATGTGAAGATTAAAGAGGCACAGAAAGAAGATGTCGAGTTACAAAAGAAGGTGAGAAATGTTCCTGAATTCAACCTTGATTGTGATGGGGTAATAAAGTTTAGGAATCGGGTTTGCGTTCCTCCCATCCCCGAATTAAAGAATGAGCTGCTGGATGAGGCTCATAGTTCATCATTCTCTATTCATCCTGGAAGCACGAAGATGTATAGGGACCTGAAAGAGTACTTCTGGTGGGATGGCATGAAAAGAGATGTTGCTGAATATGTCTCTCGATGCTTGGTTTGTCAACAAGTTAAAGCTGAGAGACATAAGTCTAAGGGGATGTTACAACCATTACCCATACCCGAATGGAAATGGGAAAACATCACTATGGACTTTGTCACAGGACTTCCTAAAACATCCAAAGGCAATAATGCTATCTGGGTCATAGTTGATCGTCTTACAAAGTCTGCACACTTCATTGCTATTAGAGAGGATTTCTCTCTAGATCAGCTTGCCAGGATATATGTAAAGGAAGTGGTAAGATTGCATGGAGTACCACTTTCTATTATATCTGATTGGGATCCGAGATTTACCTCGAAGTTCTGGCGAAGTCTTCATCATACTCTGGATATAGAGTTGAGTTTCAGCACTGCTTATCATCCCCAGACAGACGGTCAGTCTGAGAGAACAATTCAAACCCTAGAAGATATGTTGAGAGCTTGCTCTATGGATTTAAAAGGAGGTTGGGATCAACACCTACCTTTGGTGGAATTTTCTTATAATAATAGCTTTCACTCCAGTATTCATATGGCTCCTTATGAAGCTCTCTATGGAAAGAAATGCAGGACTCCAACTTGCTGGGATGAAGTTGGGGAAAGAAAGCTATTAGGACCTGATCTCGTTGATGAAATGGCAGAAAAGTTCAGATCTATTCAACAACACATAAGAGCAGCTCAGAGTCGACAGAAAAGTTATGCCGACAACCGAAGAAAAGACCTAGAGTTTGAAGTGGGTGATAAAGTGTTCTTACGTATATCTCCCTGGAAGAGGGTTATGAGATTTGGAAAGAAGGGGAAGTTGAGCCCTAGATATATCGGTCCTTTCGAAATACTGGATCGTGTTGGGAAGGTAGCTTACCGATTGGTGCTTCCACCGAATCTCTCTCAAGTTCACGATGTGTTCCATGTATCTCTCCTGAGAAAGTACATACCAGATCCTTTACATGTACTCAGCTCAGAAGTTGTACCGCTGGAGCAAGATATTTCTTATGAAGAACAGCCGATAGAGATTCTGGATCGTAGCGAAAAAGTCCTACGAAACAAGACCACTCGCTTGGTGAAAGTTTTATGGAGGAACCACCAACTTGAAGAAGCTACATGAGAGCTTGAGGATATGATGAGGGAGAAGTATCCTCATTTGTTTGTTACAAAGTGACGAATTTCGAGGGCGAAATTATTTTTAAGGGGGGTAGAATGTAACACCCGAGACTTTTATGTTATATAAACCATGAAAGGAATATTTTTCTACACAACACTTGCTTGGCTTGCTTTGCACGCAATCGCGACCTTCCTCGATAGCTTGCGTCGTACGCAATACCGAGTTTCACTAAACAACAATATGGTATTAAAACTAGCCGTTATGAATAGTAATAACCACTTTTTAAAATTTTATAAATTTTATTTTTCAAAATGGACTTCATTTTTGGACTCAGAATATCGAAATTAGCCTAGGGTGAAATTTTGGTATTTTTCTGAAAACTTTCAATTTTTGATGAATAGTGAAACCACTAAGTGGTAGGTTAAAAACTGAATTTTGCATAAAACTTAATTTTACCGCTTCTGTGAATGGAATTTCAAAAATCGGAGAGACACGGTTAATATCAAGGACTAAAATGTGGTTCAATGAGATGAAAATAATTTTTTGGTGAATAGTAACTTTTTACTATTTTTACCGCGGTTAATAGTAAATAGGGTAACTAAGGGTAAATATGATATCAATATTACCCTAACACATGTCCTAATTCTATTGGACAAGTGTAATTCGACCAAAAACAAACTTAGGAATAAAATATGACCATTTAGGCCCACTTGGATTAGATTAGGACATTTATTATTAATTTATTTAAAGAAGGGTTAAAATAGTTAAAATCAAAGTTTAATAAGTAAATCATTTTTTAATATGGGGTTATACATAAGATAAATTCTATTGTAAATATTCATTAGAAAGCTAAAAAGATTTCCTACATGATGGTATTTTATTTGTAATTTTTAGACATCAAATAATTTAATTTATATATGACACAAAGATGATGCAGTAATTATCTTATTAATGAAATATTGACATAATTGATAATATAAATACCAAAATAAATGTAATTTAAGACTTTTTATGAATTCCACTAATTTTCTAGGTTACTATGATATATTAGTGTTGATGTAATCAACTTGGTTCGAACATATATTTCTGTTATGACTTTCAAAAAAATCATCTATCAAATAGTGTCAAAATTGACACAAAATAGTTTTTAAATCAAATATTATATTATTAATTGTTATTTTATTCCTAAAAATCTAAGGTTCGGCCAAATTACTTAGATAAAGATATATATATTAATAATAAACAATTTGGGGTTCGTTTGGCATGTTATAGTAAGTGTATTAACCATATAGTGAAAGAAAACAAAAAGACACGGTAAAAGTTAAATTAATTAACATAGAGTTAAATCTAATTGATAAGGTTAAAATAATACCCTAAACTTGTCTAAGTCCTTTTGGTTGATAGGGTTTCGACCCTTCCCCACTTTATCTTCGAAATAAGACCCTTTGGAACCATTATAAACCGATTTTGACTTTAATATAAAATAATATTTTGAGATATTCCTAAGGTGCCCCTCTCCTCCTTTATAAAAGGGCACCTCCTCCCCCTCCTCCTCACACCAATTTGAGCACTCAATCTCGGCCAACCCCTGACATTTTCTCCTCTCCACTTCCCTAGAATAATCCTAGAGGTCCTGGTCTTCTCCAAAGACCAATCTTAGTTCCTTAAGTGGGGGATTCAAAGAGGCGTTCCAAAGAAGAGGTAATATCCATTACCGATCTTTTCAATTTCTTTCTTCTTCAACTTATTCTTCTTTAGTTGTTTCATGATAAAGTAATAACATCAGTATTACTTACATACTGATATGTTATTATAAATATAAAACAAACCTAATTCACCTTCTATCCATCCTACGGAAAAATGAAATCACCGCGCGTGCGTACGTACAGAATACCGTCTCCACGCCGTGGTGTAATCTATTTTCCACCATCACCTTACAAGGATGGGTATAATGGTGTAATGAGTAACTATATATTATTATTATGAAGTAATATTGATACTTAAATAATATATATATACTCCAATACAATTCCACGATCATAGGAACGATATCATCACTCGTGCGTACGTACGGAATACCGTCTCCACGATGTGATGCGACTCGTTCTACATGATCTTCATTTCATAATGATTATATAAATGAATTGAATGACTGAATATGGTATATACTACACTAATACCATTCTGGAAATGAATTATCTATAACCTAAAGATAAGAATAAGAATTTATTCGACAAAACACGCATAAGAACAAAAAGTTATAAAGACCCGAGTAACAAGTAACAATGAAATATTACTAACAAGAAGCTAATAATATGACCATATATGATATCATATCAATATGTATGATTCTGGAATAAGTCAATAACATTATTTAAACCATTATACAGGAGCTTCGGACACGAACAAAGCAAATCGGACCTAAGGTAAGGGAAATATCACAATCTCATTTTTATCCGAGATTGTTTATTCGTAAGTATTTACTGGGGTGTATTTTATCATCCACATCCATGTTTCATCAAGATGTAATATTATTTCCATCCTTCTACAATAGTTTATATCCAATTTTAACCTTCAGTAAGTTTTTTTGTAAAAGATATGAAAGGAATCTTTTGTCGTTTTTCGTACGAGGTACTTTTTGACATTTCCGACAAAAGTACGAAGAATGTTTTTTTTAACTTATATGGCATGAATGGATTTCTAAAACATTATTTCCAAGAAGCTTACATTACAAGTATTCAAGTTTATTTTTAATCAACCTCTTTTAGTTTAAAATTGCATGACATGTTAAGAAAGGAAAAGTGTTTTTGAAGTAGAAATGATATTTTCCTCAAGAATAAAGTTCAAGTATTTTATCAAAATTATTTTACATCTAAGATAATAAAAGGGTTATGTTTTTATCCCTATTATTGCATGGATTTGATTATGTTGTGATGGAAATATTTTTATGAATTCCTTTATCTTATATGAATTGTTTTATGATGTCATGTTGTTTAAGAATCCCATTTTTAATACATGGGTTACGCTATGATGTATGATTTATGATTATGTGGCACACATAAGAATGGTATCATTATGAGATGGGTGGGACCTATATCTCCCTCCAATGCATTGGGTAAAGATTTTATATCTCATGAGATAGACATGGCTGGAACAGAAGGTTATTTCGGTTCAGTGATACAGGACTGAAACGAGGAGTGAACTCGGTTCAGAAAGGGACTTTCTCCACTAAGATAGTCTTGGCAATGAGTCATGACTAACAAGAAATGATTTTCCATGATTATGTGTGCATGCCACAAAGTTTCAAGTTTTATGTTATGATTATGGGGATCTCATTTTCACTTCTATGATTTATTCCATGTTAAGATATTATGATCTCTTTTGCAGGTTTTGATTTTCAAAAAGATATGATATGATTTTTATTTCCTTTATTTGCCCTTGCTGAGCATTTGAGCTCACCCTTTTATGTTTTCTTTTCCCCAGGTCAGGAATATGGATATTAAGTAGAATATGCTAAAAGGGACCCTAGATATGATGAAATAAATGGGAGACACTGTAGAATATTTATGAACCTGTTGTTTATGTTTCCCAGTTTCTAAAGACACTATACCTATACGGTCCTTTGTGGTTTTGTCATATGTTGTAATAAGTGTGCTTCAATTTTGAAGTATTAACAATGTATGTAAAGTATGGGTCGTTATAATAATAAGAGAGAACCAACTCTATGTGAAGCTTCAGAAACAACACTTTTGTATCAGTGAGGTTAACATATTAGATTATATCCTTTCAGAGGTAGGTGTATTTATTGACCCATAGAAGGTGGTAAATATGTTCTCTAGGTGAAATAACTAGAATGTGTATGATATACACAACTTATTGGGTCTATCATTCTATTACAGGTGATTCAACCTGGATTTCTTATGCATAGAAGCACTACTTATAGGAATAACTAAGAAAAGTGTGAAATTAGACTGGTTTGAAACGTGAGAGAAATCCTTTTAAGATTTGAAAGGAATACTGACTTCAATACCGATCCTGATTATACCTAAATAAATAAGATTCTATACTATTTACAAAAATTCATTAGGAATCGGGATAGGAGAAGCTTTGATGACTGTTGATCAGGTTGTAGCATATGGGTAACACCAGGTGAGAAATCAAGAGATAAATTACCGTATGCATGACCTCGATCTAGCTACTTTGTTTGATGCCTTACATTTTTGGAGGAACTACTTGTTGGGAGAACAATTAGTTATTTATATGGATAAAAAATTATTAAATAAATCTCCATATAGGAAGACTCAAATCTAAGGTACCACTGGTGGGATAAATACATGAAGTAATTTGATTTTTCACTTGATTACAAACTTGGTAATGGAAATCTCATGGATGAAACCTTGAGATAAAAGAATCAGACACAGGTCAGTAGTGATTGGATATTGATAACTACATTTTATGAGATGCACTTGACAGTTTTGAAATAGCATGAGCAGACATTTTTGTAGCTCTAGCAATGACATCCTCTTATTTGGAGTAGGTGTGGATGATAAAAATATCTGAACATGAGGGAATTTCCTAGAGGGAGATTATCTCTTTTGAGGACCCACATTATGGTTGTGTTATTGGTGAGAATGAGACCCTACTCTTCTATATATGTGTTTTGGTTCCTACTGATATACTTGAAGAGTAGATGTAGGAATTTCCAGCCTGTATTTGGGATGTTCACCCTAGGATTACGAAGATGTATTAAGAAATACCTATTATGTATTGGTGGCATGGATTGAAATGGTAGATTATTCATTTTATTACTCGGTGCTCAACCTATCGGTAGGTGAAGGAAAATCACCAACATCCTTTTGGTATTTTATGGCCTCTATCCATTCCTGAGTGAAAATGGAATGACAAAACCATGGAACTCAAGATAGACTTACTAATATCCCCTTTAGGAAGTGATACAATATGGGTGATATTCAATAGGCTCTCCAAGGTTTCACACTTCCTACTAATTCTAAACACCTCTTCTATTGATGTGATAGGGAGGATTTACATCTGGTAGATTGTGCACCTTTATGGTGTTCCCCATTCTATCATTTCAGAGTTATATGTTTAGTTTAACTCATGATTCTAGAAAGGGTTACAGAGTGTACTAGGTTAATAGGAACTCTTGGATATAACATATCAACCTAAGATCGAAAGTCAGTCTAAGAAGATGGTACAGGTGCTAGAAGACATGATCCAAGAACACATTTACGATTTTTGAGGTTTGTGGGAAAGGCATATCCCTCTCGTAGAGTTTTCCTGTAATAACATATTTTAGGAAATTATTCATATGGACTCATATTATACCCTTTAAATTAGGTCATTTATTTCCCCTCTATAATGGTTAGAGGTGGGTGAGGCAGCACTACTAGGTCCTTGTATCATTTAAAAGATCATAGAGAATATCCTGCTGATATAAAGGAATATGGCTACAGCTCAGTCTAGGAATATGTCTTATATCAATCATTATTTTTTACCAATATATTTCTATGTGGGCCATCAGGTCTACCTTTGAGTTTAAACTACATGGGGTCATAGATGAACTCAGATACAAGGAAAGATATCCCATTGATATGTCGAGACTTTTGAGATAGTGGATAGAGAATGGTTATTGGCCTATTGGTTATAATTACCTTGTAAGAACCATTGCATACATGATGTCTTCTATGTATCACAACTTCATCAGTATCATGCCTCCCAAAATCATTCATTTTAATACTTGGAAATAGAGTTGGAGGAAGATTCATCCTTTAAGGGCTATTTGATGCATATCATTGATTGTAGCACAAAGGCTCTCTGAGGAAGGTCAGTCCCAATGATCCTTGTGTTGTAGTATCGTGGTCGTGTTTAGGATGATACCTAGGAGTGGGAGTCTGATGTACGTTCATAGTGGTAGTATTTTTCAAATATGATGTTTTACAACCCTCAGAATGGAATCTCGAGGGGGGGGGGGGGGTTAAAATAGTAGAAGTTGTAACGTCCCTAAATTTCTCATACGTAAAAACTATTGTTGTCCAGATTTAATTACATTGTTTAGACCTTATAATTTTAACTAAAAGTTTCAAATAAAATCAAATGGGGTGTCTGGGGATCGTTTGAAGCCCAAATCTCTAGGAATTTGAGATGTAGATAGGGCCTCATAGTGAGGAGAAATTGTACATCCCACCCCGTATGGTTTCCCAAACCCTGAAGAAGTGTGGAAGAGGGGATGAAGGGCCCACAAAATCTCATTTCAGCCTTGTGATCCCAGTACCACACCCATGTGGTGTTGAAAGTACCCTTGGATGGTGGATTTTTATATATCTTGTTTTTGGTTAACTGAACCATGGTGCTAGCCCATGCGAGGCACCTCTTTGAGTAGAATAGGACGTATAGTTTGCACATGGTTTATCCAACCATACGACCAAGCCATGCGGTGCATCAATTAAGGGTGAAATGAATATTTTACCACTAAAATGTTTTTAACCTCCCTAATACTCTCCCTCCTTCATTATTTTTCATTCAACTGTGCCCGTATCCCCTTTTTCCTTCCCTGGTTGGGATTTTTCTATCTCCTCCATCTGAGATCCAAATCCTTCATCATTATATACATTGTAATTCTTTATATATTCTATAAAATTATCACTATCCCTTTTATTATTGAAATTCTCCCATATTTTTCTATATTTGTGTAACATAGTTTGCCAAATTTTTGTGGCATTTTTTGATTTCACGGATTTCTTCTATTTTAGCTCGATTGAAGGGGTGAAAACAGATGATTTGTCTTTTTCTAACCTAAGGAATGTGGTCTAGTTATAACCTACAGGTTTTTAATATTTTTTTGGTGTTATGTTTTGATACACTTCATAACTTTCTGGTGATGCCTCTAAATTGTTAAATAAATTATACTGAATGGTTTTCTGTGTTCGGTACAACCCTAGTGAGCTGTAAATCAACCCTTCAGTTGATTTCCTTGAAATTGGCCTCCCCAATTGGTGATATTTTCCCATTAAAGAATAATTCTATTTAACTAAAGTAGTTGGAACACTATTTTTATGGCTTCCACTCATAATAAATAATTTAATGTATTGAATTTACTTAAGATGAATTGAAGTCCATGAGTTAGGCCCTTAATCTTGATTCCTTATGCTACATAATTAATTTCATACGATTTATTCTTTATTCATGTTGGTTATTTCCTTTTTCAATTTTTGGCATAAAGATATTAATTTGGATAGTATGATTATCTTGTTGTACATGTATTTCTTTGTTTATGATATGTTATCCAGATGGGCATGCTTTACATGCTTAAAGGATGGGAGAAAACATGGGTCTCTAATTATGGATACCGTAGATAGGCGCTCAATGATTCATACTTGGATCCATTTAACTCACTAGGTGTGATAATTAGCTTTCTATGTATGATCTCTCTGGGTGGTTTATTATACGCAAGAGTTACGATGGTCATCTAGGGGAGGCACCATGGATGGGCTTGTTGGAAATATGGTTATACCATGTCTTAGGTGATACTCAATACCTTACGTGAGATACCTATGATGTGATCAAATTTTATTTATACACCATGCTAATAGTGATACAAGGTAATCCTTCTATAGGTATCTATGGATAGGGTCTGTGGTATTAGATATTTCAGAGGATCTGGTAGTGACACTTGGGATTCCTTTAGGGATCACCTTAGACTGAATCAGGATAAACATATTGGATTTTATTGATGATTTTTTTTGTTTTGGATGTGAATCGTTATTATCAATTTATGTAAATTCTTGATTAAAGTTCAAGGGATGTATCCTCCATGCTAAAAAAAGCTTGGGATCAGTCCACCCTTGATTTTTATTCATAATGACCCATATAGACACCTTAAAAATTTTCTATTGTTTCCTTTAGTTTAGAGACATCCAACTTTGGATGAATATAGTATTGTAATTTTGGTATCCTTGGGGTACTTGGACCTTCATTTTTTATTTACATGGATTTATTATTAATGTAACACTTCTCATATTATATTGCAAAAACTGGTTTGATCTATACATTATTGGGTTGGCCTACTGAGTATATCTCACTACCTACCTTTACTACATTTTCTAGCAAATAATACTTCATAATTGTAGGTATTTATAAAGGGAAGCATCCAACTTTCGATTCGTGATTTAATTACATGGGATAGAGAACAAGAGAAAGGGACAGAACCTATGATCATGATACTAATATTAACTTCTATTTTACCTGTTTTTATTTATTATAGTATGCTGTATATGAATGTATCCATTTTTCCCTATGTACTAATTGTGTATAGATATATGAAATCATGAAAAAAAATTTGGTATCTAATTAATTTTTAGATTCCTTCTATTTTTTATTATTTTTCATGGTTTATTATTATCTTTTTGTTGTTATTAGTTTCTTATTCTTACTTCCAATATAGAAGGTTAATGATCTTGTTGTTATAGTGTTTTCACCTACAATTTAATATTATATATATATATAAACAATTATTCTCAAATATAACCTATGAGTTCATGGTCACACCACAGACACACCACAGTCCCTCAAAGCTCAACGGTAGCCTCTAGCGTATGGGGAGGCATGCTTGAGGTTATGTGGCCCACAATCTTGACTCACCTATAAGTGGATTATAGGGAACTATAATATAAATGTAATTAATATATTACAATTATAGAATCATTATAATGAAATATATATCATATATGATAATTAAAATAAACCTCATTACCTTCCATGTAAATTCTGAATGAATCACATCACTTCGTGATGCGGCAATATATTGTACACACATGCAACATTATCATATTCCCCTGAAATGGAAAGTATAAAGGTATTTGTGATATAATAATTAAATTATATAATAATATCATAAATATTACATATAAAAATTTAATAAATCATTATATTCATCCTTGATAGGTGTTAATGGAAAAATGAATGACATCAGTCTGTATGGCGATAGTCGGTTGTACACACAAATGATGATTTCGTAACCCATTTAATGAAATTATAGATGTTTTTAGGTAATTACCCTATCTTAAAAACATATATGTATATATAATATAATTAGTTTATATATAATCATGGTTTAATAATAATTTAATGAGGTGGATGAAGAAATAAAATAAAAACACAGGCTGAAGAATGTTACCTCTTCCTTAGGTAACCTCCTTAGGTTTCCACCAAATCCACTCAAAGGTTGGATTTATGAAAAACCGAAGTCCTATAAGATGAGAATAGGGTTGTTTGGAACTCATGTAGGTAGTTACTGGAAGAAAAAAAGTGTTTTATGGTGTGAAGTAAGAGTAGAGGGTGTGGCCTTTTAAAAGTGAGGCGATTAGAACACTTGAATTTTTTTGAAAAGAAAAAGGTGTAAATGCATTATTATCAAAACAAATTATCAAATATAGATTATTATCAATAATTATGTATTATATTGTCAAAATATGTCCACAAAGTATATTTTATATAAGTGGTTATGTCATATTAATCCTTATCTTTTTAGTTTAACTCCAACATAAACACATTTTTACCTCAACAGTGATAAATAGTTTTTACTATTCTCACCATTCATTTTGATCAAAAATTAATTTCATATTATTATATAATATAAATTATTAAGATTCAAAATTTTTAATCCATTTATAATAATTAAATTCATTTTCAGTGGAAAATATTTTTTAAAATTTATCTCACATACGTGATGAGTAGGCATGTTTTCCAATAGAAAATGTTCAAAATTATACAATGTTTTTATATCAAAATTCAAAATGAAAAATATTCCAATGAGGTAAAAGGAATTAATAGATATATAATTGAAAAAATATTACTTTGAAAACAATTTATAATATAATTTAACTTTATTATTAACTTAAAAGCAATGGCTATTTTTAATTAAAATTACGTATTTTTCACAATTCATATAAAAATTATTCTTTTCATAAAATTCTCAAAACATTACCCTAAACTTATTTTGATATTATGATTTAAAAACATAATTTTTTCCAAAAAAATAAAATTTCTAAAAGTTTCCAAAGAAAAATTTATTTTTGTTCAAAATAAATAAATAAATAACATTTCATGAGAAATTATTATTTTTGAAACATATAAAGACTTAACCATAAAATTTTGTTCTCTTTATCTTGATGTTATCTTTATATAAAACCATTATAAATAATGTTAAAAAATTATTTATCACTATTCATATTTCTATTTTTAAGGGCTATATTACAATGGTGATGTTTAACTAATATTAATATTATATTATGGTTTTGTTAACACGTAGTGTCATCTATAATGCAAGATATACCTAGTGTTGCATGAAATGATATATTAACTCAATGTTGTGTATAGTGAAGTATAGAAAAGAAATTTAATTTATTCAAAAATTATAATTCCGGAAAAACAAGTCATGTAATATTCTACACCCTATAAAATAAATTTCCCCCTTAAAATTAATAACTCTAATACAAAAAAATGAGGATACATCATCCTCATCGTTTCTTCAGGTTCCCACAATTCTTCTTAAAACATGTAGATTCACTAAAGAAACATTTAACTTGTGAGTGGTATTGTTTCTTAAAACATTCTCTATATGATCCAGAATCTCCAACGGTTGTTCCTCATAAGAAATACATTCCTCCAGTGGTTAGAATGTGTGTTTAATACATGTCAAGGTTCAGGTATGTATTTCCTCTAGATATATTCATGAAACACATAATGGAATTGATAGAGGTTTGGTGGAAGTTCCAAAAAAATATTACATGGTCCTGATATGATCAATAATTTCAAGGGGATGATATACCAAGCACATAGTTTCCATTTCTTCTTTAATATCATAACCTTCTTCCATAGAGAAATTCTTAGAAACACATTTTCCCCAAATTCAAATTTTAGATCATAACAATAATAATCAACCTAAAATTTATACTAATTCTAAGATACCATGATGTGTTACTGAATAGATCTAAACTTATCTTCCATTTCTTCAGCTATCTTATGTTCCAATAGCATTTTTTCTCCAGATCAGTCATAATGGAATCTGGTAATCTATAAAACCTTACTTCTTACTTAATGTATATCCTAGAAAGATGATCCATAGAGGAATATTTTCTGAAAGTACTGAAGTATGCTGACGTTGTAAGGTGATCACCTACAACCCATATAACACAAATCTCCTTTTATGTTTTGGAGAGTCTAATGAAAAAACCAATGGTGATGGTTTATCATTTCCATTATAGTTTGGGTAATGGATGTAACATCCCCTTAGACATTTGTATCTCAACCTTAAATTGCTGAAATATCATGAAACAAGATACAAAGTTTGTGATACTTCTCTTTATTCATTCATACTATAAATTCTATTTCAAATATATATATATATATCACCATACACACAGGAAGAATATAGAATTAATAAATATGATCTTCCTATAACAAAACATTATTAAAATATGGATTGGATGGAATGAATAAAAAATTACATATCCTATCCTTCTATCATGATCATGTTTAAATTCATGAACATTTATAACCTTAATTTTTACCTCTACATCTTCCTTCACTGCCACTTTAATCATAACATGGAAATATAATTGGACATTTAATTGAGAAAGGTATGATTTCTCTGCATCCTTCCACATTTCTAGTTCAATCCATTTCAAATACACAAATTTTTGATCTTTTTTTATCCTCATCAGGGATAATATAGAATGATCATTTCAACTCAATGAAACAACAAACTTATTTTAACCCTTTGTGGTAATATATTGAGAAATCATATTTTTTATCAGCTCTGGTCATTTTATCTGGTGCACATTCAATTCCTTCTATGTGAATATATACACTAAACATTTTTTATTAATATATATATATCATAATATTCTACATAAAGATAATTCATCCATATATTTAATTCTAAAACTACCATAACTAAATCCAAATCATGGGATGAGAAAATTTTCTCATGAATCATAAATTTTCATGAAGAAAAAATTATAACCATGTAATTTGGCATGATAAAACATCCCAATACATTCTTTAATACATCATTAATGATTATAAACCCTTCTCCGCTATAGGGTAATGTTAGAAAAGGTGTTCTAACTAATATCCTCTTACGTTCCATGATATTTTCCTCACATTAATCTATATTTAGGAACTTTCCTCCATTCTGAGTTAATATTCTAATTGCATTAGATAGACTTGAGAAATTATCCAAAAACTATCTGTAATATCCAGAATAACCAAGAACACTATGGATCTTAGTCAACATGGTTGGTCTGGGCCAACATTTAGTGGACTCCAAAAGAGATTTATCTACTGATATACCCTCTCTTAATATTATGTGACCTCAAAAGGAATCCTTTTGCCTCCAAAATCTCTATTTTGAAAATCTTGCATATAAATTCTCCTACCATAGGTTCTTTAGTAAAATTATAAAGTGTTCAACATGAGATTACTGACTATTTTAATAGATTTGGATATCATCTATAAATACTACCACAAACTAATCAGTGTCATATATAACGCCTATATTCATTAAATCCATGAATATATTGGGGGAATTTGTAATACCAAATGGCGTCACTATGTATTCATAATGTCCATACATTGTATGATATTATCTCTTTGGTATATCCAACTTCTTAACCCTCAATTGAGTATATCTAGAATGAATTTCATCCTTTATAACATATTTAGATCTCCATAGTTGATCGAAGAGTTCATCAATATATATTGGACGATACTTATTCTTTATCATGATTTTATATAGCTCTATATAATTAATATAGGGCTGCATTGAACCATCATTATTTTAAAAAAAGAACTGGTGCACCACAAGGTGACACACTTTACCAAATGAATACCCTTTTTGGTTTATCCTGGAGTTTCTTTTTCAATTTATGTAACTCAATCATGTCCATTATATATAGAGTTTTTAAAATTGGCTTGGAACCATATATGAGTTCTATTGAAAACTCAAATACAAGATGTAGTGAAAGACTATTAAAATCTTCCATAAATACATAAAAACATCCCATATAAATATAATTTCACCAAATTCATGTTTCTCTACAATCATTTATGATAAATATACCTCTTAAATTGAAATTAAGACCCATATAGTTTTATTTGATATTCATTGGAAGTTTTAACTTATCTTCCCATTGACAAACGATCATATGTTGGTTTAAAAATCAAACGGGACATCCCTTCCTCAAAATTTGATGTAGGATTTATGGAGAGAAATCCAATCCATGCCTACGATAACATCATATTCATCTTGAGGAAGAATGTATTTTTTAGGAAACACAGTCCCACCAACATCAACTAAAAAGAAATCATAGACATCAAAAGTGATCAATATACCATTATGGGATTTTAATACTAATTCATCATCTAATCATTGGGGTGGAATCTTTATACTCTTAATTTTTTTTCATATATGAATGAATGCGTAGATCAATTTTCAAATAAAATATTAGGTGTTCTAGAGTGGATGGTAAGTATACCATTCATTGCAAAATTATTTCACCTGTCATCTGAAAAAGTGAACATAAGGGATTGAAAACCTTTTCTAGTCTTAATATGTTAATAAAATAGATTACCATCATTATACTTAGGATGGTTGTTGTAGTTACCATACTCTATGAATTCGAAACACTATTATGTAGGTGGTGCATTCTAAGAAGCTTTATCTCTATTCATATTTTTAGCCAACTTCTTCCAATCAATTTGGAAATCAATTTCTTGATTTCCTTACCTTACACACATAAAACATCTACTATTCTCTTAAGATAATTCCCACTATGTTTCATCCCACACATTGATCATAAGAGGAATATCATCTTCTTCTCTCCATGGTTCTTACATTTTATTTGTATTCCATTTTTATCTTCTTATCAAAATCATGATATTGATATGAAACTCTAACCGCTATTAACACCTTGATAGATAGTTGAAAGATCTATTCATAGCTACTAAAGTATCTTTTTGATAACATCCTTTCGAGACAAGGATTCAAGCCACTGTAGAATTGGTACACCTTATATTCATGTTCGATTATAATACCAAAGAATACCATGCATGACTTCAAAAATTTTCCTCAAAGGTATAAATAATCACCATCCATTTTATTTAACTGATGGATCCCCATTAATATATATTTGTATAAATAATAAAATTAAATTATGCATTGATAAATTAGTTATTGAACTCTCCCCAATCTATAGAGTCAATCTCATATAGTTCCATTGTATTCTTAATAAGATACCACCATTGATCCGCTTCACCTTCAAAATAGTAGACAACCAATATGGATTTTTTATTTTATGAACACTATAGAATGGAAAATATATTTTTATTGACACTGATCCATTTTTCATTAACTAACGGATTAAAACACCCACTGATTGAAAGTTTATGTTTCCTCATATAGGGATCAACAAACTAATGTTCCCTCCATTGTTTGTTTAGAAGTCTATCAGGATTCATACAATGATAAATTTTTGTTACCATAGACATGAGATATTTCATTACTGATACTATAATGATTAAATAATCATGAGGACGATCATTGCATTATCAATCACACTCAGCATTAACACAGTACTTTCAGGTTCCGTCCATTTTCTAAATCTAAAAACAATTGTGTGATAAATAATAATAATAATGGGAAACCACATAATAAAGAAAAATTAATTATAGGATATCTAAATCTTAACACCTCTAAGACACTTTAGTCTTAATCTAGGACATTAAAGGTAATTATTAAAATACTTCATGATGGTTCTTAAATTGTTTGTGAATTTTCAAAACATATCCCCAAGGGGTGAAAATTGAGATGTCCAATAAGGTCTGTTGTCATACACTAGGTGATGATGAAGTCCAAAACAATGCACTCTTGTTAGAGTTATTACACCTAGGTACTTATATGCCATATCTATATCCACTTATAGTTTCATGAATGCGATGTAATTTCTTAGGAACCACTTTCTATATCCTTTACCAAAATTCCAAGTCATTGTCCTATACTTTTACTAATCCTTATACTTATAGTTAGACATGTCCTTAAGAATATCACTAAAGTTTTCTCATCAAAGTTTCCAAAGGATAAATAAACCCATCATATGATACCAACTCTAGAAAACGATGGTTATCATACATAGATATTAAATCATTTTTATGAACATTTATTATATAACATAGAAAAATTCATGAGGACTGTAAAGGTATAGTAAATTTGGAAACATGAAAAAAATGATTCTTTTATAAACTAAAACATCTCCCACTATGTTCTTTAAACCTAGAACAATTCATAGATATATCAAACATAATACATCTCTATGTAACCTAGGGAAATGAAATATAAGAAATGGAAAACTCAGATTCCCAATAAGGATAAATAAGGGAGATATGTAAGCATAATATGGACATAAGGATATGAGAACAAGAGCATAATATTTAAAAAAACGACATATCAAAGATCCTAAAATTGAGTCATTTTAGAAATTTTGAAAGTTCATAAGACATGAATCATAATAAAATCAATGAAAATGATCCATGAGAGTGTACCATTTTCATAAGACATAGATTTGTGGCATACACATAAGCATATAAAATCTTTTCCCTTGTAGTCAAGTCCCACAACCAAGGCTATCATAGTGGAACTGGTTTAATCCCCAAACCGTCAAATTAGTCAATGTTCACTCCCGAGACCATCATAGTGGGAATAGTCCCTTACTAAACCATTTTCAATCCCCATTCTATTTCTATTTATCACATGAGATATAAATCTATACCCAATGCATTATAGGTAGATATAGGTCCCACAAGTCATAAAATAAAAATTACACATATCCGTATCAAAATATCATAAAACATTAATCATATCATTACCCATGAAATGAAATGGGATTTATAAACATTTTATCACATCATAACCTATGTAAAATAGATAGGTTTTATATACATTTCTTCATTTCATCATAGCATAACCTTTGGAGAAATAATCTGGTTTTATAATAATTTTATCACCGTATAACTTGTGGAAGATATATGAGTTTCACAAACAATTTTTCATCATTAAACATTAATGTAATTTATATTAATGGTATCCTTAGTTCCATTCCACATAAAATCATATATTACATAAATGGATTTCATCTTAGATAGAGAATGTTTTTAAAGATAAATCACATGGAATGTTTCTTAAGGAAGATAATTTTTCATTCAAAATAACTTCTTAAAGTAAAATTTCATAAAATAGTTTCATTTATATAAAAATAAACCCGAAAATTTATAACATAAAAATAAAATAAAACAATTTTCATGATGGTGGATTCTAATGTCCCAGTTCCCGAATCCACACAGAGGCGCCCCAAACACAGTTGGTCATATAGACTCTAGAAAATTTCCTTGAATGCCAGAGTCTACTAACTAGTAGTGAGGGCCTTGGGTGTGATAATGGGGAAACTATTCCCTCATTGGAAGAGTAACATAGTGTGAAACAAATTGATAGAAATAGCAGAAGCAGTGATAATACAATACAACAGTAAACAACATATGACTGAAATAAGAAACAACATGAGCACATATATAAATGATACATGATACATTTGTCTTGGAAAGTATCCAAAAAGTCACAATGCTGGAATACAGAAATAAACAAAGAATAAAAGTAAATATATAAACTCTAGCAGCATCATAAGACTCAGCTTGGTCCCATACTCTCTATTAAACAATCCTATAGTTCAATTGCAATAAAATCATATATCGAGAAAACAGATAAATAAAATCAAGTAAACCACTGGGAATTAATCTCATCCTAACCCCTCTGGTACAACCAAAACAACACAAGAAACCCTCTTGTAATTACACACAACCTAACCCCACTGGTTCAGCTTAAGCATAGAATCTCTGATGAAGCACTCTCCGTCAATTCCCCCTATAGTCTCGTATCCATAACTAAAAGGTGCTTTAGGGAAGCACTCAGTATCCCATTCCCCTTGTGGCCCATGTCAAGGAACTAAAGACACTCCGAGGAAGCACTAACATCAATTAACCCTATAGTTTTGCAATGTAACATAAAAAATACACTATAGGGAAGCCCTCAACATCCATTCTCCCTATGGTCTACTGTACCAAGTTCTCATGGCTCTGTGTAAGTCAATTGAGCACAGTAATGCATAACATCCAAAATAAACCTCAAGAACTACTTGGATAAATAGTCTACAGCATAAAAACATGTCAGAACAACAATCACTCCATATTATAATACTAAGAATTGGAAACTATAGTATCCTATCAGGAAAACTAGGCCAAACATCCAAAACAAGCAAAAATGCATGGGAAGACACATACAAATCATAGTAATTAACCCTATTCACATTCAATTAACCTCTACACAAGCATACAAGCATAACAAGAAATTAACAGGGCTAAAACTGTAAACACATAATACCCCAAAAAAGGGTATTGGTCACTTTTACACATATAAATCAAATACTATCTATAGAAAGGAACAAACCACCTACCTCGGTGTTATGTGATCAATATATGTGAACCTTATGCCTTGAATCGCCGAATAACACAATAGATCTACAAAAATGATAAAAATACTAATATGAGGATAACTCTTGAAAGAGGAGGAATCATGAAACTCCTCTCTAGAAGAAGTAAGAGCTTACTGTGGAGATCCCAATGCAATCAACAATGGTTGATTCAGAGAAAAAATTCTATATTGGGGGCTCAGCAAAGATCTGTATCATATAGACGGTCTTAGTCAGGTTCGACAAAGAAGAAGAAGTTCATGCCAATTAGACCTGACCGCGATCCGTTTATTGAAAAAAAGAAAGTACACAAAGTGTATTTTAAAAGTACACAACATGTACTTTCCTTTTTTGCCCCCCCACATTAGGTGGTCTCTAGGTCACCACAAATGGCCATGTGCATGACCATTACACGAAAATCATATGGATTCCCATGGTAAGTGAGCACATGGCTTGTACTTATAATGTACATGGTGTGTACTTTAGAAATTTCCAAAAACTCATACTTTTCTCAAAAACACCAGAAAAAGGAAAATATACCTGAAAAGAAGATCCAGGTTCTTACAAACTTTCCCCATCAAAAAAATTTCTTCCCAAATTTCCCTATTAAGGTGGTGTAGAAGAATAATAATTGAATAACTCCAGCCACTACGATCTTACATCAACCTCTGTCTCCTAGGTCTCGTCCTGTACTCACCCATGTTACCATATCAATCATACCAGAAGAACAGAATGGCCAAAATGAACCTTCATACTTCAATGAAAAGTCTGAATAAGACGCTACTTGAATGAGGAGTCCACCTCTAACTCAACCTCCTTGGGTTGGAAAACATGAGACATATCTGAGAAGTATTGTCAAAGTTAAAAAATGTAGAAGACATCATGCATAGTCCAGTATCTCTAAGGTAACTATAACCAATGGGAAACCGGCCCATATCTCTCCAAAACCTCAAACGGACTGACGTAACTTGGAAAAATCTTAACCTATCTCATAATCCTCCTGTGTCCCAACCTTGGTGTGACATTCATGAAAACCTGATCCCCGACCTCGAACTATAGAGGTCGTCTCCATCAATCAGCATAAGACTTCTTACATGACTATGTAATTTCCATCCTATATCGAATCAATTCTATTTTCTCTATGGTCTCTTGGGAAAGAAGATGTTCCAACATAGATACTTGTCATGCCTCCAACCAACATATGGTTGATCAAAAGGGCCTATCGTACAAAGCCTCGTAAGGTTCTATCTGAATAGTTTCTTCAAAACTATTATTTTAGGAAAACTCCAAAAGTGATATATACTTCTCTGAAGAACCTCCAAATTCCAGGATGCAAGCTCAAAGAATGTCCTCAATCACCTGAATTGTACGCTTGGACTAGCCATCTATTTGGGGGTGGAAAGATGTATTCAAAAGTACCTCTGTGCCCAAACCCTTCTATAGCCCCTGCCAAACCCGAGAAGTAAAACTTGCATCCCTGTCTAAAACAATGGTGTGTGGAACTCCATGTAGATGTAAAATCTAACAGATGTACAAACTTCCTAGATCATCAACACTGAGGGTCTTCTTGATTGGAAAGAAGTTATAAACCTTCGTGAGTCTGTCAATGACAACACATACTACATCATTTCCTCGAGGCGACCATGGTAAAACTGTCCTGAAATCCATCACCATATCATTCCACTTCCACTCAAGAATGGGTAACTACTGGCAAAGCCCTACTGGTTGAAGATGCTTCACCTTAACCTACTGATAGGTGGAACACCTCATGATGAAACTAGAAATGTCTCTCTTCATTCCTAGCCACCAATACCGATGGTGTAGATCACGATTCATCATGGTGACACTAGGATGAACTGCCCAAACTAAGAAATGAAAGTCCCGCATCAGTTCCTTGTGTATGTATACTAACACCCATACGTGACTATGAAAACGAATGATCGCATCCTCTCCTGAAGTCCATATAGGAACATGATCTTCTCTGAAAACACTCTCTCGTAGGACTAGGCTATTCTAATATAATAGTTTCCTTATTCACACTTGATCAAGAATAGTAGAGGTAACTGCTATAGAAGAAAAAAACATCTGCCCCAGTCTATCATGCACCTCCAAATGCATCTCAGAGAACAGATCCATAAGCTTCCACTCACTGATGGCCTCCTGAATTCCCTGTATCTATGTCCTCTTACTTAGTGCATCATTCACTACGTTCCCTTTCCCCAACGTGGAGGCAAGCTCAATGTCAAAGGACTGAAGGTACTCAACCCAACTTCTCTATCTCAAATTCAGGTCAAGCTGAGTAAAAATATACTGGAGACTTTTGTGGTAGGTGAAAAACAAAAAATTATCTCCCAAAAGGTAATGCCTCCAACAACGTAAAGCATTAACAACAATAGACAACTCAAGATCCTATGTCTGGTAATTCCTCTCATGTGGACTCAACTTCCTCAACCTGTATGCAATGACTCCTCCAACTTGCATAAGAACAACTACCAAACTAATACAAAAAGAATCACAGTAAATAGTATAGCTCTTTCATAGCTCTAGAAAGACCAGTAACTATGTTGATATCAATCTCCATTTCAGCTCTTGAAAGGATAACTCACATGAATCTGACCATAATAACTGCACTCCCTTCTTAGTCATGCCTGTCAGTGGTGATGCTAAGCGTTAAAATTCATGTATGAAATGTATGTAGTATCCAACCATCTCTATAAAACTTTCTACCTCAAATATTTTCTTCGGATGCTCCTAGTAAACTATTTCTCTCACTTTCTCTGGGTCTACTGATACTGCTGTCTCTGAGATAACATGACGCAAGAAATGAATTTGGTCTATCCAAAAGTGGAATTTGGAGAGTGTAGGATATAACTGATTCTCTCTTAGAGTACTCAAAAAAATATCAATATGGGTAGCATGGTCGTATTGAGTGTGAGAATACACCAATATATCGTCCACAAAGACTACCATGAAAGAATCCAATTATGGATGGAACACTCAGTACATCAGCGCAATGAAGACTACAGACATGTTTTTAAGACCGAACGGCATAACCACAAACTCATATAGACCGTACCTCCTCCAAATGTCTGTAAGAGGTATATCAGATGGTCTAACGCACAAGTGATGGTAACCGGTCTTCAATTCAATCTTCAAGAACACCATAGCTTATCGAAGGTGATCAAAGAGATCATCAATTCTTAGTAAGAGATATCAGTTCTTGGCCATAAACTAGTTCAACTTCCAATAATAAACACAATGTCTGAGGGAACCATCCACCTTCATCGCAAATAGGATAGTCGATCCCCAAGGAGAAGTACTAAGTTGGATGATACTTTTTCCCTGCAACTCCTCCAACAACTTCTTGAGATCTTGAAACTATGGGGTAGCTATCCTATAAGGAGGAATGGACACCGATGATACTCCTACAACATGATCAATAGAAAATTCAACCTCACACTCTGGAGGCAAACCTGAAATGTCCTCTGGAAAGACATCCCTAAAATGATCCACCACTGGAGGAAAGTCCATCTGTGAAGTCCCCTGGTCATACAGATATAGACTTGAAATATGGGCTATAACTCCACCAAACCCACGATTCTCGGGTCCCGCTCTGCTCGCCTGGACATCCCATTCACCTTCATGAAGTAACAATACACCTTCTCGTGATGTGAAACTCACCCTATGACAATAGCAGTAAACAAATACCTAGAAGGGAACTAACTAATCCATTCAAATAATGACATCACAACCTGTCATCTCTAGGAAATAAATGTCCCCTAAGAAGTGACACACACCAACCTCAAGAGGCCACTCCTCATACTGACGTAAACTACCTGTTCTTGTCCCTAACATAGTGTTTAGCATCAAGATATCATTTGATGGAAAGATAAAGAGCTCAAGGATCTCCACAGCAGAAACATATATAAATATATGGGAATCCCCTATATCCAAAAGAGTAGAATCTAAAACTAAGGCGACTAGGATCATACCTCAAACTGTAGAGGGCCCGGGATCCTACTCCACCACAAAATTCTGACTTGTAACACGAACCTATGACCCTGCCTGACCCCTCTGATCTAATCCACCCTGTTGTCGTTAAAATACTGGCAACTGGCTACCATAGACACAACCTACACCTCGGCCGGAATGACTGGATGAACTCTAGTTCCCTGACTGGTGAGAAACTGGTGGTGCTGCTCCCAAACGAGGAGTCATGGAAGATCCTCAATCACCAGCTGCTGGTGAGACGATCTGACAGAATCACTGAATATGCCACATATTTCCACAAGATCAGCACTCCACTGGGTCTCTCAGCAGTGTGGCCTTTTATACCTATTCTTCTCGCACTGGTGGCATACCACCTGGCTTCTAGAAGAAGTCTCTCTCCTCCTCAGATCTCTACGCATAGACTCCCTATGACGCTTCCTGTTGTCAGCAAGAGGTATACTAACCCCAGATATTGAGCTTCCCCAGATCACAAATCCTGAATCCCTCATATTGTGCTCCCTAATCAGAACCTTCTTGACTATAGAAGTGATATAATTCAACCTAAATATGTTTACCTAGGAACAGATGTCGTGCTTGAGACCAACCTCAAACATCCTTTCCAGGAATAACTCATCACCTTCTGGGATGGGAATGATGTGATATAGATCTATAAAGAGTAAATAATAATCCATAACCCAAAGAGTATCCTTCTCCCAAATCAGGAACTCTTGGGCTCGATCGGCCCTCAAAGTCTCAGGATATAATTAGTCATAGAAGGCATGTTGGAACTCATCGTAGGAAATGACCTGCTAGCATACTGCCTATGAGATCACATACCACCATCTCTTGGAAGAATCTCAACGCATGTACGGAGAAATCTTTACCCTCATCTCCGGAGGCATCTCTAGATGCTCGAAGATCATCATCATGGATTCTAGCCATGACACTACAGCCTGGGGTCCTCTATCCCCTATGAAGGTGGGAGGATGCTGCTGCTGAAAGACCCGTGTTAATTCTGCTATCAATGGGGCAAGACGCGGTGCTCCCTGGAAGGTCTAGATCATCCCCATAAAGCCCTCTCAAAATTTTGAATCAACACCTGTGTCTGGAATTACTGCTAGTGCCAAGACTGGCACAACTGGAGGATCTGCTGGTAGTCACTAATCAGCCTTGTATGGTGTCTGAACACTGCCCTATAACTGGCATACAACCTAAGGACTTCTTGGGGGAATGAATCTGCAAGGTCAAGATTACAGCTTAGATCAAGATTATCAATGATTGGAAACTAGAAGTGTAGGAATGGAATGAAGAAATAAATCATTCATATTTTACAAAACATGGATACATGGCATGTACAATGACTACACGACGTATTCCCTTATGCCTTCACATGGATGTTTACTCTTGCCAACCCAGGTCTTGTAACACCCCAAACACACAACGTTTTATCCTAACACATGACATGTACTTAAATAATCTTCCCCAGTTCGAGTTCCCTTACACGACTAAGCCACATGGTTTTCCTAAAACAAGACTACATGGCGTGTTCATTCTAGACACGGCGTGTACTAGAAAATATTCACCGGCCCATGTTGTTAGTGACACGACCGGTTACATAGATGACTCTACACGATGTGTTTTTACCAGACATGACATGTATTAGGAAGATTTTTCTAACCTATTTTGTTCGTGACACAGTCGAATACTCGGTTTACACTACACAACGTGATCTATATGGACATGACGTGTATTAGAAAAGACCCAACTATCCCGTGTTATTAGTCATGCGACCGGTTACATGGTTCTACAATACAACGTGAAAATTTGGTACATGGCATGTCCTACCAAATATTTCCTAACCCCATGTCTCTTCCCATAGTGTCTATGACACAATAAGAGACTACACATCATGTACATCCAGTACATTGTATCTACTTAAGAAAAATAGTTTCTTCCTGAACAGAAGAACACATGGCGTGTATATATCAATACACACCATGTATTCTGGTTTTTTCCAGACGGTAATCCTCAGAAACTATTCTGGAACCCAAAAAAACCCTGAAACGAACACTAAAGTTCCAATTTCTGATCCGTGAGGGCCCATACCCCCCCCACAATTCAAATATTGGCATCTTAAACATGTTATAACATGGACAACTGCGCAATGATCCCCCAAATTCTTTTCCATGAGGGCCCATAACACCTCAAGAACAAAATTTTGGTGTTCATTCAATCCAAAACTTACACAATCTAACACCCCTATCAAAAGTAGGTATTTTATCAAGAAATCTATCACAATAAAATTCATATCTAACAAAACTTCTATCAGAACAACATGAAATCGCTAATGCCCCCTAAATGGAATGGAAAGAATGCATGACATGTGGTTTCTAGAAAGTGACTATTTGAAGCATGAGATAGAATGTCCTCATCTCCTTTGGTTGCAACATAAATAAAACCTCAAAATATCAGCAATAACAGCAAAAAACATGTGAAGAACCCAATGGTGAAATAAAGTCAACTGTAAAATTACCAAAATAGAAAAAATGCAATAATGAGGTAAATTAGATTTTCCATATACACGGGTTAGCTACTATCAGGAACATCTTATTACCAAGTGCCTATTCCTTCCTATCCCTGAATATATTCTCCAAACAGTAAGTCAAGAAGAAAATAATTCTTCTTATACAACTTTGTAACATCTTGGTTTTGGGAGCCACACAGAGGCACCCCATACTCAGTTGGTCACATCGCCTCAAGCACATTTCCCCGAATGCTAGAGGCTTCCAACTAGCAGTGGGGGCCTTGGGTGTGGTAGTGGGGAAACTATTCCCTCATTGGAAGAGTAACACATCAAAAACAAAACAGATAACAATAACAAAAGTCGTAATAATACAATACAATAGTAAACAACGAAAGGCTGAATGTAGGAAACAACAGGAGAACATATATAAATGATGAATGATACATATATCTAAGAAAGAATCCAGAAAAGTCACAATGATTTAATAAATAAATAAAAAAATTACCAAAGTAAACAGATAAACTCCAACAGCATCTCAAGACTCAGCTTGGTCCCATCCTATCCAACTCCTCAGCAATCAAGTACCTAAAGTGGAAGGGCGTTTTCCCTTATCTATACCTACATAAATATAATCTATTTGGGCCCAAAATCATGACCCAAAGAGGGTGTGAGACTAATTATAGTAGGAAACCACCCAATGATCTGTTCCTAACAGTCAGTGAATATATATAGCAGACAATAAGAAAAGAGAAGCAATATCTTGGAATTACTCAGCAGTAAACAATCCTATAGTTTAATTACAATCAAATCATATATCGAGCAAGCTGCTAAACAAAAGCAGGTAAGCCTCTGGGAAGTACTTTCAGCCTAACCCCTTAGGTTCAACCAAAACAACACAATAAACCCTCTGGGAAGTACACACAACCTAACCCCTCAGGTTAAAATTAAGCATAGACTCTCTTAGGAAGCACTCACCATCAATTCCACCTATAGTCTCGTATTAGTGACTAAAATGTAATATAGGGAAGCAATCAATGTCCCATTACACTTGTGGCCCATGTTGAGGAACTAAAACCACTTTGAATAATCACTTACGTAAATTCGTCATATGGTCTCACAATGTAATAGAATACACACACTCTGGAGAAGCCCTCAACGTCCATTACCCCTATGGTCTACTACACCTGTTTCTCACAACCCTGTGTAAGTCAATCGATCACATCAATTCATATCAGCCAAAGTAAACCTCAAGAACTACATGGCTAAATAGTCTACAACATAATAACATGTCAGATAAACAATCACTCTATCCTACAATACTAGGCATGGGAAAACAACTGCAGCCTATCATGAAAACTAGTCCAAACAGCCAAAACAAGAAAATATTCATGGGAAACAAACTTCTAAAGAATAGAAATTAACCATATTCACATTAAATTAACCTCTACTAAAGCATACAAGCATATCATGAAATTAATTGGGCTAAAAATGTAAGCATGAAATATCCCAAACAAGGATATTAGGCACTTTTTCACATATAACTCAAAAACTATCTTCATAAAGGCACAAACCACCTACCTCATCATTATAAAATATATATACGTGAATCTCAAGCCTTGAATTGACAAAGATCACCATATATCAATAAAAATGATAAAAAAACTCAACTAAGGATAACTCTTAAAAGATGAGGAATCAGGAAATGAGGATATAGAAGAAGGATGATCTTCCCGTGGAAATACCGTCACAATCGATGATGGTTGATTCAGAGAATGGGCACTCGATCAAGGGATCAGTGAAGTTCCATGCCGTCCGGACACTCTCGGTTGAGTTCAACAGAGGAGAAGACATTTTTTCCAATTAGATGGGACCCGATCCTGTTTAATGAAAAAAAGAAAGTACACGGTGTGTATTTTAAAAGTACACATCATGTACTTGTCTTTTCCAGCCCATGTATTAGGAAATCCACAGGTCACTACACATGGCCATGTGCACGACCGTTACACGGCCATTAGAAGGCTAACTACGGTAACCCAGTACATGGCGTGTACTTAAGAAATTTCTTGAAACTCCTCTTTTTCTAAAAAACAAAAGAAAAAGGAAAACATACATGAAAATAGGATCTGGGTTATTACATGGATGATTCAATTAATGTCGTACAAATTAAAATAAACCTTCCATTTATATTTTTAGTGAAAGAAACCTAGGAATTTATTTGAAACTATATGAAGATTCCATAAAATAATTTTTAAAATGTCAAATATTAGTAAAATTCCGTTAATAAATCATTTTAATAATATTGAAAACATTTTTGAATTTATTAAAGAAGATATAGTTTTTGATGAAAAATATTTTTTCGATCGAAGTGGTAAATAATGATTTTTTATTAAAAACATTCATTTGAACTATTTAGTACATCAAGAGTGGAAAATGAAGGGAAAATATATATTCTCATGAAATAACTATAGAAGAATAAATTTTATTTGTTTCTTGATAAAGAAATCATAATATTTCATCGATAGAGACAAAATCATAAACAATATCGATAAATGATGAGATTGTAACAAAAAATATTTACCACTCTGCCACCACTATCTTATAAACACCATTAACGACTACCATTATATGAAACATAAAATATCATTAGAGTAGATAAATTCATGATATTACATGTCAAACGGTATATATATGATCCTCATAAAAGAATGTAGGTTCATAATATAACATATGTATAAATGAATGAAAATTGGGACGAAAATCCCTTACCTTAAGCCTCGACTTCCATCATAAATTTTTTAACCTTATGTACAATAAATACAATATTATTATAAAAATATTATAAAACCATAATAATATAAATAATACCATATATAACTTTATTTTTACCTTTTATTACCTTCTTATTGACAATTTCATGTTAATGTCACATTTCAGGCAATAAATTATTCTTTTTCATGTATGATTTGATTTGTGATTTTTGGTACTATTAATTTGATCATGTGTAAACCATATAAATAAATATAACCATGATATGAATATCATATATATTCAATATATCTATATTTATAGAACTACTTATATGTAAGATATAGAAAATGAAATTCACCATTCATGTAAATGAAAGGGTGTATGCACACATGAACGTTGTTTCTATTTTATAGACTAATTGGAAGAAGAAAAATAATATAATAAAATTTCAAATTCATTTTTATGTTATATATATCACATATGTTTATTAATATCATCCTTATTTTCTTCCTTGTAAAGAGTGAACAAATCACATGGCTTCACGAGTTAGTAGTCTACCGTACACAAGAGCGACGTTATTGTATTACCAAAGAATAGAAATAATGAGTTTAGGTGTGATATATAATTCCATAAGGATAATAATATCATAAAAATAATATATAAACATTTAAACCATCATTATAACTCAAATTTGGAGATTTTAATGGAAAAAATGGCATCAGATCGCGAGGCAGTAATACACCGTACACACGAGTGATGATTTCATAACACATTAGACGAATGTAGAAATGTTTATAGGTCATTTACGTAACATAAAATCATACATGTATATATTATATAATGTTTTTATTATATCATCTTGTTTTAATATGAATTTACGTATTTTTATAATGTAAAAAAATAAGAAATTTGAGGAATTATGTAACATCTTCCTTAGGTAACCTCTTTAGTTTTTCAAAAAACCATTACAAGGTCATATATATTGATAAAATTTATTTTAGGATGAGATTATGGTATTTGAGAATTAATTTGGGTAGTTATAATCCAAAAAACCTTTTTATGGTGAGAATAATAGACTAGAGGGGGTGTCCATTTATAAGTGAGGCGAGTGACATACTGGTAATATTTTGAAAAGAAAATAGCGTACCCACATTTTTCCTATGAAAAAATGTTACAAAAAAGAGTATTATATATCATTAGACAATATATGTCCTAAATATGTCTATAAAATAGACTTAATATGTGTTTTTTTCTTAATTTTAACATTGATCATTTTAATTTAACCCCCAATAATCCCTATTTTTACCTTAACCGTAGTAATTAATTTTAACTCTTATCACTATTCATTTTGGTAAAAAATTATTCTGGACTAATTATATAACAAAAATAATTATAATTAAATATATTTAATACATTTTCAAATTCAATTCCAATTGGTGGAAAATTTTAATTTAATATTAATCACACAGACGCAATGAGAAAGCAGGTTTTCAAAGAAAAAAAGTTCAAAAGTATGCAATATTTGTATATAAAATATATATTGAAAAGGCTTCTAATGAATAAAATTGGATATATATATATATAATTGGACTATTTTTACTTTGAAAACAATTTAAAATATAATATAACTTCAAAAATAGTTTAATAAAAAAGGCATGTTTCATTTAAAATTATGTATTTTTAACTATTCATCAAAAAATTATATTTTCAGTAAAATCTAAAAAAATTACCCAATGATAATTTTGACATGATTTTTTCAAAAATAATTATATTTATTAAAATAAATATTCTAATAGTGTCAAAATTTAATTTTTTTTCTAGAAAAATAGAAATACTTTTTTTTTGAGAAAAAGGTATTTTCAAAACATTTAAATACTTTATCAAAAAATAATTACCTTTTTATCAATATGATTTATTTTTATAAAACCATTATACTTAACATTTTATAATTATATATTACTATTCATTTCACTATGTTTAACGTCTATGCTATAATAGTCATGTTTGAAAAATATTAACAATATATCGTGGTTTTCTTAAAACCTAGTGTCAATTGTAATGAAAGCTAAACCAAGTGTGTAATGTATTTGCATGACTAATCTGGTGTAGCATATAATGAAATAAATCAATGAAATTTAATTTATTCAAAAAAATTCTTTAAAACCGGGGGAGTAAGAACAACGATTAGCCTAGCCATTTTCATAAAACAAATACTTTTATAAAATAAGGATACTATTATAATGAAATCTCAACATGATTAAACACCACCCTCATTGATGTATTAAAAATGGGTTTTTATGGTAAATTAATTATTTTTGGATAATATATAGAAAATATTATTGTAAATGGGTTAGCCAAGCTAAAATTATGCCTAAGAAAACTAGAATACCCTAAATTTCAAATTAAAGAAAAGAATTTGTAACAAAAGGTGTGTTAAATTATTAATGAGTTAGTATAAAAAAATCTACTAAATCAATCCATATGAAAGGACCACTTTCCTAAAAATTTATTTTACCATGTGTTTGAAATATTGGCCAATAAGTCACTTTATTTCTATCCTTTATGGATATTCGAGTCATTTTAAAATCCATATCTCCCTTATGGATCAAGAGAGAACTATATATACTACTCTATTCAGCATATTTACATACATGATAATTAAATTTGGTCTCTATAATTCTACTAGTACATTTTAGAATTACATGTTGATTATAATTTTTTAATACCTTAATGATGGTATCAATGTTTTTATGGTTGATTCCACAGTTTATGGATCTTCCATTGATTATGTTTTGGGACACCATGATTCTAGCCACCATTTTATCATGGAGAGAAAAATCATATTAAATTATGAGTAACTCCAATTCATAGTAGAGAAGTGGATAGTTCTTGGCCATGTAATTTTTAGCGAGGGAATTAAATTTAATAAATAATTTTTTTATAATTTCCTCCATTATTTTTTTAAAATGTTTCTATAAGATGCACTATTTCTTGGAACATACTATTTTTACTACTAGTTCATTAAATAATATACTATAATCTCACTTCTTTTGTCTCGATTATTATAAAATGATTCTTATTTTTTTTAGAAACAATTTATGATGAAAAATTTAATTCAATAAAAAGTGTTATCACATCACATACCATCATCCAAAAAACCAGGAGGGATACCCCCATTGAACATATATGTGATTAATTTAACATTTCATTGAGGTATGTTTTATGAAAAAGGGTTTAGAGGGATCCCCATGTCATTATTAAAACCTCAAATACCCTTGACCATACCCATGAAAAGTAATCAACCATTAAAAAAATTATTTATAGTATGTTTTCTCTATACAAATTCAATTAATATTTTTTTGGTTAAAATTCAATGTGTTTTTCTATCACTCTTACCTTAAATTTATTTTTAAGAAAAATCAATCCATTCACTAATTCATATGGTGGGTGAATCTCCTATAGAATACTGGTCTAGATATTTAATATATGAGAGGAGTTTAAATGAAGTAACTAGACACATAAGTAGGATTTACCCAACATTGGACCACTATATATAATCATCACTTCACAATGGAGAATTATTCCTTGAGGGGAGCCTTTGTGATTTAGAGGACATTAACCCATGGAATGTAGACATTTTGAATTTTTAGTAGCATCTAGGGTCCCCACATATTTTATAACATCGTAATCCCATGGACATAATAATGACTCACAATGGTATATTTGGGATATCCCATGCATGTGGAGAATTTATAGTGACTGGGTTATTCATAATTGTGTCCCCAACTGTGATTTGATATCTAATTTGAAATTCACCTATATAATCGAATTTAGGGGACACTGTAATGACCGAATATTTTTGAGTAGTATATTAACTTACTCTTAATGATTTAATAAGATGTTATTGGTTAATGAAGAAAGAGGAGTCGATGGCTTCATCCAGTAGACTCGACCCTTATGAAGCCCACTTATCAGAGCTTGGGAAGGAGGTATCATCTGTGGGCTTCGCTTTGGACCAAGCCCAAGCCAAACTCCAACGTGTCAAGATTGAACGGAAACACCTACGGGAGAAGTTCAAGTTAGTAGAGATTACTAATAGGGCAATGTTATCTGAGCCTCCCTCAGATTCTCTCACCATAGCACACCTTACACTTAGGTCTTATGCCGGTGTTATAAGGGGCTATGTGACGAGACCCTAGCTTCCTTGTGTAATCCTTTCGAGTGAATAAATTGAGATTTCTTCCTTTAATGATGTTTGTGAAATTTCAAATGTACAGATAATTTTAGAATGTATTTTATAAATGAATTTTGAAAAAAAAGGATATTTTAAAATATTTATGAAAACACTAAATAACTAATGCTGTGTAATGATTTTCAAAAAATGGTCTTCTACAAAAGTGTTCAGTAAGGAATTTAGAGTCTAATAATATCAACTTAATTTTTGATGAATAGTAATTTATGAATAGTGATTTTACACTTAGGATTAGTAATGTGACCAAATGGATTAGTAATTTCACTCAAAGAAAGTTTTAATATATTTTAGACACCTAGATTAAGAAATGTGATTCAATAAATTGGGTAAATAACGGTTTCATAAATTATTAGTCAAGTATTAGTTTTTTTGGATGAATAGTGTTTTTAATTAAAAATTTAATTTAAAATAATTAGAAAATTATTTTTATAAAAAGGACTTTATTTTTTAACTCAGAGCATCGATATTATGTTAAGGTAATTTTTGGGGATTTTTCTGAAAAAAATGAATTTTTGATGAATAGTTTTTTTATTTAATAATTAAATTAAAAATATTTAGAAAATTATTTTTATAAAATGGATTTCATTTTTGAAATCAGAGCATTGATATTTGGTTAAGGAGAAATTTTGGGATTATTCTGAGAAAGTTGAATTTTCAGTGAATAGTAAAAATACAGTTTTAGGGTTTCGGTATGTTTAATGACATCCTAACTGTGTCATGATGATGTCATGAGATATATAAAGGGTTGGCCGACCAAGGGTGATGAATTATTGTTTTGGGGGCCCCATGTGGCCTAACTTTATGAAAAATATCATGAGAGAGCACATAGGTTTGAGAAAAGCACTTGTGAGGTGTCCCTTGGCCATTATTGCCTTGTCCCCTCACTTTCCCTATAAATAACCACCCTTTCCTCCTTTAGTTTTCACTCCCAACTCTCCCCCAACGATGTTCTGGTCTCCTTACCTCCCAAGGAGTCCTACCAAGGTGCCCCCAAGCCCTCAAGGTCCAAACCTTTGAGTTTCAAGAGTCACGTTTTAAGGTAAGGGATCCGACCCCTCTCTTTCTTTTCATGTAATCTCTTTTATTTCATTCCTTTTATGATCCATGTTCTTATGTGAGAGGATGTTCTTTTATATTCCTATTACTGCCCTTTTCATTCTTATATGATGAGATATCCCCTCTTACTCTCATCATTTCATTTTATGAATGTATAAGTGATGTCGTTAGGCTGTCGAATTTTTTAAGGGATTATTTCACCCTTCTCTTTTTTTCAAGTTTGATTTTCATGTCAAGTATTTCAAGTTCCTTTTTATTATGTTGGGGTATGATCTCTATATCTATCATACTGATCTCTTATGATCATATGATGAGAGACCCTATTTGATCTTGTCAATTCATTTTTATTGAAGTTTAAGTGACACCGTTAAGCTGCCGAATTTTCATAAGAGAAATCTAATTTTTGTCTTCCTTCCATGTTTTTCATTTCAAATGGTATGTCCTTAAAATTTCATTACCATGTCCATATATCCATCTTATTCTCTCCCCCTACTGTTTTATAGATCATTTATGAGTGGGTGACCCATGTCACCTCTCTTTTCAATGTTTTCTAAAACCTTGTAACATAGCCGTTATGCTGCAGAATTTCCGTCTCAAAATGCCTCTCTCTCTTTTATCAAAAAATATTTTATGTTATAAAGTGAATACACAAAGCCCTTATTTCTACAAGGGTATTCACATATATATCAAAATGTTCTATTTTAAATTCTGGGATTTACATACATGAGACCCACTTTCCCTTTCCGTGGGTTTAAAGTGACGTAAAGATCATGTCCTTAAAGCAGTTTTTAAAACGTTATGATTATGAAATGAAACAAATTTATTGTATGCTATATGGGTTATTTATGAAATGTTTGATGATGATATATGTGGCTCACATTATAATAAAGGAAAATTTAAGGGTGCACCTTGATAGCGCTCCAATGCATTGGGTAATGATGTAACCACTAGAGATTACAATTTTCACGATACCTTGGTGAATAACCTTTGTAATTTTCAAATGACACCTTGGGGATGGACCTTGGTGATATGTTCATGATTGTCTATGTTAAATGATGTATCCACATCTTCAAGTTATTAAAAATGTTATTTTTATTATGAAATGCCTCATGATTTATTTCTCATGCCTTAAAGTTCTTTTCTTGTTCTTATTGAAGTATATCAAGTTCACATGTAAAATGTTCCTCTTGTTTCCCTTACTGGGCCTCCCGATCACCCTTTCTTTTGATGTATGTCCCCAGGTTATGAGATGAAGTAATGAACCTAGGATGAACTTAAGGAGAATCCTTTCAAGTGTTTAAGAAGAATGTTTTATGTTGTTTTCATGTATTATGTTCCTGGTTTCCAAGACACTAGACCTTAAAGATCCTCAGTTTTGTGTAATGTAATGAAAGTTTATGTTATAAAATGGCGGGATGCTATAGTTGGTATCAAAGGATGGTTTAGTTATTTGTGGAAATTAGGATATAAAAACTTTAGGAAGAACCCTATAGAAAAGTTTAAATATAGGAAGACTTCCTGGTATTTTGGTAAGTATTGAGTAAGTGGTTTATCAAACAAATACATCCCTGTCTGGATACGAGCAGGTAGAGGCGGCTCTGGCACGGATGTACATAGGGGTAAAACCCGAAAACACCGCTTTGAGCTAGACTCGAACGGGAACTGGTGCACGATAACGGGCCTTGCTGCACTCTTGGTTACGACACTCCCGGGGGATATGTTTGGTTAATCACAAGATTTTTATGAATCATTATGAAGGAATTATAGAAAAGTGTAATTTTATAAGCATGAAGTCTTAGTTAAAAGATCCATAAATGAAATAAGTTTCTCACTAAGGTTTTATTCTTTTAGAAAATGGCGGTAAATAGGAGGAACCGTGCCGATGGTGACCGCAATGCACCATGTGCTGACGGCCCTCCGATGGAAGCCGGAATGGAAATATTCATGCGAATGATGAACCAACTGACTCAAGTTATGAGTAATAACTTGAATCAAGATGAGAGGATGACCTCACCACGAAGGGAACAACTTTCTGTTGAGTCCTTCATGCATCAACGACCACCAACATTCAGTGGATCTACTGACCCATTGGTTGCGGAACAATGGATACACTCCATTGAAAAGATCTTTTCTGTACTTCGTTGTTCGGGACAAGAAAATGTCACCCTTGCTATTTACCGCCTAGAGGGAGAAGCTGATCAGTGATGGTAACTGATCAAAAACACGAAGCCACGAGGAGAGATGGAAGCTATGGAGTGGGAAGAGTTCTAGGGAATATTCTTTAACAAGTATTTCCCTCGTTCGATGAGAACGAAAATGGAGAAAGAGTTTCTCGAGCTGAAGCAAAAGGAGAATGAATCAGTTGGAACCTACGAGATGAACTTCACAAGGCTTTCCCGTTATACCTCAAGCTTCGTCATGGACCCTAATGGGAAGGTTGATAGATTCTTTGGTGGACTACGACCTCATCTGCGGAAGAATCTAGCCAACAGGGACTATGATAGCAATGAAGAAATAGTTCGAAGTGCCATGAAAGTTGAACTAGAGTTTGGGGAGACACAGTGGTCTCACAAATCTAATGAGAAGAAGAGAAATCTAGAACCGAGCCTGGGAAGAAGTTTTGATCAGGAAAGAGGTGGAAAGCATATGCAACATGCCACATGCAATAAATGTGGAAAGAAGCATTCGGGAAACTGCTTGATCAGAAGTGGTAAGTGCTATATGTGAGGAAAAGAAGGCCATATTTCTCAGAATTGTCGTAGTGATGTGAAGCCTCAACTTCCCAACACTAACGACAGAGGAAAGATGGTTCTGGCCCTACCCGAAGTCACATGCTTCAAGTGTGGAGAACTTGGGCACTTTGCTAATCAATGTCCAAATCCGAGGGCGGTGGAGGGGAATCACCATCAACCTCATCAGAGGCCAAGGGAGCAAGGTCGTGCTTTCGCTATCACAACATCTGAAGTTGAAGTTCCAAATGATGTGGTAGCAGGTACTCTTGTCGTCCTCTCAAAACTAGCAAGTACTTTATTTGATTCTGGTTCCACGCATTCCTTTATTTCCTCCAAGTTTGCAAGGAATATAGAATCAATCCCCGAACTGCTAGAGGTAGAGTTGTCAGTCAAGACTCCAAGTGGGATTATCCATGAATCAACAGTGTTTAGAGACTCTAGTGTTTACTTTAGTGAGCACAATCTTATCGCAAATCTAGTAGTCATTCCCATGTTGGAAATCAACGTTATACAAGGGAGGGACTGGCTCTCAAAGTATAATGCTAAGATCAAATGCAGAAGTAAGGAAATCTCAGTAGTCTTGAATGAACGACCTAAAGTTATCTTCCAAGGAAAGATATCCCAAACTGATCCCTATCTAGAAGCACCTCCTATAGCTTTCTTTATGGAGTTAATCGGTGATGAGGAAGAAGGGAAAGGGAGCATACAAATTGAAGATGTTCCGATTGTTCAGGAATACATGGATGTATTTCCTGAGGAGTTACCTGGACCTCCCCCAGAAAGAGAGGTAGAGTTCTCCATTGAACTCGTACCTGGGTCCCAACCGATATCAAAGACTCCATATAGAATGGCAAATGTGGAGCGTGAAGAGTTAAAGAAACAACTCCAAGACTTGTTGGAGAAGGGGTTTATCCGACCGAGTGTGTCTCCTTGGGGAGCACCAGTTCTCTTTGTGAAGAAGAAGGATGGATCAATGCGGCTATGCATTGATTATAGAGAACTGAACGGGATCACAGTGAGGAACAGATATCCTCTTCCAAGAATTGATGATTTATTTGACCAACTTCGCGGGGCTCAATTCTTCCCTAAGATTGACCTTCGATATGGTTATCATCAACTGAGGGTGAAGAAGGAAGATATTCCAAAGGCTGCCTTCTGATCAAGATATGGGCATTATGAGTTTACTGTTATGCCCTTCGGCTTGACTAATGCTCCTTCTATTTTCATGTATTTGATGAATAGAGTCTTTAGGGACTACCTTGATAACTTTGTGGTAGTTTTTATTGATGATATTTTGATATATTCGAAAAGTCGTGAGGAGCATGAAGATCATCTAAGGGTTATATTGAAAACTCTGTAGAAGGAGAGGCTCATTGGGAAGTTCAGCAAGTGTGAGTTTTGGTTACAATAGGTGGCTTTCTTGGGGCACATCGTAACCAATGAAGGAATCTCGATTGACCCTGCAAAGACAATGGTTGTGGAGGAGTGGCCTCAAACCACAATAGTAACTGAGTTTCGTAGTTTCCTTGGTTTAGCGGGATATTATAGGAGGTTTGTGAAAAACTTTTCACGGCTTTCTAATCCACTAACCAAGTTGACTCAAAAAGGGGGTAAGTTCATCTGGACAAAGGAATGCGAGGAAAGTTTCCATGAGCTGAAGAAGAGATTGGTTACTGCACCTGTTTTAACACTACCCTCTATCGGAGAAGGATTCGTTATTTTTATCGATGCATCTCTGAAAGGGATTGGGTGCGTCCTCATGAAAAATGACCAGGTGATTGCTTATGCATCTCGACAGTTGGAGATTCATGAGCAGAATTATCCTACGCATGATCTAGAGCTGGCGGCAGTTGTTTTTGCTCTAAATATATGGAGGCACTATTTTTATGGGGAGAAATGTGATATATACACTGACCACCAAAGTCTAAAGTATATTTTCACACAGAAATAATTGAACATGAGACAAAGGAGATGGTTGGAGCTTATTAAAGACTATGATTGTTCAATACATTACCACCCTGGAAGAGCAAACAAAGTCACGGATGTGTTAAGCAGGAAAGATCCTGTTGTTTTGGCAACAATGAGGATCTTAGGAGATCCCTTGATTAAAGATTTAGTAAAACTGGACATGGGAATTATAAGGAAAGGGACATCATCAACCCTATCCCAAATTATTTCCCAACCTTCATTACTAGAGAAGATCAAGAAGGCTAAAAAAGGTGATCCTTTGCTGCAGGAGAAGTGCGAGGCTGTGAAGGATGGTAAGTTCCCTGATTTCAATGTCGATCAAGAAGGTGTATTGAAATTTTATACAAGACTATGTGTTCCATCTATTCCAGAGATAAAGAAATAACTGATGGATGAAGCTCATAGCTCTACTTTCTCTATACATCCGGGAAGCACTAAGATGTATAGAGACCTTCGTGATCATTATTGGTGGGATAACATGAAGAGGGAGATTGCCGATTACACTACAAGGTGCCTGGTGTGTCAGCAAGTAAAGGCAGAAAGACAACTTCCTAAGGGGGTATTACAACCGCTACCCATACCAGTATAGAAGTGGGATAATATCACCATGGACTTTGTAACTAGTCTCCCAAAAACGTCCAAAGGAAACAATGCGATATGGGTTATTGTGGACCGTCTCACCAAGACAGCCCATTTTATCTCTATTCGGGAAGATTTCTCTCTGGATCAGCTTGCCAAGATATACGTGAAGGAAGTGGTAAGGCTGCATGGGGTACCACTATCCATCGTATCTGATCGTGACCCAAGATTCACATCAAAATTCTGGAGAAGTCTTCAACATGCTCTGAATACTGAATTGAATTTTAGTACGGCCTATCATCCTTAAACTGATAGCCAATCTGAAAGGACTATTCAGACACTCGAAGACATGCTGAGATTATGCTCAATGGAATTTAAAGGTGGATGGGATCAACACCTCCCATTAGTTGTGTTCTCCTATAACAACAGCTACCATTCGAGTATTCAGATGGAACCCTATGAAGCTCTGTATGGAAAGCGATGTATAACTCCTACTTGTTGGGATGAAACTGGTGAGAGGAAGCTTCTTGGGCCTGATCTCGTGCAAGAGATGACGGAACAGGTTCATGCCATCCAACAACACATAAAAGCTGCTCAGAGTCGGCAGAAGAGCTATGATGACAATCGTCGAAGGGACTTGGAGTTTGGTGTTGGTGACAAAGTCTTCCATCGAATTTCTCTATGGAAGAGAGTCATGCGGTTTGGGAAGAAAGGGAAGCTCAGCCCTAGGTACATTGGCCCCTATGAAATCCTTGATCGCATAGGAGCAGTGTCCTATCGTCTAGCACTTCCACCGAACCTATCTCAAGTTCACAATGTCTTCCATGTATCTCTCTTGAGGAAGTACATACCCGACCCTTCCCATGTACTGAACCCAGAGGTGGTACAACTGGAACATGACCTCTCTTATGAGGAGCAGCCAATGGAGATCTTGGACCGTAGAGACAAGGTTCTACGAAACAAGACTACCCACCTTGTGAAAGTGTTGTGGAGGAATCATAAGTATGAAGAAGCGACTTGGGAGACTGACGAAACGATGAAGCAAAAGTTCCCTCACCTTTTCGACTAGGCCTCAAGTATAAATTTTAGGGATGAAATTTCTTAAGGAGGGAAGAATGTAACGACCCAATCTTTTTGAGTAGTATATTAACTTACTCTTAATGATTTAATAAGATGTTATTGGTTAATGCAGAAAGAGGAGTCGATGGCTTCATCCAGTAGACTCGACCCTTATGAAGCCCACTTATCAGAGCTTGGGAAGGAGGTAGCATCTGTGGGCTTCGCTTTGGACCAAGCCCAAGCCGAACTCCAGCGTGTCAAGCTTGAATGGAAACGCCTACGGGAGAAGTTCAAGTTAGTAGAGATTACTACTAGGGAAATGTTATCCGAGCCTCCCTCAGATTCTCTCACCATAGCACACCTTACACTTAGGTCTTATTCCGGTGTTATAAGGGGCTATGTGACGAGACCCTAGCTTCCTTGTGTAATCCTTTCGAGTGAATAAATTGAGATTTCTTCCTTTAATGATGTTTGTGAAATTTCAAATGTACAGATAATTTTAGAATGTATTTTATTTATGAATTTTGAAAAAATGGATATTTTAAAATATTTATGAAAACCCTAAATAACTAATAATGTGTAATGATTTTCAAAAAATGGCCTTCTACAAAAGTGTTCAATAAGGAATTTGGAGTCTAATAAGATCAACTTAATTTTTGATGAATAGTAATTTATGAATAGTGATTTTACGCTTAGGATTAGTAATGTGACCAAATGGATTAGTAATTTCACTCAAAGAAAGTTTTAATACAATTTAGACACCTATATTAAGTAATGTGATTCAATAAAATGGGTAAATAACGGTTTCATAAATTATTAGTCAAGTATTAGTTTTTTCGTATGAATAGTGTTTTTTAATTAACAATTTAATTAAAAATAATTAGAAAATTATTTTAATAAAAAGGACTTTATTTTTGAACTCAGAGCATCGATATTATATTAAGGTAATTTTTGGGGATTTTTCTGAAAAAATGAATTTTCGATGAATAGTGTTTTTATTTAATAAGTAAATTAAAAATATTTAGAAAATTATTTTTATAAAATGGATTTCATTTTTGAAATCAGAGCATTGATATTTGGTTAAGGAGAAATTTTGGTATTATTCTGAGAAAGTTGAATTTTCAGTGAATAGAAAAAATACAGTTTTAGGGTTTCGGTATGTTTAATGACATCCTAACTGTGTCATGATGATGTCATGAGATATTTCAAGGGTTGTCCGGCCAAGTGTGATGAATTATTGTTTTGGGGTCCCCATGTGGCCTAACTTTATGAAAAATATCATGAGAGAGCGCATGGGTTTGAGAAAAGCACTTGTGAGGTGTCCCTTGGCCATTATTGCCTTGTCCCCTCACTTTCCCTATAAATACCCACCCTTTCCTCCTTTATTTTTCACTCACAACTCTCCCCCAACGAAGTTCTGGTCTCCTTACCTCCCAAGGAGTCCTCCCAAGGTGCCCCCAAGCCCTCAAGGTCCAAACCTTTGAGTTTCAAGAGTCACGTTTTAAGGTAAGGGATCTGACCCCTCTCTTTCTTTTCATGTAATCTCTTTTATGTCAGTCCTTTTATGCTCCATGTTCTTATGTGAGAGGATGTCCTTTTATATTCCTCTTACTGCCCTTTTCATTCTTATATGATGATAGATCCCCTCTTACTATCATCATTTCATTTTATGAATGTATAAGTGATGCCGTTAGGCTGCCGAATTTTTTAAGGGATTCTTTCACCCTTCTCTTTTTTTCAAGTTTGATTTTCATGTCAAGTATTTCAAGTTCCTTTTTATTATGTTGGGGTATGATCTCTATATCTATCATAATGATCTCTTATGATCATATGATGAGAGACCCTATTTGATCTTGTCAATACATTTTTATTGATGTTTAAGTGACAACGTTAGGCTGCCGAATTTTCATAAGAGAAATCAAATTTTTGTCTTCCTTCCATGTTTTTCATTTCAAATGGCTTGTCCTTAAAATTTCATTACCATGTCCATATATCCATCTTATTCTCTCCCCCTACTGTTTTATGGATCATTTATGAGTGGGTGACCCATGTCCCCTCTCTTTTCAATGTTTTCTAAAACCTTGTAACATAACCGTTATGCTGCAGAATTTCTGTCTCAAAATGCCTCTCTCTCTTTTCTCAAAAATTATTTTATGTTATAAAGTGAATACACAAAGCCCTTATTTCTAAAAGGGTATTCACATATATATCAAAATGTTCTATTTTAAATTCTGGGATTTACATACATGAGACCCACTTTCCCTTTCCGTGGGTTTAAAGTGACGTAAAGATCATGTCCTTAAAGCAGTTTTTAAAACGTTATGATTATGAAATGAAACCCATTTATTGTATGCTATATGGGTTATTTATGAAATGTTTGATGATGATATATGTGGCTCACATGATAATAAAGGCAAATTTAAGGGTTCTCCCTGATAGCGCTCCAATGCATTGGGTAATGATGTAACCACTAGAGATTACAATTTTCACGATACCTTGGTGAATAACCTTTGTAATTTTCAAATGACACCTTGGGGATGGACCTTGGTGATATGTTCATGATTGTCTATGCTAAATGATGTAGCCACATCTTCAAGTTATGAAAAATGTTATTTTTATTATGAAATGCCTCATGATTTCTTTCTCATTCCTTAAAGTTCTTTTCTTGTTCTTATTGAAGTATATCAAGTTCACATGTAAAATGTTCCTCTTGTTTCCCTTACTGGGCCTCCTGCTCACCCTTTCTTTTGATGTATGTCCCCAGGTTATGAGATTCAGTAATGAACCTAGGATGAACTTAAGGAGAAGCCTTTCAAGTGTTTACGAAGAATGTTTTATGTTGTTTTCATGTATTATGTTCCTGGTTTCCAAGACACTAGACCTTAAAGATCCTCGGTTTTGTGTAATGTAATGAAAGTTTATGTTATAAAATGGCGGGATTCTATAGACACTTTTGAAATAATGTATATCATAAAAGGTCCTTGAATTTTGGCTTATTGGTTAACATTATGTAGATATGCCCATAAATTTTGTAATTCATTTACATGATGCCAATTCAAAGGGAATATATCAAAGAGAAATAAAATTACGCAATAATTCATGTTATTTTTTAGATCTCAGATATATGGGGAAATGAAATCATAATTCCTTTTTTAAATTCATTTTTCTTTGTATACATTCTGTAGTCTATGTCTCAAAAAGGGTTAAATAAAAGGCCACTAGGGCCGACAACATTCGAGTAGTTATCAATTTTGTGATATATCAATACTTTGGTTGGTTTGGTTTGTAATGATTCACTATTAGAGACCAATATTTAAATATTTGTGTTCGAAAAATGAAAATATTGATCCATAATTATGTGTATGACCATAAAGTATCCTCTTCATATCACCCTCAAACAAATAAACAAGCAGAAATTTCAATTTTTTAAGTTAGGGGAATCTTGAAAAAAATGGTACAACCTAGTAGGAATGATTAGAGTTTTTTATAGATGAATAACTATAGGCATACTATATTTTTTTAAACCCTACTCATATGGTCAACATATATATATTTTTTAACAAAATTTTATCTCCCAGTAGTGCTAGAGAACCATTCATATTGTTCTATTAAAAAAATAATTTGAATCACTTAGATGCTGGTGATCACAGGACGTTACATATTCCTAAGTTGGAAGAAATTTTGAATGATTTATATGGAAAAAGATATACATAAAAAGAGAATAAAAATACTATATATAGTGATATAATTATTCAGTTGATGTTTTATATTTTTGAGAAGTTCCTCATGTATAATTCCAAGATAAATCACCAGCTAATTAAGCTTTGTTCTTGATGTCTCAGTCATTATAAAGATTCTAATGTTTACCATTCTTGTTTAATATATGTTTTTAATGATAAGAGTTTCCATAGGTCTACTATTATTGTAAAAAATCTATACAATTTTATGATGATTTATCAAATCATTCAGTGAAAAAAAATCTAGTTGATGAATTTAACATATGACATTATTTGGCAGGTTTCTCCTTATCCGATCATTTATTTAGTTTTCTATTTATTTAATCTACTTTCCTTAGGGGAAATATAATTTTTATGTGTGGGGGAGGGTGAAATTGGATTTTTGGGATATAAATTCAAAAAATAAAATAAAAACCAAATCAAACTCATTGTGTTTCTATTTTTTGTTTGTTCATCTTTATTTTGTGTTTCCTGAAAAACATTAACCGGAAAGAGAACATTCAAATTTAGTTTTCATGCGTGAGTGTATTGTGTGAAAAAATACTTTGTTTTGTAAAAAATATTACAAACTAAGGTTGATATGGAATATTTTTCTAGAATTTTAACTTTTAAAACATTTAAAGGATTTTAATGGATTTTTGAAACCAGTACCTCATTAGCAAAGAAAAATATTTTAAATCCCTTACCCAAGATACATTCTAAGAATTTATTATATTTTATTAGTTTTTTGAGTGTCTTATATCTTTTATAGAAACTATAAAATGTCTTTATTTTATTTAAATCAATAAGATTCTAGTGTTTTTCAACAATTATAGATTCCATCATTACATTGAAAATCTCTTTGTAAACGAAACTCTTATTTTGGGAAACCATTATATTTATGCCATCTTAAGATTTAAATTCCTTGAATTTATAATCAGGTTTTTATTTTAGATGCTAATTTATCATTACCTACATGTGTCTTTTATATATTTTTGTTTTATTTTCACTAAGTGTGAGGGATATGTTGTTTCCATTGGAATTCTAAGAAAAAAGTCATTTGTATGGGTTGAGTGAAAAGGTTCTTATTTTTTTTATGGTTAGTAGGTTCATAATCCATTTTATATAATTATTTTAAAATTTTTTCCTTCTTTATCTCTAAATAAATTTTCTTGTAAAAAAGTTGTTTTGAAAATTAGAAAAAAGTAGAATAAAAGAAAATGAAATTGAGAAAAAAGATGTTTAATAAAAATTATTCCTTGACTGTATGTGACCCAAAAAATATAAAAAATATGTATAGTGAGTTTTAAGTGATATTATTTATGAGGGTATGAGTTAGTACAATACTTATTAAAATTTTTTAATTTGTAAATTCTTTTTTTACTTTATAGAATAAACACTCCTCTTCTACCTCATATATTTAAACATCATATATAACAAACCCTCGAACTGTAGAAAACATGTTGGAATTACCCTTGAGTATAACACTAGTTTCTACATGGAATGAAAATTTTATGTCAAAAAGAATATAGTAATATCACATGAGATTTAAAAAATGAGCATAAATCAACTTCATTATTTTCTTGGAGTGAAGAGGGAAAAGTTCTATGTAATGTATGTTGTGACATGTATCATGGGAAAAAACCAATTTTTACCACATTTTAATGTCAGATAAAAAAATAATAGGAAGATTTATTATAACAAATAGATAGGTTGGATATAATTTAAAAAGAATTTTTGGAATTCTTCTCATCTTTGATTTAGGACTGGGATTTGAATTGTATATATGAATTTTACCCAGTGGAAAATGGTTTAGGTGTGGGGGTGTGAACCTATAGAAATATATAATATATTGTTACCATTATAGTTATTTATTAAACTATTTATTGGTTTAATAACCCAATTTTAATTCCATTTCAATCAATGTATATTATGAAATCTTGGGTTGAAAACATGCTTAAAATGATTTAATTACATAATGGCCCAATCTGACACCAGTACACTATTTCTATAATAACATTATATAAAGTTTATAAAATGTGGGAATTAATTTTTTTAAGATTATATGATCATGGGGATTAATCCAACCGAAGAATTCTACATCTAAGAGAAGAGGGCCAATATAGGCTCATACTGTGAATAATTTTTAGGTGTGATGGAATGTACTCAACTGTAGTTATTGGGTCATACCTTAGGTTTCGTAACTCCAATTGGGATTATTCCACCTCTATTGGTTAGAGAAATAAATGTCTATCTATCTGCACAATTTCATTTAATTATTCACTAATTATGTTAGTAAACTAAAAGGAACAATTTTAGAGAGAATTACTTTATATAACATCCCTCCTATCCTCATAGATACATTTATTATTTTGTGGAAAATGGATTGTAATTATCCAATAAATTAATCATATACCTAATTATTAAATTATTATCAATCATAGTTTGTGTTTTGACTTATTTGTATGTGGTTCTTTATCATATATTTCATCATCCCCTTTAATGGAGTTCTAAACTCCTTGTGACCACCTGTAGAGGAATGTGATGTAAATACCAAGATTCATGTTTTCATTATTTTAATTTATTTTTAAAGTACATGTTTTATGATGTTTTTCATCATCCTATCCTATTATTTAATTTCTATATTTATTTTTATGTCATAATGAAACTCAGATAATCATGTTTTGGGGTACCCATTCATATGATGTTTCACAAAACATTCACCAATTATTCTTTCTTTATAAATTATGATGTTTGTATGGTTCATATTTCTAAATTTAATTGAAAAATTAAATTCCATGGACATGAAAATTTATATCATAGTATCTCACTGAAATAACATACAAACGTGTAAAATAGTTCATGTTCGTAATTTTCTTCCTTGGTGAGTTTCTGTTATGATGTCAGATAGAAATCTCCCTATCATCCGCAGTAGTCACTGAATTGTTTAGAGATTTTGACGAAACCCTATGAGGTATACTAGTATAAAACCATTCAAAATATAATTATAGGTATTAAAAACCATGGACTAAAATATATTATCCCTATCTATTGTTGTGATTAAGGATGATCATCCTGATATTTCCCTAGGTTGATCATGGTTAATTAAATCAATTAATTTTTTATTTATTTTGTCACTTGTTTATATATTATTTCCATTAAAATTAAAAAACAATATATTGAAGTTTATAACTCCTGGTTTCCATAAAAAAATATTATTAAAAAAATAATCTAAGACACTAGCAAGAGAAGACCTAGGGTTCTTGATATAATGTTGAAGTAATATTAAAAAACAAAATATTTAATTTCAAGTGATTGACAACCTGATAAAAAATTAATTGGGAGTTAAACCAAATTCCCTATGGTAATGTGTGCACTATATTATGTTTTATTAGAAGTGTTCATGAAATATGTTTATGACTTAATGTTTTATTTTGTTTCCACATTATTTTGATACCTTGATTCTTTGATATCTTCCTATTTATTCAAAAATCTTGATGTTATGTTTCATTACATAAGTTCTATGTTTTAATGGGTAATAAATAATTTTTATGTAATCATGTATCATGATTACAATCACATATCCTTACGATTATAAAATTTCCACCTATGATATTTGTTTTTTATTTCTTCTATTTACCCTAACTGAGTGTTTTAGTGAACCATTATTATGTTTCCTTCTACCATAGTGATCCTGAAAATTATTAAGTATAACATGTCTAGATGGCTATCATTTAGTGATAATTATGAAGGATATGTAAAATTCTTATTGTAAAATATAAAATAATTGGTTTAGTGGAAAAACAATTTCTTTTTAATAGATAAGATATCAATCTTTTTAATTGATGGGTTTTCCTAATTCCCTAAAAATATTATCTAAAATGCCTTTGGTATGTCAATTATTAGATATTATTTTTCTATATTATAATTATGGTTAGTTATGTTTGGAACTCATAAGTTGGCATCAAATCTAATTTTCAAAAATGACATTTTCCACAACTATTGTGAGTTTTGGTAGAGGTTACTTAGTTGATATCATATTAGGGTTTAGTTAACATTAGATTGTATTATTTTAGAAAATGAAAATATTTTCAGAGTTTTGATACCATTAAGGGTCAATATGATTATGATTGATCAAAAGATACAAAGCATAAATTAACATTGGAAGTCTTATGTGATTTTATTTTAAGGTTTTTATTTATATATTATGAAATATTAATTGGTATTTATATACAATAAAATATTGAGGTATAGATACACCATTGGTTTCAATATGAATTTATTTCAGGGTTATTAATCCGAATTGGGACAATGTGGTGTTGATTTTCAGAATATTATTTTAGATAACATTGGAAATTGAAAAAATGTTTGTTCTAAAAGAATATGTTTGTTACTTGGTAATGATTAATATCTTTTGGTAGTTTTTTTATTAGTGAAATATTGATTGATATGTGATTTTATGTTTTTTTTTGAGACAAAAGGGTATATTGACTTTTGGGTGAATAAGATTCCATGTTTTTTTAGTTTAAAATATAGTATAATGATAATGATAATTTCTTTTTAATTTTTTGGGATTATTTTATTGATATTATGATGGTAGAACTTATAGAAAAATATATTTTACTAATAAGGTAAGAGGTTGATATAATTATTTCATAGATGAACTCAATGTTTCATAGATTTTAATAAATGTGTCATATGATAATCAAAATAATGATTAATATTTCATGTTTATCTGATGGTTAGATTGTATAAGATATTTTCACTATTCTATATAACCATTTTTGAAATAGTATTTTTTTTGGAAATTGATCATGAGAATGAATCTATAAAGGGTATGCCTATTTAAAATCTAATGTGATTTAAAGAGGAAAATTTGGAATTTCATTTTTTGACTAATGAAAATATAAATATATGTAAATTATGATGTAAAATATGAGTTTCCTAATAATAAAGAAGATAGAAAGGTTGATTTCATGTTCAAAACTCTAATATGTTTCATGAAAACATTAAGAACACTCACATCTATTTTCATCGGCAAGAGAAATTAATATTTCAATGAAACAATTTATTTGATGGTGTAGAATGTAACATCACATAATTTTAGTTTCAATTTTCCTATAAAAAAAATACAATGTTTAAAAAATATTATCATAGAAAAAACTGAAAAAACATAAAAAGTTTGATATATTACAATTCAGTATACAAAATAATAAATTATGAGAATATAATGTGAAATATATTTTACGAAAATTATAATACGAGTAAAACCATCTGTAAATAAAAAAACTATTCTGAAAAAATATATTAAATTCCTTACATATTCTTATTATTGATTTGATGAATAATTTGATATTTTCTAATGCTAATTAATTGAAAAAATTTATTAGTTAGTAGATGAATAACTACTTTTAATTGGATGTGAATAAAATAATTAAATATTAAAAAGGGATAGTTATTTTAAAAAATATTTTCAAAAGGCCATGTATTTTTATATATAATTAAATTAGAATTTTTTAGTGGATTATAAAAAAAATTACTATGAAAACAAGACATAAATACTATATTAATTATTAATTGATATGAAATATTATTTATAACACTTAATGTTTAAAATGAAATTTCTTAATTAAAACTTTATGTCATTATATTTTTTTAAATTAAAAGATAAATTCTAAAATTTTATAATTCTAATTTGATATAATAAAATTTATTTTTGAACAAATAATGAAAAAATTATCTTTAGTTGATTTTTTCGAGAATTTTATGAAAAATATTATTTTTCTTAATAATAAAAATAGTGGTTTTAAAAATACCGTGTCCTTATTGACATCATCATGAAATAAATTTTACATTAAAGTTTATGTAAATTTCTATCAATATAAATAGTTATATATATCATTATATAGAATTCAAAATATTATCCATTTAATTTAAATTAAATTTTATATCAAGATAAATACTTGAAAACATTTATCACTTTTGACAGAGTGCTTTTGTAGCATTGGAAAAGTAAAAATTGGATTATTTATGATAATATATATAATTGGATAAGGCTTGGTTCCACATAGAAGGTAATATGATGTAAAATTAAATATTTTCATGTATATGTTAAAATTTTATAGTTATATGACAAGTAAATTATCTAGACGCTTGCGAAACATAGACGCGGTGCTTGTGCATGCAGAAGAAAAGTTGAATATATGGATTTAAAAAAATTTAAACAGATAATTTATGGGTTATTTTGGGTGGTTAATGAATTTTATAGAATGTATAAAATATAATTTATTATATAAATAATTAATCATGAATTTTATTTTCATTTTACATTTTAAATTTGAATGTACTAGAATACCGTAGAGAATTGAATTATGGAATTTTATGTTATCAAAGAGTACAGAATCAAAAAATATCACAAAACCTTATCTATTAATGCATGGATGATGGAAATTATTGCCTCTCCATACCCTTTATAAATTTTTATCCATTTTGTATCCATTTCTATTAAATATGAAATTCATTTTATATTAATAAATATCTATTAACAAAAATTTCAACCTTCTCATTTAAAATATAACCCTTCTGGTAGTACTTCAATGTGACACATGAAATTACATAATAAAATTTCATCAATTTTCCCATTTATATTCTTCATCCACTATTTCTCAATTATATTTATCAATTTTATATTTTATAAAAAAATATAATTATTCTTCTATAATGACAATAACACAAAAAAAACACTTTATAATCATACTTATCCATTGAAAATGGAATGTTTCTGTTTGTGTCGGTTTAAACACCTAAATCAACAACATAATAAACTTTAATAGTTTATTTCTGAGAAAAATTAAATTCCAATATGATATAAATTTCAAATTAAATATTTTTTTTCCATGGATATTAAAATTTAATATTAATTTTTTTAATTATTAATAAATTACTATTTATTATTTAAAATTTATTGAAAAAAGAATCTTATAGATTTAATCATGGTGAAATATACCTGAAACGCACATGGAACGAACCTGGATCATCAAAAATCATTATGAAACATATATTCATGTACAAAAACTATTTTTTTGATAAAAAACTCATGAACATTTAATGATTATTAAATCCGATATACAGAAAACAATCAAGGAATGGATGAAACTAATAACAACGAATGATAAATACTAAAAAAAATAAAATAAAAACTATATAGTTTTTAAATATAAAAATTAATGTATAAATTAATACACTTGGATTAGGCCTTTAAATAAATGACTAATATTTATAATTGTATTATACATGATGTTCGAGTGCATTTAACTAAGCATAAATCCATGGTTTAGATTTCTATTAACATAATTTCTTTTCACCAAGTTTTAATGTTTATTCATAAATATCATTATTTAATGAGGTTTTCATTATACCAAATGATTTTTTAATTTTTATTTTCCAAAATTTTATGGGTATTTAAATTTCTATTACATAATATCATTTAAAAAAATTACATAAACAATTAAGGTGTTCATATGGTTTTTGATCTATATTTTTTGTCATTAAGATATACTCTATATTCACCACCATATTTATTTTGTATGATTTATATACTTCAAATGGTTCTATTTTTATTATATTTTTCATAAAATTATATATATTTATAAATCCAGATTTTTTATATATTTTAATATGATATTATTCAAATGTTTTTAAATTAGTTAGTGTTTCCCATATGAATTTTTTTTCTTCTAGATGTATTCTCTATTATGCACATATTCTATATTATATGGTGTATATAAACACTCTATTATTGTTTATATCATGATATTTTTTAATTACTAGTATTTAATTGTCGATTCAAATAACTAAATTTTAAATATATTTTGAATCAATTTTTATCAAATATAAGAGGGCTTCTTTCCCAATCCCACATTGATTTCTATATTTTTTTTTTCTAGGTAACTATTTAAGTGAATTACATGGTCTTTATCTCTAAAACCACATATATTTTATAATCTTATTTTTTATTTTTTGGTTATCAATTGTTTTATCCTTTCAATTATATTTTTCTCAAAATTCATTCAAATTAATTATGGTAAGTGGAGTAAACCTTATGTCTTATTTACAGTCAAAAATATTTTCCATCCATGTATACATTCTTTATATGGTTTAGGGAATGTTCTTCTCTACAAATCAATGGTTTATTATATTAATTTTATATTGATGTCAACTTCCATGTGAAAATCATAAAATGTGATTTTTTAACATCTTCTCAAACAATTTTATATTTTATTTACAAAAATGGTGAAAGAAATACCACTTTTTGATGTTTTACACATGAACATAACATCTTAATTTAATAGGTATTTTAATTAATTATTATTACACTTAAAATTTTTAGGGGTTTTCAATGTAACTTCTATGTATATATGTTTTGATTTATAAATTATAAAAATAATTTTCAATTTTTTAGAAGAATAAATAAAGTTATGTATTCAACTTGTTTTTGTTTTTATACTTCACTATATATATCATATCATTTACTACATTTCATTCCAAGGTTTCAATATTTTTAATTTTTTATAATTAATATTTTCAATGTCCTCTTTCCAGCGCCTTGAAATTGATTTTTTGCTGACTTATATGTTTTCTCAGGCCCCAACCCAGAAAACCCATGAAAAGTTTCTATAAAATGGAAGATTAAAATAATTAAAGGGTGTTATAGTTCCACATGGGATGGTGAATAGTGCCAATGAATCCTACAATATCTAATTGTAATGATTTTTTTATCCCAAAAGAACTAAAATTGAATATATATAGACATATATAACCAGAAATGAAATATTTCACAACAGAAAAAAATAGTGGTAGTGGTAAACCAAGTTGTGAAACCAAAACCAAGGTATATGTCAAAAAACAAAATCCATGAGAACTGAAAGTACTGATATATTATTTTTGTGCAATATGGGAGACATCCAACTCTCCCTCCATATGCTACCCATGCCCAACTTACATTAATCTTTGTTGACTCACTACATAAAATTTCCCCTCCCTGAATTATACAAAAAATATCTACAAACCCTTGTGGGAGTGTACAGGGTATGATAATGATATTCTCAATAGAACCCCACCCATGTGTTCCATATAAATTCTTTGTTAAATAAATTGTAACATCCCAAAAAGAATCTCCCTTTTTGGGATGGGGTGGTATGTAACCTCACATACAAATCTTTATATACAAGTGGAATCTAAATAACACTGAGGGAATATGCATCATATGTGTATACTAATACATTGGTATATATGAATATCATAGTGAAATGTATAATAGAATAAATAATCAAATGAATCATCAATAAATATGAGAAAAGAAATCAGTATGAAGAATCAATGATATCAGTATATAATGATATAATGAGATAACATACAATATCCAATGTCATACATACCAGTAGAAAGGGATACCCATTAGTGATGAGATGATGAAAAAAAGGAAACAAGGAAGAATAAATAAAATATTTTTCACTAGTAACAGTACAAGAGTATGTTCAGATATTTAGATGATCCCAAAAAATGAAACCTACTTAGTAATTTATCATGGGATCCCTACCCTTGGTCAAGTCCCTAATCAACAAGTATGCATATGAATCATGATTCCCAAGTTGTGGATGAGAAGAAACATAATAGTTCACCACAAAATGAGACCATAATATTAATTTAATATGTTTACAAAGGTTTGTTAATAGATATCAAATGAATACATAATTATTTTATAACCACACTAGGTCATTATATGCTAACCTGGATTTTATAAACCCTAATCCTACCTATATCGGTTCAATGCTCGAATTAAATTCATTTAGTACTACCATATCCAACAATATCTCAAGTCATTTTGTAGTACCATATGTCACAACCCCAATTATAATATTACTCATCTTGATGCTTCTTAGGTGGTCATAAATGTCACACTTACCCATACCGATGGTTTTGGGAGGTATAACCGATCAACCTAACTCATCTTAATGGTTCTTGGGAGGCCTAACATATCATATGGGCCTTTCTCAATGGATCTTGGGTGGCATAACATAACACATTGACCCATCCCGAAGGTTCCTAGTAGTCCACTATAAGTGACAAATATTAAAATTTCAAATTACAAAAATAATAATATCAAAATATATGGAAATATCATTCCATCTAATCCATTATCTATCTGGGTATATCCATCCCTAACTGAGCTTTAATATGTCACCCATGGTAAATGATTCTAATTGAAAACCCCATACATCACCCAAAATTCCAACTAGAATTTCCACCCAAACTATGTACTAACCCGATTCCCTCCTATCTATAGGGTACATAGTGCTCATAAAGTAAAAAATAGGTACATTTATAGATTATCTGTAAGTCCAATAGTCTTCCCACACACCCACATACAAAACGATTTGTGAAAAATTATGAATATGTATTATAACAGTCAAGTCATTCCTATATTAGGCTTGTCGAGACTAAAGAACCATGAATCAGTGTATTTAACAATATAGAGTCAGGAAACACCTAACATTAGTACTAAATTCTTAGAATTTTGGTTACAATTAGAAATAAATAGACAATTAACCATTATCAGAATCTAGAACAGCATTAGATTTAGTAGGAGGAACCAATATATTTAATTACGTACAATTCAGTAATGAAATTAGGTAAGGAATGTTGAATTATTCCAAAGTAAGCCTTATATATTAGAAAATTAATAAATGAGTAAGGTAAGAGAAGGTAGAGGTGTGAATATTATGTTATATAGAATTTAAAAATATCCCCTTATTAAAAATATTCATAGGGGTCCCACTAGCTAACCGATATCTCTAGATAGAATGGAAAAGCCCTTAAATAGTATACTAGCATGAAATTGAACCTATAATAGCTTGTTACAGTCCTAGAATCCTCCAATGATCCATTGAATAGATTTTTAATCTATCAATATGGATAAATAATAATAATAATAGTGAAATATTTTTTTAATTAAAAACATAATGAACCGTTACTTATCAAGGGTATTTAAAAACTCTCCATAGAAGGGATTATCATCCCTAATAAGTTATCCTAGGGGTCTTGGACAAAAAACTCCGACCACTATACCCATACATAAGATTCTCTCTCACATATTTCTTCTTGTATCCTCCATTATTTCAATCACACCCAAAAAGGAGGCACACCTTTCTTATGAATCACCTTTTCCCTTTAGTCCACAATTTTCAAGGATTATTCATCAAATGAGGCATTTGTATCCAACTCAACATCCATAATTTTAATCATACATGTCAGTTCTATATCATACTTCTAAATTTTTAAAACATGAATGATTTTAATCATACTCTAATTTCATCTTTGGATGTATACTCCATAATCCATAGTCCCAATTACATCTACAATATCATAGTGATCAATAAAACATAATTCTAGCATCCTATTTTTACAAATAAATTGATACACTATCTATGGTTCCACTCAAAATAATATCCAATATTCCATAACAAACATTAATGACCATAACATCTAGTTATAATATGAACACTATCAGCTCTAGGTGAAAACTAACCACTTCTGGATCAACTACCCTTTCATAGTGGTCTCTTACTCCAGGCCTAGTCTGATCAATGTTAACATACACATATCATGCCTCGATAATTTTTATTATCTCAGTAGATAATAAAAATGTTGAGTTATAGGTGTTACTTATTACTTTTCCATTTCGTTAGTTTTGGAAATCCCAATCACTTTCATAAAGCATGTTTCTATCTTTTTAGGTACGAAGTGTTTTAATATGTTTTTGTAGAAAAATTTATATTTTAAAAAACATAGAATGTGTTCTAAATTATTATGAATATAAAATTATAATTCTTCATTATGATAATCATATTGATTATGAATCAAGTTATTTGATTCAACTTTAATAGGATCAGGTGTTCTACTTTGGTGTAGTCTTTTGGACTAACAATATTTATAACAATCAGACTGATTCTAGAACTGATATATACATATGACTCTAAAAAGTAATACCATATTTAAATTTAATAAATAATTCCATTAGACTGACCTAATCTTATAAACATAGTACATAATAATTCTTTCTATCATAAGAAATACCTTTATCACTGTAATAGTTTAAATCAATATGATCCAAGCCTTCAGTTACTATAGAGATGTCAAGCACAAATTGTCTGAGGACATTGAATTTTTTTTGGATATTTCGCCATTAAGATATTTCATATAAATAAAAATTCATTTTATGAGTTTGGAGAAGGTTTATTACATCTTCTTATAATGATTTTTCTATTTGAATAGCTCATTCTTAGTCAGTGTAATTCTTTAGAGAGTTTTCATTCTAAGGAATCCTTGTTAGGTTGTTTCATTAAGTAATTTTTTTTATTTTAATATGCATTTAATAATTGTTATGATTAAGGCCTTGTTGGGATAGGAATATGGTGAATTTGATTCATTATACTGAGGGATTCAGAGAATAGGAAGGCAGAGTCATTCATCTTATTGAGGGATTTTTGGTATAGAAAGATAGAGCAATTCTGATCATCATATTGAGGGATTTTATAGTAAGGAATGACAAAATTTACAATAAGTCTAAATTTTTTGATACCTTTAGTTAAAATTATTCAATACCGTACTGTTAAGGTAAAAATTGGTAAATTTTTTAATATACTTTGTAATTAATTCATACTTCTACGTAGCATGTTTTTTCGTGTTTTTATAGTGAATATTATAATTTGAATATTATATAAATATAGTCATCAAACATAGATTTATATAAAATTGGTTTTACTAGAGTTACTCTGATTATGGTAAAGAAAATACATTGATTTAATTAGATGTTTTCTGGTTCTGAATTTGTTACTCTGATAATCAGACTCAGTCTAAATCTGATAAAATTACTAAAAGTGGTTTTGTGGTTTTTTTAGTTTATATCCTTTAAACTATGTTTTTAAACTATAATTCAAACCCCTCTTATAATTATAGTTATATATTCAAATTTTTATGATCCTACAATTGGTATTAGAGTTGGTCTCTATGGATTATAATTTCTGTGTTTTTACATCATCTATTAATTTCTTAGTTTGTTAAATTTTTAATATAAACTTCCTATTTCTAAATATTGTTACTAGAAGGAGTACTTTTGGGAGAAAAAGTTCTATTGTTTTAAGGTGTCAGGTATTAATGCTGGTTCTATAGACAATCTATATCCAAACATACTACCTATCATTGATGGTGCTAATTATGAGTACTGGAGAGATAAGATGAAATCTTTTGTTACCAATACTATAGATGATATTTTTTTTACACTTACTATAGACTACATGATTAGTGATAAGGAAGTCAATTATTTTACACATCAATAAAAACAATACTATTAGTTAATTTTAGCATAAGGAATAAACTTTTGTGTTCCATGAAAAAAATAATATATAGTTGGATATATTCATGTGAATTTAAAAATAATATATGAAAATATATAGAAGTCACACACTTTGGAACATATAATGTTTTTGAGATTATAAAAGAAATGGATAGAGTTGAAAATCGAGATTTTGATTTAATACCTAAAGAATTATTAGCAATGATGCACCAGAGGTTTATAAAAATTAGTAATAGTTTACATTATATAGGTGAAAAAGGTCTTAATGATTAAATTTTGTAATAAAATATTATTGACATCATGACCAATGATTGAGAATAAAAAAACGAATAGATTTGGATGCGAAAAGAATTATTAATATTAGTACTCATGATTACCTCATTGGATCTCTCATTAAATATGAATGGATACTCAAGAGAGATGCTGGAAAGATAATAAAAAATGGAGTTATTGTTTTTTTAAAAGATCTACAGTGCCTACACAATTTCAAACACATGATAAAGTTGTTAAATCTTTGATAAATAAGAATTTTTTTGTTTTTTCATTATGAACACATTAGAACATGCTGATAATGAATTAGATAATCTTGTAAGAATAATAAAAAATATTTTTGGAGGGAATGATTTCAATTACCAATACAAAAAGGATAAATGTGATAAGAAAGATTCAGAAGTTAGTTACTCTAAATGTATGAAATGTAGGCAGATATGACCTGATTTCCCCAAGATAAAAAGTAAATTCAAAAAAAGAATTCAGAATGAAATTCGATGAATTATTTCAAAAAAGGGAATAAATTCTTGAAAATTATGACACGTGTAGTTCTATTGGTGGTGATTCTACTGAATGTTCATCAGATGATGAATGTTTCAGAGATAGGAACATAGGTATTTTTAAAAATGTACCCATTGTAAATCAATGTTTCATGAAAATGTTACAAATTCAATAGTCCCTTAAAAAATTTCCTTAAATTCTAATTATCTCGATGAGAAAAATTCTACATCCTCTAATGATGAATCTTCCTCAGTATAAGATAATCCGTTACCTAGTTATGATGAGGATTCTCATTTTTCAAAAGTTTTAGAAAATGAAAATTGTAGGATATGAAAAATAATTGATAATGGTAATGATGAAATATTTAGTGATTATAATGGATTAAGGTGTTGATTTAATAAATATAATATCTTTATAAATATATTAATGAAACTATATCTAAAAAATAAGCTATTTGAACTTATTTTGAAAATTTTATTATTGAGAAATTTTTTAGGCCTGAATTTAATAGTTTTGGAATGGTTATTAATAAGAAAACCTATTTTCAGTCATAATTAATTTGTTTCAAAAAATTGAACCATTTTTCAACAAGTGTCAATGTAGTGGGGACTGGAAATAGAATTTCCTAAAAATCAAAATTCAATATCTTGGTTTTTACAAATAATATTTTTCAAAAACAATGTGGTTACCTAAAATTTTATTTTATGACATTACCATCCCTATGAAGGTTTGGGTTCAGAAAGTCTAATATTTTTGTTTTTATGAAAACAAAGGTAGTACCAACTATAATAATATATGGAAAATAGATAGTGGATGTTCTCTGTATATGACTATAAATAAATTATTCTTCAAGAATATATTCAAAATAAAATGTGAAAAACTAACTTTCAGAGATAATGATCATAGATATATTATTATAATGGGTAAAATTTTTCATCTAGAAATATAAATTAATTCAAATGTATTACTTGTCAAGGGAGATATATTTTTTTAATTCATCGAATCACAAGATCAACTTCTTTACATTTTTTCTAAACGTATTAGTTTTGATAGATTTGAATATATCAAATAGAAGCTAGGAATGATTAACATAAAGTAATAATTAATATATAATTCTTATTGTCCTATCCCATTAAATTAAGTAAATCCTTTTCATAGTGGGTACATATGTTTTATATTTTTCAGAAACATTAAGTTTATGTTAAAACATATAGTTTAATAATTTTTTATAATTATTTTATTTTAATGAGTTTTCCAGAATCAAACATTTTATAAAAAATTCAGTGTCAAAATTATTAAAATGTTTTCTAGACTCAAAAATAGTTATAAAATTTATAGACCCAAAATGTTTCTATTTTTTTAGTTTCAATTGTTTTATTATTTATTTTTTATTCCAAAATTATCATATTTTGATTTCTATGTAAAATTTAGTAATTATTTTTCTCAATAAAAATATCATAATCATTTTTTTATTTCAAAAATATTATATTATATTTACAATGATTAAGTCAAATAGGTTAACCATACCGATGAAACTTCTCACTCTGAAAGGTATATTTATATTCTTTTAGTGTTTCCACTATTTCATTAAATTGGTTTATAATTGTTATTGTTAAATGTTTCTTATAATAAAAATTAAATTTATTTCAAAATTTTTATAAGTTTTTTTATTAGGAACAAAACTCACTTTGATAAATGTATTAAAAACATTAAGAGTTCAAAAATTCTTTTGATCAAACATGTCCGTCACATCAGAATGGTTTTGAATATCAAATATTTGTTATCTTATAGAATATGAATCGTAACCCCCAATTCCTATATAAGGGTCGGTCAACCCATTTCCCACATTAGTTTCTAGAGATTTTTCACCCTTATATACCACACCCTTGAAAGTTCCTAGTCCATTTTCACTCATTTTCATCTATTTTACGGTTTCAGATTCCAGATCCAATGCAAAAAATGGAAGACTTTTCAAAGTGGTACATGTTTAGGGAAAAGTTTCTATAGAAATGTTGGTAATGTCAATATAATTATTCTCTCAATAAGATTACTTCTTACTAAGTATTTGAATATATATGTGTACAAAAACCCAATAATAATTTTAAATTATATTATGATGATGTTGTTTATGAATTATGTGTGTTAGTTAAATTTGTTAAGGAGGATGAGAAAGAAAATGTTTCTTTTAAAATGAATGAGAGGAGATATTTTATCAACCAAATATTGTTTTTATTTTTTTCAAATAAATTTATTCTTTTAGATATTTTTCAATACTGAATATAGATTTTGTTATACAAAAACACTTAATTTAGCTTATGTAATAGGCAAAACAAAGTTAATCTTACACAATATGAAATAATTATATTTACTTAAGGTACAACCAATATTTTTTTTCTTTTGTTACATACAATATAAAGTCCCTTTGATAGCTTGTGTTACATGCAAGACAATGTTTTATTGAAGTAAAATATACTAATAATAATATTATTAAAATTTTATTATAATTATCACATAGATATTAGAATGGATAATATGAATGAGATTGAATAAATTAAGAAAGTATTTTTAATAGATGTGGGTAAAATAAATCATGTGGTTATTAATTATTGTAAAATTAAAGTAACAACTATTTGAGAATAAGGAAATTTCTTTTTAATGAAAAATATTTTTCTACATTGAAACAACATTTTATCTCAATAAAAAAAACTTTTAATGAATTTTTTCAATAAAATTTATATATTATATAATAAATAAATATTTTTTAATAATCATATAAAATATTTTATAGGCATAATATAAGAATAAATCCATTTATTTGATTAAAAAGTGGATTTTTTTTTCTAAAATGTGATTTTACCACCTTTTAATGGAGAAACTATTTAAAATATAATTTAATACACATTTTTAATTTTTTTTTCAAAGAATAATTTTTTTGAAAGCTTAATATCAAAATTTACTTTGGGTGATTTTTTTTGAGAAGATTCATTTTTTGATAAATAGTCAAAAAAACTGAGTTTTAATTGAAAATTGATTTTTCATCTAATTTATTTATATAGTTAAATTATATAATAATTTATTTTAAAAGTAATATTATACCAAGTATACATCAATTAATCCAATTTTGGTAATTGGAACCAATTTCACATTGAAATTGGACAAAATAACATTATATACTTTTGGACTTTTTCAATTAAAAAACCCTTCGTCTCATCTCGTTCGTAGAATTAGTTATAACTTAATTTATGCCAATTTGTCTTAGAATTTGGAAAAATGGATTCCATATTTAATGTAATCATAATGTATAAAGACTAATATTGTAAACATAATTTTGTTTTCAAAAAAACTAGTGAGGGCAATAAAAATTAACTATATAGATTAAGGTAAAAATGAGCTTATTTAATGACTAATATTAGAAAATAAGGTGAAATAATAACCCTAAAATTTTCTAAAAATTTGTCTCCTACTATAGTTATACAATTATTATAATATATTGAGTTTTTATAAATATAATAACACCCTCTTTTTGAGAAATTATTGATATCTTCTATAAAATAATGATTTTTTAGTGAAAAATAACTTGATAAATGTTTTGAAGATCATTCGTAATGGTAGAATCCCATTTAATAGGTTGGAATATTCTATATAATATTTTTGGCATCATATGAAGAGTTTGTTCAAGATTACAAGGCTTAAAAACCTTAGGCACATATGGAATAAAAATATTAAAAATATTATATTATGCATGTAAGATTAATTCCAAATAATTGATTAAATATAAAATAATGCATAATGTGAGTAAATTCAGATCACTGTTAGGTCAAAGACATGTTTTTTACCCAAGAAGATATATAACATTTTTAATCATCAGATTTTTGAACACTTTGTTCGTGATAATAATTTATTTAATAATTTTTATTATATTATTTTTAAAAATAATGGAATAAAAACAAAACGGTCCTTTGTTTGAAAAATATGAGACCACCATCCGGTCCAGGAAGCAGTCTTTATCTAAGGTGCAGTTTATCATTTTTAATTGTTAGAACTTTTCACATCATGCTTTTGAAAAAAACCATTTTTATATTTAATTAATTATATAATACCTCTTTTAAATAATAAATAATTCATATATACCAAACGGTACATCGTATGAGAAATCTAAGACCACCATTGGGTCTATAATGGGGGGTTTACTAGTTAAGGTATAAATTCTCTATACAATGTGAATTTTTTATAGTTTCCCATTAAATTAAATCATTTAATTTGTGTTATATAATTAAATTATTAAGAAATGTTTTTCACTATTCATATTCTTCCAAAAATGTGTGGACACCATTTTTTATGTACCAAGATTCATAAAAGCTTGATTCACCACTATTTGGACCGAAATAAAATTGGAAACACATTAATAATGAGAAATAAATGACTCCACATTCATTTATATGATGAAATGATAGATTAAAAGGGAGTTTTATTTTGATTGAAGATATATGTGGTTTAGGGTTTCAAATAGCCAAAATATTCGGATTTCATCACTGGTCAATCCTGCTGTCTTTGAGCAAACCCAAATCCTCTTTAGTACGATTTTTCATGCCTTTGGCAAACCCACTTTTCGATTATAGGCAGAGTGATGCTTGTCGCCTCTTTATTTAGTGTGCCAATTGTGTGGCTGAATAATGTGAGAGAGTCTTACCTTTAAATTATATATTTATTGTTTTTTTATTATACTTAAAATATTCTAAATTAAATATTTTCTACGTTATTGATTGGAATTATGCACCATCAGTGTCATTAGATCCACATCGATGAGAAGAACCTAAATCCCATCCTTGATTTTTCATGAATAATGTAATTTTCAAACTAATATTTTTCTTTTTAAATAGATAATTTGAAAAAAAATTACCATGTGATATTCATTACAAAAAATTATTGAAGAATAATATTATACAATTTATCAAAGGATGAATTATTATAATACAATTACAGGGCATTATCTGAGGATGATAATGAAGAATTATCAAGTGATATTTACATTGTATTATCAATGAATAATTTCTTAAGTTTATCGATGATAATTTTATATAAATTATAAAAGGATAATCTCATCAAATTATCAATAAGATAATTGCAGGATTATCAAATGATAAATTATTAAAAGAAATTATCAAAGACAAATTATACCTTATAGAATAATAATTATGAATAAATATTTAATGATAATTTAATTAAATTATTGAAAGGATAATTTTAAATAATTATATAGAAATAATTATTACAAACTATCATTATATAATTGAAAAATGATAATTTTTATAGTGTAATTATTATAAAATAATTATGAAAATTATTAAATCATAATTTCACCAAATTATCAAATGATAATTTTTTAAAAGAAAATTACTTGAAGAAACTTTTGAAATGATAATTTGTAAAGAATGATTATTATAATATAATTATAGAACTTATGAGAGGATAATTATATATTAATAACATAAAAATATTATATGATTATTTAAAAGAGATTATTATAAGATAATTACCAGTAGAAATTTAATTATCATAGATAATTATGAAATAAAATTATAAAAATATAATATTTATAAAATTATAGAAAGAGAATTATAATGTATTATTTAGGATAAAATTATAGAAAATAATTATAATAGAAAAATTTATAATAAAACTAGCAATAATAATTATAAAAGGATAATTTAGGAGGAATTATAAAAATATACTTATAAAAGTATAATAAATTTGAAATTAACCAAAGATAATTTTTAAATTATATTTTTTGTAATTATATAGGAGAGAGAATGAATTATCGCATATGATATTCTTTTTTGAAATAAAATAACTGGTTTTGGTTCTAGGAACGCTTAAAAATGTCGAACATTGATGTGTCGATGATCGCGATGATTAGTCCGTGAGGAGGTGTATCAAACCACAAAGGTTGGTTTATCCTTGCCACCGAAAATGATGACTTTGAGGAAGGATGTATCTTACATTTTTTGGATTTTTTCCATTAATATGATTATGTGTAGACATTTTTTGATGAACTTGCTATATTATGATCGCATGTATGTTGGTGTGTATCCTTGGAACCCTTATGTTAAAATTGTTTCCATGAGTACTTTTTTAGATTATTATTCTTGTTTGGTGTTGATCACATGTATTGTTATAATACCTTACTTATGATGATATGTTATGTGCTCATAGCCCATGATTTGGAATTATTTGATTCAGTTATATTTATGAAATATAATGATTCAATGATGATTTTTGATTCAAATATTGATGTATATGATGATTCTATATTTATAAGGATGTGTTCTATGGTTGTTATCATGATATGACTTGTCATGTTTTCCTTGAGAGGACTGGTATGTGTATAAATAATAGGTTCCAGTCATTTTACGATTACTCATTGTGGGGGTGTGTGCATGATGTAAGATGAAGATGACGATGCAACGTGATAACCTTTTAACATGGAATCTACTTGATGCCTTGTGGATTATGAGTAAATAACTGACACTTGATGCCTTGTGTATTTTGAGTGTTACCCGATTCCTTGTGGATTTCCAATCGATTACATATTTCCGAAACCTTGTGGATTTCATGTATTACTTGATACGTTGTGGATTCTGGGTAGTTTGTTTTTACTCGATGCATTGAAAATTCTATGTGACTCACCAACATACTTGTGGCTGGATTTGGATACTTATCAACATACAATATATTATCTTCATGGAGCTGAAAGAGGTACAACTGGGGGTTTTTGGTGGCTTGGTTAGTGAACAATCACTCATTTTTGTATTGTCTGTTATTATTCTTATTATATATTTATTCAATTATGTAATACACTTATATACATGAGAACCTGTGGTTAAGGATGCATTTTTTGTGTCCTACTGAGTCTTTTACTCACACCCTACCCATGAATTTCGACGCGCTTGTAGATTTCATTAGGGATCCGAAGAAGGTAAAGTTCCAGGTGGTGGATGGCTAAGAGATGGGGCATGGAGCTAGTAGCGAACTGGGAAGGACACTAGAGGACCACAATTTATGTTTTATTTATCTACTTCATTGATTTTTTCATTCTAGTTTGGGATGTTCATTATTTAATGACATGTATTTCATATTTTCTTTTTCCACATGTTTAATATAATAATTAATTTTGTTTTTTATTGATTATTGATCCTATAAAATGATACCGAAGGTATAGTATTACAATGGTTCCAATCAATACCCTCACTTCTAGTTGGAATGCTCTTGCGTACGATGAGGCGCACGTGAGGGAACACATCATTCTGGCTCGAAACTAGTTGTTCGGGATGAGGTGTTACAAAATGGCATCAGAGGATCATGACTCAATAAATTATTTCTTCTCATGTATTAGTTTGGGATAGGGTAGACTAGAATTTGGATGATTGAGACTTAGGTAGGGGATCTATGTCAGTTCTTGGCTACAAATGTGTTGTGGTGCTCCGAGTTTCCATAAATGGTAAATTAGGTTCCACATATATATACCTATTGTTGTGATCTGTGGGAGCTGATTAATCAAAAGCTTTGATTTGTGCTTTCTGTTCGGGGTAGTTTGTTATGTTTGATATATCTGTGTTTCTATGCTCTGTGATATATCTTTATTGAGATTAAATAGTTTAAAAAATCATGTTTTTGTGTTAGTATATATATATATTATGACTATAACCAATGTGCAGGGATAGAAACAAGGGTTATTTTAAAGAGGGGTACTCCTAGGGTTAAGGGTAGACTTCTAGGAAAACATTTTTTGACCCCATAGAATAGTTTAGAGAAACATTGCTTTATCCCATAAACTGATTATAGTTTATGATAATGAATCGGTTTATTTTCTAATTTTTTCCTATAAATGTTACAAAATATGACTCCCTAATATTGGAGATAGAAAAATGTGGGTAGTACGTAAAAATAATTTTGCAAAGGAAGAGGTTTCACTATTACCCTTAGATGTGTAGAAGATTGTAGTTGATATTTATTTCATAATTACTATGTTGTATAGGAAATAGAGCCCTTCGACCAGATGTGTTTCACTTATTGTCTATCCATGGAATATGAGTTCAAGTATAGGGTCAAATATTCCATGATTTTCAACTCCAACATTCTTTATCCTTCTATAGAATCAGAGGCTCTCATGATGATGAAGAATGGGTTGTGATATTTTTGGGAATTTTCAACATAGTAGAAACTATAAAGTAATGAAATGCTTAACTGAGATTGAGCTCATGCCAAATACACATCCCATTTCAATACCCTGTTTTCGTATAGTTCCAACTGAGATGAAGGATCTCAAGGTTCTTCTTGAAGATACAAAAAGGAACGGACTTATCAGACCTAGTGGTTCACCATGGGGTGCACCAATTTTGTTCACTAAGAAAGTTGGTGGTAGTTTTCAGCTATGAACTAACTACCTGAAGTTGAACTAGATGATGGTGAATAACCAATATATGTTATCCAAGATCAATTATCTTTTTGACCAACTAAGGTGTTCCTGGTGGTTCTCTATGATTGATCTTTGTTCAGGGTATCACTAGTTAAGAGTTAAAGAGTAGGACTTTCTAAATATGATATTTTGGCATAGTTATTGATTGTATGAGTACTTAGTGATGTTGTTTGGGTAGGAGAACAAACTAACAGTATTAATGGACCTTGTGAATCAGATACCTCATCCATACTTGGATTCACTCAATTATATTGTTCATCAATTATATCCTAATCTACTTGTCGACACCGGAGCAACATGATAGGAACCTACAGATAGTCTTGAGTATGCTTTGATCACACATGTTTTACAACAAGACGTAAAAATTATTACTTTTTAGTTAAATAGGTGAATTCCCAATGACATGTGGTGTCTAGGGTTGGTATATTAGTAAACCTTGAGAAGGTTGAGGTAATAAATTCTTGGATATATCCCTAAAATGTGTTTGATATTAGGAGCATTTGGGGGTTTTCAGGATATTATCATCAGTTTATCCAAGACTTCTCCTGACTACCAAGACACATGAAAACAATAAAAAAGAAGAGAGTGATGTTCCAGTGGTCAGACCAGTGTGAAGAGGCTTTTCATGAGAAAAAGAGGAGGTTAAAGACAACTCTAGTACTAGAACTCCTACAGCATGGGATTGGTTATGCAGTGAAGTGTGATGCATCAGGTGTTGGTCAGTGATAAGTGCTGATGAAAATATAGTAGGTGGTATCCTATGGGTCCAAGAATCTTTGAACCCCTGAGAGGAAATTCTCTACACCTAACATGGAGCTATCATCCATGGTCTTCAATCTAAAGTGTTAGTGACACTATCTCATTAGGGATATATTTGTTTCTTATACGGACCACAAGAGACTTTTCAATATCTTTAATAAAGGGACCAAAACTTGAGATAGAGGTGTTGGATTTTGATTTATATTTTACAATGAATTTTTGGCATGAAGTACATAAATACATAGAGACTCATATTAGTTTTATAATAGTGCACAATTCTCAAAATGATGGACAATATGAGCAGACTATACAAATATTGGAGGATATGCTTCAAGCATTGATGCTAGACCTTGGTGGATCATGTTATGATCTCCTAGTCTTAATTGATTTTTAAAACAAAAACAGTTACCAGACTTTGATCTAGATGAAACACTCTGAGGCCTTTTATAAGAGTTCATTTCATTCACCATTGTGTTGGAATGATGTAGGTGAAGTAGCAATTGTTGGACCTAGTATGGTTCATGAGGCCTTATAGAGAGTGTATATGTTTGTGAAGAGATTGATCACCACACATAGAAGATATATATCCTATTCCAACCGTAGGAGGAGACCATTGGATTTCACTATGGGTGATCATGTTTTCTAAAGTGTGACCCCTCGGCTATGGAAGAGATGTATCGAGAATCAGAGAAAATTTACACTAAATTTTATTGGATCCACTGATATCCTCAGGAAGATATGGGTAATGTAATATCATTTATACCTCCCTTCTCGCAATCTTGGTATGCACAATGTGTTGCATGTGTCTTATATTTGGATGTACAACCAAAACCAGCATATGTTATTGATTATGTGGGTGTTGAGATGGAGCCAAATTCATTATATGATGAGAATCCAGTACAGATCATAGATCGAAGCGAGAAGGAATTATGTGGAAATAAAGTACCAGTTTTCTGGATTCTATGACAACATGGAAGGATCCAAGAAGAGTCGTGGGAATGTAAGTCTGATGTTCAAGCTCAATAGCCAGAGTATTTTGAATCAAGACCACTAGAGATACAAATCATGGACAAAAAGCTCGTAGAGGGTGATAATTGTATTATCCTAATTTTTTTTAAGATAATAAACACCTTCTTGTTGAAAGATTATAAGTTCCTTATAAAAAATGATTTATGAGTGAAAAATAACTTAATAAATATTTTAACGATATTGGGAAATGGTAAAATCTCAATTATCACCTTCGAATATTCTATGAAATATTTTCTATATTAGATGCTAAGTCAGTGTGAGAATATGAGGCCTGATAAACCATAGACTAGATGAAATAAAAATATTAAATAAATTATATTACGTGCATAATATTTATTAAAAATAATTGAATAACTCTAAAATAGTGCATCGTGGGAGAAAACTGAGAATACCATTAGGTCCAGGATGTGGTTCTTACCATAGGCGACATATAATATTTGTAAACTTAATATTTTTGAGTTCCTCTCTCATGATAATAATACATTTAATAAATTTTATTATATTATTTTAGAACATAATTGAATAACTCCAAAACTATGCGACATATTAGTAATATGAGAACACTTTTCAGTCTGAGATCGATTGTTTAACCTAGGCCAGGAATAACATTTGTAAGTATGAGATGTTTGGACCCCTTTCTCATGAAAAAACCATTTTTATATTTAATTAATAATTTAATCCATTTTTTAAAAAATTAATAATTAATATATTCAAAACGGTGTGTCGTATGAGAAATCCAAGATGACCGTTGGGTCTGGAATGTGGATTACATTAAGTAACGTACAACTTTTATACGCAATGAGAATTTGGTCTAGTTGCCTTTTTTTTAATTTGTGTTAAAAAATTAAATTATTAATTTTATTATTAAGTATAGTTTTCACTGATCATCTTCTTCCTAAAATGCATGGACACCATTTTTGACAGACCAATCATCCTAAAATCTGGATTTACAAACGTTTTGACCGGAATAAATTTTGAAACACCTTAATAATGATAAATCAATGATTTATCATTGATTTCTAGGTGAAACAAGAGATTAAATGGGGGGTTTATTTTTATTGATGATTTATGCGGTTTAGGGTTTAAAATAGAAGAATTATTTGGATTTCATCATTGGTTGATCTCGATGTGAATGAGAAAACCCGAATCCTTCTTGGTGTGATTGTTCATCCCTTCAGGGATCCTATTTGTTAGTTCTATGTGGGGGATTCCTATCTCCTATTCATTTGGATTACCTGTCGTGTGGTTGAAAAAGTAAACAATGTTTTTCCTTTAAATAATTTATTTATTCCTTCTTATTCTTCTAATGATTTAAATACAATATTTTCTACATTATTTATCAAAATTATGCACAATCAGTGTTGTTGGATTTCATCATTAGGAAAAACCTGAATCCTATAGTTTATTTTGAAGGAAAAAATGTATATTCAATCTTATATATTTATTTTCTAAATGGGAAATTTAAAGTAAATTATCAAAGCTTATTCTTTAAAAGAATTAAACAAGTATAATATTATACAATTTATCAGAGAATGAATTGTTATAATATAATTACAAGGAATTATCATAGGATATTAATGAAGAAATATAAGGCGATATTTACTATGAATTATCAATGAATAATTAGATGAGTTTATCAATTATTATTTTATAAAAATTATTAAAGGACAATTTCATTTAATTATCATGAGAAAATTGTTGGGTTATTGAATGATAAACTATTAAAAGAAATTATTGACTAATAAATATTTCTTATCAAATAATAATTAATAGGAATTATTAAATGAAAATTTAATTAAATTATTGAAAGGATAATTGAAAATAATAATCACGAGACAATTATAAAAAATTATAATAATATACTTGAAAAATGATAATTTTTATAGAGTATTTTTTATAATATAATTATACAACTTATTAAAGTAAAATTGTACAAAATTATCAAAGGATAATTTGTTGAATGAAAATTATCATATGAAAATTCCAAAATGATAATTTGAAAAGCGTAATTATTAGAATATAATTATTCAACATATTAAAGGATAAGTATAAAGAAACAATGAAAAATTATCATATGTTAATTTATACGATATTATAATAAGATAATTACTGAAATATAATTAATTATGAGAGATAAATATCAAATATAATTTTAAAAGGGTAATTTGTATTAATTTATTGAAAGATAACTATAAAGGATAATTTAGGATAAAAATAATATAAATAATTATAATATGATAAATTATAGTAAAATTATCAATATATAATTATAAAAGGACCATTTAAAAGGAATTATAAAAATATAAATATAAAAGTATAATTTTTGAGAAATTATAAAAGATAATTATGAAATGATAATTTGGTAATTATCTAGGAGAGAGAATGTATTATTACATGTGATATTTTATTTCATTTTGAAATAATATAACTGGTTTTTATTTTAAGAACCCTTAACGAATGTCGAGCATTGATGTGTTAATGAATGTGATGATTAGTATGCAAGGAGGAGTACTGAACCATACAAGGTAGTTTATCCTTGCCGATGATGATGATGACATTGAGCCAGGAAGTTCCTTTCCATTTTTGGATTGTTTACACATGATTTACATTAATATTATTATTTTTAGATATATTTTTATGACCATGCTAGATTATGATCGCATGTGGTGTGGGTGTAGCATTGGAACCCTTAGGTTACACTTGTTTCCACAAGTACTTTATAGCTTATTATTCATGTTCAATGTTGATCATGCGTATTATTGTTCTAAATTACATTTTATGATATGATTTGTGTGTGTATCTCATGATAGGTGATGATTTAACTCTATGATATTGATGCGATAGCTTGATTCGATGCTTATGTTTAATCAAAATATTGATGTATATGATGATGATATATTTCTCTTGGTGTGTGCTATGGTTGTTATCATGCTATGAATTGTCATGTTTTCCTTTAGAGGATGTGAATGTTTATACTTGATAGGTGGCCATTGTGGTATAATTAATCATTGTGGGGTGTGTGGATGATGTGCGATGATGACGACTATGTATCATGATAGCCTTGTAACCCGACATCTACTTGATGCCTTGTGAATTCTGAGTACATGGCTAACACTTCATGCCTTATGGATTCTGAGTCTTACCTGATACCTTGTGGATTCAAATTAGGATGTTTTCACTAGATTCGTTGTGGATTCAGATTGACTCTCCTATATCCTTGTGACTGGATTTGGATACTTATCAACATATAGTATATTTCAGATATGGTGTCTAAGGAGGTAAACTAGGGGTTTAGGCTGCTTAGTTAGCGCACAACCACTCATTTTTTGATTGTGTGTTATTATGCATGTTACACATTTATTTTTGTTATGAAATACACATGCATGGATGATAAAATCTGGTTAAGGACACATTTGTGGTGTCCTAATGAGTCCTGTACTCACACCCTACATGGTCATTTGGATGTTCTTCTATATTTCAAGAGGGATTTGGTGAAGGGAAGGGGGATTATAGTGGATGGATTAGTAGTGGATAATAGTGCTAGTAGCAAACTGGTATTGACTCTAGAGGACCATAGTTTATATTTTATTTATCTACTGCTAATTAAATTGGTTTTTCTTACTGATTTGGTATCTTATTTGTGGTATGACATGTATTCCCCCATTACATTTGCAATTGTTTACCCTAATTTGTTATTATAATTTTTTAATGTTTATTACTGGTCCTATGAGAAGATATTAATGTTATTGTCTCCGTATAGTTCCACTCATGACCCTCACTGCTAGTTAACAACCTCTTGCGTATGGGGAGGCAGCCATGAAGTCACATAGCATTACAGCTCAAACCTGGTGGTTTGTGTCGGAATTTTACAATTACACCTCAAAGGATATATAACAGTCCATTTTTAACACTATTGGCAAAATTAAATGTGGGTAAAAGAAAATTATTTTCAAAATACCCAATGTTTTCTTTTTCCCACTTATAGAGGCCTTATATCCCCCCTCTCTTTACATATCTCAATACATTTTCGCTCAGAAAAACCATGCCAGAATAACCTCCTAAAATAATTCCCTTTATATTTTAATCCTCCCTTTATGATAAAATCCATCAAATGATTACCTTTAAGTAAAATTAAAAGGAGTTACCAAAATATGGTCTAACATCCTTCCACAAGCTCTTTAGTTTTATTTTCATTCTGCACCAACTCAATTATTCTTATTCTATGATTATATAAAAACATTATTATCATAAATATTAAAAGATATTGTTATTATAAGTTGTTGAACAACAATCAAACATAATTCAATCAAATGGGTAATGATCTTACCATTCGTGTACAAAGAACTATAAGCTCACAAAACAAAATCATTCAGTTTTACATTACCAACTCTCATGGTTGGGAATTATGAAAGGAACACTATTTTTATTTGTTATATATGATAATTATGTTGTCTTAATAGTTTTAATTTTTTATATAATTCACACCTTCATGATTTCCATTTTGTGTAAATATGATAACTTCATTTGGGGATGTGTGGACTACAACCACCTCAAAGTGATATGATTTATTCAATCTTTACATAGAAAAATTTAAGGATGTTTTTAGTAAACTTATACAGTAATTATGAAATAATAATTCTACAATAATTATATATATATATATATATATATTTCATTTTATGTTTTTCTTTCAATATGGTAATATAATAGAGACATCGTTCATGTGTACATATGAGCAACCAACTCCATGAACGGTGTAATATATTTTATATCCATTTATTTTATAGATTATTATAAATACTTATATGATGAATATAAATGAAATTTATATTATTATTTAAATTATTTAAATAATTATATAATTATCTATGTAAGATTATCAATAATAAAAAGTCAAAACATATATGAGAAACAAAGCAGATATTACCCCAAAGACAACATTAACATGGAATTGTTAATAAAAGGGTAATATAAAGTCATAATAAAATAATATAAGATATTAGATATAATAATATGGTTCTTTTTAATTTTTATAATAAAAATATTTTTATTATATAGGAGGTTTGATCATGTAAGAAGATATTCAAGACTTAAGGTAAGGGTTTTCTTATCTCACGTTTATTTCTGTGAGACTTATGCCTTTTTGACAACTCACATATTTTCTGTGGGGAATATAAGGACAATAAATGTATTGTATTATTAATATACTTAAATTTATGGGTATTTAAATATCCATTTTATGATCTTTCTTTCATGGTGTTATGGTTCAAAAGCTACCAAATCGGTAAAGTAATGTTGTCTCAATTTTCCTTATTCGAGATACATACCATGTCATGCCCCTATATTTTTCTATAAGGTGTATATAATTCACTTTAGCATGTTATTTAATGAACCTACTTATTTTTATGATATTATATGCTTCATTTAAATTTATTATTTCTAGGGGATTATGATTTAAAATTTATGAAAGTGGTAACATTTTATTGTTACAATCTAATCGTTTATCTGTTGTTTATGATAATTCTTCCATTTATGAAATCTTATGATCCATATCTCAAGAACCCTCATGAATTTTCTTATAATTTTTTTATTCATGATATGTTCATGTAATATTACAATTTCTCTAATATTTTGTTCATAATATAATTTGGAAAAACTTTTTATGAAAATTTGACTTTATTTATCCTTTCTGTTGGAAATCTGTGTTCTTTCAAAACCATTTTTTATAAAAATATTTTAATTTTTTTTACTATTATCTTATGATGTTTATAGGAAATTTTTAATGATGGTTTAACTTAAAAAAAATTAAAAGGAATCTTCTTGTTGTGTTCTGATCAATTCACTTTTATGAACTATTTATGGTATAAAAGGAATGTTCGACATGTACATACTTACCTGCTGTTGTGACATTTATTTCCTTGAACCTCCATTTGTATGTTTATAATGTTAATTTTAAAGCTTTTTATCTAATATTCTGTAAATTGTTCATGTTAAAATGGATTTAAATTTTTTTTTGTTTAAAGACATTTTTAAATTATTTTCAAAGCTTCCCTTATTTGTTTTCAAATATTTATTTTCAATGAAAAGGATTTAGATGATTTCAAAAAATCATTATAATTATTTAAATCCATTTTATATAAAAGGGTTTCCAAAATTATTTAAATCCTTCATTTTATATTTTCAATGTATTTGGAAATTAATTGTTTTTCAAATGGTTTGCAAGATTTCTTTATGAGTTAACAATGTTTTTTCAAAGAAAAATGTTTTCAAAATGTTTTCAATATTCCTTTATATGTTTTTAAATATAGAATGAAAGAAATTTCTTTTCTAGATACTTTATTGTTCTAAAATATTTTTTCAAATAATAAAATATATTATTGTCAGTATAAGTTTTAAATGAAATTATAAATAATTCTTTATACTAAATGGATTTTTGAAATGGTTTTTATAAAAAATATTCAATGAAAGCCTATTTTATTTAAAAAAATAATCCAAGTGATCTTTCAAAATCCTCCCCCCTTATAAGATGAGTTAATTTGTTATACATTATTATTTATTGGGGACATAATCCAAGAATAATATTCATATTCTTTTTTGAATGGTTTATGTTTTTATGGAATGATGTTAATGATACCCATTTCTCTTCCACGAGTTATGTGATTTTGAAACCCACTTCATTACAAGGGTTGTGCTTTGATGAAAATGTTTTGAGAGATATCCCTTTTAAATAGGTAATTATGTGATGAAATTTTTACCATAACCATTTAATTTCATGGGTTATGATATGATGTTTATAAAAAACAACTCTTTTAGTGGGTTATGATATGATGTAAGTTTTATTATCTTGTGCACTAGTATGTATGGTTTTAATATGTGATCAGTGGGACCTATATCTCAATCCAATGCATTGGGTAAGTTTTATATCTTATGATATAATGATTGGAATAAAGTCAATGGGATTGATCCACTATGGAAGATTGGGAAACCCAATCTGCTATGGAATATGAGGAAACCAGATCCACTATGGGGAGATGGGGAAATCAAATCCACTATGGGAAGATGGGGAAAACTGATACTATTTGGGAACATGGATAATCCCAATTCCTTATAATTAAATGAATTATATTTAGGATGGTTGTGTGTCCCACCCAGTAGGTATAACCCCCATTATGTTATCTGATAGGTTTTTGGTAATGAGCCTTGAATTATAGGGAATGATATTACATATTTTTTTGACTTCCATAATACTATGTCTTATTCCAATGTTATGTTTTCATGGATAATGATCTTGATTCCCTTATGAATCATGTCTTATGAAATGATAATATTTATTCCATGACTCATGAGTATGATCTATGATATTTAGGGTACAATTTTTTAATGTTATGGTCATGTTCTCATACCCTTATGTTCACCATTACACTTACATATCTCCTTTGTTTACCCTTATTGAGCATTTGAGATCACCCATTTTTTATGTTTCCTTTCCCAAGGTTATTAAAAAAGTTTTTAAGTAGGGGTACTAAAGGAGAATATCTTCATGGGATATGTTGAAGTTCATTCACCAAACTAGAATAATGCATTCCTAGATTCCAAATACACTACACCATTAAAGTCCTCAGGAATGTGTTTTTTTCAATGTGTTGAATATTAATCTAAAATGATGTAATATCAATGTATGGTAAGCATGTGGAATTATATTTGGTATCAATGGAAAGTTTTATTCATCATTTGGAAACAAGGATGAATAAACATCAGTGAGATCCGTAAGGATATTTAATAGGATATGTCTAGGGACATCTTTAACAATAATCATAGGGTGTATTAGATTTAAAATTATGTGGAATAATTTAGAATCCTATAAGTTATTTTTCATGTGGTCTTCCACTATGATAAGTGTTTCTCATAATAATATTAATTATTTTAGTAAACGGTGGGATCAATAAATAACTGGGATAACGTTGATTGTGACAGACAATTTATTGATGAGTAGTCAAATGGGATGATCACTAGAGTGAAGGATATTGTGATCTTGCCTAGTCAGTTTTCATCGATCATTATTTACAATGTGTACCTTAACCAACTCTCATTCTCACCAAATAAGAGAAGTGAGGAGTTTTCTGAGAGTTTTAATAATGGATTCTATGGAGGAAATAAGATTTAATTTACTTTATGTCAAAAATGTGGAAAGAATTACCCAAGTGAATATATTAGATGAACATGATTATTTTTTGACTGTGGAAAAAGGGAAACAAAAAATTATCTGAAAAAAAATTAAGGGTTAGGTTAACACAATGTAGAATAGTATTGACATCTCTACGACATCATCGAAGGTTAAATTCATAAAGTGAGGAATGAATGGAAATTATAAGAATTGGTGTTCCTTGTGGAAATATCACTATAAGAACCAACAAGGTGGTATGGGTAATGGTTATATTTATGATGATGAGGAGACTATAGTTGAAATTTTAAAGGACCGAGGTATTAAGTTATTAGATGATTTATCCTAGTTAATATCATAAGGGCGTGGTTTACTGATCATGTTTTTACATATTCGGATTCATGAAATATTATATTTGCATTGTGAGTTATAAAAGTATTGTTTAGTTTATGTTTTTTTCTACAGATTTACAATAATATGATGAATGGTTATGATAGACTAGAAAAGTTATTCAGGGAAATGTTATTTCCATGGGAAACACAAAATTAAGGGAAATAAAACCTTTAGTATATTCCAAATATTGAGATAATGATGGTTGGATAAAGAAATGATGGATATTAATACATAAATTTGATGGTACTAATTACCCTGGATGTAATTTAGGATTTTTTTTCATAAAGTGGTTTATGTTATCATGGATGAAGATTAAAACTGATTGTATTTAATGAATATATCCAAAATTTTTGGAATAAGGAACCAAGCATGTTTTCAAAATGTATTTATGGTAATTGAATATATTACTTGTTTTCATGAGTGTATACAATGAAGGAATTCACATGATTGGAATGTGAAAACCAAGAGATAATATATGATATATAGGGGATCAAAGTTATGCTGATTTAGTGAAATTTTTTCTAATGTTTTGGATTTTTAATTTTTGAGCGGGATACAATGTTATTAATTTATGGGATGGTTCAAGATAAACAGTTGATGATATTTTAGAGATTAATGTATTATCTCACCATATGTGGGTTTATTCATATTTTATAACATGCTCTAACCACTTTGGTGTGAGGATAACTAAAAAAATGAAATTACATGTAATTATTTATGGATCATATGATCTGTTAGTTCATTAGGGATAACAAAATCATTTTTATTTTTGGAATAAAAGATGTTGTGGAAATTGTTCAAGACACTACCAAAGGCTGAGATTCTACGGTAATAATGTAATTATATCATCTTTTTATTGTTATTAAACTTTATATAAAGGTTATTTAAATAAAATGATTTAATATTATCATCATTTTTAGGATATCAATAAACTCTTTTGCACTTCAGTAGTTTATGGTTTTGTTATTGGTAAATTTCTCTGGATCACCCACTTACTCGTGATCAATCATATTTATCAATCTCTATGATTGCATTTTCGTTTATTATAGTTTAATTTTTTCACTTCCAAAGTATGTTCTACTACATGGAAACCTCGTGATGTGTTACTTTGGGTAAATATTATGCTTCTATCTTTCCTTATTTAAAATATTTTTTTCTATTCATTTTTATGATGTGGGTTTCTAAGAAAAGTGTATTCAAGAATTAAACCATTGATAACCCAAATTAATTTCAAGATTTTTTTTAACGGGCGAAGAATTTAAAACCCTTATATTTTGTATTATTTTTTAAATTAATATAATATTTTCAATATTTTTCGACACTAAATATAGATCTTTTTATACAAAAACAATAATTTTAGATTTAATTATATAAACCACCTAGGTAATCTTGCACTTCACAAAAACATTAGACTAGAATTTGGTACATTCAAAACAATGTTTCGCATGTGTTACACACAATATCAAGCCCCTTTGATAGCTTTCTTTACATTCAAGAGAATGTTTTTCCTAACTAAAATATACCATTAATATTATTATTAAAATGTTGCTGTAATTATCACCAAGCTGTTAGAATGGAATATTTGAATGAGACTGACTATATTATGACACTATGGTTTAAAAATGTTTCTAAAATTAATAAACTAGTTATATATTAGTTATAAATAAATGTAAGAACTATTAGAGAATAAATAAATTCATTTTTTTGAAAACTATTTTTCTATGTTCAAACACCATTTTATCTCAATAAAACTAAAAAAACCACTTTTGATGAATGTTTTAAATAAAATTTATATCTTATATAATCGATAAATATTTTTTATACTCATCCAATATATTTTATATGCATAAGATAAGATTGAATATAATTATATGAATAAAAAGAGGTATTTTCTAAAAGGTAATTTTACAACCTTTTAATGGAGAAACTATTTTAAATATTATTTTTAATGATTTAATAATTTTAATTTGATAAATAAACATTATTTTTTATATTTTAATATCTAAATTTTCTTTGAGTGATTTTTTTGGTATTTTATGAGATGTTTTGTTTTTTTATGAATAGTGAAAATCACTGAATTTTTATTCCAAATTTATTTTTCATCTAATTTATTTAAACATTTAAATCATATTTTAATGTGTTTTTAAGTTATAATTATTCTATTTACACAAAAAATTATACAATTTAGGTCATTGGAAAAAAATTCAAATTGAAATTGGATATAAAAACATTTCAAACTTTTGGACCTTTTCAATTTAAAAACACATCGTCTCATCCTATCTGCAGGATTAGTTTTAATTTAATTTCCTGCACTTATGAATTTAAAATTTATAAAAATTAATTCTATATTTGGAATCCTAATAATTTATAATATCTAATATATTTAACTAAATTTTATTACAAAAATTCTTAGTGAAGGTAATTAAAATTAATTAGAGTGATTAAGGTAAAACAATCTTAATTAATGACTAAACATAGAAAATAATGTGTAAAAATGACCCTACACTTTTATAAAAATTATTGGTTGGAATCATTTATACCATTAACTCTATAAGTATATATAATTATTAATTTTTTACACTTGGGGAACTAGTAAAACATGGGGAACACACAATTCTATTCAAGAATACCCAATATATCCTTTTACCACTTATAAAAGGCCTCCTCTACTCACCCTATCTTTAAAATGATGAAGACATTTTTCCTCAGCCAAAAATTACCCATATAATAAAATAAAATCTCTAAATTAATCCTATAATACTCTATTTGGTTAGAAATCCAACCAAGGATTTCCTTTAGTTAAAACCAAAAAGAGTTAACCAAATAAGAGGTAACATCCTTCCCACACTCTATTGTATTTGTTTTCATTATAAAAATCCATAATTATTCTTGTTAAAATATTATATAATAAACTTTTTATCGTAAATATACTGATATGTTTTTATTCTAATTTTTATACCTAAAATCACCCACACATCCATCAAATGTGTAAAGAACATACTGTTCGTGTACAACAAAAAACCACCTCGGGAAACGTTGTCGTTAGTTTTTCAATTACCACTATAATAGTTGGGAATTATTATGGGAAATCTATTTTTATAAGATATTTATGACATTTATTTTTTATTAGTAGTTTTATAATATTCATATAATTCATTTTTTATGAATTTTTTCTGAAAATAGGATTACTTCATTTGTGGACGTGCAGAGTACAGTCTCTTTAGAGCGATGTGATTTGTTCAAAATTTAAATTGAATGTATTAATGTAGGGTTTACTAAAATTATATAATAAATATGAAATAATAATCATACTACGATTTTAGTAACTAAATATATATATATATATATATGAAATTTAGTTTCTTTCTTTAAGATGATAAGAAAATGGAAACACCGTTCATGCGTACGTATGACCTACCGTCTCCATGAACGATGTATTCCATTTCATATTTATATATTTTATAGATTATTATAAATAATTATATAATGAATATATACGACATTTATATAATGTTTTACATTATTTAAATAAGTAAATATTTATCTATATAAGAAGATCAAGAATGAAAAGTCAAAACATATATGAAAAACAAAGCGGATATTACCCAAAAAATAATATTAACATGGAATTATTAACAAGAGGATAATATCAAGTCATATAAAAGTAATATATGGTATTATATATATGAATATGATTTTTTGTTATATTTTTAATATTCTTATATTTATTATATAGGAGTCTTTAACATTTACGAGGAACATCCTGACTTATGGTAAGTGTTTTCTTATCTTGCATTTATTTCTTTGAGACTTATTGTATATTCCCGACTTATTGATTTTGTGTGGTTTTTATAATTCTCATTAATGTATTATATTATTATTATAATTAAATATATAGGTATTTAAATATCATTTTTATGATATTGATATTATGGGGTTATGTTTCAAAAGATACCTAATCAGTAAAGTAATGTTGTCTGAATTTTCCTTATTTGAGATACATGTCATGTTATGAACCTATATTTTTCTATAAGGTGGATATACCACCCTTTGACAAATTATATCATGAACCTACATATTTTCATTATATATTAAGCATAATTTAATATTATTATTTCAAGGTTCTTATTATTTTAATGTTACCAAAGTGGTAACTGTTTATTTCTAAAATCTCATCATTTATCGAGATTATTTATAATTATGATTACATTAAAAAATCTCATGATAATTTCAAATGGTCCAACATAGCATGGTGTTATATTACCTTTCTTACCCAAATGATGGTGACCCAAGCACGATTCTACTTTCAAAAACAAACCAATCACCCATAGAAAACCCCAACACTCAGTGCTTCTCATTGGCACATGACTTGTGATGACTCTTCATTATCATCAACTGATGCCTGGTCAACTTAAAATTATCAGATTTTTTTTTTCTCATAAAAGGCTTGGACCCAATAACGAGTTCTCTCCCACCTCATCCCAACATAATGGTGACTGACATGATCAACCATAGAGATCCTCAAAAGAAGACATTCGAATCAAGTATTGGTAGCTATTGTTACATGTAAAATCAACCAGTCCCAAATGGCTATCCCATGAACCATGGAAATCCAACACACATTCTAGAGAATTTCATCCAAAATCTTATTCAACTGCTCTATCTGACCATACATTTGAGGATGGTAAGTCATCATCAACTTGAATTATGACCCCTTCACCTTCTAATGGCCTTCCCAAAACAACAAGGTAAAACATGGTCTCTGTTAGAAATAATTTCCGATGTAAAATGATAGAGCCTCACAACTTATGGAATATAAAATTTATCCAACTAATCCACTTTTCTGAATCCTTGATTGGAATGAGATGGTCTGATTTTGTTAGACATCCAATCACTACCCTAATAGAATTTATCCTTCAGGGTATACAAGGTAATACAACAAGAAAAACCAAGCCGATCTTGTCCCACTTCTAGAAAGTAATGGGTATCATCTGAACCAACCCATAAGACCTTTAGTGTTGTGATTTAACGTACTAATGTGCATAACTTTGTGATATTAAGTCTACTACATATTTCTTCATACATGGCCACTATAACTTCCAATGAACTTCATAAAACATATTAGTGAAACTAGGTTGAATGGACCACTGAGACTGGCGGTTGTCATGCATAACCACCTTCTTTAAGAATAAGAGTACCAAAAAGTAACCTATAAAGCACAAAAATCCCTCAATAGAAAACTACCAAACACAACGTGTCTGCCACCATTTAGAAAATACATATATTTCTAGAACAACTCATCACTCACCTGATCTTGCTGAATCAAATCCAGAAGGGATGGTGTCAGCTGAACACTATCCAAAACACACCTCCACTACATTCCTTGGTCTCTATGTGAATTTGAGAAATGAGCCCCATAAAATTAAACTCATTATTGGAATCTTTTAATACTTTCACCAACACCTTCATTCAAAATTAATATTCCACCACATTATCCTTACATAGGTTATATACATATCAAAATTGAACTCTTGTAGGTACTAAACCCAACATAATATCCTTAGATTTAGATCTTTCTAGGTGAAAATGTAGGCTACGAACTTATGATATGTATAAACCACAAACCTCTCCCCAAAAAATCAATGTCTCTATGTCTTCAACAAATTTATCACTACTACTAACTCTAGGTCATCGATTGTGTAATTATTTTCATGTGGACAGATTTGGCACAAACTTTAAGCCACCATAGTTATCCTACATTGTCACACATCTAAGACCCATACTCGAGGCATCGAAATATACCACACAAACCTTTCCATATTCTAGAAAGATCAAAATAGGGGAGGTGGAAAAATTACACTTATACTTCACAAATAATTCTTGACACTCTGGGATCCATTCAAACATCACACCTTTCTAGGTAAACAATTTTATGGATGAAGCCAGTAGTGTGAAATCTCAAAAAAAGAATCACATGTAAGACCTTTCCAATCCCAAAATTCTCCTGATATCAAATACTTTTTTTTTCAATCCCCATGAAATAACTGCAGTGATTTTCTTAGATTCCACCAAAACCCGTTGTTCTGAAATCACATGAACTATAAACTTAACTTACCTAAACAATATGGTACATTAAAAGAGTTTTTTATAGAGATTATTATCCGGAATGGTTACCAATAGAATTATTAATTTTCACTCACTCTCCTCCTATGTCCCAGAATAGACCAGAATTTTATCTATGAATACCACAATAAAAGAGTCATGATACTGATGGAACACGATTTTAATGAGATCCATAAAGACTGTTAGAGCATTTTTCAACCCAAACGCATGAACAAATACACAAAATGGTCATACCTTATTCAGAAGGCTATTTTTAGAACATCAACCTCTTAAGTATGACTTAATGTTACTCGAAATGAGAATAAATATTAAAGAAACACCTCACCCCCTTAAGCGAATCGAAAAGATCATCAATACGGAGAAAATGTAATTATTCAAGTTTGATACCTTATTTATCTTCCAATATTCTATACACAACTAGAGAGGGAGAGATCCATTGGCCTTTTTCACAAATAGAACTGGGGTAGTACAACGTGGGACACTATGGAAAATGATTCATTTGGATTCCAAATCAATTAGTTTTAGCTTTAATTACATCAACTCTGTTGGGGCCACATGATATAATGGAATAGATATCGGTTGTGTTCCCTATGCCTAGTCAATGGGTAAAATCACATCCTGCTCCTGAGGAAAACCTAAGAAATACTCTTGAAAAACCTCTCAGAACTCATCCACCACATGAGGTAATCCAACCACAATAGCATCATCATCATCCTATAATATGATTGATGAGATTTGAAAAACAAGGTTTTCCACTTCTAGAAGTGGGGGTCTATTATATCCTGACCAAGGATCCCATTCACCTTGAATGACTTAGATACTTCCATTATGTGGCATAAAAATCACTCATTTTCTATAAAAATTATGTGCACCTAGAAATGAACCATACAATACATACCACATATCATGACATAGAGGTCTATCTTTAATATAATAAATTACCTTCTAGATGGACCCCTAATATGGTTGGTGCACAAGATAGACACCTAAAAACGTACTCCCACATCTTTCAAAGAGGAATTACCAACTCCATCACATATGACATAAGATCGATTGAAATCATTAATATATTTTCTAGAATATATGAAATAAAAGAAACAGAGGCACCCGTATCAAATAAGGAAATATATAATGACAATGTAATAAGAATGATACCTCAAACTATCACAGGTCCTGAATCCGATTCCACTCGTTCTCGATCTAAAACATTAGTATGACTCATTTCAACCTATGATTAAGAAAAAACACTAACATATGTCTCCTATAGGAAACTAATATTCCCAAAAGTTTATCCTACCATTCCTTCATGACCTCCAATCCAAGAGGCCGTTATCCTGGATAATCATGGTTGGGGTAACATTCCTATGGAAGCTATAGATTCCACACCAGTCGAATATAGACACTCCACTCTTCAAAATTGCATCACATTTCCCATAACTCTGCACTGATGGAATTTATTTAGTGGAGATGATCATGGAGATAACATATTCCCAAATTTTCCACACTTATGGAACACAAGTAACCCATCATAAAAAACCATGAACAATGAATTCTAGGAATGATGGCTTTAACTACAAACTCCCTTCTTCCCTTTCTCATCATGATTCCTCTTCTTCTCAAATGAACTACAACTTCCCATAGTTTATACTACTCGGGAGAAACCAGTTTTTCATCCATAGTTGATTTCTACCATTATGGAATGATCTACCACCTCAGCATAATCCTTAAACATAAAAATTAAGACTTGGGATTAGATTTTTGGATTCAACCCCATATTGAACTTTTTATACTTTTTATACTCTTTGTAAATGAGATCAGGTGAATACCAAACTAATTTGGAAATGCGATTACTGTTTTCTATCATGATCTGGTCTCCCTGGATAAGCTCTACAAACTCTCTGGACCTGGTGAAATCCAAAAATTACAGGACAATAATTATCATTGAATTTGACTTTGAAATCATTATGACCCATCTTCCCACACTTTATAGCTTGAATCACTATGTCCCACCACGTTGTTTTGGGACCTTCCAACATAAAATAAGAATATTTTACCTTTACTACCTCAAGAGTATCAAGGAACTCTTATGTCCTCTCTATCTTATTAGGACACTCCTCTGCTTCCTGAGGTTATGTTATACCTTTTAAATAAGAAGGTTTGTCCTTAAATAACTCATGATATTTTTCTTTATGAGGACATAGTTCATCTTCTCTAACCTGGGAAGGAATAGAGCCCACATTTTGACCCAATGCATAGATAGAAAAAACCACAACTTCCACGAATCTCGGATCGATCAGTGAGGGATAACTCCTTTCAACCACTTTCTACGGTTTCACAAGAATTCTCAAACAAACCATTTTACTATCTCAAGAAAAAACCACATGAAAATACTATCAACGCACGACACTAAGATTTCAAGAACATCAAAAAATCTAAAAAACATTCATAAATCAAAACATAAACAAATCTAATGGAATAACAAGTCATCCAAACTACTCCAACCCCACCCATTGTCGATATACAGTAAGTGACCTATACATATCACCTGGAGGTGAATTCAAACCAAAATTCAACATACCATGTTGACCTGAGTCTTTTCATGAGGTGTGTTGGCTAGACACCCCACTTGTTACCAGAACCTCAAGCCCTAACAATACTAGATCTAATATATCTAGAATCATTTCTCAAATAACAAGACCCAAAAGAGAATAACCTCCTTTGATACCATTTTTCACAAACCAGTCTAGGATGCCATCCAACCAGACACTTGACCCAGCCCGAGACATTACCTAAAGGGTTTTCCTGATCCCCATAGACTAGAAACTAGTTCCTATGTATCAACAATATACTTTTATAATGATTGAAACCATTTATACAATAAAAAAACCACATTAATAAGCATAATAATAATTGATAAACACAACCAAAAGGAGTACAACAATTTTCAACATCGAAGTTTTATAACATTAACCAAAACCAAAAGTACTACAATGGAATTAGAACACAAAACTATCCAAAAACCCACCATTAAAAAATAAGGGCATCTCTCTCAATCCACCATCACCAACACCTAAAAGAAATGGAAAACTAACATCCAGATCCACCATTTCTACCATGACACATATTACCTTTACTAGGTTCATACACAACAAAGTCTACAAACACCTAATAGTTTATGTATGTTGTGATCCAAATCTGAATAGGTTACCTACCAAAAAGTATATTCCATTATATAATGTTATAATTCAAATCAAAATACGCATTACCAAAAGACTATCTAAATCATTTCCTGGAAAACATTTTAAGGAAACATTCTAAAGGAACACTTTAAAAAACATTTTTTACAATTAATATTTTTTGAAAATTTTTTTTACACAAGGTCTTCCATGTATCGATGGCTAGCACCACATCACATAAGCATCATTTCATAAGAGAGAATCATGGGAAATCCTTATAGGTAACTATCATAAGAGGGACTCTAAAAACCTCATATATCAATGATCAAAATCCACCAAATCAACTACCAAAAATGATATCATGCACAAGCCACTAGAGGGGATCCCATCCCAAAATTCTAGTAGTCTCTAAATCATAAGTCAATACCAACAACGTTCTAATGCACAAGTCACTAGAGGGGATACCATCAGAATATTCCAGTGGTCTTCTATAATATCACATGTATAGTTTGTGTTGCAATCAATAATCCTTCTAGATTAATCCTGACTTAGTAACATCCAAATAAACTAACATACTAATTCTATTTTCCCAACTAGAATTCTTAAGATTCCCTTTATGCTGAAATTTAATTTCACAAATCATATAATTCAACATGTTCACATACAAAATCCAATCATTATAAGAAAACATGGAAATCAACACTTTCACATTGTTTCCTAGATCCTAAAATCAAAATCCTCATGAAACCACCATTTTCCATAGAAAATCCACATTCCATTTCAGATTCACACCAAAACCATTTTAAATTAAGTTTAAAATCACTCAAAAATTTATGAAACCTATTTGAAAACAAAAATAAAAATAAAAACACATATGGAATCCAACCATTTCCATGGGAAAATCCCCCTTCCAAATCCATACACACACCAAAAACCATATTATAATATGATTCATAACACATTAAAAATTCAAAGATGCATTTAAGGTGGAAGGAAATAATCCAACATGAAACTAAAACTGTTTCACTTGGAAGAACTAATTTCAACACATTCACAACATTAAATGCCTTTGAAAAAAAATATTTTTATCTTTCGCACATGGCACAACACATATTAAATAAATTTCAAAATGAAGAACGCATAAATCATGACCATTATCCTTTAGAACCCCCATTTTGATAACATGTGAATCTCAAACCTTTTCAAAAACATGTTTCACACAACATGAATAATCTATATAACACATTTTAGAAATCATGTGAAACTCATCTATTAATTTAAAATCATGGAACCACCTACCTCACAGTTGTAAACTTCCAGAAATTAGTGTGAAACTATAACTGCACTACCACAAGACTCTATCAATTCATGGTGTAACAATAACCAATAAAATTTCACCAATCATTAGAATGTCAATGCCCATTTAGGTCAAATAACCCACTAGAAAATAATAACCCAATAATGAGGGAGGATAAACCCTAGAAGAAAGGAGAAATCATGAGAAAGGAGGATTACTTGATGATTTATTGAAGTTACAAAGAAAAAAAAACTCCAGGGTTGAACCTAAAAGGCTTCAATAAGGAATAGAGGAAGCTCCAATGACTAAAAAACCAAAATGGGGTAGATCAAAGTTGATTTATGTTTTAAATAAAAGAGGAAAAAAATTCAATTTTTCTCTTTTTAATGTCCTAAATGGGTTACATGGTTATCGCAAATATTTTTCAAAGACTTGAGACAACTGTAAATCCCTCAATATCCAAGAGGAAGTGTTTTATTTACTGTTAACCAAACACATGGTCGCTACTATCCAAAATAGAAACTGGACACATGCTTAAAAGGAGGAGGGCACACAATATTTTAAAACTGTGCGACAACCATATGATACCTAATTTCAAGACAAAAATATCCATTTTCACTAAAACATCAAGGGGAAATCCAAGGATAAATGAAAGACTCAAAATAAACTATGTAATATGTCAAAATATAATCATGTATGTGAAACCCAACATAAATAACCACACAACTCATGACCTATATCTGGTAGAAGTAGTCTTTTCTCTATGTATGTTGAGGTACTACCTTATATGGGTGAATTTTATGGTTTACTCAAACCATTAGACACTTAGGTATGTTTTCTTGTAGAGAGAATTGAACTTGATACAATAGTTCTACTTGGAGATCTTATAGGACTATGAATTTGAGATAGTCTATACTCTAGGGAAGGGAAATGTAGAAGAATATTCACTTAGCAGGAAGTCCTAGGCTCACATGGTGGAGAGGAGGATTCAGAGTAGTTGTCCTCTCTAAAAAAGACCCTAGTGGAGCCGGAGGGTACAAAGTTTCTATAGTCAATGGTGTTGACTCATCAACTTATTGAGTGTGTGAGAGATTACTAGATGGGAGAAATAAATTCCGAGGTCTTACACGAGAAGGTATCTACAACTAATTCACCTTATGGATATTCTAATGGAGGGAATCACTTAAATTTGTTTTTAGAGAAGGAAAGTGGTTTTAATCATGGTATGGGAGGAGGTGATGTGAGAGTTCCACACATCTCCCCTTGGTTTACAACATGGATATTAAAATATGTACATAGATCTTCATCAACAATATTGGTGGTCTGATATGAGACGATGTTTTGCTAATTTTGTTGATCAGTGCCTCACCTAAGAGTTGGTGAAGGATTAACATTATTTTTTTGTAGGTTTATTTTATCCCATTAAGATCCCAGAGTGAAAGTGGGATGGCATAACCATGGACTTTGTTATAGGGATTCTTCACAAAAAAATTTCTATAATTCCATCTGGGTAAATGTTGACCAACATATGAATTCATAACATTTCCTCCCTATCACATATAAGTGTTTGGTGGATTGTTTTGGGTAGTTTTATGTACATAACAATGTTCTCCTTTATGGGGTACACTCAATGATTTCTCTGATCACGACCCATGGTTTACATCGTGATTTTGGAAATTCATATAAAATATATTCTATACCCAAAATGTGGAGGAGTACAATGTTTTACACCTAGAAGAATAAAAAAAATCAATCACACTATACAGGTGTTGAAGGATATGAAGAGGGATTGCGTGTCAGATATTTCAAAGAGATAGGAGGATCAATTTCCCCTCATAGAGTTTTCATACAACAATAACTACTACCCTACAATTGTAATGGAACCTCTTGAGGCTATGTATGGTTGACCCCATAGGTCACCCTTGTGATAGATAAAGATAAAAAATACATCACTTGTGGGCCTAGAGATGGTTCATGTGATGATAGAGAATGTACAGGACATCTGTGAGTGGATGAAGATGGACCATATCATAATGAAATCATAAACAGGTCATCATCAGAGGCCCATTTATTTTTAGCAGGGAGACCATGGTTTTCTATGATTCTCTCCATGATGAGGATTGTATATATTTGTACATGGAGTCAAGCTATCCTTAAGGTTCATCGGGTCATTTGATACTGTGTAGAGGGTTGAAGAGGTTGTATACCACCTTGCCCTACCCCGATGGCTGGATTGGGTACATGATGTCTTCCATCTATCATATTTGAGGAAATGCATGCATGACCCCATTCATGCCATCGAAATGGGCGAGTTGGAATTTGAAGATGGATTCACCTTTTTTGGATAACCTAGTTGGTATCGAGGATTAATAGGAGAAGACCTTGTGTATATTAACTATCCCATTGGTTCATGTGTTTTGTTATCACATGAACTTGTGGTAGAGTTCCTGGGAATGATAGAGCAAGATGCAGACTTATTATCATGAGTTTTTTTAGTTTATTATTTTTTGGGAAGAAAATATTGAAGAGGTAATAATATAGAGACCCAATTGTTTCCTTATAATACTTTGAAATATTTTTATATACTTTTCTAGAGCTAGGTTCTATGATGGTGTTCAATTATAAGTCTTGTGTGCCATGTATTAATTTTAGAAAAATATTTAACATATTTTATTTTTCATGAACATGGACTCATAAAGAAATAAGGGAAACTCTTAAAAGGAATATTGGAATAAAAACATGAGATCACATATTAGTTCATAATGCATTTTTTACAACAGGCGTAACCTAAAATAGGTCAGTGCTGGGCATTCAGGCATCTCTACTATTAGAAGTATTTTCATTAGAGAAGTTAATTAATTAATTAATTTAATTTTTTCATTTTACCTAAATGACAGATATATAGTTATAATTCCATAGAGTTTCACCCAAGGATTGCCTCATAATCCTAGGATCGGCTGAGAGATTCTCCATCCTCCTTCCATAAGAGAATCACACCGAAAGATGATGAAACGTGGGATTAGAGTGCAACAAACACAACAACATCCTTCATTCAATGAAGAGTGTGTTATTCAACAAATAATGATCCAAATCTATGTAGGGATCCTAAATTTTTTATTTACACCTTTTTTGATTAAATTGATTTATAATAATTTTCCCATTTATGAACCACACTAATTTATGGACCATTTCATGCACCCATGAACAATTAAATTGATTATTTGAATTTTTTTCTAACACTGGATTCTTGTTATTGATCATTTTCAAAAAAATTTATGGCCAACAACAGTAAAAACTTTTCTTGTTCCTTTACCCCTCAATTTCATCACATTATTCACCGATTAGACCCCACAACCCCAGTTCGATGTTTCTAGGTGGTAACGAGCCCGATTAGATTCCCTAAATAATGAAATATCCATGACCGAGGGACAAATTGATGAAGACAACATAGATTTGGTATTATTTTGGTCCATGGTTGGTTGTTTGGATGATCTATAGTCAAATACATAGAGGTGTAAGAATTATTGGGGTGAAAGTTGAGAGATGAACCCATAAGGATTAATGGAACTGATGTTATGGACACCAGATGGCCAGAAATGATAGATCCGACCATGTTATGAAGATTACTGGTGGAAAAAAGACTGAAATAGAATGTAAATATCATATTAGTCATAATGGAATTATAGCTGGAAAACACTGAAAAACCCAACTACCGGTCGTGTACCATGATGAACACATGACGTATAGCCCCTTGGCTACGGTGGGCAGGGTTTTAAGATTTATAAGGATGTCACAACATATATCGCTCATACATACCATGAACCACCTTCCCTATGTGGATGATCCATGTGAATAAGCACATGATCAGGAACACACCACATGCCAAAGTTTACAGACACAACCATAGCACACCGGTGGCACCATTTGTGAAGCAACACACTGTGTACTAAATTACATGGACACAACATGAGTACACGGACACAACCAAAAGGACAAAACCCAATACCAAATAGTGTGGAAATTTTGTGTAGTCCCCCTACATGACATGTAATCCTTTTTCAATTGGGAGCCACGTGCTGGCCAGGGACATGGATAAGTGGTGGATAGGTACTTGACATTTTGGGGGTCCCCTCACACATTGTGTACTACTTGGTTCCTTTTTAAGAAACATCATGCTTTTGTAACTCCTTGATTTGGACATAAATTTTGTCCTGCGAGTTGCCTATCCTATATGATTTTCCAAATAGATCGAAATGGATTCATCATATGTCACTTTTGGGGTAATATTTGGAATTATCATGGAAAAACTCTAGGTTAGAAGATTCTCAACAATGGAAGGGATTGTATAGGATCACCCGAAGAATCTGGAGGGGAATAATTCAACTGGGCTGGGCATGGGTCCTTGATTATTTTTAGAGTGGATCCCTCTACATAGACTAGACATGGTTCCTCTATAGGATTCTGGGTGGAACCATCCTCTCTGGTTGGGTATGGGTCCTTGTAGACAATAGTGGTACCCTCCTATCTGTACAAGGCATGGGTCCTCTATAGGCATCTAGAGTGGAACCCTTTGGCAATTCTTTTCATGATACCTCTACCAATTACCATGTGAAACCCTCAAATCAAGTTGGGAGTGGGTCCATAAAGACTACGAGAGTATAACTCTCTAGTAAAGTAGGGCCTACGTCCTTGACAACTTATTACGTGAAACCCACCTGTCAACATAGGGCGTGGATCATCTACAAACTTTTAGAGTCAAACCCTCTAACTAGGCCGGGCGAGGGTCCTCTACCACCATAGTGGATCCCTTATTCTATAAATGGAATGGGTCCTCCATCGACTATCAAAGAGGAACACTTGTATTATACTTTGTCATGGGTCATCTACCTAGCGATTAGGAGCCCTTAACTATGTGGCACAGTGATGAGGTGTGACTTGAATTGGATGGTAACTTCTGGGCATACGCATGAAATGTTGGGAATCATTTATAGACTTCGGGAACTATTGGACACTCACCTTCATAAACTAATATTTTAGATTTATATCTCTTTACCCTCTCATTTGGTATTATTTTGACTTAACACACACACACACACAGATATATATATATATATATAAATATAATTCTATATACATACCATTGGATTTAATTATTCTCTATCTATGGGATGTGAATAATCTCAGGGTTTTCCACATGATTTCTATATTTAGTTTCTCATTGTTGTAAGAGTAAACCCTCATACTATAGGTGTCTAAGACTTGACATGTATTTAATTTACACAACATGTCAATCCCATTGTGTTTAGATGAGGTTACTCTCTCTCTTGGTTTGGGTTGATCTTTTCTCATTCATTGCATTCTTCATCTAGGATTCCAACAACAATCATTCTATTCCTTTTGTATCTCTTACTTGTTCTACTTTAACCTTTGGTGAATCCTACTTGTTATGTGTATAATCACTCATTCATGGGATTTTCTGCATGCATTGGGTCCTATGTTGATGATAGATAGGTAGATGGTGACTTCAAAGGATCCTAAAGATACCTGATTCTTTAGACCATGTACGGTGGTTGTATAATGGAGATCATGATCTACGACATCTCATTGTTTTACATTCCATTTTTTATATTGGTACTTCTTTTGTCTTGAGCATGTATTTTTCCCCATTACTTTTTAGTTTACACTACCGTACTCTTGTACTATATAGAGGATTTACATGCACAGTTTTCCCATATCTTTTTTCTTCTTTACTTTTACTTCATATTCACTTTAGCATTGATATGGTTGTGGGTGTAAATATAGATTTTTAGAAAAATGAATCACCATGTTATTTGTTTCTTTAACACTAGTCACCAACCATTTCTTATGGTGGCAGGCTTCTTGTAGTAATGGATCAGTCCCCGGCTTAGTTTAGTTTGTGAAACTCATTTCATTTTAATGAAACTAAATTTCTCTATGAGATAATAATATAACATTTAACTTATCCCAAATTTCATCATTAGCTCATCCTTAGCCCAGTCCCATAACTGATGGTTCCCAGATGTGAAGTTGATCTTTGAGAACTACCAGGTTCCCCTAAATTGATGAAATATATCATCGATTTGAGGTAGTGGATATCAGTTTTTACACATGACTTGGTTCAGATTTCATTAATAGATAAAAAATTTAAGGTTTTCATCCACATTTATGGTAAATAAAACTAAATCACCTCAATGAGAACTCAGGTGAATTAACACCTTCACCTCCGAATCATCATGTTGCACCTTAATCTCTCTCAACTCACCTGGTTCCACACGATAAGGGGGAATCTATATAGGTTATGTACTTAATATGAGATCAATTTTAAATTCAATTCCCATATAATGAGAGAGGCCCAATAAATATTCTACAAAAATTTCTTGGTAAATATCCACTTCTAGAGGAATGGTGGTTGGATATATAACCTAGAGTGTTGCGACATCCAAAATCACTTATGCTAGAATAGCCCCAATATGTCTATGGTATATCACTATTACTTTAGAATCAACATGTCACTCCATAGTAAGGATATATTTTATTTCATTATGGTAGATAGAAGCCACCCAATTATTATAATAATTGATGTGATATTGAAAAAAAATAAACAAATCCCTAACAAAGATGATTTAAAAACATAACATATCAAGGGATATGAAATCCCAAAAATTCTAATATTAGTTGAAAACTATAACCCATGTGGGATACTTCTGACCATGATCTATCCTTTTACAATATGTGTTTCTATTGGGAGAAACATAGGGATAAACTATATAATTATCAAGGAAACTAGAAATCTTCCTCTCACTATCAATTGATCCACCCTCTCATCTGCGAGAACATGATCCAACGGTTACACCCTACCAACCATAAATTCAGATCCCTACCCATGTGACCCCGATCTCACTAGAAGGAACAAACCCTATAGATACTGTAACTACTGCTACTTGTATACCTAGCCTTTTCCCATCTTGATCTCCCCGAATAAACCTAAATATCTACTTAAGATACTCCTTATAAATCCCTTGAGGACAAAGTTTACCTTGAACATTTCCCACACTATATTGAGGGAGCATTCAAAAAAACATTGAATATTCCCCATCATTTCATATGAATTTTACTTTTTCTACTAACTAGTACATGAACTAGGGTCATGTATTAGTTTTCTATACTAGAATTAGAATGGAGGAGTTTCTCTAGAAGCTTGGAGGGATAAACACCTCCCCTACACTAAATCTCGATCCCCGCCCTAACATATATCGTCATGTCTCCTCTCCCATAAAAATGAAGAAGTCAACATACCACTCAGAAAAAATACTACTATAATGGGGAAATCCTTCTACATTTTCCTCAACCAACACTTTATCCAAATTAATTCCCTTGTGAACCACTATAAAAGACTAGGTCAGGTCGAATTTCAAAACCAGATTCCTCAACTCTAAATGAATCCCAATACAAAAAATCCTACGCTTATCAAACTCATTAATAGGAAAAAATAGATTGAAACTAATCAACTCCCAAAAATATTTGACCAACAATGTCATTTTATGTTGATGTTTCATAAACTAATAATATTTATCTACCCTAAAAAACTCATGAAATAATTCTTAAAAAAAGTGGTCTTTGAGTGATTCCCACATCAAATCATCATGTCTTCCATCTTGGATCATCACACCTTATGAACTCCTAACATGTCCTGGTAGCATTTAAGTTCCAAAAATCACGAGGAGATTTTTCAGAGTTTCCACTAGGTCGATGATCCTCTCAGTGATCTCATTAAAATCTACAACTTCTAATTAAACACCCACACCATATATTTCTGGTGGGTTCTATAGCTAGATGTCCCAGGATAAATCCACTATAGTTAGATAACCCCAGTGGAAACCTCCACTACCCTTCGGTACGATATGAGACAAGCCTGACTGAAGGGGATCTTATGTATAAACCATAGGGGTAATAATTTGGGACTAATATATCAAACCATTATAAAAATCATGTGGTATGTTAGGGAAAACCCATACCATGGGATTTTCCTTATCCAGATTTATAGGGAGAATCATGGGGTGTCAATATAGTGACATTATATGAAATTAAAATATTTTTTTAACACCATCAACCACTCATAATTTTGAAAACATAAATAGTTATTTAGAGAGATTAAACCCACAAAACAATTAGGTAGAACACCCTAGAGAAAAAAAACCACTAAATAAAACCCATCTAAATATTATCAAAGTACTAATCCCACATTATTAAACCTGAATAGTAGACCCAGTTTTTTAATAAACAAATCATAAAAATTCTTAGGTAAAAGTAACTACCTATCATCACAATGTATTTTGGAAAACATTGAATATTATTTTCTGCTCCAAATAATTAATTAAGGCCTATATGACTCAAAATAACTCAATCAAATGACATATTAAACTATGTGTCTACTCATTGTTCATGAAATCAATCTCTATTATCAACAATCCAAGATGAAAATTCAATAAACTATACCAAACAATGATAACCAAGAACATTATGAAACTGTAATAGTATCAGGAATATAATTAAACCAATTTACCTTGAAAATCACAAGTCCATTAGTCCTATAAAAAGTAAGAAAAATATTATCCCCCCCAACCAGATTCCCACACAACCTATCTCTATTTTTAAAATCCCCAAATTGTAATTCAAACAATTCTCTAATAAGATTTTTTAACACCTAGACCTGAATCACCTCATTCAAGCTAAGGTGGTATGTAACTTCATATTTTCCTCTCCCTATGAAATATCTAATCAAATAATGGCTGGGGATTATACAAAATATATGCAAACTATGTTTTCATTATCTATGAAAATGAGAGTGACACATACAACACAAGAAACAACCAAAGGAACCATCAATGACAATTATAAAGGAAAATAACAAATGAAAAACAATTCATCATAATTTCATATTATAATGAGATGACATATAATATCTAGAGTCCTAAAAATTAGTAAAAATGTATACCCAATAAAGGTGGATTAAAATATAGAAGGAAGCAAAGAGAAACTAATAAAATAGGTTTCCCTACTAAAGGCATTAGAGTGTGTCCTGATATCACATTGTTCACCATCCACAAACATGTTATTATCATTCAATCATGGTTCCCTTACCTTTGGTCAATTCAATGACCATAATTATAATAAATTCATCAATAATCCTATGTAGTGTGTGAGAATAAACTCAGTGTGAATCCCCCAAAAGGCACATAACATAAATTAAATATGTGTATAAAGGCTGGTTTATCATTAGAAAGTAAATACATATTCAACTTATAACCCCATAGGGAAATTATGCACAAACTAATGCACCTTGAATCCCAGACCTACCTTCATCAACTTTATTCTATAATGAAAGCCTTTAAACACTGCCATATCCAATCATAACTCATGACAAGCACCAATCCCACAGGTTTTGAACTCCATTGTACCATGAACCATCTCATAGGTTATTGTGAGGTCAACCATGTCATGATAATGCATCCCAATGGTTTTTATGAGGTCAAAAAAATCATCTATTCACACAATGATAGATCTTGAAAGGCCCAACATATCAACCTTACTGATCTGGAATGTTTTTGGGATGCCCAACTTATCACCCCACCCAATCCTGAAGGTTCTTGGGATGCCACCACAAATGAAAACTATAATAATATCATTATGAATCAATAAAAATATGAAAATCAAGGGAGAATAATCCAATATCATTAATTATATTTCTTGACCAAAGCATACCAAAACAATCCTGACCGAATCCCCAGGTGTAAAATATAAGAAGTGAATAAACACTATGTCATTGAAAATTACAAATGGAATTTACAATGTAAAAATGAATTATCTCAATGTTCACTAACTATAGGGCCCACTAAGATTTTATGGTACTAACTAGATAAATTTTTACCTTTGGTGGAATTACTATGTCTTACCCACACACCCATTGAAAAAATTAAACATTAAACATTATTAAAACTATGTTCACTGGTAAGGGATCCTACCTTAGACACGGTGATACTAGTCCACCAAGAATCTTTTTCCACAATAATCTTGAGACACTGAATTCTGAAAATAAGCACCAAATTATTACTATTATGGTTAAAAACAAAAATAGATAATAAGATATGATTGTCGTCTTAAAATTCATTTTATGTAACTAGAGAAACCCATTATAATGATCAATATTCATGTTAGTGAAGGAATGACGTTAAAATGGATAAATTATTATATAGTAACCCCCATTATAAAATTGATAAATTAGTAGGGGATGAAGATGGTGATGTGTAATAGGAATTATGAGTGAAAATAAAAAATTTACAATTACAAAAAACTATGCAATGGCCCTACTAGCTAACTTGTGGGTCTAGAAAGAATACACATGCCCCCAGACTATCCACTAGCTTGGTGGTGGGCATGCAACAACTTCTTACAGTCTCTCCCTCCTCCAATAAGCCTTCGAACTGCTTCTTAATAACACCCTAATATTTTATGAAATATATTTTTGAAATGAATTAAATGTTTTCAAAATTTGTCATTACACATATCACTGTGTTTATCTTGAATTACATGAAACACTATGTTTAGATGAACCATGCCATATTATTAAAATATTATAACATGATAGTTATCCCTTGGCCATTGGAATGGTGGGTAAGAATTAGATTAACTAAATTAGGAAAAAAATTGTTTAAAAAATTATATAAAACTTATTCTTTTGAGACCAAATAATTAAAAATGAAAATAATTTTTTTTTGAAAATAATGAAAATATTTTCTAGAAAATTATTTTTATGAAAAAAAAACAATTTACCTTAATAAATTATATATTTTATATTCAATAATATATTTAACGTTAATCTAATTTTTTTCTATACTTTTTATGAGAATAAATCCATTTTATGATGAATAAATTTATTTTTCTAAACAACTGTTTTCTCTCCTTTTTGTGAAGTTATATTCACAATACTTTTTTTGACAATTTTAGACAATTTATATGAAAAATAATGACTAATTTTTAAATCATAATGTTAATATTTTCTTAGGGTGATTTTTTGATAATTTTCATAAAAGTTTAATTTTTTGATAAATAGTGAAACATACTGAATTTTAATTAAAAATGACATTTGCGTTTAAATTATTTAAAAAGTTGAATTATGATTTATATAGTTTTTAAATTAAAATAATTACAAAAATATTTGTTTTAATCCAATTTAGTTCCTTATAATAATATTTAAATTTAAATTTTAAATGAAAACAATTTAATCTTGTGAACATTTTCTATTTGCAAACCCACTTTTTCGTCATGTCTACAACATTAATTTTAAATTAGATTTTACACATATGTGAATTTAATTTTTAAAAATAGATTAATAAATAGGAATAATAATAAGTTATATTATCTAATAATGTAAAATTAATTTTTAAACATAATGAATTTTAGAAGCTCCAAAAATTATTTACCATGGTTAAGGTGAAAATGAGTTTATCTGGGGTTAAAAAAATGAAAAGGGTTAAAATGACATAAAGAATTTTCTGAAATTTATTTAATAGAAATATTTCAAGCCTAGAATGTATAAGTCTCTTGAATAATTTATTTTTGTCCTTTTTTCATGTGAAAAAAATTGGTACACCTTCTTATGCTAAAAAATTACAAGTGTGCCAGTCACCTCACTTATAAAATTCCACATACAGTCATCTCTTATTCACACAATCAAAGCATTTTGTTTCTTCCAATACCTACAAAAATCACTTTCCAAATTAATTCCTCTTATATAATATGACTTTTTTTGAAAAAAAAAATCCATTCTAGGATGGATTTTTTTTCAATCCAATGGAGGTCACAGACGAAGATGTAACATTATTCAATGAGTGATTTTATTTTATTACATCCTAAACCTCCTTCCATTTTTATTAAATTATGATTATATAATAAAATAATTATATTAAACATAACTATATGTTATTATATTAAATTAATTTTATAAAAAATTCCCACTTCCATAAAATGGGTTAAGTAATCATCATTCGTGTGTATGATAGACTACCGCCTTTCAAACTGATGTCATATTTTTCCATTTCCAACTCTCATGATTGGGAATTATGATTGATATAAATAATATTTATAATAATTATAAAACAATTAAATTTTAGAATCATTATATAATATATACCATTTAATTTCCATTTAATAGGTTATACGATAACATCACTCCTGTGTACAATGGACAACCACTTCACGAAGCAATGCAATTTTTTTAACTAATGCTTCATATGGAAGATACTTGGGATAAACATAATGAATAGTGTGATATAAAAGAATTAATTATGATATTAATGAAAAATTTATCATTATTAAAAGACAATATAAAATTTTATTTCTTACCTTTTCACTCACTAAAAGATGATAACGTCGTTCATGTGTGTGTGGACTACTACCTTCACAAAGCGACGTGACTCTCTTTTTATTAGAACACTGCATAGATGATATTTTTTACTATATTTAAAGAAATAATATTTTATTAATGAAATTTTTATCATTATATAAATATAAAACATTACATACAACTATTCAAAAATGGTCATTGAAAAATCGAAATGATACCCATGTGTATATACAACCAAGCATATCCATGATTGGAAAATACTTCATTTCTCAAATCCATATTTCATGATTAGTAATGACAGTATAAAAGATATATAAATATGATAATTGTATTTTTATTATAATTCTTGATATTATTGATCTATGATCGAATTAAGAGGACCAAAAATTACAAATAAAAACAAATACGAAAAACAAAGCGGTTATAACAAAAAATTGGAATATAATAAGGTATTTGTTATAAAATGGTAATAAATGGTCATAAGTAAATTAAATATTGTTTAATATATATAATTATGGATATATAATTAATTTATGATAAACTTATATTAATTATATAAGAGGCTCAAACATATATGATTGAAGTCAAGACTTATGGTAAGGGATTTTCAATATCTCTTTTATTTCAGGGAGAGGTATAAAAATTCACCAATCCTTTATTTTTTTGGTGGTTTATATACTCCAACATAAACATTTTATATCATTTATATAATTATTTTATTGATATTTAAATTTTTATTTGAGGTTATTCTTTATAGTGGATTAATATTTTAAGGATTACTAAAGAGGTAATGGATTTATGTATCACTTTTATTTTCTATGAGACATAAGCCATATTCACCATGTATTTCTAAGATGTGGTGTATATACTTCACCCGAATGTATTTTCTTATTGTTATCTGAAATATTATGGTTACTTCGTCTCCATTTTATGATGTCTCATTCATGGGTATTATGTGTAAAATGTTACAAAAGTGGTTATGGTTTTTTGTTACAATACCATCGTTATATGTTTTATGATTAACTCTTTGTGGTGTAATATAATGATAAATATATATATATATAATATTTGTCATGAATTTTATTCTCCACTTTTTATTCATGATATTATCCTGTAATATAACCATCATACCACTCTTTGATAGTTATGTTTCTTTAGAAATTGTTTTTAATAAAAAAAGTCTTTATTTCTCTCTATAATAAAAACCCATTTTCCATCCAAAACCTTATTTTATAATTTTTTTTAAAAATGTTTCTAAAATCAATGTAATGATTTCTTATATAATATATATCCATTGTTTACTATTAAAAATATATTATTAATGAATCATAATTTAATTTTCTAAACAATTCTGTTTTGGCTTTTACCAAAAATTTGAAAGGAATCATCATTTTAACTTGTACAACATGAACATAATTTTCTACTATCATGAAAATTATTTTATTTTAATCATACATTATATGATCTCAATTTTATTTTAAATAAATATTAGTTTTATAATTTTTTATTAATTTTAATTTTTAATTTTTTTTAAATGAACTTTTTTTCCTCAGGGAATGTTTCAAGTGATATTTTAAAATCATTCTCCATATAAGATAGATTACATTGAAGTATATTGTCATTTTATAGGAATATAAACTTAGGATAAAAATAATATTATTTATATAAATATTTTATTATTAAAATATGTTTATGAAATCCAATTCACTTTAATGGGTTATACAAAGATAAAATTACTATGAAAACTGATTCATCTTCCATGGGTTATTTTATGATGAAATGATGAAATGATTATGGATCCTATATATTTTCTACAATTTATGATGGGATGAAATGTTCATAAAATCCATTTCATTTAATAGTTTGTGATGTGATGAATGTTTTATGATCTTGTGGAACACATACGTATGATTTTCATTATGTTTTAAGTGGGAGATATATCTCCATCCAATGCATTGGGTAAAGATTGATAACTGATGAGTAAATATGTTATCCATGAACCTAATCACATGTTAACCATGTTATGAATGTACCTGATTACATTTTTTCAATGTTATGTGTGAACCTGATTACATGTTCAAAGTGTTAACCATGGGCCTATATTTCATGTCTGTAATGTTATGAATAAACATTTGTTTGATGTCCCTAATGATACATGTGGAAGGTTTCATGTTCATAAGTTTATAAAAGGGAATACTTATGTGCACACAATGTAATGATTGAACCTATATATACTTATACTTGTTTGTGATGTTATAGGATCTTGTGGATGAAAAATATCCACTTATTATGATAATTTTATTCTATATTGGATCTTGTTATTTGATTTCCGTAGAATTTATGTCTTATGAACTGTTAATATTTATGTTAGGACTCAAGATTATGTTTTGTTAATTTCATTTTATGGTTTATAAATGTTATGAACATGTTATCACACCATTATGTTAATGTTATTATTATTTATATCCCATATATAACCTTAATGAGCACCCAATCTCACCCTTTCATAGGTTTCCCTTCCCCATTTTATGAAGAAATATTTTTCATAGGGTATGTTTGTAAATAGTACTAAATAGCATAATATTTATGGGTGATTTTGAAGAAATTTCACAAAATTAGATGACTATGTACATGTTCAACAAATATAGTAAACTATTTTGGTCCTTAGGAATGTGTTTATGTAATGTAATGAATATTTATCTAAAAATATGTAATATATCTATATAAAAATGTTGGGTCACTAAAGGTTGTATCACAGGGGGTTTAGATAAATTTTGGAAATTAGAATGAGAAAAACTTAAAAATTCACCTAGGTATATTTCTAAGTATATTTCTAGGGATATATCTATGTATATGTATATGGATGAGTCAAAGTATAGGAAAATGTAAATGAATTCTGGTAAAGGATAGAGAAAGTGGTATCCCAGAAATTACATCCTTGTCTAGATAGTACAAGTGAATGTGTCTCTAGAATATTGGTACCTAGAATCAAAAATTATAAAAATAGTACATTGAGCTAGAATCAATAGTCACTTGGTGGATAGAAATGGGTTGTGTTGTACACCAAATTTCACACTTTTGATGGATCTTATTTTAAAATTTTACAATTATTTACGAACCATAAAGATGTATTTATATAGATAATGACTATGAATGACCTAGGATAAACCTAAGGTGTCATTGATTAAAAAACCATTTCACTATTTGGACATCCTATAGGTTATTTTTTCCTGAATATGTGGTTTTACACTATTATCAGTGTTTTTAAAAATATTATTTTTTATTTTAGTCAATAGAGTTAACCAGAAGGAACCGGGTTACATTGACTTGGGTAGTCAATTTGTTGATGAGGATCCAAATGGGATGATGAATTGAGTATCGGATATCATGTTTACTCCTAATCAATTATCACATGTCATGATTAAAAACAAAAAACTTAAAAAAAATCTTAGAATCACAAAATACTATAATAATAGAGTTAAATGATAGCTTGGGTAGTGGAGACCACAGAGGAAAGAATATTAAATTTCCTATAATTCGATAATGGGGGAAGAAGCACTCAAAGGAATGTGACAGAGGGATGAGGATGTGTTTTGTGTGTCTAAATATGGACACAAAGTAACTACAATGAAAAAATTAAATGTTTGGTTAATAAAATGGTTGATAATAATGGTCTACCAAAGGTATCAATTATTGTTGAATGTTGTTTTTCTGAAATGTATGGGAATTAAAAAATCTGATTTCTTATGGAGAAACATCATGAAGAGATCCATCATGGTTATATGAGTATTTTTTTATGTTGAGGATGAATAGACTGTGATTAATATATGAAAGGAAAAAGGTATTACAAAACAATAAGATGAATCCTATTTAATGGTTTTAGAAGAAAGTGGGATGATTTAAGTAATAATGTCTTGTAATTCATGGATTATGTTAAATGAATAATGAAATATAGAAGGTTTTTTAGTATAATTTTTTCATTAAGGATTTAACAAAATATTATAAATGGTACAGTTGGACTAGAAGGGTGATTTAATTGCAAGGAGATATTTTCATTAATGCAAGATAACCCTTAATATGTTCTAGATGATTATGAAATGATGCTAGGATAATGATATTATGGATATGAATAATGTAATTTGTTTAGTATTGGTGGCCTTAAAATCGAGTAACGATTCATGGAAAATTCTATTTCTATTATCATTTATGTATTTTAAAACATTATTGTTTTTATAAAATATATTTAATAATATTTGTTTTTATTAAATAAATGTGGAAGTATGTATGTTTTTAATAAGGTTTTATAGTAATTCAGTTTGATAACATGTTTTATTAGAATAAATGATAAATGAATTCACATATTTAGTATATGACAATCAAGAGATACTTTATGTCTATTTTTAATTTTTGAAGGTTTATAAGGTTAAAAATTTATTTAATAGTTTATAATGATATTTGTATCAGGATTTACTGATTAAAGTATTACATCTCAATATGATTATTTATCCATATTTGGTCATTAATACTAACCATTTTTTAATCTAGAGATAGAAGGAATGAGTTATCATTCTATTATTGGTCTTACTTAGTGCCTTAGAAATAAAAAATTCATCTCATAGAGTAAGAGACAATGTATACATTGATCAATATACCACCAAAGTATGAATTTGTGCCAATGGAATAAAAATATATGAAGTAACTACATATTCATAAATTCTCAGTTTAGGTGGAAAATGGAACTCCCTAAAATTAGGAAAAGAACCTTGAAATAAATTTTTTCCCTATTATCATCATTTTTGATGATATCATTACACTTTCTTAGGCCTCTTTAGTTTATGGATTTGTGATCATTAACTATCTCTCGACCATGTTCTTTGTCACTCTATATCATTATTTAGGTTCAACTGTTTTCTTATATGTCAATGTTTTTGCATCCCAGCTATGTTTTCTAATTTGGAAAACAACTTTATGTTATTACAAATGACTTTTTCATACCCCTTTCTATTTTTCCAGAGGATTTTTTATTAACACTTTTTTTGATGTGGGTTTATATAAAGTAAAATTTAAATACTAATCCTTTGACGACTGAGATGAATTTAGAGGGAGAAATTCATTTAATGGGGGGTAGAGTATAAATCCCTAATATTTTTTGAAATGTATTTTTTTCAAATGAATTTTGTCTTTACAATATTTTGGGTTCCACATAACACTGATTTTAGTTTGCGTTACTTGAAACACTGAGTTTAAACAAAATGTGTCATATTTTTAAATTATTTTTATATGATAGTTATATTTTTTTTTTGAATAGAGGGTATTAATATTTTTAACTGAAATATGATAGTATATAGTTTACAAATGTATATAAAATTAATTCATTAGAATAAAATTAATTAAAAATGAAAATAAAATCCATTTGAAAATAAACATATCATTTTTATAAAATATTAATTTATGAAAACAAACACATTTTACCTCAATAAAATTTTTTTAAAAAATATTTTTGAATAATTTTAAGGAAATATTTTTAGTTTATATTCATTTATATTTTTAGCAATCATATTATGTGTTTTATAAACAAGAGATAAGAATAAATCCAATTTTACGCTTGAAATTTGTATTTTTCTAAAAAATAGTATTTCTCACTTTTTCATGCTTATATTAATAGAAATTTTTTAAAATTTTATAAAATATTTTTGAAAAATAAATTTTAATTTTTAAATCATAATTTCAAAATTATCTTATGATGTTTTTAATAAATTTGTTAAAATATATTGTTTTGATTAATAGTGAAAGATACTAAATTTTAATTAAAATATATCTTTTTGTTTCAATTATTTGTAAATATAAATTAAAATTTAAATTGGATTTAAATTGAAATTATAAAAATTATATATATGTTCTTATAATTTTGGTTATCGTAATCATTTTCATATTGAATATGGATATAAAATCCTTGAATTTTTCTGAACATTTTCACTTTGAAATCGTGTGTTCCTCTCGCATCAGTGAGATTAATTTTAAATTAAATATTTGTACTTATGATAATGGAATTTCATAAAATGGATTCCATATTTAGAATCATTGTAATTTATATTATATTATAAGTTCAACTTATGTTTGTACCAGAATGAATACTAAAAACAAAAAAGATTATTTACCATGGTGAAGGTAAAAATGGGATTATATGGGGGTCAAAATAAACATATAAGGATTAATATGACCTATAAAATTATATAAATTCTATTTTAAGAATATATTTTGACACTATAATGTCTAGGTATCACTAAAACGCCATTTTGGACTCTTTTTTATGTGAAAAACGAGGGTACACCTTTTTCTTTTCAAAACAAACAACTAGGCCACTCAACTCACTTATAAAATCCACCCATATAGTCTCTTATTAACACATAAAAAACATTTTTTCCCTCCAATACTGACACAAATTACTTCCTAGTATCTTTCATCACATCATATAAGATTTAGTTTTGTAATAAATCCGGCTTTAAAATGCTTTTAGTGAAAACCCGTGGAGGTTTCCCAAAGAAGAGGTAATGTTTTTGAACGAGCATTTTTATTTTAATTATTTATCCACCAAATTAAATAATTATTAAACCATAATATATAATAGTATATGTATGTTCCATATAATTATAATTATTTATGAAATGTTCATGACCTATAACCATTCAAACTTCCACCAATTGAGTTAGGAAATCATTATTCATGTGTATAACAGACAACCACCAACTGATCCAATGTAATTTATTTTTCAACTACCACCTCTCATAAATGGTTGTGATGATGGATATAAAGTATATATATAAGAACCCAGGTTTTTGTACGAGGTAAATAACTTTTTCTTTTTGGTTTAATTGTTCTGTTGAGGCCTAATGTGGATTCGTAACTTGACCGAGGGAGTTACAGAGGTGTTCGTGGCTTGTTTGGACCCTGGAACCACGTTTTAGGATGAAAATGGCCTAGAACATAGTTTTGGAATGGTTTTAGGAAACCGTGTGGGGTGGCCATGTGGTTTCCCTTTCATTCCAGTAAGGTCCACACGGTTTGTCAAACCTTGCGGGTAAACCGTGTGACCTACTATGTTTTGAAAATTTAATTAATTTTTAATTAAATTAATTAAATGTTATAAAACCTAAACTAAACCCATCCTTCTTCAACCGCATAGTAGGGGGAAATCACTCAAGGAGGATTTGGAAGATTTTGATCCAACTCCTCCGTCCGATCTCCATTTATGTCCCTGTTCGTGTCGTTAGATCAGCAATGGTAAGTCCTCAATTCCTTTTTAATCCTTCTCGTTTCTTCTGGTTATGAAGAACGCAGATTGGATTAAGGCACATATGGCCTAATTTCTCGTTCTTCGTCTATTCTTCATATTTCTCCCAAATTAGGAAGAATCAGAGCCTGATAGTTGATGAGCTATCTAGTACGAGCCTAAGGTAGGTGGTCTCGTGCTTTTCGCTGATTGTCAAGCTGTTTATATATGTCAGAGTGTCGTGAACCCATTTTAGGGTGTCTCTTGAACCTAAAATTTAACCCAGTTATTACCTTGCTTATTGTAGGTAATCTAGATAGGATGTTATGTGCATGAGTTATGATGTATACCTTGTACAAGAACCACCCCTTGGGTGTGTTTCATTGAGTTACTCTTTTACGGGTTTTGACCCAGGATGCCTATGATACATGTTTTTCCTTTACCTTGTGGGTTGTTAAAAATGGATTTGAATTTGAATGTAATTGCAATAGAATGAAACTGTAATTGAAATGGTTTCAGGTATGGGATGAATTTTTTCCACATGACCCTTGTATGATAATTCTTGAATTTCTAGCCCATGTGAGTAAAATGATTTTGAGCTGTTTTAAATGTGAAACCAAGTCATGGGTGAACCATGGAACCAATGTGAGTTGCCATGGAGGGATTCATATGAGACTTGTTACAGAAGTTCTGAGTGAATCATGGATCCCACGTGAGATGTCATGGATGGACTCAACAGGGAATGATATGTCATGGGCGATACCCAGATCTCATTTATAGGATATTGGGGATGGGCTCAGATAACAGACTATACCGCACCTAGAGTGAGGCTGGGTTCCTAGGCGGTTCCCTGGAACGGGCTTGTGGCGTGTTGGTGGATTTTCTCCCTGAACGATGCCTAATTTCTGAATTGAGTATTCAAGGAATGGGTTCAAGGAATGGTTGAACACTTGAATGAAATGATTTGTGAATGGAATTGATACAAGCAGCGACACCAAGCCAAAGCACAAGCTTGAGTGGGTTTTACTAGTTTTCCTTGTTTACTACTTTCCATATTACACTGCCTGTTATATATTCACTGACATATTAGCATGGATCTCTGGTGGTTGCCTACGGGGATTCAATCTCACACCCTGTTTGGGTCATGCTTTTGGACCCAAGAAGATTATATGATTGTAGGTAATGAGAAGGGAAAAGGCCCTTGTACATGTGCTTGAATTGCGGCTCGGAGTAGGAGGACACGGGACCAAGATGAGGCTTGTGATGCCACAGGGGATACAGTTTGGTTTCTTTTTGGGATTTTTTATACTTGTACTGTATTGTATTGACTTGCACCATACTGAATACATAAATATTATATCCTTCTGTTTGTTATCTATTCCTGCTTTCTATGTGTGGTCTATTGGATACTTTCTTCCAGTGTAGTATGTTTGTATTTCCACTGTGATGCTTTGGTAATGAGGGCATAGTCTCCCCATGGACTCACCTAGGACCTTACTGCTAGTCGACAACTTCAAGCATTTCGGGAGATGTGCTTGAGGCCATGTGGTGACCGGTCCGGCTACCAGATTGAATGGTAAATCGGGTCTGGACGTTACAAAGTCGTATCAGATGAATTTTATTTTCTTATTTGACTTACTGTTTGGCGATGATAGACAAGAGTAGGAAGGGAAGGGACATCGGTAATAAACTGTGCCCAAGAGTTGAAAACCCGCGTATAGGGAAAAGCCAAGTTGCCTCGTATGGAATTGTGTTTCTAGCTTTCATTATTACAGTTTTTCTGATTTCAACATTGGGTGACGCAGATGGTTTTTGCTGATACTATTGATATTATTGTGGGTTCTATTTCGTTGAAACCTGATGAGATGAGGATTCCCCATCTCATGCATCATATAAGCAACATGATAGGAATCACATATCATGCATTATGACATGCTATCTAGGATGCATTAGATGTTTCATGCTGTTGTGACATGTGTTGGGATAGCTACTTCATGTCCTGTTGATAGTTGATTGATAGGTGTGCATACTGTTGTGTTAGATTGGGTGAAATGAATGAAGAGTGACATCATCTTTCAATTTGTAATGAGTATGGGCCCTTATGGATTAGGAAATGATGCACTAATGGGATGTAAATGCTAAATAAAATTTAATTGAATGGTTATATGGGCATAAAATTTTGATTCATGAGGTGTTATGGGCCCTCACAGATCGGAACTTGGTGGACCATTGGTTAAAGATTTTGAACAAAGGCATGTTAAAAGAATGAATTTTGAAAAATAGAGCCTGAACGAGACCTGAATTCTGAGTGGGCAAGAGGTAGTGACTCTAGTGGTTTTTGGTGGCTGTTCCTTATACATTTCTGGATCTAGAAGAAGGTTGAGGGTTGACGTGGTTTTTAGAAAGGTCTTGACCTGTCCTGTCCTGGTTCTTTTCTTTTTGAGTTTTGAACCTCATTAAAAATCATGAAATGAGGCATGTGTTTGGCATTGTAGAGTCTTGCCACCATTATGACCTCCAGTCATACGTCAGGATAGAAGTGATGACAATGTTCCGGAGATGGTAGGCCATGAGCTACTAGAGGAAACTCCACTTGCACCAGCGGCGACACCATCAGTTCTGCTGGACACTGGTGCTAAGGCACATTTTCGTGAGAGCTTGTTAAATTTTATGCAGACTGTTCAGGTAGCACTGCGACTTGCCCCAACTATGGCAGAGCTGACACATGAGTTTTAGCAGCAGCATCCGCTTACGGTTTCAAGGGATGGCGGGCCACAGTCTACCGAGTCCTGGTTAGAGGTGATACTATATATCTTTGAGCATTTGGCAATGCCTCCGGAGAGGAGGGTCAAGCTCGCTACATACATGCTATTTGATTCTACCAAGAGGTGCTGGGATGTTATCACCTAGTCGAGTCATCATCAGTAGATGTCTTGGATATTATTTCATACGTCCTTCTATGATTTCTTTTATCCAAAAACTTTGAGGACCGATCGAGCCTGAGTGTTCTTGCATCTGGAACAGGGCATGTTAACAGTGATAGAATACTTAGCCCTTTTTACTACGCTTCCTCGCATCACACATATCCTGATGGGAGATGAGTTGTCGAGGGCCAGGAATTTTGAGGATGGTCTGAGATATGACATCTGTTATCAGGTAAATATCATTAGGATGACTACCGTTTCTGGAATTGTGATCCAAGTGCTAATCACAGAACATAACCTGAGAGAGGATGGAGGTGCGGGCCAGAGTGGTTCAGCATCGAGATCAGGTACTGCAGCAACTGTTTCTAGGAAGTGTCATCTAGAGCTTCCACATGGTGATTCTAGCAGTCAAAATCATTCTTCAGTTAGAAACCTGAGGTGCTACCAGTGTGGTAGGCCAGGACACACGAAGCCGTAGTGTCTGAGGGACCCAGTCGAGTGCCAATCATGTGGCAAGATGGGTCATCTTCTAGGTTTTTGCAGAACATTTTTACCAGAAGCCAGCGATAGAGGGTCCGCACTGACTCCATATGCAGGAGCAGGGTCGAAAGCTTCTCATCAGACATGGAGTTGGGGTGAAACTAGCCAATTAGGCTGAGGTAGTGGTCATGCTAGGGGTATCCAGGCATTGGGTACACCGAGATGTCAGATTGGGCCAGCTCCGGGTAGTGAGGTTGTATCACATGGTCGTGGTTCAGGCCAGGTGTATGCAGGGGAACCTACTTCCGATGATCAGGGAGCGGGACCGTCTATGGTTAGAGGTACGATATTAGTAGCATCTGTTATTTCATCTGCCCTCTTTGATACAAGTGAATCAAATAGTTTTATATCTATGCCTATAGTGAAAAGCCTTGGGCTAGTTTTGTTGTATTCTGTTGGTGTCCTGATGCTAGAAACACCTCTAGGAGTTAGGGAAGAGGTTGTACGTAAGTACAGAGGGTGAAACCTAGAGGTTGAAGGGTGTCACTTTGTCTGAGTTCTTTATATTCTCGAGATGACATGTTTTGATGTCATTCTCGGTACAGAGTGTCTAGTTGCTTACCGAGCCTACGTTGATTGTTACCGCTAGAGGGTGATTTTCACATCACTAGAGGGTGCAGTGTTTACTCTTAAGGGAGAGTGGGATCTCTAGGCAAGCTGAGTTGGACCAGAGCATCGTGAGCCATGCACGATGATAGCCCAGATCGCTATTTTGTTTCTGGATGATCGGGTAGTGAGTCAGACGTACCTTCCTCTGGAAGTTGAGCACTTTAGGGATGTTTTTCCTGACGACTTTTCAAGTTTACCTCATGAGAGAGAGGTGGAATTATCCATTGAGCTAGTGCTAGGAGATTCACTAGTACCCATTCCTCCTTAGAGGATAGCTATTATGGAGTTGCATGAGCTCAAGAAACAGCTCGAGGATTTGGTGGAAAAGGGGTTGATTCAACGCAACACTTCTCTGTGGGGTTCACCGGTCCTTTTTGATAAAAAGGCAGATGGAACTCTTAGGCTATGTGTGGACTATCGGAAGCTGAACCAACTGATGGTTAAAAACCAATATCCCTTACTGTGGATAGATGACATGTTTGACCAGCTTCGAGGAGCTAGGGTGTTCTCGAAAATCAATTTGAGGTCAGGGTATCACCAGGTGCATGTTCAACCTCCAGACATACCTCGCACAACTTTTCGTAGTAGGTATGGTTTGTATGAGTATCTAGTTTTTCCATTTGGTCTCATGAATGCGCTAGTGGTTTTCATGGATTTGATGAATCTTGTGTTACATCCTTACCTGGACTCGTTCGTCATGATTTTCGTGGATGATATTTGGGTGTATTCTCGAAATTGAAACGTCCATTCCAATAATCTTGAGATCATCCTGAATACAATAAAAAAGCATCACCTATAGGAAAACCTTAATAAGTGCCACTTTTGGATAGATCATATTCACATCTTGGGCCATGTTATCTCTGAGACAGGGGTGTATGTAGACCCAGAGAAGGTTAGAGCTATGGTCTCTTGGGAACATCCCAATAATTTCTTTGACATATAGAGTTTCTTGGGGATTTCTGGTTATTATCATCATTTCATACAGGATTTCTCACACTTAGTAGCGCCGCTGAAAGGCTTGACTAAGAAAGGAGTGAATTTTGTATGGAAAGATGCTTATGAAGCAGCCTTTTAGGAGCTGAATGGATAGTTGACATCAGCACCAGTCCTGATACTGCCAGAATAGGTCAAGAGTTACACGGTCTATTGTGATGCATCAAGTATTGGGTTGGGTGAAGTGTTGATGTAGGGAGACAGAGTTGTGCCATACAAATCTCCACAGATGAGGCCACACGAGAGGAATTATCCAATGCACGATCTTTATCTAGAAGCAGTTGTACATGCGATGCGTTTTTGGAGACATTATTTATTGGGAGAGCGTTTTGTGGTGTACACAGACCACAAGATCCTAAAATATAACTTTTCTCAGCGTGATATGAATCTTAGGCAGCGACGGTGGGTGGAGTACCTACAGTCCTTTGATTTCGAGCATTCTTATACGCCTATTAAGGGCAATGTAGTGGCTGATGCATTGAGCAGGAGAACTCAAATATAGGCAGTGCAACATGCTAGCAACAAAAGGAAGCTTATGTCCTTGTTCTATGAGATGCTTCTTGACGTGAAGAATAGCCAAGGGCAGTCTTTTCTATCATCCATAGCTGTGACTTCTACCCTCATGGACAGAGTAAGGATGAGACGACTATCAAATTCGGAAGGCCTAGTTGTACATGAAGGTGGGTCAGGTGAGTACCCTCTTCCTGGTTGGACTATAGGCGAGGATGAAGTTATTTTTATCCATGGACATGTATGGGTTCCTGTGGATATTAGATAGGATATGATTCGGGAGTTTCATGCTTTGGTTTGGGATGATCATCCCAGAGTCACTAAGATGTATCGTGACTTGCCCCGATAGTACTGGTGGCCGGGTATGAAGAGGAATATAGCTAGTTTCATCACCAGATGTTCCACCTGTCAGCAGGTGAAGGCAGAACACCACTGGCCAGCTGGGCATTTACAACAGTTACCTATCCCAGGGTGGAAATGGGATGATTTTACGATGGACTTCATGACTGTTTTTCCAATGTCACCTCATAGTAACGATGCCGTGTGGGTTGTGGTGGATAGGCTCACAAAGGATTATCATTTATTACCAATCAAGGAGACATTCAATGTGGATGTTCTGGGAAGGTTTTCTATCCATGATATAGTACGACTCCACAGGGTCCCACACACCATTTTTTCAGACATGGATTCTCGTTTCACATCATGTTTCTAGCAGAGTTTTCAGAGGGTGCTGGGTACACAGGTGCTTCTGAGCACATCATACCACCCTTAGACTGATGCCCAGTCAGAGCGTATGATAAAAGTGCTAGAGGACATGCTGCAAGCATGCGTCCTAGATTTTGGGGGCTCTTGGGAGAGTCATATTCCTCTAGTTGAGTTTTACTATAACAATAGTAATACAGAGACTATACAGATGGAACTATATGAGGCTCTATATGGTTGGCCATGCCGATCACCCCTGTGCTGGTTAGAGGTAGGTGAGGCATCTTTACTAGGACAACGTCTTGTTTAGGAGACTTCTGAGTAGGTCCAATTGATACAGAAGCGGATGGCAACCGCACAGTCTCGTCAGAAGTCATATGCTGATCGCCACAGATGACCCCTAGAGTTTGAGGTTGGGGAACATGTTTTCTTGCGCATTTTACCTTGGATGGGACACAGGAATATCAGATGATAGGGTAAGATATCACTGAGATATGTTGGTCCTTTTCAGATTCTAGATAGGGTTGGGACGGTAGCCTATCAGTTGTAGTTACCTTAATGGTAAAGATCTATGAATGACGTGGCCCATGTTTCTTAGTTACAGAGATACTATTCATACCCATTTCATACCTTCCAGCCTGAGGAGGTCAAGCTTCAGGTAGATACATCCTTTGAGGAGCATCCTATTCATATCGTTGATAGGAGCACGAATGTTCTCCGAGGCTAGTTAGTTCCTCTAGTATGGGTGCTTTGGCAGCACGACCATTTACAGGATGAGACGTTGGAGCAGGAAGCCAACGTACGTTCTCAGTGGCCAGAGATATTCGCAGACGAATCTTGACCACCCTTCAGAGAGAAATTCAGGGATGAATTGCAATAAGGGGGGGGGGGATTGTAAGAACCCGGGTTTTCGTACGAGGTAAGAATCCTTTTCTTTTTTGTTTAATTATTCTGTTTAGGCCTAATGTGGATGCGTAACTTGACTGAGGGAGTTACAGAGGTGTTCATGGATTTTTTGGAGCCTGGAACTAAGTTTTAGGCTGAAAATGGCCTGTCACATGGTTTGTGCACGGCCTGCACATAGCCTGGGTATACAGTTTGGCTTGGTGCAGGCTTGGCAGAGGCCTGCACATGGCCTATGCATGGTTTGAGGAAACCGTGTGGGGTGGACGTGTGGTTTCCCTTGCCTTCCAGTAAGGTCCGCACGATCTCTGCACGGTTTGTCAAACCGTGCGGATAAACCGTGCAACTAGCTGTGTTTTGAAAATTTAATTAATTTTTAATTAAATTAATTAAATGTTATAAAACTTAATCTAAACCCATCCCTCTTCATCCACATAGTAGGGTGAATGCTCTCAATGAGGCTTTGGAAGATTTTGATCCAACTCCTCTATCCGATCTCCGTTTATGTCTCTATTCTTCTCGTTGGATCCTCTACGGTATATAAGGCCCTGACCATAAACATTACTTAATATTGAATTAAATGATTAATTCACATTGAGGATCTTTTCAGGTTTAGAGTTTTAGAGAAATAGGACATAACTATTACATCTCAAAATATTACAAAGTAGACACTTCTACTAAGATTCCATAAAATAAAAACTCATAAAAAGAAACATGTCTAGTTCCATGTTTTATATAGCATGACTTTCCCTTGATCCCATCCTTGACCGTATTCCACATTAAGTCCTGTGAAAAACATTTCAAAAAAAAATTGGGGTGAGCATAAAAAGCTCAGAAAGGTGTACACAAAGAATGAAAACTGTTAGTTTTTCAAACATCAAGTAAACCATGTATAACTTTATCAAAGTAATACCTTCACCTTCATGAATTAGTAAAAACTCTTCACTGAATAAAATATCATTACTTATCTTTTTGTAAACAATGTATTACCATAAAACCCTATATAAAGAACACATAACATATAAAGGTAACTTGGGACATAAACATACTTAAGTGGAATAACCATACGGTCGACTTCCACACATATCACATAATGGAATAGCCATACAGCCAACTTCCATACATACTTAATGGAATAGCCATACGGCCGACTTTCATACCCAATGCATTAGAGGTTATAACGTAACCACCCGTCCTGGGATTCACGGCACCACCCGTCATATGGTTTATCACGTAACCACCCGTCAAATGTCCAAGTACCAATATAAAATCATAAAACATAAAACCAATATAAAGGAATGATAACATTTCCACATTTCAATCACAATATATAATTTAAATATATTGACATAATAGAATCCATTATCAAAACCATTTTCAATACCAAAATACATAAAAGAGTATATCGTATTTATTTTATTTTAAAAACATTATAGCATGTTGAGGAACCCAAAGACCAAATAATACTCGCGACGGCGGAAAAGGTTGTTGTCACCGCGTACGTTAAAAAAACATTCCTTTTTGTCATTTAGTAAAACGCTTCGTAGAAAAAGATTCCTTTTGTATAAATGTAAAATTAAAAGGGGTTTATACACCGTATAAAAGAATGTTGTGTATAAAACAAAATATGCATCAATGAAAGGAGATTGAGACGAAGTCCCTTACCTCGGGTCCGACTTGACTCGATCGTTCTTTAACGTCCTGAATAATAGACTTGAGTTAATTTCTACCTGATTAAGAACCTTTTTCAAGTTCATTATTACTTTTATATCACTTATTATCATGTTATAAACATTATGTAATTATTTAAGTTAATAATGTTTGTTTTGTCGATATTTGGTTCTTAAGTCGAAAGTGGACTTCTTACAATTACTTGTTGTTCGTGTGGTCAAAGGTTCATTATATCCAGAATGATATTCATGATTTGGATATCATATATATCATATATATCCAGCATATACATGTATTAATAATATCACATAATCATTTATAGGAAAGAAATGAAATGCACCGTTCATGGAGACGGTAAGCCGTACGTACGCATGAACGCTACTTTCATTTCTATGTCATATTAATGGAATTAAAACTATATGAGAGGTATGTATATTTTAATTCCAGAATTATATTAATCATTTAGATGTAACATACATCATATATATCCATTATATATATGTACTCATAATAATACATTACATTTGGGGATAAGAAATGAAATGCATCGTTCATGGAGACGGTAAGCCGTACATACACATGAACGCTACTTTCATTTCTATCTCATACTTTAATGGAAAGAAATAATAATGATATATAGGTATATTATAATTCCAATACAACATCATATATAATAACTTTAAATCCATCCTTTATACGTCCCACATATGGCATTAACGAATCAAATCACTTTGAGGGGGCGGTAGTCCGCACTTCCTAAAATTAAATTATCGTGTTTACCCATAATGGAAACCATAAAGGTATGACCAAAATGAAAAATACAGAAGCTTAAAGAAAACATAAACATATTATATATCATATATAAATATATTTTCATCTTAATGGCCACCTTTAAAGGTGTTAAAATAATGTTGAACAATCATCATTTCAGGAGGCCGAAATTCGCCATCCACGGAAACAGTATGTTCTTTAACCATTAGATGTAGGTGTGTGTAAGTCTAGCTAGAATATTTCTTATAAAAACATCATAGTATATTGATGATACTGGAGTTGTAACAATAGAAAAGAATAAAAATATTTTAGGGGGTTGGAGAAGTAAAATAAAACAAAAGGACTCAAAAGAAGACATTACCTTAAAATCGGGTAACTCCCTTTGGTTTGAGCTCAAAGGCTTCCTTGGGAAGACTTCTGCCCAAAGTGAGGCTTCAAGTAGTAAGAGAGGGATGTGGAGAGACAAAATGGGAAGGGGTTGGCCGAGCCAAAGGCTTTGGATGTGTGGGTAAAGAGGTAGAGGTGGGGGCCTTTTATAAGAGGAGTGGAGGGGCACTCTTGGAAGGTAAAGAAAAGTCACTTTATTTTAAAATGGTATTCGGATTTAAGAGGTCCCACATTGATATAATTCTAGGATAAGGTGATAAGGGTTAGAAATCCACCCATACAATAGGTTTTGGACATGTGTAGGTCATAGATTTTACATTATCATTTCATTTTATTTATATCCTTTATTAATGAGGTAATCGCTGCATTATCATGATGTCATAAATAATTTAATTAATTTAATGTCTAAAAATTATTAAAAAAAAATATCATGATGTAGGAAATATTTTTAGCTTTATAATGAATATTTATAGTCAAAATTCTGACTTGTATAACCCCATGTAAAAAGTTTTTTAGTAAAACATTTCTTGTTTGTGTAATTTTTTACTTTAACATTAAATAAAAGGTATTTATGTCATTTTCCAACCAAAGTGGCTCCATGGGGTCCCCAAGCTGACCCATGGATTGTCTTGGTCGGCCATGACACATCTAATGATGGTAGGACATGTGTCTAGGTCATTTTATTTTATTAAAACATTATTCTTACCTTAAACTACACTAATTACCTCTAATCGCGATTAAGAACTTAAGAGTTACTATTCACCAAAAAATTATTTTAATCTCATTGAACCACATTTTACTTATTAATGACAACCATGTATGTAGGATTTTTGAAATTCAAAACACAGAAGTGGTAAAATTTCATTTAAATGAAAAATCAGTTTTTATAAGTACCACTTATTGGTTTCACTATTCATCAAAAATTGAAGTTTTTCAGAAAAATACCAATAATTCACCCTAAGCTATATTTGATATTCCAAAATCAAAAATGAAGTCTATTATAAAAAATTCAAAACATATAAGTCACATTAATTAATTTAATTATTAATTCCCGTTGTCATGACAAATAGCGTGTTTTTATGAAACAATAAGTATCAAAAGATTGACACTAGTTTAAGTCCGATTTCAAAGTGAAATTAATTCCAACGACCACTATTGGATTTAATGGTAAAAATATTTTCTAATTTCACTTTAAAACCTATTAAAATGATAATATAATCATATAAATAAATTAGATTAAAAAGATGTTTTGAATTAAAATACAACATTTTACACTATTCATTAAAAAATGAACTTTATCGGAAAGATACCAAAAATTTACACAAAGTAAATTTTGATGTCCCGATTCTAAAGAAGAGTTATATTTGGTCCAATAGAATTTATAATATTGATCAAAACTATATTTAATGACGGTTTTCCGTCAAAAGGTGATAAGTGAACCCTTAGTGAAAATTAGGGTATAAATGCCTAAAATTGAATTCATTCCATATTTTAAGCCTTTATCTTTTATTGGATAAATGTAAAAACATTTAAATACATATATAATCATATTTTAGTTATTTCTATTCATTCCCGCCAATACAACAGTTACATGTTAACTACCATTTAAAATAATATTATTATATTACTAGTGTGCAACGTAAGTTTTCAAAGGAACTCATCGTTGCGTATCGGGTATGCTATCAAACATATCAAACCCTTTAAATTAAAATTAATATTTAATTAATAAATATTAATAAATACGAAAATGTTTTATTAATTATTTACCTGGGATGTTACATCCTTCCCCCCTTTTGGGAATTGCGTCCTCGCATTTTTATTCACTTATCAAAATAAGTGGGGGTATTTATCCCTCATAGCATTTTTAGATTCCCACGTTGCCTCTTCAACCATATGGTTTTTCCACAAAACCTTTACCTGGTGGATTACCTTATTTCGTAACACTTGCTCCCTGTGGTCAAGAATCTGGACCGGTTGTTCCTCATAAGATAGGTTCTCTTCCAGCTGAACTACCTCTGGACTCGAAACATGAGATGGATCTGGCATATACTTTCTCAGCATCAGAACATAAAAAACATTGTGTACCTGAGATAAACTCGAAGGTAATGCCACTCTGTATGCAGCTGATCCAACTATCTCTAGAATTTCATATGGTCCAATGAACCTTGGACTCAGCTTTCCTTTCTTACCAAATCTCATCACACTTTTCCATAGAGAAACATTGAGAAAAACATGATCACCTACCTCGAAAGATAGATCCTTCCTCCGGTTATCCGATTACTCTTCTGCTTGCTCTGAGCTGTTCTCATGTGTTTCTAAATCAACTGAACTTTTTCTGCCATCTCTTCTACCAATTCTGGTCCCATCAGCTTCCTTTCACCCACTTCATCCCAAAATGTTGAAGTTCGACACCGCTTTCCATATAATGCCTCAAATGGTGACATCTGTATACTGGAATGAAAACTGTTATTATAAGAAAACTCAACCAAAGAAAGATGTTGGTCCCAACTTCCCTGATAATCCATCGAACAAGCTCGTAGCATATACTCCAAGGTCTGAATTGTTCGTTCTGACTACCCATCTGATTGAGGATTAAAAGTTGTACTAAAATTAAATTCAGTACCCAACGACTTCTGAAGGCATTTCCAAAAGATAGAAGTGAACCTGGGATCACGATTGGACACAGTGGAGAGAGGAACTCCATGTAACCTGACTATCTCTTTAAGATAAAAACGGGAAAGTTGATCTAGGGAAAAAGTATCTCGTATAGCAAGGAAATGAGCAGATTTAGTGAAGTGATCAACAATAACCCAGAGTTCATTATTACCTCGAGATGTCCTTGGTAATCCCACAACGAAGTCCATGGATATATTCTCCCATTTCCACTCTGGCAATGGTAAAGGCTGAAGAATCCCTTTCGGTAACTGCCACTCTGCTTTAACCTACTGACAAGTCAAACACTTCACAGTAAAATCAGTAATATCCCTTTTCATTCCATCCCACCAGTAATACTCCTGTAGATCTCTGTACATCTTAGTACTGCCAGGATGAACTGAAAAAGGGGAACTATGAGCCTCACATAATAACTCATTCTTCAACTGTGAATCACAAGGCATACATAATCACTTCCCAAATCTCAAAACGCAATCATTATCAATGTTGAATTCAGGAAACTTACCTTTCTGAACCAGCACTACCTTTTTCTGCAACTCGCTGTCTTGCTTCTGTACTTGCTTGATTCTATCTGATAGAGATGATCTCACTAATACCTGAAACAAAACAGAAGAAATTCCTGCGCCAACAACTTCTATGCCAAATTTCATCAAATCCTTAACCAAAGGATCACATTCCAAATGCAACATTGCTAATGAAGCATTACTTTTTAGACTCAAAGCATCAGCCACTATATTTTCTTTTCCCGTATTGTAATGAATTGTACAATCATAATCCTTGATTAATTCCAGCTGTCTCCTCTGTCTCATGTTTAATTCTTTCTGAGTGAATATATACTTTAAACTTTTGTGATCAGTATATATTTCACACTTTACTCCATACAAATGATGCCTCCAAATTTTTAAAGCAAAAACAATAGCAGCTAATTCCAAATCATGTGTAGGGTAATTTACCTCATGAGTTTTCTACTGACGTGAAGCATAAGCAATTACCCGATCATTCTGCATAAGGACACAACCAAGTCCCTTCACCAATCTTCCTTTCAACTCCTGAAAAGAATCATCACATTCTTTTGTCCAGATGAACTTAACACCCTTCCGAGTTAGCTTAGTCATTGGACTAGATAACCGTGAAAAATTTTCAACAAGCCTTCGGTAGTAACCTGCCAAACTAAGAAAACTATGGATCTCAGTTACATTTGTGGGTCTTGGCCACTCTTCAACAACTTTTGTTTTAGCAAGATCAACAGTTATGCCATCTTTTGAAACAATGTGACCTAGGAAAAAAATTTGTTGTAACCAAAACTCACACTTGCTGAATTTTCCATATAGTTTCTTTTCTTTTACGGTTTGTAAAATAACACTTAAATGTCTTTCATGATCCTCTTCACTTTTATAAAATACCAAAATATCGTCAATAAAAACAACCAACACTTATCACCTGATTCAACTGAGCCATCACTACAACAAACTGTTTAGTTCTGATTCTGACCATCTCATGATACTGATTTAAAAGGTCAGTTCCCTCTGTATGCCTTCCCAGAAAAGATGTTTTGTTTCCTCTATAAAAAACCATTATTAACAAAAACATATCTTTGGTGAAGCCACATGGTAATCTTTAAATGCTATATCATTTCATTCATACCATAAATTGACTTATAATTTAACAATTTTCTAACTCCTAAAGTTGTCTAAACCGACCTCTGATACCAACTATAAGGCCCCGACCTTAAACATTACTTAATATTAAATTAAATGAATAATTCAAATTGAGGATCTTTTCAGGTTTAGAGTTTTATAGAATTAGGACATAACTATTACATCTCAAAAGATTACAAAGTAGACACTTCTACTAAGATTCCATAAAATAAAAACTCTTAAAAAGAAACATGTCTAGTTCCATGTTTTATATAGCATGACTTTCCATTGATCCCATCCTTGACACTATTCCACATTAAGTCCTGTGAAAAACATTTCAAAAAAAACTTGGGGTGAGCATAAAAAGCTCAGTAAGGGGTACAAAAATAATGAAAACTGTTAGTTTTTCAAACAACAAGTAAACCATGTATAACTTTATCAAAGTAATACCTTCACCTTCATGAAGTAGTAAAAACTATTCACTGAATAAAATACCATTACTTACCTTTTTTTAACCAATTGATTACCATAAAACCCATATAAAGAACACATAACATATAAAGGTAACTTGGGACATAAACATACTTAAGTGGAATAACCATACGGTCGACTTCCACACATATCACTTAATGGAATAGCCATACGGCCAAATTCCATACATACTTAATGGAATAGCCATACGGCCGACTTCCATACCCAATGCATTGGAGGTTATAACGTAACCACCCATCCTGGTATTCACGGCACCACCCGTCAAATGTCCAAGTACCAATATAAAATCATAAAACATAAAACCAATATAAAGGAATGATAACATTTCCACATTTCAATCACAATATATCATTTAAATATATTGACATTATAGAATCCTTTATCAAAAAAATTTTCAATACCAAAATACATAAAAGATTATATGGTATTTATTTTATTTTAAAAACATTACGGCTTGTTGAGGAAGCCAAAGACCAAATAATACTCACGGCGGCGGAAAAGGTCGTTGTCACAACGTACGTTAAAAAAACATTCCTTTTTGTCATTTAGTAAAACGCTTTGTAGAAAAGGATTCCTTTTGTATAAAAGTAAAAGTAAAAGGGTTTTATACACCGTATAAAAGAAAGTTGTGTATAAAACGAAATATGCCTCAATGAAAGGAGATTGAGACGAAGTCCCTTACCTCGGGTCCGACCTGACTCGATCGTTCTTCAACGTCCTGAATAATAAACTTGAGTTAATTTCTACTTGATTAAGAACCTTTTTTTATGTTCATTAATACTTTTATATCACTTATTATCATGTTATAAACATTATGTAATTATTTAAGTTAATAATGTTTGTTTTGTCGATATTTGGTTCTTAAGTCGAAAGTGGACTTCTTATAATTACATGTTGTTCATGTGGTCAAAGGTTCATTATATACAGAATGATATTCATGATTTTGATATCATATATATCATATATATCCAGAATATACATGTATTAATAATATCGCATAATCATTTTTTGGAAAGAAATGAAATGCACCGTTCATGGAGACGGTAAGCCGTACGTACGCATGAGCGCTACTTTCATTTCTATGTCATATTAATGGAATTAAAACTATATGAGAGGTATTTATATTTTAATTCCAGAATTATATTAATCATTTAGATGTAAAAAACATCATATATATCCATTATATATATGTACTCATAATAATACATTACATTTGGGGATAAGAAATGAAATGCACCGTTCATGGAGACGGTAAGCCGTACGTACGCATGAACGCTACTTTCATTTCTATCGCATACTTTAATGGAAAGAAAGAATAATTATATATAGGTATATTATAATCCCATTATAACATCATATATAATAACTTTAAAACCATCCTTTATACATCCCACATATGGCATTAACGAATCAAATCATTTTGAGGGGGCGGTAGTCCGTACTTTCTAAAATGAAATTATCATGTTTACCCATAATGGAAACCATAAAGGTATGCCCAAAATGAAAAATACAGAAGCTTAAAGAAAACATAAACATATTATATATCATATATAAATATATTTTCATCTTAATGGCCACCTTTGTAGGTGTTAAAATAATTTTGAACAATCATCGTTTCGGGAGGCCGAAATTCGCCATCCACGAAAACAGTATGTTCTTTAACCATTAGATGTAGGTGTGTGTAAGTGTAGCTTGAATATTTCTTATAACAACATCCTAGTATATTGAGGATACTGGAGTTGTTACAAAAGAAAAGAATAAAAAGAGTTTAGGGGGTTGGAGAAGCAAAATAAAACAAAAGGACTTAAAAGAAGACATTACCTTAAAATCGAGTAACTCCCTTTGGTTTGAGCTCAAAGGCTTCCTTGGGAAGACTTTTGCCCAAAGTGAGGCTTCAAGGAGTACGAGATGGAAGTGGAGAGACAAAATGGGCAGGGGTTGTCCGAGACAAAGGCTTTGGAAGAGTGGGTGAAGAGGTAGAGGTGGGGGCCTTTTATAAGAGGAGAGGAGGGGCACTCTTGGAAGGTAAAGAAAAGTCACTTTATTTTAAAATGGTATTCGGATTTAAGAGGTCAACAATTGATATAATTCGAGGATAAGGTGATAAGGGTTAGAAATCCACCCATCCAATAGGTTTTGGACATGTGTAGGGCATAGATTTTACATTATCATTTAATTTTATTTAAATCCTTTATTAATGAGGTAATCGCTGCATCATCATGATGTCATAAATAATTTAATTTATTTAATGTCTAAAAATTATAACAAAATATATAATGATTTAGGAAATATTTTTAGCTTTCTAATGAATAAATATAGTTAAAAATCAGACTTGTATAACCCCATGTAAAAATTTTTTATAGTAAAAAATTTCATGTTTCTGTCATTTTTTTACTTTAACATTAAATAAAAGGTATTTATGTCATTTTCCAACCAAAGTGGATCCATGGGGTCCCCAAGTTGACCCATGGATTGTCTTGGTCGGACATGACACATCCAATGAGGGTAGGACATGTCTATAGGTCATTTCATTTTATTAAAACATTATTCTTACCTTAAACTACACTAATTACCTCTAATCGCGATTAAGAACTTAAGAGTTACTATTCACCAAAAAATTATTTTAACCTCATTGAACCACATTTTCATTTTTAATTACAACCATGTATGTCGGATTTTTGAAATTGAAAACACAAAAGTGGTAAAATTTCATTTAAACGAAAAATCAGTTTTTATAAGTACAACTTAGTGGTTTCACTATTCATCAAAAATTGAAGTTTTTCAGAAAAATACCAAAAATTAACCCTAAGCTATATTTGATATTCCGAAATCAAAAATGAAGTCTATTTTACAAAATTCAAAACATTTTTGTCACATTAATTAATTTAATAATTAATTCTCGTTGTCATGACAAATAGCATGTTTTTATGAAACAATAAGTATCAAAAGATTGACACTAGTTTAAGTCCGGTTTCAAAGTGAAATTAATTCCAACGACCACTATTAGATTTAATGGTATAAATATGTTATAATTTCACTTTAAAACCAATTCAAATGATAATCTAATCATATAAATAAATTAGATTAAAAAGAGGTTTTGAATTAAAATACAACATTTTACACTATTCATTAAAAAATGAACTTTATCGGAAAGATACCAAAAATTTACACACAGTAAATTTTGATGTCCCGATTCTAAAGAAGAGTTATATTTGGTTCAATATAATTTATAATATTGATCAAAACTATATTTAATGACGGTTCACTGTCAAAAGGTGATAAGTGAACCCTTAGTGAAAATTAGAGTATAAATGCCTGAAATTGAATTCTTTCCGTATTTTAAGCCTTTATCTCTTATTGGATAAATGTAAAAACATTTAAAAACATATATAATCATATTTTAGTTATTTCTATCCATTACCGCCAATACAAAGGCTACATGTTTACTACCATTTAAAATAATATTATTATATTACTAGTGTGCAACGTATGTTTTCAAAGGAACTCATCGTTGCGTATCGAGTACGCTCTCAAACATAGAAACCCCTTTAAAGTAAAATTAATATTTAATTCATAAATATTAATAAATACGAAAATGTTTTATTCATTATTTACCCGGGATGTTACACGGTAAGTCCTCAATTCCTTTTCAATCCGTCTCATTTCATCTGGTTATGACGAACACAGATTGGATTAAGGCTCATATGCCCTAATTTCTCATTCTTATTATATTCATCATATTTCTCCCAAATTAGGACGAATCAGAGCCAGTTATTGGACATGCTATCTAGTATGAGCCTAAGGTAGGTGGTCTCGTGCTTTTCGTTGATTTTCAAGATGTTTATATATGCCAGAGTGTCGTGCGCCCATTTTGGGGAGTCGATTGAACCTGAAATTTAACCCTGTTATTACCTAGCATGTTGCTGGTAATCTAAATAGGATGGTTTTTGAATGAGTTAGGTTGTATACCTTGGACAAGAACCACCCCTTGGGTGCGTTTCCTTGAGTGACTCTTTTATGGGTATTGACCCAGGATGCCTATGAGACATGTTTTTCATTTCCCTTGTGGGTTGTTAAAAATGGATTTGAATATGAATGTAATTGAAATAGAATGAAATTGTAATTGAAATGGTTTTGGGTATGGGATAGAGTTTTTCCCCTTGACCCTTGTATAGTAATTCATTAATTGCTATCCCACTTGAGTTAAATGCTTTTGAGCTTTTTTAAAAGTGAAACCAAGTCATGGGTGAACCATGGAACCAATGTGAGTTTCCATGGACGGACTCATACGATACTAGTTACTAAAGTGCTAAGTGAATCATGGATCCCACGTGAGATTCCCTAAACAGACCCAACAGGGCATGATATGTCATGGGTGATACCCGAATCTCATTTATAGGATCTCAGGGATGGGCTCAGATGACGTACTATATCGCACCTAGAGCGAGGCTGGGTACCTAGGAGGTTCCCAAAAATGGGCTTGTAGGGTGTTGGTGGATTTTTTCACGAAATGATGCCTGGTTTCCGAATTGAGTATTCTAGGAATGGGTTCAAGGAATGGTTGACCACTTGACTGAAATGATTAGTGAATGGAATGGATACTTGAAGCGACGCCAAGCCAAAGAACAAGCTTGGGTCGGTCTTGCTTGTTTTCCTTGTTTACTTCTTTCCATATTACATTGCCTGTTATATATTCACTAAAATATTAGCACAGATCTTTGGTGGATGCCTACTGGTATTAAATCTCACACCTTGTTTGGGTCATGTTTTTGGACCCAAGAAGATTATATGATTGCAGGTAATGAGAAGGGAAAAGGCCCTTGTACAGGTGCATGACATGCTGCTCGGAGTAGGAGTGCACGGGACTAAGACGAGGCTTGTGATGCGATAAGGGATATATTTTGGTTTCTTCTTGGTATTTTTTATACTTTTACTATATTGTATTGACTTGTACCATCCCGCATACATATATATATATCATATCCTTCTGTTTGTTATCTATTCCTGTTGTCTATGTGTTGTCTACTTGTTACTTTCTTCCGCTATAGTATGTTTTTAATTCCACTGTTATGCTTTTGTAATGAGGGCATAGTCTCCACACATACTCACCTAGGCCCCCACTACTAGTTGGCAGCCTCTGGAGTTTGGGGAGATGTGCTTGAGGCCATGTGGTGACCGGTCTGGCTACCGGATTGAATGGTAAGTTGGGTCTGGACATTACAATATATATATGATATTTATAACATAATTATAATTATTTAGTAATTATAGAATATATACCTTTTTTATATTCTATTCCACGGGGGATACGATAATTGTACTCTTGTGTTTAGCGGACTACCTCCTCATGAAGCGATGCGATTCATTTCTTTAATAAATCATTACATGAAAGATAATATAGAATAATTTAAAAAATAATGGGATATACCTGAAATTATTATTATATTAATGTAATATATATCATTATTAAAATATTATATATCATCTTATTTTTAGCTTTTAACTCACCTAAAGATGATAATGTCATTCATGTATGTGTGGACTACCATCTTCATAAAGATATGTGACTCTCTATTTTCATAACTAATGAACATAAATTATATGTATAATTAAATTTAATGAAATAATATATTTTATATTATAAAATTATCATTATTTAAAGATAAAATATTACTTATTTATTTTCCACAAAGATCTTTGAAAAATGGAAACATTACTCATGTATAAGTATGACCTACCATCCCTATGATAATAACATATTTCATTTATCAAATACATAAATCATTATTCATATTAAAATTATAATTAACATAAAAATAATTTAATTGTGTCATAATTATTATTCTATATATTATGTGACCATAATCAAAGTAATAGGACTGAAAATAATTAATCAAAACCTATACAGAAAACAAAGCGGTTATTACCTAAAACATGATTTTTAAAGTGAATTGGAAATAAAATGTTAATTAATGGTAATAATGTAAATAAAATATGGTATATACAGAATGTTTGAATGTGTGTTAAGGATGGAAAGACATAAGGTAGTGGATTTATAGTCTCTCTTTCCTTTACAAGAGATATATAAAAATTCACCTCTCATTTATTTTATATTTTGTATATGCATCGCATTTGACAAGTTATGTCATGAAACAACATATTTTAATGATATTTAGTTTTTAATTTGAGGTTATTATTTATTAGGTATTATGATTCAAATGATTACTAAAGCGTTAAGGTATTTCTCTCTAACATTTATTTTATATGAGACACAATACATAATCACCGTGTAATTCTATGATGTGTTGTATATACATGACATGAATTAATTTTATGATTATTCTCCTTGAAATTATATGGATTAAATATCTAATTTTAGATATCTCTTTCATGGGGATTATATTTTAAAAAATTCCAAAGTGGATATGGATTTTTGTTAAAATTTAATAGTTTATTGGGCTTATTTATGATTAAGTATCCAATGTTGAAATATAATGATCTACCACTCAATAATATTCATAAATTTTCTTATCCTCTAGTTATTCATGTTATTTTCAACTTATATTATCATTTTTATGTCTATGTTACTAAATATAAATGAATTTTTTTTGAAAAGAGTCTTTATTTATCTCTTAGATCAAAAAACCTTTTTGTTCCAAAAACATGTATTATAAAATTATTTTAAACATTATTAAAATGATTAATTAAATAATTTATACCCATGTTTTAATTTTTTTCAATTTTTTTAAAGGAACAATCATGTTATTTTCCAGAAAATTACTTTATGGATATTATTGAAAATGTGAATGAAATCATTGTTTTTACATATGTGTATTGAACATAATTTTCTTCCATCATGAAAATTATTTTCCTTGAATCTTAATTTATAATATATAATGGTTTTTTTAAATGGAAATATATTTTTTAAAAAATTATAAATTATTAGTTTTAAAAATTTGTTTTCAAATAAAACTTTTTTTCCACAAATAATGTTCCAATTGATCTTTAAAATTCATTATCAATCTAAGATGAAATCATTGGATGTAACTTATTATTTTCTTGGGATCAGAACCAAGTATACCATTATTATTATTTCTCTAATTTTTTTATCATGAAATTATTTTTATGAAACTTATTTCAATTCTACAGGTTATGTCGTGATAAAATTCTTATGAAAGCTACAAATTTTTATATAGGTTATGCTATGATGAAATGATTATGAAAAATATCTCTTTTTCATAAGTTATGATATGATGAAATTTTAATGAAAAACATTTAATTCCATTTCTTTTGATATCATGACTATTTTATGATATTATGGAACTCATACTTTTGATTTTCATTATGTGTTAGGGGGGGACCTATATCTTACTCAAATGAGATCAGAAAAGATGTATAACTCATGAATAAATATGTTATGCATGAAACTAATTAAATGTTCGAAATGTTTTTCCTGAACTAGATTGAATCTTCACAATGTTATGACAAAAACTAATTAAATGTTCACGCTGTTAGCATGGTCATGTATTTCTTGTCCATAATGTTATGCATAGACCTATCTTTTAGGAAAAAATTATTCAGAGCTATCAAGCTAACTGAAACCTCAAAACCCAATTCTAGGCTCATTGCAATGAGGATTTATTTAAAACAATTAGTTTTAAGGAATAAAGTATCCCCTAATTATTGAACCCCAAATTTTGTCAAAATGTCATATCCCTAGAACAATATGTCCAAGGGAATTGATGAACACCAAATGAGTAATCCCATAATGAATCAAGGACAAGAACTAATACTAAAACCTTATCTGAGGTACCGAAGGACCCCATATGTTGTGTATGTAAAAAATTATCAAAGGACTCATATCACTTCAAAAATTGTGTAAAAAAAACCTTTTTCCAATAAAAACATGCTTTGAAAACCGATTCTTGAATCAATTTCATTATAATTTGAAATCATGCTTCTTCTACCAAAAAAAATAAAAACTGTTTATCAAAATTATTTATGAATGCATATAAAAACACTAAGGATCATGAAAATCATCATTTATAAAACATTTTATAAAACACATGGATAAGAGGTTTATTGAATATTGACTAGAGACAAAACCATCCAACTCAAACATGGGTGAAAATGAAAACAATAATGGGATTCAAAACCAGTAAGCATGAGGGATCTAATAATAGCACATAGGGATCTAAACTAAGGATTTCAAAAATAAATCAAGAATACAAATTACTTGAGATCAAATGAGAAAATAAAGAGTTCATACCATAATTATTCTCTCACAATGATCATGGAATAAGAACCTATATATCTTATACATCGATCACATGGAATGAAAAAGAAGAAGGTATCATCAATGATAAGAAGAAGAAAACTCCCAAGTCTTAATAGACACCCAAAAATCCTCTGAAAAATATATATAATCATTAAACTATATTAGAAAAGAAAAAATAAGGGATAATAGAGTATAAATACGAGTCAAAAATACATAAGAATGCCCCTCATAAATATTATCAAGTTTCCCTTATTAGTTGTAGTTAATTAAAAAATGAGTATCCTAATTAGGCATTTGATGTTGGAGAACTAGGAGACACAAAGGTGTAGTGGAGGTTCACTATGTCCATAGTGGTGTTGTCCAAATCTCACGAGAATCCTACCAAACCTAAACATGATCTACAAAAAATGCCTTGTCATTTTGGACCAACCATGGCCTCCACCACACCCATGATGGTGCCTTTTGGACATTGTGTACTATGATACCACCAGTAATCCACAATCTAGACAGTGATTTTATCTTGGTGTGGTGGACCTTCCCATGGTAAACATGTATTACCCTTGAGAAAAACTACATGGACAATGGATTAGTCTAGCCCATTTTTCATTTAGAAAATCTAAACACCCTGTTTAAAATCCACCAATGTAACCTAACAATCATGATCATAAAATGAACCAACAAAAATATCAAAAAATATATTACTCAATATTGGTTGTCATAACCTCACCCACTATAGAACTTTCTTTCCATGGACACATTGAATAAGGATGATCCATAAGGATATGAGGTCATTGGTCCCACATTAATGATTCTTAGTCCCAATTCTTGTGAGAATATGACGTGTACATCCATAACAACTTGACCACTGAAGCAGATTCCCACAAAAAACACATCTATGAGAATAAAAGATATCCAATGGATTTTTAAAACTAAATCCTCCAACTCCAACTTGACATCCTCCCAATTATGAACATGGGAATGATGTGTATGATACTGCTGAAGTTGAGTTATGTATAAATCATTATGAATTCCTATAAACTATGCCCGAAAAACCAACCAATAATCTTCCTTTCCAATATGCAATGTGATTTAGAATGGTACAACATATCACCGAGCCGACATCCCATTCCCCCATAGCCAATAATAGCCCAATATAGGGGAAACATTCAATAAAATACATTCATAAAAAATCTCAAAAGGATGATGTATTTTATCAGAATATGATTTATGTAGACACTTGGTTGTCACTAAGAATCAACATATTTCATGGATCCTTGTTGATGTATTTTTAATGATAATATGTCCCATAAGAGAGGCCTCACAATCCACTGACCAACAAAGATGTCACTTCAACAAGAGACAATAAAAATAATCAAAGTAAACCATTCTAATAAATATGGTGAAATTACTGTTATAATCAAATTAATCTAGGTATATATATTTATCCTACGATCCTATGAAATCCAATACATATACACATATAATATCCGCTCGAATCTAAATAGTACATTCCATCTAGTTATTTATCTATTTACGATAATATATACTCATTTGGACCTAAGATCCTATAACCTTTTAGACACCCTTCCAAAGCATAGAATTAAACTTTGGATCCCTGTCTGAGAAAATGGTAGAGGATAAATCATAAAACTTTATAATTTCATATACATATATGTTACATATATCATCAACCATTATGGTGTCCCTAAATGGAATGAAATGAACTGATTTTATCAATCGATAAATAACTACCAAAAAAATTATTTCCTTTGGATGTATTTGGAAATAAAAATTTGAATTCCATGTATACCTCATGTCATTTCCATAGAGACACAAAAATATGTTAAAGAAAACTAGAAGGTTTAAGGTGGTTGTGCTAATCTATTGGTAGGTATAATAGAAAAACAAAAAATTAGTGATGTTTAACATCATAAATGGCCACCAGAAATTTTATCTAACATTATAATTCATCTTGATTATTCTAGAATGAATGGACCATGATGAACTATGAAAATCATGAATCACTAAAATTATCACCAGTAAAGGATGATGATCCGATCCTTGAAGAGAAGAATCCATTCAGAGGCTAGAGTAAAAAAAAGTATACCTGCCATATACGGACTCACATAAACATATCATCCCACTACAGATCATCTAGAACCATCTTAAAGAGATATTATTACAAATACTAGATTGTTTGAACCATGCCAGGACCATCCTACTGCACATCCAAATAAAAGTAAGTGAAAATCCCCATAAGGTTCCACTCCATTTCACATTTAGATTATATAATGAAGGAAATTTCCTATTAAGAGAATCAAAAACAACATTAACCCTCCAAAGGGTGTAAGATATGTTAGATTCAAACACTTGTAGGTACTCCACCAATCTACTCATCTTGAAGAGAATGTCATTCTAAGATAATATTTAACACAAAATCTTATGATTAGACAAGACATTGAAACTCTCCTTATAAAGAAATTATTTCCAACACATTATATAATATATATTGATGATGATTTCTAAATCATGAGTACCATAATTATTCTCTTGAAACTAAATAGCATGAGAATTATATTCCATCACTTAATCATCCTACATATGAACACATCGCAATTTCGTACCAGAAGAATCCCAATGAACCACAGAAACCATAATTGTTTTTAAAAAGATATGAATATGAGATTATGAAAGATATGAACTAATATCATCAAAAGATTCCTGACACTTTTCACATCATGTGAATTGTATCCCTTTCCCGATTACATCATTCAATGGTCATGTCATCTTTGATTAATCTTTTAAAAACTGCAAATAAAACCTATATATTCCTATGAAGCTATTTATATCAATGAAATTATGAAGTTCTTACTAGGAATAAAAAAATTCACCTTATTAGGACAAAATAAGATATTTTGTTATGAAATCACATTCCCAATGAATTTGAACTCTCAAATAGAATAAAATTTTGGTATGTTCAGGTAATGATGGCAACACCTTGTTATTTGAAATATTGATTTTTGAGGGAACTCATGCTCTTGATCTGTTCATTGGTCACCCAGATATCATCCATAAATATCAAAAAAATGTATCAAGATAATATGGTGTAATATCTGGTTCATAAAATCCAAAAATTACATAGGAGCCTTAGTTAGTCCAAACAACATCATGAGATATTCATAGTGACAATACATTTTTCTGAAATCAGTCTTCAAGATATCTGACTTCTTAACCCTGGGATGATGATAAAAAAACCTAAGATCAATTTTTGAACACCACTTTTTATCTAATAAATGGTAAAAAATATTCATCCACCTAAGGAAAATTATACTTATTTTAACAGTTTCCCAAATCATCTTTTTATATTCTACAAAGAGAAGAAGGGAACGATCAAAATTATCAGAAGAGACCATCTGGTCGACCCATGTAGAAACAATTTGATGAAAAAACCTCCATGAATAATTACTGTAACAATATATTAATATATTTAATCTTAGTTGGTGAAATATTATAAGATGGTAGAAAAATCAGTGAAGTACCCATCACTAGATCGAACAAGAACATTCCCCTTCACTAGAGGAAGACCAGATAAGTCATCTTGGAATAACTCAATAAATTATGGAACAATGATGGGAATATTAGAATAAGAAGAAAAATCATCAGGATAAATGGAATCAATGATAATTATGTTCTTATGATATAAGAGAGAAGGTTCTACAATCCTAGTCTTTAGAAACCACTCACACTGATACTCTTGGGATCTCCCACTGGTAACAAAGAACGAAACTTGTCAATGAATTAAGTAAATATTTTTTGGATATGAAAACATCCAATCAATCCCAATTATAATGTTAAAAAGATAAAGATCATGAACTTGAATTTTCTAGACTAAATCAACATCTTCTACTGAAAGAGAAAACATAGGACAAAAAAACCCAACACTTTATTCTTTCCAAGTGGTGTGTCCAACTTTATAACATGGTACATAAGATCTTTTAAAAGTTTCAAAACATACAAAAAATGGGTAAATACATAAAAGTTCAATCCACCAATATTAAATACTATTTTTTCTCTATATTGATCCAAAAAATGGAATCTCTCACTATAACTAGACACGCATCAACTTATTATGGAAACTCCTCCACTTTATAGAACTACATAACTCCAGAGGCCTATGGTTGGAGCACAATTTTCATTAAAACACTGGAATTATTCGCAATTCCATTTATATTTGATTATATGTAATAATTTCAAGTCATATATAGACCTTAATAAAATATCTATTGATGAACTCAATGACCACACACATTGCAATACTTTAGAGGTGTTGGGAAAGACTGTCGGGTGTGAACAACCTCTCCACACTGGTATCAAGTCAATAATAGATTGTTAGATATCAATAATTTAATATAAAGGGTTTATTTTTAAGAACTTCTTTCACCTCATTTGGGAAAATCATTCTACTGACATTTCTTCCCATTTGTGCCACTTTAATTAGCCTTTGGTGTAAGTGAAAATCTAGTCATGACTGAATTTCCTACCAAATCTATGTATTCCATAATAGTCCAGTCAAGAACATCATCAAATGTGATGAGATTTAGTGTATACACATGCAATCAAATGTAATGTCACAATACATGTAGTTATTTTTAAGGATTTCGATTATTATTCATCGCCACCTTAGGAGATGCACTTACCAACTCATCAAAATTGGTTTTATACCACATCACTAAATTATCTACCTACTGAAAGGAAATATACACCCTATAACTCACCATCATCAATAATTTTTTGTAGATCAATCGAATGAAAAATTTCATGATTCTTTCCACTATAAGACTATGTGTTGATTCACATAAACTATAATGTCCCACCAGAACATTTTGGGGCCATTGAGTTTAAAAGTCATGAACATCACGCTGATAAATCTTGATGGCTCTTAGAACATTAAGACATAATCTAACTTTCCCATATAGAATTCTGAATCATGAGGTACATTAGTAAACTTAAAATATGAGATCTTCTACTTTAGAAACTCTAGAGCTTCATCCTTTTCTCCTCTAACACCTATTTTCACCTATTTAGCTTTGTTCTTAGTAGACTGGACATTCTGATATGTGGTATAATTTTCTTATACGAGTGAAAAAAATATATTCAAGTCAATATGTGGACCCCTTTTAGTGGAATTACCCACTGAAGCATCCCAAGGATTCCCAGTAATACACTTTATGGGAGTGCTTCTATATAGCACAAACAAAAAAATATTATGAAACATTGATGCAATCTCAGCATACACAAAAACTACTTTAAGTGGAAATTGAGATCTAGATCACAACCAAACATAGTATCTGCACAACCCCTTACACCCTTTAGTGTCTTAGGACTCATGATAAAGAGATATAGCTAGGAAAACTCTCTTAACAAACCCCTTAAGTCTCTACTATCTTATATTCTATTTTCCAAAAATCCAGAAAAAAAAATTAGAGGATAGACCATCCCTTTGATACCAAATTTTTAGGAACTGGACTAGGCATCCCATCTACCGAGGGATTAAACGTGACCATAAAAAGACCAAAAGGGAATTACAATCTCTATAGGATACTAACGAGAAACCAAACATCCATTGAAAACAAGATGAAATGCTATGAAAAAACCTAAAATAACAAATGTGGAAAAAATATCGAGAAATTCATCAGAAATGAAATATTCCATAACAAAAAACCAGGAACAGTAATGATACAACAAATTTATGAAACCAAAACCAAGGTACATATGAGGAAAAACGAAATGAAAACCTAAAATCCCTACATAAACTCATTTTTATGTGAGAAACATCCCACGAACTCACCACTAGATACCCATTCCCAATTCGCATAAAATATCAACGCATCACTATAGTTCATTCCATTTCATACATCAGACTATCCAAGGACTTCAAACCCTTGAGGGGATATGCAGGGTGTGAAAAAATCTTGATCAGTGGGCTCCAAGACAAGTGTTTCATTGAAATCCTATTTCAAATAATCTAAACTTTTTCAAAATATGAAAATATTGGAAGGCTAAAATAGTTTTCACATTTATATAAAAATTATTGTAAGTAAATTTATTCTTTTCATTGATGGAAACCAATTTCTATTTAATACATGTCAAAGAAAATTTTAAATTAACCCTTTACCAAATCGTGCATCATTTTCCATATCAACTCTATAAAAGATGCATATCCACAAAAAAGAAAATCAAATCACAATGGTGATCGACCTTAGGATAACAAAGGTCTAGGATATCTAGGTCACCCATACCTAATTATTCAAGTCAATACATAGTGAACTAAACTTGTACATAGAACAAAAGAGACAAAATAATAGAGGAAAACCCCATGAGTGAACCCCCTATGATGCCATAATATCCAGTCCCTAGAACATCAGGTCTAATGGATAAATGTAACACCCCATGAGTGACCCCAATGAAAACATGAACACTAACTAATAATAAATCCCTAATTGGTACCCGTGGCTCTCATGTGATTCATATTTAAAAATATTTGAATCGGATAATACCATTTTACAAATAGTTTCTAAAATAACTTTTTATCATTAAAATCACTATTGGAAATCCTATTTCATAATGAATTTTTTTATTATTTTAATGAATCGTTATTTTAAAAAAAAATCAAGGGGAACCCCGCATTTTATCAAAATGCTTTACACACAATTATCAAAATATCTATGATCATTATAATCAACATTTTGAAAATATGTTCCAAAATCATATATAGTTTATAAAACATAAGTTAGATATCAAACATCCAACCTCACACTTTGCTTTTAATGGAAATAAAAATGTGATCCATAACCAAAAAAAATGATGGATCCAAAAATACAAGAGAGGGTCTTAAAACATATTTTTTACATCACCAAAATAGAATCCAAAATCCTTGAAACCTAATGAAACAAAAGAGTTTACATTCCAAAATAATTCCCATTCAAAGATAAAGGAAAGATAAAATCTATCTATCTTTCACTGATCTCACAAAAAGAACAATATGATTTGATTTTCATTGTCAAGAGGAACAATAATTCCCAAGACATAATGGGCTAAAAAAGATCCACCTATAAATTTCATGATTCAAAACCTATGATCGGGAATGGATGAAGTATTACTAATAGAGGTGAAATCCTAGAAACAAATTCATGAAAATACCCCTCATGAAAAACATTGAATTTCCCTCAATATTCACAATGAATTCCACAAAATGGGTATCCAAATTAGCTAATAAAAATTTAAAAACAAGGAGACTCCTCAGAATGGAGGAGGTTAACTCGGCCCATGGTGGCCTTATTTACATCCTGTCATCATCCCAACACTCCCTCCTCCATACACCCTGTAAAAACTAGGATTGGTTTTAATATTGGTTTCATCCTCTACCAAGACTAGAGTGGGGCATATTGTTCATCGTGTATATGTAGATAAAAATTGGTACATTCCATTGACCATTCTCTACTATAATTCTGGTGGATCTTCTATTGGTGAATTGGTGAAATCCATGAGTGAAATAGCATCTACCACAACATGGTTTACCCTTTTTTCACTAGGAAAATTGAAACATCATTGTAAAAACCACTATGACAACTTTATAATTATAAAATGAGTGATAAATAGCTCAATTATAAAAACAACATACCTCAAGTTTTAATATAACATCATTGAATTTACAATAATGTCAGAAAATGTTTATGTTTATGTTACATTATTTTATTGTCCCATTAAACTCATAAATATTTTATTTCCTTCATAGTTTTTATTCATTAATTACATTTTATATTCTCTTATGATTTTTTTTTTATTTTGAGATATTGATATTTTGGAATTAGTGACCAAATTCATGAACACTTAATATCTGATACCCTTCAAAATATTTAATTAACTAATATTCTTATAATTTGTTTTCATATACTTCAGCATTGCATATTGTTTATTTCATTTCAATGGGGATACGATTAATGGAATCATCCATATTATTTCTCTAGAATTCATATGAACATACATTTTGGAAATTGTTATGAAATCAAATTATTTCTCATGATCAAAAATTGATATAGTTAAATTATAATTGTTTTCTTGTGTGGTACACATATATATGTACATATAATAATGTGATGGGTGGGATTGTATTTATATACCCAGAAGCCCAATGAAATGATTATTGATTTATATCATATGAGATGATATTTAAGGGAGTAAGGAGTAAACCCAATCAACTATAGGAATTTGTGTTTTATTTTTTTCATGGATGTGATACTTGTATTATTCTTAAAATTTCATGTTTTATGTTGTTACTATATTTTTTCCTTATTCACATATTGCTTGGAATCTATTGAATTGTAAGACCCATGGATGAATAAATATAAATGAAACATTAAATATAATGATAACAGATAATTTCAAGATATCATATGACAAATTCGATGTGTATTCCTCTCATAAAATAAGATATCTGCATAACCTAACATGTATCCCAAGGAAGACAAATTTAAAAATAACCCCTTACCATAAATCTCAACTTCCTAGATACACATTAGAACTTCCTATATAATATATATATGTTTATTATATAACAATTAAATGATCATACTTATATATATCATTCCATATATTTTTTACTTATGACATTTTATTACCCATTTATTATCAATTCATTTTTAAAATCATGTTTTGGACTACTTTGTTTTTTCATATAATTTTTTTTTGTATTTTCAAAACTTTTACTTTGATCATAGTACTATAACCTCACTAATTTTTATCAATATATGAATATCATATATATTCTCTATTTATATATTTAGATTAATCCATGAAATGTATATATTGAAAATGATATAGACCACTCTAGGAGATGGTAGGTCGTACGTTTACAAGAATGTCGTTTCCATTTTCCTGAATGCTGGAAGGAAAGGAAGGTAAATAATATATCACCTCTAAATAATCACTATATAATAATTTATATCATATATATTAATTAAATATATCGTTATTACCATCCATGTAAAGCGTAAGTAAAAAATGAATCACATCGCTTTGTGAGGCGGTAGTCCTCCCTGCACATGAGTGTTGTTATCATATCCAAAAAAAGTAATGTAAGAAGTTATATGTGATATCATAATTATATAAGTGTAATTATTTTTCAAATATAATATATATTAATTTATAACACATCTATTACTATCCATTTAAAATTAATAAGAAAAACACATCACATTGGTTATTTAGGTGAAATTCTACTATACATAGGACAAACATATTTTTATGGGTTAGAAGGTAAATGTTTAGAGATATATAATAATTAGAAAAGTATAATAATTTCATAAATATAATATATAAACATTAAACTTTTCATAATCATCAGATGTGAGAGGTGGTGATGATAAACGAATAAAAATTGTTCCTGATCAGTGGTTTCATAATTTGGTAGAAGATGAGATGGATATTATTTATTCCATTAATTTAATGAAATTTCATTATTTTTTCGGTAGTGATTTTATCATATCAATATTTTTGAAGAATATTTTATAGAGGTGTATAAATAAAGTAAACAAAACAAAAAGCTAATAATTTTACATCTTCTTTGGAAAAACATAGTAGGTTTATACACGATTTCATATTATAATGGTTTAATCATAAAAAAAGGTCTCTATGCATTAGATATGGTATTAAAAAATGGTTTTGGGATGTGCCAAGACAAACCAAAGGATATTGGAAGTATTAAGTCAAGAGGTGATGGGGAGACCTTTTATAAGTGGTGGAGAGGACACAAATGAATGTTTTGAAAAGAATAATGTGTACCCACTATATTCACATGCAAAAAGGTTAAAAAGGGTAATTATAAAACAATTTAGGTGAAAAGGTCAAAATATTTATATTAAATTAGAGTTTTAAAATCTTCTAGGTCATTTTTGTTACTCCAGACCTAGAAACCCAAAGCCAATGCATTATGATATTACATCAGCATGATTACATGGAGTCAAATCATGAAGGTCTAGTCAGGTTAGTAGCCTTGGAAATCCAGATTATATACATGATTCCCATAATATTTTTGGAAATAAGAAATAAAAACATGATACATAATAATGATATATAAACAACATCCTTGAACGCTTATTCAATGATATATTATTTATAACTCAGGGAAAGGAAACATAATAATGGTGAGCTCAAATAATTAGTAAGTGTAAGTAAAGTGGAATCAATAATGAACCAATAGGGAAAAATTTACATGGAAAGGTAATTATTAGATAACAAATTCCATTTAAATTACTAGATAAGGAAATATCAATATGGAAATTTAATAAACTGAACTCATGCCATCTAAATTAATAAATTAAAAATGAAATGTATCTATAGATATGTTAGTAGAAAATCTTACGGATGAAGAATAACTGAATCTAAGTGAGGTAACTATTTAAATATTGGATTATATGTTTCTAAGGCACATAGTACCTTTACGGTCAAGACCTTTCACAATATAGTTTACAACATATCGAGAAAATACCAATCCGATTCAGCAGAATGATTCATCTCATGAGGCTATCAATGCATCGAGGGGATATATATAAAAAAACCCCACCCATGGTGTACCGGTCAAAATAATTTCTTATATTCTTGAAAAATATGCCTTATTAAGATGTATCTGTATTGAATAGAATATATATATTTATCCACAATTCCCCAGTTAATCAAATAACTGTCAATGGGAACATCATATGTAAGGTGATATAGGATATAAGAAATAATATTATATATTTCATGATAATATGGATATTCAAGGTGTATTATAATAAAAAATTATTACAATAAAGTTCCTGTTTTTAATATAAAGTTAACAATCATAGAATGAAGTGATATTTCTAAGATAATCATTAAGAAAATATTTGTGGAAAATAATCTCTAAAAGTCCCAAAGTGTTTCATACCACATCAAAAATTTAAATCAAAATTCCCAAGAAGGAAATATTTTCATAGCATGAATAAAAAGTGTTCATGATATAATGTTTAAAAAGGATATGTATGACACAAAATAAGTATGTGGTATATATGGCGTATGCCTCATAGAAAGAAAAGTAAGACAAGAATCCCTTACCTTAACATTAATTATTTTGTGTGGAATTTTACCTACTGTAGAGTTGTTTAAAATTTATTACTAAATTATACTATAACAATAATAATATCTATAATATCATGTATTATCTTCTTATAATATTTTATTACCATTCTGTTTACAATCTTTTATTATTATAACTATTTTTGTTGTTAATTGTTGTGTTTTATCCAAGTATGTTTTGAGTTGTTACTTATTGTTCCTATTTATTAGATCTTGATTTCATCATATCCAAACTTTAAACAACTAATTAATTATATATATATATATATTTATAATAGTCTATAACACTTGGAGATAATAAATGAAGTGCACCTTTCATGGAGACAGTAGTTTATACGTCACCATGAAGGCTACTTTCATTTCCTTGTCTCATTAGAAGAATTAAAAATAAAACAGACATATATATATTATAATTATATTATATTATCTATTTTATATATTTCACATATGTTTATTTAAATAATCCTTAATGTGTTCCATGTATAGCATGAACGAATCACATCACTTCGAGGGGGCAGTGGTACACCCTTCCTCAAACGATGTTATCGTATTGATGCAAAATGGGAAATATTAAAGTTATCTGCTATAAATGGATTAAATAAGTATTAATAAATAATATATATCAAATAAATAATATTTAAATAGAGTGTATATCATAATGGATACCATGAGAGGTGGTAAATGAAAAATGAGCAATCATCGTTTTGTGAGGAAGTAATTCGTCGTACAGAGAAACAATATGTTTGATATCCATTAGATGAAGGTGTGTGTAAGTGTAAGTAGAAATAATAAACTGAAAAATACTACTATATTTATTATACTTATGTTATTATGTAATCATTGAATAATAAGAGTATAGAGAGTGTAGAATAAAGCGAAGAAAAATAGATCACTAGAAGACATTACTTAAAATCAGTTAACATATTTGGTTTATAGAAAATAGATGAATTGGAAGGATTTATGAACAAATTGAGGTTTATAAATATAGAGGAGGGATGTTGGAATTATATTTGTGAATATATTCTCTTATTGTAAGTGGTTTCATAGGTGTGTGGAATGAGAAGAAGTGGTGGCCTTTTATAGTGGAAGAGGTGTGACACACTTGTTATATTTTGACAAAGGAAATGTCCCTACATTTTTCATGTTTATAGTGGATTCAATAATGGAAACAATTAGATACATGGTATTATAGGGTAGAAATATTTCCAGCCAATGTATTTTTGGAATGTTTCTAAATCATTTGTGCCATTATGAGTTTGGTTTAGTCTCTTTTAAGCTTAATTTTAACATAATAATTGTAATTAATTTTAATTACTTTCAGTTATATTTTTGGTCAAAAAATATGTTTAAATTATTATAAATTATAAAGTATTTTTATTCAAAATTTGGAACCCATTTATCCAAATTAAAACCACATAAATTAAATAAGTTAATTTATGTTTAATCCCGCAGATGGGATGACAATGCAGGGTTTTAAGGTTAAAACATCCAAAAGATTGCTATAATTTAATATTCAATTTCAAATTGAAAATGATTATAATGAACAAAATTTTATGAATTAATAAATTTTATATCCAATTAAACTTTAAAAACAATATAAAAAATTTATCCTCATAAATAAATAAGATCAAAAATTAGTTTTGAACTAAAATTCATTATTTTTCACTATTTATTAAGAAGCGAAACTTTACAGAAAAATACCAAAAAAATACATTACTAAATTTTAGGATTATATTTCAAAGATTAAGTTTATTTTTTCATATTAAACATATAAAGGGGTCAAATTTTTTAATTAAAATGGGTTCTCCGTTCAATAGTGGAAAAACAACTTTTAATGAAAATATAGTATTTTATGTGAAATATTGGGCTTGTTCTTTTCTTATGCCTATCTAAAATATATGATATGAGTGTAAAAATATATGGTCAGATATATATTATATAAATTTACTATATAAACTCTCTAAAAGTGTTTTAATTTAATTCACTATGAAAAGTGGGACTAAGTATTGTTTTTTTAAATGAGATATAGTATGAATTAAGTATATTCTAATAGGAATATATAGTAAAGTAATGAGGTGATAAATTCTCCAATCCTAAAAAAATTCCTTCCTTTAAATTTTATGGTTATTACATTACAAAATATGTGGGTAGATCTCTGGCATATAATTCTCTCATTCCCAGGTTGCTTCTTCAATTTTTTGATTTCACCAGAGATCCTTTTCCAGTCAAGTCATCTGATTCCTCAATGCTTTCTCTCTAGTATCAATAATCTATATGGGTTCTACATAGAATGAAAAGTCATGTTCTAAATACATATTATTATAGGTGAGAAAATGTGTTGGGTCAATAATTTATTTACTTAGTAGGGATATATGGAACACACTGTGAACCTTTGAACTATTTGGTGGCATTTCCAAAAAAAAGTAATGATTCCAAATATTTCTTAAATATCAAAGTGACCAATATACATGGAACATTGTTACCCATTATTACCGAACCTTATAACACCCATCCATGGGGATACCTTTACAAAAACGTGATCTCCGAAATGGAAATATAAGTCTTTCCTCTGATTATCATCATAAATCGTTGTTCTAATTTTGGATGATTTAATATGAGATGAATATCCTTTACCATTATGGTTGTATCTTCAAAAAGATATGTCCATATGAGTTTCCTCTCACTAGCTTCATTACAACAATTTGGAGTATGAATCCTCTTTCTATAGAATACTTCATATGGTGACATTTGAATACTTGAGTTGAAATTAGTATTATATGAAAACAATAATAAAGGTATGTACTAATCCCACATACCTTGAAGTCAAGTGGGAAATATCTCAACATGTCTTATATTTTTTGAATTGTTCTTTCAGACAATACATTAGTTTTAGGATGGTAGGAAATGCTCAAATAATTCTCAAGTAAAGAGCATTATGAAGACTCTTCTATAATTTTTATTTAAAGATGTGTTAATGATTAGAGAAAATTTATAGGGGTTTACCATGAAGTATTACAAATTAATTAATATATAGCATTTTCAAAATTTTCAAGAGTCTTTTCTTCTCTTTGAGTAAAAAAATGTGTATATTTGGTTCAGTTATCAACAATTACCCATATTTCATCATTCCTCCTAGGAGTCTTTGTTAATCTTGTGACAATGTCTATAGTAATTTTATCTCGTTTCCACACACTAATAGGATGATGGTGCAGGAATACATTAGGATGATGCCTTACCAAATTCACTTGTTGAAGAACCAGACATAGGGAGACATAGTATGCAATTTCCTACTTCATGTTATCCCACCAAAAAAGTTCTTTAAACTCCTAATACATCATTGTGATGCCAGGGTGTAGAGAAAATTTGAGCTATAGGAATTTACCAAAAACTCCAATTTTAGTTCCAGTATAGATGTAATACATAACCTCTTTCCAAACATTAGATCACCATATTTACAAACAAAGTCTGATAATTTTTCATCATTCACAACTTTAATTTTTTTTTGAACGACCTCATCATTAGATTGAAATTTTTTTATCCCCTATAATAACGATGGTTTATCAATAATTTGAAAAATAATTGATTTATCCCATTCCATAGAAATTCACATATCCATGTTTACTAGATCTCTGAACATGAGATCCTTCTCAATCGTCATTTGGGTTTGAAATTAATGATCTTTCCTACATGAATCATATTATACATTATTGGAATTACTTGGGTGGTATTGTATTGAGAAATCACAATATTGGAGTAGCATAGGCCATCTCCTTAGTCTCATTTTGAGCTCTTTCCATGAGAAGATTTTTTTCAGGCTATTATGATCTATGTATATTTCAAATCTAGCACAATAGAGGTAAATTCTCCATATTTTCAAAGAAAATATTACATCTGCTAACTCAAGATCATGGGTTGGATAGTTTTGTCCACGAGTCATCAATTTCCTTGATGCATAAGGAATAACATTATCATCTTTAATTAAGACACAACCCAATACCCTCTTCAATGAATCACTATATATAAAAAATTCATCGCTACTAGATGGTAGATTCAAGATCAGAGCATTACGTACTATTCTCTTTAGTTCATCACATCATTCCTCACATTCCTTTTTTCAAAAAATCTTAACACATTTATGTGTAAGCTTATTTAATGGGTTAGCCAATCGAGAATCATTATGAACAAATTACCAATAGTAATGTGTCAAACCAATAAAATTTCATTCCTCGATTATGTTTGTTAGAATAAAAAATTCTTTGATAGTAATTTTTTTATAGAATCAAATTATATTCCATATATTGAGACAATATAGCCAAGAAAGGAAAATTCTTAATGCTAATAAGTGCATTTACTAAATTTTCAATATAACACTTCCCTTATAAGAGTCTTAAGAATAATAATCAAGTGATTTTCATTATTGTCATAATATTTATAATATAGCATAATATCATAAATGTATACAATTGTTTTTCAATATATTCCTTCAATAATTTATTTATTATGTCAATAAAAATATAGAGAGTATTAGTCAGTAAAATTGCATTATCATAAACTTGTAATTTCCATTACTTATCCAAAAAGATTTCTTTGGAATATTTTATTGAGAAATTTGTCCATACCTTATCCATACCTCGTAATGTCAAATATCATTATTGAAAAATGTTTTTCTCAATGAAGTTCACCAAACAAGAAATAAATGTGAGGTATATGATACTTTATATTTATTTTAGTTTTATTTAATTTCCTATAATCATTGTATAACCTCATGGAACCATATTTGTTTTTTACAAAGAGAATATGGGCTCCCCATGGGGAAACACAAGGGATAATAAATCCTTTATTACCCAAATACTCTAGTTTTTTCTTAAATTACACTAATTATATGGTGGAAACTCGATAGGGAGTCTTTGATATTGGTCTTGGATTAGGTATTTAATCATTGGAAGATTCGACTTCACACTGTGGGGTTGTCTAGGTAAATCCTCATAAAATACATCAATGTATTCCTAAATAGTTGGTACATCCTCTATTTTAAGATTACCACCTTTATCCATAGATGTTTTCTATACTTATCCCCAATGAATTTCATTTAGTAGAGTTATTGGTAGTGGATCAAGATAAGAATTCAATGAGTATGATTTTACTCTAAAGATGATGTATTCTACATATTCCTCACAAATTATAATTTTCATCCTCTAGTAGTAATTTTTTGCATCATGTTTCTGAAACTAATCCATACGGAATAATATATCAAAGTAAACTAAATATAAGATTATAAGGTCAGAACATATGGAATTATTATGTGTCACAATGGGGACTGACCTACACATTTCGTTTCAATAGTGACTCCCTTAAATGTATTGACTAAAAACTCCCTTATTAAATCAAAGGAGATATTTCTAATTTCTTTTGAAAATTGGGTAGATATAAAATAGTGCGAAGATCGAGAATGAAACAATTATTGGAAAAAATTTGAATATACAATTAGTTTAACATCCACAATGTAATTGGGTACTTCCACATCTATTGTGGTTATTGAATATGTTTGGCATCTCATATGGTCATCTTCTGGGGTGGATTCTCTTTATACTTAGAGATTTCATATTCATAGTGCCCCATCTCTTTGTAGTTGTAATAATAAATATTAGTGTTTTTATTATTCCCCTTGCATTCATTAATATTATGACCTCTTTCTCCATATTTATAATAAACTCCCATTCCATTCAAGCATTTCTCTGGGCAATTCTTTCCAAAATTATGACATGATGAGAATTTTTTCATCTTAATATTCTTGTTTGACGCATTCCCATTTTTATTGTTCTCGGAAGACCTATTCATATCTGGGTTTCCAATGAATTCATAGGATAATTGTAATTCCTTCTCCATCATAATGGAACATAACACTATTTATTTATTTGATGAAGAATTATTAGAAACCAGTTCCTTTTGGATATTCACATTAAGACCTTAAAATAATTTGTTGATTTTTTACACCATGTTTCATATATAATCTGTAGAATACTTGGATAACATTTTATTGTTTATTAATAATATTATACAATATCTTCTTCATTTTTATTTAAGTTAGGAAAATTTCTCTTTATCTAAATTTTTTGATCACGCGGGAAGCATCTATCGAAGAATGTATCCTTAAAAGTTCTCAATTCTAGAAGTTCAATTTCCACTTCCTTATTAGTATTCTAGAGCAAGGAGCACCATCGATCAACATCACCTTAGAGACAATAGTCCGTAAGTGTAACATTTTCCTTTTCATTGTATTCTATGGTCGTAAATAACATCTCCAGTGATTTAATCCATTACTCAGATATAATTAGAATAGTATTTCTATTAAATAATGGGAGATTCTTCCACATAAAGTGATACAATATATGATATTATCTCTATGGAATATGTTTCTCTATTCAGGAATGGTTATTTTTCATAACCTGACTAAGCTGCCCTAATATTACTATAATTTTATCTATTCCAAAACAAGCTATATTGGATTCCTCTATGGGTAAAGATCTACATTTTCTGTGATTATTAATAAAATCCTTCCTTCCATGAATCAATTCTAAAAATGGTACATACTGTATTAGATAAAAAAATCATGAATTTCAAATATGGTATAACACACAATATAAATCCATCTTAAATCATAACATTGGTTACTTTGAGTTCATGTTTATATTTAAATTCTATCAAAATTATAGGTAAAGAAGATTTGTATTATCCTAAGAATATCCATAGGGAGTGTCAAGCAGGGTGCAAAGTATGGTTCATTATCATGTACCAGGTTACCCCAAGTCATGCCTAAAATACCTTGTCATAGTTGTTACACCTAGGTACATCTGTTCCATAACCACATCCATATATAGTAGTTAGACGTTGTTGAATTTCTAGGAATACCTATAAAATCTCTACCTTACCACAATTATAGGATATTCTTGTATACTTATCCTCAATGTATATCTTAGGGTACTGATCACTAATATTTGTTTTATAAATCTAGTTCCAAGGTCTCTTCTATACATCCTATGATACCAACTATAATGCCCAGACCTAGAATCCTAGACCCGGTGCATTATTTTATTACATTAGAATGATTATAAGGAATCAAGTCATGAAGGCATAGTCTGTTTAATATTCTTGGAATGCCAAATTACATAAATTAAACCCATAAAACATTGGAAAATAGTAAATATAAACATGATATATAATAAAAATGAATAAACATCATTCTTGAATGCTTATTCCAATATTTCTTCTTTATAACATGGGGAAAATAAACATAATAAATGTGATATAAAATTATCAGCAAGGGTACGTAAATCATATGCAATAATGAACTAATAGAAATAAATCAACATGTCAAGGTAAATAACTGAGAACACATGCCATTAAAATAACTAGAAAAGGTAATATAAACATGGAAAGGTAAGAAAGTTAATCTCATGGATCTAAATCAATTAACTAAGAATGAAATGGATCCATTTATATTTAAACACAAAATATTATTGATGAATAATAACTAAATATAAATGAGTAAATTCTTAATTATTAGATTCCATGTTTCACAAGTTGGCGATATCTTTACCTTTATGACCTTTTCCAAGATGGTTTACAACATATCGGTAATAACCCATCTGATTTGGCCAAATGATTCGTCTTATGAGACTATCGATGAATCAATGTGATATATATTATAGACCCCACCCATATTGTACCTGTTCAAATAATTTATCATATTCACGAACAATGTGTATTATCAAAATGTATCCTCATTGAATAGAAGATACATAGTTATTAATAATTCCTTAGTTAATCAAATAACTCTCAAATGCAACACCATATATAAAGTGATATTCGGTTTATGAAATATTATATTTACATTGTGAATGAATATAGATATTTAATGTGGTTTTGAAATATTTTTTTATAGTAATGTGATTATTTAGAATATAAATTTAACAATTAAAAAATAAAGTGAGATTTCTAAAATAATCATTAAGAATATTTTTGCGAAAAATAATCTTTAAAAGTCCCAAAGTGTCCCAAACCACATGAAAAAATTAAATAACAATTCCCATGAAGGAATATTATTCATACCATAAATATAAAGGATTTATGACATAATAAATCCAAAGGGTTCGTACTACAGAAAGTAAGTAAGTGGTGTATATGTCTTATGCCTCATAAAAAGTAAAGTAAGACAAGAATCCCTTACCTTATCATTCATTTTGGTGTGTGGTATTTATCCTATTGTATATAGGTTAGAAATGTGTTAATAAATTATACCAAAACCATAATAATGGCCATAATAACATATATCAACTTATTAAAATATCTTATTACCGTTCTTAACACCCATTCATTATTATAACTATTTTATGAGTTAATTGCCTAGTTTTCTCAAGTTTGTTTTGAGTTGTTACTTGTTGTTCACATTTGTTGGATCATGAATTTACCATATCCAGAATATAAACCATGATTTAATTATCTTATATATTCTATATAAATTTATTTATAATAGTCTATAATATTTATATATAATAAATAAATTTCACCTTTTAGGGAGATGGTAGGTCGTACGTACGCATGAATAGTACTTTAATTTCATTTTTATATTTAATTAATTAAAAATAAATGATACATTTAAATATTATAATTATAGTATCATATATATGTTATATATTTTACATTGGTTTATTAAAATCACCCTTTAAATGTTGCATGTATATCATGAATAAATCACATCACTTTGAGGGGTTAGTAGTCCACACTTCCCCAAATGATGTTATCATATTAACAAAAATTGGGAAGTAATAAAGATAAGTGTTATAAAAAGATTAAATTAATATAAAAACATAATAAATATAATATATATAATATATAAACATTTTTCTATCACAATTCACACTATTATAGTTTATAACGGAAAAATAAACGAACATCATTTTGTGAGGTAGTAGTTCACCGTATATAGAAATATTTTGTTCGTTACCCATTACATAAATGTGTTTGTAAGTGTAGGTAGAAATAATAACTTAAAAACATACTAGTATAATGAGTTTATTTAGGTTTTTATTTAATCTGGTAATAACAATATTATAGGGTGTGGAGAAGGAAATGAATGATAAGAGATCGTTGGAAAATGTTACCCTAAATTCGAGTAACACTTTTTAGTTTATACGAAAGAGATTCCATGGAAGGTTTTATGCCCGAAGTGAGAATTCAAGGTCTAGGGGAGGTATTTGAGAGAATATTTTCGCAAATATTATTTGAAAATAATTGTTTTCAGAGGTGTGATGAATGAGGAGAACTTGTTTTAATTTATAGTGGGGGAGGGTGACAATCATGTAATATTTTGAAAAAGGAATTATACACATGTTTTTGAAGTTTAAAGTAGATCCAATAATGGAAAAAATTAATTAAAAGGGATGATAAGGTATAAATATGGACAAATAAGTATTTTGGACAAGTTTATAAATAATTTGGGCCCTTAAGAAAGAGGTTTAGTCTCTTTTTATGTTTAATTTTACATTAACAATTGTAAATAATTTTAATTATTGTCACTAAAAATTTTCTTCAAAACCTATGTTGAACTTATTAGACAATATAAATTATTATGATTAAAAATATGGAATCCATTTTTCCAAATTCCAACTACAAAATTGGGAGAAATTAATTTAAATTTAATCCCATGGGAGGGAAACAATGTGGGGTTTTATGTTCAAAACCTCAAAAATTCGGAATGTTTTAATAGTAAAAGTCAATGTGAAATTCATTATAATGAACTATATTGGACTAATTGATAATTATATTACCTAATTAAACTTTAATACTATTATAGACACTAATTTAACCTTATAATTATATCATATGAAAAATTTGTTTTGAACTAAAATAGATTATTTTTAACTTTCATTTAAAAATGAAACATAACAGAAAAATACAAAAAAATGATCAAAACCTTCTTTTTATAATTCTCTTTAAAATATTAAGTTTATTTCTAGATATTAAATTTAATAAAATGGTATTTTTTTGAAACCAGGTTCTCCATCAAAAGGCCAAAAAAATACTTTTAAAGAATATATAGTATTTTTGTATAATATTTGGTTTGTTATTATCTTATGCCTATCGAATATATATTAGATGAGTGTGAAAAAATTTGGATGGATATATAATATATAAATTTACTATATAAACTCTTTTAAAGTGTTATAATTTAATTGAATATACAAAATGTGACAATTTTTTTAAATCGAGTGTTATGTGTATTAAATTTATTCTATATGGAAAATATTGTAAAGTCATGGGGTGATACAATTTTTCAACTTATATTTTTAGTTTAACCCCCATGTAAACCCATTTTAACCTTAACCTTAATAATTAATTTTTTTACATATTTTAATGTTCATTTTCACTAGTAATTTAATTGAAATTATTATATAATATTAATTAATATGATTATAAATATGGGATAATTTAATTTAAAATTAATCTCACAACCGTGAAGAAAAGTGGTTTTCTAAAGAGATAATTTTTCAAAAGTAAAAAAGCAGTCTGTATCAAATTTCAATATGACATTGATTCCAATGACCTAAATTAGATAAATTATAATATAAGTTAGATAATTTTAAATTCATAATTATTTTAAAACAAAATTTAATCATATAACTTCTTTAAAATAAAATGATGTTTCCAATAAAAACTATTTTTTTACTATTTTTCAAAAAATTATTATTTTCAAAAACTTCCCAAAAATAGATCCTAATATAATTTTGACATATGTTTTACAAATATTAATTTAATTTAGTAAAATATATATTTTAATAGTTAAAAATAATAATTTTATATTTTTTCACAAAAAGAAATAAAAAAATATTTATGATAAAAAAGTATTTTAATGTATATAATGACTATACTAAAAACTAAGAACTTTTTTATGAATATGTTTTCATTATATAAAACCAATATACATAAAATTTAAATTGTGGGTTTTCCAATTCATACTTTTTTGTTTATGGGATATGTTAACATATATTTTTTCTTAATGATATTAATAACATATCACAATTTGATAAAACGTGGGGTGTCATGTAATACAAGCTAGGAAAAATAAAATTAAATAAATTCATAAAATCTGGGGGTGTTACAGGCTAAGATATACCAATTATGCACAGATAAAGGGTAATTTAAACTAGTCAAACACATCCAATCTCTGATATTAATTTAGGATATACCATTTAAGAGCCATATGGTGGATCACACATAGGCTTACTGATCATTTCATGATATAAGGGAGGATAATAAAATTCAAGTTGAGAATTTAGAGGTCATTTTAAATTGAATATATATGGAATTTTCTATATAAATATATATCTATTATTTTGTAAAAACAGAGATGATCCCACTCGAGGGAAGGTTCCTTTATTTGAATGAAAATAGAAATCATACCGCTATGCAAGATTGGAAAGAGGAGGTTCGTTATTAACTATCAAGTTATTGTAGTCTAAAATTTATTTCATTCTTTTTTATTTTCATTACATAATATTGGATATCCTACATGGTCTTTGTCTTTGAATTTATTTATATCTTCACTATCACATGATATCTTTGGTTTTTGTTTCCCAGTTCCACAAATTCTAATTACATCTCATTTTTTAGAGAAACTATTTAGGGATAGGTGTTTTGGGGGGTGGTAAATTTGATTGAGGAGAATGAGTATTTTACTAATATTATTGTTTATTACATGAGAATTATTATCATTAATTTTTAATACATTGACAATATTATTAATCACAACCCTAATTATCCAAATATAGTGAAAATAATTATGGGTTGAAACCTAATGTGATTAAGGGGTCTGTAGAGATAGAGCTGAATTAACATCACCATACATCTAGAAATTAAACATAATAGTCTTAATCTAATTTTAGACATAAAATTATAGTTGTGTCACCTTTCATAGGGTGTTCTAGTTGCCTATTATTTTGATGAAATCTTAGAAGTAGTGAGTTAATTTTTTAATTATTTATGAAAAGTCCATCTTTTGTAATCAACTGTCTTATATTAATCTTTGTATATTTTAGTTATCCAGAGACAAATATATTAATATAGTTAATATAAGTTTTATTCAATAAAATATGGAAAATTTCATGAAAATTGAATCTTATAATCCCTTATCCTCATGGGATCCACCCTGTATTTACACTATGATTCATTTTAATAATTTATCTATTATTGTTTTTTATAAATTTAAATATTAATTTGGATGAAGGCTATAATGATTTCTTTTATAAGTTTAACATAGTTAGGATGATATAGCTCATATACTTCTGTTGTGTGGAAGTGAGCCACTATGAATGGTTAAGTCAAGGGCTTCTATGGATATGAAGATAGACCTTCCGATAGGTATAAAATGATCAATAAGTTACAAAATGATTATTATTGGGGATATATTAGGTTATGTTGAGGGCTTCTTGAATGATCATTTAATTTTTTTTCTATTAGTTGTTGAATTTAAACTATTTTAATAATTTTTTTTGTGATTTTTAAAATACTAATAACTCTAATTATGAAACATTATCTATAGATTATACAATTTATTTTCATTCTCTATTAACTTATTTAATCATTACTTTTATTTGATTAGTGTTTCCAAAAACTAATCAACTTAATACTATAAAAGTATAAAAATTTTATTCTTTCTATTAAAATAATAATTCACCCCTGTTTCCTTGTATTTATGTTTCATTCACTCCTTGTGAAAACAAGGTATTTAAGAATCTTTAATTATTTTTCATCCTTATGGTTTCCTTTGTTTGGGGAGAACATTGATTAGACTTCTAGAGACATAGATTTGATTATAGAATCAATAACTGTATGTTTTCATTTATTTACATATATAAATGTTTCTTCAGTTTGAAGTATTGATATCACATTTGATCTATCATGACCCTCCCTATAAGATACTACAATGAGGGGAGTGAGATAATGGGCCATCCCAAGCCCCTCCTCCAGTAGCCCCTGGGTTTTTGACTAACACTGATGGTATAAATATATCATGAAATGAGAGGAATTACCCTATATAATAATATAGGATTGAGAGATGAGATTAATAATCCAAAAAACTACTCCACTTCATAATATAAAAGAAACCAATACCATCCCAAACATTCATGTATAAATAAAACTGATATTGATAAAACTACCTAAATTTAATACTCAAAAAAATGGCAATGTAGTGACAGAGTAGCTATCCAAAGGTCCAAGATTTTAATGTTTATCATGGTCCATATAGTCCACCTAAAAACCTAAGAAATTTGTTTATATACATAGTGTGACCATTCAAGTATAATTATTAGGAAAACCAACATCTCTCAGGTACATGTGAAAGAAGTATTCTAATTCACCCGTGAACAAACAGTAGAACCAACCACACCTAAATAGGACAATTATCCATCGCAACTTCACCAAGGTACAATCACCAAATAACACAGGACATGTAATGTAATTTAACAACAGTCACATTGAAAAAGGGAACCCCACACTGCATGCCGCTAGTGTGAATCTCTCACACCCCAATGTCATATGTCCATGCGCTTCTATATATTATGTATAACACACCATCCCACAAGTATGGTCATAAAAAAACAATCACAAAAACACATGGGCTCGCCACCCCATATGAACAACCACATCACATCACACCCAATGACTCATGGGCCACATGATATCCATAACCTTAACTTGATATGTAGGGTATTTTCTACATAATGGACATAAAACTCATTCACTCCTCCTACCATGGTTGACCCCCTCCATAAGACAACTCATCCTAACTCATCCCAACCACAAACCTCTGGTCTATTTCACATCTCGCTCGAACACACCTAGGCTACGTCACATCTTCCCTAAAGACTATAAGGTTATCACAAACACCATATAGTGCACTATCATAAGAGTATAAGGCTATAAAAGCCACAATCTATTGCACTATCATATCTCCATCTATAAAAACCTAAAAATTCCTACTTTTCATGGAAAAGAGAGACATAAAGAGAAGGTACCCATCCATTCATCCTCTCCACTATATATCATGATAAATACCCCTTGTGAAAATATATGGGTGTCCGTACATAGTACTAAACATGGGTGTTGTGCATATAGAAATAAAAAGTAATATAAAATTATATAAATATAGAAACACACACAATACCAACCAACGAGTTCACAAAAAAATACCAGCCAACTAACAATATACTATCTTTTCCTTCCACCTATAAATGCATAACCCCACAAAAACCACAAGGCACATCTCACACCACCAACCAAACCCATTATCCAGCCCATTCAATTCATTATTAATAATCAATCACATTTAATCACAATTTACATTATTTATTTATTCATTATAAATTTCTATCCCCTTAACCAAACCAAACCCCATCCATTTCAATCTTTATTAATTTATTTTTCCCTCACTACCCAAGAATCTAGCACAAATCCACAAGATATCATAATCTTCTTATCATTCCCATAAAACCATCACCTCACTACCCCAAATAAATATCCAAACAACCACCACCTCTCTACCCCAAAACATTAACAAAAAACCACAACCCCACCACCCAAAAATAATGGCCAAAAAATAACCATATAACCACCCCAAAGGCATAGCAAAATAATCACCACTGCACCTCCACAAACGCATGACCAAACAACCACCACCTCTCTTCCTCAAAATAATGACCACATCTCCCCATACCCCATAACACATTGAAAAAAAAACTTCACCGCCCCTTGATAATGGCCACACATCACAACACATCAATGATTATTTATATATTTAAAAAATGGATTTTATAACATTTCACTTTATTTTAGGGATATTAACACGCATGTTTTAAAACTAGGGAATCCATTTCATTATCAAAATATAAATGTTTATTCAATTTCCATTTTAGTTAGATATCAAAACAAGAACAAAAAACACATTAGTCATAACACATATCATTCAGCACAAACAAATTCCATAATGGAAACAATTTTTAGTGGAGCATCAAACCCATACAATACATCATATCACAATAGTATTAATGTTTTAGAAACATTTGAACCCTTCCACCATTCCCTATGAAATTTCATTTATCCAATTCTTTATCTTGGGTTGTTCCATCACAAAAATACTCCAATGATAAAAGAGAGTAAAACCCTCATGCATGATACATAATAAAAATAAACAAGATATTTAATACCTCAAAGATATTTTTGGACTCACTGCACACCACATGGGAAAAGAAAAAAATGTCTAAAACCCACAACTGCATATAAGAAACCATAGATCGACCTACACCACACCAACTTCCCATCATAAAACAACACAAATCACACCCCAGTCCAAAACAACATCAATTTAGCATATAACCAAGTGAAGAAAAAGAGTAAACTAACCATTATTAATGAAGGTATTACTATCAATTGTGATTGAAAAACCACCATAACCAGTGAATTTAACATTTAAGAGGATGGATTGAAGGATTTCTCAGGTAACTTGGGGTTCATGCAGTAGAGAGGGTGAGTATCCAAGGATTAATGAAATAAATAAGGTCGATAGAATATTTTAAAACATATATCCCTCAATTTTCATTTCATTTATTACATATAAAAAACATGGATTGCACAAGTTTTACAAAATCTCAACATTAAAATATCACCTCGCCTTCATCCTTTACATAATTTATGTTGTGAATTCCACCTACATGATGTGCAATCCATGTCAATATTTCCCCATAAGTTTCATTCAAAATCCATGAACCATGATGCTTAAAAGTCATAGACTATCAGTTCACTTCTAATAAACATTACACGATTAGAATTTCTGGATGATATAATCCTATTCCCTCAACCTCCACCAAAACCCCCAAAACGTCCCCCAAACACCTTTTACCAACAAAAAATGTAAAAGTAATTGTCTGAAAAGGTAGAAACTATTACATCAAACACCTCTCAAATGAATTATTCCCACAATAAATGAAAACAAAATTCCATAATGAAAGGTGTATGAAAAAACACCTCTTGAGATATCTCTTAAAGATATCATCATACCTCTAATGATACCACCATCCAAACACACCAAATCAAATGAGAAAAAATATATCGCACAAAATCATCATCGAACAGACACAAAATGAATACATCCACCCAACCACACTTCCACGCAACCATATAAACCACTACATTTCCCTTACAAAAAAATTTCATAACCAACTAATCCCATCACTCCGAACATACGAGTTAGTGAGTTCCATCCTCCATGTCAAGATACTATCTTCTCTGTGTGGCACTGACTGACTCACCCACACAGGTTAAATCCTATCATAATGCATCTATATTAATAATCATTTCCTGTCCTTTTCATATGCCAGGGATTTATCAAACATCATACATCACAAACCAGGGAAAACAAAATATCTCATATAACACAATGATCCAAAATAACTTCATAAGAAAAAAATAAAAGGCTATACTTAAAATAGATCAAGGTATTTGTAAAACATATGTGTCTCTTAATCCTAAGTACTATCCTCTAGGATAACATTCCTCTACAAAACACAGACCAAGGGAATGGGTCATCCTCACATAACAATATCCTAATGATCATGGATCTCAACCAACATCTCCATGAAATTCTTGAAATCCTCGATATCTATCTGCCCTAAATAAATTATATAGAAGTCATCATGAAGATTCATAGTCAGTTGAGAGATGTGAAATACATCATGGATCCTATCAAGATGTGGTGATAATGATATCCAATACAACGCCTCGTCAACATTCCATAGTACCTCAAAGGGCCCAAAAAACATGGGACAAGGATTACTCACCCTTTCCAACGACTATTTCCCATGTCAAGGGGAAATATTTTAGAAAATTTTTCTCTAGGACAGGACACCATTGTACTGAACCTATGATTAATATAAGGCTTTTTCAATACAATTCTACCTACATCCCCCCATTAACAAGACAAACCACTTATTTCATGCTCTGCACTGCATTCAGACAAACAATTGTCGCCTCCCCAACCTCCATCCAGTACATTGGAGAATGGCACAGTCGCCCATAAAAATCATCCAATGGATCCATTATGATGGATGAGTGATGACTATTGTTATAAGAAAACTCAACCATGATAAATTACAATACCCAAAATCCAACAGAGTCCAACATGCATGCCCAAAACATACCCTATAGGATCTAGATGGTTTTCACTATATTCCCATCCATCTAAGGTTAAAAAGTAGTTAAATATAATACATTGGTTCCAAAAGATTTTTGTCAACCCTATAAAATATAGTGGACCTTAGAACACTATGAAACTACAATACCTCAACAATATACCACTAAGACAAATAAACCACTGCGCCGAACTCAATGATTGCTAATAGGGGGACCTATTTCATCAACTGATCCGTGATCAACTAGGTTGAATGACAAACTCCCTAATCTTGAGGCAAACCTATGATGAAATCCATCAAGATGTCATCCCATTACCACTCGATAATATCTAAAGCTACAAAAAACATAATAGAATAGGATTTGTGGGATTTTATAGCTGTCAGACCAAATGATGTTCCATAAAATCCACCACTTCCCATTTAATCTTAAAAAAAACTATAATCTCATACCATGGTACATCTTGGAAACTCATGGGTGTACTAAAAATGGTGAGATATAAAACTCATGATGGAATCCATCATAAATCACTACCATAACAAAAAACCTCTCGTGAGACAACATCCAATTCTAACTATCCCCGACCATCCCTCTAGAGAATCAACAAGGCCACCATGTTCACGCATCACCCCTACCTCTCAAAATACCAACTATAAATCATTCATCTACTGAATCTATGAAGACCGCACCATCATCAGAAACAAATAGACTAAACCATCATCCACACATGCATCTATATAAGATTATTCTAACTCCTTTTTTCTCTCCAAACATCCCCATACTGCTGAACAACACACTTCCATGACTTCCAATTCAAATCATAATCCACAATATTAACTTTTCCACAGGTATTGGAGATATCAAAATCATAATCCTAGAGAAAACTCATCCACCTACACTATCAAAAATTAAAATTATTTTGAGAAAATATATATATTAAGCTCTTGTGATCAATGAAGACCGCAAAGCTCTCTCAAATGAGGTAATGCCACAAAAAAATCAATATAATAAATAACCACTGCTGGCTCTAGATCATGAGTGGAATTATTACACTCATGGGTATAAAAATACCTAGATCCATAAGAGATCACTTCCCTCTATTGTATCAACAGTCATCCTATTTCTAGATTTGAAGTATCACAAAACACCCTCCTTAGGCAATCAAAACTTTGTAGAACTGGACAACATCCCTTTTAAGTAACTGACTAGTTCCAGGAACTGATCAGCCCACACCAAATCCAGGTCTTTCCTGGTCAATGAATTCACAGGGGATGAAAATTGAGATAAATCAGATACAAACCTTCAATAATATCTTTTAAGACCAAGAAAACTATAAACCAATTACACATTATTGAGTGCTTCCCAAGAAGCATCTTTCTTGACCTTCGATGGGTCCATTTCCAAACCCTACTGAGACACCACATTGTTTTTGTAAATGCACCTCTTATATCCAAAAAATACACTTGAAAACATTCCATAAAGCATATAGTTTTGAAGAAAATACAATATAGATCTGATATGAGTAACATAATCCTCCTATAACATCACGTATAAAAATATTTAATTTAAGAATACGATGATGAAGTAGTCTAGTGACTCATAAAACACAAAGTAAAAAAGACCTATCAACATGGATGGTGCATTTGTAACATAGAACATCCTTGCTAAAAACCTGATGTTTCTATACCTGAATATGAAGGTATTATTTAGGATATCACCCAATTTCATCGTAAAATTATGATAACCAAACTATAGATCAATATTATAAAACCAACTCTCCCCTCCTAGCTAGTCAAAAATATCATTTTTCCTCATAAGAGGGTAATGGTTCTTGACTGTCACATAAATCATTCTTTGGTATTTTATACACATCCTCAAAATACTATCCTCCGTATTGGAGAACAACCATAGAGCACCCATAAAAGGTTTTTACACAATCCAACAACACCTTTGATGATATCTGGTCACACTGTCACTTATACCTCCCCTATGTAAAACTAACCATTCCCATATACTCTATCTCTTTACTAATGAACACCTCCATGAACATGAATGGGTTGTGGTCCATGAACAGATGGGACCTCATGAGGTCTCCATCTACTCGCTCTTTCTCCCCTTGGTGGAGCATAGCACCACTTCCACTTCTGCTGAGGTAGCCTCACCGAAAACATTTACTAAGGATGTCACCAAACCTATCCACCTCCACCAAACTGAGCTTGAAGGACCACTAGGAACCAGTTCTAATGATTTCCATGAAAAACACATAAAAAGGAACAATATAAACAATCCCATAGGAAAATAATAAAAACCATTATCCCCCGATGTATGGAAGGGAAACTACTATGGTTGACATCCCATTGGTAAAACCCTTGATGGTCCTCGAACATGATACTTTCCACTGGAAACTCTACTCCTAGATGAATCCTATTTGTTAAACTCTCAAGGTAAATATCCTCCCAAGTGCATCCACTTGATCACCTCATCCTTCTTCTGAACCTCAAGATTCACTGGCAATGAAAAAGGAGTAATTGGATATTATATATAATCACAGTGTTCCTTCTCAAGATATTTCCCATGAGACTTCTCCTCAAGAATATGATCTACGGAAAAACCAAAAATTTCTTTACACATTTTTCCCAGATCCCACACTAACATTCTCCACTACAAATGAATACGAAGCTCCTACCTCTTCACTACCTTTATGGTCGAAAAACATAACTTTTTCTATAACTCTTTATAAATGTCAATCCATGATACTTATACCTCCTTCCACACACCTAGAAAAAGTTCCCAAAGCTGAATACAACTCCCCACATCTGATTGACTACCAAGGGGATCCAGTACTCCATCGTAGCCTAGATCAAACATTAATAGTTATCTATACCCTCTTGAAATCTCTCTATCACCACATTTCTAACAATTACCTCATACAATCCCATAATCTTCTACTAGAATGTGTGGAACTTCTTCTTCCACTGATTATCATCCTCAACCAGATCAAAAACCCAAAAATAAACCGGGTCAACCCGCAGAACCTCAGATTCCTATGCCACATGAGGATGACTAAAAAGAACCATAGGAAAAAAAGAACAAACTAATATCATATTCCTTGGGGTATGGAATTTCATTTAGAAATTTTTTAATTCAAAATATTCATTTTAACCTTCCCAAAAAAAAACCAATTCAAAAAAAATAGTTATTTATGATACATGAACCTCTATTAGGTCTCTACCATGAAAATGAGTCCACCTCAATAAGGGGGACTAAAATACAATTTCTTAACCTAGATCTCTAGACCATGCCATGCACTATGTTCAACTATAACCAATTCCATAACAACCCATGAAATCATCCTGATTTATAACTCTAAAATAAATATCATATCCCATCAACTCCAAAATCACTCTGTCATGACACCCGCCCTCCAATGATACCAGAATGAGGGTAAAGTGTTAATGACCCTCAAGTATCACCATAAGTAGGCCCAGGGTTGGAAACTAGAATAGAGGTTATAAGAATATCATGAAATGGTAAGCATTACCCTTCATAATAATATAGAATTAAGATATTAGATGAATCATCCAAGAAAAAACTCTAGGGAATAATACAAATGAAACCAAAATCATCCCCCCAAATGCATGTATGAGTAAAAATAATATAATTAAAAGTATCTAAGTTAAATAACCATAATAAAATATAATGTAGTGACATAAACACTATCTAATGGTCTAAGATAGTAGTGACTAGCATAGTCCATGTAGTCCTCTTAGAAACTGGGAATTTCTTTATATACATAGGGTGAGCATACTGGTATACTAAGTAGAAAAAACAAAATCTCTGAAGCACATGGGGAAGAAGTTTTCTAATAAACCCATGAGAAAAAAATAGAACCAACATAACCTAAACATGTCAACTATCCATCCCAACTTCACCAAGACATGCTCACAAAATAATACATTCCAAATAATAAATATAACCTGAGTCACATAGATAAAGGGTAACCTTCACCACTTTCTAATTGGTATGAGGCTCTCACACCCGACATCATACATCATATATATTCTTTCTCTTATGTATACTACACCTCCCACAAGCATGGTCACAACACACCTCACCAAAAAACGAATTGGCTCGCCCATCCATAAGAACATCCACATCAAATCTCACCTAAAGACTCAAGGGCCACAACACATCTACAACAATATCCACAATAGTCGGTTATCATGAACATGAAGGAAATCATCCACATCCCCACTCCAACCATGAACTAATACTAACATAATTTACTTAATATCATATCATCTCACCTGTTTCCACTTAAACTATATCACATATCACCTGAAGACACCTAATCCACATCATATCTTTCTCAAAGACACATTGGCTCACCATCTCACAATCATTTCCATTTTACATCTATCTTGAAGACACCTAGACTATCAGAAGAACCATATAATGCCTTATCTTACCTCCTCCCATCACAAATTGTGCAATACATACCTCTCCTAAAAGATATAACGAGAACGATTAGGTGACTAGCCATACAATCTCCTCACTGTATATCGGTAAAAATACCTGATGTAATAATATTAGTGTCGACACATAGTTCATGATGTGGGTTTAGTGAATATAGAAAATACAATGATTATACAAGTATATACATATATCCACACACACACACACACATGAAAAACCTATGTGTTTACAAAAAAACACCAACCAACTCACAACATCATCACTTTCACTACCACCTATAAATGTATAACATGATAAAAACCACTAGCCCCATATAAACCAACCTACCAAACCCATTATCTATCTAATTAATTTTATTTTTAAGGATAAATCACATTATATACATAACCAATAAATTACATTTTAATAATCCATTTCCATCCAATTATCTAAATCAAACCCCAACCATTTCAATCGTTATTTAAAAATTTATCCATCACATCCTTAAAATCAAGAAAATATAAAACACACAACAGAAGAAAAACATTATTAACATTTATTGATCCCCTCGCTTCCATAAAATCACGAACAAATAACCACCTATCTTCTCTAAAATAACAGCCAAAAAACAACCACCACCTCGCCCAGAAATCATGCCCCAAAACAACCACCTCATCACCCCAAAAGATCAGACAAACAACCACCACCCCACTACCCAAAATCAAATCCAAACAACCACCACCGCATCTCCCCAAAATAAAGACCAAACAACAGCCGCCCACTATCCCGAAAGCACATTCAAAAAACCACAACCTCACCACCCCAAAATCTTGTCCTCATATTATCCAGAGCTCACCCTCACATTGAAAAAAAACATCACTTCCCCAAAACCTTAACCACACATCAAAACATACCAATGCCCATTTATAGATTTAAAAATGAGGTATTTTATCACATTTTACTTTATTTTAATAATTTTACCACACAAACCAAAATCCTAGGGCAACCATATCTTTATCCAAATATATGTCGTTAGGCCCTATCTATTTCTGGGTGATATCCCAAAAATAAAAAAAACCAAGTAATAAAAAACATATAATATAGTGGAAAAAAAATACTTTAATGGCCATAATTTTCAATAAGACATCATTCTCTTATAATTTATCTGATCACAATAATATCAAAGGTATAAAAACCTGGGAATCCTTCCCCCTTTTCCACATCAATTTATATTTTTCTATTATTTATCATTGATTATGTAAGGAAAATATTCAAAATAGATAATAAAAAAGATGGAACCCCTCTCACATGATACAATATAATTAGAAATGAGGGATTCCCTACCCCAAAGAGCATTATCGACTCACTGCGCACTATAGAGAAAAGAAGAAATGCCCATAAACAACAATCACATATGGAAAATCATGTATCGACCTATAAAACACAGAATAACCATCAAAATTCCACCAAAATCACAACCCATGTAAATAAATATCTCCATAGAGAATCCCCAAGAGAAGAATAAAATATAACTAACCAAGAAGTTGGAATGTATATCCACTAATTTCCGGTGCAAAGCCACTGAATCCAATAGATCATAAAATGGATAAGAGGGCCTAATGGTCTCATTGTGGAACAATTGTTCATCCAAAATGAGATGGATATAATCCACCATAAAATTAATAATATTTATTTGATAAAGATCATTAAAACCTAGATCCCTCAGTTTTCATGGTGTATAATACATATACATGATGTGAATTTCATGTGTTTCAAAATAATTCCAACATTCTCCAAAACATACATCACCTTTGGAATTTATTTATTACACATTATGAATTCCACTTACATGATGTGTAATCCTTGTCACAATTTCCCCCTGTGATAATTTAAGATATATGAACAAGCTAGAATCACAAGATGTGAACCATCAGTTTCCATCATTTAGACATTAAATAACGTGAATTTCTTACTGAAACAATATATATATACCAAGCCTCTACCGTAAGCTCTAGAAACCTCACAAGAAATAATTCAACCACAAAATAAGGAAAAATAATTTACTGGGATGGAATGATCCATTACGTGATCCCGCTTTTAATCATATACATTGGTGTATGTTCATCTAAAATTTTATTCAAACCTTCCGAGCCTCTAATAACCCATTATAAAAATTCTCTATCCATGAACCTGTGAAATTGATGATTATACTTTTAATCTCTTCATTTTAATATGGATTCCAATTTCATTCTCAATAAAACAACATCTTCTACATGGGAGTTAGCCTTCATATCTATACCTTCTAGTATTTTTTTGTGGTCTTTGATCAAATATTTTTTTTCATTAATCTATAACATGAATCTTGAGACTTCTTATTAATTATGTTCTCATGATAGTTTGTTATCTAACTCTTCCTATATCTGTTCAATAAATGTTTCAAGATAATCGATATATTCATGGGATTATTTTATAATCCTATTAATATTAAAAATTTTCATTCATTGAATATCAATATCCTCAAGATATTTCTCATGTTCCACTTCCAGAACAACTACTCCTTTGAGGTTATAAATTTTTTTTAGTTCATGATCTTTTTTCTCTAAATTAGAAATAATATCATCACCATTATCAGATTTAAATATTTCTCAATTTTCTACATATTCTCTTCCTTATCATTTTCTCCATTTCACACAGTGCCCTTCCTATGAAATTTATATCAAGATGAATATTGAGTTGTAGAGTCTCTTCTAGAATGGATGCTTCATTGTATCTTATGTAATACCCCATGTTCTTAATATATATTATTCATTTATATAGATCAAATTTGTTAAATATCTTACTCCACACTCAATGCCAATCTAAAATGACTCAAAAAATATTAAATGAATATTATTACGATAATTGGAAAATATAAAAATTTGTTATTAATTAAAATGATATTAACCAATTAACAATAATACATTTAGATGATGTTATATAGATTTAGTTTAATATTTAACACAATTAATTATTCTCGAATAAATATTTTATGTATTAATAAAATGAAACTAGTCACAATTAAATGATTATTATGACAATACATAACCATTATATATATTAACTAATATATTATCATTCATTAAATAATAAATTTTTATGATATAATATTGTGAACTTGGAATGTTTAAGAAGGTCCTTTTGCAATAAAAACAAATTTTATTTATATTTTAAAATTTCATTTAAAATATAATTTAATATATTATTGAGTTTTATTTTTTAAAAATTAACATCAAATTTATAATACACATTTTAATGATATCCAAATATGTTTTTTTATAATTTTAAAAAATAAGTGATATTTAGTTGAAAAGTAAAAAAATAATGATTTTTCTAATTTCGTGGATTTTATGACATTATGAAAATACAATAATGACTGAATTTAATTTAATCCTTTAAAATATAATGATATATATATATAATTTAAAACTAATATGATTTATTTATTAAATCCATTTGCAGCGTTTTATAATTATAAGTAACATTTTACTCTAAAAACATTTTTTTCACTTATATTAAATATTAGTTAACATCAATTATATAAAATAAATAAATAAAAATGGATTTCTTATTTTTGATAATCATGATAATATTATGTAATAATATAACTTCAATTTTTTTCCATAAATGTATGATTACAAATATTAAAATAATTTGCCATGATAATGGTAAATCTTTTATTTTCAATGAATTGTTTTATTTATATTTTGAAATTTTTATCTAATAATATAAATTATTCTATAATAAATAATTAAATCAATGTAATTTTTATAAATAAAAATAAATATATTATCACTCATTCAACTTGTAATGAACACTTAATAACACTAAAAATAGTTGATGATAGAAACATCATTTTCTCTATAAAATAATTTTTTAATAAATATTAATTTTTTTTTCAAAGTATATTTTCTATTATTTTTAAATTGAAAAAGGATATATGGTAATTTAATTTAGGTTTATTTCCACTAAATTTTATAATATGGGTTATCTTATATTTTTTATAAATTATAATTTTTTTTGGTAAAAAGTATTTACCAAGGAAAAATGAAAAATGATAAAATGCAAAGTCCAAGTGGTAAAAGAATCGAAACCTTTTTTAATCATGTTTTAAAATGATTGGTAAAAGTATTTTGACCCTATATCACCCCTTAATCCATTATTTCTCAATTATTGAACTATTTACCTTTGAATTGTGTCATTCTAAAATTGAACAATAATGGGTGTTCAGAAAGGCTTCATTTTCATCCCCTATAAAAGGGGATCACATCCACCCACTTGAAGTTACACATACCCTTAAAAGTTTCCATGAAACCCTGCCGAATATTCCTATAATAGAAATTTCATTAATGAAATAAATACCTTGGTCACCATTGTATAGTCTAATAACTTCATTTCCAAGGAAAATTTCAAGAGAAAAATTAATATCCCAAAGAAAGTGTTAAATAATCCACATCCTTTTTTTAATGATAATTCCATTAAAATAATATGATAAAAATAATAATATAAAGACATGAGTATTATTACTATACAAAATTATTATTATATTAATTGTAAAATAATTAATTATTCATTAAAAACCACATAGAAAAACAAAACAGTGTTGATCGTGTATTTGGGTGGACTAGTGCCTCCAAGATGCAATATCTTCCATTTTCACAATATCTTATAATATTTGGTAACATGGATACAGTTGAAGAGTAAATATGATATATATAATATAATTATGATAATGAATAACCCACATTAATTCCCTCCCATTCATTATTAAATAAAATCGTTGACTGTGTATTGTTTGGCCAATCACCCACATGAAGTAACATGTATCATGTTTCATCTTGATTCAATCATAGTTGACAAAATTTATTTAAATATTTTTGAACTTCCTAAAATATCAAAATAATATCATTATTATTACAAAATTTTGATATTATAACCAATAAATTCACTTGTATAACCATTCTCATCCCTTAATTATGATATGTCCTTGTTTGGATCGGGCTAACCATTAAGTTGAACATTGGTATAAAACACTATGATAAATGGATATGCAAACATAAATAATATTATTATTAAAAGTTAAAAATTAAATAATGATTGTTTTATGATCATATAATGGCTATATTATTAATGTTCCTTATTATTATTACATCTCGTCAATTACAAAAATTACTGAATTAATCTGACACCAATTCAATTTTCAGGAAAAATAATAAAAGTAGTTACCGAATAAGATAAGGGATCTATAAATAAATATTAGTTATATATTATATTTAGTAAAATTATATGTTAATGATAAAATTAGAATCAATGAATGTGTTTGAAAATCAACATTATAAATCATACAAGAAACACTTAATGTTACTGATGCTTGATGGTAAATAGAAGTGATAACTAACTAATATATTTATAATAAAAAATCATAAAAGAATTATATAATTTTTTTTATTTGAATAAGGTTTTTAAATAGAATATTTTTTTGTTTATTTTATATGAGGTTAGAGTGCATTTTCCTATAGGAGGACACCAAATAAGGTATTTTTTTTTCTAAAATTTATTTCATTGAGACATATTACTTATTATAGACCCTGATATATATGATATGTTTTAATTACATTATTGTTAATTACTTATTGAATATATATAAAACTCAAGGGTTTTTAATATCCTAGTCATATTTTATATATAAATTTATTTTCATTCAAAATATACCCATGTGTTTAGGGTTTTTTTCAACTATTCACCCTCCATTGATTAATAATGATTCTTCTCGATCATTTTCCTTTAAAGATTGGCTATTCCAACCTAAATATTTTTCCAAGGTAATTGTTAATAATATATTTTAAAATGACATTTTTATTTGATATATAACTTCATATATTACAACTATAGTAAAAAAAATTCTAAAAACGGTTTTATGATTTTTTTATTCTACGAGCTTTCTTCTTTTTAAAGAATCCATTCAATGATTTAAAATGATTTTAAAATGATTTAAACTATTTATTATTATTAAAATAATAGATAAATATTTATATATTATTCTGAAATAAACAAAATATTTTTTTTAAAAGGAATTCTTGATTTTAGAAGTGGATTTAAAGGACTACGTATTAAGAATGAATTTTTCAACAATTTTTATATCTTATAAAATAATGTTTTAAATTCACGATTAACCTCTGGAATTTATTTTATGAGGATCTTATTTTGTTTTTAAATTATTATATGTTATTTTTTATTAGTCTGAAGTATTTCATTTTAATGAAAATATTTTAATCCATTTCCAAGTCTTTTAAAATGGGTTATTCCCTCTTATTTTTCATGTTATCTATCCAAATCCCAGAAAACATTATTTTCATATCTAAAAAACCTTAATGAGGCATATATTATAGTGGATATATTTTTTAATCAACCATCCAAATTAATTCACCGGATTTATTATGCAATGTTCAATTAGTGATGTTTCTGAAACCATCCCGTTCTCTAACAGTTATTTAAGTTATTTTGGAAATGAGAATGTTTTCTTGTTCTAGTGAAAAATAAATTAGTAGATGATTATTATATGATATATGGGGTCTTATTTCACCGTAAAATATGTTGGTTAAGGATTTATATCTCATGATATGATTATATGATTCAAGAAATAATTCTTTCTTGACTACAACTATGGGAATCACGATGTGATACCTACTCCACTATAGTTATGGGAATCATTAAGTGATAAATTTTTCACAATTTTTATGTGAATAATGTAGTGATACCGAATCCACTATGTTTATGGGAATTCAGAAGTGCTTCATAGTCCACAATGTATATGGGATTCAGGCAGTGTTTCATTCTCTTCTTAATTTATGGTAATCAGGTAGTGTTACCTACTCTAGTATGTTCATGGGAAAACTGAGTGTTTATTAATCCACTATTATAATGTGAAATTGGTATTTATTCTAACTCCATTATTTAATGATTTTTGTGCCTATTTTAGGGTCATAGTTTATTTTAATTCTTCCTTTACATGATATTTTATATCATTATTTCTAGGATTATGCTTCATGGATCATGTTTTTTGGATCAAATTTCATCACTCTAATTCCACTATATATGTATATTATTTTAGATTACATTTATTTATATGATAATTTTTAGAAAAAACTTATTGTTCTATGTTCTTTTCAATAAGATATTTTCCCCAATTCATGTTTTATCACAATTTTGGGATTTAACCCCTGATTAAATATTGATAATCTTTTCCCTTAATAAAATTCAAGATCACCCATTATTTCTATTTATATTCCACAGGATTTAAATATTAGTATAACCTATGGAATGTATGAAATGGGTTCTAGTATAGTTATATTATAGAGAAAGTTTCACAATATATTTTAAATAATTTTCCTACAGAAATATTCCTTAATGACAGTAATCCTTCTTTAATTATAATTGTGACTTTAATTATTAGTTTTAATATTTATCTTATTATAATAATTTAAAATAAAGATAATTTCATATCACATTGTAAAAAAATTACATTGTTAAAAAAATGTTCTTTTAGCACCATACCCAAGAGTGTGGGTTTTGGGTGTATTAGTTGGGATAAAAACTGATTTTAGTTTTTCTTAGTATTAGTTTTGTTCTATTTTGATGTAGAATAAGAGATAATTATTGAATATACAATGGATAAGTTTATGTTATGAGAATAATTATTTTAAAACATCATGAATTGTTTGTAAAATATATATTATGTGGTTATCCTATAAATTGAATCCATTTCTGGATACTAGAATGTGTATACAGTTAAGGCTCAGATAAACCATGTGTTAATCAACTTGAAAATAAATGGTTGAGAATTGATTTTATCTTTACTGTGGTGCCTGATTAGTAGTCCAATGACAGTACATATTGAATGACACTCTCAAGGTATATTTCTTGGTTAATCACATTATCTTTACAAGCCATTATGGGGGATTTATTTCCTAATTACGTTAATTGATTATGTTAATAAGTATAAGGGATCAAAAATTAAAGAATCATATATTAAACTAAAATGGATTTTGGTTGACCTAAAAGCTAATGTGATGGTTGAAAATTGTAAGGCATTTTGAGTTTGATTTTTTCTAAGAGAATATTAGGATAATTTTCTTATGATGTTCATTTTTCTTTTCTCATGCTATCCCCTTTTGGTTTTTTTAATGGATGGAGCTAAGAAAAATCAATTCAACAATGGGTTTGATGAGAAATGTGGTGATTTTCCTAATGGACAACCAAATGTGATGGGATCAATAATATAAAATAATGAATTAATTATCACTAAACCATCCCAATAAATTAATTATAAAAAATTCCATGTTGAGGTATCGTAGAAACCAAGGTAGGAGGGGCTTGTTATCAAGTACTTCATGCAGAATTTACCAACTTACAAGAGTAACTCATCCAATTTTCTTTATTAAGTGAAATGGATCAATCCAATTATAAATTAAAAATCCATTCATCAGTGCTCAAAACATGAGAAGGATGTTCTGGACTATTATCATTTGGATGATGATTCTAACCAACAGTGGACTCTCATTATGAATAAAATATAAAACGAGGAAGTATAATATATAGAATGGGAAGAGTTCATGAAAGTATTCCTCACAAAATATTTTCCTCAAACTCTACTCATGAAAATGGAGAGATAGGTTTTAGAGTATAAACATAAATATGATGAATCAATTAGACCCTCTAAAGAAAACATCACGAGACTTTAAATGTACAACTAAAATTTGGTTTCTAAACTAGATATTAATATTGAATGATTATTTAATGTCCCAAATCCATGCATTCAAAAGAAATTATAAATCATTTATAATAGTAGTTATGATGAAATTTTTCGAGTTATGGATATGGTGGAGTTTGAAGATATAGAATCATATTATTCTAGAAAAAAGAAATGAAATAGGAAATATTATTGAAACACAAAGGATTTTATCATGGTGGAAATAATGTCCGATTACCTACTTCCCATGGGTGTTATAAAAAGGACATAGGTTATTTTATAAAATGGATGAGAGGATGTGTCATTTGTGGTATATATATATTTCTTTCACACAAATATCAAATAAATTAAATAGGACAAGTAATATGAAAAAGGAATAGAAAATCCTAATAATAACTGTACCTATACACAAGTAATTCAATTGCAAAAAATGGTCATAATTGAAATCGATGCCCTAATCCAATGTTAAATTAAGATAATATACCTTAGAGACCTCCTAATCAAATAGATAAATGGAAATCCTTTTCTTTCACTATTGAGAATGTTTATAATGATAATTAATTAATAATTATCCCCCACTATATATTTGTAAATGTATTATAGGTTTTTTATTCTATACATTCTAGTATATCTAGAAAATTTAATAAGAAATTTATTTCAAAAAATAACGGATCTAATTATCAATGAAATATTATTGTAGTACATTATCCCAATTGTATGTTTTATGGGACCAAGCCTTGTGAAAATCTTATTATCCTACACTTATATGAACTATTTTTTAATTTTGGAAATTGATTGATAAACTCTACTTAGTGAAAAAATTATTTGCAATAATAAAATATGATTTCATATCAACCTATTGATTTCTATAAATTCAATGATGATTATAAAATCTCTTTAGAATATAATTATAAATTTTCAGTATTGATATAGAATATATATGGAATAATTAGTCAAATATCTGAATAAAAACACATTGATTTTGATAAGCCTATTATAAGTAAAAAATACATGTTGCCTAACTTTTATGTTTGATATCCCACTAGGAATTATTTTGAGAGTCATGTAAATATTTTAAATTCTCATTAAAATTTTATTTATTGGATGGTAATTAAATTTTTTTAGAAATAATTTTTTAAAGAGGATAATTAATTTCCTATTGCCATATAATATATCTATCATTTACATAGATCTAATGTGTTTCATTTTATGCTCAACTCGGAACATTGAACTAAAAACTAGAACAACCCATTAGATGAATATTTCTAATATAACAATGAAAATAATAATTCGTCTATTAAATAAATATATATCATCCAATTACAAAATTTTACATTTAGAGGATATATAATTTCTTTTATTTGATATTAAAGAAGATGGTTTATTCTCAAATAACTGGTTGAATTATTAATAAATTGAATAAATAAATTTTAAAGGATTATTTTAGTAATATATATTCTATCAATATATAATATAATATTTTATCATTAATTAAATTATATGTTATTGTGAAATAATATTTAGAAAAAAAAAACGTTCAAGGTTTACATTTTTTCTAAAATGACTTTTTGATTTATATTTTGATATTCATTTAAAAGATAATTTTAATAATTTTAGAGGTTAAATTTTAAAAAATTAAATTCAATTTATAATTCTGAGTATCAATATTTTCTATTGGTTAATTGTTGAGACATTATTAAAATAATGAATTCTTAAGTTAATAGTGAATAAATATTGATTATCCTAATACCTTCAATTTTATGAAATTTTCAAATTACAATAATGATATTTTTTTAAACCATTTATTCATAAATATATATATAATTAAAATAAATCGTTTAAAAATATTATGTTTAATTAATTAATCCCATGTGTATTGTTTTTAAAACCTATGTAATATTTTACTCTTATTTCATTACCCATTTATATTAAAAATTTATTTTCCACCATTTCATAAATTAAATATCTAAAAACTATTTTATTATTTTAAATAAACATAATTGATTTATTTAATAATTTTATTTTTATTTTTGATCATAAGAGAATGATTTTCTAGAATAATGTTAATGACTATACAAATGGTAAAGTTTTTATTTTTGATGAATTTTTTATTAATATTGATTAATTTTTGTATAATGAAATAAAATAATCACATACCATAAATTAATTGAATATATCTTTCAAAAATGTATAAATATAAATTATCACTTATTAAATTTGTAATAATCACTAAATAAGTAAAATAACACTTAATGTTAAAAACATCATTTTTTAATATAATCAATTTTTTATTTAAATTATAATTTTATCTTATTTATAAATTGAATTAGAATATATTTGGGTGAAATTTATTTTCATAAAAGCATAGTTTTTAATATTGGTTATTAAATATTTCTAATAAAATGAAAATTACTTGCGTAAAAAATGAGTTATCATAATAAAATCTAAAATGTTAAAAAAAAGTTGCCAAAGACTTGATATACTTTTGAAACATGTTTTAGAATGTTTTTTAGTGGCTTTATATACTATTTATCAACTAAAAAATTAGTATTTATCACTTGTGGAACCATTCACACTATAATAGCATCAATCCATTTTTGGAAAATAATGGGTGGTTCCAAAAGTGCCACTTCCCTCTCATATAATATGGGATCAGTTGGACCATCTCAAATATGGACCTACCATTATAAATATCCTTAAAACCCTACCAAATATTCTCATCCTATAAATCCATTTCATGAACTAAATCCCTCAGTCAATATAAGATATTATACACACATCATTTCCAATGACACATTCAACAGAATGTTTATGGTCTTGAGGTGAGTATTAGTTTATCCTTATGCATTAATTCTTAATATTTATCTTAAAAACCTATCACAAACATAGTTATATAATGAGAAATATTATTATTATACTAAATTTATATTATATCAATGGTAAAATTATTATTTATTAATTACCATCAAATTATAAAATCAAAATAATGCTTATTGCACAATTGTACTAACTACCGCCTCTACAAAGTAACATCTTCCATTTTTTACAACTTCCTCTCTTCAATTTTTTTAAGGATTTAATTGATTAATAAAATTTAAATATATAACATGGTAATAAATATGATTAAAAATTATAATACACCTATATTCCCTATCATTCATTGGGAAATGAAAATATTGACTGTGGGTAGTGAGGCCTACCACCTTCACGAAGTAATGTATCTAATTTCTCAAAGAGTTCATTATGAATTTATTAAAACATCATTAAATATTATTAACCACATTAAAATATATAAAAAATATTATTATTATTATATAATAATGAAATTATGAAAAAATAGAAAACCTTTATAACCATAATCATCCATTAATTATAGTATGTCCATGTTTGGGTTGATCAAAAACCACCGACATGACAATGAAATAAAACACAATCATGGAAGGATATGAGAACATAAATAACAGTATCATTATAATTCAATAAGAAAATAATTATTTTTTAATACTCACATAATGCTATATTATTTATTTAACATATTATTAAAATATCAGATTTGATTGCTAAAATTACCAAATTAAGCCATCAAAAATTCAATTATTATGAAAAAATTGGTATGTAATGATATGATATATTTATGAATCAATATAATTTAACCATTTTATTACTTTATTTTATCTATTAATACTATGCATGGTATCAAATAATTGATAATAAAATTGATATCACCCAATGTTCATGAAATATTTTAAGTTACTAACACCCAATTATAAGAATAATTGATAACTATCTATTATATTTATAATAAATTATTCAAAATAAATTTCATAAATTTTATTTTATATTAATAATGTTCTAAAATATAATAATAATTGATTTTATTTTTTATCCATATGAACATAAACATGAAAATACTGAATGAAATGAAGTATGTGGGGGGATAATGAAGTCCAAGGGAATCCCCTCCGACAAACTCAGCAAAGTCTATTGGAAGAAGAATAGTTTACAAATAAACTATGGTCATGTCTACCTAGTATCATTTGGAAGAAATAATACCACCCTTCAAGATTCCCATATTTCATGAGTGAAAAATATTTACATCTGGGTGAAGAATGGAGTTACATGGTCCGGTTTATTAAATGATATTCCATGGGAATTAAGAATGGACCATTAAATCATTGACCAATATGGAAGTGTCTGAATCATCTTCAGTTAATGAGATATTATAAGACTAGTAGAGATTAATCCCTTGTTTCATTAATAATTCTTTTTCTACAATAGAATTTCATTCCCTAAAGAAGGTTTAGAAATCTAGGATGATAAATCCCCAGGCGTCTAGAAAAACACCACCCCCATGCATAATCCATTAATCATAAGATCTATCCATATTCATTTTAAATCCCATAAGGGGAGCCTTATATTTCACCTACGAACCCATCATCTATCACTTATTGGGTCACATTCTAGCTTGGAATTTGAAAATGGAAAATTATCCTAAAAATAAATAGACATATTAACATTCTTACATTGATGTATGAGAGAGAGGAGCTCCATGAATTTTTATTTCATGTAATGATGATTACAATAGATCCCCTTATTTAAAATACATTGCGTGTGTCCTATTTAATCCATCAGCAAGTAGTGATGGTAATATATAAACCCCTGGCCTGTACATGGTACCCAACTAAGAGATCTCATATCACATGGATAAAATCATCTTCTATGATTACCATATCAAGAGCTTCGAAAAATCCCCTAATATTACTCAAAATGTAAACAACATTGTTATATTTGAGTAAAAGTTGATTCAAAATTTCATAATATTCATTATATTATTATTTACATAATAATCATAGAGAATTCCCATTTTTTGAAGATAGTGATTAGTGGGGATGACTTGTCTATAGATCTGGAAAATATAGATGTTGAATTTAGGGGATATATACTTGGACCATATTATAGTACCCATCCTGTGAAAACATTATCGAATATGTGTCATTTTACAAAACCCTGAAAATTCCAAATTCCCTAAATGGGATGATGTGATGAAACATTGTTCTATGTCCTCTAAAAGTTGGGTGTTTTCTAAAAATTCCTTTTGTTCCTCATTACAAAATGAATCAATGAATTGGGGATGGGGACATGTTTTTTATAGGTCATTTCTTGAACTGGAAACCCCATATTGAATATGCTCCTTCCCACGGAATTGTGCTTCTAGAATGAGACATCTCCTTACCTAATGATCCACCAAGAATTGTCCAAAATAAGATCCACATATGCCTCCAAGATACAAAAAGGATGGGAGATTAAGATATATCATCCCATTTAATGGGGTACTATCTATTTTTTATTTTCTTGAAGATAGACCAGAAATGTTTTCCCAAGAGGGAATCCCACATGATTTTATCCTATTATCCTAGCATACTCTCTTCAATACCTCTAGGATCTGTTTCCCTTTCATGGAAGGGTATAGAATGTCTAGCTCAAGAGGCCCAGTGGTGATAGACATATATATGGTATTCACAAATGATGCTGTTAAGGAGTCCTAAATGATTCTATTCAATGCTTTTGTATATCTATATATGAATAAAATAGTCATATGGATGGAGGATAAAAAAGTATTGACCAAATTGAGTCTAACTCCAAATGAAAGTCAAATAATTTTCTAATATAATATCCTTCCCATGACACATTTAATAATTTTTTTATATTGATTAATTATAATTATCATGGTAGATAATGGGTAATCTAAAAAATATAATAGATTCCTTTTTCATGTTAATTATCATTTTATTGGAATCTCTTGGGTTCTCCTTTTTCATCACTTTCTAGAGATAAAAACTATGCATTTTATGTTATTGATTCTTTGACTAACTTTGTTCCAATAGTCACTCAAAATAAACTTGATGTTTCCTATGGAATAAAAAAACACTTTGAAAAAAATAATTTCATCCTCAAAGAAAATGTGTGAAATACTAGGTAAACCATACTGCCCTTTGAAGGGGTAAATTTTCCCTTCCTCATAACCATTATTGATGAATATAAATAGGAAATCCTATACTTGGATGAAGTGGATTAGGTTGATATGATCCTCTTTCCTCAAACCCCTAGATGATTTAAAAGACCAAATATCTTCCTCATATGTGAAATATTGAATTTGGGAGAAGAGGAACACCTAAAGAATGGGTCACTAACACAATTTGAAAAACTACACATTTGAAAATGTTGAGGATGAATGACCACTCCATCTGATCATATCTCATTTCTTTATCTATTTTTTTGGATTTTACATCCCACAGAAGACAATGATTTATTTTTATATTTATATTTCTCTATAAATGAACTCTATGACCTCCCTTAATAGGAATCATTGGTATTGGGCTCCCCTCTTTATCATTATATATGCAATCAGAGTTGGTTCTATAACCCTATCCCACCCAAAACACGCTATTTTCTCTCAGAGAAACTATATGATTTACCCCCATAGAGGGAGGATAAATCTATAGAGGATAAATAATAAATCCACCAGTTCTTGTACCTCCTCTGTGCTGATGTGATTCTAGCCGACCTCCACATTTCGTCCTCATCGATGTTAGTGCCTCTTCTTATGCAAAAATAGATGCACCCCATCCCACCACCCCTCCAATCACCCCAAAACTCTACTCCTAATGATTACCATTCATCAAGTCAGCCTCTACCACTTGTTTCTATGGATCCTAGATCCATCATCTGCCTTCGTTCATCCCATTTTCTCGAACCTATTCCTATGTTAGATCAAAGATCACATATGTGTCTTCACCAACCCTGGCCACTTCCCATGCCGGATCCTAGCATCTACATGCCTCTCCATTGACCCACAATCTTCTTGCAATGGATCCTAGCTCACATGGATGTCTATATTTGTCTCTCTACCCCTTATAAATGATCAATCCACTTATCACATTGACCACCAATCTCCCACTTGCACTGAAGATGGGGTCCTCTACTCAGCCTTCATTCTAGAGGTCCTGCTCATACTAGAACCACCATTCTTGTTGACCTCTAATTAGTCATCTCCACACCATTAATGTAATATGATAATTACAAAAATCTTATCATGGTTTAGTTTTATGTTATTCCTATATTCCTAGATTCTTTTGACCCATCTATTCATGTTGAGTCATGATCTTGCTATTACTTCCAGTGCATCCACTTTCCAGCTATTACAAATGGTTCTTCCTGATTGGTGTTGGTCAAGGGTTGGAATATATTTTTTCAGTGAAAATTTCCATTCTATATCATTTTATTCATGAGGGGAGATGAAATCATGTATTATTTAGTTTTATTTTTTTTTCTTTTTTTAATCATTTTGTGTTTGTCCAGCTTGAGGGGTGTTGTTTGTAGTGCTTCTTGTTTTCATTGTATTGTTTAGTTATATATCTGAGATAGGTAGACAAATCATGAGGGGGAGTGTTCTACTATGCGTCCCACATAATACATGAGTGTTTTTTCCTCTTTATATTTCATTACAAATAATCTCCAAGGCCTCTCTTAAGAGGTATCTTGGTTATTGGGTTCTCCTCTATATGATTTTATTATTTTGATCATCGCATCTAATACTATCACTATTCTATTGTGATCACTTATCATTTCTTGTTTGAGGATAATGGTCCCATTGATTATTCTCCCTTTAACGAAACCATATTTTTCACCTAAAAACTAATGATCTATATGTATTGGTGGAATTTAGTTGAGGATAATAGCTAACATGTTGTATGAGATGTTTCACATGATAATAGGATATAACATCCAAAACAAATTGGGATGTTTCACCTTAGTTATAAGGCTCATAATGGTAGTCATGGTTACTATAGGAACTAAACCATACTTAAAAAGATTTTGGAAAAAATTCTTCCATTCCCTCTAAATTATATCGAATGCATCATAGTTGAATAATCCTGGGAACGCATCTAAACCAGGGGACTTTTTGGATTAATATTTTTAATTCCTTGTAACATTTCATATTATTCTATAATATGAGCCAACATATAGTTATTTGAGTCATTAATAGATAAGTAAATGTTTTATTGGTATATATCAACCCTACCCATCCTTGAAAAACACCACATAGGCCTTACACAAACCCGAAAGAGAATTGGTGAAGAAAGACATCGACAATGGGCTTGGAATGTTACCCTGATAAGTGCGTATGACACATTTAAGAAGAGTTTTTAGGCTTCCATCAATCCTATTATTCATAAAACAAGTTTATATAACCTTACATTACCCATCAGGATCGGTATATTTTCATTTTAATTTTATCAATGTAAAGATAAATTACCTCAATCATTTTATTTTTTCTATAAATGTGGATAAACACTCCATGATCCATAGGGGATTATGATAAGAGATCCAACCATTTTATGATTTCCTAAATAAATTATAGATTAATATCAAATCTAAGTAGAAATTTAAAATAGCCAATAATATATGTCTTATGTTATCTATGATTATTATTTAGGGCTACCTATCTAATACCCTATATAAGATTCATCCAATTATATTAAACAATCCCTATGAGGACTTTATTATACATCTAGTGTTTGATATAAAAGAAATATTTTCTAAATTCATTAGAGTACTAAACGTAGAGGTTAATGGGATAGTAGATGGTGTGAGGCCTCGACAAGTTAACCATAGGTGAAGGAATGAAATTATAAATTTCCTAAAAGTTACAAAAGAATATATCAAATCTACTTCAAATTAAACTACAAAAAAACTTTGTGTTTCACTAAGTGATGAGGATTCTAAGTATCCCTGATCTAGAATATAATTATAGGGGACTAAGGATTGGTAATACTAAATCCATATTTGGGACAAATCCCACCATCCTTCATATTATAAGCATTAATATAGTGTCAAAGCCTCCATCAACAATCAATTCTGTCGAAATTGGATTATAAGTAGATAGTGAATCCCACATTCCCTTAATTTAATCTATCTCACATTTGGAATAAACTATATACAAGGAATAATTTACCTTATAGACATTAATGGATATACGATAAGATAATGATTCCAAAAATTTCACTAAGGTATGTTTATTCAATAAAATACACAAATGGATGTTAAAAGGATTCATATAGAACCCTTTAGTAAGGTGTAGATGTATCATAACATCTCCAAGATCTCCAATGACATTGAATGAATTTTAAGATGGGGTGAACTCTTCATGGGAATGGGGATCGATATGACCTTTTGTTATACTAGGAGAAACCACACTTGGTTAAATAGGATCCAAACCATTATATTGATTACAAGGATTGGAAACATCAATGGAAAGGGATTGCAAACCTAAAACCTGAAGTCAATGTGCATCGATATTATCAACATCATCTATTGAATAAAAAAGAAAAGGATTACTTTTGAGGTATAGATAAAGAAAGATTGATTCTAAGTAAGATTGAGGGCGGATTAGTAGGGATAGGTTGAACTAGTCGGTTTCGATCATCAAAACAGCCTCCCTGGAGTATAGATTTCTATCATGTAGTAGGGAGATATCACAAGCATTGTGGTAGGAGGGAAGATTCCATAGATGAGTCTACTAGAGATGGAACAAGGTGATGAACTAAAGAACTATGTCTCCTTAAAACAATTATTGTGTATCCTTGTATGTAAAAAGGTCTATAGAAACCCATATACATTGAGTAAATAATCCTCATCCAAAAAAACATTACGTGAATAAAGGAGACTATTTTGGATAAGAGGGTACAAATCATCCACTTAAACATTGATTTAGGGTTCCATAATGATCATCATATGATGAGTTGGTTCATTTGTGCAATGGAATATCCCAAAACCCTTAAAAACCTCACGGGGATGGTAGGGTTATAGAAGGAGACCAGTAAACTTAGTGGGAGAATCTGTAATGTGGAAAGTGACATGTCTTTTCCTTGATGAAATTAAAAGAACTAGTGTAATAGAATAAATATCCTATATTTATAGTAGTAATACCCTCCAGTATAGGATTTTATGAAGACATGTTAAGAGTAATGGTGGGAGAAAAAATGAAAATTGAAGGGAGAAATGGCCTAAAGACTAAAAACAAACAAGTATTTAAAAAGGATTCCAGAAAGGAATGATCTGAACAAAACATTAATAAAAGACACCATTGGTGAAAATTGGCTGGAACAAAAATGTCACCCTTAATAAGAGAAAGCATCAACAAACCCTCTGTCAATTGTCATGCCTTATCCCCATACCTATAACAAAATCCCAAAGTTTTCTACCTAATATGTTATACAGTTGATTTATATGGGTTTTGTATTTGTATATCTAAGCCTCTAAAAATTTGGACCACATTTTACCAAACCCATAAAACTCATTTCCAACATTGACTAGCCGATCGGGTTTCCATGGGTCCATTTTACCTACAATTATAATTAGTATTCCCAAATTTTTTTTGAAGAATTTAATAGAATAATTTAACTTAATAAATTAGCGTTAATGTGATAAAAATAGTTATTGTTTAATATAAAAATATATAAATCTCTAAAAATATCATCTCGTGCTAGGTTTTGATCATAATAGTGGGATTGGATACGGGATAGAAGACACATGTTTTTTAGAGAATTCCTTTAAATTAATAAAGATGACTAATGTATTAAAACCATGATTTAATAATTATGAAAATCGATGTAGAAGACTACAATTTTTTTACACAAAACATTTCTGATATTTTGATTTATGTATTTTAATTTTATTATTATAATTTTATATGTATTGTTTATAGAATTTAAAAATAAAAAATTGTGTCAGGATTTTTTTTAAATAATATAATTTAATATATGTTTACAATTTTCATGATTTTTGATGACATCGTTTAATTAAACAAATATACAGTCCCTTATTTCTTTACCAAAAAAATATATATATTTCTATGAGTTTTTAAAAGTAACTTAGAAAAAATTAATAAGTTGGATAAATAAAAATAAGAAACAACAATAATAAATATATAATAGTAATATCTATTAATATATTGGCATTGAAAATATAAAAATTTTTTATTTTCAAATTTTGATAATAAAATATCAACTAAAAATTTTCAATGTATAACATTTGGGAAACTTTTCAATATTGATTTACAGTAATAATAGTAAAATTATGATGCATAGAAAATATCCAACTGCCACTTCTGCTGAGAGAGCCTCACCAAAAACTCCTACTAAGGATGACACCAAACCTATCCACCTCCTCCAAAATGATCTTGAAGGACCACTAAGAACCAGTTATAATGAGTTCCATGATAACCACATAAAAAAGAACAATATAAATAATTCTATATAAAGAGAATAAAAACCATTATCCCCCGATGTATGTATGAGAAACTGCTAAGGTTGACATCCCATTGGTAAAAACCTTGAAGGTCCTGGAACATGATACTTTCCACTTGAAACTCTACTCCTTGAGGAATCCTGTTTGTTAAACTCTCATGATAAACATCCACCCAAGTACATTCACTCGATCACCTCCACCTTCTTCTGAGCCTCAAGATTCATTGGCAATGAAAAAGGTGTAATTGGATACTATATAAAAGGACAGTGTGCCTCCTTAAGAGGTTTCACATGAGACTTCTCATCAAGAAAAATGATCTATGGAAAAACCAAAAATTTCTTTAATGATTTTTCCCAGATCCCACACTAACATACTCCACTACAAATGAGTAAGAAGATCTTACCTCTTCACTGACATTGTGGTTAAAAAATAGAACATTTTCTAGAACTCTTTATAAATGTCAATCCATGATACATATACCTCCTTCCACACACCTAGATAATGTTCCCACAACTAGAATACAACTCCTCACATCAGATTGACTACCAAGGGGACCTAGTACCCCATCATGGCCTAGATCAAACATTAATAGATCTATAGACCCTCTTGTTATCTCTATATCACCACATTTCAAACAATTCCCTCATACATTCCTATAATCTCCTACTGGAATATGTGAAACTTTATATTCTACTGATCATCATCCTCAATCAGATCAATAATCCAAAAATCAACTGGGTCAACCCGCTGAACATCAAATTCCTACGCCACATGAGGATGACTAAAAAGAACCATAGGTGGAAAGAAAAAACTAATAGCATGTTCCTTGTGGTATGGAATTTCATTTAAATTAATTTTAATTCAAAATATTCATTTTATCCTTCCCAAAAAAACTATTCAAAAAATAACATAGTTAATTATGATACATGATCCTCTATTAGGTCTCTACCAAGAAAATGTGTCCACCTCAATAAGGGGGACTAAAATAAAATTTCCTAACCAAGCCCTCTATACCATGCCATGAACAAAGTTCAACTGTAACCAATTCCATAACAACCCCTGAAATCGTCTTGATTTATAACTCTGAAATAAATATAATATCCCATCAACTCCAAAATCACTCTGTCATTACACCCGCAATCCAATGATACCAGAATGGGGGTAGAGAGATAATGACCCTCAAGTCCCACTATAAGTAGGCCCCAGGTTGGAAAATAAAATAGAGGTTATAAAAATATCATGAAATGGGAAGCATTAACCTTTATAATAATATAGGATTAGGAGATTAGATGAATCATCCAAGAAAAAACTCTAGGGAATAATACAAATGAAACCAAAATCATCCCCCCAAATGCATGTATGTGTATAAATAGTATAATTAAATGTCCCCATATAAAATACCCATAATAAAATCTAAAGTAGTGATAGAAAAACTATCTAATGGTCTATGATAGTAGTGACCGGAACAGTCCATGTAGTCCTCCTAGAGACTAAGAATTTTTTTATATACATAGGGTGATCATACAGGTATACTAAGTAGAAAAAAATGTATCTGAAGCACATGGGGAAGAAGCTTTCTAATACACCCCTGAGAAAACAATAAACCAGCATAACCAAAACATGTCAACTATCCATCCCAACTTCACCAAGTCAGGCTCAAAAAATAATACATTCCAAATAATATAATATAACTTGAGTCACATTGATAAAGTGTACCCTATAACACTTTCTAATTGGTATGATTCTCTCACACCCAACATCATATATCATATATATTGTTTCTCTTATCTATAATACACCTCCCACAGTCATGGTCACAACACACCACATAAAAAAATTGTTTTCCCATCCATAAGAATATCCACATCAAATCTCACTTGAAGACTCAAGGGCCACAACACATCTACAATCATATCCACATTATTCAGGTATTATGAACATGATGGAAATGAACCTCATTCCCACCTCCTACCATGAACGACACCTACCATAATTTACCTAATCTCGTATAATCTCACCCGTTTCCACCTAAGCTATATCACATATCACCTGAAGACACTAGATCCATGACACATCTTTCTCGAAGACACATGGGCTCACCATATCACAAGCATTACCATGTCACATCTATCTTAAATACAACTAGACTATCAGAAGAACCATATAATCCACTTTCTTACCTCCTCCCATCCCAAATTGTGCAATACCTACCTCTTCTAAAAGATATAACGATAAATATTAGGTGACTAGCCATACATTCTCCTCACTGCATGTCGGTAAAAATACCTCGTGTAATAATATTGGTGTCGACCCATATTTCATGATGTGGGATTAGTGAATATAGAAAATACAATTATTATACAAGTATATACATATATCCAAACACACCGACATGAATAACCTATGGGTTCACAAAAAAACACCAACCATCTCACAACATCCTAACTTTCACTACCACCTCTAAAGGTATAACACGACAAAAACCACTAGCTCCATATAACCCAACCAACCAAACCAATTATCTATCCAATTAATTTCATTATTAAGCATAAATCACATTATATACATAACCCATAAATTATTTATTAATAATCCATATCCATCTAATTATCTGAATCAAAACCCAACCATTTCAATTGTTATTTTATAAGTTATCCTTCACTTCCTTAAAATCAAGAAAATATAAAACACACAACACAAGAAAATAATAATTAACATATATTGTTCCCCTCTCTTCCATAAAATAACGACAAAATAACCACCTATCATCCCCAAAATAACATCAAAAAAACCACCACCACCTCGCCCAAAAATCATGCCCAAAAACAACCACCTCATCACCCCAAAATATCATCCAAACAACCACCACCCCACTACCCAAAATCACAACCAAACAACCACCACAACATCTCACCAAAAGTTAGACGAAACAACAACCACCCCACTACCCCAAAAGCACATACAAACAACCACCACCTCACTACCCCAAAATCATGTCCACATATAATCCAGAGCTCTACCTCACATTGAAAACAAAAATCACTGCCCCAAAACCATAACCACACATAAAAAAATATCAATGACCACTTATAGATTTAAAAATGTGGGATTTTATCACATTTAACTTCATTTTATGAATTTTATCACACAAGCCATAATTCTAGGGCAACCTTTTCATTATCCAAATATATGTGGTTTGCCCATATCAATTTTTTAGTGATATCACAACAATAAAAACAAAAAGAGAAATAAAAAACATCTAATCTAGTGGAAAAAATCCTTTAATGACCATAATTTTCAATAGGACATCATTCTCTTACAATCCACCTGATCACAATAATATCGAAGATATAAAAACATGGGAATCCATCCCCCTTTTCCCCTTCAATTTCTATTTTTCAATTATTTATCTTTGATTATATAAGAAAAAATATTCAAAATAGATAAAAAAATATAATACCTCCCTCACGTGATACAAAATAATTTGAAATGAGGGATTCCCTACACCAAAGAGCATTACCAACTCACTATGCACCATAGAGAAAAGAAGAAATGCCCATAAATCACAATCACACATGGAAAATCATGTATCAACCTATATAACACAAAATAACCATCAAAATTACACCCAACTCACAACCCATGTAAAAAAATATCGCCATATAGAATCCCCAAGAGAAGAATAATAGAAAACTAACCATGAAGAACGAAGGTCTATCCACTTATTTCCATTGAAAAACCACTGAATCCAACAGATCATAAAATGGATAGGAGGGATTTATGGTCTCATCGTGGAACCTATAGTTTATTCAAAATGAGAGGTATATAATCCACCATAAATTGAAAAATATTCATTTTATAGAGGACTTTAAAACGTAGATCCCTCGGTTTTCATAGTGTATAATACATATACACGATGTGAATTTCATGTGTTTAAAAAAAATCCAATATTATCAAAAACATACATCACCTTTAGAATTTATTTATCACACATCATGAATTACCCTTAAAATATGTGTAATCCTTGTCACGATTTCCCCCTATGATAATTTAAGAGATGTGAACAAGCTAGAATCACAAGATGTGAACCATCAGTTTCCATCATTTAGACATTAAACAAAGTGAATTTCTTACTGAAAAAATATTATATACCGATCCTCTACCGTAATCTCTAGAAACCACCAATGAAATAATTCAACCACCAAATATGGAAAAATAATGTACTAGGATGGAATAAACCGTTACGTGATCCCACTTTTAACCATAAACATAGGTGTATGTTCATCTAAAATGTTATTCAAACCTTCTGAGCCTCTAATAACCCATTATACAAATTCTCTATTAATGAACCTTTGAAATTGATGATTATACTTTTAATCTCTTCATTTTACTATGGATTCCAATTTCATTCTCAATAATACAACATCCTCTACATGGGGGTTAGCCTTCTTATCTATAACTTCTAGTATTTATTTGGGGTCTTTGATCACATTATTATTTTCTTTAATCTATATCTTCAATCTTGAGACTTATAATGAATTATGTTCTCTTGGTAGTTTATTATCTAACTCTTCCTACATACGTTCAATAAATGTTTCAAGATAATCGATATATTCATGGGATTATTTAATAAGCCTATTAATATTAAACAATTTCATTCATTTAATATCAATATCCTCAAGATATTTCTTGTGTTCCACCGCAATAACAACTACTCCTTTTAGGTTCACAATTTTTTAGTTCATGTTCTTTCTTCTCTAAAATAGAAATAATAACATCACCAATATCAGATTTTAATATTAATTCAATTTCTACATATTCTCTCCCTTATCATTTTATTCATTTCACACAGTTCCCTTCCTATGAAATTTATATCAAGATGAATTTTGAGTTATAGAGTCTCTTATAGAATGGATGCTTCATTGTGGCCTATGTAATGCCCTAGGTTCTTAATATATATTATTCCTTTATATAGATCAAATGTGTTAAATATCTTACTCCACACGCAATGCCAATATAAAACGATTCAAAAAATATGAAATTAATATTATTAACACAATTGGAAAATTAAAAATTTTGATATTAATTAAAAATATATTAACCAATTAAAAATAATACATTTAGAGGATGTTATATTGATTTGGATTAATATTTAACACAATTTATTATTCTCGAATAAATATTTAAGGTATTAATAAAATTAAACCTGCCACATTAAAATGATTATTATAAAAATACATACCCATTATATATATTAAATAATATATTAACATTCATTAAATAAGAAATTTTTATGAAATAATATTGTGAACATGGAATGTTTAAGAAGGTCGTTTTGCAAAAAAACCGCTTTTATTTATATTTTAAAATTTTATTATAAATATAATTTAATAAATTGTTGGGTTTTATTTTTTAAAAATTAACATCAAATTTAAAATCCACATATTAATTTTAACCAAATATGTTTTTTATAATTTTAAAAAATATGCGATATTTAGTTGAAAAGTAAAAAAATAATGTTTTTTCTCAATATGTGGATTTTATGATATTATGAAAATAAAATAATGACTCAATTTCATTTAATCTTTTAAAATATAATTATATATATATATATAATTTAAAAATAATATGTTTTATTTATTAAATCCATGTGTAACGTTTTATAATTATAAGTAAAATTTTACTCTAAAAACATTTTTTATTAGCTTATATTAAAAATTACTTAACATCACTTATATAAAATAAATAAATAAAAATGTATGTCATATTTTTCATAAGAATGATAATATTATGTAATAATTTAACATTAAATTTTTTTCCGTAAATATATGATTACAAATATTAAAATAAATGACCATGATAATGGTAATTATTTTTGCTTAAAAGAATTATTTTATTAATATTTTGAAATTTTTATCTAATAAAATAAATTAGTCTATAATAAAAAATTAAATTTAGTATTTTTTAAAAATATATTTAAATGTATTATCACTTATTCATCTTGTAATGAACACTTAATAACACTAAAAATAGTTGATGATGGACACAACATTTTCTCTATAAAAAAATTTTATAATAAATATTATTTTTTTTCAAAGTATATTTTCTATTATTTTAAAATTGATAGAGACTATATGGTATTTTAATTTTGGTTAATATCCCCTTAATTTTTTAATATAGGTTATCTTATATTTTTTATAAATTATAATTTTTTTTGGTAAAAAGTATTTACCATGGAAAAATGAAAAATGATAAAATGTAATAACCAAGTTGTAAAAGAATTGAAACCTCTTTTAATAATCTTTTAAAATGATTGGAATAATTATTTTGACCCGATATCTCCTCTTACTACATCTTTTCTCAATTTTAGAACTATTGACCTTTTAATTGTGTCATTCTAATATTAAACAATAATTTGTGTTCACAATGGTTTCCTTTTCATCCCTTATTAAAGGGGATCACTTCCACTGACTTGATGTTACACATCCCCTTAAAGGTTTCCATGAAACCCTGCCAAATATTCTTATAATATAAATTTCATGAATGAAATTAATACCCGGGTCACTATTGTATAGTCTAATCACATCATTTCCTATGATATTTTCAAGAGAAAATTTAATGTCCCAAAGAAAGTGTTAAATAATCCACATCCTTTTTTTATTGATCATTCCATTAATATAATATGATAAAAATTATAATATAAATACATGAGTATTCATAATATACCAAATTAATATTATATTTATTGTAAAATAAATATTTATTAATTAAAAACCACAGAGAAAAACAGAACAGTGTTGATCATGCATTTGGCTGGACTAGTGCCTTCATGAAGCAATATCTTCCATTTTTCACAATATATTCTCATAGTTGGTAACATGGATACAGTTGAAGAGTAAATATGATATATATAATGTAATTATGATAATTAATAACTCTAATTAATTCCCTCTCATTCATTATTATATAAAATCATTGATTGTGCATTGTTTGGACAATCACCCACATGAAGTAACATGTATCATGTTTCATCTTAATTCAATAATATTTGTCAAAATGTATTTAAATATTTTTAAAATTCTTAATATATCAAAATAATATCATTATTATTACATAATTTTTATATTATGACCAATAAATGAACTTGTATAACCATTCTCATCCATTAATTATGATATGTCCTTATTTGGATCGGGCTAACCACCAAGTTGATCATTGATATAAAACACTATGATAAATGGATATGAGAACATAAATAATAATATTACTAAAATATTTCAATTAAATAATGATTTTTTATGTTCATAGAATGGCTATATTATGAGCGTTCCTTATTATTATTACATCTCGTCAGTTACAAAAAAATACTGAATTAATCTGAAACTAATTCAATTTTCAGGAAAAATAATAAAAATAGTTACTGAATAAGATAAGGGATATATAAATCAATATTAGTTTTATATTATATTTAGTAAAATTATATGTTAATAATATAATTATAATCAATGAATGTGTTTAAAAATCAACATTATAAATCATACAAGAAATACTTAATGTTACTAATGCTCGATAGAAAACAGATGTGATAACTAACTAATATATTCACAATAAAAAATCATAAAAGAATTATATAAAATTTGATTTATTTGAATAAGGTTTCTATATAGAATATTATTAGGTAATTGTTTATTTTATATGAGGTTATAGTGCATTTGACTATAAGAGGACACCAAAAAAGGTATTCTTTTTTCTAAAATTTATTTCATTAAGATATATTACTTATTAAACACCTTGATATGTTTGATATGTTTTAATTAATTAATTTTTAATTCCTTATTGAATATATATAAAACTAAAGGGTTTTAAATATCCCAGTCCTATTATATATATTAATGTATTTTCATTCAAAATATACCGATGTGATTACGGTTTTTTTCAACTCTACACCCTTCATTGATTAATAATGCTTCTTCTTGATCATTTTCCTTCAAATATTGGCTATTCCAAACTAAATATTTTTCCATGGTAATTTTTATTCATATTTTTGAAAATTAATTAATTTTTGATATATAACTTCATATATTACAACTATAGTAAAAACGTTTTCTAAAAATGTTTTTATGATTTCTTTCATTAAATCTTTTTAAAGAATCCATTCAATGATTTAAAATGATTTTATAAATGATTTAAAATATTTATGATTATTAAAATAATATAAAAATGTTTATATATTGTTCTGAATTAAAAAAAAATATTTTTTAGAAGGAATTATTGATTTTAGAAGTGTATTTAAAGGACTGCGTGTTAAGAATGAATTTTTCAACAATTTTTATATCTTATAAAATGATGTTTTGAATTCACCATTAACTTCTAGAATTTATTTTATGAGGATCCTATTTTGTTTTTAAATTAATATTTTTTATTTTTTATTAATCACAAGTATTTCATTTTAATGAAAATATTTTAAGGTGTTTCAAGTCTTTTAAAATGGGTTATTCCCTCTTATTTTTCATGTTATCTATACAAATCCCAGAAAACATTATTTTCATATCTAAAAACCATAATGAGCTATATGTTATAGTTGAGATTTTTTTAATCCACCATCCAAATTAATTCACTTGATTTATTATGCAATGTTCAATTAATGTTGTTCATGAAACCATCCCCTTCTCTAAAAGTTAATTAAGTTATTTTGGAAATGAGAATGTATTCTTGTTCTAGTGAAACATATATTAATATGTTATTATTATATGATATATGAGGTCTTATTTCACTCTCAAATACATTGGTTAAGGATTTATATCTCATGATATGGATATTTGATTCAAGAAATTAATCTTTCTTCACTACAGCTATGGGAATCATGATTTGATACCTAGTCCACTATAGTTATGGGAATCATTAAGTGATAAATTTTACACTATTTTTATATGAATCATGTAGTGATACTAAATCCAATATGCTTATGGGAATTCAGAAGTGCTTCATAGTCCACTATGTTTATGGGATTCAGGTAGTGTTGCATTCTCTTCTTTATTTATGGTAATCAGGTAGTGTTACCTACTCCAATATGTTCATGGAAAAACTGAGTGTTTATTAATCCACTATGATTATGGGAAATATGTATTTATTCTAACTCCATTATTTAATTATTTTTGTGCCTATTTTAGGGTCATTGTTTATTTTAATTCTTCCTTTCCATGACATTTTATATCATTATTTATATTATTATGCTTCATGGATCATGATTTTTGGATCAAATTTTATCACTCTGATTTTACTTTATATGTTTATTATTTTTAGATTACATGCATTGATATGATATTTTATAGAAAACACTTATTGTTCTATGTTCTTTTCAATAAGATATTTTTCCACAATTCATGTTTTATCACAATTTTGGGATTTAACCCCTGATGAAATATTGATGATATTTTCCCTTAAAAAACATTCAAGATCACCCATTGTTTATATTTATATTCCATAGGATATAAATATTCATATAACCACTGTCATGTCTGAAATGGGTTCTAGTATAGTTTTATTATAGAGAAATTTTCACAATATTTTTTAAGAAATTTTCCTATAGAAATATTTCTCAAAGGCACTAATCCTTCTATTATTATAATTGTGAATTTAATTATTATTTTTAATATTTATCTTATTATAATAATTTAAAATAAAGATAATTTTTTATCACATTGGAAGAAAATACACTATTAAAATAATGTTCTTTTAGCACCATACCCAAGAGTGTGGGTTTTGGGTGGTTTAGTTGGTATAAAAACTGATTTTAGTTTTTCTAAGTATTAGTTTTGTTCTATTTTGAATTAGAATAAGAGATACTTAAATAATAGACAATGGATAAGTCTATGTTATGAGAATAATTATTTTAAAACATCATGACTTTTTTGTAAAATATATATTATGTGGTTATCCTATAAATTGAATCCATTTCTGGATACAAGAAACTGTATACAGTTAAGGCTCAGATGAATAATGGGTTAATCAACTTGAAAATGGATGGTTGAGAATTGATTTTATCTTTAACATGGTGCCTGATGAGTGGGACAATGATAGTACATATGGATTGACACTCTCAGGGGATATTTCTTGGTTAATCACATTATCATTACATGCCATTATGAAGGATTTATATCCTAATTACGTTAATTGATTATGATACTAAGTATGAGGGAACAAAAATTAATGAATCATATATTAATCTAAGATGAATTTTGGTTGACCTAAAAGCTAATGTGATGGTTTAAAATTGTAACAAATGTTGATTTTGAGTTTTTCTGGGAGAATATTAGGATGATTTTCTTATAATGATAATTTTCCTTTTCTCATGCTGTCCCCTTTTTGATTTTTAATGGATGGAGCAGAGAAAAATCAATTCAAAAACGGGTTTTATGAGAAATTTGGTGATTTTCCTAATGGGAAACCAAATGTGATGGGATCAATAGTATAAAATATTGAGGTAATTATCACTAATTCATCCCAATAAATTAATTAATACAAAGGCCATGTCGAGGTATAGTAGGAACCAAGGTAGGAGGGGCTTGTTATCAAGTCCTTCATGTAGAATTTACCACCTTATATGAGTATCTCATCCAATTATCTTTGTTATGTGAAATGGATCAATACAATTCCAAATGAAAAATCCATTCATCAGTGCCCAAAACATGATAAGGCTGTTCTGGACATTTATCATTTGGATGATAATTCTAACCAATAGTGGACTCTCATTATAAGTAAAAAATAAAATGAGGAAGTATAATATATATAATGGAAAGAGTTCATGAAAATATTCATCACCAAATATTTTCTTCAAACTCTACTCATGAAAATGGAGATATAAATTTTAGAGTAGAAGAATAAATATGATGAATCAATTAAACCATCTGAAGAAAACATCACCAGACTTGAAATGTACACGTAAACTTTTGTTTTTAAACCAGATATTAATATTGAAAGATTTTTTAATGTCCCAAATCCATTTATTCAAAAGAAACTACAAATCATATATTTTAGTATTTATGATGAAATTTTTCGAGTTGTGCATATGGTGGAGTTTGAAGTTATAGAATCATATTATTCTAGAAAAAAAAAGAAAAATGAAATATTATTGAAACTCAAAGGATACTATAATGGGGGAAATAAAATACAATTACCTACTTCCCAAGGGTGTTATAAAAAGGACATAGTTTATTTTCTAAAATGGATTATAAAATTTTTCAAGTGTGGTAGATATATATTTCTTTCACACAAATATCAAATAAATAAAATAGGATAACTAACATGACAAAGACATAGAAAATACTAATAATAACTATACCTATACAAAAGTAATTCAATTACAAAAAATTCTCATTATTCAAATATTTGAATAAAAATACATTGATTTTGATAATCCTATTATAAGAAAAAATACATGTTTCCTAACTTTTATGTTTGATATCTCTCTAGAAATTATTTTGAGATTCACAAAAATATTTTAAATTCTCATTGAAATTATATTTATTGGATGGTAATTAAAAATTTTTGAAAATAATTTTTTAAAGAGGATAATGAATTCTCTATTTCCATATAATATATCTCCCATTTAAATAGATCTAATGTGTTTCATTGTATGCTCAACTGGAAACATTGATCTAAAAAGAGGCAAAACACATTAGATGAATATTACCAATATAACAATGAAAAGAATAATTTTTCTATTAAATAAATATATTTCAACCAATTAAAAATTCTTACATCTAGAGGATATATAATTAATTTTATTTGATATTAAAGAAGATGGTTCATTCTCAAATAACTAGTTGAATTATTAATAAACTAAATCAATAAATTTTAAATGATTATTTTTGTAATATATATCCTATCAATATATAAAATAATATATTATCTTTCATTAAATTATATGTTATTATGAAATAATATTTAGAACAAAAATTGTTTATGGTTTCCATTTTTACTAAAATTAATTTTTCATTTATAATTTGACTTTCATTTAAAAGTTAATTTTAAAAAATTTAGAGGTTGAATTTTAAAAACATTAATTCAGTTTATAATTCTGAGTATCAATATTTTCTATTGGATAATTATTGAGACATTTTTAAAATAATGAATTCTTAAGTTAATATTGAAGAAATATTGATTCTCATAATACCTTCACTTTTATGAAAATTTCAAAAAACGATAATGATATTTTTTTAAACCATTTATTTATAAATATATATAAATTAAAATAACTAATTTTAAAATATTATGTTTAATTAATTAATCCCATGTTTATTGTTTTGAAAACCTAAGTAATATTTTACTCTTGTTTTTTACCCATTTATATTAAAAAACAATTTTCCACCATTTCAAAAATTAAATATATAAAAATTGTTTTATTATTTTAAATAAACATAATTGAATTATTTAATAATTTGAATTTTATATTAGATCATAAGAGTATGATTTTTTAGAATAATGTTAATGACTATACAAATGGTATAGTTTTTATTTTCAATGAATTTTTTATTAATATTGTTTAATTTTTTTATAATGAAATAAATTAATCCCTTACCAAAAATTAATTTAATATGTATTTTAAAAATATATAATTATAAATTACCAACTATTAAATTGGTAAAAATTACTAAATAAGTAAAAGAACACATAATTTGAAAACATTATTTTTTCTACAGAACATTTCTTCAACAAAATCAAATTTTTAATTTAAAATATAATTTTCATTTATTTATAAATTGAATTAGAATATATTTGGGTTAAATTTATTTTCATAAAAACCTTATTTTCTAATATTGGTAATAAAATATTACTAATAAAATGAAAATTACTTCCATAAAAAATGAGTTATCATAGTAAAAACTAAAATGGTAAAATATAAAAACAACAAGTGGCCAATGGATTGATCTATTTTAGAAACATATTTTAGAATGTTTATTAGAGTCTTTATATACTATTTATCAACTAAAAATTAATTATTTCTCAGTTTTGGAACAATACACACTATAATAGCATCAATCAATTATTGGAAAATAATGGGTGGTCACAACAGTGCCACTTCCTTTACATATAAAAGGGGATCAGTTGGACCATCTCAAATATGCACATCCCCTTATAAATATCCCTAAAACCCTACCAAATATTCTTATCCTATAAATCCATTTCATGAACTAAATCCCTCAGTCACTATAATATAGTGTACACACATCATTTCCAATGACACATTCAATAGAATGTTTAAGGTCTTGTGGTGAGTATTAGTTTATCCTTATGCATTAATTCTTAATATTTATCCTAAAAACCTATCATAGACATTGTAATACAATATAAAATTTAATTATTATACTAAATTTATATTATATCAATGGTACAATTATTATTTATTCATTCCCATCAATTTAGAAAATCAAAATAATGCTTATCTCGCAATTGTACGGACTACCGCCTCTACAAAGTAACATCTTCCTTTTTTCACAACATCCTGTCTTAAATTTTTATAAGGATTTAATTGATTAATAAAATTTGAATATATAACATGATAATAAATATGATTAAAAATTTATAATACACCTATATTACATATCATTCATTGGGAGATGAAATTATTGATTGTGGGTTGTGAGGCCTACTACCTTCACGAAGTAATGTATATAATTTCTCAAAGAGTTATTTATGTATTTCTTAAAATATCAATAAATATTATTAAAAACATTAAAATATATAAAAATTATTATTATTATTATATAATAATGAAATTATAAAAAAAGAGAAAACCTTTATAACCATAATCATCCATTAATTATAGTATGTCCATGTTTGGGTTGATCTAAAACCAAAAACATGACAATGAAATAAAACAAAATCATGGAAGGATATGAGAACATAAATACTAGTATTATTATAATTCAATAAGAAAATAATTATTTTTTAATACTCAAGTAATGTTATATTAGTTATTGAACATATTATTAAAATATCAAATTTTATTGCTAAAATTACCAAATTAAGCCATCAAAAACTCAATTATTATGAAAAATATGTATATAATGATATGATATATTAATGAATAAATATAATTTATCCATTTTATTACTTTATTTTATCTATTAATACTAAGAATGGTATCAAATAATTGATAATGAAATTGATATCACCCGACATTCATGAAATATTTTAAGTTGCTAACACCCAATTATATGAATAAGTGATAACTATCTATTATATTTAAAACAAATGATTATAAATAAATTGCATAAAATTTATTTTATATTAATAATGTTCTAAAATATATTATCAATTGATTTTATTTTTAATCCATATGAACATAAATATGAAAAAACTGAATGAAAAGAAGGAAGTGGGGGGGATAATGAAGTCCATGGGAATCCCCTCAGACAAACTCAGCAAAGTCAATTGGAAGCAGAATAGTGTACAAAAAAAGTATTTTCATGTCTACCTAGTTTCATTTGGAAGCTATAATACCATCCTTCAGGTTTCCCATATTTCATGAGTGAAAAATATTCACATATGGGTGAAGAATGGAGTTAGAGGATCCGGTGTATTAAATGATATTCCATGGGAATTAAGAACGGACCATTAAAGCATATAATAATATGGATTTGTCTGAATCATATTTAGATAACGATATATATTAATAATGGTAGAGATTAATCCCTTGTTTCATTAATAATTCTTTTTCCACAGTTGAATTTCATTCCCTAAAGAAGGATTAGAAATCTCGGATGATAAATCCCCATGTGTTTAGAAAAACACCACCACCATACATAATCCATTAATCATAAGATCTATCCATATTCATTTTAAATCCCAGAAGGAGAGCCTTAAATTTTTCCCCTGAATCCGTCTTCCATCACTTATTGGGTGACATTATAGTTGGGAATTGGAAAATTGGAAAATGATCATAAATATAAATAGATATATTAAAATTCTTACAATGATGGATGAGAGAGGGGATCTCCATGAATTTTTATTTCATGTAATGATGAATACAATAGATCCCCTTATAGAAAAAAGATTATGTGTGTCCAATAGAATCTATCATCATGTAGTGATGGTAATAGATATTACCCTGGCCTTTACTTGGTACCCAACTAAGAGATCTCATATCACATGGAGAAAATCATCTTCTATGATTACCGTGTCAAAGATATTCAAAAAATACCCCAATATTACTCAAAATGTTACCAACATCGTTACATTTGAGTGAAATGTGATTCAAAATTAAAAAAAAATTATATTATAATTTACATAATAAATCACGATGAATTCCAATTTTTTAAAGATAGTCATCTATGGGGATGACATGTCTATTGATCCAGAAAATATATATATTGAATTTAGGGGATATAAACATTGACCAAATTATAGTACCCATCCAGTGAAAACATTTTCTAATATGAGTCATTTTATAAAACCCTGAAAATTCCAAATTCCCTAAAGGGGATTATGTGATTAAACATTTTTATATGTCCTCTAAAAATTGGATGTTTTCCAAAAATTCCTTCAGTTCCACAATACAAAATGAATCATTGAATTGGGGATAGAGACATGTTTTTTCTTGGTAATTTCTATAACTGGGAACCCCAGATTGATTAGGCTCCTTCCCACTGAATTGTACTTCTAGAATAAGAGATCGCCTTACCCAATGATCCACCAGTAATTTTCCAATATAAGATCAAACTATGCCTCTAATATAAAAAAAATATGGGAGATTAAGATATATCATCCTATTGAATGTGGTACTATCTATCTTTTATTTTAATGAAGATAGACTAGAAAAATATTCCCAGGGAATCCCACATGAGTTTATCCTATTATCCAAGAATACTCTATTCAATACCTCTAGTATTTATTCCCCTTTCATGGAAGGGTATATAATGTCTAGCTAAATAGGCCCAGTGGTGATAGAATTATATATTGTATTCACAAATGATGCCTATATAATGGGATAAACTCATGTGGGAATCATAACCCAATTTGATACTACTTTTTTAGTGAATGAAAAACTAAACACAATACTTTTGTATAGGGAGTCACAACCCAATTAAAAACCAAAATTTAGATACAAGGAGTCACAACTCGAATAGTCCTAACATTACTATCTAGGAGTAACTACCCAAAGATAGAGAATTAATTTGATGAAAATGAATGAAGAGAAAGTGAAACTCCATGACAGATTAGAGTAAGTGTTACAGAATTAAGAAACATAAAAGAAATAGATATAAGAAGAATAAAATATAGGTAATGGTTTATGATCATTTTATCATCTTGATTATCTGATCAATGTTGAATAAATAATTCAGAGAGGTTTCTGTTCAGCCCTTTAGAAATTTTTCATCATAAGTGAGAAATGATTAGCATAGAATGAATTTACACCCCACTTTACTATTCAAAATGTATCACTTAAAACATGAAATCTATTTTCAGAGATGTATCAGAAAAAAATTATTCCACTTCTGAACTTATACATAGTAGAAAATATTGATTCAATTTTAAAAAAATAAAAACTTTACTATCAACTAGTTGTTATACAATTTCAAATTCAAACACGATAACACGAGATTATCAGAGAGAGAGAGGGGGAGATAAATATATTATCGTTGCATAATAAAATCCAACTCATGAAAAAAATTAAAATAATAAATAATATTTCAAACAAATTTTAAATTATCCATCAAATATTTCATATAGTCTCTAGGATAATATGACAATGAAATATACCATGAAAATAGAAAATTTTATTATGAAATATTATACTAATTTTTTTTTGTTTTAAATGAGAAGAAAGGATGGAGAGAATTATTATTTTTAATAACAATGAAATAAACATATTTAAACAAGTTTTAGTTAGTTTAATATCATTAAATATTAATTTATAAATTATAGAATCGTAGAAAATAATATAAAATATTCAAAATGATGTTTGAGTTTCAAGGTGAATGTTTCGTGTGTATAAAATAGAACATAATTGTATCTTCATAAAAACATGTCAGAATAATGAAAATTTCTTAAGATATGTTTCAAATAATTAATATGACTATATAAAGTCATGAAAATAAATTTATTATAATCAATAAAAAACATGTAAATTGATATATCAAACACAATGTAAAAAAAATTAATTTCCTTTAGTAGTCAAATGAATTAAATAGAAAAATTAACATAGGGGAACATCATGTAAGAAAAATAATCTACATAACTATTTATAACAACCCATAAAATTTATAAATTGAAATTACATCTAAATATATTAACATTCTTCACATAACATAAAGACCCATTCCTAAATAGTATAGGTCTAGTATATTTAGATACATGAAAACCTAATCAAATAGTTCTTAATAGTTCTACATTATATCCCACCTAGATATTAATATATACCACCCTTATTATAAATATCATATAAAAAATATTTCACTACATCATTGGAAAGGAAATATAGGAAAGAGTGATCTTTGATGCTCAAAAAGGGTAAACAAGTGAGATATCAATCATCATATAAGAATAACATTGTAAAACGGGTATATAAACTTGATAATTACATTTATAAACAATACCATGAATATCATACATCATATAATTGAGTTATGGAATAAATCATGAAATTTTATAAGATATGAATCATAAATGAATCAAATATCATTATCCATGAGAGAAAAATATAGGCATAGGAAATGGAATTAAAGAATACAAATAAGTATATAAAATAATTTCGTCAGTAGTCATGTCTCTCCTCTAAGAGTTTAATAATGGAATGGATTCACTATATAATCCATCATTTCTATCAATGCTAGCTCCTAAGACTATAATCATGAACATAGACCCTTACTAAATTTCTTTCACACCATAATTTATTCATTTTTTCACATGATATATAAGTGTTTCCCAACGCAATAGAGAGAGATATTGGTCCCACCCCTAAAATAATAAATATTTGACATATGTTTCCCAAAGGATAATAATCTATTCATTCTATTATAACCCTTGAAAATAAATGAGTTTATTAATCATTTCATTATACATTACTCATGGAAACAAAATGTGTTTCATATACATTTTATTATGTTCTTAATCTATATCACATGGAGAAGAAATGGGTTTCATTAACATTGGGTCATAATATTCATAAACTATTTAGATAATTAATAAGTATGATATCATTATACATATCCCCATTAATGCATAATTGTAATTAAGGAATGTAGTTTGGAAGGATACAATTACCATTAAATGATAATGAAGACATTTTTGAAAAAAAAATCTAAATTCCATTTTGAAATCAAAAATTAAAAAACAATGAAATTTTGAATGTAATTTTTTTTCTTTTTTATGGACCATATAAACATGTAATGGAATTATCAAAGAAAAAAATAGTCATGATAGTAGGAAATTTTTTTTCATGTTATATAAGTTAAGGAAACAATGGTTAAATACTTTTGTTAGGAAATAGGCAAACTACCTCATTTGAAAAACAACAAAATGAATTCATTAAATCCATTTTTTCAGATGAAAATAAATTTAATTAATAAATGGAGAATAATAAAAATAATCTTTTAGAAATTTTAAAAAAATGGATATATAATAAAAATATTTTTCAACCAAAGAGGTAAATGATTTCATTTTACATTAAAAAAATATTTTAGGATTTTTTAGTACATAATGTTAGGGAAATGAATGGAAAACATTTATTTTCAAGAATTGAACATTTATTAAAAAAATTAATGATTACATTGATTGGTAGACCATAATATTTCATCATAAAAACATAATAAAAAATAATCATGATAAAAATGATATTGTATCAGAAAACCCCTTACCTCGAGTTCTCTATGAATACAAAGCACATTATCATCCTGTATAAAAAAATAAAACTTATTACACATATATACCAATGTCATGATCATACATATAATATCATATATTATCCCATTATAAAATTTCAACACTCTCATTTTCAATTATTCCTTATTAAAATCATTACTTTCAGGTGTAAACTGTTTTGTTTATCATTGGTATTTCAATTTTGTAGTTTCGATCCTTATAAATTTAAGAAACTTCCATTATCTCTGTAATATTAATAATTATATAATTATCATAAAAATTTATTCTATACACATTTAGATTCATTAAATAAAATTTAGAGAGATAAATATTAATTACGATGTTTAGGGAGATAATATGTCATACATATGCATGCACGTTGTTTTCATTTTAAAAAGATGAAAAAATATAGGTAAATATTAATTCCCCTCTATATAATAATTATTATATGATATATATCATATATATTCATCAAATTATTCCAAATTAAATTCAATTTATAATATTAATTAAAAAAATCACATCTATTCATGGAGGTGGTAGTCCACACGTATGCATGAACAACGTTATTGTTTTCCAAAAGACTGGATGGTAAAAAGGTAGTCCTAATATTGGCATCAAAAAAGTATAATTATTTCAAAAATCTCATATATATGTATGAACCCCATCATAATACCCCTCAATAATATATAGTGAGGAAAAATGATTTATATCACTACGTAGAGATGGTAATTTATACGTACACACAAGCAATAAATTTACTTCTCATTTGATGAAAAAAATTTATAATGATGTGCTCATAATTATAATAAATTTTCACAATAATTGGGATAGTGAATTTAATTTTTATGATAAATACTATATATTTAATTTATGTTAAGAATTAAAAAAATTTGATCAGGTAAGGTGATTGACTCTTCTTTGAAATAACTCATTTAGATCCCCTCTAAAATGATATTGGGTATTTATTTTTGGATTAAACAATCCTATAAAATATTTCTCATGAATTTGGGAATATAAATTAGTATACTTTGGATGAGTTTGAAAACTCAATGTGGTGTAATTAAGATTGGGAGGACGTTCCATATTTTAATTCTTGTGTGGAATTTTTGTAATTTCTCAAACGATTCAATTATAATAAATTATAGTCATGTAAAATTACACAAATTGGCCAAGTAATAAAATATAAAGTGTGATAGGGTTTTATCCTATAAATAGATAAAATTTTAAAAAGTGTTTTTTCATTATAATAATTATCTTTTTGATTAACCCTTCACCAACTAATTGTAATTCTTACTATAATAACAAGTTTTTAAATATTAAATGGTTGAAAATATTACTTATAGGGAGATAATTAGACCATAGAAGAACTTTTTATGAAATTTGTGAAAATTTTATAATCAAATTGTCTTATTTTATTTTTTATGATTTCAAAATAATTCAATAATTTTTCATGATATTATAATATTATCATCAATTTTTACACTATTATTTTAATTTGAAATAAAATGCTTAAATGCAAAGATGGAATTCAAATATAAACTTTTAAAAAATTACTAATTTGTCATATTCACCAATACATTTCACTAAACACAATACTTGCTCAAATTATATCAATTATAATATTTTAAAAAAAAAATTTGTTTTTCCATAAATTTAATAAATAAAATTTCGGCATTTTGTAACCATTTAAGGTAATTATTTCATTCGTAAAGTATATTTAATTATAAGGGAGTGACATTTTGTACCATTATTTGGTTTAAAAAATATGTAAATCATTTTCATGGAAAATTGTCCTCTAAAATAATTAATTTAGATCCTAAGGATATACTGGTCTAATTTCATTCTTCCAATAATAATTAATTTGTACAATTATGTCTCCATAACTTAATATTAATCTATATTAACTTGATTTACCAATTATTGAGGTTATAAATTTTACCATTGTAATTATTCATATTAACCAAAATTAAAAAGTTTTAGTTTACCAAATTTAAATACCATGATTATGAAAATTTATTTTATTTAATCTAATTAACTATATATAAATACAAGAAATTAAATTTAAAATAAGTGCACAAAATGTGACAAAAACTAGTTTTTTAGAATAAATACATTTTAAGCACAAAAATGGATTTATTCATATCTTATCCCTAAAAAATTAATTTTTGAATATTTAAAAATATTATCAATTAAATATTATATAAATTTAAATAAAATCATTCAATATAAGTGATTAATTTAATTTATCATTGTATAAATACATTTCACAGATAAATATAATTTTTTTATAAAAAATAAATATTTTATTTTTAAAATATTATTGTTTTTAATTATAATCAGTTGATAATTAATGAATTAATTTTAAAAATTTATAGAACATATATTTTTGGTAATTTATTTTTAAATATTAATTTTTGCCAATCCAAGAATAGGGAGATAATTGACATATAATATTTTAATAATGTTATGTTGTTCCTATAAAATTATTGTTGTGTGTAACATAATCTATTGAAGAAATGAAATTATTTAATGATAAATATCACCTAAAAATATCATGGTGTTACATTCTACCCCTCTTAAAATGTTTTTAACCCCAAAAACCATCACATTTTTTCGAAAAAAATGAGGATACTTATGCCTCATGACATCCTCAAGTTCCCAAATAGCATCCTAAAATAGTGAATTCACTAAAAATTCTTTACCTGTTGAGTGATCTTGTTTCATAGTACCATCCCTCTATGATCCATATTCACTACTAGTTGTTTTTTTAAAAAAATGTTTTTCTATTGCAATGACTTGTATGTTCAGTATATGTGAATAATCAAGAATGTAATTCCTTATGGGAGATATCTGGAACAAATCATGAACATGACATAGATTCAGTGGACTCTCAAATTGATAAGCTATCATCATGATAAGATCAAGTATTTTAAGAGGCTTAATATACCTAGGGCTTATCCTTCCCTTCATTCCAATTCTCATCACCCACATCCAAGGTGATCTTCATCAAAATACCATATCACCAACTTCAAACTCAAGATATTTATGAGGATTGTAAACTTAATTTTTTTGACTCTGATCTTCTAATATATTTTTCTGAATGGATATAACCATATATTTAAATTCCGAAACTATTTCAAGTCCCAATAGATTTATTTCTCTATCTTCATTGCATCATGCTTTAGTTCTATAATTTTTCACCATAGAGGCCTTCATAAAGAGTCATTTGAATGTATGAGTGAAAGATAATATTATGGTAAAATTTCAGGAAGGGAATGTGTTATGCCAAAACCCCTTTGAAATCTATAGATAAATCATGAATTTTTCTAGTATTTGAATAGGCCTCTCCAACTGACCATCTATACGAGTATTATAACCAGTGTTAAAACATAACTATAAACCCAAACCTATTGAATACTTCTCCAAAATTATGAGGCAATCCCTGTATCCCAATCAATTAAAATTTATAGTGGTACTCCATGAGATATATAACCTTCATTAATGAATATTCAATGTATGTTTATCAAGAGGGAAATCTTTTCTAATGGTAATGAAGTGTGATAACCCTATAAGGTGGCCAACTATAATCCAAAATACATTATTACATTCAAATGTTTTGAGGAGTCCAATAAGAAAATAATTTGTGATTCTTTACAATATCCTTTCTGTTATAGTTAAATTTTGTAACATCCACATTGTGTTTCCCTCCCTATCTTAACTAGATGACATAACAAGAAAAGTGAAACAAACTCTATAATATCTTTCCTCATTCTATCCCACAAAAAATACTCATTCAAATAAACATAAATCCTAATACATCTAGGATGAATTGTGAATGAAGAAATATGAGGGCCATCTATCACCATATTATTCAATTCGGGTATAGAAGTGACTTATACATAATTTATAAGATATATTATTTAATCAAAATCTTGGTTGATCTCAAGAACATTTGTCACCATATTTTTTTGATCTAAATATACCTACCATGCTTTTTTAAAATTCACTAGGATATATTGTTGAAAACATGTGTATGAAAATTAATATTTCTCCACTTCCTTAAATATTTTAAGAGCCAAATTTTTTATGTTTAGAAATATTAGATTATTTGTCACTGTCATCATAAATAAGCTATAATGATCCTTTCGACTCAGATAATCTTCCATCTTATTCTATTTCATTGGATTAGAATATATTCATAAGTCGTAATCATTAACTAGATCCAACCATCATATATGGAATATGTACTTATTTTTTTGTGTGAAAATATTCTTTGTGATTTTATGATAAGTATATATTTTTTACCAATCTCTGAGGAGATAATGCCTATACATCATTAATGAAAAATGAATTATTTAACACCAAATCATATGGTAGGTAAATTTGATCATGTTACCTAAATATTCATGAGTATTAATCTATAACTACATCATTATACATGATAAAAAATCACATTGCCTTCATAGATGCATCACTATATTTTACAAAACCATTATATATAGCAAGGTAGTGTTAGAATTAGTGTACTAAAAATCATTATCTTCGGTTCCTTAAATCATTCCAAACATTAAACCTTCCAATGGAACCTGGATACCTTCCATTTTATCTTGGGGATTGGATTTAATATCCATGTAAAATTATTTATAAAGAACTAATAATATAATTCCAAACCAAGAAAACTACGAATCTCATTCATAATGGTTGGTCTGGGCCAATGTTCAATTACATTTGTCTTGAAAGTGTAAACTCATATATCTTCACTTGAGATTATATGTCCCAAAAATGAAAATTTCCAATGATAAATTTCATAATTGGAAAAATTTTCATAAATATTCTCCATTATTTGGTTGTTAATCACAATTCATAAATTATATTCATTCTCTTCCTTGATAATTAAATAAATAATAATATATTCTATAAAGGCCACCACAAACAAATCAAGATAATATATCAAGACTAGATTCATTTGATATATAATGTTAGTGAGAGAATTAGTATGACCAAATTGAATCACTATAAATTCATAACATCTATATCTTTTATGGAATGATATATTTAGTGTACAATACTTCTTCGTGATATATAGAATGATAATAAATCTTGGAAAGTATTGATATCCGTGTAGTTGATCAAATAAATCAACAATATTGGGTAGATGCTAATTTTTATTGATAGTGATCTTGTGATATTATTTATAATCAATGAAAATTTTCATTGATCTGAATTTATTATTAAAAATAGATTAGATCCTCCCATAGTTGATGTACATTGACAAATAAATCCTTTTTTTGGATTCTCCTAGAGTTTCTTATTTAATTATTTCAACTTAATTAGGGATATTATATATGGATTCTATGAAATATGAGTAGAAATATGCATGAGTTATATTGAAAGCATAACTTCAGAAAATTGATAGGATATCATTAGTTGGTTCATAATATCAATACAAACATCTATTCTATAGTAATTGTTGTGGTATTTATGCAAAGAATTAAAATACACACGAAAAATTACTTCAAATTCTACAAGAGGATGAATGATAATATTTTTCGTAAAAACATTACCAGTAATATCAACAAGAGAAGAATTATATGTCTTGGAAATTATTATCATACAACAAGGGATTGATACTACAAAATAGATATCTAATTATTGAGGTGGTACTATGATGCCTGTAGAAAATTCTCTAGATATAAATGAGATGAAAGATCTTGAATCTAATAAGACATTATCATTTATAATGTGGTTGAAAAGTGTACCTTTCACCATGTCATTATCTTACCCTACATAATAAATGGTGATCATATGATATTTCTATTTATCTCTGGGCTTGAGATGTTTTTAACATCAATCATCATCATTAGACTTCATTTTAGGGAACTTGTTAAAATTGTTATGATACTCTTAGTATTTGAAACTCTAAACTATAGATGTTTAATTCAATCGATATTTCTATCTATTAATATAATTAGATATCATATTCCCATCACTTTAGCATTTGATTGATAGTTGATATTCATTTTTTACAATTGAAACAATTTATATTTCCCTTTAGAAAATTTCCACGATGAAACTTTCCACACATAGAGCATAAAAAAGGGTATGTAGTTTCACCATAAAAGTTTTTAGATTTTTTTGGAATTATAATATTCCTTTCTAATAAAAAAAATGTGATTTACATGAAACTCTAATATCCATCTCCACCTTAAGATCAAATCAAAAAACATCTTCATATTAATTAAAGTCCAATATTGATAAATCCATTTAGAGTGTTGTTTTTAATTCACTGAAGAAATGATCAAAATTAATTTCTTATTGAATGATAATACCTGAACCATACCTCAAATGTCTTATTAATGTTTCCTCATATATATCAACATATTCATCATCCTTATACTTCAACTCAAGAAATTATTTCTCCATTTAATATGAATAATTTTAGGAATATACTTGTTGAAAAATAAGTTTTAAAATTATTCCAACAACATTGATTGATTTATTTCTATAATGTTCTTGATTACAGTCCCCCACGGATCTACTTAACATTAAAAATGGTAAACTATTAGAATAAAAATCTATTTTTATTAACATTAATGAATGGAAAATATATTTTTAATGTTACTAATCCATTAATCAGTGACTAGTAGATTAGTTAACCAACAAAATGAAGGTTTTTGTTTTCTCACAAAGGACTTATCATAACGTTGTTCCCTCCTTTTCTAATTTATATGCTCAGCATTACTAATAGATTGATTAATTTACGTGATAATAGTACCATTATTTTTCATTAAAAATCCTATAAGTTTATGTTTATCCAAATTAAAAACATTTCATTTTCTATATTGTTATGCTTAAACATGCTTCCGTCTTGTTCCAACCAATGAATGAAACAAAAAAATATAGTATGAGAAATAATAATAATTATGGAAAACTAAATAATATTGAACATTTATTTAAAGGATTTCTAAATTTTGACATTATATTCTATGAAACTATTGGTTTAACTTAAGAAATTGATGATCATTACCAAATGTTTTGGATTTTATCATATTCATAGACTTATCCATGGGTTCTTACAATGGTTTTCTCATCCTAGTTTCAATTGTTAACTAAAAGTTTCTCTTATACAAATTATAGTAATACATTCATTTCACACATGGAAATTAAATCTAAATAGATTAATAAACTTTACATAACTCAATGATCCATTCAATAATTGTGTAGGTATAGTATATATGGAAACATGGAAACATCTACAACCTCTTCATAATATTCTCATATCCTCTCTCATATAGATATTCATAACAATCACCCTTCGTAATCTTTTCATACATAAATAACTTTATTAATAAATTGGGTGTCTTAACATAATAAGGGGTGATCTTTGATGATAATTATTGGAAAAAATGATGATATCAACGATCATATAAGAATTACATGTGAAAAAGTGTATGAGAACATGAAATTAGCATTTGAATACCATACCCTATATATCATCGATCAAAATACTGAGTCATTGGATAACTCTTGGTAGTTCATAAAACATGAATTATAAAGGAATCAATAACAATTTTCCACTTAATCGTAATATAGACATAAGAAATGGAATTGTGTCCTAAAAATTGTTATAGATAATCATTTTATTAGTAGTCAATGCTCTTTCCTGACACTATCTTAGTGTAAAGAGTTCATTTACAAAACCATTAATATAGTAATGTTTCTCTCCGAATACTATCAAAATGGACACATTCCCATATGAATCTTGGTTTACACGCTATTAATGTACTATTTATGTCATGAGATATAAATATTTACCCAATGCATTTGGGGGAGATATGTGCCCCACACACAACATAATGAAATATATATATATATATGAATGTGTGTGTGTGTGTGAAATAGTATCAGAAAACAATCATAATATTTAAACCTAAGAAAATAAATTGGTTTCTTAATCATTTTATCATAGAATAAATCATGGAAAAGAAACGGGTTTCATAACCATTTGGTCATTTCATCACAACATAACCCATGGAAAATAAATTATTTTCATAAAAATTGATTAATTATATTAATGAACCATCTATGGAATGAATAAGGATATAATCAGGGGATCATATCCCCTATAAATTATACATGAAATCAGGGTTTTTTGTCTTTAATTAATAGATATACCATTAAAATATCATTAGAACATTCTTGAAGAGAATAACCATTCCATTTTGAAATCACATAAAAAAACTATGAAAATATAAAGGAATTTTTTTTTCTTGGGGTAAAACCATGTAATAATTTAATGGAATACTCAAGGAAATAAGTACTCATAACATCATTAAAATCTGGTTATGCTTTATAAGACAAAAAATCATTTTTTACTTTTTTCAGAAAAGTCACAATGTACATCATTTTGATAATAGAAACAATATTCCTTCCAAGACAATTTGTAATAAATAAAACATGGTTAAAATTAAATTTAAATAATAATGACAGAATATTAAAATAATTTTTAGAACTTTTTTAGTTAACATGGGAATGTAATAAAAAGGGGTTTTCACTGAATAGGGAAATGATGTTGATTTTCCCTGAAAGAAAATTTTTGGTCAATTGAGTACATAAGGTGAGTAAATTGAAAAAAAAGTTTTAGTTTTTAATAACAAATAGAGTTTAAGAAAATAAATTAATATATTTTGAGTTAGATCAAAATAATTTTTCATCATAACATAATCATAAAAAATCATTATAAATAATGAGATTGCAATATAAAATCCCATAACGTGAGTGCTCCTTTCTTTAAATAAACTTTTACATCATGTATAAAAATTTAAATATATTATAATTATATAAAATAGTCATGTTCATACTTATAATATCATATATTATCCCTTAATAACATTTCAACACACCCTTTTATCAATAATTCTTTATTGAAATCACTATTTCTGGGTGTGAACTGTTTCCCTTATCATGGGAATTTTAATTCAGTTGTTTTTGTCATTTTACATTTATCATAATTACATCATATCTAGAATATTAATCCTTACATAAATATCATATAAATATAAAATATTTTTTTACTTATTTTGATTCATCCATATATGTTTTAGGTAGAAAAATGAATTATAATATTTATCAAGATGGTTGGTCATACGTGCGCATAAACGCTGTTTTGATTTTTTATGGATAGAATGAAAGAAAAGTAAATATTAATTATAATTCATTGGATCATTATAATATCATAAATATTAATCATTTTATTCCTCAATATTATCCAGTAATATATAAATGAAAAAATACTCACATCTTTTCTTAGAGGTTGTAATCCACACGTACACCTGAACAGTGTAATCGTTTCCCAAAAGACTGTATGGTAAAAATGTAGACATGATATAATAATTATAGAAGTATTATTGTTTCTTAAATATCGTTTATAAATATTATACCAATCATAATTACTATCCTTAAAATATGGTTACAGAAAATTAATTGTATCGCTATGTGGATATGGAAAGTTGTACGTAAGCATGAGCGATACATTCACTACTCATTTAATAAGAATGAAGGTATATAATGGTTTTTTAAAAATAATAATAAAATATAATAATAATTAGGATAATAAAGAGATTATTTTATTAAAATTAACATATATTTATAAGTGGTAAAGAATATTAGAAAAGAAATTCATCGGGTAAGGAGATTACGTCTGCTTTGAAATGAATCATTTATATCTCATCTAATGGGCTCTAGGATTAGTCTTTTGTGAATAAAAAAATCTATAGAACTTGGATAAGGAAATTTAGAAGATAAATAACTATGTTTTTTGAGTTATAAGGCTCAAAATTGTGATATCATGTGGGGGAGGAGGTTCCCTATTAAAATTGAGGTGAATGAGAATTTTGAAATTTATCAGAAGATTAAATTTTGATAAATTAATTCTCATAAAAAATGACTCCAAATGAATATGGATTAAAATATATGTTTGTAAAGGTAATTAATGCTGAAAACCAATATAATTTAGACATTTTTTAGTTTCATTTTATACCAAATCATCTTGATTAACACATAGTTATCAAATTGTAATTTTAACTATGGTAACAACATTTTTAATTTCAAAGGTTTCAAATCTTTACATATTAGAAGAACATTAGACCATAAATGGACAATTTATGTTGTTTTAGACAATATTATAATAAAAATGTGTTATTTAAAAATTATTATGATTTTTAAACAATTAAATAAAATAAGTTTTATAAAATATCCCTACTGCCAATTTTGATACTATTCATTTAATTTGACTTAAAAGACCTAGAGAAAAAATTTAAATTCAAATATTATATTTTTAAATGATAGTAATATGTCTTATTAACATATATAATTTGTGGAACACAAAAAACACTTAAAATATATATTATTTAATATTTATAAAATCATTTATTTTATTCATCCATTAATTGAATAAATATTGTTTTGGATTTGTGTAAACATTTAACAAAATTAGATATTACCTATAAATTATAAATAAATTTCCAACATGAATATAATTTAAATTATTCTAGAAATTAATAGTAATATTCAGTAATATCTACATTTGTTTTCTATGTGGATACATAAAATATATTTTATACAAAAAGAGTGACATTTTTAAAATGGCATTGATTTAAATAATATATTAATCTTTTTTATTGGAAATTTATATTAAACTAAATTGTTTCTAGATTAAGGTGATGAGGGTTTAATTAAATTCATCCAATAACTACTGTATAGAAATATTATTTCCTTATCGCTTATTTTTAGTAAACATTACCCCGAATTAACCTTTAATTGGATTATAAATTTTACCAAGTTTTCTATTCATATTGAACTAAATATAAAAGAATATTATTTACAAAATTTTAACCTCATGATTATAAATATTCATTTAATTTAATCTAATTCAATAAAAATAAATATATAAAAATAATTTTAATGTAATTGTGAATGATGCAACAAAATCTATTTTTTTAGAAATAATACATTTTTAAGCAGAAAACATGATTTATTATTATAATATACATTGAATAATATTGGATGATTGTTTAAAACATTTTATAAAATAAATATTATATGAACAAAATAAGAATTATTTACTTATATTGAATAATTCAATTTATTAATATATGAATACATTATGAGGATAAAAACATTTTTTTCATAACAAACAATATTTTTATTTTTTTTATTCTATTCATTTCATAAATGATGAATTTATTTTATAAATTTGTATAGAATATATTTTTTACAATTTATTTATTAATATTCATACCATAAAATACAAAATGTAATTTATTACAGACACATAATATTTTAAAAATGTTACGTGATTAATCTATACTCATTGTTACGTGTAACTCGAGCTATTAAATAAATATAATTATTAAAAGAGAATCATTTAAGAAAAATTTTATGGTGTTACCTAAACTGGAATTTTATAAAAATAAACATATCAAAAATAATATAGGAAAATAATATATACGATTCACATAAGTGAGTTCATTAAATAAGTGATTCACATGTTTGAATTTCGGAAAAATAAAAATTGTTGACTATTAAAATTTAAGACCTAAAGAAAAACCATCTACATGGTTGAATTAGAATTTTTTACTCCTTAAATACCGTTATATGATTTCATTATCTTTCCATGTAATCAATAATGACCTTAATAGGTTTTCTATAATTTTTGTTATCATAAAAAACATTTCTGAAAAATAGGAGATTCATACTAAAAATATACCATGAATTAAAATCTAATTTCAAACATAATGGAGACCGATTCACAAGTTGATGTATTATAATTCAATATTTATAATATTATTATATTTAAAAAAATGAATCAATTAATTATTTGTTCTCAATCTTGATATATCATCTAAATACCTAGGATTACAAATTACAGAAAATTAGCTTTGTAATTTTAAAAATGGATACATAAATTTAAAATCGACTACATGGTTATGTATTTGGATACATGTAAAAAAACATATTTTCTTTATTGGAATATAAAAAATAAATAAAAAATATATTTTAAGGCCATAAATTAATTATTTATCCTAGAACATCAAAATAAGACATGTAGAAAATTTTATGAACAATCATAATAAGAAAAGAAAGATATTTCAGGTAATGAATAAAATGATATGATCAAGATAAAGAATACATTAAATAATAAACAAATTATATTATTAATACTTTAAAAGGAAATAAAAAACATAACATATTCCAATTATTAAAACACAATCTGGTTCAAGGAGTCATTAAACATTCTCCGATTTTATATAATTACAAAACCCAGTATAATTTCAAAATCACATCTCCCTTTTAAAATTACAAAAAATAAATTCTTTAAAAAAATTAGTTTAATGATCTACAGTAATTAAATTAGGATAAATATAAATAGTTCATAATTGATTTTTAAACATTCAATTTTTTTTTTATTATGGAGACACTTTAAAGGAATACACTATTAAAACATACCAGAAAATGTAGTGAAGATAATTTTCTAAGAGGTGTTTGAGAGAAGAAATAATGAGAAATTTTATTAAAAACTATATTTTTAAAAAAATGAAGGGTTAAATAGTAATTTAACATCATTTTGAATGTAAGAGAGGTTTTAAGATAGTTATTTAATGAAAAAATATTTAGTGATATTTAAAATCAATAATATGAAAATTAGAATCCATATTTTATAAATTTTATATAGATTTAAAACTTTTTTGCATACAAAGATACCTAAACTCCCAATAAACAAATGAAAACATAAATTTATTAAGCTTCCATCATTTCATGATCAAATTTATGTTTTTAAAACTGAGTAAGTACTATTGTCATATTAAATATATCTAGAAGTTACTTTCAAGTTGGGATAAACACTAAAATAATATCACCCTTATTCACATGATTTCTAATAAAAAGAAATTTAAAATTGTTATTACTTGTTCTATAATACTGTAAATGAATCTAAGAATTATAAATTTTAGACGTATCATCATAATAAATATTAAATTTATTATGATATATAAAAAATATCATAAATGTTTCTTAATTAATAAACATTAAGGATAACAACTAGCAGTATAGAGATACTCAAATTTTTCAGTACATAAAGAAATAAATAATTTATTCATATAATATTGTTGCTCTGATGCTTTCACCGGGGCGCGTGCATCCGTCTGTTGGGAGGACGCGCTGCTTGTTGCCCCGCATTCCCGCTTTCCAATGGTGGGCTGCATCCATTCCCTGTTCAGGGACGTCTGCTCCTTGATCGAAACCGGGATGATGGGATGTCGGTTCTCCCTCCTGTGGATTCCTCCTCGATGCTAATCTCCTAGTCTGGGTCTCCCTCATATATTTAAGACGGGTTTGTGAAACTCATTCCCGATTCCATATCTACATGGACGCCAGTTAATTACGCTACTTCCGTCAAGACGCTCCAAGGGGTCTTGTCGGGGCAGCAACCTTCGGTGAGGAGAATGGTTACGTTTGGGCACCGTTGGGATGTCTGTCTTTGGTCCCTCATCACAGGGCTTCTCGAGGGTGCGGAAGCCCGAGGCATCCCGCAACAAACGTGGGGAATGTGCATCGTCTGAGGTTTTCCTCAGCTTCCCATGTTTAACACGGGTTATGTTGGGAGTTTAACGTCTTACAGAGATGGATCGGGTTAAAGGACCCCTAGGGAGAATACCGATGTTGGGGCCAACACGTGGGCGGCTTCCTAGATATCATGGAGTGGGATGGGGTGGCATGATCTCACCGGGATGTAGCGGAATGGGTAAGAATCAGTATTGATGGTGGATTGACACATGGGGCTTACATTCTGTGATGGCCCAAGAGGGGGAATACAGTTTAACGTCATGTGGGACGAGATAAAGTTTAACGTCATGCGGGATGGGATACAGTTTAACGTCATGCGGGATGGAATACAATTTAACATCATGCGGGATGAGGGGTTTGGGGCTTACACTCTGAGGCGGCCCAAGGTGGTCAGGGAGCCGACATGGAGAGGTCGGGAAGACCGGGTGGTGGGCTTGAACCTCGTGGAGGCTTCCTACGTACCGTGCGCTAGCATGGATCAAAGTCCACGTAGTTCGCTGGGATGGGGCATACGCTCTGGGGTGGCCCAGTGGGAGGATGTAATGGTCGATGCACACTCTAAACCCATGTGAGTCATGCTTGGTGTGGGAAACAAGAGGCGGCAGGGACCAGACGATCACGTCGTGAATGGTGCGTCCGTGAGAAGTGGAATGGGGCTTACGTTCTGAGACGGCCCAAAGAGGAAACAGGGGCTTACGCGTGGTTAGCAGCCCTTGGTGCTAGGGCTTACTTCAGGGTGGAGGCCCGTGGTGTGACAAAGCGCATTGCGAAAAGGACTCCAGTGGCCTTGGCAGGGGGGATGTACGGAGATGCACGGGTGCAGTCATCCGTATGAAAGGCTAGGGGATTACGCTCTGAGGCGGCCCTTCCCCCGCGGGCAAATGCCACTCTGACAAGGAGGATCTCATTCCATGTGAGGAAGAGTCCACTCCCATGGAGATGAGCAGGCGTCAAGAATTCCCGAGCTGGGGGGACCCTGCGTGCGAAGCACGGGGTCGTACCACAGTTTAACGTCATGTGTTAAAGACAATGTGCTCAGCAGTTTAACGTCCTTCAGCTTGGACGAGGTTGGTTTTCTCCACGCCCCTAGGGCTTACATGCCCAACGCCCTCTAACCCTTATGGGAGGGAAGGCATCAGCAAGGCCATAGTGAAGGGGGGCCGCAGGGCAAACCACCAGGGGGTCCACGTTAGCGTGGCTATGAGAAGAAGCAATAGCCGTTAGCATGCGTATGCAGAGAAGCATAAGGCAAAGCAATGCAATGGGAAACATGGCCCAAGGGACCTTGAGGTTACTTCACAAGATCTTGGAAGGCCGTACGGGAAAACAACGCATGGCGCGCATGCCCGGCAGGGGAGAAATCAGGTGCCGGTGCAGGGGGAAGCCATGGGGTGTCAAGGTGAGGGGTCCTGGGCTTTGTGCACAAAAGAGAAGGTTTGCGCGCAAAAAACCAGGACGATGCGCAATTGGAGCAAGGGAATTGCACGCTGAGAGGAAATTATGTGCAGGGTTTTGCGTGCACGGCAGGGTATTGCGCGCACGAGACACGGAATGCGCGCAAGGCTGGAACACGGGGGAGGGGGAAAATTCACTGAAGCCGGTGGAGTTGCACGCAAAGGCGAACTCCGGGGAAAGTTTGCGCAAAATGAGGGATTACCTGGAAGTCATCTTGCGCACGGGGGGAGCCGAATTTCACGCACGAGAGTCACTTTGGATTCCTCAACCCCCAAAACATTCGGGGTCGCCTTCTATTTATAGGCAACCTCCGGTGCGGAATCTAGGAAGCACGCGAAATAATTGCATGACAGGAATGACGGTGCGAAAATATCAACTGCACGGGACGTGGGCGCAAAATTATTCTCACCGGCGCCGGAACTTTTCGAGAATCCTGGGTTGCCTTTTGCGCGGGTTATTTTTTCCGCGCACTTCTCCCAATGTTTCGCGCACCACTTCTCGGGCCTCCGGATCGGGCCTCTGATTCTGAATATGACTTCGCTTCATCATTTCGAAACTTCCTCTAAGAGTTACGGACTTTTTTCGGCTTTAACAAATGCCCCCCTTGGAATTGGATCGACGAGAGGTCACAACGATCAGATTCCAAGGGAAACGCCGAAACACCGAAATGTTGAGTCCCCTGGTCAAGTTGCATGCAAAACTCTGATGGCCGCGCAAAACCTGCGGATGGGCACGGAATCCTCTTTCCACGCAGCGCGGAACCCTGGCATCGCCAATAAAAAGGGGCACTGGGTCCCAAAATCATACATCTGCTTTTTATGTGCGATTAGCTCATCGCTCTCATGCATGAAATCGCTTCCAAGGCTACGCGTAAAAACGCTCTTGCAGCACGGAATTGTATATGAAATTCGGTCGTGATTTCGCTCATGTTCAGGATTTTCCGCGCTTCGCGTGCCGATTGCACGCTCATCTCTAGGATTTTGCACAACTCATTCAGATTTCACACGGAACTCTCTGATTCTGCGCACTGCATCCTGATTTCTCCCAACTCCTGAAATATTCGAGATGTATTCAAACCGAGTTGACGAGGGGGAAGCTGCCGCCCGTAGGACAGAAATGGCGGAGAACGAGGAGGTTTACGGTGCCAAGGTGATTGTCTCCAACAATCTGACCTTGTTCAATCTGCTGACTCTGGCCCAGAAGACATATCCCTTTTCTGATAACCTCCAGCTCCGGAATTTTGGCATCCTCGAGGAGGTGCCACTACCGGGCTTCGAGGTGGACACGCCGCGGTCTTGGGTGTCTCGGGAGGATGAACTTTCCTGCTACAAAATCACCAACAACGGCCATCCTGCCAGGGAAACCAGACATATAGATGTATATTTCATGAAACCGAGGGCTAGAACCATTACCAGGGACGAGCCTGTGGTATAGGATTCTCCGGCCCTCTACGCGAGCACATTCCGTCAGAGCATCACAGATGATACGAAGGGCTGGCTGAAGGATTGGGACCTGCGGTCCTGGGGAAACTTCACCAGTGAATGGTCCTCGTCGTTCTGGCTCCACCATACCCATGACCAGTTCCGGGACGAACTGTGGTATATCGGCCTGTTCGAGGCGGTATGGACATCACAGTTTCACTTCCACCTCCAGCCTGAACTCAGACCGGAGCTATTCACCCGGTGGTCTCCTGAAACCAACACATTTCACCTTCATCCTGGGGAAGTCGGAATCAGTGTCTGGGAAGTTCAATGCATCAGAGGTATCCCACTGGAGGGTTACCAATACGACAAATTCGTTCCTCCAAAGAACACCTGGGGAGACAGGTCGTGGATGCCTATGCTGGCGCGGCACCTGTTGGAGCTGGCCAAAGAGAGGCTAGGGGTCAAGGACCTCCTGAAGGATGTTGCCTTCAAGGGCTGGTTCAGCTTGTTCCTTGAGAAGGATCCCACCGTCAAGATGTCGGGACGTGGAAAACGGTGCCCAACCGTGACTCAGAGGAGCAAGGATGGGTCATACTAGAGTACCCAGGAGGGGGGGCAATACCAATCATGGGGTTACCGCGTCATTGAGGCCCGGGAACCGAACGTCCGGTATGTCGGGTTCCTTGCCGCCTTCCTGAGTTGGTGGCTCTTGCTGGTGTGGGACACGAGGATGGCCATCCGCCCAGCAACATTGGTGATGGAGGGATCCATGGTCGCCAACCAACGGTTCAACTTGGGCGTTCCCGTACTGGCCAAGATGTATACCATCCTGGGGAGTATCTCACGAGGGGGGGGGGGGGTCGCCTCGGAGAGTATGTGGTCCCTTCCAGATCTTTTATGGTTGGGTGGCGGCTCATCTTGGTGGGTACACTTTCCCAAATGCCGTCCATCCTCTAGGAAACAGTCTGCGACCGTCCTTGCTAAACATCACAGGGGTGGCACCGATAACGCTCAATGAGGAGGGCATGAGGATCCGCATCGGCAACCATGCCAACTTCAACTTCAGCCCGTTCCCCACCCCAGTCGGCTAGCTGGTGGACAACGGTCGAGGCTCTCTAGAACAGCATGAATACTTCCAGAGCATTTGGGGTGGGGTGCTCATGGCTCGGATCGATGGAAAGGTGATCTGCGAGCCTTACGTACCATCCTGATTCTCCAGGATGTTCGAGAGCCTCCAACGAATGCTAAAGAAGGTATTCATGGATATCTGGCAGGAGAAGAATCCATGCGTCCTGCGCCAGATGTGGTTGATGTTTACCACCTTCGGTTCTGGCGATGTAGTCACTCTTCCCCCCGCCGGGGTCGATGTCGGCCTAGAAACCGAATACGCCGAACACTGGACCATTGCGTACCCTGAGGGGCTATTACACAAGCGCGTCCGACAACTCGAGGTTACTCGCATGGAAACCAGGCGACGGGAAAGAAGGCACAGTGACGTCAGAAGGAGAGGACCAAGGGCGCATCAGGCAGCGAGACCTGCACAGGCTGGGACTTCGGCAGTGGGGACATCACATGGTGCCGCCATGTCCTCGTTACCTGCAGGGGGGTCACATGAGGTGGCCAGGGAACTACCTCGGAAGAAGATACGATATCTTCTCGAACCTTCCCAAGATGCAATTCTTCCGGCACTGTGGTCTGCATGGATGACCTTGCGGCAATCGCTGAGCATCGAAGCCATCTGGCAAAAGATAATGCAGAATGAGATCCAACTGCTAGAGGTCAGGCTCGTATGAATTACCGACTGAGTAAAATTCCATCGGCGGCATGCTTATCTGACGGACATGGACGTATACGCACGCCAGAGGGGGCGGTGTGTGGAACCACCTTTCCTAGTGAAAGTGATGCTCGGCCAGGAGCATGATCCGGAAGTGATGTCACCGAGGGAAGGTGACAGTGACGAGGAGCCGGAGGGGGAGGAGGAAACCGGAGAGGACGAAGGAGAGGGAGAAGACGAAGAAGAAGAGCCCGAAGGTGACGGGTTGTAAGGGGAGGGCTACCAAGGGAGTCTCCGAGAGAGCGGAAAGATTTCTGACTCTGATGTCGACATAACCGAGATTCTCAAGGTTTGTCTCTCTCTTCATTCATTTCCCCTATTCATCTGTTCTGTATTACAACTTCTAACTCACTTCCCCATCCTACTCAGGAGAAGTTGAGCATTGGACGGGCGTCCCCACTAGAGGAGGGAGGAGAGGAACCAGTGGGACATGATGGGGATCTGACACCCATCATTGAATTAACAAGCATGGAGGGGTCTCCCCTTACGGCGGCTTCTGCAGCGGCTGAAACACTGGGGACCGGTGCTCTGGATTCCTGTAAGTCTCACGCTTCACTACTGGCGCTTGGTGGAAAATGATCCCGTCTGACCAGCGTATGCCTTGTGCAGTGATCTCAACACCGGAGGCACGTCAGGCTGCAGAGCCCGGGTCATCCACGAGTGGACCGACAACGGACATACCACCTCGTTCAGAACATTCTCTCTGCACTGAGTCGGCCCCGACAATTGATGAACAGGGGGCGGTGGATATTATTGGCCTTGTTCCCGAGACGATGTCGGAAGATGGTGGAGGCATCATTACTACTGGGGTGGGAGAAGAAGGTCACCCGGACGTCGAGGATTTTATTCCTCACGAAGACACCCCTGAGGCGGATCCTACTGCCGATCTGCTGGCTTCCTTCCCCATATACCAACCCGCTGACCCTGAGGAGATAGATGACTCAGACTCAGAGGAAGCCAAGGAGAGCCGGATGACATGGCGCAAGGGGTGGAAGTGTATCCAGCCCTTCCTCAGACAGCCCCAGTCGAATTGGCTGAGGCGGATGGGATCGCTTCAGACCTAGCTACGCTTCCTGTGCGCCGGAGGGGCTGACGCTCAATGTCTTCATCTGACGGTCCGTGATTACATGGCCGAGAAGATACACGACAGCAGCCGGCACAGCAATATTGCCCAGTGCCGGGAAGGATCAACGAGTGCTCAAGCGCTGCTGAGGGCGGAGCAGGAACTCCGACACCTCGAAGGGAAATCGACAGATAAGGAGGCCTTCATCGCAACATGCTCTGAGCTCGTGGAGCAACGGACGGCCCACCTGGCTGATGCGTAGTAACATCTGGTGGAGGCGAGCCACCAGATGACCGTACTTCGAACCGAGAGGGTGCATGCACAAGCCAGGGCTGGCGAGCTGCACTCTGTGGTGGCCTATAAGGAGAGAGTCTTCAAAGAGCGAGAAGCGGTCCTGGAGGCTACCAGCCAAAGGGTAGCAGTACTGGAAAGATTGCTTTAGCATGCTGACCCCTAAGGTCTTTGTTTTTTCCATCTCATGAACTTTTTTTCTTGTACTACTCATCGTCTCAATCCGATATATGGACGAATCCACTCATTTCTACTCTTGGTTTAATATGCTCAAACACAGTTTCAAAACGAATAACAACACATCCCTAGGCTCCTGCGGGTTGTGCCCAACGCGAGAAGCAGAAGATGCTCATGCCATCATTTTGTTCAACTGTGGGGAATTGACCATGCTTCAGGCATCCAAAATTGGGCCTGCACTTTTAAGGAGACCCCGAGCTGATTGATGTGTCGACTCCTCAATGTGCTCTAACACACTAGCAGGGTGATGCTGGGGGCATTGAAATCCATCCGAACATAGGGGGATGGAGAGGAAGAGTGAATCACACTGCCCAAATTCAGAACTCAATGGGGCACAACGATGGAGGATAACTGTCAACCGTGACGGAATCATAGCATCCATATCATGTTATCCTAGAATGGGGATAATAAACGAGGGCTGACCGCTGACCATGTTCGAAACACGGGGCCTGACTCAAATATCGTCAGTAAGTTTTCCGGAACATTGGTCCACGACAGTAGGCGGACCAAAGGTCGAGCATCCATACAGTTAGGGGGTCTCGTCAAACATGACCAGTCCTCCGAAACGTTGGCCCAGGACAGTAGGCGAACCATAGGTCGAGAATCCATACTGTTAGGGGGTCCCATCAAAAATGAAAGGAAATGAGGATCCAAATAAGGGGGTTCACAAAGCGTGGAATGTGGAGTGGTGGTTTGTTCAAACAGAGTCCAACAATCCCAAAATCATGCCACCATGGAAAAGGTGCATTAGGCGGACATACAGACCGGATCACGGGTCATCCCAATTTCTAGGCAGGACCTCTTTGGTGAGAGAACTGATGCTTCCCATTATTACCATGGGGTATCCCGAAACTACTCGGGGGTAGATGTCCCAATTACACCACTTCCCATGAAGTCGGGCCGAGGGTCCGACAACAAGGAAGGACGGGGTTCAATAATCCCTGGGGTTGGACCCAAGACGAAATATCCGGGCGGTCCTACGTATCTCATTAGGATGAGAATCAAGCAACACGTAGTTATTGAAACACACTTTAACGTCATGTTGGTTGAAATATCATTTAACGTCAGGTTGGATGAAATACAGTTTAATATCATGCGGGACGGAATATAGTTTAACGTCATGCGGGACGGAATACAATTTAAAGTCATGTGGGATAGTATACAGTTTAACATCATGTGGGACGGTATACATCTCATCTGGGGAGGAGAATGGCACGGCGAGTAACCCGACGTAAACGAGGACATAATCCCACACCCCATCGTGCAACCCCACAAGAGAGAGCGAGTCGTAGGAATCCAATGAAATGATCTTAGTTTTAGGTCTTAGAACTTGGACCAAATGTCGGACGGAAACATAAAAGGCACATGGTGGAGTAACTCAATCACCTGGCGTGAATGGGAATAGGGGGTGTGTACGGCGCGGTGAACAACCCGACATGAATGAGGGCATAATCCCATATCACACTGCACACCCCCCCCCCCTTAGGAGAGGTTTTAGGTCAAGGGACCGAAAACGGAAGTAAGCTGGGCCCATGAGGAAGTTCCCTGGGCGCTCCTACGTATCTCATAAGGATGAGAATCAAGCCATACGTAGTTCTTGGAAGCACCTTAGTTTAAGGTCTTAGAGCTTGGACCATGAATGGGTAAGGGGAGAAATGGACACATGGTAAGGCGGTTACAAAACCCGAAGTGAATGAGGACCTAAGCCTTACTTACCATGTGTTGTCTGGGGAAATGCTCGAGTAGAGGGACCGGACACAAAGCCGGGACGATATCATCACAGTTTAAGGTCATAAGTTTTGGACCAACAACACAGTTTAAGGTCATATGGTTTGGACCAACAACACAGTTTAAGGTCATATGGTTTGGACATACATCACAGTTTAAGGTCATAAGGATTTGTACCAACATCACAGTTTAAGGTCATACGGTTTGGAACTACATCACAGTTTAAGGTCATACGGTTTGGACCAACAACACAGTTTAAGGTCATATGGTTTGGACCGACATCACAGTTTAAGGTCATATGGTTTGGACCAACATCACAGTTTAAGGTCATATGGTTTGGACCAACAACACAGTTTATGGTCATATGGTTTGGACCTACAACACAGTTTATAGTCATATGGTTTGGACCCACAGCACAGTTTAAGGTCATATGGTTTGGACCAACATTAGAGTTTAAGGTAATATGGTTTGGACCAACAACACTATTTAAGGACATATGGTTTGGACCAACAGCACAGTTTAAGGTCATATGGTTTGGACCAACATCACAGTTTAAGGTCATATGGTTTGGACCAACATCACATTTTAAGGTCATATGGTTTGGACCGACAGCACAGTTTAAGGTCATGTGGTGTGGGCCCACATCACAGTTTAAGGTCATATGGTTTGGACCAATAGCACAGTTTAAGGTCATAGGGTTTGGAACAACACCACAGTTTAAGGTCATACGGTTTGGACCAACAACAGAGTTTAAGGTCATATGGTTTGGACCGACATCACAGTATAAGGTCATATGGTTTGGACCAACATCACAGTTTAAGGTCATATGGTTTGGACCGACAACACAGTTTAAGGTCATATGGTTTGGACCGACAGCACAGTTTAAGGTCATATAGTTTGGACCCACAGCACAGGTTAAGGTCATATGGTTTGGACCAACATCACAGTTCAAGGTCATATGGTTTGGACCGACAGCACAGTTTAAGGTCATATGGTTTGGACCTACAGTACAGTTTAAGGTCATATGGTTTGGACCAAGAGCACAGTTTAAGGTCATATGGTTTGGACCAACATCACAGTTTAAGGTCATATGCTTTGGACCAACATCACAGTTTAAGGTCATATGGTTTGGACCAACAACACAGTTTAAGGTCATATGGTTGGACTGACTGCACAGTTTAAGGTCATATGGTTTGGACCAACATCCCAGTTTAAGGTCATATGGTTTGGACTAACATCACAGTTTAAGGTCATATGGTTTGGACCAACAACACAGTTTAAGGTCATATGGTTTGGACTGAAAGCACAGTTTAAGGTCATATGGTTTGGACCGACATCACAGTTGATGGTCATATGGTTTGGACCAACATCACAGTTTAAGGTCATATGGTTTGGACCAACATCACAGTTTAAGGTCATATGGTTTGGACCAACAACACAGTTTATGGTCATATTGTTTGGACCGACAACACAGTTTAAGGTCATATGGTTTGGACCGACATCACAGTTTAAGGTCATATGGTTTGGACCAACATCACAGTTTAAGGTCATATGGTTTGGACCGACAACACATGTTAAGGTCACATGGTTTGGACCGACTGAGAGAGGAGCCTCAGGCCAAAGGGGCCCACGAGGGTTCAACAATCAGGGGGGGGAAGGAGATGCTAGCTCCCAGCTATGCTAGGCCCGAAACGCAATGTCTGGGTGACTCCTCATTCTCCACGGGGATGAGGGTCAAGCTGCATGCAACCCGTAAAGAATAGACCCAATAACATACTCTAGCGCTCAGATCACGGGAGACCCGAGAGACACCGTTACGCATCTCGGTCTGTCTGATGTGCGGGGGTGTACATAGGATTAGTGCAAGGAGTGTCGAGATTCCACCTTGACACAGTGGGGCAGAACATGACATGAACCATTCCACCAACATTCAGGGCCCAGGGAAGTCGGCGTGACGAATGAGGATTACTGCTAACCGTGTTTGCAACGCAACATCCTATCGTGTTAGCCATGGAGACAAAAAAGCAAGCATCAACGGCTGACCATGTTCGCAATACGGGATTAGTATCAATTTTTTGTCTGAAACCCTCGGGGGAATTGGCCCATGATGGTAGGAGAGCCCTTGGGCATTGTATCCAGGCCGTTCATAGGGGTCCCTTCGGGTGTGAAGGATGTCGGGGGCCCGAATGAAGGGGGACACGAAGCTTAGAAAGTGGATGGAACTTGCCTAAGTCGAATTTCGCACTCCAATTCCTAGACCAGAGTACCCTGAGCACATCAGCAGACCACTGGAAAGGGTCAGATGGCTCAGTCCGAGAGCGGCCAAAAGATGGCGGATCCCCGGGAAAAAGAGGGGGCGTAATGCCAAACACCCTGGGAACTGGGAGATCATGGGATCTCCTAAGAGATGGGGCTAGACCTTACATATAGGTGTTCAGGAGGTCCTACATATCCCATAAGGATGGGAATCAATCCATACGTAGTTCTAGAACGGTGCCTTTTAATGACATTGGACATAGGAGGGCTAAATCCTGAGGACAGGGTGCACATGGTGCTGCTATTGCAAACCCGACGTGAATGAGGACATAATCTCACACCACGCCACACGATCCTATGGTCATGGTCCCAAAGGCGAGACAGACAGGACAGTGGACCTCAAGCTGGACCCAAAGAAGAAAGGTCTGGGCACTCCTACGTATCCCATTAGGATGGGAATCAAGCTAGACGTAGTTCTGGCAATACAGTTTAATGTCATGTTGGACGAAATATGGATCTCAGTTTTAGGTCATAGAACTCGGACCAAGGTGATATTAGGTTTAGGTCTTAGAGCTCAGACCAATGTGATCTTAGTTTTAGGTATTAGAGCTCAGACCAAGGTGCAGTTTAGGGTCGTGCGGGACCATACAGTTTAAGGTCATGCAGGACCAAAGAGCCCAAATGTGGGAAAAAATGCAGTTTAGGGTCATGCTGGACAAGGTGTAGTTTAAGGTCCTGTAGGACCAAAGAGCCCAAATATGGGGCAAAATGCAGTTTGGGGTCATGCTAGATCGGGTGCAGTTTAAGGTCATGCAGGACCAAAGAGCCCAAATGTGGGGCAAAATTCAGTTTAGGGTTATGCAGGACCGGGTGCAGTTTAAGGTCATGCAGGACCAAAGAGCCCAAATTTGGGGCCAAATGCAGTTTAGGGTCATGCTGGACCATGTGGTTAGGCAAAGTATTTCTTGAGGAACCTGGAGTTGGTGGGAGGAGTGATACGCTCACCATCCATAGTCACCAGGGAATACGCAACATTGGGATAGACCATGTGGACAATAAAAGGCCCCTCCCACTTGGGCTCCAACTTGGGTGATTTCCTGCCGGGAATCATTGGCGCTCTGAGCGCCAGCACCAAGTCACCTTGTAGGAAGGAGCGGAGGCAAACCTTCTTATCGAAAGCTCGAGCCATCCTGCTCTGATGCCTTTCCAAGTTATATAAAGCGCGAAGCCTACTTCCGTCCAGCGCTTCTAATTCGGCTAGACGGATCTCGGCAGCTCTATCCGACGATTTCTGATCGTAGACTGTCGTGCGCAATGAGGGCAATTGGACCTCGATGGGTAGGACGGCCTCATCTCCATATACCAGGGAATACGGAGTCACCTGGGTGGAATTGCGAGTTGTCATCCTATAAACCCAGAGGGCGTTGAGGAGCTTGTCCGGCCAACTTTTCTTGTTCTGACCGACCATTTTCTGGAGAATGTTAGAGAGGGTTTTGTTAAACTCCTCAATCTGTCTATTCTCCTGCACATGATAGTGGGAGGTGTGGTTAGAGTGAATGTTGTACTTGGCGTACAATCTTTTCAGCTCGGCCTCTCGGAAGTTGGTTCCGTTATCCGTGAGGATAGCATGAGGTATTCAAAACTGGTAGATGATATTGGAGCTCACGAAGTCGGCGATAGAACCAGCCTTGACTACCCTGAGCGGGGATTCCTCTGTAACGCCCTGACCCTAGATACCTAGAGTCGGTGCATTATTACATAACATTGGAATGATCACAAAGGATCATGTCTCGAAAGACCGATTAGTTTAGTAGTCTTGGAAACACTAGATATATTCATAAGTCTTACATTACATCATAAGGTAAAAAAATACAACAACATCTTGTCTTCATATCCCCTCATAATATCCCTGCAGGTCATTCATAAATTACTACTTCTTAATCCTGGGAAAATAAAACATTGAAAGGGGTGAGCTTAGATGCTCAGTAAGGATAACATTATAGCAGAAGCTTTCATAGATAAGCATAAACACTTAGGGCAGTTTATAACTAAAACGAAAACCTTTTAAACTTGAACTTCAACATAAAATGGAAAAGATAAAATAAATTAATTCCATTTACTTACTCACATGGATATTCTACTAGTCTAATGATCACATGAAATATCAATAACCACTCTCATAATGATGGAATGCATAATGCCAGACTATCATAACCACATAGCCAAGGCCTTGTGCCAAGACTACAAATAAGATTTTTCCAAGGCCTTGTGCCAAGACACTAGTTTTTCTCATGAGACCTACCGATGCATCGAGGAGCTATAGCGGGCTCCACCCGTCACTTATTATGTCTAATTCATTCCTCATATGAACAGGTTTAAACATAACATAAACATTCGTATTAAAACTATAATACGAAATGTCAATACTTTAACTACAAACCATAAATGGTATAAAAATAGCACATCCACAGTCAATCATAACTCATTTGATACAATATGGAAAATTTTGTTGTATCACATTAACCTCAATCAATATTAATGAAGGATGTTGACATAGATGGAAATAATCATCAAAACTATTTGAGAGAAATATCCCCCTTTTTCTTGAAATCATTTTAAAAGTCACACTATTTGTCAAGAAGCCCTTTAAAAATAGATTTTTGAATCAAAGTGTCCCATACCACTTTGAAACTTAAAAAAAGATTTTAATTTTAAAACTTTAATGTCCATATAAATAAATCCTTAAAAAAAAATTTAAAACATGGACATTAATGAGAAAGATTTAGAAGAATAAGTCTTTAAAACATTTAAAAATGATATTTTAGTTAGAGTTTCTAACCAAAAGAGAGACACTTGAATACAAATAATTGAGGTAATAAAAACATTTTAATATCATGAGAATAAAGGAATTCATGATATACTATGTCAAAGTACATTATATACACCACATAAATGTGATTTGGTGTATAACAACAAAGAAGTCTCAATGGAATGTAAATTGAGATGAAATCTCCTATAAAGGCCGTATCCTTAGATTAAGGATAAATCAATGACATAGTTATGTGTGACAAATATAAATACACTAAATATGATTGGATATTCAGTGTAAAACAATCAAATAACATTCACACATAATCTTGTAAGAACAACACCAATGAATTGGATGTTTAACTCAACAAATATAGAATGAGTTAAAATTGCTCTTATCAAATTCGTATCGATGACTTGAGAAATTATCAATGGAGTGATTATGTGTATCAAAAGTATATCCACAGAAAAGGGGAGTGGAAATTATGAAATAAGCAAATGAGTAGTGATTCCACACATAATCTCGGAGTAAAATAATCAATGGAGTTTGTGTAAAGCCGAATAAATGGGAATTGAAATTTCAAATTCCCTTATCGATTAGGCAACATACGAAACATACTCCCGTGAAAGAAGGATCATAACATGGTGATTTAAATACCCATAAATTAAAGTATATTACACAATGAATACAATCATGGGCAGTACACATACACCACATGAAATAATTAAGTGGTGAACAATGGAATTCTCACAAAATTAAGAGTGAGTTAAGAAACCCCTTACTTTGTACTTTTTCCTTGGTCAACGGTTGGCTAACCTCCTATATAATGGTGAAATAAATGTTATTGAATTATACAAGAATCATTTACTTTAATATGATATCATATATGATCTTTTAACATTGATTTGTTAATAATATCTTAGAATTATCGTCATTTCGGGTGTTAACGGGTTCATTTTACTTTATATTCCTTGTTATGTGAGCCATATTTGTTATGAATGGGATGTATACTATTCATATCCAGAATGATATCAAGTCCTTAGATACTATTTTTAAATCATCAAATTATAACTATACTTGAATGGATATGATGGAGAATGAATCTCATCGCGTTCGTGGAGACGGTAGTCCGTACGTACGCACGAGCGACAATATCATTCTTTTGATATTAAAATAATATAAAATTGGATGGTAAATCATATATACAGAATCATTATCATGTTATATTTATTATTTTTATGAGTTACACATCATTATTATACCCACCCAAATAATAATATATTGAATAACAATTACACCACGACGTGGAGACGGTAAACAGTACATACGCACGTATGGTGACATGTTATTCAAAGGGTGGATAGAATAATGAATATGGTTGTACCATATTTATAAAAACATCACAGTATATATAAGATACTGGAGTTATTATTTTATAATGGTAATAACAAATAAAGAATAAGTGGAAGAAGAAAAGAACTTGAAAAGGGGTGGTGAAAACATTAACTCTTCTTCGGGTTCTTCCTTTTGATTTGATTAAAAGGGAACCTTATGTTGGTTTTATGATCAAACTAAGGCCTCTAGGTTGTAGTTAGGGAAGTTTAGAGAGTATTTGGTCAGGTTTTGTCTAAACCAAAAGGCTTTGAAGGTGTGAAGAAATGAGAAGGAGTGCCCTTTTATAAGAGGGGTGAGGGGCACCTTTGGAAAAGCTAGAAATGTTAATTTATAATAAATTCAAATTTGGATTCTAATGGCTAAAAAGTTTATTATTAAATGGTTAAGGTGGGTATAGGTCTAAAACCATTCATCCAATAGAATTTAGACAGGTTTGGGTCACTATATTAACCTTATCTTTTAGTTTTAACTCTTAGTTAATTAGTTTGACATTTACCATGTCACTTTGTCTTTTTATATTATATAGTTAATAAACATACTATATACATCCAAGAGACCCCCAAGTGGTCCATTAATGATATACCTATCATTATATAAGTCTCTTGGCCGAACCTTAGATTTTTAGGAATTTTATATCAATTAATAATATAATATATGTTTTAAAAACTCTTTTATGTCAATTTTGACACTATTCAATAGTTGATTTTTGTGTAACATATAACAGAATTATTACTTCGAAAAAAGTTACTTAAATCAATCCTAATATGCCATATTAACCTATAAAATTAGTTTAATTCAATAAAAGTCTCAAATTATATTTATTTGGGTATTTATAATATCAATTATTCTAATTTTTCACTATTATGGTAATTACTGCATCACCATTGTGTCATAAATAAATTAACTTATTTAATGTCTAAATATTATAAATAAATTATCATTATGTATGAAATCTATTTATATTTCTAATGAATATTTATAGTTTAAATTCCAACATATATAACCCTATGTAACAATTGTTTTGCTAAAAGATATATGCTTGTGTCATTTTTGTATTTATTTTAACTTAATTAAAATAAAGTGTCATTATCACTTACAAGTGGATCCATGGGGTCCCAAAATCGACCCAAAGATGCCCATGGTCGACCACGTATTAACCAATAGGGTTAATACACGTTTTAGTGTAATTTAGTATTAATATAATAATATTTTTTAACCCTTGTTTAACGGATTTACCCTTTAACCATGGTAAATAAAATATTTACCGAAGTAATTATCCAAAATGTCTAAAAATAAATGTTAACTATTTACACAATTTGAACATCCTGATTCCAAATATGGAATCCATTTTTTCAAATTCAAAACACAGAAGTGGATGAAATTAATTTAAAATTAATTCCCGTTGTTAAAACAAAAAGCGTGTTTTTAAGAGATAATAATTATCAAAATATTGGCACTTGTTTATGTCTGGTTTAAATGTGAAATTATGTTCAATGACCCACATTGCATTACATGGTGAAAATATATTCTAAATATACTTTAAAACCACACAAATTCATAATTTATCACTATTAATTATTTTGATCAAAAAATTTGTTTTTAATTAAAATTTAGTAATTTTCACTATTCATCAAAATATGAAAGTTATCAGAAAAGTACCAAAATTTTACCCTAGGATAATTTCGATATTCCGAATCCAAAAATGAAGTCTATTTTGATAGATAGAATTTATAAAATTTCAAAAAGTAGGTATTACTATTCATAACGGCTAGTTTGATTGGTTGTGGTCTGTTAAAAACTCGAAGTTGCATACAATGCACGCCATTGCATTATTCGAAGGGAAACGTACTGTGGAAGCTTGGGGTGTTACATTCAACCCTACTTCAATAAATTGCGTACTCGCAATTTTAAAAGAAATTGGTCCTGAGAATATAATGGAAAGTCCCACATCGGAAAAAGAGTCAATAAAACTATCACTTTAAAAGAAAGAAAGAAAGAGAGGTATAAAGGTCAACCATGATGACCCATACTCGAATTCCATTTAGGAAAACATGGATATGGATGATAAACTAATTGTCATGTTCTGATGGAGAGGGATTGAAATCATGATCAGGAGAAAGTTAACAATAAGAAAACCACAAACTTGTGTTGGGACAAACGATCATTAATCTCTTAGTAGGAAAAGTAAACGAACACCATTTTTTGTTTTAAGTTACATTACATAATGACGAGGAGTTCATTTATGATATTGATTAAGAATATAAAGATATATACTTAATTTTTATGTAGAGTTTCATTCTTTAATAAATTTCCACCACTAACTCATTTTTTTAAATGATGAGTATTCAAGAAGACTTGGTCACACTGGAAGAGCTAGAATAAACTTCTATAGAATCACATGATCCATGTAGGATAAACTATATATTTACAGTGTCTTTAGAGGTTAATCAAAACCAAAATGGTTAGTATAAGATCTAATGATCCCCCAAAAAGATATTCCTTGAGAGAAATAAACACTAATCTTAATTTCTAAAATTAAACCAATAATACCCCAAAGATAAATAAATACCATTCAATAATAAATTGTCCTTAAAATCCATCAATATAATCCAAACTAATATTGAAACCCAAAACATAGAAGAATTTGATTATGTAGTCTCCCATGTTAAATTGTATCTCTAAATGACATTAATTACTCTTAAAGTGACATACTTAAAAGTAATTAACCTAATCATTTCCATAAATAACCCAAAATAATTATAAATCCACAATAAAAACATAGATAAAAATCCACCATTACCCCTCAAATGAAATCCCATAGTACTCTATTTTCCTTTGGCATATAGTGTTTTCAGCAAAGCGAACAACTTCCAAAATAACATTTATCACTTAATCACCAAATCATTTTCCTATACTCAGGGTATTCATTTGGTAAGACATAAGATCCCAAATCAAATTATTATTGATCAATAAAATCATTTAACTAAAAATAATAGTCACAATAACCAGGGACTTCATGTAGTCCAGTGGTAGGCGATAAATCCCAATCCCACTTTGGTTGTGGGTTCGATTCCCACAGCTTTGTCTGACGCGATGGGTTGTCACATGGTCTACGTGTTGTGCTTTTTCAAAAACTATATTTTATAATATTACCAAAATGAGATAAATTCCTCAAAATAACATAATTTAACCACAAATGTTATATTATACCTTGCATTTTCATCCCAAATTATAATAACTTATAATTCTCTCAAACCCCAATGATCATATAAAACCAAATGGTTATTTATACCTATATCCACAAGAGAAGAGACAACTCTTCCTCAAATATCATTCTCACATGGCAAACTGCAGGGTTACAAATACAAGAGAAAATTATTCCAAAGTAAACCCATCAACAAGGAGCGCTAATACTTTTTAAACATTTCTCAAACCATTTATTTCCACATAGCTTCTTCTTTGACCAAGAAAATATCCTATAGAATAGGGCATTCACTTGGGTAATGGCCAGGTCCCCTACATTTACGACAAATGACTGTAAATGGACTCTTGGGACCATTTTTATCTGCTTCCATAGTACCCTTCATTTTTCTTTGGCAATTCTTCACTTTATGTCCTTCCTTCCTGCACGTAAATCATTTCGTTGTCCCATTGAGATACTTTCCTGGGTGTCTCCTTCCACATTTCCTGCATGATGAAAATTGAGGGTTCTTTTCTCCATAGTCTCCATTAATGGAGCTCTTATCATTCATCACCTTTCTCTTCCTTGTTGAGTCTGGGAGATGGTTAATATATATGTTGTTGATCATATTTTTGGAAAACTGATTTGGCATAAAGACGATATCTTTTACGCCTATCAACATTCCATTTTGTTGCTCATTTACACCATCATTCCCACCTTGTACATCATTCTCAAAGTCACTATGACTTCCTTGGAATCCAGCCATTGACTAAAACCAGAAAGCATTGTGTGAGTAACAGTAGTCGTAAAATCATTTAGAGACTAACATGTCACCATATTCTCAATTTGAAACATATTAGGATTAACCAAGGTCTTTTAATCTCATCTTATATATATATTATTTAAATCAGTTTGTAAAGAAAATGTAAATTATCCTAAGCATATCCCCTGGGAGTGTCGTAACCAAGAGTGCAGCAAGGCCCGTTTTCGTGCACCAGTCCCCGTTCGAGTCTAGCTCAAAGCGGTGTTTTCGGGTTTTACCCCTAGGTACATCTGTGCCAGAGCCGCCTCTACCTGCTCGTATCCAGACAAGGATGTATTGCTCGGAAAACTCACAAAATCTCTACAATACCAAAATTCGAGGAAGTTATTTTATACTAATCCTCAAAGTTCATCTTAGTTCTACATGCTCTAATCAGAGTTTATCTAAATCTAGCTTCCAAGGTTTGTACTAAACTTCCTATGATACCAACTGTAACGCCCCCACCCTAGATACCCAGATTCGGTGCATTATTACATAACATTGGCATGATCACAAAGGATCAAATCTCGAAAGACCGATTAGTTCAGTAGTCTTGGAAACACTAGATATATTCATAAGTCTTACATTACATCATAAGGTAAAAAAAATACAACAACATCTTGTCTTCCTATCCCCTCATACTATCCCTGTAGGTCATTCATAAATTACTTCTTCATAATCCTGGGAAAATAAATCATTGAAAGGGGTGAGCTCAGATGCTCAGTAAGGATAACATTATAGCAGATGCTTTCATAGATAAGCGTAAACACTTAGGGCAGTTTATAACTAAAACGAAAGCCTTTTAAACTTGATCTTCAGAATAAAATGGCAAAGATAAAATAAATTAATGCAATTTACTTACTCACATGGATATTCTACTAGTCGAATGATCACATGAAATATCAATAACCACTTTCATAATGATGGAATGCATAATTCCAGACTATCATAACCACATAGCCAAGGCCTCGTGCCAAGACTACAAATAAGATTTTGTCAAGGCCCTGTGCCAAGACACTAGTTTGTCTCACGAGACCTACCGATGCATCGAGGAGCTATAGCGGGCTCCACCCGTCACTTATTACATCCAATGCATTCCTCATATGAACAGCTTTAAACATAACATAAACATTTGTATTAAAACTGGCATACGAAATGCCAATACTTTAACTACAAACCATGAATGGTATAAAAATAGCACATCCACAGTCAAACATAACTCATTTGATACAATATGGAATATTGTATTGTATCACATTAACCTCAATCAAGAATAATGAAGTATGTTGACATAGATGGAAATATTCATCAAAACTATTTGAGGGCAATATCCCCCTTTTTCTTGAAATCATTTTAAAAGTCACACTATTTGTCAAGAAGCCATTTAAAAATAGATTTTTGAATCAACGTGTCCCACACTACTTTGAAACTTTAAAAAGGATTTTTAATTTTAAAAAATTTATGTCCATATAAATAAATCCTTAAAACCATTTTTAAAACATGGACATTAATGAGCAAGATTTAGAAGAATAAGTCTTTAAAACATTTAAAACTGATATTTTAGTTAGAGTTTCTAACCAAAAGAGGGACACTTGAATACAAATAATTGAGGTAATCAAAACATTTTAATATCATGAGAATAAAGGAATTCATGATATACTATGTCAATGTACATTATATACACCACATAAAAGTGATTTGGTGTATAACAACAAAGAAGTCTCAATGGAAAGTAAATTGAGATGAAATCTCTCATAAAGGCCATATCCTTAGATTAAGGATAAATCAACGACATAGTTATGTGTGAAAAATATAAATACTCTAAATATGATTGGATATTCAGTGTAAAACAATCAAATAACATTCACACATAATATTGTAAGAACAACACCAATGAATTGGATGTTTAACTCAACAAATGGAGAATGAGTTAAAATTACTCTTATCAAATTCATATCGATGACTTGAGAAATTATCAATGGAGTGATTATGTGTATCAAAAGTATATCCATAGAAAAGGGGAGTGGAAATTATGACATAAGAAAATGAGTAGTGATTCCACACATAATCTCGGAGTAAAATAATCAATGGAGTTTGCGTAAAGCCGAATAAATGGGAATTAAAATTTTAAATTCCCTTATCGATTAGGTAACTTACGAAACATACTACCATGAAAGAAGGATCATAACATGATAATTTAAATACCCATAAATTATAGTATATTACACAATGAATACAATCATGGGCAGTACACATACACCACATGAAATAATTAAGTGGTGAACAATGGAATTCTCATGAAATTAAGAGTGAGTTAAGAAACCCCTTACTTTGTACTTCTTCCTTGGTTGACGGTAGGTTAACCTCCTTTATAATGGTGAAATAATTGTTATTTAATTATACAAGAATCATTTAATTTAATATGATATCATATATGATCTGATAACATTGATTTGTTAATAATATCTTAGAATTATCGTCATTTCGGGTGTAACAGGTTCATTTTACTTTATATTCTTTGTTATGTGAGCCATATTCGTTACTAATGGGATGTATATTATTCATATCCAGAATGATATCAAGTCCTTAGATACTATTTTTAAATCATAAAATTATAATTATACTTGAATGGATATTATGGAGAATGAATCTCATCGCGTTCGTGGAGACGGTAGTTCGTACGTACGCACGAGCGACAATATAATTCTTTTGATATTAAAATAATATATAATTGGATGGTAAATCATATATACAGAATCATTATCATGTTATATATATTATTTTCATGAGTTACACATCATTATTATACCCACCCAAATAATAATATATTGAATAATAATTACACCACGACGTGGAGACGGTAAACCGTACGTACGCACGTATGGTGACATGTTTTTCAAAGGGTGGATAGAATACTGAATATGGTTGTACCATATTTATAATAACATCATAGTATATATTAGATACTGGAGTTGTTATTTTATAATGGTAATAACAAAGAAAGAAGAAGTGGAAGAAGAAAAGAACTTGAAAAGGGGTGGTGAAAACATTACCTCTTCTTCGGGTTCTTCCTTTTGATTTGATCAAAAGGGAACCTTAGGTTGGATTTATGATCAAACTAAGGCCACTAGGTTGTAGTTAGGGAGTTTTAGAGAGTATTTGGTCAGGGTTTGTCAGAACCAAAAGGCTTTTAAGGTGTGAAGAAATTAGAAGGAGTGCCCTTTTATAAGAGGGGTGAGGGGCACCTTTGGAAATGCTAGAAATATTAATTTATAATAAATTCATATTCGGTTTCTAATGGCTAAAAAGTTTATTATTCAAAGGTTAAGGTGGGGATAGGTCGAAAACCATTCATCCAATAGAATTTAGACAGGTTTGGGTCACTATATTAACCTTATCTTTTAGTTTTACCTCATAGTTAATTAGTTTGACATTTACCATGTCACTTTATATTTTTATATTAAATAGTTAATAAACATACTATATACATCCAAGAGACCCCCCAAGTGGTCCATTAATGCTATACCTATCATTATATAAGTCTCTTTCCCGAACCATAGATTTTTAGGAATTTTATATCAATTAATAATATAATATTTGTTTTAAAAACTCTTTTATGTCAATTTTGACACTATTCAATAGTTGATTTTGTGTAACACATAACAGAATTATTACTTCGAAAAAAGTTAATTAAATCAATCCTAATATGTCATATTAACCTATAAAATTTGTTTAATTCAATAAAAGTCTCAAATTATATTTATTTGGGTATTTATAATATCAATTATTCTAATTTTTCACTATTATAGTAATTACTGCATCACCATTGTGTCATAAATAAATTAACTTATTTAATGTCTAAAAATTATAAATAAATTATAATTATGTAGTAAATCGTTTTATCTTTCTGATAAATATTTATAGTCTAAATTACAACATATATAACACTATGTAACAATTGTTTCCCTAAAATATATATGCTTGTGTCATTTTTGTATTTATTTTAACTTAATTAAAATAAAGTGTCATTGTCACTTACAAGTGGATCCATGGGGTCTTACAATCGACCCAAAGATGCCCATGGTCGACCACGTATTAACCAATATGGTTAAGACACGTTTTATGGTAATTTAGTATTATTATAATATTATTTTTTAACCCTTGTTTACCGGATTTACCCTTTAACCATGTTAAATAAAATATTTACCGAAGTAATTATCCAAAATGTCTAAAAATAAATGTTAACTATTTACACAATTTGAAAATACTGATTCCAAATATTGAATCAATTTTTCAAAATTCAAAACACAGAAGTGGCCGAAATTAATTTAAAATTAATTCCCGATGTTAAAACAAAAAGCGTGTTTTTAAGAGATAATAACTATCAAAAGATTGGCACTTGTTTATGTCTGGTTTAAATGTGAAATTATGTTCAATGACCCACATTGCATTAAATGGTAAAAATATATTCTAAATATACTTTAAAACCACTCAAATTCATAATTTATCACTAATAATTATTTTGATCAAAAAAGTTTTTTTTAATTAAAATTTAGTAATTTTCACTATTCATCAAAATATGATAGTTATCAGAAAAGTACCAGAATTTCACCCTAGGATAATTTTGATATTACGAATCCAAAAATGAAGTCCATTTTGAGAGATATAATTTATAAAATTTCAAAAATTAGGTATTACTATTCATAACGGCTAGTTTGATTGGTAGTGGTCTGTTAAAAACTCGAAGTTGCGTACAATGCACGCCATTGCATTATTTGAAGGGAAACGTACCGTGGAAGCTTGGGGTGTTACATTCACCCCTCCTTCAATAAATTGCATACTCACAATTTTAAAAGAAATTGGGCTTGATAATATAATGGAAAGTCCCACATCAGAAAAAGAGTCAATAAAACTATCACTTTAAAAGAAAGAAAGAGAGGTATAAAGGTCAACCATGATAAGCCATACTCAGATTCCATTTAGGAAAACATGGATATGGATGATAAAATAAGTGTCAAGTTCTGATGGAGAGGGATAGAAATCATGATCATGAGAAAGTTGACAACAAGAAAACCACAAACTTGTGTTGGTACAAACGATCATTAATCTCCTAGTAGTAAAAGTAAACGGACAACATTTTTTGTTTTAAGTTACATTAAATAATGACGAGGAGTTCATTTATGATATTGATTAAGAATATAAATATATATACTTACTTTTTAAGTAGAGTTTCATTATTTAATAAATTTCCACCACTACTCATTTTTTTTTAAATGTTGAGTATTCAAGAAGACTTGGTCACACTAGAAGAGATAGAATAAACTTCTGTAGAATCACATGATCCATGTAGGATAAACTATATATTTATAGTGTCTTTAGAGATTAATCAAAACCAAAATGGTTAGTATAAGATCTAATGATCCCCAAAAGGATATTCCTTGAGAGAAATAAACACTAATCTTAATTTCTAAAATTAAACCAATAACACCCCAAAGATAAATAAATACCATTCAATAAACAATTGTCCTTAAAATCCATCAATATAATCCATACTAATATTGAAACCCAAAACATAGAAGAATTTTATTATTTAATCTTCCATGTTAAATTGTATCTCTAAATGACATTAATTACTCTTAATGTCACATACTTAAAAGTAATTAACCTAATAATTTCCATAAATAACCCAAAATCATTATAAATCCACAATAAAAACATAGATAAGAATCCACCATTACCCCTCAAATGAAATCCCATAGTACTCTATTTTCCTTTGGCATATAGTGTTTTCAGCAAAGCGAACAACTTCCAAAATAACATTTATTACTTAATCACCAAATCATTTTCCTATACTCAGGGTATTCATTTGGTAAGACATAATATCCCAAATCAAATTATTATTGATGAATAAAATCATTTAACTAAAAATCATAGTCACACTAACCAGGGACTTCACGTAGTCCAGTGGTAGGCGATAAATCCCAATCCCACCTTGGTTGTGGGTTAGATTCCCACAACTTTGTCTAACGCGATGGGTTGTCACACGTTCTACGTGTTGTCCTTTTTCAAAAACTATATTTTATAATATTACCAAAATGAGATAAATTCCTCAAAATAACATAATTTAACCACAAATGTTATATCATACCTTGCATTTTCATCCCAAATTATAATAACTTATAATTCTCTCAAACCCCAATGATCATATAAAACCAAATGGTTATTTATACCTATATCCACAAGAGAAGAGACAACTCTTCCTCAAATATCATTCTCACATGGAAAACTGCGGGGTTACAAATACAAGAGAAAATTATTCCAAAGTAAACCCATCAACAAGGAGCGCTAATACTTTTTAAACATTTCTCAAACCATTTATTTCCACATAGCTTCTTCTTTGACCAAGAAAATATCCTATAGAATAGGGCATTCACTCGGGTAATGGCCAGGTCCCCTACATTTACGGAGAATGACTGTAAATGGACTCTTGGGACCATTTTTATCTTCTTCCATAGTACCCTTCATTTTTCTTCGGCAATTCTTCACTTTATGTCCTTCTTTCCCACACCTAAATCATTTCATTGTCCCATTGAGATACTTTCCTGGGTGTCTCCTTCCACATTTCCTGCATGATGAAAATTGAGGGTTCGTTTCTCCATGGTCTCCATTGCTGGAGCTCTTATCATTCATCACCTTTATCTTCCTTGTTGAGTCTGGGAGTTGGATAATATATATGTTGTTGAACATATTTTTGGAAAACTGATTTGGCATAAAGACGATATCTTTTACGCCTATCAACATTCCATTTTGTTGCTCATTTCCACCAATGTTCCCACCTTGTACATCATTTTCAATGTCACTATGACTACCTTGGAATCCAGCCATTGACCAAAACCAGAAAGCATTGTGTGAGTAACAGTAGTCGTAAAATCATTTAGAGATTAACATGTCACCATATTCTCAATTTGAAACATATTAGGATTAACCAAGGTTATTTACTCTCATCTTATATATATATTATTTAAATCGGTTTGTAAATAAAATGTAAATTATCCTAAGCATATCCCCCGGGAGTGTCGTAACCAAGAGTGCAGCAAGGCCCGTTGTCGTGCACCAGTTCCCGTTCGAGTCTAGCTCAAAGAAGTGTTTTCAGGTTTTACCCCTAGGTACATCTGTGCCAGAGCCGCCTCTACCTGCTCGTATCCAGACATGGATGTATTGCTCGGAAAACTCACAAAATCTCTACAATACCAAAATTCGAGGAAGTTATTTTATACTAATCCTCAAAGTTCATCTTAGGTCTACATGCTCTAATCAGAGTTTATCTAAATCTAGCTTCCAAGGTTTGTAGTAAACTTCCTATGATACCAACTGTAACGCCCCCACCCAAGATACCCAAAGTCGGTGCATTATTACATAACATTGGCATGATCAAAAAGGGTCAAGTCTCGAAATACTGATTAGTTTAGTAGTCTTGGAAACAGTAGATATATTCATAAGTCTTACATTACACAATAAGGTAAAAAAAAATACAAAAACATCTTGTCTTCATATCCCTCATACTATCCCTACAGGTCATTCATAAATTACCTCTTCATAATCCTGGGAAAATAAAACATTGAAAAGGGTCAGCTCAGATTCTCAGTAAGGATAACATTATAGAAGACGCTTTCATAGATAAGCATAAACACTTAGGGCAGTTTATAACTAAAACGAAAGCCTTTTAAACTTGAAGTTCAGCATAAAATAGAAAAGATAAAATAAATTAATTCCATTTACTTAATCACATGGATATTCTACTAGTCGAATGATCACATGAAATATCAATAACCACTTTCATAATGATGGAATGCATAATGCCAGACTATCATAACCACATAGCCAAGGCCTCGTGCCAAGACTACAAATAAGATTTTGCCAAGGCCTTGTGCCAAGACACTAGTTTGTCTCATGAGACCTACCAATGCATCGAGGATCTATAGCGATCTCCAGCCATCACTTATTAAGTCCAATGCATTACTCATATGAACAGGTTTAAACATAACATAAACATTCGTATTAAAACTGGCATACGAAATGTCAATACTTTAACTACAAACCATGAATGGTATAAAAATAGCACATCCACGGTCAAACATAACTCATTTGATACAATATGGAAGATTGTATTGTATCACATTAACCTCAATCATGAATAATGAAGGATGTTGACATAGATGGAAATAATCATCAAAACTATTTGAGAGAAATATCCCCCTTTTTCTTGAAATCATTTTAAAAGTCACACTATTTGTCAAGAAGCCATTTAAAAATAGATTTTTGAATCAAAGTGTCCCACACCAGTTTGAAACTTTAAAAAGGTTTTTTAATTTTAAAACATTAATTTACATATAAATAAATCCTTAAAACCATTTTTAAAACATGGACATTAATGAGCAAGATTTAGAAGAATAAGTCTTTAAAACATTTAAAACTGATATTTCAGTTAGAGTTTCAAACCAAAAGAGAGACACTTGAATACAAATAATTGAGGTAATAAAAACATTTTAATATCATGAGAATAAAGGAATTAATGATATACTATGTCAAAGTACATTATATACACCACATAAAAGTGATTTGGTGTATAACAACAAAGAAGTCTCAATGGAATGTAAATTGAGATGAAATCTCCCATAAAGGCCGTATCCTTAGATTAAGGATAAATAAATGACATAGTTATGTGTGACAAATATAAATACACTAAATATGATTCGATATTCAGTGTAAAACAATCAAATAACATTCACACATAATCTTGTAAGAACAACACCAATGAATTGGACGTTTAACTCAACAAATGGAGAATGAGTTAAAATTACTCTTATCAAATTCATATCGATGAATTGAGAAATAATCAATGGAGTGATTATGTGTATCAAAAGTATATCCATAGAAAAGGGTAGTAGAAATTATTACATAAGCAAATGAGTAGTGATTCCACACATAATCTCAGAGTAAAATAATCAATGGAGTTTGCGTAAAGCCGAATAAATGGGAATTGAAATTTCAAATTCCCTTATCGATTAGGTAACTTACAAAACATACTACCATGAAAGAAGGATCATACCATGATGATTTAAATACCAATAATTAAAGTATATTAAACAATGAATACAATCATGGGCAGTACACATACACCACATGAAAGAATTAAGTGGTGAACAATGAAATTCTCACAAAATTAAGAGTGAGTTAAAAAACCCCTTACTTTGTACTTTTTCCTTGGTTGACGGTAGGTTAACCTCCTGTATAATGGTGAAATAATTGTTAATGAATTATACAAGAATCATTTACTTTAATATGATATCATATATGATCTTTTAACATTGATTTGTTAATAATATCTTAGAATTATCGTCATTTTGGGTGTTAACGGGTTAATTTACTTTTTATTCTTTGTTATGTGAGCCATATTCGTTATTAATGGGATGTGTATTATTCATATCCAGAATGATATCAAGTCCTTAGATACTATTTTTAAATCATAAAATTATAATTATACTTGAATGGATATTATGGAGAATGAATCTCATCGCGTTCCTGGAGACGGTAGTCCGTACGTACGCACGAGCGACAATATCATTATTTTGATATTAAAATAATATATAATTGGATGGTAAATCATATATAAAGAATCATTATCATGTTATATTTATTATTTTAATGAGTTACATGTCATTATTATACCCACCCAAATAATAATATATTGAATAACAATTACACCACGACGTGGAGACGGTAAACCGTACGTACGCATGTATGGTGACATGTTATTCAAAGGGTGGATAGAATACTAAATATGGTTGTACCATATTTATAATAACATAAAAGTATATATAAGATACTGGAGTTATTATTTTATAATGGTAATAACAAAGAAAGAAGAAGTGGAAGAAGAAAAGAACTTGAAAAGGGGTGGTGAAAACATTACCTCTTCTTCGGGTTCTTCCTTTTGATTTGATCAAAAGGGAACCTTAGGTTGGATTTATGATCAAACTAAGGCCTCTAGGTTGTCGTTAGGGATGTTGAGAGAGTATTTGGGCAGGGTATTTTGGAACCAAAAGGCTTTGAAGGTGTGAAGAAATGAGAAGGAGTGCCCTTTTATAAGAGGGGTGAGGGGCACCTTTGAAAAAGCTAGAAATATTAAATTATAATAAATTCATATTCGGTTTCTAATGGATAAAAAGTTTATTATTCAAAGGTTAAGGTGGGTATAGGTCTAAAAACATTCATCCAATATAATTTAGACAGGTTTGGGTCACTATATTAACCTTATCTTTTAGTTTTAACTCTTAGTTAATTAGTTTGACATTCACCATGTCAATTTGTATTTTTATATTATATAGTTAATAAACATTCTATATACATCCAAGAGACCCCCAAGTGGTCCTTTAATGATATAACTATCATTATATAAGTCTCTTGGCCGATATTTAGATTTTTAGGAATTTTATATCAATTAATAATACAATATTTGTTTTAAAAACTCTTTTATGTCAATTTTGACACTATTCAATAGTTGGTTGTTGTGTAACACATAACATAATTATTACTTCAAAAAAAGTTACTTAAATCAATCCTAATATAACATATTAACCTATAAAATTATTTTAATTCAATATAAGTCTCAAATTATATTTATTTGGGTATTTATAATATTATTTATTCTAATTTTTCAGTATTATGGTAATTACTGCATCACCATTGTGTCATAAATAAATTAACTTATTTAATGTATAAAAATTATAAATAAATTATCAATATGTAGTAAATCTTTTTAGCTTCTTACTGAATATTTATAGTCTAAATTACAACATATATAACCCTATGTAACAATTGTTTTTCTAAAAGATATATGCTTGTGTCATTTTTGTATTTATTTTAACTTAATTAAAATAAAGTGTCATTATCACTTACAAGTGGATCGATGAGGTCCCAAAATCGACCCAAAGATGCCCCTGGTCGACCAAGTATTAACCAATAGGGTTAAGACATGGTTTAGGGTAATTTAGTATTATTATAATATTATTTTTTAACCCTTGTTTACCGGATTTACCCTTTAACCATGGTAAATAAAATATTTACCGAAGTAATTATCCAAAATGTCTAAAAATAAATGTTAACTATTTACACAATTTGAACATCCTGATTCCAAATATGGAATCAATTTTTCCAAATTCAAAACCCAGAAGTGGCAGATATTAATTTAAAATTAATTCCCGTTGTTAAAACAAAAAGTTTGTTTTTAAGAGATAATAACTATCAAAAGATTGGCACTTGTTTATGTCTGGTTTAAATGTGAAATTATGTTAAATGACCCACATTGCATTACATGGTAAAAATATATTCTAAATATACTTTAAAAATGCTCAAATTCATAATTTATCACTATTAATTATTTTGATCAAAAAAGTTGTTTTTAATTAAAATTTAGTAATTTTCACTATTCATCAAAATATGAAAGTTATCAGAAAAGTACCAAAATTTCACCCTAGGATAATTTCAATATTCCGAACCCAAAAATGAAGTCCATTTTGAGAGATAGAATTTATAAAATTTCAAAAAGTAGTTATTACTATTGATAACGGGTAGTTTTATTGGTTGTGGTCTGTTAAAAACTCGAAGTTGCGTACAATGCACGCCATTGCATTATTCGAAGGGAAACGTACCATGGAAGCTTGGGGTGTTACATTAACCCCTCCTTCAATAAATTTCGTACTCGAAATTTTAAAAGAAATTGGGCCTGAGAATATAATGGAAAGTAGCACATCGGAAAAAGAGTCAATAAAACTATCACTTTAAAAGAAAGAAAGAGAGGTATAAAGGTCAACCATGATAACCCATACTCAGATTCCATTTAGGAAAACATGGATATGGATGATAAACTAAGTGTCAAGTTCTGATGGAGAGGGATACAAATCATGATCAGGATAAAGTTAACAACAAGAAAACCACAAACTTGTGTTGGGACAAATGATCATTAATCTCCTAGTAGGAAATGTAAACGGACAACATTTTTTGTTTTAAGTTACATTAAATAATGAAGAGGAGTTCATTTATGATATTGATTAAGAATATAAAGATATATACTTAATTTTTAAGTAGAGTTTCATTCATTAATAAATTTCCACCACTAACTCATTATTTTAAAATGATGAGTATTCAAGAAGACTTGGTCACACTGGAAGAGCTAGAATAAACATCTATAGAATCACATGATCCATGTAGGATAAACTATATATTTACAGTGTCTTTAGAGATTAATCAAAACCAAAATGGTTAGTATATGATCTAATGATCCCCCAAAAGGATATTCCTTGAGAGAAATAAACACTAATCTTAATTTCTAAAATTAAACCAATAATACCCAAAAGATAAATAAATACCATTCAATAATCAATTGTCCTTAAAATACATCAATATAATCCAAACTAATATTGAAACCCAAAACATAGAAGAATTTGATTATTTAGTCTCCCATGTTAAATTGTATCTCTAAATGACATTAATTACTCTTAATGTCACATATTTAAAAGTAATTAACCTAATAATTTCCATAAATAACCCAAAATCATTATAAATCCACAATAAAAACATAGATAAAAATCCACCATTACTCCTCAAATGAAATCCCATAGTACTCTATTTTCCTTTGGCATAGAGTGTTTTCAGCAAAGCAAACAACTTCCAAAATAACATTTATCACTTAATCACCAAATCATTTTCCTATACTCAGGGTATTCATTTGGTAAGTCATAAGATCCCAAATCAAATTATTATTGATCAATAAAATCATTTAACTAAAAATAATAGTCACACTAACCAGGGACTTCACGTAGTCCAGTGGTAGGCGATAAATCCCAATCCCACTTTGGTTGTGGGTTCGATTGCCACAGCTTTGTCTGACGCGATGGGTTGTCACACGGTCTACGTGTTGTCCTTTTTCAAAAACTATATTTTATAATATTACCAAAATGAGATAAATTCCTCAAAATAACATAATTTAACCACAAATGTTATATCATACCTTGCATTTTCATCCCAAATTATAATAACTTATAATTCTCTCAAACCCCAATGATCATATAAAACCAAATGGTTATTTATACCTATATCCACAAGAGAAGAGACAACTCTTCCTAAAATATCATTCTCGCATGGAAAACTGCGGGGTTACAAATACAAGAGAAAATTATTCCAAAGTAAACCCATCAACAAGGAGCGCTAATACTTTTTAAACATTTCTCAAACCATTTATTTCCACATAGCTTCTTCTTTGACCAAGAAAATATCCTATAGAATAGGGCATTTACTCGGGTAATGGCCAGGTCCCCTACATTTACGGCAAATGACTGTAAATGGACTCTTGGGACCATTTTTATCTTCTTCCATAGTACCCTTCATTTTTCTTCGGCAATTCTTCACTTTATGTCCTTCCTTCCCACACGTAAATCATTTCTTTGTCCCATTGAGATAATTTCCTGGGTGTCTCCTTCCACATTTCCTGTATAATTAAAATTGAGGGTTCTTTTCTCCATGGTCTCCATTGCTGGAGCTCTTATCATTCATCACCATTCTCTTCCTTGTTGAGTCTGGGAGTTGGTTAATATATATGTTGTTGATCATATTTTTGGAAAACTGATTTGGCATAAAGACGATATCTTTTACCCCTATCAACATTCCATTTTGTTGCTCATTTCCACCACCGTTCCCACCTTGTACATCATTCTCAAAGTCATTATGACTTCCTTGGAATCCAGCCATTGGCTAAAACCAGAAAGCATTGTGTGAGTAACAGTAGTCGTAAAATCATTTTGAGATTAACATGTCACCATATTCTCAATTTGAAACATATTAGGATTAACCAAGGTCATTTACTCTCATCTTATATATATATATATATAACTTAAATCAGTTTGTAAAGAAAATGTAAATTATCCTAAGCATATCCCCCAGGAGTGTCGTAACCAAGAGTGCAGCAAGCCCCGTTGTCGTGCACCAGTTCCCGTTCGAGTCTAGCTCAAAGTGGTGTTTTCGGGTTTTACCCCTAGGTACATCTGTTCCAGAGCCGCCTCTACCTGCTCGTATCCAGACAGGGATGTATTGCTCGGAAAACTCAAAAAATCTCTACAATACCAAAATTCAAGGAATTTATTCTATACTAATCCTCAAAGTTCATCTTAGGTCCACATGCTCTAATCAGAGTTTATCTAAATCTTGCTCCCAAGGTTTTTACTAAACTTCCTATAATAACAACTGTAACTCCCCCACCCTAGATACCCAGAGTCGGTGTATTATTATCTAACATTGGCATGATCACAATGGATCATGTCTCGAAAGTCCTATTAGTTTAGTAGTCTTGGAAACACTATATATATTCATAAGTCTTACATTACATCATAAGGTAAAAAAAATACAACAACATCGTGTCTTTATATCCCCTCATACTATCCCTGTAGGTCATTCATAAATTACTTCTTCATAATCCTGGGAAAATAAAACATTGAAAGGGGTGAGCACAGATGCACAGTAAGGATAACATTATAGCAGAAGCTTTCATAGATAAGCATAAACACTTAGGGCAGTTTATAACTAAAACGAAAGACTTTTAAACTTGAACTTCAGCATAAAATGGAAAAGATAAAATAAATTAATGCCATTTACTTACTCACATGGATATTCTACTAGTCGAGTGATCACATGAAATATCAATAACCACTTTCATAATGATGGAATGCATAATTCCAGACTATCATAACCACATAGCCAAGGCCTCGTGCCAAGACTACAAATAAGATTTTGCCGAGGCCTTGTGCCAAGACACTAGTCTGTCTCACGAGACCTACCGATGCATCAAGGAGTTATAGCGGGCTCCACCCGTCACTTATTAAGTCCAATTCTTTCCCCATATGAACAGGTTTAAACATAACATAAACATTCGTATTAAAACTAGCATACGAAATGTCAATACTTTAACTACAAACCATGAATGGTATAAAAAAAGCACATCCACAGTCAAACATAACTCATTTGATACAATATAGAAGATTGTATTGTATCACATTAACCTCAATCAAGAATAATGAAGGATGTTGACATAGATGGAAATAATCATCAAAACTATTTGAGAGAAATATCCCCCTTTTTCTTGAAATCATTTTAAAAGTCACACTATTTGTCAAGAAGCCATTTAAAAATAGATTTCTGAATCAAAGTTTCCCACACCACATTGAAACTTTAAAAAGGATTTTAAATTTTAAAACTTTAATGTCCATATAAATTAATCCTTAAAACCATTTTTAAAACATGGACATTAATGAGCAAGATTTAGAAGAATAAGTCTTTAAAACATTTAAAACTGATCTTTTAGTTAGAATTTCTAACCAAAAGAGAGACACTTGAATACAAATAATTGAGGTAATCAAAACATTTTAATATCATGAGAATAAAGGAATTCATGATATAATATGTCAAATTACATTATATACACCACATAAAAGTGATTTGGTGTATAACAACAAAGAAGTCTCAATGGAATGTAAATTGAGATGAAATCTCCCATAAAGGCCATATCCTTAGATTAAGGATAAATCAACGACATAGTTATGTGTGAAAAATATAAATACACTAAATATTATTGGATATTCAGTGTAAAACAATCAAAGAACATTCACACATAATCTTGTAAGAACAACACCAATGAATTGAATGTTTAACTCAACAAATGGAGAATGAGTTAAAATTAGTCTTATCAAATTCATATCGATGAATTGAGAAATTATAAATGGAGTGATTATGTGTATAAAAAGTATATCCATAGAAAAGGGGAGTGGAAATTATGACATATCCAAATGATTAGTGATTCCACACATAATCTCGGAGTAAAATAATCAATGGAGTTTGCATAAAGCCGAATAAATTGGAATTGAAATTTCAAATTCTCTTATCGATTAAGTAACTTACGAAACATACTACCATGAAAGAAGGATCATAACATGATGGTTTAAATACCCATAAATCAAAGTATATTACACAATGAATAAAATCATAGGCAGTACACATACACCACATGAAATAATTAAGTGGTGAACAATGGAATTCTCACGAAATTAAGAGTGAGTTAAGAAACCCCTTACTTTGTACTTTTTCCTTGGTTGACGGTAGGTTAACCTCCTTTATAATGGTGAAATAATTGTTATTGAATTATAAAATAATCATTTACTTTAATATGATATCATATATGACCTTTTAACATTGATTTGTTAATAATATCTTAGAATTATCGTCATTTCGGGTGTTAACGGGTTCATTTTACTTTATATTCTTTGTTATGTGAGCCATATTTGTTATTAATGGGATGTATATTATTCATATCCAGAATGATATCAAGTCCTTAGATACTATTTTTAAATCATCAAATTATAATTATACTTGAATGGATATGATGGAGAATGAATCTCATCACGTTCGTGGAGACGGTAGTCCGTACGTACGCACGAGCGACAATATCATTCTTTTGATATTAAAATAATATATAATTGGATGTTAAATCATATATACAGAATCATTATCATGTTATATTTATTATTTTCATGAGTTACACATCATTATTATACCCAACCAAATAATAATATATTGAATAACAATTACACCACGACGTGGAGATGGTAAACCGTACGTACGCGCGTATGGTGACATGTTATTCAAAGGGTGGATAGAATACTTAATATGGTTGTAACATATTTATAATAAAATCATAGTATATATAAGATAATGGAGTTATTATTTTATAATGGTAATAACAAATAAAGAAGATGTGGAAGAAGAAAGGAACTTGAAAAGGGGTGGTGAAAACATTACCTCTTCTTCAGGTTCTTCCTTTTGATTTGATCATAAGGGATCCGTAGGTTGGCTTTATGATCAAAATAAGGCCTCTAGGTTGTAGTGAGGGAAGTTTAGAGAGTATTTGGTCAGGGTTTGGCCGAACCAAAAGGCTTTGAAGGTGTGAAGAAATGAGAAGGAGGAGTGCCCTTTTATAAGAGGGGTGAGGGACACCTTTGGAAAAGCTAGAAATATTAAATTATAATAAATTCATATTCGGTTTCTAATGGCTCCAAAGTTTATTATTCAAAGGTTAAGGTAGGGATAGGTCGAAAACCATTCATCCAATAGAATTTAGACAGGTTTGGGTCACTATATATTAACCTTATCTTTTAGTTTTAACTCGTAGTTAATTAGTTTGACATTTACCATGTCACTTTGTATTTTTATATTATATAGTTAATAAAATTACTATATACATCCAAGAGACCCCCAAAAGAAATATTAATGATATAAATATCATGATATAAGTCTCTTGGACGAACCATATATTTTTAGTAATTTAATATCAATTAATAATAAAATAGTTTTTTAAAAAACTCTTTTATGTCAATTTTGACACTATTCAATAGTTGATTTTTGTGAAACACATAACAGATTGATTACTTCGAAAAAAGTTAATTAAATCAATCCTAATATGTAATATTAACCTATAAAATTTGTTTAATTCAATAAAAGTCTCAAATTAAATTTATTTGGGTATTTATAATATCAATTATTCTAAATTTTCTCTATTATGGTAATTACTGCATCACCATTGTGTCATAAATAAATTAACTTATTTAATGTCTAAAAATTATAAATAAATTATCATTATGTATGAAATCTTTTTATCTTTATAATTAATATTTATAGTCTAAAACCAACATATATAACCTTATGTAACAGTTGTTTTGCTAAAAGATATATGCTTGTGTCATTTTTCTATTTATTTTATCTTAATTAAAATAAAGTGTCATTATCACTTACAAGTGGATCCATGGGGTCCCAAAATCGACCGAAAGATGCCCATGGTCGACCATGTATTAACAAATAGGGTTATGACACATTTTTCGGTAATTTACTATTATTAAAATATTTTTTTATCCCTTGTTTACAGGATTTACCCTTTAACCATGGTAAATAAAATATTTACCGAAGTAATTATCAAAAATGTCTAAAAATAAATGTTACCTATTTACACAATTTGAACATCCTGATTCCAAATATGGAATCCATTTTTCCAAATTCAAAACACAGAAGTGGGAGAAATTAATTTAAAATTAATTCCCATTGTTAAAAAAAAGCGTGTTTTTAAGAGATAATAACTATCAAAAGATTGGCACTTGTTTATGTCTGGTTTAAATGTAAAATTATGTTCAATGACCCACATTTCATTACATTGTAAAAATATATTATAAATATACTTTAAAACCACTCAAATTCATAATTTATCACTATTAATTATTTTGATTAAAAAAGTTGTTTTTAATTAAAATTTAGTAATTTTCACTATTCATCAAAATATGAAAGTTATCCGAAAAGTACCAAAATTTCACCCTAGGATAATTTCGATATTAAGAATCCAAAAATGATGTCCATTTTGAGAGATAGAATTTATAAAATTTCAAAAAGTTGGTATTACTATTCATAACAGCTAGTTTGATTGGTTGTGGTGTGTTAAAACCTCGAAGTTGCGTACAATGCACGCCATTGCATTATTTGAAGGGAAACGTACCATGGAAGCTTGAGGTGTTACATCCTCTGCCCACTTTGAGTAGAAATCCATAGCGGTTAAGATGAACCGGTACTGGCGGGCCGTCGCCGGCGGGTAAGGCCCTACGACATCCAACCCCCAGACTGCAAAGGGCCAATAATACTTAGTAGTATGGAGAGGCTCCGGTGGCTGATGCACAAAGTTAGCATGAACTTGGCATGCGTGACACCTCTTGGAAAACTTGATGCAGTCATGGATCATGGAGGGCCAGAAGTATCCCAGCCTCCGAATCTGGTGGGACAACTTTGACCCGGCCTGTTGGGAACCATAGGAACCAGCGTTCACTTCTTGCATGACATGTGGGATCTCAACTCCTTGAAGACAACGGAGGAGAACACCATCAAACCTGCGCCTGTAAAGGAGCTACTCACGGATGGGGCCGCTTTGAAGGGTGAACTGTGGCGCGCGGCGCAGGATTCGTTCCCGCTCTTCTCGGTCTATCAGAAGATTGTCGTGCCGGAGTTATTCAACCAAGGGTGTCCTCTAGTCAGGAACTGTCTCGATCACCACACCTAAAACACCGGGGGGTCTTGACGTAGGGGCACCAGCGGTGAGATGGTTCACTCGTCGGCCAGGATCGCCCTCTAGGGTAACAGGAGCAATGACTCTCCGGTGCACCATGTGGACGATTAGGTCATCCTGTTCGGGCTCTGCGAGTGATGCGGCCAGGCTGGCCAAAGCATCTGCTCGACTGTTCTGTGACCAGGGAACGTGAACGACATCTGTTCAGGAAGAGAACTTAGCCATTAGATGGAGGGTGCACTCCAGCAACGGCATGAGTTCTGGTTTCCTGACAGCATAGTCACCGTTAACCTTCTTGATGACTAGCTCAGAGTCACCTTTTAGATACAGGTGGGGTACGTTAACCTCCAGGGCCAACTCGAGGCCAGCGATGAGGGCATGATATTCTGACTCATTGTTGGTGCAGCCTTCTGAAAACAAGAATGAATATGGCAGAAGGACTTTCTCCGGGGTGATGAAGACGATACCCAGGCCCACTCTGTTAAGCCTATGATCATTGAGCCTTCTACCGGTAGGGCTTCGGGAGGTGCCGTCAAAGTGCATCTTCCAGCATGGGGTGGTGTGATCGACTGAGAGGATTTCCACATCAGGAAAGCCCAAATCCAGTGGCTGGTCCGCAGAGGTTGGGTGGGCAGCTAAGAAGTCTGCCAACGCCTATCCATTGACGGCCTTCTGAGGTACGAACCTAATGTCGAACTGCTGGAGGATCACCACCCAGCGTGCCAATCGGCCGGTTAACATAGGCCGGCTCAGGATGTATTTCAACTAGTCTACCTGAGAGACCAGTTATACCTCGTGGTGCTGCAAGTAGTGCCGCAATTTCTGTATGGCGAATACGAACGCCAGGCAGCTCTTCTCGATGGGATAATATCTAATTTCCACATCTAGGAGCATGTGAATGAGGAAGTAGAGGCTATTCTCTATTCCCTCGTTGTTCTTCTAGGCGAGAAGGGTGCTGAGGGATCGCTCCAGGGTGGTCACGTAAAGGACAGTGGCTTTCCGGGAATGGGTGTCATCAGGACCGGAGGAAGAAGCAGATACTGCTTGATTTCCTCAAAAGAGGTCTGACACTCTTCGTCCCATCCATAGGTGGCACCTTTCTTCATGAGCTGGGAGAAGGGCTTACCCTTTCCGGTCAGAATCGCAATGAATCGGCGTATATAGGCTAAGTGGCCTTGGAGGCCTTGAAGCTCCCGAATATTATTCGAGGGAGGCATCTAGCTGATGGCCTTGATTTTTTCGGGGTCGATCTCGATACCTCGATACCTAACAATGAAGCCAAGAAACTTTCCAGAGGTGACCCCGAAGGCACACTTCAACGGGTTCATCTTCATGTGGCAAGAACGGAGGAAACCTAACACTTTCTCAAGGTCCTTGAGATGGTCCCGGCGCTGACGAGATTTAACCACCAGGTCATCTACATAGCACTCCACCAGTGTCCTGAGGATCGGCTTGAATATGTGGTGCATAGCCCGTTGATAGGTGGAACCCACATTCTTTAGGCCAAAGGGCATAACCTGGTAGCAGAAAGTGCCCTGGGGGCCTGAAGGCAGTGAACTCTTCATCCTCAGGGGCTATCCCGATCTGTTTGTACCCGGAGTACCCATCCATGAAGGAGAGGGATTGAAACCCGGCCGTTGCATCGATCAACAGCTCTGTCACGGGAAGGGGAAAGTCATCCTTCAGACAGTGGCGATTAAGATCACGAAAGTCAATGCAGACCCTGATCTGCCCTTTCTTCTTCCTGGAGGGCACAATGTTGGCTAGCCACCTGGGGTACTGGACTTCCTTGAAAAAGTTGGCCTTAATGAGCTTATCAACTTCAGCCTCAACCATGGCACCATGAAAGGGGTGTATTTTTCTGGGAGGCTGCTTGAACCCATGATGGTATGCTGGGAGGCCAAGGTGGTGGACAACTACCTGGGGATCTAGTCCCAGCATCTCGTCATAACTCTAGGAAAACAGATCACTGTGCTGTCTGAGGAAGTCTATGTACTGTTTCTGTTCCTTGGGAGGCATAGCGGCGCTGACCAATGTGGGTCTCGGGTTCACCCCGCTACCATGGTTCACCTGTACTAACTCATTGACCGTGGTGGAGACGCCCTCCTCAAAGGCAGGAGGAGCTTCTTCCATGTCATCTTCTCCACTTGTGGAAGGATCATCCATGGGGGGAGCAGTCTCAGGGCTGCTCGATCCTGATGGGGAGCTGGCACTGGCTTGTGCGGCAGAGGTCATCATGACGGGAGACTCATGCACCGTGGAGACCATGGCGACGAAGGCGGTTGATCCAATCCCATCCGGCCTTCGGCCCAAGGGGCCACACTTAATGACATCAAAGTAGTGGTGATGCCTTGGCTTGATCTAGTCGATTCCGGCCTGGCGAAACAGACACGTATGACAGACTACTGTTGCCATGAGCCCAACGTCCCAATATCGTACAGGGGTAGGAGGCTCAGGGATCACCTGAGCCTGGTTGGTGTAAGAGTACGAGGTGATTTCCCACCGTCACTTAGACCCGAAAATATGCCTTCCTCTGGTACCCGATATGACAAAGCACTCTCCCATATAAGGAGTCGTGGCCTCCAACCGATGGATTGGGAAGACATATGCGTCATCCAAACCTGCCCAGGGATCACTTGCGATAGCGGCGGGCTCAACTTCACCTGCCAGAATTTGCTTGTTATTGCTCTTGTAATAATCAGTGTCCAGGTAACGAGCTTCACAAGAGGCAAACAGAGAGGCTTCTCCTTGGAGCACACCCACTCGGCCCATAAGGGAGTACTTGAGGCACTGATGGTATGATGAGGGAACCGATGCGTGAAGATGGAGCGACGACCTACCCATTAATGCGTTGTAGGAAGTGTCTTGAGAGACAACCATGAATTCAGTATTGGCAATTAAGTGACCGAACTAGGTCTTCAGACGAATCCTACCGAGTGGAGTTTGCTCGGTCCTGTCATACCCCTGGATTCTGAGGTCGGAGGGAGTTAAATCATCCTCGCACAACTCCAGTTTTCACAGTGTCTGAGTTGGGATCAAGTTAATCCCAGAACCCATGTCGACAAGACAGCGATGGACTTCCATGCCATTGAACTGGCCAATGATGTATAGCAGGTGGATGTGCCCCAGTATGGGAGGGTCTTCATCTTCACTAGAGAATGAGATAACCTCCTGACATTCGACGTCCTCAATCACCTCGGTGTGGAAGGCTTCTGCGGCCGCTACCACCGTTTCAAACTGGAGGGGGATCCTTAGAGCCTCATCGAGCACCTCACGCATTTCAGACGACAGGAGAAGGGCCTCATGGATGGAAATACTTGCCAGAATGCCGGTGAGATGCTTCAGGACATCATACTTTCAAGCAAAACACGAGCTTCTACTTACATGAGGTCGCTCTGTGATTGGGGGCATGATGGGCCCTGCTGGAGGGGCCGGTGACTGACTGGTACTAGGCACGTCCCGTTGTTCACTAGCTGAAGCCCAGGAGGTGAGTGTCGTGCTAGGGCCGGTGGCAGGGCTGGGCAGGTTGCGACGCGGGCAAGGCGGTTCCGCCCGATCCAGCAACAAAAAAGGTGGTGGAAGCGAACCTGTTGCCACCGGGTGAGGGAGCCGCGAGTGCTGCTCTCTATACCGGGCATGCTGGTTGGTCTCTGTAGTGAGCACGGCCTAGATGGAGGTGACGAATTCCGTGCCCCGGCGATTCACATAGCCACGGATCCGTCGATGTTGGCGACGGCTGGGGACATTGGGGAGGTCCCCCTAGTGCTCCTCGTCGTCGGGAGCCAAAAAGGGATTTACCATCTCTACGGTGTTAACCGAAGCGTACCCCGGGATTTCACTCAGGGAATCATCCACTAACAGACGGGGTCTCGGAGGGATCCCCATTTTCAGGGGCATGAAATCGCCAAGCGTGCGAGAAGATGACAGCAATGGCAGGGTGCGTTCTTTCTTCTTGTGTCGCCGCCTGCTCTTCTGGGAAGAAGTAGACTAGGACGACGATGCCAAAGCGGTGCTCGCAGATTCCAAGGGCTCTGGCTGACTCAGGCAGGCATGGATTATGCCATGGGCACGGGAGACTGTCTTGCAGTCCATCCATTCATTATACTTCCGGGAACCACGGTTGGAAACCTGTTCCCACCCATCCCCGTTGTCACTACTACCATCTGATCCCACGAAGACACCTGCCACCTGTGCCGGGGCTGGGCCCAACCTGACTATGTTGTTGTCAATATGGAATTGGAGCTAGTCCTTGAACACATAGCATTGCTGGATGGTGTGTCCCAGGATCTGGTGATAAGGGCAGTAGTTAGGGTGATCAGTGAGACACGCCTCTTCTGGCTTCCGGCACTCAGGCAATCGCACGATCCTCTACTCCAAGGCGCTACGGAAATAACTGGGGACATGGGCCTCTCCAAATGAGTAAGCCTGATTCCTTCTGTATGGAAAGGGGGCTCTTGGGGGATAACCATGACCAGGGTCCGGAGGAGCAGGCCGAGGAGGCGGAGCCGGATTACCTCGCCTAGGTGGTGGTGGTGCGTTACAGAGAGGCGCCTGCCGATTTTGAGGCGGTTGCTGCTGGGCTGGAGGCTGTGCCCGTGGGGGTGGACCCTTATGAGCCTACTGAGTTGGCCTCACCAGCAGTAACTCTAGCTTTCTGGGGGCCTCTATCTGAGCCACAACAGCAGGCTCGGCTCTGGAGGCTCTCCTTGCAGAGATTATAAGAGGCAGCGGGCGTTCCTAATCGGCCTGTTTCAGGGCATCTTCGAGGCGCTGAGCCTTGTCCGAGAAGTCCCGGAACCCTCCAGGGTAATTATGCGTGATCAGAGAAAGAACTAACTCCGCCTTGACGTTCCCTACACAAATCATCAGTAATTTATCCTGAGTCAGTGGCATGTCAAGGGAGTACGTGAGCCCCTTCCACCGGGCGACGAAGTCCGTGACTCGCTTGTCGGGCCTTTTCTTTCACCTGAACAGGTCTGCAATGTTCGTCTTCCGGGTTGTGGAACTGAACTGGTAGAGGAATTTACGGCGAAGGTCCTCCCAGCTAGTCACAGATCTAACAAGGAGCTGGCTGTACCAGATGAATGCTGGTCCTTCCAGTGTATGAACGAAGCACCAGAGCATGGCAGCCTCCTACTGCACTGGAGTCCCTAACATAGGCCCGCACCTCGAGTTGAAGTAGGCCAAGTGTTGTGCCAGGTCTCCGGTCCCATTAAAGGGGGAAAAAGTGGGGTTCCCAAATCCCGGCGGAGCCGGCATGCCATCCACCCATGCTGGGTACGACTTGTCGTCCGGTGGGATTTCCACCTGCTGAGTTTCCAGGGCCTCCAAGCGGGCAATGAGTACTTCCATCATATCATCTGGGTGTATATTCCTATCCTGATAGGGATCTATAACCACAAGCGCATTGCCAGGCTCTTTGATACGGTAGTCGTGCTCAGTAGATCGCAGGGCAGCTGGCGGAGCGACTCTCAGGGCGGCGGGAGGAAACCGAGCAGGGTCCCCCAGGTGGTCTCACTGCTCGGGAGGGTTTGGAGAAATAGATCATTCCCTCTTTCCATGGGTTCTAGTGTCTCCCCTGTCGGCGAAAACGACACGGTCACGTTTGCCCGGGGGGATCTCAGTAAGGGGTAGATACTCCTGCCCCTGTTGTCCTAGTCTAGGGTTGTCGTAGTCAGGCCGCCGCTTTGCAATTCATTCGGCCAAGAGCTCATCAACCAGCCTCTTTTTCTTAGATAGCTGTTGGCGCAGTGTGGCCTTCTCAGGATCTTCCTCTACCTTCTGCACCGAGGTAGATGGGTCGGCGAGTTTGACAGACCCGGCAGGCTCTATACCCTTACCGAGGTTTTGGCCCAGTGCTAGTGCCTCCGTGGCCACAGGAAGACCTAGGATACTCCTTTGTTGCCGAGTAATCCTCCATGATGGGTCCAGTAGCAGCCTTTCCTCGGGGGGTGAGTCCCCGTCAAGGGGCTCCACATCGTTTCCCTCGTCTGAAAGGTCAGCCATGTCGACTGCCACCGCCCTTGGTGACGTTCCCTTAGGGCCGCCGAATGGACCGGCCTGTCGGCGGATCGCATAGAAGAGGATAGCAGTGTATTGCCCCCATCCGAAGACATGTGCGTGGGGGTGGTTTCCTCAATAACTCTGTGGAGTACTTGAAAACTCTGGACGCATTTTTGCTAGAGGGCCTCTTGGTGGTCCAGCGACTCGGGGTGCCGGACCGCAGGGAGTGCTGCTAGGTCGACCCGGCGGCACTGCTCACCGATCTCCTCGAGATGCGCTTGGCTCCCGAGATAAGGCGCCAGCTGACAGCGAAGGCGAGAGTGAGTCACCCGAAGAATCTGGCGGAAGCATTCAAACTCTCCTGGGGTGAGTGACACTGGAACATCAAAATATGATTCTGTGACCGGCCAAAACTTATCAGGGAAGTGGCCCGCTGCAAGAACGGTTCAGAAGCTCCACGGATCTGGTTTGGGTTCCGGAACTTTCTGCCCCTGCTCGTCCACTGAGGAAAGTCGGGGAATTGAAAATGGCATCAAGGCAGGCCGTTGGGGCGGTGGGCTAGCCAGCGGGGAATACGGCGAACAGGCCGATTGGCCGCTGATCCCTGGGTTATCCTCCAGGGGTCGTCGTGCCCTGGCTGCCACGTTGCGATATGATAGGCCAGTGAATGGGCCTCCTGTCACAGTGTCAGTGCTTGCCGACGGTGTGTCACCTCACGACTCTTCCATCGGTCCCCAGAAAAGTTCCTCACCCACCCTAACATGGGTGGGAGGTTCTTCTGAGAAGGCTAGTGGCAACTGCAGGATTGATCCTCGGCGGTACGCCAAGTCCTCGTTCTCCGGGATATACCTTCGAAGGCAGGAGGGAATCATACGGACCTCATGTTCGGGGAGTACGAGACTGACGCGCTGCATCCCCATCCCTTCCCTCAACTCGAAGGGTTGGGGGGGGGGATTCTCCACCATCAAGTCGTACTCCGCCTCGGAATCCGACAAATGGACTGGTCTAATTTCTGTCCGGACTCCCCTAACATTCCTCCTAAGACGACGATGCCCAGACTTCCTGCCCCTAGGAAGCTCCCCCAGGTATGGATGATTTCCGTCATGGGGTCCCCTGGCCACCGTAGAGCTGGGGTGAAGGGGACTGAAGGCCGGGGTGCGAGAAGCATAGGGACAAATGTCGAAAGGGACATGGGGAGGACCTCCATGTGAGTGAGTGACTAGATACACAATGGCTCCATACTCATGGCCGACAGTAGGGGGAGTGACCTCATACCCCATGCAGTGGGCACCAGAAAGAGTCATACACGGAGCATAGCCGTCGCGAAGAAGCTTTTATCTCTCCAGATCGGGGGCACGAAATGAGCCTTCATGGTGAGCGGCACTACCGCGGGTTGGTCCGTAGTGGCCATCGCCAGTGTCCGCGACTGGGAGATTCGACCCAACTTGCCTGCAGGGCGGTCGGGGTTTTGATCCCGGTCGGGCACGTGGCTACCCCTACTCAACGTGTGCGGGGATCAGGTAACAGGAGTCAGTAGTGGCTTGGTCCATAGTGGTTGTTGATGTTGATGCCCCAGGATGGGAATTCTCTCCCGCTCGCGCCTGACGCTGGCGTCGAGTCAGATGGGTCGGAACCGGCGGTCCGGGCATAAAGATTACCTGTTCCTCTGCTTGGGGAGTCAGGCGGCGGCGTCGACGCTGCCTGGAGGGGGTTCTTTCCATTAACCCCTGGGACGGATCGCCGATCGGATGGATCCGAACATCCCCCACCTCATTGGCGTAGGGGAAGGATGTGTCAAGACCCTCCAAGGATAGGCTCCCGAAGTGGTTGATTGTCGGCGTGGGGAGCAGTGGCTCCCTGCGTGGCCCTCGTGGGTGGCGATGGTGGTGAGGCGCAACCGCCTCTAAACCCAAACGGGCCATGCCCCTGGCGGGGACGATCCCTTCCTTGTCATACCTACGAACCAGGTCATTGATCACCCTCCGCTGGATGATTTCTAACGGGGATAGGGGGCGCAAGCGCCCGGCTGCTACATCGGTCGAGGTCGGAGCGACCGTGGAATAGGTGGGACCACGCGGGGTAGCCGCGTCGGTACTACCCCTTCCCCTACACCGGTGGGAAGGTGGTGATCGAGCTCCGAATGCAGTGATCTGATTCCTGGAAGCAGGGAGATGAACCCATTAGCATCAATATGAAAGGAAATCAACAACCAAGGCCCATAGTTATTCCGTATTCCATGGTTGGCGAGAGGGATCCACGCTGACGATGTTGCAGAACGGAGTGGTCAACGTCCTGACGGCCTTGACCCCTCTCGAGTTTGCGTCCTGGTGAGGGTTACCCGGAACTGGTGACATGCTAATCTTCTGGCGCCCCGACAGCTACCATTCCTCGTACAGAGGAGAAGAACTTCACGTCGGGTTCACCATTTTTGTTGCTCCGATGCTTTCGCTGGGGCGCGCACATCCCTCTGTAGGGAGGACGCGCTGCTTGTTGCCCCGCATTCCCGCTTTCCAAAGGCGGGAGGCATCCGTTCCTTGTTCAGGGACGTCTGCTCCTTGATCGAAACCGGGATGATGGGATGTCAGTTCTTCCTTCCATGGATTCCTCCTCGGAGCTCTTCACCTAGTCCGGGTCTCCCTCATAGATTTAAGATGGGTTTGGGAAACTCATTCCTGGTGCCATATCTACATGGACGCCAGTTAATAATGTTGCTTCCATCAAGATGCTCCAAGGGGTCTTGTCAGGGCAGCAACCTTCGGTGAGGAGAATGGTCATGTTGTGGTGTCGTTGGCATGTATGTCTTTGGTCCCTCATCAAAGGGCTTCTCGAGGGCGCAGAAGCCCGAGGAATCCCGCATCAAACATTGGGAATGTGCACCGTCTGAGGTTTTCCTCAGCTTCCCATGTTTAAGACGGGGTATGTCGCGAGTTTAACGTCTTGCAGAGACAGATCGGGTTGAAGGACCACTAGGGGGAATACTGATGTTGGGGCCAGCACGTGGGCGGCTTCCCAGATATCATAGAGTGGGATGGGGTGGCATGATCTCAGCAGGATGTGGCGGCCTGGGTAAGAATCGGGATGGATGATGGAGTGAGACATGGGGCTTACGTTCTGAGACGGCCCACGAGGGGGAATACAGTTTAACCTCATGCGGGACGAGATATAGTTTAACGTCATGCGGGATGGGATATAGTTTAATGTCATACGGGAGGGAATATAGTTTAACATCATGCGGGACGAGGGGTTTGGGGCTTATGCTCGGAGGCAGCACAAGGTGGTCAGGGAGCCGACATGGAGAGGTCAGGACGACCGGGTGGTGGGCATGAACCTCGTGGAGGCTTCCTACGTACCGTGCGATAGCACATATCAAATTCCACATAGTTCACTGGGATGGGGCTTACGCTCTGGGGCGGCCCAATGGGAGGATGTCATGGACGATGCACACTCTAAGCCCACGTGATTCATGCTCTCTATGGGAAACAAGAGGTGGCAGGGACCAGACGATCACGTCGCGAAGGGTGCGTCCATGAGAAGTGGAATGGGGCTTTTGTTCGGAGACGGCCGAAAGAGGAAACAGAGGCTTACACGTGGTTAGAGGCCCTTGGTGCCGGGGCTTACTCCACGGTGGAGGCCCATGGTGTGACAAAGCGCAGTGGGAAAAGGACTCCACTGTCCTTGGCAGAGGGGAAGTACAGAGATTCACGAGTACAGTCATCCGTAAGAAAGGGTAGGGGATTACGCTCTGAGGAGGCCCTTCCCCCTCGGGAAAACACCACTCCGACAAGGAGGATCTCATTCCATGCGAGGAAGAGTCCACTCCCATGGAGACGAGCGGGTTTCAAGAATGCCCATGCTGGGGGGACCCTGCGTGCGAAGCATAGGGTCAGACCACAGTTTAACGTCATGTGTTAAGGACGATGTGCTCAGCAGTTTAATGTCCTGCAGCTTGGACGAGGAGGGTTTGCTCAACACCCCTAGGGCTTACATTCCCAACGCCCTCTACCCCTTATGGGAGGGAAGGCATCGGCAAGGCCATAGTGAAGGGGGGCCGCAGGGCAAACCACCAGGGGATCCATGTTAGCATGGCTATGCGAATAAGCAATAGCCGTTAGCGTGCCTATGTGGAGAAGCATAAGGAAAAGAAACGCAACAGGAAACACGGCCCAAGGGACCTTGATGTTACTTCGCACGAGCCTGGAAGGCCAAACGGGAAAACAACGCATGGCGTGCATGCCCGGCAGGGGAGACATCAGGTGTCGTTGCAAGGGGCGGGCAAGGGGCGTCAAGGTGAGGGGTCCTGGGCTATGCGCGCAAAAGGGATGGTTTGCGCGCAAAACACCTGGACGGTGCGCAATTGGAGAAAGGGAATTGTGCGCAGAGAGGAAATTACGCGCAGGGTTTTGCGCGCACGGTAGGGTATTGCGCGCACGGTAGGGTATTGCGTGCACGAGACACGTAATGCACGCAATGCTGGAACATGGGGGAGGGGGAAAATTCACTGAAGACGGTGGAGTTGTGCGCAAAGGCAAACTCCAGGGCAAGGTTGGGCGAAATGAGGGATTACCTGGAAGTCATCTTACGCGCGGGGGAAGACGAATTGTGCACACGGGAGTCGTTTTGGATTCCTCAACCCCCAAACCATTCGGGGTTACCTTCTATTTATAGGCAACCTCCGGCGCGGAATCCAGGCGGCCCGTGAAATAATTGCGCGACGGGAATGGTGACGTGAAAATATCAACCGCGCAGGACACGGGCGCAAAATTATTCGCACTGGCGCTGGGAATTTTCACGAATCCCGGGTTGCCTTTCGCACGAGACATTTTTTCTGTGCACTTCACCCAATTTTTCGCGCACCACTTCCCGGGCCTCCGGATCGGGCCTCTGATTCTGAATATGACTTCGCTTCGTCATTTCGAAACTTCCTCCGAGAGTTACAGACTTTTTTCGGCATCAACAAATACCATGAATGTGAAATTATTGAAATGAAATTACATATGTTTTATGGGATATTTATATCAATTTTACAGTTTCATATGCCAGTACTAGAATAAAATAATAAATCAAAAAAACTATACTTAGAATAAAACAAACAAGAGATAACTGTTCCTTTAAAATATCTTGTTATTAATTTTACAACATTAACATTAATCTCATTAGGATCTTCTTTAAATCATCAACATAAAAATCCCTAAACAATATATCAGTTATTTATGTAGTAATGAAAAAAAATCTACATAATAGTCCTCTATAAAAATCAATATCAATATATTTTATAGATCTAGGAAATTTAAATTTATAAATAATAACAATGGAATTTTACATAGATTTACAACAATTGAAGAGAAATAATTAACCAACTCTTTAGAAAAATTTAATTGATAAAGTTAGATATCATTTCTCCTTTTATAAATTTTATTTCCAGAATTAACTTTAATTTTATCATTAAGCTCATGTCAGTCTTAGATTCCAAAAATGTATAAAAATAATTAAAAAGTAATTGAATACACAAACTACAAAATATATCATCAATCTAAAATTTCATAATTGAAATTTAACTAGTAGTTTTTTTAATAAAAATTATAGGATCACCATTACCCTTTTCGAATCAATCATTATGTGGAAATCAATAAGGCCTTACATACTAAGCCCAAGGCTCTTATTTTAGACCAAAATAAATCTTTAGATAATTTAAAAGAAGAATAAGAATTTTTTTTTAAAAAAAATGGAGGTGAGAAAAATAAAATATTTCTATTATAAACCATTTAATAAAAAAAATTTAACAACCATTTGATATAACATAAAAACTAAAAACAAATGAAAAGACAATAAGAATATAATACCCTCTAACATAGAAATAGTTTCAATAAATCTTAAAAGTATATAACTTATTCATTGGAGTATCACTGGTAAACAAGTATAGATTTATTTTTGAATATCATTCTAGATTAATCTTTAATGTTTCTAAAGATACATTTATTTCTATTTATCATATTATCCTCAAGAAATTCAACTGAAGACCAAATATTATTTGTAAATAATTTATAAATCTCATATTTCATATATTCAATCCAATTTGGATCATTTAATGCATTATAAATATTAGTATGTACATTATTAAAATCAAAATAAAAGTTAGTAATTAAGTAGAGATTCCAGTTTTTACAATAGAACTGACATTACCAATCATATTTTTAATGGGAAAACTAATTCTGAATCCTTTATGATCTAGGATCATATTTAGAATCATTTTTTCAACCATAATAGATACTTTATCTATAGGGTATTCGTTTCCTAAATTGAAATCCCTAAAATCATCTTTAAAATATTCTAATACAAATTTTTGAACATCACTAGATACATCAAAATTTATATTTATAGATTATCTAATAGTTATATTTTTCTTATTACTATCTCTATAATATTTACTTTTTGGATAATAACCAAGAATGATAACTTAAACAATTTTAGTTTCAAATTTACCAAAATTATCTTTTATATTCAAGAAAATAACATTATAACCAAAAACATTAATATATCCAACATTTTTTTTCTACCTTTAAAATATTCATAAGGGGTTTTCCACAAAAAAAATATAACATAAACACAATTAAAAACATATCATGTAGTGAAAATTGGTTCATACCAAAAAATATTTGTTAACTATATTCATTAATCACTGTTCGAACCATCACATTAATTTATCTATTTTTTTGTTACAAAACATATTTTTGTGGTTTTTTAAGAGAATAATAAAATTTAGAGTAACTATTTTAATAATAAAAATTTCAAAATTAAAATTATTAAAATCAACACCATTATCACTTATAATTGAAACTACTAAAAAAATTCTTATTTTGAACTATATATCAAAAATCAATAGATCTATATAAGGTTTTATACTTATGATACCTAAATAATCACATTTAAACCTACTATAATACATAAAAATAGGAAAAACATATTATGTGAAATGATAACTTGAAATTTGGAATGGAAAAACAAAATAATGATTCAATAATTCATGATATAAATAATTAGAAACCTAATTGAATGATTTAAAATATTAATTGCATTTCTTACCTTTAAAGCTTGAATCATGAACAAAGTATTTACATTCCTTTATCTTGGGTAAATCTAGAATATGTCCACACATGTATAATTTTTCTATGATTTTTAAATTATTTTTCAATGCCTTTTATGAACAATAAAAAAACCTATTAATAGGGTGGTGAGACACGTAACATTTTGATTTGATAGATCAATAAAATTTATGGAATAAATATTATGTTATCTATTATCATAAAATAAAGAATCATTTCAAAAAATATAACAATTATTACATTTGAAAATAAAATTCATATCATTATCGCATAATTTTTATATACTAATTATGTTATGTTTAAAACCGTAAACATCTAAAATATTATAAATTATAATATAATTATAAATAACTAGTTCAACAAATCCTTTTACCTTTCATTTGGAGTTTCCTCCAAAAGTGACAAAGCTTCGATCACATTGGATATAAGAAATAAAATTTCATAGTTCCCTATTCATGTGATGATATCATCCATTTTCCATTTACCATGTGTCATTATTGAGAAATAAAAGAATTTTTACCATCAAAAATAAATTACAAGACGTTTTTGGTACCGATCCAATTTTTGGGTCCAACAAGGTTATTAATTGAATTATTAGTTACCAAACAGATTTAATAGATTTATTTTAATTTATTATAACATATAAATTATTTGAAATAAAAATAATGGTATAACCAAGTTACTATGGAAATTTAATAGGACATATTGAATCCCTATCCTTTTATACATATCAATAAATGATTTTATGCATAATTAAATATCATATTACAACCCAAGGATCATTAAGTCTAGTGGATTGGAAGACTAGGTAAAAAAATTGAAAACATTATAATCAATAAAACATTTCATGATTTAATCTTTGTATTAGGATCCTAACTTCTATTTTCTTCATACATCTACATAGGATAGCATGGGGATAACATGAACAAAGGGATGAGCTAAAAGCCCAGTATGGGATTAATCATAAGAATAAATCTTATCACATGGGTTGGAAGGCGTAACATAATTATATAAAAAATAAGGGAACATATGGAATAATAACAT